>JAGDQO010000487.1:0-1428996 GCA_018342035.1 Solanum appendiculatum | reverse complement strand
TGATTTTGAAGTACCTATAATACTGGGGAGACCATTCCTTGCCACGAGGTGCGCACTAGTAGATATAGAAAAAGGGAAGATGAAGTTCCGTTTGAACAATGAAGAGGTGACATTTAACATCTACAGATCAATGAAGCATAAGAGTGAACTTAATTCAGTATTAGTAATGGACCATGCCAATGAGGAGAAGCCAGAGGTGTCCATTGAAGAAAGACTAGGTGTTGAAGCACTAGCTATGGTGATCATGAATTTTGATTGTGATTGTATTGTTGAAGTTGATTTCCGCACCTATCATTATTTCACCGGTTTGGGGACAACTGTTTGAAGTCATGTGTGATGCAAGCGGGGTGGCACTCGGCGTAGTATTGGGGCAAAGGCGAGAGAAGATTCTTCGTCCCATATATTATGCGAGTAAAGCTTTAAATGTTGCTCAAAAGAATTACACTGTCACCGAACAAGAATTACTAGTTTTAGTCTTCGAGTTACAGAAGTTTAGATCCTACTTGCTGGGCACTGAAGTAAAGTGATCTATTTCAATTTTTAGCATGAAAAGTCGGTAAGTTATGTATCTCCTAAGTGATTGGTCCTCCAATTAGGTAATTTCATCACGCAACTTGGTCCGTCTACGGGTGTATGCTTTAATAACCCTTACCTTTGACCCAGATTAGCCCTCAGCGTATTTGGTTCAGGCTATTAGATAGCAGATTACTATGCTAAATCTCCGTTGTTTAATCTCTTTTCCCATTCGTTATTTCCTTGGTTCGGCAAGTAGGAATAAGGCAAGTTGTAACGTTGGCCACCGTTAAAAAGCAATCAAAAAGAAGAGATTAACAATACATGCATAAAAATAAATCAAGAATCACTTTTTTTTATATTAACTTACTTTAATTATTAATCATGGTTCCCACAACCCTAATTATGAAATTTAGCTACTCATTATCTCAAAAATACAATCAAAATTTATTAAAATAAATATGCTTGTGTTAATCATAAAAATTTAAGAACAATAGCTAAAATATCTTTCAATAATCACGAATACAAATAAATAATAAAGGAGAAGAAAGAATAAACTTAAATTCTCCGGCCTCCACGGCGGCTCTTCCAAAGTTCCTAAGCTATTAAGTTCTAAATTTTATGTTGTGTATTGTTTCTTGGATGGCTGGCTGTCCTAAGAATAATATTTTATGCCTTATTTATAGATATAGAAATTCTAAATAAAATAATTAAATCCAAAACAAATTAGGAAACCAAAATCGAATGGAATTGGATTTCTATATTTTCCACGCCTCGTCAAAACAGCAACCGACTGGAATTTGGCTAGTAGTTTTCTTTTTTTCGTTTCTGTGAACTTTTCTCCACCGCCTCTTTCATAATTGATAGGGTCTTCATTAGCTGTCACGTGTCAAGGTCATGTATGTCCCCTATTCAATTGAAATTTCATTATTCACGTTTACAGATTATATATTATTATATTAAATTTAATTCATTAAGCTGTATGCTTGATTTCCTTATATGATTTCTTGTTTTTTAATTTATTTGTGCTCTAAATTTCTTCATATTCACATCATTTTAATCCTACAAATAAAATACACAACACAAAAATAATCCATAAAATTTATGCTCAAAAATGACAATTAAAAGATTAAATATGTATATTTTTGGCCTCACATCAATACCCCACTTCTTAAACTTTTGCTCGTCCTCGAGCAACCATTAAAGTTCATCTAAAAAAACTCAAACTCGAAATACCACCACTTTGATTGATACAAACAATTAAGTCATGTAACAAATCACAATATCAAGTACTCTTCTAGTCATTATGCAAGATATAGAATAAAACAACAAACCTCTAACCTCCTAACCTCAAAGACTTACTCTACTCATCAAATTAGGTTTGTTCCCCTATTCAATCAAAGAAAGCTAGTAAAATCACATATCTATCATGAAACAAGTGCCCTGACAAGAAAAAATAGTCCACACAATCAATTTAAAAACATCGAATATAAGTTAAGGACTAAGCATCAAAGAACAACTCTCTCGCTCACAAAAGAATTCACATGTATGCACAAAGAACCATAGGCTTGCCCATTATGTACATCTCCACTAATTAAATATGCTTGAATATAATCAAATAGGACTTTAACGGGTTGTAATGTTGGCTAGGGGACAGGTAGAAAACTATATAAGAGTGACTTAAAACTTCCCTAAGCACTTTGCATTTTTTTTTTATCACCCATTATTTTCATCACTTTTTTCAGCCCTCTCTTCAATTATTTTCACAAGTAATTCTCATCATATCAAGAATGCTTCAATCATTTTTTTCAACCAAATTTGTTTCTTCATGTAACACTCTTTCTAAGAGGGCCTTCTCATCACAAGTAACTATCATTGGTCACCCTTTTTTTTCAACCATCCCTTTTCTTCAGATTTAATAATTTTATCACAATTTATACTACAGTACTCAAGGAAGCAGGGTGTAAAAATTAGGGATTCAAAAAATATGGATCAAGATAAATATAAGGCTACTGAATGAACGGCTACAAACTCAAAGAGGTTACTAGTGATATAATATCTGAAAAGGCTAAAATTTACAAGAGAAATCAAAGAAAGTATATTATCATCTTCTAAACAAAGCAATATTTTTTTATTTCGCTTCAATACCATGCAGGGCAAAGTATAGACTAAGATGAAAAACATGGAATATATATAAACAACATCACCACACATGGCACAAGTTTCAATCAAGATGGATCAATTCTACTTCTAACATGGACAAGGTCATTACAACCTATAAAATAAGAATAAGTTATATAAAGAGTCACAACCATGAGCCTAGGTGTCAAAAAGTCTATTTTAAATTTTATTCTCAAGCACTCAAAGAAATACTACTCAACCCAGGCCTAAATTGCTAGTATCAAACAAGTAAAAAAGGCCTTTTCTTTTCTCTCCAAAAATAATAAAGGCGCCCCCTCGGAAAAAGAACCGAGGCTATAAGAAAAACCAAGGGGTGGATGAGAAATGCCACTAAAAATTATAATAAAAAGAATAATAAAGAAAATCTTTTTGTATTTTTATTTTTTTCAAATAAAATAAAAAATAATAAATAAATAATTTTGTATTTTTTTTTCAAATAAAATAAAATCGTATGGCATATTCACCCTTAAGCTCACAACTATCGGATGAATTTTCACCCCACACTTAAAATCATACTTTGTCCCCAAAGCAATTTATAGAAAAGAGAAGAATTAGAAGGGTGAGAAATACTCCCTCGGGCCCTCTATGGCCTAGCTAACGACATGTTTTCTCTCCTACCATAAAGGGTCGCGCGCACCACACACTTAAGCTCAAAGCGTGTTCCTTAGCTTCAAATTTTGGTACTCATACATCCCCTAAATCTGCAAAAAAACAAAAACAGAACAAAAAAAGTGATACTAAAACAATAAAAATAAGAAGTTACACTACGAATTGGGTTGCCTCCCAATAAGCGCTTGATTTAACGTCGCAGCACGACACCATCGATTTTTTACTATTTTTCCTTCCACTTTGAAGATATGTATTGCACCCCTAATTTTGCATCAATTTTTCTATTACGCTCAAGAGGTGGTGGTACAAAAATAAAAGTTCCAAGCAATAGATATCGCATCACGCACTTTTTGGATCCTAAGTGAGGAATGTAATTCTCCGATTTTGGAACAATAAATTCAAGAATATAGATACATTGTTCCTCCTCCATACACTCTTCTATAGACTCAGATGGATCGATTAATATCTCATCATCTAAACATAATGTGGAAAAATGGTTGGAATGAGGTCTAATGCATCCTAACTCATTAATTCTACTATTGTTTACACCCTCATATTTACACACACTAGAGTTTTTAAAAATAATATTATCTACTTCATTACATAACTCTAGTGTACTCTTCTCAACAGGAAAACCATCAATAAAAGTATGATCAAGTAATTCGCCCTCCAATTTTAACTCCTCAAGTTGGCTTATAAGCATTTTTTCTTCCTCACACATGTTATTACTAAATTGTTGGGTGTTATACGCATCCATCTTTGCACTCAACTCAGCATTTAATTTGTAAATATCCAAGTCAAACATATCAACCTCATGCATGGGCTTAATTATTGATTTATTGGAGAGTATCAGCAAATCTTCCATGTCCCCATACAACTTATCTTGTTGAGAAAAAATTAACCCGTAAGAATTCATAATATAACTACATACTTTTTCAGATTTCATCTCAAGAAGAGTAAAAACAATAAGACTAAACAAAAGTAAATTTAAAACTAATTCTAAAAAACAAAAAAAGACTAAAAGTTAAAATAAATACTAAAGACAATATCTAAACCACATTTCCCGGCAGCGGCGCTAAAATTTGATACTGTCACGACCCAAAATCACAAATCGTGATGGCATCTATGTTCCCAATCAATAGGTAAGCCAACTCAACACTTTTACTAATTCAATTCAATATTAATAATGAAAAACCTAAGTGACAAGTAGAATATCCCAACAACTAAGTCTTTCATAAGTATTAAATGCGGAAAACTAAACTACCACCCAAAATTTAGTGTCATAAGTACAAGAGCTTCTAAAAGTCAATACAAGTCTAAAATCATATGACAAGTCTAGACATAAGAAATATCCTATTAGAATACCAACAACCTAATAAACAGAGATAGATGACGGTGTGGGCCGCAGAATATCCAAGCAGCTCACCACAACTCCAACATAATCCAAACTCAGACTTAAAACTCCAAGGAATGCGCTCGAATTCAAAATTCAATCTGCACCACAAAAGAGTGCAACAAGTGTAGTATGAGTATGAAACCACGTGTACCCAGTATATCTCATAGACTGACAACGAAGAAGTAGTGACAGGACTATATAAGAAAATAATCCTTTAATTTTATAAGTCAACATTATACTATCAATCAAGTTTTCATCAAATAGGGTTAATCAAATGTCACGTAATGTCCAACATCAATAAAACACATACTCAAACAAGAATGAAGGATGTAATGAGATGCAATGCAATGTGACACCATGAAATGATATGCCTCAGATGCAAGTACTCTCTCAACCGTATATACATGATATTACTCAGAAATACATCAAGAGTTCGTGACCCATGGGGGACTCGTGAGGTCCATATAGCGACACGGATGATCTCCACGTGTTTGTGCGGACGATCTCAACGCACTATCATAAAATCACACAATCCCCAGCACGGACGATCTCCACGTGCCGAACTATAACCATAACCAATCCCTTGCACGGATGATCTCCACGTGCAAAAATTATAATCATAACTCGATCTCAACACGGACGATCTCCACGTGTTAGACCTTAACTCATACTCAATCTCATGTCAATGCATTTGCACAATATGATATAATAAAAGGGGATGATGCAGCATCTCATTAAATCAAATGTCGCTATGACATATAATCACCTCAATTATAACCATTATACGGGTTCAATAAAGAAACACAACCACACAAAATAATCAAGTCACTAAATACATCAGCAAATGCCCATATGCTTTGGTTTTCTCGAATTACAATCTATCATATTATAGTAATAAACTTTCCCTTTAATAACACTGGTACCCGTACCAATGCTCGTCACACCATTGGTACGAGACCCCCATCTTTCACCCTTACCCATTATCTATTTAATTTTTAATCTTTAATTAGAAAACGTTCCTCAACGAAGTCTAGGAGGTCTTAACATACCTCGAAAGTCGAACACGTGCCACGAATTCTTCAAGATTTTTCATTTTCTTTTCGTAAAGCTTCAAAGCATTTCCAATCTATCAAATATGTAATTCTCATAAGAATACGAATCTAATGACACCCATATTACTATATTTAGTTTCGGCTCGAAAATCGGGTAAAAAGTCATCCCTAGACACCAAATTCGAATTTGAAATTTTCTTTTAGATTATGTTCATCCATGATAAAACAAACTCGCATGCAAAATTTCAGCTAAAACGGATCGTTATTCGACCCCCAAATCAAGATTTTTGTTCTAAGAACCCTAGGGCTATGTTTTTCTTAATTCAACCCAAACTCTACACGTTTCTACCCTAAAAATCTATTCATAATCACACAAAAGTTTAATGAAAAGGACGAGAATCATTATCTTAACGCTTTGGGATGAAATTCCTATTTTCCTCTTCTTTTTTTCCTTTTCTTTTCTCCTTTTCTTTTCTTTTTTCTCCACTGCGTAATAATTTTTTTTATTTTGCCTGATGCGTTCTGTTTGTCAGTTTGTGCGAGGATATCAGCTGCACTTTACCCTTGTTACCATTATTATTATTATTATTATTATTATTATTATTATTATTATTATTATTATTATTATTATTATTATTATTATTATTGTATTATTATCATTATTATTATTATTATTATGGGCTTGACCCATTTTATTTATTTTTTCGTTTCCTTTATTATTAACAACAAAAATAATCCTTTATTACATTTGAAAATTATATCCCTCATTCTCACAAATCATAATTTGTTTATAAAAACTACTAAAAAAGGTTAAACTCATAAAAAATGGGAAAACTCATAAAACGACTAAGAGGGTCGTTACAGATACGCCCAAATTACACCTTCCTTAAGATGTATAAGCGGTCGTTGTCAAATAAAGAACCTAGCAAAAGGTTAGGGTCGATCCCACGAGGAATATGGTTCAAACTTAGTCTAATTTATGTTATTTGAACGTTTAGCCAAGTTATCTCTGTAAAAAGAGGTTTTGAAAACTAAAATTATGATTGATTGATGTGTAGAAACAAGTAAACAAGTAACAGAATTCGCAGTTTGTAATATAATATAAGAATGAAACTAGGGCACATGTGTTCCCCACAAGTTCTTAACTCAGTAATCCTAATAATAGTAAATTTTTTTTAGCATTTAACATGCATAGTCGATAAGCTAGGTATCGCCTAAGTGATTAGTCCTCCAAATAGGGAATTTCACCACGCAACTTGGTCCGTCTATGGGTGTATGCTTTACTAACCCTTACCTTTGACCCAAATTAGCCCTCAGCATATGTGGTTCAGACTATTAGATAGCAGATTATCACGCTAAATTTCCGTTATTTGATCTCTTTCTCATTGATTAGTTCCTTGTTCCAGCAAGTAGGAACGAGGCATGTTCTAACGTTGTACACCGTTTAAAAGCATTCAAAACGAAGAGATTAACAAATACATGCATAAACACTTTATCAAGAATTACTTCATTATTAATTTCACTTTGTTAATTGCTCATGGTTCCCACAACCCTAGTCGTGGATTTACTTGTTCATGCTTGATTGTTCACAAATCATATTAGGGTTTAGAAAATAAATCATGAACTTACAATTAGAATCGATGAAATCCACAAGCTTGAATTGAAGTACAAAAGCCAATTGCATAAACCAACTTCAAGAACTAAATATCAAAAGTGTTTGATTAAATAATTCCCAAAGCCAAAATAATGTATCACAAATTGTCTATCACCAAAAACATCTAAAAAATGAAAATTACAACTTATATTTATAGAAAACAAATCCTAAACTAAGTAGGACAAGGAAAGCTGAGGAAATTCGGCTTGGGCAGTGTCGTCTACGGTTGGTGACCTACAGATCGAAGTCAGAACTACGGCTCGTAGGTTCCTTCCATCAATTAGGAGTTAGTCAATGATCTGAAGGTCACTTTCTACGAGCATGATCTATTGTTCGTAGACCATAGTACGGCCCGTCCTGTTCTTCCGTCAATCAAGTACTGAAGTTGACCTCTTCTGAAGTTTTCTACGGTTCGTAGCAGGAACTATGTCTCGTCATCTTCAACCGGCATTCCATACTTAGCTAAAATTTCAAGCTTTCGAGCCTACGGTTCGTCAAAGAAATGACGGCTCGTAAGTCAACTCGTACATCACCCAAATCCTGCTACTGCAACACTTTACTCATCAATTGCTCCAAAAGAGTATTTCCTGTAAAAATAAAGCACAAATACCATCACATCTACTACCAAAATGCCTAAGACATATGCAAAACTCTATGTTTAATGCATCAAAAGTACCGTAAGTTCACGGTACATCAAGTACATAATCACAATGTACTCATAGGATCATTGGCTATTTCCAACTATACGAAATATGAACAGGAAACCCCAATTTAGTAAAATAGATAATATATAATTATAATCACAATTATAAATGGCACGGACTCCCAGTTCTCACCTTGAGTTTTTATTCACAATAAACATGGACAAACACAGCACAACAAGCCAATCCGATTCTCTCATGCAACCCGCACACAAACAATTAGTGTATCAGGCGTGGTACCTATGTCAACCGTTAGTATGTACTACTAGCGTGGTACCCGAGCCAACCATATATGGATATCCCCCTACTAGGCATGGTACGAGTCAAACATAGGGATATCGTGTACCAGACATGGTACCAAAGACAACCATCAATCACAGATCACAATCACAAAAACAATGAATAACAATCATACTTGTACACCCAAGTAACACATTCATTGCATGCGATTGACAACATTTAACATTTCAAATCATATTTTTCCTTTTTCCTAATCATATACCATGTATGAAATACTAACAAAGAAGTTGACAAGCACATATAACACAAATGAGAAAATAAACAACCATCATCAACCTAGAATCAAGCCTTGGAAGCTATATTGAACCTGAGTCTTTCTCTTGTTATGAATTCTATCTTGTTCTTGGTCTAAAACAATAATACAATAACACAATCAAAGAATACTAGCCTAAAATATTTGAATTATAATCAAATCCTAATCCTGGGCTATTCCTATGATCATCCCTACCCGAGCCAAGATTTTTCCACCATCAATTCAAGTCAAACTCTGCTCTAATGTCACCCAACAAGGATTCTAAGGCCTACAAATCACAATACCAAGGTCGGGGAGTAATTAACTTACCTTTATCGATGAAATTCACCCCAGGTCATCCTTACTTCTTCCCAAACAAGTTTGTAGAATTATGAGCGATTTAGGACAATTTTCTACATAAACTCACAACTAACTCCTCTATAACGGCTCCGCCATAGCGGGATCACCTGCTATAGTGAGAATTAATTACCCTATTATATCGGTGTGCCACCCGCTATACTGACTCTCACGGTCATAATTGTCCTCAAAAGTCTCCATTTCGCAATACACCTTCGAACCTTGACATTCCAAGCTAATCCTTTTATGCCAGGTTCAATATCGGGAGTTCGACTGACCCGAATTAATTTTAAAAAGCCTTAAAGACTCAATATTGTCTTAGCTAAAAGAAAAATCAACCCACGCTTATCATTTTACCCAATCCATTTACGGAATTCCCTAGACCTCACCTCACCCAGATTCCTTCTAAGACTAGCCTAACTTGAAATTTTCAATCACTATTCCAAAAGTTTTCTAACCCAATTTTTTTAACCAATGAATTACCCAGAACGACCGGAAAGATCGTTACATTAATTGTTTGCTTGATTTGTATTTCTATGATGGATTTTTAATATGTGTACATGCTATCATTTCTTATCAATCTATAATGATTATTATTTTTATCGCACTTCAATTGTAATTTCTTACCTACACTCTACAAAATTATTGATACCAATAACTATATATTCATATATTGTGGATTTATAAAGCTATAATAAAGAAATCGATGAAGCTTATGAAATATAAGGTGTCGGTGTATGTAATTGATAAATTTACATGATCTGTTCATTTGCAATTGATAAATTCTAAAATTACGATAAGATCACCTAACTAAAATTTTAATATTGACATTGCATGAAAAATATAATTTAAATTTACATATAAGTAATATCAATAATTAAACTATAATTCAATTTTCATATTGAAAACAAATTTTAAGTGGTTTAAAATCATCTTCATTTATTTGGATTATAGGTAAAGAATTTAGTTTAAAAAGTATATTAAGATATTAAAATTTAGTAGTAAAAATGTATAGAAGAGGATAATAAGGATTGTATGAGGTACTTATGATTTTATTAGTTTGAAAAACAAATAAAGTAAAAATTAAACAATGATAAAATTATTTTTAACAATATTAGACAATGATAGAACTTAAGCAATAGAATAGAAATGTAAAAATAAATTAACTTTAATATGAAAAGAAAAAAATATACTTATCAATATTAAAAAGGAGAATAACAAGTAACGTTGTTAAGTCAAGTGGTAAAATAAGAGAAAATGGTCTAAAACCCCCCCAACCTATACCCGAAATCCCAACTATACACCTATTCATTCCGGGAGTCCTATTACCCCCTTACACTATTTTAAAGTAGAATTATTTGCTCCCTAAATGATGAAGTGGCAAAGAAAGTGTAGTTCACTCTCTCAAAGAGAGTGAGAGGTAAAAATAATAATTAAAACTTTAATTTTATAAGTATTTCTTAAATTTCATATTATAATTTTTTGATTCTTCAAAAATCTTTATGTTTCCTTTAATAAAATTTCCTTTTTATCGTCTTCTTCTTCTCTTCATCAAAGCAACATCGTCGGCGGCTCTGCTCCACCACCAGGTCGCCGCCCTCACCAACATTTCATCATTAAGTTAACTTTCATTCTCAAATCACAAATTTCTCATAGTAAATTCACTTCTCATCAGTATGAAAAAATTACAATAAACCCAAAATCAAAATCGAAAGTCATCGGCAGCGGCTCTGCTCCACCACCAGGTCGCCGCACTCACCAACCTCTCATCATAAGTTAACTTTCATTCTCAAATTACAAATTTCTTACAGTAAATTCACTTCTCAACAGTATGAAAAATTGACAATAATTCAAAATCAAAATCGAAAGTCAAGATGATCGAACTTTAGAGTCATTAATGGAGAAAAACTCATTAAGTAACAAATCCATCAATGGAGAAGAACTCATCAATGAAATCATTGGGTGAGAAAACCATTAATGGAAAAGACCCAATATTCGAAATGGGTTGCTCAACTTTGTTAAATTCTAGCTTCAATAGAGAGCATCAAAATTTTGCTAGTGTTCATAACTCCAATGAAGCTCGAAGAAGATGGTGGCAGTCATAGAATGTATCCACAAATTTGAAAAATCAATTTGTCAAGATCAAAGAAAAAGAGGAATGAAAAATGAAAGTGAAAGAGAAAGAGGGAAATATAAATGAAAATAATTGCAGAATAAAGAAATTTTTTTTTTAAAAAAAATTAATATTACGTGGCAGGGCGTGTGCAATTCACTTTTTTATATAAATCTGAGTGTGCGTTTTTAAGGGGGTATGTATTATACTTTAAAATGCTCAGAGGGGTAATAGGACCCCCGTAAAGAATAAGTGTGTAGTTGAGAATTTGTTAATAGATTAGAGGTGGTTTAGACCATTTTCTCAGTAAAATAATAATAAATCACGGAAGGATGGAGCAATTATTTAAATTTTATAAATTTTAAATATCAAACTATCGACATTATGTGATAGTTAATTCTGAATCTATATATTTATATGTACTTAGGAAATTAATTAAGATAACTATATAATTAACTTTAAAATCATTGAGTTAGGTGAACCCATATGTTAGCTTTTAGGTCGCTTCTTAAAAGGTAGGCACAAAAAAGAGAAAATTTAAGAATATGTGTCTGTGTGACTACACAATATAAATAATTTCATTGGGTGAAAATGTGTAACATCTCAGGTTTTAAAAAGGTAAAGGCGAGTTAACGAGCAAGTCCACAAGCCTAAAACAGGCTAGGGACCCTTCACGAGACCCTAAATTGTTTGTTTAGGGCACCACTTTCCATATAGGGCAAGTGGACTGGCCGTTTAGGACTGCTAGGACTTAGGGTCACTTGGACGGCTCCCTAAATTGCCCGTATAAGGTTGGACGGCCCGTTTAGGGCAAGTTGCCCAGCCGTCCAAGGCTGCAATGACTTTGGAGTCACCTGGACGGAACCCTAAACGGCCGTTGAAGCTTTGTACAATCCTTTTAGGAGTCCATCTAGGGTCACCATCAGTTTTAAAGTGAAGGTCATTTTAGTATTTCCCCTATAGGCTTGGTACCTAAGATATGTCGTTTTAACCCCTATTCTAAGCCCTATATAACTGAATTAAGTCCTAAAACTACCCATTCTAAATCATTCACCTAAATTCTAATTTTCCTCCAAGTTCATCCCCAAAATTCTCTCTCTAAAGCTAAGAGAGAAGAAGCTAGGGTTTTAAGATCAAGTCTCCAATTCACCATAGCTTTTGGGCTTTAATCATTGAGGTATTTTAGTATTCACCTATGGAGTGCTTTCCTCCATAGAGTTCCCAAGATCTCCAATTTTACAAGTTAGATCCTCAATCCAAAGTTAATGTTTTATTCAATCTTCATGGGTTCTTTTCAATTACGATTCAATTGATTGTTTTTATCTTTTTATGCATGAATTGAAGTAATTACATGATTTTAAGTTGAATTCATATGAATCCATGCATGATCCATGATTTTAGATTAAGAACCCATGATGAAGCTTATGAGCCACGAAAGATGAATTTATGAAGATATGCATGCTTTTATGAAATTGATGTAAATATTTTGAGGATGCTTTGAGAGTAAAGTATCAATGTTTTTTTAAAAGATTTTCTCACATATTACTAAGAACATGATTGTGAAAGATTTTCTCATATGAGGATTCATGAGGTTGAAAGGTTTTCTCACCTAAGTTGAATCAAGTTTTAGGAGTTATTCTAAATAAACGTTAGCTAGGAATGGTTGCTTAATTGTGCCTTTCCATGGATGAAAATATGAATATGATTAATAACTATTTCGTGGGATTTTACTTAGTATTGAGCGGGCTTTTGGGATGAAGGTTTTCGTTTAGCGTCCATGGACCTTTAGTAGCAATCCCTAAGTCCCATAACTATGTGCCACCAAAGGATTGTCTCAGATTGACATTAGCTAGTGGATCCACTTAAGCTTATACTCATGGTTCTTACCTTGGCAAGTAAGGACATCTCTTTTTGATGTGGAATAGACACCTGATTTCATGTTTTACCTCAAATAGTCTATGTCGGTTAATAGTGAACTTCCCATGATAATGAACTAAGTTGCTTTCAAGGTATTTCACAAAGTGTTTTAAACATATTAAGCTTACATTGACCATGATTATGACTTATGTTTTCTAACCTTTTATCTTATTCTTTAGCTGGTCATTGCATGTCATGTGAAGTCCTTTTTAGCATGAATTCATAAGTTTTATGCATTGCTATAATACTTAGTACATTCCGTGTACTAATGCATACTTGTGCCTAAATTGTTTCACTAATGTAGGGTCTGATGCTCCTACCTCTCACACTCGTGGCTAGTTGATCTTTTTGGAACTCAAGGATTGGTGAGTCCTCTTGTTCCTAGGACCGAGACACTTTTATTGCTTTTTTTATTTTAGTTTCAAACATTGTATATGATGTATGGGTTACGTCCCAATCACTTCTTTATGATTAAATAGATGGCTTGTTGAGACTATGCTAGACTTCCGCTTTGTCAAACTTTTTTATGAAATAAGACTGACTTTGAAATCTTTATTTCTAGTATCTTGTATGATGTATGCTAAGTGTCTTGTGTAGGACCTTTCGGGGTTCTATATGCCATGTTAAACCTAGGGTATACTTTGAATCGTGACAAACTTGGTATTCAGAGTACAAGATTTAAAAAGATCCTAGGATGTCTCACAAGCTACGTCAAGTAGATTCTTGTTCATGAGTGTGAAGCGCGCCACATATATGAATAAGAGCCTATAAGATGTTTAGAAAATTTCACTTCTTTCATTATTCTAAAGTCGTCCGATAGAGTGTAACTCTACATGTCTCTCTCATAATCCTTATCAATTGCTTTTCAGGATATAGCCCCTCGAAGAGCATATGTTAGAAGGAATATGTGAGAATGTGGAATAGGAAGCTCCTCAAGTTCTGTCCAATCCTTTGGCTGAGGAATTGACTCATACCTAATTTCGAGCCGTTTTTCAAGTGTTGGTTTAAGCTATGACGGCTCAAGCCAATAGAGAGGCTAATGTTCCCGAGAGCCCAAATTTGGGTACGGCCGTGGCAAGAAAACTTCACTAGGATGAATCTTCTTGAATTCCATGGTTCTAAGGTTGATTAGGATCCCCAAGAGTTCATTGATGAGGTTTACAAGATCGTAGGAATTATGGGGGTGACTTCGGTTGAGAAGGTGGAGTTGGCCTCTTATCAGCTTAATGGTGTTGCTCAAGTTTGGTTTGAACAATGGAAGGAAGAGACGGTGGTTGATGCAGGTCCTCTTGATTGGGAGAAGTTTAAGGTTGATTTTCTCGATAAGTTCTTTCCCCTTGAGATGAGGGAGGCAAAAGTACTAGAATTTATCAACATTCGTCAAGGAAATATGAGTGTAAATGAGTATGCTTTGAAGTTCACTCAATTGGCTAGGTATGCTCCAACTATGGTTGCTAACTCTTGGACAAGAATGAGTAAGTTTATTTTGGGTGTGTCTGAAATGGTGGTTAAGGAATTTCATGCCTCCATGCTCATTAAGGAAATGGATATTTCTTATCTAATGAAACATGCCTAACAAATTGAAGAGGAGAAGCTCAAGGAAAGATCTAGAAAGGCAAAGAGGGCAAAGACCGGTGATGGTGACTTTTCATATTTGAGGTTCGATGGATTCCGATCAAGGTTCCTATAATGCTCCAAAATTCAACAAAGGTATGGTGTCCAACCCTAAGCCTCAATGAGGAAATTATGGTGGATCTTCTTTGTCTACTTGTACTAGGTGTGGAAGGAAGCATGATGGTAAATGCTTAGCCGGTATGGAGAAATGCTTTAGTTGTGGTAAGAGTGGTCACAAGATGAGGGATTGTCCATCGCTTGCTACTAAGGGAAAAGATGGTAGGCAAGCTCCGCCTAGTGGTTCGGGTTCAAGTGCTCCAAAGCAAAACCGATTTTATGCACTTCAGAGTCAACATGATCGAGAGGGTTCTCCCGATATGGTTACCAGTATGTTAAAAAAATTTCATCTAGATGTTAATGCTTTGCTTGATCCCGGTGATACTTTGTCTTTTTTGACGTCATATGTGGCTATGATATTTGATGTTTCTCCGGATGCGTTGAAAGACCTTTTTTCTGTCTCTACTCCTATTAGTGAATCTGTTATGGCTAAGAGAGTTTGTAGAAATTGTCCCGTCTCCTTATCCCATAGAGTAACTCATGTTGATCTTGTAGAACTTGATATGTTAGATTTCGATGTTATCCTGGGTATTGATTGGCTCCATTCTTGTTATGCTTCTGTTGATTGTAGAACCCGAATGGTTAAGTTTCAGTTTTCAAATGAGCCCATCCTAGAGTGGAAAGGGGGAAATTCTATGCCTAAGGGTCAGTTTGTTTCTTCTCTTAAAGCTAGAAAAATGATTTCTAAGGGTTGCATATATCATCTTGTTCAAGTTAGGGATATAGATTCTGAAACCCTTACTCTTGAGTCGGTACCCATTGTAAATGAGTTTTCAGAAGTGTTTCCCAATGATCTACCCGGTATTCCTCCCAAAGGAAAATAGACTTCGATATTGACCTTCTCCCAGATACGTAGCCTATCTATATTCCTCCTTACCGCATGGCTCCGGCAGAACTTAAGGAATTAAAGGAGCAATTGAAAGATTTGTTGGATAAGGGTTTCATTCGACTGAGTATCTCTCCATAAGGTGCTCTAGTTTTGTTTGTTCGTAAGAAAGATGGTTCACTTTTGCATGTGTATTGATTATAGGAAATTGAACAAGGTTACCATTAAGAATAAGTATCCTCTTCCAAGGATTAATGAGTTGTTTGATGAACTCCAAGGTGCTAGTTTATTCTCTAAGATTGACCTCCGGTAGGGTTATCACCAATTGAGGGTGAAGAGAATGACATTCTGATGACGGCTTTTTGAACTCGGTATGGTCATTATGAGTTTTTGGTAATGTCGTTTGGCTTGACTAATGCTTCGGTGACGTTTATGGATTTGATGAATAGGGTCTTCAAGCAATATCTTGATATGTTTGTGATTTTGTTTATAGATGATATTTTGATTTACTCACAGAGTGAGGATGAGCATGTTGTGCATTTGAGGATTGTGTTGCAAATTATCATGGATCGTGAGTTGTATGCTAAGTTTAACAAGTGTGAGTTTTGGTTGAGGTTTGTTGCTTTCCTTGGCTATATTTTCTCCGATGAAGGTATTCAAGTCGATCCTAAGAAAATAGAGGCAGTTAAAAATTGGCCTAGACCTTTGTCTACTTCAGATATACGGAGTTTCTTGGGTTTGGATGATTATTATAGAAGGTTTGTGGAAGGGTTTGCTTGCCCTTTGACAACACTGACTCAAAAGAAAATGAAATTTCTATGGTCGGGAGCTTGTGAGAAGAGTTTCAAAGAGTTGAAGGATAGACTCACTTCGGCTCCTATATTGACACTACCGGAAGGATCGGATGACTTTGTGGTTTATTGTAATGCTTCACGGGTTGGTCTTGGTTGTGTTTTGGTGCAACATGGGAAAGCCATTGCTTATGCTTCAAGGCAACTCAAGGTTCATGAAAAGAACTATCCTACCCTAGATTTGGAACTAGCGGCTGTTGTTTTTGCCTCAAAGATTTGGAGGCATTATTTATGTGTTGTCTATGTTGATGTCTTTTCTGACCAAAAAGTTTGCAATATGTATTCAAGAAAAAAGATATAAAGCATTGCCAACGAAGGTGGCTAGAACTCTTGAAAGACTATGGCATGAGTGTCCTTTATCACCCGAGCAAAGCCAATGTGGTAGACGATGCCTTAAGTCGGTTGTCAATGAGTAGTGTGGCTCATGTTGAGGATGATAATAAAGAGGTTGTTCATGATGTTCATAGATTGGCCTGATTGGGTGTTCAGTTGGTTGAATCCAATGGAAGAGGTGTAGAAGTTCATAATGGTTCGACATCTTCTTTTGTGTCAGATGTGAAAGCAAAGGAAGGTCTTGATCCAATTTTTGTTGAGTTAAAGGAAGCGGTGCTTAAAAAGCCTCTTGAGGCTTTCTCCCAAGGGGGAGATGGTGTGCTTTGATATCAAGATCGTTTGTGTGTTCCCAATGTTGATGACTTGAGAGAGCATATTTTATCGGAAGCCCATAGTTCTTGATATTCTATTCACCCGGGAGCCACCAAGATGTACCATGACATGCAAGAGGTCTATTGGTGGAAGGGGATGAACAAGGATATTGTGAAATTTGTGGCTAAGTTTCCTAATTTTTAACAAGTGAAAGTTGAGCATCAAAGGCCGAGCGATTTTTCCCAAGATATTAGCATTTCTACTTGGAAGTTGGAAGATTTGAAATGGACTTTGTTGTTGGTTTACCCTGCACCCGGCGGCAACATGATTTGATTTGGATTATTGTTGATCATATGATGTGATTGGCTCATTAATTTCTTTCCCGTCAAGGTCTCTTATTCAGTGGAAGATTATGCTAAGTTGTATCTAAAGGAAATTTTTAGGTTGCATGGAGTTCCCTTATACATTATCTTCGATCGTGGTACACAATTTACTTCTCAATTTTTGAATATTTTCCAAAAGGGTCTTGGTATTCTGTCAAGCTTAGTACGGCCTTTCATCCTCAAACAGATGGGCAGGTGGAGCGTACTATCCAAACTTTGGAAGATATGTTGAGAGCTTGTGTGATCAATTTCAAGGGTAATTGGGATGATCGCTTGCCTTTGATTGAGTTTGCATATAATAATAGCTATCACTCAAATATTAGTATGGCTCCATTTGAGGCTCTTCATGGTAGGAGATGTAGATCTCCCATAGGCTGGTTTGAAGCAGGTGAGGTCACTTTGATAGGTCTCAAATTGGTACATGAGGCTATGGAAAAAGTTTGGCTTATAAGAGAAAGACTGAAAATGGCTCAAAGTCAACAAAAGTTCTATGCCGATGTTAGAAGAAGAGATCTTGAGTTTGATGTTGATCATTGGGTTTACTTGAAAATTTCACCTATGAAGGGTTTCATGAGGTTTGGAAAGAAGGGGAAGTTTAGTCCCTGATATGTAGGCCCATATCAGATTTTGAGGCGTATTGATAAAGTTGTTTATGAGCTTGATTTGTCTAATGATTTAGCATCGGTACATCTGGTTTTCCATGTTTATTGAGGAAATGTGTTGGAGATCCAACATCTATTGTACCAAAGAGAATCTTGGTATAAAGGAAAGCCTTTCTTATGAAGAGGTTCCGGTTGATAATATAGACCGACAAGTTCGAAAGTTGTGGAATAAGGAAGTTGCATTCGTAAAAGTATTGTGGAGGAATCAAATGGTTGGGGGCGCTACTTGGTAGGCTGAAACCGATATGATGTCCCGATATCCTCATCTCTTTCCCTCCATTCCTACTTTAGCTTGAGGTATTTAGATCCTCATGGTTCATTCTTTTGGTTTCATGTATCTTAGTCATTCTCATGTTTCCTGATGCATGTATATATGTTTTATGAAATGATGTTTGAGTATTTTTTAGCTTGGAGTCGATTTTCCTCCTCGGATATGTGCATTATTGATGAATTGCGTTCATGTTAGGTTGTTAGTTTCTCTCCTCCCCTTTTCGTGCTAACTTCAATTCCATTTGAAGATAAATGTTTCCAAGGGGGAGATATTGTAACACCTCGGGTTTTAAAAAGGTAAAGGTGAGTTAACGGGCAAGTCTGCAAGCCTAAAACAGACCAGGGACCCTTCATGAGACCCTAAACGGTGATTTTAGGGAACCACTAGCCGTACAGGGCAAGTGGATTGGACGTTTATGACTTTCAGGACTTAGGGTCACCTGGACAGCTCCCTAAACGGCTCGTTTAGGGAAGGTTTCCCAGCTATCCAGTGCTTCCTGGACTTTGGAGTCACGTAGACGGAACTTTAAATGGCCGGTGAAGCTTTGTACGGTCCATTTAGGGGTCCATCTAGGGTCACCATAAGTTTTTAAGTTAGGGTCATTTTAGACTTTCCCCTATGTGTTTGGTACCTAAGCTATGTCTTTTTAACCACTATTCTAAGACCTATATGAGTGAATTAAGTCCTAAAACTACCCATTCTAAATTATTGATCTAAATTCTAATTTCCCTCCAAGTTCATCCCCAAAATTCTCTCTCTAAAGCAAAGAAAGAAGAAGCTAGGGTTTCAAGATCAAGTCTCCAATTTACAATATCTTTTGGGCTTTGATCATTGAGATATGTTAGTATTCACCTATGGATTCCTTTCCTCCATAGGGTTCCCAAGATCTCCAATTTTACAAGTTAGATCCTCAATCCAAAGTTAGGGTTTTATTCAATCTTCATGGGTTCTTTTCAATTATGATTAAATTGATTGTTTTCTATATTTTTATACATGAATTGAAGTAATTACATGATTTTAATTTGAATTCATATGAACCCATGCATGATCTATGATTTTAGATTATGAACCCGTGATGAAGCTTATGAGCCACGAAAGATGAATTTATGAAGATATGCATGATTTTTTGAAATTGATGTAAATGTTTTGAGGATGCTTTGAGAGTAAAGTATCAATGTTGTTGTGAAAGGTTTTCTCACATATTACTAAGAACATGATTGTGAAAGGTTTTCTCACATAATATTCATGAGGTTGAAAGCTTTCTCACCTAAGTTGAATCAAGTTTTAGGAGCTATTCTAAATAAACTTTAGCTTGGATTGGTTGCTTAATTGTGCCTTTCCGTGGATGAAAATATGGATATGATTAATGACTATTACATGGGATCTTACTTAGCACTGAGCGGGCCTTTGAGATGAAGGTTTTCGTTTTGCTTTCATGGACCTTTAGTAGCAATCCCTAAGACCCATAACTATTTGTCATCATAGTATTGTCTCAAATAGACATTAGCTAGTGGATCCACTTTAGCTCAAACTCATGGTTCTTACCTTGGCAAGTTAGGACATCTCTTTTCGCTGTGGGATAGACACCAGATTTTATGGTTAGCTCACATGGTCTATGTCGGTTAATGATAAACTTCCCACAATAATGAACTGAGTTTCTTTCAAGGTATTTCACAAAGTGTTTTAAACATGTTAAGCTTGCATTGACCATGATTATGACTTATGTTTCTAACCTTTTATCTTATGCTTTAGCCTGGTCATTGCATCTCATGTAAAGTCATTTTTAGCATGATTTCATAACTTTTATGCATTGCTATCATAGTTAGTACATTCCATGTACTAATGTATACTAGTGCCTACATTGTTTCACTAATGTAGGGTCTGACACTCCTACCTCTCACACTTATGGCTAGTTGATCTTTTTGGCACTCAAGGATTGGTGACTCCTCATGTTCCTAGGACCGAGATACTTTTATTGCTTTCTTTATTTCAGTTTTCAGACTTTGTATGTGAAGTATGGGTTACGTCCCAATCATTTCCTTATGATGTAATAGATGGCTTGTTGATACTATGTTAGACTTCCGTTTTGTCAAACTCTTTTATGAAATAAGACTATGACTTTGAAATTTTTATTTCTATTATCTTGTATGATGTATGCTAAATGGCTTGAGTAGGGCTTTTCGGGGCTCTATATGCCATGTTACACCTAGGGTATACTTTGGGTCGTGAAAAATGACATTTAAATATTTAATTTTTATCAAAGATATAAAAATGTCATTTTTAGGGACTTACTAAATTGGAAAGCATGTCATATAATTGGAACAACGAGATTACAACATTATAGACCAAAAATAAACAAAAAAGGGAAAGTGAAATTACGAGGATGATGATAATGATGAAGGTACTATATCTGTGTGGATTATTAAAATAATTATTCACTACTCAAAATTTGAAGCTACATGATAGAATATTTTTTTGTTGTTAGATTTTCTTCGAAAGCTAGACAATTAATAATATTGTTTTTCAAATAATTATTTATTGTAAAAGTATGTCTACAATAATTGTTAAAGTTGAGCTACATCTTCTTTTTTATCTCTTCGATTCTAAAATATAACACGATTAAAATATAAAAGTTTAAACAATCAATCTAATTATTATTGAGCATTTCGTATCCATTGTCCATTTAATTCTAAATAGGCAATCCAGTTAAGAAATGATGCTCTTTGTAACTTGAAATTTTATGATAAGTTTGTGTCATATTTGATATTTGTTCATAATTTTCGAGCAACACAAAATTATGATTCACAATGAAATTTTTTTCGTTGTTGTATTAACACGAAAATTACATATATACTATTTGAGTATTCAAGATGTGTCAAAAAATGCTGAGAAACTTTCTTTGCTAATCAACATCATAAATATGTAATAAAAACTCATGAACAGAAAGATCTCACTCATCAATATACTAAGTTAAATCATTTGTTTTTATATAGACAAATGTATGACATATGTTCAAGAATAATGTATAACGTGATTACTTTTTTAAATTTTATTCACGCATCGCGCAGGTACGTATACTAATTTAGTTTAAAATACTAGTGATATTTTTTCTAGTGAAAGGACTAAGTGGACTCGAATTTATGCTCAGCTATGCAATCTTTTATGGAATCTAAATTACTCAACTTATTTCAATCTTGTAAGACTTGCTATGAAGTTTGGATTAAAACTATGACTTTGTACACGAATGATATACAATATATATACAAGGTTGTCTTATACTTAGTCCAACTTCAGTAGAAGAATCAAGATATGATGCGTTATTTAGCACATATAGATACCTTGAAAGATCAATTTGACTCTCCCATGCCACTTTCTGAAAGTGTAACCACACAGGAGCAACAGAGAGATAAGCTTTTTATGGTTTTAGCACTAAAAAACAACGATCTAATCTAAATTTTTTAAGGGATCAAATCTTGGCAAGTTCCTTAATTCCTTTCTTAGTCAACATTTTAGCTCAATTATTGCATATTGATCTAGAAATAATTCATATCAATACGTTAAGACATTTATATTAAATGTGAAAAATAAAAATCTACAAAAATAAAATGTCCATCAAAAGGGAAACCATAGAAACTCTAGACCCTATTATAATTAGTGCAAATGTGTCGAAAATTACATGATTGACCAATGTGTAGAAAATTACATGATTGACCACCACATACTAACAATTGTAGTTTGACTCACGTTATTTAGAACCACAAAGGACAGAAATTGTCAACTAACCAATTCTATTACTTTGTTAGAAGCAGATTATAGTCATTACTTGTTGTGTTCAAGTAGCTACACAGCAGTCACCTTTATCTGAAACCTCACAAATTGATAATTCATTTTCTTGTATAACTAGATCTTTATCCACTTGTATATGGATATTGGATTCTGGTGCATATGATGATATCTGTGATAATCCGAATCTTTTCTCAAATCGTATTCATTCTACAACCCTCTCTGTAGTTACCCTTGCTAATGGATAAAAACCTATTGTAAAAATAAGGGATGTACGACTTCTTTCCTTTATTTTTCTTTAAATTCCTTTTTATTTACTGCTGAATATCCACTTAATTTGATTTGAATTAGTAAATTAACCAAACACCTCAATTGTTGTGTCATTATTTGACTAACTCCGTTGTTTTATAGGATTGGAGAACATAAAAAATTATTGTAATAGAATATGAGTTATAAGGTATGTTTCACTTGTCAAAATTACCACCACAAGTTACCTTCACTTTTTGTAACAACCTGACTCGGTCGTTATGAGTAAGCCAATAGTGAAAGAATTTGGGCTAGAAAACACTTCGGATAGTGACTTAAAATTTTAGTCTCAGACAGAATATGGGGTAGGTGAGGTCTAGAGCCATTCAGGAATGGGTGGGTGTGATGTTGAGGTTTAGTTGGTGTTTTCTTGTAGCCAAGACATTAAGGAGTCCATAGGGCCTTTTGGAATTGAATACAGATAAGTAGAACTCTCATAATTGATCATGGCGTGAAAGGTATGTGTCTGGTCGTTAAGGAAAGGAGTTATGTTGTAAAAATGTCCTTTTCTGGAGTTTGATTTTCTGAAGTTTCATCGAGGCTACTATAGTGGTGCTTAGACCGCTATAGCGGGGTTAATTATTGCAGAAACTGCTCCAAAATCCCTATTTTCATCTTAAGACGTGGGAGGGGAAATTTTGAGCAGTTTGCACTTCTTTTTCCACGGAATTTGTCTATCAGGGTAAGAATTTGACTCCTCAACCTTATGCATTGATTCTTAAGCCCTAGAATCTTGGTTATTGCTATTGGAGAAAGGTTTTGACATAAGTCCATGGTGGGAAAAAGCTCTAAGATAGGGAAGATGATCATATTTAGTCCGAGGTTAGGATTTGTTGATAATACGGGTAAATTAATAGTTCATTAGTGATTTATTGTTGTTTATATTGTTTATTTTAGACCAAGAAAAAGCCAAGGTACTTCACAAGGGGAAAGCTCGGGTTATTTAGAGTTTTCAAAAGGCCTGATTTCATGTAGATGATGCATGTCTACTGCTTTGCAAGAGCATTTGTGCAACACATGGTAGGTTAAGATATGAAATGACAGTATGCAGGTAATCTCTTTTAATGAATTTGTTATTGTGACTTGTGGTTTTCAAGTGGTATTATTCATTGTGCTATGTGATTGATCAAGATTGTTTGTGATTGTTGGTTGGCTCGGGTACCACACCAGTACACTAACTATGGATGGCTCAGGTACCACGGTACACTAACTATGGATTGTTGGGGTAACACACCAGTACACTAAGAGTTTAAGTTTGTGTTCCATGAGAGGACGAGGTATGTGATTGTTGTTCCATGAGAGGACCGGGCATTTACATTTGTGATCATGTCGGACATACATCCAGGTATTATTGTTTCATGACATGTGACTGAGAGTCTATGTGGTTTGATTCTTGTTGTTATATGTATTGTTCTATGTTACTGCTTTGTGGTGAACAATTTACATTCCCAACTTGGACTGGTTGTGTGATCCTATTAGTATAATATGGTTTGTGTAATGATATTACACATGTTCTTTCCTTGTTGAATACAAGGCATCATCCAGTGGATGATCCGAGATGTCAGTTGAGGAATACTGATTCTTAATCCAAGGGTGAGATTCATTTTTCAGGCTACCATGGGTTCCTTTGTATCTTCTTGTCCATCTTTTCGTACACAAACATTTAGGCTTTAGTTTATGTTTAGTTTCGAAGTTGCATCCCCAGTTTGACTGTTTGAGAGTTTTGGTATAATGACTTTTAGTTCTTAGGGATATTTATGCATTGAATGTTTTTAGACTATTGGATTGAGTTTATGGGGACTCAATTCTTTAGTGAGTAAACTATTTTTCCTTATTTTATATGATAAACTTGGTTTTTGCAAATGGTGTTGGGTTGGATCGGGTTAGTCTTTGGTTCTTCCATTAGGTGGTTTAGTGTAGGTGTCACTGACGATGGTCGTGGTCATGACAAACTTGATATCATAGCCCTAGGTTTGTTGATCTTGTTCTACCAAAATGAGTCTAGTAGAGTTCTGTGAAACGGTACGGAGATGTCTGTACTTTTCTGCAAGAGGCTACATGACTTTAGGAAATTCTTTTTCTTTCTTCCTTTGTGCTATGACTTGATTCCAATTGGTATTTGTCAATCCAAATAGGTATCTAACTCTTCCACTCTTCTGTCTGCAGATGGTTGACACACGATGTAACAGCGCATGGGTGGTTGCTCCGATGGTAGAGCAGCAACTGAGCCCGTAGCGAGAAGATGTGGCAGAGGTAGAGGGAGAGGTAAGGGCACGAGCACGGGTAGAGGGAAGGCAACACCCGCCAGAAGTGGAGCTCAGAACATGAGTGTACCAAGGGAAGCGACCCAACCCCCACCCTAGGATCCCGCTGAAATTGAGATTTACGATGATGTTGAACCAGAGGTGAGGACACAGGATTGTAGGTCTTCCCCTACAGATGCGGGGACTGTTCAGTAGGTACTAGATTTTCTGAGTGGTTTTGTAGGTGTTGGATCCATTCCCCTTGTTTAGACTATTCGAATTTCGGTCACTCAGACTGTTGTTGCTACTGTTCCTAAGGTGGATGCCAACTTGGGCACTGGCTCCTTGTTCCGTCCATTGCTTGTCCCTGTAATGACTGGTAAAGAACATGAGATGTTGACCATGTTCTTGAAGCTTAAGTTTCTAGTGTTTCATGAATCTGAGAATGACGATGCATTCGAGTTCATCTTTGATTGCTACGAGAGGCTTCATGAGTTGGGAACTGCACAACAGCATGGGGTTAAGTTTGTGAATTTTCAGCTTCGGGGTTAGGCAATGAAATGTAGAGAGATTATGTGGAATGTCATTCGTCGGTCTTGCCTCCATTGACTTAGGCATAGTTTCATGCCTTGTTCTTGGAAGTATGTGCCTCATACCTTGAGAGATAGGAAGAAGGATGAGTTTATGGATCTTAAGCAGGGTAACTTGATTGTGGTTGCATATGAGGCTAAGTTTCATGCCCTATCTCGATATGTTACGTAGTTGGTGAGCACAAAAGAGGAGAGAATTCGATTGTTCGTCAAAGGTTTGAGTTTTGAATTGTAGGTTTTGTCTGTGCATATGACCTCTGCAGGTAGGAGTTTCAATGAGGTGACTAATTTCGTGAAGAAAGTAGAGGGAGTTCGAAAAGCTGGGCAGGCCAAGACATTGTCTAAGAAGTCCAAGAATGTAGGTAACTAAGGTGATTTGTATTCCAAGGGTTCGGGTCAACGTGTGTATTAATCTCATTCGATTCAGTCAGTTTTACCCTTTGCTACTAGTGGTGAGAGGGCTTCTTATACATTAGCCAGCAGGCCTTCACTTGACTGTGGTTGTTTCCATTGTGGTGAGTTTAGGGACTTTTAAAAGTTATGCTCCCGCAGATAGGCAGTTAGTCAGGTTTAACAATAGACTAGAGCATTGGTTCCAGCGGGTGGAAGTAATCATGATGGAGGACGTCCACAGGGTGCACGAGGAGGTACTCAGGGAGGCAATGGAGGCCAAGGTACTGTAACGCGAGAAGAGAAGTGGCACAACCCAGAAAAGGGGCTACCCATAATGATGACAGAGCTAAGTGTTACACATCTCTGGGTAGAGGCATCAGATGTTGTGATTACAGATACTATTCTTTTCTGTGACGGGATGGCTAACGTGTTGTTTAATTTGGGTTCTACTTATTCTTATGTTTCTATGAAATTTTCTTTGGAATTTGATTTGATTTGTGATACTCTTGATGCCCCTATCTATGTTACTACCCCTATTGGAGAGTCAGTTGTAGTAACCCATGTGTATAGTGATTGTTCTGTGTTGTTTATGGGCCTTCAAACTCGGGTAGTTTTAATCATATTGGATATGCCAGACTTTGATGTGATCTTGGGTATGACTTGGTTGTCCCCTAGTTTGATGTGTTAAATTGTAATGCTAAAATAATGACTCTAGAGAACCAGGGGAGGGAAAGGTTAGAGTGGGAAGGGGTGTACAGACCTAAGCCATCAAAGATGATATCATTCCTTCGGGCTAGCAAACTAGTAGGGTGGGGTGGTTTGGCCTATTTGGCTCATATTGGGATGTTAGTGCAGAGTCTCCTTCCATTGAGTCTATCCTTGTGGTTTCTGAGTTTCTGGAGGTGTTTCCTACAGATCTCCTTGGTGTGCCTCCAAATATGGACATAAACTTGTGTATTGACTTAGAGTCAGGCCACTACTAAAAAAATTGGATTTAGCGACAGACAAACTTGGTAGATAACAACGAAATCCATTGGTAATCCTACTTAGTGACGAATTACCGACAAATTTTTGTTAGCCACGGGTAAAATATCAACGGATCAGTGACAAAGTTCGTATCTAAATGCAGTATTTTTTAGTAGTGGGCATTCGCCCAATCTCTATTCCTCCTTATCGCATAGCTCCGGCAGAATTGAGAGAGCTTAAGACTCAACTTCAGAAACTGGTTGATAAGGGATTTGTTTGTCCTAGTGCTTCTGCTTGGGGTGCTCCTGTCCTATTTGTGAAGAAAAAGGATGGTAGTACGAGGATGTCTATAGATTACCGATAGTCGTATAAGGTTACTATCCGGAGTAAGTATCCATTGCCTCGCATAGATAACTTGTTTGACTAGTTGCATGGTGCATCTAACCTTTCTAAGATTGATTTGAGGTCAGGGTACCATCAGTTAAAGATTAGGCCTGAAGACATATCTAAGATAGTTTTTTTGACCTGGTATGGGCATTATGAGTTCTTGGTGATATCGTTTGGGTTGACTAATATGTCTGCAGCATTTATGAGTTTGATGAATGGGGCGTTTAAACCATTCTTGGATTCCTTCGTTATTGTGTTTATAGACGATATCTTGATTTACTCCAAGGGAAAGAAGGAGCATGCAGATCATCTTCGTATTGTTCTGGGTATCTTGGGGAAACAGAAACTGTATGCAAAATTTTCTAAGTATGAATTGCGGCTGCCTTCAGTTGCCTTTCGCGAGCATGTGATTTCGAAAGAAGGGGTGATGGTAGATACCCGAAAAATTGAGGCAGTTAAGAATTGGGTTCGGTCTAGCTTTGTGATAGAGGTGATAAATTTTCTCATAAAACAAGCCACCAAATTTTGTATCAGGTAAATATACGTGATTTGTTTGTACATGTTATACTATATACACAATATCATATCAAGTGCAATTAGTCACATCTCTAGCTCATATCTTTGATTAGGTTAGCAGATTCCTTTTTATTTGTCATACAATTGAATCAAAAAGAGTTGCAAAACTCACACAACCAACAAAATTGTATTTCACAACTCTTTTCAACATAATGTGACTTGACAAGCTAGAAAAATTTCGTCACATGTTTTATGATATTTTTAATTTCAAAAATGAATTTTATCTCACCTAGATATTTTAGCACAATATGGATACTCAACATTATATTTTTCTAAATCATTTCTTTGATAAAATAATGATCAAACCATATGTAAACAATAGCATGTGAATTTTTTTCAAGATTAATAAATGCAGTTGTAATACTCTTTATAGAGCATTTTTCAAATATGTAAAAATCACAATTTCACAATGGTTTTTTTTTTCATTTCATGAACCTCCACTATTTTAAAATTTGAATTATCATTTTTTTATGAATAGTAGTATCACTTTATTCATGAAAAATATTAGATAAAAATGCTTTTTTTTTACATTTTCTCTGCTTGAATTGAGCAAGTAGAAAATACTTTACCCGTGCATCTCTTATCTTCCATCTCTTGAAGAGAACGACATTGAGCGGAATGATGTTGAGATCTCCTATCTTGATATTCTCACTTCAGCCTGAATATTTTTTTATTCATTTTATTTCAACTGTATTTTATTATATTTGTGGTATATTACACCAATAATTTTAAGGAGATTCAGTTTTTTGTTACATTTTGAAAAAGAGCGAGATATACATGCCTCAACTTGATACCTTTTTTATTCGCTTTTTGCTCATTTTATTTTCAACTGTAATTCATTTTGTTGGTGGTATATATATTACACCAACAGACATGATTGTGTTATCCTTGCTCAGATCTTGTCGAGGTCCAGAGGGTGCTAGGTGAGCATGCAAAAGACATCCTTCTTGCTTCTACAGAATAACTGTGTAGCCTGATTTGCCTCCATAAAGTTGCCTTATCTCTTCATATATTGCATCGTTATTCTGGTTTCCGTGATTGAAGAGTAGCTGTGGTTTTACAGAAATGTATTTAGTGAGAGATTACTTCCGACTCCCCCCCCCCCTCCCCCCCCCCTGAATTGAAGAAATAACTTAAATGAGTTGGACTGAACAAGTAGTAATCAATCATCTTCTTCTGTCTGATCTGGATTACATTACCAAAACTATATCAACTATTGGCAATGTTAGTCATGTGTTAGATGTTTAAGAAGTTGTTAAATGATATAAGGATAAGGCACAAGTACCCCCTAAAAGGTGTATAAAATTACAAAAAAAGAATGAGTTCGGGAGTAATAAGACCTTAGTTTAGTTAAAGAGTGTCTCTGAGATTTTGGTCATAGTCTAGGGAGTACTTCTGTCTTATACCATGATATTATACTGAATAGTGTTTATTTAATGAGGCAATCTCCTTTTATTTTTTTTACCTTGACATTATGGATGTAGACTCACGAACTTTATGGCAACAGTGAAAGATACTCTTAAAAGTGCTACTGTGATGACCTTCTTGCTAACTCCTAATGCTCTTGTGATGGCAAGAGGTGACCTGTGATTACTGAGTTCCAATTGAAAACATATTCTTGGCTCAAATGGCAATGATTTACAAGTGCTTCCGGCAAAGAACCTACAAAAGGAGCAGTGGAATTTGCTCTTTGAACATGCCAAAACAAAAAAAAAAGAAGGTTGTTCAAGGAATGCGATTCCATTGAAGCCCTATAGTCAGCTATTCAAGGGCAATGGTGGAGAAAATTGTCAAATTGCTTTAACAATGCCCATAAATATGTACTCCAAAGAAAAAACAATTCCAATTCTTTGATTCTCCTTTGATTCTATAGGGAGATGAAAATTTATAATTCTGTTGGGAAATGAAAATGTGAATTGTCTGTCAAGTGCTGTACAAAATTAGCATGTTTCATCACAAGACCGCTAAAACAAATCAATATAACCTAAGTGAGTGTATAGCTTGAGTGTTGTCACGAACACCACATATTCAAAGCAATACAAATTGAACCGTCTCTCAGCTTGCCAAGCATCCAGTCTAACAATAGCAAATGATCCATTATATAACATGGACCGGTAAAGAGCCCGGCAAACCACTCAACTTTGTGCCAATAATTGGTACATCATAGCTTTATCTGAGAAGCATGGGTTACTGTAGGAACCCATAAATTTCAAATTTTGGATTCACCTATCACAAAAAGGCCATGGAGCAACACTGGATATCATTGCCCTTTTTTATATACTTACCACTAATTCATTAAAGTTGTCCGTCCTGTCCTCGTTGTAATAGTTGAGTACATCAATTTTGTTGAGATACAGTTTTCAATCGGTGTGAAGTTTAATAACGAAACTACTCCATGAAATGTATACAAAAGTGTCCAGAAAAACTATACTCTAGTCTCTAGGGATGGGAGATAAGGTTGTACTATTGCACTTACAAACAGAATCTCAGCTCTCATATCAATAACAATACCAATTACCAATAACAAAAATTTGCAATTCACTCGCATGTAACAAGGTCCCTTCAATGATCTTGAGATATAAAACTCACTCCAGTCACACAGGAACATATATAAGTTATGAATGTCGTCCCATGTCCACAAACAAAGAACAGGACAAACAGAATTTCATACAAGAAGCCAAACTTCCTGGAAAGAACGAACCATGAAAGTCCAACTTCATTCTGATATTGAAATCCAAGTGCAAGGAAGAAATTCATTAAATCTAGCAATTTAACTTGACAAGTAGGAAGCCATTACCATGACTCGTATAGCATGTACACAACAATTACAAGCCACCACATAAGAAACCAATAGTGCATGAGTATAGCATATTGCTATAGCTTAAAAGCTGATAAATCAGAAATGAGGCCAAGAGCTTTCTCTTGATTCTTGTGGTTCAGAGGACATTTGACATAATCCCTTTCATCATGCTTTGTCATTCATTCCATTAGCTTAAAGGATTTGAGAGTTGAGCTTTTTGGGAACAGTTGACCAAAGAGTGTACAAAGATTGCATATTTAAAGCTATACAAACAGAAGAGAGTCATTGGACCTCAACAGGCTTCTAGTCTAATAAAAGTAAAATGATCCTCCATATAATACAGGAAAGCAAGACAGGATCCAGTGTTTGCAATACTATAATTTAGCAAGTACCACGCTATGTACACAAGCAAAACGGTAAAGGAAATCCATGCATCATAGAGCACAAACTCAATATGATGAAACTTAATCCTCATGCATATGAGCATTGGAGCTAGCATTTCCTGATAAGTTTGATGAAGAAGACGTCATTGATGATGAATTTCCATTACTAGATTGGATACCTGAGTTTGGGGATGAAAACAAGCCACTCAAAGGCCACGGAAGTGACACTGGAAACAGGCGCCCGTTTTCATTCCTAGTATCCTCATCTTCATACCTTCTACCATTACCATTACTAGTCTGAGCATTTGTGTTACCACTTCCATCATTGGTTCCAGCTGACTCAACTTTTGATTCATCAGAGGGCAACTGGTGCCTACAGACTGGACATGTGCTATGAAGCTCCAGCCATGGTAAGATACAGCCACCATGAAACTTGTGCTTACAAGGCATCTCTTTGGCTTCAGTCCCAATCTGAAAGTCTTCCAAACAGACAGAACACTGCAATGTCTGGTCAATTGTCACCACGGGTAATGCCTCTACAACCTCTTTTTGAGCTGGTGGAGTACCATACCTATTTGGATCATTCTCTGCCAAATGTTGCAGCAACACGTCTAAACCAGGACCAATGAAATAATCACCCAATGAACCAATAGGTTGGTTCCTGGAATTATTATCCGAATCATAAGAACCCTGCACAATGATGGTTTGATTGAATGGGTTTATAAGTATAACACGCTCACGATCCCTACTGTCTCTACCTGTCTCCCTGTTTTCATTCTCAGGGTTCTCCGACTCAGACAACATTCCAGCTCGAATACCTTGCAAGAGCTGGAGAATTGTGGCAGAGTTCCTCCTCCGCCTATTCATTATAGATGCCAGCTCTGGATCAAGTTCTGTATCGGCTTCACGAGTATGATCATCACGTTCATTTGGGTACTCATCATCATCATCATCATCTTCAAATTCGAGATGCCTAAGTCTAGAACGACGACGAGGATTGCTCATCATGCCTAACAAGATAGGTGCCCAAAGTGAGAGGGCACTATCAGAATCGGAATCTAAAGGGGTCTCATTTTCAAGAGCAGTACTGTCTGATCCCATTTCTTCAATAAATCCTAGTTGACAAATGGGGCATTTTAACTCAACCTCCATCATGGGGCTCACCCTCCTTGAACAATGATGACACCAATATCTTGACACTCCTCTTCCGTCCATTGAATCTTCTTTCTCTGTCAAACAAACAACATCCTAATATCAACAAAAGATACTTCATTCCAATAAAATGCAAAAGAGAAAAATGGATATGGGGTTGCAACAAAATTGGAAGTTAAATAAAAAGAAACAAATATCAAGAAGATCAAGAAGACCCTAAATTGGATAAAACGTTTGAGCCTAGATCAAGAAGATCCTAGGATCAAATATTAAGGTCTTCTTTCTCTATCAAACAAACAACATCCAAGCATCAACAAGATCTTAGCATCAAATATTAGGGTCTTCTATCTATATCAAACAAACAATAACCTAGCATTAACAAAAAAAAATCATAAATATTTGAGCCTTTCACTGCAAAAAGAACAAGAAAAATGGATATGGGGATGCAAAAAAAAATGAAAAAGGTAGAGAAAACCCCAGATCAAGTTGATGCAAAAAAAATCTAAACTTTATTCATCTTAACCTTGTTTGAAAGGTGTACGGAGATTTAGCAAAACTGCACAGCTGAAAACAAGGAAAAAACAACAGTATTTGTAACGAATTCTGCAGATCCGGTTATATGAATGCACAAATTAAAGAGTAGAAAATAATTTAGGATGGTTTATATACCGAATAATTAACACAAAGGTAGGTAAATAGAAGGCTGAAGAAGCAAATAGAAGCTTAACAAAGTAAAAGTTGTAGTATTTCTTTATACCATTCAAGAACAAACCTATTCCATGTCCAGCAGCAATTGATGATTATTTACAAGAAACAAACATTAAATTATAAAATTAAAAAAGACAAAGAAATGCATAAAAGTCAACAAATTAAAGCAGATAACCCTAAAAACGTGTACACGTTAACATACACAAAAAATATAAACAAAATACCTCAATAAAAAAAACTTCAAGAGGTTTTCTTCTTTCTCAGCCTTTTTGTTATTTGTTTGTGAACTTCTTATCTGAGTTTAACGCGCTTTCGAATATGTAAGGAAGGATCTTTTCTGTTTCTCCATTTTGGAAATATTTTTATCTGCTTGGGAATCATCTTATGTGGGGCCTACATGAATCGCCCAGCCCCACTTGTCTTGTCATTTATGGATTTTAAAAATTAGCCGTTTTATTACTTTTTTATGTTTAATAAATTTTACTCTTACCATTCAAAAAAATAATGATTCTAAGTTCAACAAGTAAGGCATCTAATTTGGATGGGAATCATTTCTTACCATCCGCAAATGAATATATATATAAGTCCAATTAATTTTCCTTCTAATCATCAACCTCATGCATCTTTAGTTTATTTTTATCTATTTGATACTAACTTGTTTTAACTAGGTTTATTTAACTGGTCTACACAACTAATGATGCCGTGTATGAGTCCATCATCAGTCAAGAGACCATGTCCTTGACTGGAACGGCTAATAAGAAACAAGGTAAAGACTACAAACAACAAGTAAAGACAAACGAAGTTTATATGGAAAGTTTTTTCGCTTCGGGAAGAAAAAAAACATGACCTACCTCTGTAGGATTTTACCAAACAGCTTCACTAAACACGAGCGAAGATTTGATTACAAACTCTTGCGCCCTCATGTTGTAAGGGCTTGCCTAACTACCATCGTCTGCAGATCTCTCCGTTTGAAATGGCCAGGAACCGGGTTACTCTTTCTTTCTTCCTCAGAATTGTTTTTGACATAATCCTTATATAATCTTGTTTGTGAAAAAGGACAATTCTTGATGAAGTGTCTAGGTTTTTCACACTTGTAGTAGAAGTCTTTTTTTTTTTGGATGTTTCCTTGAGTTTTCTTTCATAGGAAAACATTTATGTCTGCTTACCATCCTTTGAAAACGTCTGGTGATGTAGGGCATCCTAGCATCATCTTCATTCGAGTCATTTTTCGCAGCTTTGAGAGCAAAACTTTTCTCCTTCTTTGGTACATTCCTTTCTTAATGTAATACCCCAAGCTTTCAAAGAATTTTAAATGCAGAACTCACCTGAAGACACTGACCTACGGAGGCCACGTACGGGCCGTAGATGGATTTACGGGCCGTAGGTGGGGACCGTCAATGGCACTGTGAACTTTCAGGATTTCCAAGTTTCTGAACTTTGACCTACGGAATAGCAGGACAGTTCGTAGTTCAGTTGACGGGCCGTAGATGGGCTCCATAGATGGCTTCCAGACTTAGCCAAATTTCAGCCCAAAATGAACTTTCTGAATCAATTGACGGAAGAGCAGGACGGTCCGTCAATTGATGTACGGACCGTAGATTCTGTTCGTCGATCGGCCCCGAAAGTTTTAATTTAGGGCTTTTTGGTCTTTTCACTAATTGTTTACCTATTAAGCTAAGTCGGTTATACCCTTAATCTAAGACCTATAATACTTTCTAAGCCAAATTCCTTTCATTCTAACTCATTCCTAAACTCTCCTCTCAAATATTTCTCTCTCTAAAAGAAACTCTCTCAAGCTTCAAGGAAGAAGAAGAAAGGTTGAATCCTCCATTGAAGACCTTCAATCATCTCCAATTTCTTGTGGATTTCTTTGAGGTATGATAGTGTTCACCATTAGGAGTCCTTTCCTCCAATGGGCCCTTCCTCTTCTTCATGATTTTCAAAGGTTTACTCTGACCCAATTGAATTAGGGTTTTGATCAATCATTGTGGGTTCTTCAATTATGATTTCAATTGTCGATTTTATGATTCCTAGTGCACGATCTAGCGTGATAAAGTAACTTAGTGCATGAATTAGCGTGAATTACATGATTTGATGTAAAGATTGCATGAACCCCCATGATCCCAAGCTAATTCTCCCCAATTTGATAATCTATGCTTTGATTGTTGGGTTGAGCTATGATTTGATGAAGTTTATGAATTCCCTATGAAATCAAGCATGAATTAGGAATGAATTGAGGATAATCTTATGAATTTAGCATGATCAAGTCAAAAGCATGAATTTTCTCTATTATGTGAGTTCCTTCAAGTATGGGCAAATTGTCCTAATAATGGCTTTCTAAGCATGAGCTTACATTGAATTGCATGATATGAGTTGAACTTGCATGAACCCATATGAACTCTACGAACTATGAAATATGGGGATGATGAATTAAGGGTGCTTTGAGGGTAAATTACCAAAGTTATGATATGATGATGCTATGGTTGAGTAGTGAAAGGTTTTCTCACGTAATTCTCCCACTATGATAAAAGAAGAACAAAGAGGCGATTACCCATGTTCTTAAGGAGCTATTCTAATGACGTAAGCTTGGACAAAGTCCATAGAAGATGAAACGTCTATAAGCATGATTTTAGCTTGAATTGGTAACCCTAGTTGTACCTTTTCATGTTTAATGATATAATATGTTAATGACTAATCGTGGGAATTATGCTTAGCACTGAGTGAATATTGAGATGGAAGCCCTCCCGTTAGTAGAGGCCGGGTCTTCTAGTGAAAGCTCTCCCGTTATTAGAGGCCGGGTTTTCTAGATGGAGCTCTCCCGTTAGTTGAGGCCGAGTCTCCTAAAACAATCTCTATCCCATAAACTATGTTGCCACCATAGGATGTTGTCTTTAAGTAGACATTAGCTAGTAGATCCACATAAGCTAAGAAGTTCATGGTCTTACCTTGGAAAGTAGGACACCTCTTTTTGGTGTGGGGTAGACACCGGATTCCGTGTCAATAGCTCACATAGTCTTACATGTCGGTTAAGGCTATTCCCCAGAAGTTAATGAACAAGTGTTCTCAAGATGAAGTAAAGAAAAGAAGGAAAGATGATTTAGCTTTCTTTGGCCTTGATATATGCTTTATGTTTCATGTTTTTAGCTTGGCCATTACATGTCATGATTATGTCTCTCTCTAGCATGATTTATGTGTTTATGTGCATTGCTATCATACTTAGTACTTAATTTTGATAACGCATACTTTTGCCTACATTAACTTCTTTGGTGTGGGACGTGGCGATTCACCTTCCACTCATGGCTAGAGCTTGATTAGAGAGTTGATAGAAGACTTGGTGAGTCCTTATCCATCCGAGGACATAGCCTAGCTCTTATTTCTTTTTCATGTATTTCCTTTCAGCTTTGAATTGTATTGGGTTACGTCCCAAACCTTGTTTTTCATATTAGATTGGCTTTGAGACATGAGATGTAGACTTCCGCTGTTTCTTTTAAAAACTTTGATATGAAATTCTCTTTCGAACTTTTATTCTCTATTATCTTCTATGTAATGTATGCTAAGTGGCTTGTATGAGGCCTCTCAGGGTCTTGTACGCCATGTCACATCTAGGGGGTACCTTGGGTCATGACAAACTTGGTATTCAGAGCACAAGGTTTTAGAAAGATCCTAGGATGTCTCATAAGCCGCGTCAAGTAGAGTCTTGTTCATGAGTGTGAAGCGCGCCACATTTATGAATGAGAGGCTATAAGACATTTAAGAAATTCCACTTCTTTCATTACTCTTAAGTCATGCCATAGAGTTTAACTCTATATATCTCTCTCCTAATCCCTATCCTACGCGTTTCAAGATATGGCGACCCGAAGAGCTTACGCTAGAAAAAACATGGGAGAGAATGTGGAATTAGAAGCTCCTCAAGTTTCGGCCGACCCTTTGGCGGAACAAGTGACTAATGCGGAGTTTAGGGCTGGTTTCCAAGTGTTGCCTCAAGCCGTGACGGCTCAAGCCAATAGAGAGGTGGTGGCTCCCGTGAACCCAAATGTGAGTACGGCGGCATCAAGAGTGAGGGACATTACGAGGATGAATGCTCCGGAATTCCATGGCTCTAAGGTTGAGGAAGATCCTCAAGAATTCATTGATGAAGTATGCAAGGTGTTGATGATCATGGGTGTGACGCCGGAAGAAAAGGCGGAGTTGGCCGCTTATCAACTCAAGGGTGTTGTTCAAATTTGGTTCAATCAATGGAAGAGTGAGATGGCGGTTAAAGAGGGTCCTCTTGATTGGGAGAAATTCAAGGTTGCTTTCCTTGATAGGTTCTCGACATGAATACGGTTAATACTCGAGCACATGGACAACCAGATTTATACATAGTCTCCAACATTCAAAATTCAATAGTAAAACATATTAATAATCTAAAAAGGATAGAATTCACACTTTTTGAACCTTGGTTCACAGGGCATCATCTATGCAAGAATTTAAAGCAAGTGAACAAAGATTTTTACATTAATAATCCTATCAAGAAGAGATGGTTCAACAAGGAGAGGATATACGAGAGATCAAGACTTTAAGAAAACATCAAAGGCAGGAGGAGGTTTAGATGACTAATTTCAAAGCACAATTAGACCAACTGAACATAAATTGAGCCTAAAACAAGACGACATCTGAGATAGAACGAACAAGTAGGCAAAACATAGACTAATATATAATTCAAAACAGTCCTGAACTTGAGGCACACTTGGAGACAAGAATCATATGACACACACTACACCAATTTAACCAAGCAACAAAGGAACTCGACAACTAATAAATATAAGTTCTAAGAGAGAAGCAGTAAAAATTAACACTTTCTGCAAAAACTTGCATCAAAATAATCAAATAAGAAATACAACTTGCTAACAAGGTAATTAAGTAGAGAAATATTGAACAACGAACTTTAAACATGAGCTCATATTAAGATGTGAATTCAATAAGTAGATTAAACATTTAGGTAGACATGAACTCGGATATAAAATGCAAATGAATGAAAATAGGAATTGGAAACAAAAAGATTCACACAGCATAAGAAAACTACAAGCTAAATCCCAAACTTGGAAAATAAAGAAAGAAACTGAGAGCTTTAATGAGCTTTAATGCTTGCTCGAGGATGAGCAAAAGTTTAAGTGTGGGGTGTTGATGTGAGGCCAAAAATATATATATGCTTATCATTATTTGCCTCAAATTTAGTATTTTTATTTGTCCTTTTTGAGCATGAATTTTATAGAGTGTTCTTAATAATGTATTTTATTTGTAGGATTAAATTGGTGTAAAGTTGAAGAAGTTTGGAGCTAAAACGAATTAAAAATGGAAGATTCTAGAAGGAAAATCAAACAGACAGCTTAATGAAAAGAAGTTAATATAATATTAATATAATTTATATGCAAATAAGGAAAGAAAAAAATATACCTGCGCGCGAGGTGAAGCTGTGACACGTGGCAACTAGGGAAGCATTGAAAATTGAGGTGGTGCACTGTTCACGTAGGAATCCAATTTCGTTTTGGTTTTGGGTTCCTAATTTGTTTTGGACTCAATTATTTTATTTAGGATTTTCTACATCTATAAATAATCCATAGAAATAATTAGTGGAGAGACTTTGTAAGGAAGATACTTGGGAAGGAAAAGTTGTCAATATTTTTTAGGGTTCTTTTCTTGTTCTTCTTTTTCTTAGGTATTAGTATCTAAAGACCCTTGTTCTGGCGATGCGGCTATGGGTAATTGTTGAACATGGATTGTTTCTGAATTAATTGTTGGTTATCGCTTAAATTATTTTTGTGTTCTTGTTTTAGTATTTCATGCTTGATCACCACAGAAATAAATTTCTTGTCTATTCTTAGACTCGAGAGATGAAGAGGTAGATAGACCAAAGAATGCAAAGAGCTTGATCTAACGTGTTTAGATTTGTGTTTAGGAGTGACGCCTGGACGAACACCAAGCTTGGTTACAAAACAGGTTGAAATATAAATGCTCGCCAATTAGGATTGCCTATCCCCGCTAAACGATGTAGTTAGACACCTAGTTGGAGTAGGCAATTAGAGGTCGAGAGATCATGATCATAAAATCAACCTTGTAAATTAGTAACTTGATAACCTTAGTTAATTCATTACATGAGATGCGATACATGAAACCCTATGCATGCTGCAGCCCTGGAATTGCCTAAAGTATTGTAAGTTCATCTTTTTATTTAATTATTGCATTCTTTTATTTCTTTTGATACTCTTAAATAAATAATTAGACTAGTATAATTTAGTAAATAGTTAATTGACAAGTCCCTGTGGGTTCGATATTCCGGTTCTTAAAGAGCCACTTATTACTTCTGCGACCACGTACACTTGCGTGTGCAATTGGGAGCAACACTCCTCTTCAGACTATTTCCCAGTTCACTGCTAAGAAAAAGTTCCACGTTATGCTGCAGCTTTTTTTATGCCGTCTGCACCTGTGGTTTGATTTGAGAATTCATCCTCTTGGATGTTTTTGACAAAGACGGAGATAAACTTGTTGGTAGAAACTATAATTTAAATAGAGAAGTGGTATGTTTTACCGTATTTGGCACATGTTCTTTTCTTTAAATGTTCTGACGTTAGTCTCCGTTGGTTTTGATGCAGTAGATGATGAATTAATATGATGCTACATGATGTTGACTTTCTCGATAATGTAATATTGTTGATGACGATGCTTCATTGATAGGATGATGACATTGATGCTCTATTGATAGGATGATAATGCTCTATTGGTAGGATGTTGCTTCTTCATGGTAGGATGATGATGCTCCGTCGATAGGATGATGACGTTGATGCTCCATTGATAAGATGATGATGTTGATGCTCCATTGATAGGAAGATGATGCTCAATTGGTAGGATGCTACTACTACATGGTAGGAAGATGATGCTCCATTGGTAGGATACTGATGTTCCATCGATACGATGATGAAGTTGATGCTCCATTGATAGTATGATGATGCTTCATCAGTAGGATAATGCTGCTTCGTTGGTAAGATGATGCTGCTCCATTGGTAGGATGACCATGTTGATGCTCGATTGATAAGATGATGATGCTCCATCGATAGGATGATGATATTGATGCTCAATTGATAAAATGATGATTCTTTATTGATAGGATGACGATGATCCATTGATAGGATATTATTGCTCTACTGACACGATAATGATTCTCCCTTGGTAAAAATGTCGATGATGTCCCTCTGGGCAATGATATTATCTCATTTGATAATGTGGCATGAATGTCTCTCTGGGTGATGAATATGATGTCCCTCTAGGTGATTGTATTATCTCATTTGATAATACGACACGAATGACCCTCTGGGTGATAAAGATGATGTCTTTCTAGGTGATTATCTCCTTTGAAAATGCGACATGAATGTCCCTCTGGGTGATGATATTAACTCCTTTGATAACATAAATATCCCTCTAGGTGATAAAGATGATGTCCCTCTGGGTGATGGTATTATCTCAATTGATAATACATAATGAATGACCCTATGGGTGATTATCTCCTTTGATAATGCTATATGAATGTCCCTCTGGACGATGGTATTAACTCCTTTGATAACATGAATTTCCCTCTGGGTGGTGATATTATCTCATTTGATAATACTATAGAAATGTCCCTTTTGCTAATAAAGACGATGTCCCTAAGGGTGATGGTATTAACTCCTTTGATAATACTGTAGAAATGTCCCTCTGGGTGATAAAGACGATGTCCCTCTGGGTAATAAATATGATGTCCCTCTGGGTGGTTCACATTACCGCATCTGATATCGACGTGATTTGTAAATATTATTCAAAACATCCTTGATGCTAAAAAAATTTAAAATGATGTCATTGTAGATGCTTGTACATATTGAAAGTGATGTTTTCACATGTTCCTATTTGAACACTATTTTTTCGTTAAGACTCATGCTTTGCTGGGAATTTGAATGAGGTGTTATTGCTCGTGTTTCGAACTGTCTCTTTTTCATCCGAAAAAGCTTCAATGACTTTCCTACATCCACAAAAATTTGTCAATTTTGGGAAGCTCCTCGCCCTTTTGACTTCTCCGTATTTATATGATTATTTTGTGGCATTCTTATAGACCTGCATCCACAAAAAAATTGTTAGTTTTTAAAAATAAATTGATATGTGTTGACTTCTTCTATTGCTTGCTCCTTGTCTTGCTGTCTTCGATTGATCGTTCCGATCTCTCGTTTCTCGATAGATATAAGATGAAATATATGAAATATTTGTCATATTAAAAGCCTTAAAAAGGATTTTTGAAAATCAATTTGAGAAAGGTCAGTATCGAATGTCATGTCATGTATAGCCTAAATGAACGTCCTTGGTTCGAATTCTTGGCTTGTCCAATAGCTTGTTATGGAGAATTTAGAAGATCCTTGTAGCATGGAAAATTCCTGACATGGTCCTCCCAAAATCCACTATAATTGGAAAACTTTGCAGTTGACTCTGAACTCCAATAGTATCAGAGATTGCTAAAGTTGACTATGAACTTTAACGATGCCAGAGATCATTTGAAGGTAGCTTTAAACTTCTAGTCATGCTCGAAATATTCAAAAATTACTACAAACTTCTAGTGATGCTTGAAGAAATTTTTAAGGCCATCTACAAAAATTTCTGTCCCAGTTAGATGCTTTGGCATATCTCGAATTGTTGGTATATGACTTGTAGAATTTTTAGCCCCTCCCAAAAATTCTGTCATAATTGCAACTCTCAATGTGTCTTTAGTCTTGACTTGTTGGGGAGATCTTCTTCTTGAGAATTTTTGAGTCCCTCTCAAAACTTCTGTCCTAGTTTCCATTATTAAGGAAAATGGAAATCTTATAGGACATGTGACCGAGACGTTGTGACGCCTACGTATCCCGTTGAGGCAGGAATTAAGTCAAACGTAGTTCCCCTTTCAATGATTAACAAAAATAAGAAATTTTGATAAAGAAATGACCGAGGCCGACATAGACCGCCTACGTATCTCATTCTTGAGAATTCAGGTCGAACGTAGTTCAAGTACAAAGAGAAAATTCCTAACTATAAAATATAAGATGATTACAAACAAATGATGTGATTACAAGCAAATGATGTGATTACTAGGAAATGAGAGACAAACGAAACTTTGAGTCTTCAAACAAAATAGCTCTTGATAGCATCTGAGTTGATTGACAACTTGTGAGATAAATGTCTATGCTCAATCACGACATTTCATCAAACAAATGTATCAATATATTGTCTAAGCCAACTGATGAGTTCACTTTTCTGAGCTTCTGTCAGATGGACACTGACTCTGATTTCTTTGACGCATTCATCCTTATCTAGATTCATAGTTTCTGTCTCATCCAGATTCGACGTATCCTGATTCTCGAACCGTTTCAATTCTTTGGCAGTGTATTCAAATATTATGATCTCCTCACCATATTCTTCTAACTTATCGTCATCTACCTTATTTTGTTCATTCAGCTTGTGACATGACATGATATTGACAGGTTTAAAAATTATTTTTACTGAAATAAAAAACAAAGACTGTTAGATAGCAGAATTAAAGTAAAGGAAATAAATTTTCACAATAGAGGAGACTTTCATTAAAAACAAGGAAATACGAACTTTGGCCATGACCATGGGTCATTTTGCCTTTTTCAAAACATTACGAGGGAAATTAAAACATAATTAGGTAAGATGACATAAAAGGTGGGTCCCGAGCCTCATTTGATCTACCACCAATTTTAAAAATAGCATAAATTTATCTTTGTCTATCAAGATGAGCGAGGAATCAAGAGCGGAGTGGAAGTCCAATTAAGCACTTGCTCCATTCGCTTGGCATCTCGTATTTCGAGCATCTCGATCAATTCCTCCAGCACAATATCAACTTCCTTAAAAAGGTCCCCAGTTTCTTCCCTGAGATCGTCATCATTGGCATATTCCTCTACCAGAAAGGACTGATACAAATGAGGCAAAGACTTTGGTGGAACATGATTAATCTCCTTCTTGTTCTGACCCTCTCTTGGAATTAAAGCAAAAGCTTGATGGGGTGCCCTGATCACAAATTTGGAGTTCTCACTTATGCTCAAAGAAGCTACCACTTTCTCAAGGGTGCCAGGGTTGGTTAGAATTATAGCTTTACCCACACACCAATCTTCTTCGACCTCAATCATGTTGATAGTAAACTCCTTATGATTCGGTAGGAGATTACTGTTGACATTGGGAGGGACAGTTTAAAGAGTGACAATCCTTTGATCAATCAAGTCTTGAATTTTATGCTTCAAGTTGATGCAATCCTCAGTGGTATGTCCAAAACCTCCTGAATGGTAAGCACAACTAAGATCCAATTTTAAGAACTTAGAGTACGTATTGATTGGTTTTGGCTCAATTGGCGTAATCAACCCGGCAACTTTCAACCTCTCGAATAACTGAGTTCGACTTTCGACTAAAGGAGTGAAAACTCTAGGAGGCATCTTTTCAAATTTTGAACGAGGAAGATTGTAATTATTTCGTGGGGTGGAGGTACTTGACGGTACTTTGGAGGATTTTGATAAGTAGGTGCTGGTATTTGAAAATTTGGGTATTGTGGAGTTTGATAGCTAGGAGGGGCATTTTGGTAATTTGGCAATGTGACTTGGTAATTTGGTTTAACATTTGGATAATTTGGTAATGGAGCTTGGTAATTTGGTTGGACGTTTGGGTAATTTTGTGGTGGAGCTTGGACATTTGGATAATTTGGCCATGGAGCTTGGTAATTTGGTTTGATATAGAAGATGGGGTAAGGATTTTGCAGAGCTAAGTGGTAAGTTTCAGATGGTAAAGGCTTTTGAACAGTCAATCCGGCATGTCTCTTTGATTTTGACCTTGATTCAAACGAGATAGAGGAAACATCTTCCTTTTTCCTCCTCAATGGTCTTGAGGATTCAGCTTGGGCAGTCATTCGGGTGATTTTTTTCATTTTTGAGACCGTCTTCAATAGTTTCACCAATTTTGACTATCTCAGAGAACTTTCATCCTAAAATGAGCAACATCCTATTGTAGTACTCGGGCTCTTGAATGCGCACGAAGACTTCAATAATCTCTTTCTCGGTCAAGGGAGGCCTAACCCTTACAACCTCTTTTCTCCAACGATAGCCATATTCTCGATAACTTTCACTAGACTTCTGTTTGATTCTCTCCAAAGAGTATCTATCAGGAATAATTTCTACATTGTAAGCAAACCTTTCAATGAAGTCTTTAGTCAAAGCATTCCAACTTGGCCATTGCTTGATTTCTTGAGAAATAAACCATTCCAAAGCTTCTCCTTTCAGACTTCGACTAAAGAGTCGCATTAACAAAGCATCATCTTCCCCAACTCCCCTAAATTGATCGTAATAAGCCCTCAAATTAGCAAAAGGATTTTTAACTCCACTAAAAGTATCAAATTTTGGTGCTTTAAAACCTTCCGGAAGGTCCAAATATGAATGAATGCACAAGTGTTTATAATTCAATCCCACAACGTTGGGGGTGTATTGAAACTCCTTCATTGCTTTCAAAACTCCTTCTTTGATGCTTTGCTCATGCTTTTCTTCTATGGCCTTCCACTCCTCCTCCTTCTTCTCATAATGATCGAGTTCAAAACATGTGGCAAATGGAGGGTATGATTCTGACGATATTAGAATATGAAAAGTGAGTTTTAGAGGTGTGGGTTGAGTAATAGGTGAGCTTTGAACAATTTGGGTAGGAATTTGATGGACGCGAGGAGAAGTTTAGAGACTGTTGGTATTTGAATTTTGAGGAGTAGGTAACTTTTGGTGTGAGGAGCAAGCATGATGTGGGTTAGGGATGGTTAAGTCTATAATGGGGGGGGGGGTTTGAAATTGTAGTGGTGGATGAATTGTTTGGAAGATGTTCGGATACTGGATTCTAAGTAGGAAAATGGAGTAGAGGCCTTTCATTTTCTAGAGCAGGAGTGTTGGCAATGATAGCCAGATTTGTCAAATCTCGGGTCTTATCCATTTCAGCCCTTATTTCAACAATTTGTTTGAAAAATTGTGCAATCAATTTGTTCTGTTCAGTGATGATAGGATCATTCACAGTAATTTTGGTTAGATCAATGTTTTCAGTATTTTCAATCACTTGTTCTTTGCCTTTTGACAAACATTGGTCGGAAAAGGAATCTTTGGGGTCTTTAAACCTTGTGAAGTATGGATGTTATGTTTTTTTCTAAACACAGATCAATTTTGAGTACCTTTCAAAAAAAAATAACTTAAATGACAAACGTGTTAGTCTGTGTAGATAACAAATAATATAAAATATCAGACACATGGCCGCAAACATATAAGAGTTGCTTCACTTGAAGATAAACTAGCCCACGGATATAGGAATATGATTAAATAGACAGGAATTTGTCTATTAGAATTTTAGGATAAATGAATCATGAAGGTTGACTTGCGTTGAGCCCAGGTCATCTTGTATCTTTCAGCGTGGTACTTCTGATTTTCCATTGATATAAAACTCTAATCTCCTTACAAGATATGGAAACGATAGAATTTCTTAAAAAATGGGACCGAGCCTTAAAAGGTTGGCTATGTATCACACGGAGGAAAAAATAGGTCATGAATAACTTGAATCATTTTCTAATTTGAGATGGTGAAATGACCTTTTCCTGAGCTGAGAAAGCAAGGTTTATGATTTGAAAGTGAAGTTCAGATTTTGTTGGGAAACTAAAGATCAGGGAGTATTTGGGTGCACTTTTGATAGTGATTTGATATTTATACTTAAAGGGTTCTAAAATTTTTTTGAAAAGGAATGAGCTAGAACATCTCCAAATAAAGCAACATATTCACACAAGCAGTTATAACATATAACAATTATTATGCGTTCTAAACAGATATGTGGCTCTTTTGTGCCAAGGGTAGGCCTAACGATTCAAAGGATGTATAACGTCATTTGAAACATTTTGTTTCCCCAAAACCCAAATTTATACAAGTTTTATGATTAAACTAAATGGGGATACACAATAGCGAAAAGGAATACAAATAATCAGTCTCACGCAGGGGCACAATCCTAAATTATGCGTCCATGGAAGGTCCTTCGTTCTTGAGCTTCTTGTAATCTCCGGACATTGGGATGAAGTGGTAACTTAATCCTTCTTCGACTCAAAAAAACTATTAAACTCCTAACCCCAAGGGACAATGATTTGCCAAACGACATATACATCCTTCAAATTTAAACACATAAGTATGATCGTCCATTTAGATCGTGGGCCGTTTGGACTCAAGGTGGCCTTTCTAATGGGTCCAACACACCTTTGGTGTTGGGTCATCCTAGTTTAATGTGCTAGATTGAGGGATTTGGCTTCACTGTACGCTAGTTGACTAAGAGTGGCTTTGAAAGACCGGGATCCAAGCGGACAACTTTGGTCGGAACTATGACAAGCATTGGACGTGTGATGAACTAATAAATTTCCAATCATTTCGAAAACGGTTAAGTATAAATAAGTTCAGCTGCGGGATTGCAAAATCGTCCTATCATATACTATATTTGTGTCGTGGTGATGAAAGTATGTCATGAATGCAAATGACAATTTAATATCACAATTTAAACAAATAAGACAAGATAATTCAACAATTATTAAAATCTTAAATAATTAGTCAAAACTAATAGAGTGTAATGCTTAGAACCTAATTAAATCCCCAGCGAAGTCGCCATTTTTATTATGACTAAGAAATAACCGGTTTTCAAAAATCAATTCAACTTTTAAGGGAAAAATCAATTTTGAAAAGGAGTCGCCATTTAATTTTTTTAAAGAAATTAAGAAAACTTGAATTTTAAAGACCTTAAAAGTTTTAAGTCTAAAAAAATCTAGAGAAAAGGATTCGAGGTTCTCATTTACACTTCACGAAGGGTTTTAAGACATTTGAAATGTCCGCTAACACGCAGTTATCCGACAACTTTGACTAAAATATTTTGACTAACTTTTTGGAAAAAAACTTAAAATAAACTTCGAAATCTTTTGAAAAGAGAATAGTTAAGACGTTTGAAATAACTTAGAAAGAAAATAAACTTTATCAAAAAAAACTAAGACAAATTAAGTTAAATCACTTAGGAGCCGTTTGGTTACTGGTTAGAGTTATGCAGGTATTAGTTATGCAGGGTTTAGTTATGCAGGTATTAGTTATACAGGGTTTAGTTATGCAGGTATTAGTTATACAGGTATTAGTTATGCAGGGTTTAGTTATGCAGGTATTAATTATGCATGGTTTAGTTATGCAGGGTTTAATTATATATGTATTAGTTATACATGATTTAGTTATGTACAAATTACAATACAGTAAACTAATTTTTATTTCTTAAATCCAAAAATGTTTAGCGAGCTAATATTTATTATATCCATTAAAATAAACAACTATCTTAATAACACATTAAAATTTAAATAAATGTCAATAGCTAAAAACACTAAAGTAAATAACAAATAACTAAAAGAAGTAAAGTAATTTGTATTGAATAGGATAAGTAATTAAGTAAATAAGAAATAACTAAAAATATTATAATACATGTATTGGCCGTGCGTTGCAAAGAAACTAAGTAAAGAATTAATTACAATTAACCGGCACTATCTTATCGCCAAAGAAAATAATTAATAAAAAATAAAGCAAAGAAAATAAGTAAAGAACTAATTACAATTAACCGGCACTATTTTATCGCCAAAGAAAATAATTAATAAAAAATAAAGCAAAGAAACTAAAAATAATTAAGCAACTATCAAGACAAAAATAAATAGTAACTTTTTTAACAGCACACATAATTAAAAAAAATTAAAAGTTAATTAATAAGGGTAAATATGTAAATATATTATTTAATCCATGTATAACTAATACCCACATAACTTATTCCACCTTCTCCCCTGCATAAAATTATACATAGATTTCCTCATAAGTTATGTAAGTATTAATTATGTGGATTCACTAAAACACAACCAAACATTGTATAAAACTAATGCAGGAATAAATTTTATACAACATTTTAAACCTACAAACCAAACACCGTATAAAATTAATACATAAATAACGTTTATACAATATTTAAAAACCTATCAACTAGGGGTGGGCATTCGGTTCTTCGGTTCGATTTTCTTAAATTTCGGTTCGGTGTTCGGTTTTGAAAAAAATGTGCACCAAATACCAAATCAAAATATTTCGGTTCGGTTCGGTTCGGTTTTTTAAACTTCGGTTCGGTTTAATTCGGTGTTTTTAAAACGATTTTTCGGTGCAAGCAAATAAAAAATAAAGTGAAAATTAAATTATCAAAACGTTTAAGTAAAGATAAAAGTTGAAAACTCGAAATAATCAATTAACATATTTAATAGTTAAAGTTTCCAACAAAGAACTAAAGAAGTTTTTTTTTTTCTCTTTCCGATTTTTTGTTTCAACAAACACTCTTTGTAATAGCAGCCAACAATTTAAACCAAGAATTCAACACTTGAAATTTAAAAGTTAAAACAATACAAAGTTAAAAATGCCTTAACTTCATTCAAATAAAAAACAATAAGAGTCACAACTCACAAACACAAGTTACCAAGTATATAATTAATAAAATTAAAATATTATTTTAAATTTAGTTAATAAAATTTCAGTTTTTCGGTGCACCGAATTTTTCTTACCCTGACACCGAATACCGAACCAAAAAACCAAATTTTTGAAAAAAAAACACCGAAACCGAACCGAAAAACCGACACCGAAAAACCGAACCGAAAAACCGACACCGAAAAACCGAACCGAAAAACCGACACCGAAAAACCGAACCGAAAAACCGACACCGAAAAACCGAATTAATTTGGTTCGGTTCGGTTTTTCTTTTTTCGATATTTATGTGAGTATTAGTTATGTAGAATTACAAAAATATAACCAAACATTGTATAAAACTAACACAAGGATAACTTTTATTCTATTTACAAACCAAACATGGTATAAAAATTAATACATGAATAACCAAGTTATTCATGTATTAACTTTGCCCTTATCCAGTAACCAAACGGCCCCTTAGAAAGAAAGATTCAATTTAACACAAAAGGTTCCTCGTTAAGGGATTTAATAAATTTAAACCAAACAAATAAAGTTAGAGTTAAACAATACAAAAATAAATAAATAATTACAATGCAATAATCAAAAGAGAGAGAGACAGAGAGAGAGAGATAGAGAGAGAGAGAGAGAGATGAGTTTGGGCCTCCTTTTGGGCAAAACTTGCTACTGCGCAGAAGCATTAGGCCAATTTTATTTCTGTTTTCAGCTTCTTTTGAAAAGCTCATCTTTTGGGCTTTTGGCCCAATTCTGATTTTGTATACCAAATGTATACTGGACGTATATCGGTGTATATCAAATCCTTTTACCTGTATACTAGTTTCCAATCTCACTCGATTTCGCGACCATGCATCTTTGAATGAGGTTTACTCGATGGAAAAAGAAAATAGGCCTCCGTGGCCCTCTTCGAAGATGTAAGGAGGAGGAGGGAGTCCCATTGAACTCGTACCAGATCACATGCAGCAAATAAAGGGGAAAAAGTTAACAAATGACCATTGGAAGACTAAATTAAGCACAATTCTTAAGTAACTTAAACAAAAGAAAGTATGGCATTTTTATCACAAATTCAAATATCTGCTAACGTTTACCCACTAAGATTTAAAGAGATCATAACATAGAATATGCATCTAAGGATAATAAATCATGCTGATCCTTCATTAAACTAATTAAGGAATGTATGACATAAAAAAGCTATTTGTCATGCACCTCTCTAAGATGCAATTGAAGGCTCCTTGCCATATCAACAATTAAGCCATTATGCAATAGACCAAATCGAGATAAGAGGTAAAACCTTACAGCTCTAATGTGAGAAACGATTAAGAACAGAGAAGACTATATTTTAGACTTTAATCAAACTTTTATCAAGTCATAATTCAATAAAATCCCACAGAGATACCTTAAAATATATGAAAAGGCTAATCATGCAATGGATACACACACATGGAGAGCTCTTTAGTAGTCTAGAAAAGGAGGGCAGTAAACATGGTTTTAGCCAAATCATACTCAACTAGACTATAAGGTCAAATTGACTTGTAGAACTGGTAACACATAACCATCCTAACAAACCCATTTTCCAGATCAATACATCATGGCAAGGAAGAAGGAAACTCAAGGAACGAAACTTGTATCTCGACATGAATAGGGTAAATACTCGAGCACATGGACAACCAGATTTATAAGTAGTCTCCAACATTCAGAATTCGACAATAAAACATATTAATAATCAATAAAGGGTAGAATTCACACTTTTGGAACCTTGGATCACAGGGCAACATCTAAGCTAGAATTTAAAGCAAGTGAAGAAAGATTTTTACATTAATAATCCTACAAAGAAGAGATGGTTCAACAGGGAGACGATATGCGAGAGATCAAGACTTTAAGAAAACATCAAAGGCTGGACGAGGTTTAGATGACTAATTCCAAAGCACAACTAGACCAACTGAACATAAATTGAGCCTAAAACATGACGACATCTGAGATTGAACGAACAAGTAGGCAAAACATAGAATAATATATAATTCAAAGCAGTCCCGAACTTGAGGCACGCCTGGAGATACAAGAATAATACGACACATGCTACACCAATTTAACCAAGCAAAAAAGAATCTTGACAACTAATAAATATAAGTTCTAAGAGAGAAGCAGTAAAAATGAACACTTTCTGTCAAAAACTTCCAGCAGAACAATCAAATAAGAAATACAACTTGCTAACAAGGTAATTAAGTAGATAAATATTGGAAAACGAACTTTAAACATGAGCCCATATCAAGATGTGAATTCAGTAAGTAGATTATACATTCAGGTAGACACAAACTTCAATAAAAAATGCAAATGAATGAAAATAAGAATTGGAAACATAAAAATTCACGCAGCATAAGAAAACTACTAGCTAAATCCCAAACTTGGAAAATAAAGAAAGAAATTGAGGGCTCTATCGTATTTTAATAAAACAGTAACATAACTTCAAGCAAAACAAAGAAAATTTATATCATTAATATAAATAATCCTAACCCATGATGACTAAAACATGATTATGAGCCTCTAAAAAGAAAATATAGAATAACTAAATATTGAACAGAATAAAGCTAAGAAAAGGCTTTTACCTCCTTCTGGGCAGCGAACCTAAACTCGAGCTACGGGAGACGATTCCACCACCAATAGTTGAACTCTGGCGAGCTCCGATGAACGAAAAGATATAAAAAAACTTAAACTCAAACCTCCGTGGGATCGACGTTATAAGAATACTAATCTTAGCCTAAATTTCGACCTCCATCCACCATGAGAACAGTGAGTAAAAGGAGGTATTTATAAGACAACCTCTGGGTGAATTCGGGCTAATTTTCGATGTGGAAATCCTAAAAATTTGAAATTCTTGAGTGGATAAGGCTCCAATGAGATGGAAATCGTTCTAACTCGTTCAAGAATGGACAGATGCTGGGAGAAGGAATTTGAAATCACAACTGATAAAACCCGTGTGGCTCGTCTCGAAGCTTCTGGGAACTTGCTAGTATGAAAAAGCGTGCCTCGCACACGACCTTGTACGAACGGTGAGGGGGATGGGTGATTCGGCGTCGTTCTGGGAGAGGCTCACTGGTGTCGTTTCTTCGTGAAGAAGATGAGAGAATAGTGCAAAGAGGGGCGCGTATGAGGCTAATGCTACATTCTTTCTGAGAAAATAGGGAGAGAGTGAGAGCGTGTGAGGTTGGGGAATTTCTTAAAACAGGGATTAAAAGAGCTGCCAAAATCTATTTAGGAATTAACCATTTGACTAGGGGTGGCAGAATGGTAATTTATATGGATATCCAATAATATTTACCTATTTTAAATGGGTTGGGTACCCAACCCATTTAAAAATGAGTTGGTTACCCAACCCATTTAAAAATGAGTAAAAACGAATAATACTCATATTACCCATTTAAAAGTGGGTAGTTAAATGGATATAAGATGTTATAAAAGAAAGAAAAGTGGTAAGGGTGGGATGGCAAAAAAATCTTTTTGAATTTTTTTTGGGATAGGGGGGTGTGAGTGGGGGGGCTGGTAGGGGGTGGGTTGGTAAAGTTTTTTATTAAAAAAATTTTACATTTTTTTTTGGATTGGGGGAGGGGGTGGTGTGGTGGGGGGGGGGCTAGTAAGGCGTGGGGTGGTAAATTTTATTTTATTTTATAAATTTTTTACATTTTTTTCTGGATGGGGGTGTGGGGGGGGGGGGCTGGTATGGGGTGGGGGGATGGTATGGGGTGGGGTGGTAACAAAGACTTTTTAAAATTTTATTTTGATAAATTTTTTTACATTTTTTTGGGGATTGGGGGTGTGGGGAAGGGGGTAGGAGGTAGGGGGTGGGTGGTAAATTTTTTTTAAATTTATTTTTTACATTTTTTTAGAATAGGGGGGGGGGGCTGGTAGGGGGTTGGGTGATAAAAAAACTTTTTTTAAAATTAATTTTTTTAATAAAAAACAAACTAATTTTTTTTTACATTTTTTTGGGATAGAGGGTAGGGGGCTTGTAGGAGGTGGAGTGATAAAAAAGACTTAAATTTTTTTTTGTTTTTAAAGGTTTTAACAAGATCTCTACTATAATATGAGTACCCATATTTACCATATTATCCATTGGGTAACTCATTTTTACCCATTTAAAATGTGAGTTGAGTCGAGTACTTTATCCATTTTTATTTAACTCATTTTGATCAACTCATATTCGACTCGACTCGCTCATTTGCCACTCCTACATTTGAATTACTATTCTAGTCAAAACATGTTTAAGGCATGACCAAATTAGATCAATTGACTAAATTCGACATAATTTGAGACGGGATGAATGATTATCGTTTAATTATCCAAGCTTCTTAACTCAAACAATATAAATATTTATCGAATTAACTAATTTAAAAGAAATTAATAAGTACTAAGTTGAACAATATTTTTTGAGATGATTTTCAAAATATTTGTACAACTTTGAAAGTCATACATAAATTTATATATACATATATAAGTATATAAATATGGAAATCCTGATTCTTTATGAAAAATAACAAAACTACTTAGAAAAATAATTTAAAATATTTTTGGATTTTTCATAAATGATCATTTTAAATTGTTTAAAATGGAAGAAGCTCAATAATTAATCTATATTGTGGAAGGTCAAAATTGGTTGTCAACAACAATCTGTAAAGTTGAAAATGATGAGCCTGAGATGCTAAAGTGAATATGGAACTGAAATAATGCAATGTCCAAGTAGTAAAACATGCAGTTTATAGATACCGAAACTGAAATAACTAAATGGAAGGTCAAAGTAATAATCTGAAAGACTACTATAGGAGATACTAAAACCAACATGAACCATGTGAGCTATTACATGAAGTTCAGTGTACTGCTCTCACACCGAAAAGAGAGCCCGTACTTGCTAAGGTAAGGACCATGATATATGAGCTAAAGTGGATCCACTAGCTAATGTCTATCTGAGACAAATTACTTTGGGGGCACGTAGTTCTGGGACAAAGAGATTGCTACTAAAGGTCTCATGCCTCAACTAACATGTGAGCCTTCATCCCTAGGTCCACTTGGTGCTAAGTATACTTCCAATGGAAACATACATAATCATGGAAACAGTAGTAATCTGGTATTACTGAGTCAAACTAAAAATTTGATAACATACTGAGTAGCTCCTAAAACATTATATCTTAACATAATCTGAAAGATACTTTATCTGAAATCATCTAAATCATGATAATCATATATATTGAGAGATATTTCAATTGAAAGCATCATAATTCATCAAAATCTAATAATCTTGGATATACATGTGAAAATAGTATAATTGAGATCATGAAAATACTTGCATGCTATAGGTTCATGAAAATATTGAATTATAATCCAATCCATCCACAATAAGATCAATCATGAAGAAGAAATTGAAATTCAACATGAACCTATAAGAAATTTTGAAACCCTAGAATAAATTGTGAAATTGAGATTTCTTTGGGACTTAATGGGTGAAGAAGAACCCATTGATGAATTTCTCACATACTTGGAACAAAAAACCTTGATAGAATCATTGAACTTGAAGCTAAATATAATTTCTTGAACTCTTTCGTTAAATAATGCACTTCAAATTTAAGATAATAATACTTTCTTGAAAATCTTGAACTTACTTCTTTCATGAAAACAATGCATATGAAATACTAGGACTAGATTTTTAAATAATTTTGGCTAAAAAGAAATTCATGTAGTATAATAAGCATGAACCGTGAATTAACAATACTCAATGATATGAAGTACCATAATTTTGATAATGAAATCAAGAATCGACAATAGGAAGCAGAGAGAATTAAAAAAAAAAAGGATTATGGGGTAAAAACCCTAGCTTTGATCTTACTAACTGAAATTGTAGATGTAGGGCATGAGGAAGAACTAAGTTCCTCATAATGACAGTCTTACATATCTTTAAACGCTCCATGAATCTTGAAGAAGAACTCTAACTTGAAGAAGAGCGATCAAGATATCTGTTCTTGAGATTCTTGAATTAGTTTCTAAAAAGTCTTATGACCAAGAGTTAAAATTTCTATTAATGATCCATGACTATATGAAGAAATTTGAGTGGGAATGATTTAAATCCTTGGAGAAGACATACCTTGAAGAAGAACCCTGAAAAAGATTTGAAAGAACCTTGCTTGAAAGTCTTATACTTAGATTTTTCTTAGAGCTTTGCCTTTGTAATGACCCTCCAAGTCATTGTTGTGTTATTGCATTCTTTTCGTTATTTAGAACGTTCCTATAGCGACTCCAAGTCAATATGACTGGCTAGGACTGACAATTTGGTCACCTGATCGTTCTTTTGAATCTTGTGCAAGTTCCCATGTTTTGGAAGCTTCTGAAACTTGAACAGTTGACTTTGGTCAAAAGTGCTAACACCCAATTTTGGTCCTCCACAATATGGATTAATCATTGAGCTTATTTAATTTCAAATAAATTGAAATAATTAGCAATTATAAAATTCAATATATTTTAAAGTTATTATTTAAGTAATTTTATAATTTTTATAATTTTTTAAATAATATATATGTTTCTATATAATTGTTACCTTTTATAAATATTCGAAAATCATCTCAAAAAAGATTTATTTTTAATTAAATATTTTGTTGATTAAATATGAGAAAACCTTTCACAATTTTCATAAATCATGCATAAGTTCATGAAACATCATTCATAAATCATGCATAAGTTCATGAAACATCATTCATTGTTTCATAGCTTTTATTCAAATTCATGCAAATTAGGGTTTATAGTCAGAATCATGATCAATGCATGGGTTCATATGAAATTGATTGGAAAGCATGTAATTGAATCTAAATAATCATAATATGATCAAAATCAAATAATTGAATCCATAGAAATAGAACCCACGAGGAATTGAATGAAAACCTAACCAATTGAATTAAAATTTGAGTGGAGAATTAAAAAACCTGTGGGGACTCAATGGGTGAATGGAACCTCCCTACATTTTTTGATCTTGAAGCCCTAATCAATGATGAAGAAAGGAGACTTGAACTTGAAGAACCCTAGAATCCTTGAGAGCCTTAGGGAGAAAACCTTGGAGAGGAATTCTGGAAATTTTTGGGGAATGAAGAGAATTGGTAGAAATTAGGGGTAAATTAAGTTATAGGGTGGTCCCTTTTATAGGCAAAACGATGTAGTATAGGAATAAAGAGTATAAGAAAAAGATCTAAATACCCTTAAAAATAACTACCGAATTGATCCTATAGTTGGGACCTACGGTCCGTAGAACTTTCTATGGTCCGTACTGGTCAACTGTAAAACCAACTTTAGAAATCCAAATTTCACTTTACTTCCTAGAAGACCTTTCTACGATCCATCTAAATTCTTACGGTCCGTAGACCTCGTCTGTAGAACTCAACTTTCACTCTAAAATTTCACTAAGTCTGAAACCTTTCTACGGAACTCATTCTACGTCCCATAGAAAAAATGATGACCCATCAACTTCTTCCGTGGAACTGAGGTCCTAAATCAATTCTTTGAATCAATCCTACGACCCATCAAAATTTCTAAGGTTCGTCCTGTTCATCCGTAGGTCAAACTTTAGAAACTGAATTTTCCAATACGCAACTCTGGGTTCTAGGATTCACTTTCTACAGTCTGTAGGTTGGACTTGTAGAACCTTGCTTTAGTCAAATTTTCTGCATTTTTCTTTCCTTTGCACTTTCCAATTTCTGAGTTGTTACAATGTCTCCACATTCGGAACATTCATCCTCGAATAGGACTCAACTTTGCATGAATAGAGTAGGAGTGAAGCTAACAACCCAATTTGAATGAAATTTTTCATCAAACTGCACATAAAACATGAAGAATCACTTCCAAGCTAAAACATAACATGAAAATCAAGTTTTCATGAACATGCATGTATATGGAAACATGAGAATGACTAAAACACATGAATCCGGGAAGAATGAACCACGAGGAGCTAAAACCTCAAGTTAGAGTAGGAGTGGAGGGAAAAGAGATGGGCATACCGGGACATCATATCGACTTCGGCCTCTCATATAGCCCCCTCAACTAATTTATTCCTCCAAAGAGCCTTTACAGAAGCAACTTTTTTGTTTCTCAACTTCTGAACTTGCCGGGTCTAAAATCTCAACCTGAACCTCTTCATAAGATAGATTCTCTTTAACTCTCAAACCTTTCAAAGAAACAATAGATGTTGGATCTCCAACACACTTCTTAAACAAAGAGACATGAAATACTGGATGTACCGATGCTAAATCATTAGGCAATTCAAGTTCATAAGCAACCTTGCCAAAACCCCTCAAAATCTAATCTGGGCCCACATATCGAGGACTAAGTTTCCCTCTCATTCTAAACCTCATGACACCCTTCATGGGTGAAATTTTCAAGTAGACCCAATCATCAACATCAAATTCTAGTTCTCTTTTTCTAACATCAGAGTAAGACTTTTGTCGACTTTGAGCTATTTTCAACCTCTCACGAATAAGTCGAACCTTTTCCATAGCCTCATGCACCAACTCGGGCCCTGTCAAAGCAACCTCACCAACCTCAAACAAACCATTAGGAGACCTACACCTCCTACCATAAAGAGCCTCAAACGGTGCCATCCCAATGCTAGAATGATAACTATTATTATAAGCAAACTCGATCAAAGGCAAGTCATCATCCAAATTACATTTGAAATTAATCATACAAGCTTTTAACATATCTTCCAAAGTCTGAATGGTACGCTCAGCTTGTCCATTTGTTTGAGAATGAAAATTCGTGCTAAGTTTTACTTGAGTACCAAAACCTTTTTGAAATAATTTCCAAAATTAGATGTAAACTGAGTACATCAATCCAAGATAATGGACAAAGGGACTCCATGCAACCTTACCATTTCCATAATATAAAGCTTGGCGTAATCTTCTGATGAGAATGAAGTCTTAATGGGAAGAAAGTGATCCAACTTCGTCATTTGGTCCACAATAACCCAAATTGAATCAAATTGTCGACGAGTGCAGGGTAAACCCGTAATAAAGTCCATATTCAAATCTTCCCATTTCCATGTAGGAATACTAATGTCTTGAGCCAAGACACTCGATATCTAATGCTCAACTTTTACTTGTGGACAATTTGGACATTTAGCCACAAATTCCACAATATCCTTTTTCACCCCATTCCACCAATAGACCTCCAGCAAATCACGATACATCTTGGTGTTTCTCGGGTGAATAAAATATCGAGAACTATGAGCTTATATCAGAATCTAATTCCTCATCTCATCAACGTTTAGAACACATAATCGACCTTGATATCGAAGAACACCATCTCTCTCTTAGGAGAAAGCCTCAATGTCCTTTCTGGAAACAGACTTCTTCAAGTCAACTAATATCGGATCAAGATCTTGCTTAGCATTCACATCTGATACAAAAGACAATTCGGAACCATTATGAACAACTACACCTCCTTCATTAGAATCAACCAACCAAACACCCAATTGGGCTAATCTATGAACATCACGAACCAACTGCTTCTTATCATCCTCAACATGAGCAGCACTACCCATCGATAACCGACTAAGAGCATCTACCATCACATTCTCCTTTCTGGGTTGATAGAGGACACTCATTTCGTAATCCTTCAATAACTCAAGCCACCTCCTTTGGCAAAGATTCAAATACATTTGAGTGAACGCATATTTCAAACTCTTGTGGTTGGTAAACACATCTATATGAACACCATGTAAGTAATGCCTCCAGATCTTTAGAGCAAATACTACCGCCGCTAACTCCAAATCATGAGTCGGATAATTATTTTCATGTACCTTCAATTTCATTGAAGGATAAGCTATGACTTTCCCATGTTGCATCAAAACACAATCAAGACCTACCCGTGAAGCATCACAATAAACCACAAAACCGTTCGACCCTTCCGGTAGTGTCAAAATAGAGGCCGGAGTGAGTCTATCTTTCAACTCTCGGAAACGCTTCTCACAAGCTTCCGACCATAGGAATTTCACTTTCTTTTGAGTCAATGTTGTCAAAGGCGAAGGAATAGAGGAAATCCTTCTACAAACCTTCTTTAATAGCCGGCCAAACCCAAGAAACTCCGTATATTCGAAGCGGACAAAGGTTTAGGCTAATAATTAACCACCTTAGTTTTCTTAGGATTGACTTGAATACCTTCATCGGAGAAAATATGGCCAATGAAAGGAATGGATCTCAACCAAAACTCACCATTACAAAATTAATCATACAATTCACGTTCCTTGATAATTCGCAACACAATCCTCAAATGCTCAACATGCTGATCCTTACTCCGTGAGTAAATAAAGATATTATCAATAAACACAATCACAAACATGTCAAAATATTGCTTAAAGACCCTATTCATCAAATTCATAAACGTCACTGGGGCACCAAACGACATCACCAAAAACTCATAATGACCATATCGAGTTTGAAAAATAATTTTTTTTTGGAATGTCACTCTCCTTCACCCTCAATTGGTGATAACCCGATTAGAGGCCAATTTTGGAGAAATAACTTGCTCCTTGGAGTTGATCAAAAAAATAATCTATCCTTGGAATAGGATACTTATACCTAATGGTTACTTTGTTCAATTGTCGATAGACAATGCACATTCAGAGAGAACCATCCTTCCTTTGAACAAACAACACCGGAGCACCCCATGGTAAGATACTCGATCTAACAAAAACCTTATCCAAAAAATCCTTTAACTGGTCCTTTAACTCCTTATGTTCTGTTGAGACCATACGATATGGAGGAATATAGATAGACTGCAGATCTGGGAGTAGGTCAATACTGAAGTCTATTTCCCTTTCGGCAGGAATACTGGAAAGATCATCAGGAAACACTTCTGTAAACTCATTTACTATCAGAACTGACTCAAGAGTTGGGGTTTCAGAATCTATATCCCTAACCCGAACAAGATGATAAATGAAACACTTAGAGATCATCTTCTTAGACTTTAGGCAAGATATAAGCTGACCCTTAAGGATGTAGTTTTCCCCTTCCCATGACATGATAGGTTCATTTGGAACCTTGAATGTACCAATCGAGTCCTATAATCTATAGAAGCATAACATGCATAAAGCCAATCTATTCCAAGAATAACATCAAAATCTAACATATCAAGCTCTACAAGATCAATATGAGTGACTCTATGAGAAACATAAATAGAACCATTTCTATAGACTCTCTTAGCCACAATAGCATCACCCATAGGAGTAGAGACATGAAAATTAGAAAGGATTTCGGGACCAACATTAAATCTCATGGTCGCATAAGGAGTAACAAATGATAAAGTATCATCTGGATCACGTAAAGCATAAACATCAAGATGGAAGACTTTTAACATACCAGCCACCACATCTGGAGAACCCTCACGATCCTGTCGAGTTTGATGAGCATAAAATGTATTTTGCTTCGGAGCATCCAAACCGGAACCACTCGGTTGAATTTGTCTACCATCCCTTCCCTTAGCAGAAAGCAATGGGCAATATATCATCTTGTAACCATTCATTCCACAACTGAAGCAACCATCCGTATCGGCCAAACATTTTCCATCATGCTTCTTACCACACCTAGTGCAAGTAGGGATGGAAGACCCATTACCACCACCTCTTTGAGGTTTAGGGTTAGACACCCTATCTTTGTTGAACTTAGGAGTCGATGCATTAGAAGAATCGAAAAACTTTTACCGGAATTGAGGACGCCCATGTCCACCAGACCTAGAATATGAGAAATCACCGGTCCTTGCTCTCTTGGACTCTTTTACCTTTTCCTTAAGCTTTTCCTTCTCAATTTGTTGGGCATGTATCATTAAATGAGAAATATCCATATCCTTGGTCAGCATGGCAGTGTGACACTCTTTGACAACCAAGTTAGACACACCTAACACAAACTTACTCATTTTTGCCCTAGAGTCAGCAACCATAGTCGGAGCATACTTAGCCAATTGAGTAAACTTCAAAGCATACTCCTTCATACTTATATTGCCTTAATGAAGATTAATAAATTCAAGCACTTTCACTTCTCTTATCTCAAGAGGAATTAAACGATTAGGAAAAGCTCTATTCTCCCAATCAAGAGGACCTGCATCAACAACCCTCTCACTCTTCCATTGTTCAAATAACACTTGAGAAATACCCTTGAGTTGATAAGCGGCCAACTCCGCCTTTTCAACCATAGTCAATTCCATAATACCTATTATCTTGTAAACATCATTAATGATCTCTTGAGGATCCTCATCAACCATAGAACCATGAAATTCTAGACGATTCATTCAAGTAAAGTCCCTTATCCTTGCCGCAGTCGTATCCACATTTGGGTTCACGGGAATAGTAGCCTCTCTATTGGCTTGAGCCGTTTTAGCTTGAACCAACACTTGGAAAGTGGCTTAAGATTCAGCATGAGTCACTTGCTCAGAAAAAAGGGTCATCCAAAACTAGAGGAACCTCGAGCTCCATATTCTCACCCGCATTCCTTCTCACGTAAGCTCTTCGAGGGGCCATATCTTGAAAATGATCGAATAGGATTTAGGAGAAGGATCTTTAGAGAGATAAACACTATGGCATGACTTTAGAGTAATGAAAGAAGTAGAGTTTCATAAACTCTTTGTAGCCTCTTATTCATAAGTTATTCATAAAATGTGGCACCCTTCACACTTATGAACAAGATTTTACTCAACGTGGCTTGTCAGACTTTCTAGGACCTTTTCCAAAAACCTTGTACTCTTAATACCAAATTTCTCATGACCTAAAGTATACCCTAAACGTGACATGAAACATAAGACCCCGAGAGGCCCTACACAAACCACTTGACATGCATATACACAACATAATAGAAACAAATCAAGAAATCTCATCAGAAGTAAAGAATTTGACATAAAAGCAGAAGTATATCAAAGTCTAGACAAGCCATCTATTACATCCAAAGTAGTGGTTGGGACGTAACCCTTACACCACATACAAAATCTGAAAAGTAAAAATAAGAAAAGCAATAAAAGTGACATGGTCCTCGAAACATGACGACTCACCAACTCTTGATCTTTGAATCTTCAATGAGATCACCTAGCCATGAACGGAGGGAGAGAAATTGTCACACCCTACATTAGTGAAACAATGTAGACACAAGTATACATTAGTACATGGAATGTACTAAGTATGAGGGGAATACAATAAAACATGAAACATGATCATAAGAGGACATCATCAAAAACACGATGTGCATGACCAAGCTAACATAGTAAAAACCTTTAAAGTGAATAATAGTCATAAACATGGTCAATGCATCTTGATATCAAAGATGAAAGCTTCATAAGACATTTGAAAGCAACTTAGTTTGTTTTGTGGGATATTTACTATGAACCGACATAGATCATGTGAGCTCCAACATGGAATCTGGTGTCTTGCTCCCACACCGAAAAGAGATGTTATTACTTGACAAGGCAACAACCTTAAGCTTCTAGCTTAGGTGTGATAACGGCATGGGTAGCAAAGATCAAATGATAGCTTTAGAGGAGCTTAATAGATACCAAATAAAGACATAAAATGTGTTAAAGGTCCATCAAAGTGAAGAGAAGGAAGAAAGTGGCCATGTGTGCAAATGGTCCTCTCATGAATTCACAAAAGAAGACAACCAAAAAAGGCCCTTATCTCATTATGGGTAAAATTGTCAAAGAAGTGTCTTCTTTATTTCCTTAGTATAAATAGTAGTTTTATTATTTTGGAAGACTTAGATTATGAATATTATGATGAATTGAATATTTGAAAGCTTTGAAGCTTGTAGTTTCTAGGGGTAGCTAGCATTAGTGTAGTTCATAGTTTGTAATTGTAGTTGAGTGATTAGGGTGAATTTCCAATATTTATTGTGTTAACTTCTTCTAGCTTAATCAATCATCGAGTTATCCTCTTTGTGGATTCAATTTAGTTTTCTCGTTTTTGATTGAGTTTGGGTTATTATTGTTTGATCGGATTCAATTGAGAGGTAAAGGTATAAAGTCCTTCGTTGCTCAAAAATTTGATTAGATTTCGATAATTCCACATATGTTTTCTTATTTCTTTCAATTGTCCCTTTTTTCTTATCATTTGGTATCAGAGCCAGGTTTAGATTTGTTCCTACAAATCTAGTCTTGGTTTGCAAAATCAAAAAATTTAAAATCCAAAAAAATTCCATAAAAAGTTTTGTTTTGATTTGTTGTTTTTAACACTAGATTCTTGTTCCCTAGTGTTTTTTGAGTTTCAAATTTCGTTCAATTTGGAGTTGTAGAAGTGAGGTAGCCAATAAAGGAGCATGAAGCTTTGACACTTTGAAGAAATTTCAAGTGATTCTTGTTTATTGAGGTTCAATTTGAGCTCAAATGGTATTGGATTTTGTTTTCTAGCTCGGAGGAAAGATAATCTTGAAATTTGAGATGATTTGGTGAAGATTTGAAGTGGGGTTTATTTTTGGTGTTTTTCATGTTCATGGTGTTCTTCATAATTTGAAGATGGAAGAAATGGATTTATTTTTTGCTTGAAATTGAGGGTTAAAAACTATTGGAATTTGTTCGTGGTGTTGAAAGGAGCTCGTGTTTGAAATTTCGTAAATATCGGAGCTAAATTGAGTGAGTTATGAATTTTTGAAGTCATCAATGTTCTTGGTGTTCTTCATGTGTACTTGAGGAAGAAAGAGCAAAAAGGTACATTTGATCATACATTTTAAAGTCAAAGTTGGTCAAGGTTTTTTTGGGTGCATTGGTGGAAATTTGAAAAAAAATATTCGAAATTAAAAAAAAAATTAAAAAAAATAATTTCCACATCAGCAGTCAACAGAGTCAACTGCCAACACAGCAGCCACGTCAGCACCATCTCAGCTGACTGCCACACAGAGAGGTACCACTCTCTGATGCACGCGTGAGGTACAACTTTAGAGAGCAAAATTTTGGTTTCAGCCTCAAAATTTGGCTAAGTATGGGAGTTTTTTGGGCCTAAGAAATTTTCTAAGTGTTCAAATTCACTTCTTCTTTTTCTAAACTTACTTTTCTTCCATTCCTCAACTATTTAACAACTAATTAACATCTTTAATTATTTGTTAACTAGTTTTAATTATCAAATCAAAGTCTTACAAGTGATGAACTTCTTTGAGGCTTAAATTTTTTTCTAAGTGTCCAAATTCACTTCTTCTACTTCCACACTCATTTTTCTTCTATTTCTCAACTATTTAACAATTAATTAACATCTTTAATTACTTGTTAACTAGCTTTAAATCATCAAATCATTTCTTTGATCCTACAAACTAAGTAACAAAAGTAGAAAAATTACTTGTTGCTACTTAATTTGAAGTAACGAACTTCATTTTTGTTACTTAGTTTGTTTTGAGTCCGAATCTTTTTGTGCTTCTTTCTTCTACTTTTCTCATCTCAATTCGTTGATAACCTTCTTGATTCAATTTTGTTAGTTTTTTTGTGTCATCCTTCTTTCAAGAGTCATAAGAATCCACTCCACCACAGAGGATAGGTGACCTTGAATTGGTTGAGCGAAGCTAGTTCACTATCAATTTTGAGAAAAAGCCATAGAAGGTGAGTTGAGAGTTCTAATAAAGAATGGCGTGAGGAACCTTTCTACTAACTTGTTTGTTGAGTTTTATAGGTATGGTGAAAGGATCGTTATCATTTTGCTATCAGGATCCTCGTACTACGCGCACAAATGAGTTGTTTGATTCAATACAAAGAAATATTGAAAAGGTCATTCAATTAGTCACCGAGATGGCACCCGACGAGTTGGAAAGACTATTGAAGGCTACTACTCGACATGATGTAAAACTTAAGGAGTTGCACAATCAAGGTGGAGATAATTCATGTTATGAGCTAAAAGGTAACAATGCTAATTCTTGCACTTCCTTAAGCTCAAAAATTCATCATGTGGCTAGTAGCCAATTGAGTATAAGTGATAGCTTGATTTCATGTGAGCTTAATGACTCTTTGTCACATAGTGATAATGTATTTTTTGAGAGTGTTCATACACTAGTTGATCCTATTGATGACCAAATAGATTCTTCTTGTAAGATCAATTTGTGTCCACTTAGTGTTGTCACTTGTGCCTTGAGTGATATTACATTGCCATGTAGTTCTTTGTCATGTTTTGATGATGTGCATGTTGAGAATGTGGATACACTAGTTGATTCTATTGATGAACGAATTGATTCTTCTAGTAAAATCAATTTGTGTCCACCTAGTATTGATACATGTGCTTTGAATGATAGTTTATTATAAAGTGATATTGGTATTGATCAACTTGTGTGTAATAATCCCTTGTATGATGTTGACATGACTAATGATGGTGAAATGCATAGTGGTGTGTCTTGGCATGATAGAAGTGTAGTCCCTCTTGAAGGCGCTACCAAGTGATTGAAAATCCACTATGGTATAATGACACACTTTCCAAAGATGGAAATCTCTTCTTGGAAGATGATAGTACGTCTATTGGAGAGGTTAGTGGTCAAAAAGAAGAGGGTGTATGTTTTCCAATGAGACCTTCATTCTTGTGTGACCCCATTTTTGATCAAGGCCATAATGCTTGTGGATCAAAGTATGATTTTATATGTGGACACACCTTGGATGAAGCTCATTTATGTATAACCTTTCTTTACTACTTGTTTGCATATAATGATGCTTGCGCTTTTGAGTGGGGTTTGATATTGGAAGATAAGGGTGCCAACCGGGCAAAAAAGAGTGTGCTTGATCCATGTTCATGGATTTCCTTTCCATTTGACCCCGGTAATGAGTTGAATTGTGGCACTTGTTTAGTGATGTTTGGCCAAGATGACAAGCACAATTTGGGGGAAATTGTTGGCACCTTTCCCTATGATGGAAAGTCCTTCTTGAGGGTTTACAATCCACTTGAGGGGCCTACATTGTGTATGGGGAAGGGTAGTTTTCTAACCCCCTTTCTTTACTACCTCTTTTCATATGATCTTGTTGATTGCACATCTTATGGGGGAAGGAGTTATTTGTCAAGAAAAGGTGAGGTTTATCCTAAATTTATCATGTTGTCTTTGTGTGTTCCATTTTATGATGTAATGAGTACTAGGATCCTTGAACCTAGTTGTGATCTTGCATATAGGAACACCTTAGATGACCCCAATGTGCATGACACCTTTCTCTACTGTCTCTTTGCTTATGACGAGTCTCATATTTATCTTAAATGTGTATTGCATTTGGGTCGGGATTTCATTGAGGTATTACTTATTTGTATGACCCGATTATGTGGACCTTCTGTCATTTTAAACCCAGTGAATGTTTCGGAGTATGTAAGCTTGTAGTAGTGCCATATTTTAGGTGGTATTATCCTTTTGATGTGTGGAATAGTCAATTTCGTTGTGCTCCATGTATGGGCTTAATAGTCATGATAATGGAGGATACTTGGTTGTTCCATGTGATTGAGTCTCTTTGGTATAATGCTTTTTGTGCTAACAATTGTACTAACCCTCATTCTATGAGGACCTCCTGGTTGCTTGTCCTTCTTATGTTCTTGCAAGGTTTGGATTCGAGGATGAATCCTTTTCAAGAAGGGGAGGGTGATAACGGCATGGGTAGCAAAGATCATGTGATAGTTTTAGAGGAGCTTAATAGATACCAAATAAAGACATAAAATGTGTTAAAGGTCCATCAAAGTGAAGAGAAGGAAGAAAGTGGTCATGTGTGCAAATGGTCCTCTCATGAATTCACAAAAGAAGACAACCAAAAAAGGCCCTTATCTCATTATGGGTAAAATTGTCAAAGAAGTGTCTTCTTTATTTCCTTAGTATAAATAGTAGTTTTATTATTTTGGAAGACTTAGATTATGAATATTATGATGAATTGAATATTTGAAAGCTTTGAAGCTTGTAGTTCATAGTTTGTAATTGTAGTTGAGTGATTAGGGTAGATTCCCGATATTGCTCGTGTTAACTTCTTCTAGCTTAATCGATCATCAAGTTACCCTCTTTGTGGATTCAATTTGCTTTTCTCGTTTTTGATTGAGTTTGTGTTATTGTTGTTTGATCAGATTCAATTGAGAGGTGAATGTATAAAGTCTTTTGTTGCTTATAAATTCGATTAGATTTTGATAATTCCACATATGTTTTCTTATTTCTTTCAATTGTCCCTTTTTTTATTATCAAGGTGGAATCACTAGCTATGTCACTAAAGACAACCTACGGGGACACGTAGTTAGGGACAAGGAGATTACTATTAGAGACCCGACCTCTACTAACGGGAGAGCCTCTATCTCAATATCCTCTCAGTGCTAAATAAAACTCCAAATGAAATAGTCATATAAATAAAATCATCATCATCCATGGAAAAATACAATTAAGTTACTAATCCAAGCTAGAAATATCATAGAGTAGCTTCTTAAACAATGTGTGAGAAAGCCTTTCACCATTCATGATTATCTTAAGTATGTGAGAAAACCTTTCATAGTTCATGCATATGTGAGAAAAACTTTTACAATTTCATAGATGCTTATCTTAAAGAAACATAGATCATACATAATTCCTTTTCATAAATCATGCATAACTTCATGAAACATCATTCATTGATTCATAACTTTTCTTCAAATTCATGCAAATTAGGGTTCATAGTCAAAATCATGATCAATGCATGAGTTCATATGTAATTGATTGGAAAGAATGTAATTGAATCTAAATCATAAAATGATCAAAATCAAACAATTGAACCCATATAAACCCATGAGGAATTAAAAGAAAACCCAACCAATTGAATTGAAATTTGATTGGAGAATTGAAGAACCTTTGAAGACTCAATGGGTGGATGGAACCCATTGATGAACTCCCTACATACTATAATCTTGAAGCCTTACACAATGATGAAGAAAGGAGACTTGAACTTGAAGAACCCTAGAATCCTTGAGAGCCTTGGGGAGAAAACCTTGGAGAGGAATTTTGGAAATATTTGGGGAATGAAGAGAATGGGTCGAACTTAGGGATAAAATCATTTATAGGGTCCCTTTTTAAAGGAAAAACGACGTATTATAGGAATTAAGATTATAGGAAAAGATCCAATACCCTTAAAAATAATTGCCGGATTGAACCTACGGTTGGGACCTACAGTGCATAGAACTTTCTACGGCCCGTACTGGTCAACCATAGAACTAAATTTAGAAATTCAAATTTCACTTTACTTCCTAGGAGACCTTTTTACGGTCCGTCTAAATTCTTACAGCCCGTAGATATCATCCGTAGAACTCAAATTTCACTCCAAAATTTCACTAAGGCTAAAACCTTTCTATGAAATCCATTCTACGACCCGTAGAACAAACGACGACCCATCAAATCCTTTCATGGAATTGTGGTCCTAAATCAATCCTACGAGTCAGTCCTATGACCCGCCAAACTTTCTACGGTTCGTTCTGTTCATCCGTAGGTCAAACTTCATAAACATAATTTTCTAAAACTCAACTCTAGGTTCTATGATTCACTTTCTACGTCCCACATGACTTCCTACGGTCCGTAGATTGGAATCATAGAACCTTTCTTCAATCAATTTTTCTACATTTTTTTCCTTTTCGACTTTCCAACTTCCGAGGTATTACAAAGAAGGTCATAGCTTCAGATTTAGTTTCTTGTAAAATGTCTCTTCTTGAACGGGAAATTTCATGATTTTGATCTCATCTAATGGTGTATGTTCTGGTTATTTTATTTTTTTATTTTTAGTTTGAGATTAGTTACTAACTTATTTTCTACTATACAAATCATGCGCTTAGTTTGTGAGATCAGCTTACTAATTTTGGGGCTAATCTCGTGACATAGTAGCTTGAATTTTGTTTGAATAAGTCTCTTGTGCTGATAATCCTTTATTTAGCTTGATATCATTCTTTTAAATAGCTTAACATGTGTTAGACATTCTTTGATCACTGCTGGTTGTGGAGTTGTTCTTTTCCAGTTCTAGTCTTAGTTGCATGAGTTTTTAGTTATCAAATTCAGTTCTTAGTGAATCTTATTGGATATACATTTATATTACATCTTGTTCGATATTAATTCATCCTCACTAATTTGGCATGAATCTAAATCAATTGGATGCCTCTATTTAGTCTCTTGCTTTGCAAATGGGTTATGAAGTGCGACTCAAGGATCATTTTATCTCGATTTGTCTTTTCCCCTTAGTAAATTGTGGTTTTAATACTTGCCACCTCTCTTGATGTGTTAGTCATCATATATGATTTGTATGACACTGAATATATGATATTCATAAACTTTAACAGTTTCTGTTTTTAAGCATCACATTTGTTCCCATGAAATTTTACCTTGTCAAGATTGATTTTATGTTAATAATCTTAAATTTCTTCCCTCCCGTTTGCACCTTTATATTCAAACTTATTTTATAGAATATGATGTATTGGTTGATGTTGCTAGCATATGATATTTGTCCAGTTTTTTTTGCCATGGCATTATTCTAAAAAGATTATCAATACTCCATCTTTTTCTATGATTTTAGTTATGACATGTGTGCTAGTTGAGTGTCATCATTATTTTAGTGCCAATGAGTGTTTTGTTAATAATTTAGAGTGTTAGATTTCTTTTAATTCGTAGTAATATTCTGTTTGATACCTTTATATGTGATATGAATAAGTATTAATCCTTATCATTTTACTTGCACGAATCTGTCCATCCGAGTTCCTTGTGAATTTTCTTTACTCTTTGCATTTTCTAGATGAGCCATGGAGGCTCAAATTTTTATTAATGAGTCAACCCCATCTTGTTCAAATTACTGGGAAGCTGATGAACAGGTTCAAGGAAAGCTGAATTACATGATCTTCAGAGATATATATATATATATATATATATATATATATATATATATATATATATATATATATATATATATATATATATACATACATACATAGATATATATATACAAACACAGATATATATATATATATATATATATACATACATACATATATACATACATACATAGATATATACATACATAGATATATACATACATAGATATATATATATACATCTGTGTTTGTATATATATATATATATATATATATATATATGTATGTATATATATATATGTATGTATATATATATATGTATGTATATATATATATATATATATATATGTATGTATATCTATGTATGTATATATATATCTATGTATGTATATATCTATGTATGTATGTATATATGTATGTATGTATATATCTATGTAGGTATTTATATATATATATGTATGTATATATATGTATATATATGTAAAAGCTCAAAACGCAGCAACAAGAAGGCCCAAAAATCAGTCCATATATATATATGTATGTATGTATATTTATATATGTAAAAGCTCAAAACGCAGCAACAAGAAGGCCCAAAAATCAGTCCAGGCGAACAAAATATGATTTTGGACCAAAAGTAATTCACTTTGGACACTCGTTAAATTTAGATATTTATTTCTTAATTTGCTTAATTGTTATTTGTGAAATTCTAACGTTGGATTTACTTAATCAACATCCTTTAAAAGATGAACCATTTTATGGTATTTATTCGTTTATTGATTTTGTTAATGTCTTTCCGTTACTTAATTAGTTTTGAAAAAGTTTACTTTCTTTCTAAATTATTTCAATTATTTTAAAATTAATTACTTCTTCAATAATTTTTCAATATATTTATTTTCTTTTAAGTAAATTTTCCATATTTAGTCAAATAATTTTCAAATTGTTGGATAATCATATGTTTGCGGACATTTCAAGTGCTTAAAACCTTCTTAAAATGGAAATAAGAACCTCGTACCCTTTGTTTGGAATTTTGAAAAGATTTTTCTGTTTTAAGTCTTTTTGGATTTAATTTTAAAAGTTTCTTAATTTCTTTAAAAAATATTAAGTGGTGACTCCTTAAATTTTTTTTTAAACTTTAAGTCTGAATTTAATTTTCAAAATCGACTTTTTCTTCCCTGAAACAGAAATGAGGACTCTGCTGGAAACTTGAATAGGTTATAACCTTAAGATTTGAATTTATTTGGCTATAAGATGTATTTGCTTTTACTTGTTTAAATTTCTTATAAATTATAAATGTCGCATCTCAATGCATTGAATTCTGTCACATGACAAATAGAATGCATTAGGAAATGACAGTTACGTGGTTATCTGTGGCTATCCCTTTAGAAAAGAACACTTTGCTTTTTGAAGTAATAATCAGATAGTTTATTCGTGGTCGTCCAACATCATTTATTATATTCATCTTGTAGTTTGTCCAACTCAGGTAACCAGGTCTCATTTCAAAATCCACTCTTAGTCAACTTGCGTAGAGCGAAGCTAAATTCCTAAATTTAGCACATTGACCGAAGATGACCCAACACCCTGATACTCCCAAATTGCACCTCCTTAAAGAAGTGTAAGCGGTTTTTGTCAAATAAAGAACCTAATAGAGGTTAGGGTCGATCCCACGAAGAATAAGGTCTAGACTTAGGCCAATTTACTGATAATTGTACTTTTAGTCAGATTATCTCCTTAAAAAGAGGGGTTTTGTAACATAAAAGTAATATTGGTTCAGTTGAATAGTAAGTAACCAAGTAACAATATTTAATGTTTTGTTAAATCAATAAAAGATGAAACTAGGGTGTATTGTTCCCCACAAGTTCTTAACGCTGTAAACCTTATATAGTAATCCTTATCTAGTGTTTAAAATGCAAAGTCGGTAAGTTAGGTATCTCCTAAGTGATTGGTCGTCCAAATAGGGAATTTCACCATGTAACTTGGTCGATCTATGGGTGTATTCTTTACTAATCTTTACCCTTGACCCCAGATTAGCCTTCACAGATATGGTTCCAGCTATTAGATGGCGGAACATCTCGCCAAATCTCCATTGTTTAATCTCTTTTCCTATTCGTTACTTTCTTGGTCAGGCAAGTAGGTATAAGGCAGGTTCTAACGTTGCGTACCATTATAATGCAATTAAAACGAAGAGATCAACAATACATGCATAAAAAGTATTCAAGAATTACTAATTATTAGGTCTACTTTGTTCATTCCTCATGGTTCCCACAACCCTAGTTGTGGATTTAGCTACTCGTGCTTTGTTAATCACAATTCATAATAACTTGGTTAAAATAAATCATGAACTTACAATGAGAGTAATTTAAAACCAGAATCTTGAATTGATGAACAAAAGCTATATTAGAAATCAACACTTCAAGAATTAAATGGACAAAAAGTATTCACAACTTAATTCTCAAAGCCAAAACAAAAGTATTAAAAATTGTCCACCACAAAAAACAAAATAGCAAAAGACTATATATAGAAAGCTAATCCTAATTCAACTAGAATAAGAAAATAGGATTCGACAATCATTCCTATGGTTAGGTCTTACGGGTCGTAGGAATTCCTACAGTCCGTAAGAACATTTATCCAAACAACTTCTCCACATTATTGTCAAAACTTTTCTACAGATATGTTTTACGATCCGTAGAACTTTGTACGACTCGTTCTTTCAGCTCGTTAACCATGTACTGGAGCTCAACTTTTTTGAATTTTTCCACGACTCAATTATATGGCTCGTAGAGTTACTACAACTAGTCATTAGCTTCCGTCGTTTTACATATAGCCCCAATATGTACTGCTTCAATCTATAAATCAATCCTACGGCTCGTAGGATGACTCAGCAAACACCAAAAAGCTACTATTTCAACCCTTTTTCACATCGACTTGTCAAAAACATATTTCCCTGCAAAACAAAGGTAAAATACCATAAGGTCTACTAACAAATGCTTAATAGACATGCAAAACTCCAAATTTAAAGCATTATAAGTACTGTAGATCAACAGTACATTAACACCCTTAACTTAAAATCATTGCTTGTTTTCAAGCGACACTATTTATACTAAACAACACTACGCAGAAGCAACCCAAAAACTCAAGCAATGAGAAGACATTTTTCTCAACAATCAACCCACCTTATTACTTTTCAGCACAGTGCAATCATTAAGTTCAACAATAATCCAACACATGCAGATCAATTTATGACATAGACGTACCAATAGGCACATTCACATAAACAGATAACAATCACCAAGATACCAACTCTTCGATAATGTAACTTGTGCCCTCACTGCAAAGAAATATCCTTGATTCACATAGGATTTGAGTTATAGTTCAACTTTAGGGACTCAGTATATGCTCATGCTCAGAATTGAATTCAATACAGTACATGCACAAATACCATAGGCTTGCCCTTATCTTTTATGCTTAGACTCTCAAAATCGTTAAATTAGGATCACTATAAGACTTTTCTAGCTTGTAACGTAGGCTCAGGGCCAGGTATGGTATATTTGGATGTTAAATGACTTTTCTGCCCTCCTTGACATTACATTGGCTATTTTCCTCTTTTACAACCAATCCTGGTATCGTCTTAATTTTTCTTTTCTCTGTATTGTTCCTTGAAGCTCGGGTGTGACTTTGACTTGATTTTCTTGTTTGTTTAAACTTTTCTTCAACTTTTCATTCTTTTATATTTGTATTTTCTTTATTCCGCCACACCATTTCACACATTTTTACATATTTTTCTTCTTTTCTCAACACACAACTCTTTTCATACCCTTTTCTTTTCTTGTTTTCCTCTGTAGTAGCAACCCTCAACTTAGGTTTTTAGCATGAGTTGAGGTGCATGATGTCCCAAGAAGGACCAGGGACAAAATAAAGGTTAACAATTTTCCTTTGAAGTAGCCACCCTCAACTTAGGCTTTTAGCCTGAGTTGTGGTACACAATGTCCAAAGAGGGACCAGAGCCGAAACAAAGGTTAACAAATTGTCACGAGGAAGGTGAATTGGGTGAATTGAAAGAATAGTCTATCTTAGCTCAACAATTTGGATCAAAGGGAGACATTTTTATTTGGTTGGTTGTTTTTAGGCTTAAGCGGACACAATTTCAACAAGGGCCTATGATCCTTTCCCAATTAAAAATTAAATCATCTTAGCAAGACAAATAGGGCAAGTTTTAGATTTGCATATACCGTATGAATAAACAAACATCCTCACACACGCATGGCACATCATTTCACTATCAAATTATCAGTGTGTCTGTTTCATGCTACAACTTAACTCATGTTGTCTTATCGCTTCCTATCATGTCATATAAAGATCCTACACAGTTGACTTATCAATAACACAGATATAACACATAATTCAAAATTTGGAGGGGTATCAATTTCATGCTCTATTGCCATTATTTTATTTCTAGACTACTACAATTTACATCCTAAACATGTCGGTTCAACATAAATTAAATAGTTCCTTGGGGAAAAAGAACACAGACAAGAAAACCCTAAGAAAAGATTGCGAGTGTTCGATTTATTCAAACTTCACCCTAGCACTCACAATCCATTCACCCTACCTCACATGGAAAGCAGTTAAATTCCCTCAATGCACAAATAATGTATGAAATAGGGTGAGACAAACCTGTGGCGCCTAAGCACCGAAGAGCTAGATAGAGGCTTGGGGGTCTTTCAGTGTGGACTGATAACGCTCAACCACACCTATCACGATTCTTAAGTGTGGGCGGTCGCTATGCAAGTATAAACCCAAGGAAGAGTTGGGATCGATCCCACGAGGAACAATATGCAGGTGGATTGAAGAGACGAATAATTTCTAGCTACTAGTTTGAATCAGAAATTAAGGCTACAATTATAAAAATGAAGGTGGTTATCAAGTAGCAAGCTATGATTGGGGAATAGAGGATATCGAGGGACGAAGCTATATCGAACAAGATTACCAAAGGGATTTGAGAATGGGAATGAATAAAAATCCATACGATCCATTGCACCTTAGAATTACGCAATATCAATCAATCATGGGTAATATCAATATGCCTCGGAACTAGATTATCTACCTAATTCTATCAAACCTAGGCAAATATCTCTCAATTAGTTCTCACGAACCCAATCAAGTAACAACACAATCAATCCGATTAATGGCAATGCAAGGATCTACTATTTCTAGCAATAATCCAATGAATGAGTTGCTAAACCTCAAATAATGCACCAATCAATCTTACCCAACCTCAATTAACTCTTGCAAGCAAAATCGAAGTAAATGGGCAAGTCCAAGGAGTGATCAATTTCAAAGGAAATCAATTAAAGCAAGAGATCAATTGGATAATCAAAAACCCATTTCATAAATGATAAAGCAATCAACTAAAAGCAAAAGCACAAGTAGAAATTGAAACCCAAATGTTGATTATCTCTAATTCAACATCCAAATCCACTATTCAACAATTAACACCTAAGATTCAACAATACAAAGCAAAGAGTTCAAGAAAGGTGAAAAATAATTACTACCCAAGCTCACAATCTTCACTTCAATGGTGTTTGTTGAGGAATCTTGATCTCAAAGCTAAGCCCAAGCCTCAATCCCCAAGGTCTTCTTCTCTATTCTCTTTGTTCAATATTCTCTCATGAATTCTCAATCGATTCTCCTTCAAAATTGCAGTGCATCAGTGTATATGGTGAATTGGGGTCAAAATGTGAATTTCCAGAACTGCGCAGACGTCAGTCACCTATTCCTCTCCGCATTGGCAGAGGTAGCTCCGCGTTCACGGCGCTCAATGTAATCCTTCTCCGTGTTCGCGGTACTCAACTTGAATGTCCTCCACGTTCACGGAGGGTTCCCGCGTTCACACCTCACAGCTAGCTTGCACTCCGCATTCGCGCCCAGTTCTCCGCGTTCGCGGAGAGCACTTTACTGCCAGCTCCAAAATCTTTGTTTTTAGCTTCATTTTGTCCCACTTTTCATTCTTTTTCATCGAAGCTCCTTTTTCACTAACATGTACCTAAAACACAACATTCAAAGGAAAATTAGCCTCTTTTTCTACTTAAGTATCACAAAATTACTAAGAAAAGGACTCCAAATGAGTGTAAATCACCCATTCATCAACCCTAGCGCATTAGGAATCACCTTTGCATCAACCTATGTGGTGTCGTGCCCCCTGATAACGGCCATATATACTTTTTGAAAACAAATATAAACGATCGTATGTAATATATTTATCCAACTATGAGTCCGAGTCGATCCCATAGAGAATATGTAAGAATATTGTCAATAGTAAATATTTAACTTGGTAGTCATTATTTAAAAAGGGGGGATTTAAATTGAAACAAAAATAAAAGGAATAACAATAGCTCAAAACTAAGTATTTATTTGTATTTAGATTATTAGAAATAACTAGGAATGTGTTCCCCATGAGTTCATAACATAGCAGTAATATTGTATTAGTGATCTATTTCAATTTTTACCATCCAAAGTCGGTAAGTTATGTATCTCCTAAGTGATCGGTCCTCCAAATAGGGAATTTCACCACGCAACTTGGTCAGTTTACAAGTGTATGCTTTACTAACCCTTACCTTTAACCCAGATTATCCCTCAGTGTATTTGGTTCAGGCTATTAGATAGCAGATTATCACGCTAAATCTCAGTTGTTTAATTTCTTTCTCATTTATTACTTCCTTGGTCCGGCAAGTAGGAATGATGCGAGTTCTAACGTTGGCCACCGTTAAAAAACAATCAAAATGAAGAGATTAACAATATATTCATAAAAATCATTCAAGAATCACTTTTTACATTAACTTACTATAATAATTCATCATGGTTCCCACAATCCTAGTTATGAAATTTAGCTACTCTTTATCTCAAAAATACAATGAAAATTTATTTTAAAAACTTGCTTGTGTTAATCATAAAAATTTAAGAACAATAGCTAAAATATATTTCTATAATTACGAAAACAAATAAATAATAAAGGAGAAGAAAGAATAAACCAAAATTCTCCGGCCTCCATGTCGGCTCTTCCAAAGTTCCTAAGCTATTAAGTCCTAAATTGTATGTTGTGTATTGTTTCTTGGGTGGCTGGCTCAAAGAATAATTTTTATGCCCTATTTATAGATACATAAATTCTAAATAAAATAACTGAGTCCAAAACAAATTAGGAAACCAAAACCCAAAAGAAATTTGATTTTCCGTGTGCGCCTGATTTACGACCGCCTTAATAATTTCGTCAAATTATGTCTTCTTCAATAATTGCCACGTGGCAACTTGTAAGTCTTTTTCTTTTGATTCAATTGGAGATAGGTTCATATGTATAAATAATAATATTATATTAACTTCAATTCATTAAGTTGCCTACATGATTTCCTTATATAATTTCGTGTTTTTAATTCATTTATGCGTTAAATTTCTTCATCTTCACACCATTTAAATCCTACAAATAAAATACAAAATATAATAACAATTCATAAAATTTATGCTCAAAAAGGATAATTAAAAGATTAAATATGAGGTAAAAAATGATTAAATATGTATATTTTTAGTCTTACATCAACACCCCACACTTAAACTTTTGCTCGTCCTCGAGCAACCATTAAAGTTCATCTCAAAAACGTTGAACTCGGAATACCACCAGTTTGATTGATACAAACAATTAAGCCATGTAACAAATCACAATGTCAAGTACTCTTCCCAATCCTTATGCAAGATATAGAATAAGACAACAAACTTCTAACCTCCTAAGCTCAAAGACGGACTGTACTCATCAAATTAGGTGTGTTCTCCTACTTGTAACACCTCAGATTTGAGAAGAAGAAATTTCTTGTTTTCAGGTCTGGTGCCAGTACCAACGGAAGCCACCTACGGACTCTAGGTTCACGTACGGGTCGTAGGTGGGAACCGTAGATGGCAGGGGAAATATTTTGAAAATATCAAGTCTCAGGATCCCATTGACGATTTTCCAGGACGGCCCATCACTTCATAAACGAGTCATACGTAGGTCTTATAGGTCCCTCCAAACTTGGTGAAATTTTAAAAGTTCAAGGTTGGATTGACGGTTGGTATGTACGGTCTGTCAATGGACCTACGGATCGTACATGGGGTCCCGTCATTTGAAGGTCCAAAACTTTAGTTTCTGAATATTTCTACGGTTGGACAAGACGGTCTGTAGTTGGACCTACGAACCGTAGGTCGTAATCGTAGGTGGAGATTCGACAGTTATTTTTAAGGGTTTTTTGGTCTTTTTCCTAACTAACCTATTCCTAATCTAGGTCGGTTAAGCTCTAATCCTAGGCCCTATATAAGGCTTCTAAGCCTAATTCTACTATTTCCTAATCACTCCCAAATTCCCTCCAAACTCTTTCCCCAAATATTTCTCTATCTAGAAGATTGAAGAAGAAGAAGGTTCTAGGGTTCTTATTCAAGTCTCCTAAGTTCACCATTGATTTTAAGCTTTTGGCACCAAGGTACGATAGCTTTCACCTAAAGAGTCTTTTCCTCCAAAGAGTTCCTAAATTTTCCAATTCGTAAAGCTAGAATTCTCTAATTGACATTAGGGTTTTCTTCTACCTTATGGGTTCTTTCAAATTATGATTTAATTGATTGAATTATGTTTATTTATACATGAATTGAGTTAATTCAATATTTTAAAATGAAATTATATAATGAAATTATATGAGCCCATGCATGATTTATGGTTTTCAAGCTATGATTCTATGATGAAGTTTATGAATACCAAAAGATAAATTTTATAAAGATATGCATGTTCAATGTATGAAATTATGATGATTTAAGATTTTCTTTTGAGATGAGAAGCATAAATGTTGTTGTTATTGGGTTGTGAAAGGATTTCTAACATACTACTCAAAATATGATTTGTGAAAGGACTTTTCTCATATGAAGGATTCATAAGGGTTGAAAGGTTTTCTCAACTAAACTTTGTATCAAAGATTAAGGAGCTATTCTAATGAAGGGACAAGAGGCATTACCCATGTTCCCTAATAATGATAAGATAAGCTATGAATTATGATTAATACGTGGAAATTATGCTTAGCACCGAGTGTATATTGATATGGAAGCTTTCCCGTTAGTAGAGGCCGGGTTTCTAGTAGCAATCTCCTTATCCCATAACTATGTGTCACCATAGGTTTGTCTTAGATAGACATTAGCTAGTTGATCCACCTTAGCTAGAAACTATGGGTCTTACCTTGGCAAGTAAGGAAACCTATTTTCAGTATGGGGGTAGACACTATCACGATCCAAAGTACCCTCTAGATATGACATGGCGTAAAAGACCCCGAGAGGCCTCATACAAGCCACTTAGCATGCATCATACAAGATAATAGCAGTTTAAGAGTTCAAAAGACAATTCATTACCAAAGAGTTTAAGGAAAATAGCGGAAGTCTACATATAGTCTCAAAAGCCATCTAACATAGAAAATGAAAGAACTTTGGGACGTAACCCATACAAAGTCTTCAAAAGAAAGTAAATTACATGAAAGTAAATGTGGCTACGTCCTCGAACATATGAGGACTCACCAAATTCTTCAAGATCTCCACTATCACAAACTAGCCACGAGAAGATGGGGATAAGCCGGACCCTACACTTATAAGAAAATGTAGGCAAGAGTATGTGTTAGTACAAAAATGTACCAAGTATGATAGCCATGCATAAAAACATTTAAAAATGCAAAAAGGGACATTTTCATAATCATGCAATGATCAAGCTAAACCATGAGAAAAGGGTTGGAAATCATAAGTTATAAATTATGATCAATGCAAGCTAAACATCTTTACTTTGCTTGAGAAATACCTTAAAAGTCACTTTAGTTCATTATTTGTGATGAATTACCTTTAACCGACATTTAAGACCATGTGAGCTTTTAACATGGAATCCGGTGTCTACCCCACACAAAAAGGAGGTGTCCTACTTGCAAAGGTAAGACCATGAACTTATAGCTTATGTGGATCCACTAGCTAATGTCTATCTAGACAACCTATGGTGGCACATAGTTTATGGGACATGGCTAATTGTCACAACCCAAGGTATCCCTAGACGTGACATGGCGTACAAGACCCTGAAACGCCTCATACAAGCCACTTAGCATACATACATAGAAGATCATAGGGATTTAATAGTTCAAAAGACAATTTCATATCAAAACTTTTAAGAAATTAGCAGAAGTCTACATCAAATTTCTCAAAGCGAATCTAACATAAGAATGAGAAATAACATTTGGGACGTAACCCAATACAATGTCAAAGCAACGGAACATAAAAGTAAGAACAACAAGGCTATGTCCTCGAATGTATGAGGACTCATCAAGTCTTCCAAAAACCTTCTACTAAGATCTAGCCACGAATAGATGGAGAATCATCAAGCCCTACATTATGAGACAATGTAGGCAAAAAGTATGCGTTAGTATGAGGAATGTACTAAGTATGATAGCAATGCACAAAATCATTTAAACATGCTAAAATGGGAAATTTTCATGAAATGCAATGACCAAGCTAAAACATGATAAAGGTTAGAAACGTAAGTCATAAACCATGGTCAAAGCAAGCTAAACATCTTCACTTTACTTAAGAAGCATCTTAAAAGCACTTTAGTTCCTTATTGTGGGGAGTAGCCTTAACCGACATGTAAGACCATGTGAGCTAACAACATGGAATTCGGTGTCTAACCCCACACCGATAGGGCCATCCTACTTGTCATGTTAGGACCCTTTATTTAACATATAGCTTAGGTGGATCCACTAGCTAGTGTCTATCATAGACCATCGTCCTATGGTCGCATATAGTTTATAGGACATGAGTAATCGCCACTTGTCCACTCGGTGCTAAGCATAATGCCCACGGATTAGACATAGTTCAATTATTATAAGTAAATATGGGTAATCGCCTCTTGTCTACATTACGGAACATGGGTGATCACCTCTTGTCCCTTCATTAGAATACTCCTTAATCAATGATTCAAGTTTAGTTGAGCAAGCCTTTCAACAAGTTATGAATCATTACATGTGAGAAAACCTTTCACATTCATGGGTTGAGCAATATATGAGAATTCCTTTCATAACTCAACAACATCAACATCAACATATCATAAACTTTGATGCTTCAATCTCAAAGCACCCTTAATTCATCATTATCTTCATGAGAGACATGTATGATTTCATAAACTTCATCTTTACATAGTTCATCATGCTCATAACTTACAAATCATAGGGTTCACATAGGTTCATGAGAATTCCTCTTAAATCAATGCAAACTCATGCTTAGAAAATCATAAACAAGGCAATTTGACCATAATTGAAGGAACCTACATGATAGAGGAAAATCAAAGTTTTTGATTGAACATGCTTACTTTCATAAAACCATCCTTAGGTCATTCATAATCTCATCATGAAAAGTCTTAGCTTAGAAATCATAATGTATGCATAGGTTCACATAGACTTCATAAAATTCATGTCTTCACAATTCAACCCATCAATACATTCATAATTTTGAAATTTGGGGGAAAAGGGAATGGGTTCATTGGGATTCATCTAAAATCAGGAAATTCTACTCAATTTATACTTCAAAGTTCATAAAACAATCAATTGAAGCAACATTGCAAAGAACCCATAACATGGAAGAAACCCTTAATTTAATTGGAAATTTCTAACTTGAAAATTGGAGATTTTAGGAATTCCATGGAGGAAAGGGCTCCATGGATGAAGACTATCATACCTTAGTGCTCAATTTCCTTAAGCAATTGATATAGAAAAACTTGATTTCTTGAACCCTAGCTTGCCCTCTTCTTCTTCTTCTTCTTCTTCTTCTAACTTATAGAGAGAAATATTTGAGGGAGAAGAGTTTGGGGAAATTTGCAAAGTGATTGGAAGGGTAGTTTTTAGGATTAAAAAGGCTTATATAGTGTTAGGGGATGAAGGGAACTGACTTAAATGAGTAAATAAGTCATTAGGTGAAAAAACCAAACGATCCCTAAAAAGATTTCTTGGAACCCATTCACCAACGGCCTGACCTACAGTTGGTAGGTCAACCTACACCCCGTAGGTGACCAACCGTAGGTCAGCCTACCTAGGCCCAAAAATTATCTAATTTCTTCCCCAAAACAGTAGCAACAATAGTTCCTTCCCATGCTTGACCTACGATTGGTAGGTCAACCTACTAATGGACGGTCAAGTCGTGGGTCACGCCATATCATTTTTTCCCAATTTCTTCCCTTAGGTAGCCCAACCTACGACTCCCTCCCCCCTTGACCTACTGTTGGTAGGTCAACCAACGGTTATTAGGTCAAGTAGTAGGTCACCAAAGTTTTCAAAAATTAGAATTTTTTTGTTCTTTTCGAATCCGGGGTGTTACAGTAATCACCACTTGTCCACTCGGTGCTAAGCATAATTCTCATGGATTAATCATAAATCATAATTTAACTTATCTTTAGTAGACACGGGTAATCGCCTCTTGTCTATCATTAGGGAACATGGGTAATTGCCTCTTGCCCCTTTCATTAGAATAACTCCTTAACTTTGATTCAAGTTTAGTTGAGAAAAACCTTTCAACCCTTTATGAATTCCTTATGCGAAAACAATCCTTTCACATTCATGGTTTGAGTAATATGTGAGAAACCCTTTCACAACTCAACAACAACATCAATTATGCTTCAATCTCAAAGCTAGTCTTAAATCATCATAAATTTCATAATTGAACATGCATATATTCATAACCCATCTTTTGATCATTCATAACTTCATCAGGAAATTCATAGCTTAGAAGACATAAATTATGCATGGGCTCATGTATCTTTCTCAAAATCATTCAATTTCCCCAATTCATCTTTCATAGTTAAAAACCTTACATTATGATCATAGTCTAGAAATCATGAAATTCATATGGGTTCATGGGGATTCAACTTAAAACATGCAATTCAATTCAATTCAATTTCATGCATAAGAAGTCATAATTAGAGCAATTTGATCATAATTGATAAGAACCCACATAATAGAAGAAAACCCTAAATCCAATTGAGAATTCTGATTTTGAAAATTGAGGAATTTGGGAACCTTATGGAGGAAAGGACTCCATAGGTGAAAGCTATCATATCTCAATGCCAAAAGCTTGAAATCAATGGGGGGAATTGGAGACTTGCCCTTCAAACCCTAGCGTTCTTCTTCTTCTTCTAGAGAAAGAAATATTTGGAGAGGTTTTGGGAATAGTTGAGAAGTGATTAGAAAGGATATAATTAGGCTTAGAAGGCTTATATAGTTCTTAGGATTAAAGGGTAACCCACTTAAATTAGGCATTAAACATTCAGGGAAAAGACCAAAAAGCCCTTTAAAATTAATTGTTGGCCCCCATCAACGGCTTGACCTACGGTTCGTATGTCCAACCACTGACCGTCCTGGTCAACCATTGGTAGGTTCAGAGACTATCAACTTTGGACCCTGTAACGACGGGACCCCATGTCACGACCCAAGCCTGGCCTAGATGTGACCGGCGAATGGGGAACCCGAAGGAACCCCAAACAAGCCTCATAGCGTATCATTACACATCCTTGGTCGTGGAAGCAATTAAATGACCATAAGCGATAAGCATAGTCAAGGGGAAATCGGGACTAAGGGAGCAAGAAGAAAAAAAGAAATGATACATAAATACCATAGATGAGTCAAGCTCAAGCATAAAACACAACTTGTCCAACACCACCTCTAAACATGAGTACTTAGCGGGGGCCAAGACAAACTACCGGGCTCACCCTCATAGTCAAAACATAACTAGAAAGGAAAAGTTTTATACATAGCAAAAGATCATGAGCAACGTCCCCGAAATGGAGGACTCACCAATAACCACTATAGAAAATCGTACTAGCCACGCGGAGGAGGATGGTCAAGCGGTGCTCCGGTCCCTACATGGTGACATCATGTAGGCATAGAGTATGCGTTAGTACATTTGAATGTACTAAGTATATGGGATGCAATGCAAGGCTACATTAGATGGACATCATAGGAAAAATGCGTAATCATACCCAATAGATAGCATATTAATAAAATAGTATGTATAATGATGCTTACATAAAAATCATATTTAATGGGACGTAGTACATGTGTGGCGAGTGACCATCAATATAGTATTTCCAAGGCCTACCACCCCCTTGGAGAGGCGAAAGAGGTACAAACCCCTCAATATGGTTACACGGGCCTACCACCCCCCGTGCTAGGGACCAAGGTACAAACCCCTCGATATGGTTACACGGGCCTACCACCCCCCGTGCTAGGGACCAAGGTACCAACCCCTCGATATGGTTATACGGGCCTACTACCCCCCGTACTAGGCAACAAGGTACAAACCCCTCGATATGGTTATACGGGCCTACTACTACCCCCGTACTAGGCATGGTCGACTCACAACACTTATTTAGAGAAAATCATATACATGTGTCCATTTCATCATCATTTCAGTAATTACATAACCATCCGTCTCATAGGACGTACCTTGGACCTTCCCTTTCCTAAGAATTCTATAAATGGGCATTTTATCAAACACATGGTGGGCAATTGTTCATGTAAATGAAATCATGTATTTCAAGAATACTAATTCCAACCAATTCCAAAATCCATATAAATCAGCCCACCAACAACATACATATATATATCAACCTTCATAATTTGATCATGGAAGCATGTAAACCATAAACATCACATAAAAATTCCATTTCATGATAATATGCAAAAAGGACCATAATAGGGTGTGTAGTAGTAATTCCGTAATTCAAGAAGTTCATAATTGATCATGAGGACCCATAAACTTGAAGTAGAAATAGAGGATAAATGGTTGGACTTGTGGAAAGGAAGGTTTCCACAATCAAACCCACATACCTCAACTTTGGAGAATCCTTGATGAAGATTGGAATGGAGAATCGAAGCTTGAGATTGAGTCTTGAATCCGGAATTAGAGCTTGAGATGTTTGAATTTGGTTGAAGATCTTGGTGGAATTTTTGGAGAGGGCTTAGAGAGTGTTTTTGGAGTTTAGAAAATGACTAAATATGGGACATATCCCCTTTTTATAAAAAATGACTCCAACCCGCCTAGAAAATTCGCTCACTGGAATTGGAAATTCTGCACTGACAGGTTTTACGAAAATGGTCATAACTCCCTCATCCTAACGCGGAATAAGGTGAAACCAAGTGCGTTGGAAAGCTAACTCAAAGAGCTTTAATTTGATAGGTTGCAGCCCTTCCAGTTCCTTGTGTGCTAAGAGATATGCCCCTTTAAAGTTGACCCTCAAAATCGCAATTTTTGCGATTTTCGAATTTTGATACGGTTGCTCTAAAATTCGGGTTAGACCCATTTCCCACTCAATTTGACCCCACGAATAAGAATATGAAGTCGAATTTCCGAAATCATGCACGGATTTTGAGATATAAGGAAATTACAATTATAGGTGTTTCCGAAGCACATTTTCGGGCATTTTTTTTTTTGGGTCGTTTCAATATCTCCCCCTTGGGAACATTCGTCCCCGAATGTTAAAGAAACGTACATGAGAGACACAAACATGGCATTCGGATCACCCACACACTTCCTCAACATAGACACATGAAATACCGGATGAACCAAATCCATCTCGCTAGGCAATTCCAACTCATAAGCTACCTTGCCAATTCTCCTCATCACCTTATAAGGACCCACGTATCTTGGGCTCAACTTGCCCTTCTTACCAAAACGAACCACACCCTTCATGGGTGTCACCTTCAAATAAACCCAATCACCAACTCGGAATTCAAGAGCCCTTCTCCTCGCATCGGCATAGGACTTTTGGCGACTTTGGGCCATCTTCAACCTTTCTCTAATCATCCTAACCTGCTCAAGAGCCTCCATAACTAGGTCTGGTCCTAACAAGGCCACCTCACCAACCTCAAACCACCCAACCGGTGATCTACAACGCCTCCCATAGAGAGCCTCAAAAGGAGCCATACCGATGCTAGAATGATAGCTATTGTTATAGGCAAACTCAATCAATGGAAGATGATCATCCCAACTACCCTTAAGCTCCAATACACAAGCCCTAAGCATATCCTCAAGTGTTTGGATAGTCCTTTCGGCTTGTCCATCCGTTTGCGGGTGAAAGGCCGTAGTAAGCTTAACTCTCGTACCTAGACCCCTTTGAAAAGACTTCCAAAAGTGTGAAGTAAATTGAGTACCACGGTCCGATATGATGGATAGAGGAATCCCATGCAACCTTACCAAGTCATGAATATATAACCTTGCATAATCTTCCGCCCCATATGTTGTCTTTACCGGTAGAAAATGAGCCGATTTTGTCATCCTATCAACCACCACCCAAATAGAATCAAAACCTTTTCTAGTCTTGGGTAAACCAACTACAAAATCCATATTAATTTCTTCCCACTTCCAAGTAGGAATCTCTATGTCTTGGGTTAGACCACCCGGCCTTTGATGTTCGGCCTTGACTTGTTGACAACTATGACAACCGGAGACGAATTTGGCAATGTCTTTCTTCATGCCTCTCCACCAATACACATCCCTCAAATCTCTATACATTTTGGTGGAACCGGGGTGGATGGAGTAGGAAGAATTATGAGCCTCCTCAAGAATTTTCTCCCTCAAACCATCAACACAAGGCACACACAACCTACCTTGGTACCTAAGGGCACCATCTCCCCCTTGGGAGAAAACTTCCACCTTGCCCTCTTTCACCAAGGCCTTCAATTCAAACAAGGAAGAATCAAGATCTTGTTTTGCTATCACCTCATCAACCAAGGAAGACCTAGCACCATCAACAACGACCACCCCACCATTACCAACCTCTTCCAACCTAACCCCCAACCTAGCCAACCGATGTACCTCCCTAGCCATTTCCTATCACCAATATCAACATGAGCTAGGGTACCCATAGACACCCTACTCAAAGCATTCCGCCCCACCACCACATTAGCCTTTACCGGGATGATAATGCACACTCATATCATAATCTTTAAGAAATTCTAGCCACCTTCTTTGTCTCAAGTTTAGATCTTTTTGGGGTGAAGACATATTGGAGGCTCTTATGATCGGTGAACACATAACATGTACCCCATACAAATAATGACGCCAAATCTTTAAAGCAAACACCACCGCGGCTAATTCAAGATCATGCGTAGGATAGTTCTTTTCATGCACTTTGAGTTGTCTAGAAGCATAGGCTATCACCTTACCATTTTGCATTAGGACACAACCCAAGCCAACTCTAGAAGCATCACAATACACAACAAATCCCTCAAGCCCATCCGGTAGTGACAATATAGGAGCGGACACAAGTTTATCTTTCAAGGTTTGAAAACTCCTTTCGCACTCGTCGGTCCACTCAAACTTAGCCTTCTTTTGTGTCAACTTAGTCATGGGAGAAGCAATAGAAGAAAACCCATTCACAAATCTCCGGTAGTAACCCGCTAAGCCCAAGAAGCTCCTAATATCCGACGGGGTCAATGGCCAAGGCCAATTTCTAATCACATCGATCTTCTTAGGGTCTACCTTAATACCATCCCCCGACACCACATGACCTAGGAAGGCAACCTCCCTCAACCAAAATTCACACTTTTCATACTTAGCATACAACTTCTCCTCTCTTAATCTTTGCAACACAACCCTCAAGTGACCCATATGTTCTTCCTCGCTATGCGAATAGATTAAAATATCATCAATGAAGACCACAACAAAGGAATCAAGGTAGGGTTTAAAGACCCTATTCATTAGGTCCATGAAGGTAGCCGGTGCATTGGTCAACCCAAAGGACATGACCACAAATTCATAATGTCCATACCTAGTCCGGAAGGCTGTCTTGGGAATGTCACCCTCCCTCACCTTCACTTGATGATACCCGGACCGAAGATCAATCTTAGAGAAGTGGCTAGCCCCTTGCAATTGGTCGAACAAGTCATCAATCCTAGGAAGAGGATATTTATTCTTGACGGTGACCCTATTGAGTTGCCGATAATCAATACACATCCTAAAGGACCCATCTTTCTTCTTCACAAACAACACCGGTGCACCCCATGGTGATTGGCTAGGCCTAATAAAACCCTTCTCCAACAAGTCCCTCAATTGTTCTTTCAACTCCTTTAACTCCGCCGGGGCCATACGGTAAGGGGAATAGAAATGGGTTGAGTATCGGGGAGGAGGACTATGCCAAAATCTATTTCCCTTTCGGGAGGAACACCGGGAAGGTCATTAGGAAAGACATCAAGGAATTCATTTACGACCGGAACCTACTCTATAAGAAGGGTTTTGGACTCCACATCCCTAACCCTCACGAGGTGATAGAGACACCCCTTAGAGATCAACTTACGGGCTTTAATGCAAGAGATGAATCTACCCTTGACTACCACATTTTGGCTTTCCCACTCAAGAATGGGTTCACTTGGGAATTGGAACTTGACCCTTCGGGTTCTACAATCAATAGAAGCATAGTATGCATGCAACCAATCCATCCCAAGAACAACATCAAAATCGACCATGTTCAATTCAACAAGATCACAAGCAATATTTTATGCAAGATGCAAATAGGACAATTTCTATAGACCTTCCTAGCAACAATATATGCACCAAATAGGAGTAGACACCTTATATGACTCACGCAACGAGTCGGGCTCGTCTTCCTCTTGTATTAGACATGATCTTGCATAGCAAAGAACAACCGTTAGGGAAGAACTTAATTCAACTCTACAGCACGACTTAGAACATAGAGAAGGGAAACATTTCCTAAAACGTCTCATAGCCTCCTACTCATAGTTGTGGTGCACAACACAACCATGAATCGGACTCTAATCAACGCGGTGTGTTGGACTCCGAGGATCATTCAACCTAGTGCTCTGATACCAAGTTTGTCACGACCCAAGCCTAGGGCCTAGATGTGACCGGCGAATGGGGAACCCGAAGGAACCCCAAACAAGCCTCATAGCGTATCATTACACATCCTTGGTCGCGGAAGCAATTAAATGACCATAAGCGATAAGCATAGTCAAGGGGAAATCGGGACTAAGGGAGCAAGAAGAAAAAAAGAAATGATACATAAATACCATAGATGAGTCAAGCTCAAGCATAAACACAACTTGTCCAACACCACCTCTAAACATGAGTACTTAGCGGGGGCCAAGACAAACTACCGGGCTCACCCTCATAGTCAAAACATAACTAGAAAGGAAAAGTTTTATACATAGCAAAAGATCATGAGCAACGTCCCCGAAATGGAGGACTCACCAATAACCACTATAGAAAATCGTACTAGCCACGCGGAGGAGGATGGTCAAGCGGTGCTCCGGTCCCTACATGGTGACATCATGTAGGCATAGAGTATGCGTTAGTACATTTGAATGTACTAAGTATATGGGATGCAATGCAAGGCTACATTAGATGGACATCATAGGAAAAAATGCGTAATCATACCCAATAGATAGCATATTAATAAAATAGTATGTATAATGATGCTTACATAAAAATCATATTTAATGGGACGTAGTACATGTGTGGCGAGTGACCATCAATATAGTATTTCCAAGGCCTACCACCCCCTTGGAGAGGCGAAAGAGGTACAAACCCCTCAATATGGTTACACGGGCCTACCACCCCCCGTGCTAGGGACCAAGGTACAAACCCCCGATATGGTTACACGGGCCTACCACCCCCCGTGCTAGGGACCAAGGTACAAACCCCTCGATATGGTTACACGGGCCTACCACCCCCCGTGCTAGGGACCAAGGTACAAACCCCTCGATATGGTTACACGGGCCTACCACCCCCCGTGCTAGGGACCAAGGTACAAACCCCTCGATATGGTTATACGGGCCTACTACCCCCCGTACTAGGCAACCAAGGTACAAACCCCTCGATATGGTTATACGGGCCTACTACCCCCGTACTAGGCATGGTCGACTCACAACACTTATTTAGAGAAAATCATATACATGTGTCCATTTCATCATCATTTCAGTAATTACATAACCATCCGTCTCATAGGACGTACCTTGGACCTTCCCTTTCCTAAGAATTCTATAAATGGGCATTTTATCAAACACATGGTGGGCAATTGTTCATGTAAATGAAATCATGTATTTCAAGAATACTAATTCCAACCAATTCCAAAATCCATATAAATCAGCCCACCAACAACATACATATATATATCAACCTTCATAATTTGATCATGGAAGCATGTAAACCATAAACATCACATAAAAATTCCATTTCATGATAATATGCAAAAAGGACCATAATAGGGTGTGTAGTAGTAATTCCGTAATTCAAGAATTCATAATTGATCATGAGGACCCATAAACTTGAAGTAGAAATAGAGGATAAATGGTTGGACTTGTGGAAAGGAAGGTTTCCACAATCAAACCCACATACCTCAACTTTGGAGAATCCTTGATGAAGATTGGAATGGAGAATCGAAGCTTGAGATGTTTGAATTTGGTTGAAGATCTTGGTGGAATTTTTGGAGAGGGCTTAGAGAGTGTTTTTGGAGTTAAGAAAAATGACTAAGTATGGGACATATCCCCTTTTTATAAAAAATGACTCCAACCCGCCTAAAAAAATCGCTCACTGGAATTGCAAATCTGCACAGACAGGTTTTACGAAAATGGTCATAACTCCCTCATCCTAACTCGGAATAAGGTGAAACCAAGTGCGTTGGAAAGCTAACTCAAAGAGCTTTAATTTGATAGGTTGCAGCCCTTCCAGTTCCTTGTGTGCTAAGAGATATGCCCCTTTAAAGTTGACCCTCAAAATCGCAATTTTTGCGATTTTCGAATTTTGATACGGTTGCTCTAAAATTCGGGTTAGACCCATTTCCCACTCAATTTGACCCCACGAATAAGAATATGAAGTCGAATTTCCGAAATCATGCACGGATTTTGAGATATAAGGAAATTACAATTATAGGTGTTTCCGAAGCACATTTTCGGGCATTTTTTTTTTTGGGTCGTTTCACCCCATGTATGGTCCGTAGGTCCATTGACGGGCCGTATATACCAACCGCCGTTCCACTTTGAGCCTTTAAAATTTTACAAAGTCTGGGAGACACATATGGAACCTATCTACGGTCCGTAGATGTAGCGACGAACCGTTCTTTTGGAGCGTAAGAAGAAATCCTGAAACTTGATATTTTTAAAACTTGTACCTTGCCAACCACGGTTCCACCTACGGAACGTAGGTCAAGCCACGGACCGTCGGTGGCTCTGTAGGTGCTGGTACCAGATATAAGAAAAACTTGCAACTTTCTTCTTTTCAAATCCAAGGTGTTACATTATCTCCCCCTTTGGAACATTCATCCTCGAATGGAAATCAAGACATCTTAAGAAGGGTAGAAACAAGATCTATCAACCCAACAAGAATGCAATCACATAAATGCACATATCCGAGGAGGAAACATCTACTCCAAGCTAAAACATGTTCAAAACATCATTTCATGAAGGCCATATGCAACACATCTTCAATGCACATAATCATAAAGAAATCAATCAAGTCAACTCATTTTCTCAAAATTTAGACTCTTCATGAACATGCAAAATTAAGGAATCATGGAAATATCTACGACACATGAGACCAAAAGAGGAAACCATGAGGAACTAAATACCTCAAGCTAGAGTAGGAGTGGAGGGAAGAGATTAGGATATCGGGACATAATATTGGTCTCGGTCTCCCAAGTTGCACCCTCAACTAATTGATTCCTCAAAAGAACCTTCATGGAAGCAATTTCTTTATTCCTCAACCTTTGAACTTGCCGATCTAAAATCTTAACCGAAACTTTTTCATAAGAAAGGCTATCCTTTATACCAAGATTCTCTAATAATACTATGGATGTCGGATCACCAATGCATTTCTTCAACAAGGAGACATGGAAAACTGGATGCATCGATGCCAAGTCATTTGGTAAGTCAAGTTTATAAGCGACCTTACTAATACGCCTCAAAATCTGATATGAGCCCACATAACGGGGACTAAGCTTCCCTTTCTTTCCAAACATTCATTACACCCTTCATGGATGAAATTTTCCAGTAGACCTAATCATTAACATCAAATTCTAAATCTCTCCTTCTAATATTGGCATAGGACTTTTGTCGACTTTGAGCCGTTTTCAACCTTTCTCTAATAAGCTGAATTTTCTCCATAGCCTCAAGTACCATTCGAGACCTTGCAAAGAAACTACACCAACTTCAAACCAACATATAGGAGATCTATACCTCCTCCCATAGAGAGCCTCAAATGGAGCCATACCAATACTCGAATGATAGCTGTTATTATAGGCAAACTCAATCAAAGGCAAATAATCATCTCAATTACCCTTGAAATCAATCACACAAGCTCTCAACATATCTTCCAAAGTTTTGATAGTACGTTCCGCTTGCCCATCTGTTTGAGGATGAAAGGCCATGCTAAGCTTAACACGAGTACCAAGACCCTTTTGGAAAGACTTCCAAAATTGAGAAGCAAATTGTGCACCACGATTGGAGATAATGGATAAAGGCACTCCATGAAAACTAACCATTTCTCTCAAGTACAACTTAGCATAATCCTCCGCCAAATAAGAATCCTTGAAGGAAATGAAATGGGCCGATTTCATCATATGATCAACAATAACCCAAATCGAATCATATTGCCGCCGGGTGCGTGGTAAACCAACAATAAAGTCCATATTCAAATCTTCCCACTTCCAAGTAGGAATACTACTATCTTGGGGCAAACCTCCCGGCTTTTGATGCTCAACTTTCACTTGTTGACAATTAGGACACTTAGCCACAAATTTCGCAATATCCTTCTTCATCTCATTCCACCGATAGACTTTCCGCAAATCACAATACATCTTCGTAGCTCCCAGGTGGATGGAATATCTAGAACTATGGGCTTCCGACAATATTTTTCCTCTTAGGTCATCTACATAGGGAAAACATAAATGACCTTGATATTGAAGCAGACCATCTTCCCCTTGGGTGAAAGCCTCAACGGATTTCTTGAGAACCGCTTCCTTCAACTCAACCAAATTAAGATCAAGATCTTGCTTAGTCTTCACATCGAAAACAAAAGATGATTCTGAACCATTGTGAATCATAACACCACCCTCACTAGAATCAATCAACCGAACACCCAATCGGGCCAACCTATGAACATCTCGAACCAATTCCTTCTTACCATCCTCAATATGAGAAACACTACCCATTGACACTCGACTAAGAGCATTCACCACCACATTTGCCTTACCGGGGTGGTAAAGGACACTCATGTCATAGTCCTTTAACAACTCAAGCCACCTCCTTTGGCGAACATTTAGATCTTTTTGCTTGAACACGTATTGCAAACTCTTATGGTTGTTGAAGATATCCACATGGACACCATACAAGTAATGCCTCCAAATCTTTAGAGCAAACACAACCGCCGCTAACTCGAAGTCATGGGTAGGATAGTTCTTTTCATGAACCTTGAGTTGCCTTGCAATGAGTTTTCCATTTTGCATAAGAACACACCCTAACCCAATCCTTGAAGCATCACAATAAACCACAAACCCATCGGATCCTTCTGATAAAGTCAATATCGTAGCCGAGCTAAGTCTATCTTTATATTCTTGAAAACTCTTCTCACACGCTCCAGACCATGTGAACTTAACCTACTTTTGAGTCAAATCCATCAATGGGGAAGCAATCAAAGAAAATCCTTCAACAAACCTCCTAGAGTAGCTAGCAAAACCTAAGAAACTTCGAATATCTGAAGGTGATAGAGGTCTAGGCCAATTCTTAATCGCATCCGTCATCTGAGGATCCACCCGAATACCCTTACCGGAGACAATGTGACCAAGAAAAGCCACAGACCTTAGCCAAAACTCACATTCACTAAACTTCGCGAAGAGTTGTTGTTCCTTGAGGACTTGCAACACAATCCTCAAATGATGGGCATGCTCATCCTCACTCCTTGAGTAAATCAAAATATCATCTATGAACACAATCACAAACATATCAAGATATTGTCTAAACACCCTATTCATCAAATCCATAAATGCGGCCGGAGCATTCGTAAACCCAAACAACATCACTAGGAATTCATAATGGCCATATCTAGTCCGGAAAGCCATTTTCGGAATATCTTCTTTTTTCACCCTCAATTGGTGATAACCCGAACGAAGATCGATCTTAGAAAAGTAACTTTCCCCTTGGAGTTGATCAAACAAGTAATCTATCCTTGGAAGAGGATACTTGTTCTTAATGGTAACCTTGTTCAATTGACGGTAGTCAATGCACATATGAAGTGAACCATCTTTCTTTCGAACAAACAAAACTGGAGCACTGCATGGAGAGATACTTGGTCGGATGAAACCCTTATCCAATAAGTCTTTCAATTGCTCCTTTAACTCCTTAAGTTCTGCCGGACCCATTCGATAAGGAGGAATAGAGATAGGTTGCGTGTTGGGGAGAAGATCAATACCAAAGTCTATTTCCCTTTCGGGAGGAACACCGGGTAGATTATCCGGAAACTCATTAACAACAGGGACCGACTCAAGTGTAGGGGTTTTGAAATCCACATCCCTCTCCCTAACAAGATGGTATATGCAACCCTTTGATTTCATCTTTCTAGCTTTAAGACAAAAAACAATCTAGCCCTTAGGCATAGAGTTTCCCCCTTTCCACTCTAAGATAGGCTCATTTGGAAATTGAAACTTAACCATTCGGGTCCTACAATCAATAGAAGCATAACAAGAATGCAACAAACCCATCCCAAGGATAACATCAAAATCTAACATATCAAGCTCTATAAGATCAACATGAGTGACTCTATGGGATAAGGAAACGGGGCAATTTCTATGGTCTCTTTTAGCCACAATAGATTCACCAATAGGAGTAGAGACACAAAAGGGATCTAACAACACATCCGAAAGAACATCAAACTTCATAGCCACAAATGGCGTCACAAAAGACAAGGTAGCATCGGGGTCAAGAAAAGCATAAACATCAAGATGAAAGACCTTCAACATACCGGTAACCACATTGGGAGATCCCTCTTGCTCTTGACGAGTCTGAAGCGTATAGAATCGGTTTTGCTTCGGATTTCCACTTGAACCCGTAGGATGTTGAGGTTGAACCCATAGACAATTATCTCCTTCATTACTAGCCACTAAGGGACAATCCCTTATCTTGTGATCCATATTACCACAACCAAAGCATGCATTAGAACCGGCTAGACATTTTCCCTCATGTTTTTTCCCATATTTAGCACAAGTAGGTAATAGGGGTCCATCACCATTCCCTCCTTGCGGCTTACGGTTAGACACCCTTTTTTTGTTGAACTTAGGAGGAGCATTAGAGGAACCTTGACCGAAAAACCTTTGTCGGAACTTAGGATGACCATACCCATCGGATCTTGAATAAGAGAAATTACCATCACCGGTCTTAGCCCTTTTTGCCTCCCTAGACCTTTCCTTGAGTTGCTCCTCTTATATTTGTTGAGCATGCACCATAAGATGAGAGATTTCCATTTCATTGATAAGCATGGCAGTACGACACTCCTTGACCACCATTTCAGACACCCCCGAAACAAACTTACTCATTCTCGACCTAGGATCAGGAACCATAGTAGGAGCATATCGAGACAATTATGTGAACTTCAAAGAATACTCCTTCACACTCATGCTTCCTTGATGAAGATTGATGAATTCAAGCACCCTTGCCTCTCTCATCTCAAGGGGAAAGAACCTATCAAGGAAAGGAACCTTGAACTTTTCCCAATCAAGAGGACCCGCATCGTCCGCCCTCTCACTCTTCCATTGCTCAAACCACACTTGAGCCACACCCTTATGTTGATAAGTGGCCAACTCCGCCTTTTCCTCCGGCGTCATACCCATGATCATTAGCACCTTGTACACCTCATCAATGAATTGTTGAGGATCTTCCTCAACCTTAGAACCATGAAACTCCGGAGGATTCATTCTAGTGAAATCCCTCACTCTAGATGCCGCCGTACCCACATTTGGGTTCACGGGAGCCACAACCTCCCTATTGGCTTGAGCCATCATGGCTTGATCCAACACTTGAAAAACAACCCTAAATTTCACATTAGTCACTTGCTCGGCCGGAGCATGAGGAGCTTGAGGAGGAGCTTCTTGTTGTACATTCTCTCTCGCATTCCTTCTAGCATATTCCCTTCAAGTGGCCATATCTTGAAACACATAGAATAGGGATTAGGAGAGAGACATATAGAGTTAGACTCTATCGCACGACTTTAGAATGATGAAAGAAGTGGAATTAAGTAATCACCTTGTAGCCTCTCATTCATAAATGTGGCGCGCTTCACACTCATGAACATGACTCTACATGACGTGGCTTATGAGACTTCCTAGGACCTTTCTAAAACCAGGTGCTCTGAATACAAACTTTGTCACGACCCAAAGTACCCCCTAGACGTGACATGGCGTACAAGATCCCGAGAGGCTTCATACAAGCTACTTAGCATGCATCATACAATATAATATCAATTTAAGAATTCAAAAGAAAATTCATTACCAAAGAGTTTAAGGAAAATAGCAGAACTTATATAGTCTCAAAAGCCAACTAACATAGAAAATGAAAGAACGTTGGGATGTAACCCTTACAAAGTCTTCAAAAGAAAGTAAATGACATGAAAGTATATGTGGCTACGTCCTCGAACATATGAGGACTCACCAAATTCTTCAAGATCTCCACTATCACGAACTAGCCATGAGAAGATGGGGATGAGCCAGACCCTACACTTATAAGAAAATGAAGGCAAGAGTATGCATTAGTAAAAAAATATACCAAGTATGATAACCATGCATAAAAACATTTAAACATGAAAAAAGGGATATTTTCATAATCATGCAATGATCAACCTAAACTATGAGAAAAGGGTTAAAAATCATAAGTTATAAATCATGATCAATACAAGCTAAACATATTTACTTTACTTGAGAAATACCTTAAAAGTCACTTTAGTTCATTATTTGTGGGAAATTACCTTTAATCGACATTTAAGACCATGTGAACTATTAACATGGAAACCGATATGTACCCCACACCTAAAAGAGGTGTCCTACTTGCCAAGGTAAGACCATGAACTTCTAGGTTACGTGAATCCACTAGCTAATATCTATCTAGAAAACCTATGGTGGCACATAGTTTATGGGACATGGGTAATCGCCACTTGTCCACTCGGTGCTAAGCATAATTCCGACGGATTAATCATAAATCATAATTTATCTCATCTTTAGTAGACAAGGGTAATTGCCTCTTGTCTATCATTAGGGAACATGGGTAATCGCCTCTTGCCCCTTTCATTAGAATAGCTCCTTAACTTTGATTCTAGTTTAGTTGAGAAAAACCTTTCAACCCTTTATGAATCCTTTATGTGAAAACAATCCTTTCACATTCATGGTTTGAGTAATATGTGAGAAACCCTTTCACAACTCAACAACAACATCAATTATGCTTTAATCTCAAATCAAGTCTTAAATCATCATAAATTTCATAATTGAACATGCATATATTCATAAACCCCATCTTTTGATCATTCATAACTTCATCATGAAATTCATAGCTTAGAAGACATAAATCATGCATGGGCTCATGTATCTTTCTCAAAATCATTCAATTTCCCCTATTCATCTTTCATAGTTCAAAACCTCACGTTATGATCATAGTCTAGAAATCATGAAATTCATATGGTTTCATGGGGATTCAACTTAAAACATGCAATTAAATTCAACTTAATGCATAAGAAGTCATAATTAGAGGAATTTGATCATATTTGATAAGAACCCACATGATACAAGAAAACCCTAAATCCAATAGAGAATTCTTACTTTGAAAATTAAGGAATTTGGGAACCCTAATGAGGAAAGGACTCCATAGGTGAAAGCTATCATATCTCAATGCCAAAAGCTTGAAATCAATGGGGGAATTGGAGACTTGCCCTTCAAACCCTAGTTTTCTTCTTCTTCTTCTTCTTCTTCTAGAGAGAGAAATATTTGGAGATGTTTTGGGAATAGTTGAGAAGTGATTAGGAAGGGTAGAATTTGGCTTAGAAGGCTTATATAGTGCTTAGGATTAAAGGGTAACCAAATTAAATTAGGCATTAAATATTTAGGGAAAAGACCAAAAGCCTTTTAAAAATAACTGTCGAACCCCATCGACGGTTTGACCTACGGTCTGTAGGTGTAACCACGAACTGTCCTGGTCAACCATCGGTAGGTTCAGAGACTATCAATTTTGGACCCTGCAACGACGGGACCCATGTACGTTCCGTAGGTCCATTGATGGGCCGTATATGCCAATCGTCATTCCACTTTGAGTCTTTAAAATTTCACCAAGTCTGGGAGACTCCTATGGAACATATCTATGATCCGTAGATGCAATGACGGACCATCCTGTTGGAGCGTAAGAAGAAATCCTAAAACTTGATAATTTCAAAACTTGTACCTTGCCAACCACGGTTCCACCTACGGACCGTAGGTCAAGCCATGGGCCGTCGGTGGCTCTGTAGGTGCTGGTACCAGATTTAAAAAAAACCTGCAACTTTCTTCTTTTTAAATTCGAGGTGTTACAGACACGAGATTCCATGTTATAGCTCTCATGGTCTATGTCAGTTAAGGCTCACTTCCCACAATAATGAACTAAGGTTACTTCCTAAAGGCTTTTAAGCATATGTTGTTTTAAGATGATTTCCTTGCATTGACTATGACTCTTTACTTCATATTTTCTATCATTTCATCGTATGATTTAACTTGGCCCTTATATCTTATGTATAGCCCTTTTAGCATGATTTTGTAACCTATATCTATAGTTATTATACATGGTACATTCTTGTACTAACGCATACTCTTGCCTACATTTTCTTATAAATGTAGGATCCGTCCTATCTCCATCCACCCGTGGCTAGTCGTTGCATTTGAGAGTTGATGTCTTGGTGAGTCTTTCTACATTCAACGACATAGCCATTTTTATATTTCATGTCATTTGCATTTAAGACTTGTATGTGTTACGTCCTACTTTCATTCCATTCATGTATTAGATGGCTTTGAGACTATGTTTAAACTTTTGCTCCTTGATATGAATTGTCTTTTAAACTCTTATCTACTATTATCTTGTATGATGTATTCCAAGCGGCTTGTATAGGGCCTTTCGGGGTCTTGTATGCCATGTCACGTCTAGGGGGTACTTTAGGTCGTGACAAACTTGGCATTCAGAGCACAAGGTTTTAGAAAGGTCCTAGGATGTCTCATAAGCTACATTGAGTAGAGTCTTGTTCATGGGTTTGAAGCGTGCCACACTTATGAATGAGAGGCTATAAGATGTTTAGGAAACTCTACTTCTTTTATCACTCTAAAGTCGTGCGATAGAGTCCAACTCCATATGTCTCTCTCCTAATCCCTATCTGATGATTTTCAGGATATGGTCACTCGAAGGGCATATGCTAGGAGGAATGTGCAACAAGAAGCTACTCAAGTTCCGATCGACCCATTGGCTGAGTAAGTGAATAATGTAGAGTTTAGGGCTGCTTTACATGTGTTGGCCCAAGCCATGATGGCTCAAGCCAATAAGGATGTGGTCCCCGTGAACCCAAATATGGGTACGGTGGCATATAGAGTGAGGGATTTACCTAGGATGAACCCTCCGGAGTTTCATGGTTCCAAGGTCGAGGAAGATCCTCAAGAGTTCATTGATTTGGTGTATAAGGTGTTGATGATCATAGGTGTTACCCCGGTGGAAAATGGTGGAATTCACTGCTTATCAACTCAAGGGTGTGGCTCAAGTGTGGTTTGAGTAATTGAAGAGTGAAAGGGCAGTTGATGCGGGTCCTCTTGATTGGAAGAAGTTTAAGGTTGCTTTCCTTGATAGGTTCTTTCCCCTTGAGACGAGGGATGCAAGGGTGCTTGAGTTCATTAACCTTTGTCAAGGAAGCATGAGTGTGAAAGAGTATGCCTTTAAGTTTACACAATTGTCTAGGTATGCTCCTACTATGGTTGTCGATCCAACGATAGGATGAGTAAGTTTATGTCGGGAGCGTTTGAAATGGTAGGTAAAGAATGTCTTACCGCCATGCTCATTAATGATATGGACATTTCTCATCTAATGGTGCATGCTTAACAAATAAAAGAGGAGAAACTTAAGGAAAAGTCTATGGAAGCAAAGAGGGCTAAGATCGGTGATGGTGACATTTCACGCTCAAAGTCCGATAGATATGGTCGTCCTAAGTTTCGACAAAGGTTTTCCGGTCAAGGTTCCTCCAATGCTCCCCCTAGATTCAACAACGATAGGGTGTCTAACCCTAAGCCTCAAGGAGGAAATGGTGGTGGATCTTTATAACCTACTTGTAGTAAATGTGGAAACAAGCATGAGGGAAGATGCTTAGCCGGTACGGACGGTGTTTTCGGTTGTGGTAAGAGTGGTCATAAGATAAGGGATTGTCCATCACTTACGACTAAGGGAAGAGAAGGTAGAGAAGCTCCACCTAGTGATTTGTGTTCGAATGTCCCCAAGCAAAACCGATTATGTGCACTCCAAACTCGACATGATCAAGAGGGTTCTCCCGATGTGGTTACCAGTATGTTGAAAGTCTTTAATCTTTATTTTTATGCTTTGCTTGATCCCGGTGCTACCTTGTCTTTTGTGATGCCATATGTGGCTATGAGATTTGATGTTCTTCCGGATGTGTTGTTAGATCCTTTCTCTGTCTCTACTCCTATTGGTGAATCTATCATGGATAAGAGAGTCTATTCTTGTCCCGTCTTCTTATCCCATAGAGTCATTCATGTTGATCTTGTAGAGCTTGATAAGTTAGATTTCAATTTTATTCTTGGGATGGATTGGTTACATTCATGTTATGCTTCCATTGATTTTAGAACCAGAGTGCTCAAGTTCCAATTTTTGAACGAACCTATTCTAGAGTTGAAAGGGGGAAATTCTATGCTTAAGAGTTGATTTGTTTCTTATCTTAAAGATAGGAAGATGATCTCTAAGGGTTGCATATACCTTCTTGTTCGGGTTAGGAATGTGGATTCCAAAACCCTACCTTTGAGTCGGTCTCCGTTGTTAATGAGTTCCCAAAAGTGTTTCCCGATGATCTACCTGGTGTTCCTCTCTAAAGGGAAATAGACTTTTGTATTGACCTTCTCCCAGATACGCAACCTATCTCCATTCCTCCTTACCGAATGGCTTCGACAGAACTTAAGGAATTGAATGAGCAATTAAAGGACTTACTAGATAATGGCTTCATCTGGCCGAATATCTCTCCATGGGGTGCCCCAATATTATTTTTCTGAAAGAAGGATGGTTCACTTCACATGTGTATTGATTATCGGTAATTGAATAAGGTTACTATTAAGGATAAGTATCCTCCCCCAAGGATAGATGATTTGTTAGACAAATTTCAAGGAGTGAGTTACTTTTCCAAGATTGACCTTCGGTCGGGCTATCACCAATTGAGGGTGAAGGAAGATGACATTAAAAAGACAGCTTTTCGGACTAGATATGGCCATTATGAATTCCTAGTAATATCATTTGTCTTAACAAATGCTCCGGCTGCATTTACGGATTTGATGAATAGGGTGTTTAGATAATACCTAGATATGTTTTTGATTGTGTTCATCGACGGCATTTTGATTTACTCAAGGAGTGAGGGTGAGCATACCAATCATTTGAGAATCGTGTTGCAAGTCCTCAAGGACCAACAAATCTTTGTGAAGTTTAGTAAATGTGAGTTTTTGTTGAGGTCCGTGGCTTTTCTTGGTCACATTGTTTTCGGTAAGGGTATTGAGGTAGATCCTAAGAAGATGGATGTGGTTAAGAGTTGGCCTAGACCTCTATCCCCTTCAGATATTAGAAGTTTCTTGGGTTTGGCTAGTTACCATAGAAGGTTTGTTGAGGGGTTCTCTTCGATTGCCTCTCCATTTACAGCATTGACCCAAAAGAAAGTTAAGTTTGTATGTCCGAAGCATGTGAGAAGAGCTTTCAAGAATTGAAAGATAGACTTACCTTCGCTCCAGTGTAAACTCTACCGGAAGGGTCCGATGGGTTTGTGGTTTATTGTATGCCTAAAGAACTGGGTTAGGATGTGTCCTTATGCAGAATGGGAAAGTTATTGCTTATACTTCAAGGTAACTTAAGATTCATGAAAAGACCTATCCTACCCATGACTTAGAACTAGCAGCAATTGTGTTTTCCCTAAAGAATTGGAGGCATTACTTGTATGGTGTCCATTTGGATGTATTCACCGACCACAAGAGTTTGCAATATATGTTCAAGAAAAAGGATCTGAATCTTCGCCAAAGGAGGTGGCTTGAACTGCTAAAGGACTATGACATGAGTGTCCTCTATCACCCAGGCAAGGCGAATGTGGTGGAGGAGCCCTTAGTCGGTTATCCATGGGTAGTGTTACTCATGTTGAGGATAGTAAGAAGGAATTGGTTCGAGATGTTCATAGATTGGCCCGATTGGGTGTTTGGTTGATTGATTCTAGTGAAGGTGGTGTTGTTGTTCATAATGGTTCAGAATCGTCTTTTGTGTCGGATGTGAAAGCAAAGCAAGGTCTTGATCCAATTCTGATGGAGTTGAAGGAAGAGGCATTTAAAAATTCTGTTGAGGCTTTCTTCCAAGGGGGAGGTGGTGTACTCCGATATCAAGGTCGCTTGTGTGTTCCAAATGTTAACTTCAGGGAGCAGATCTTATCGGAAGCCCATAGTTCTCAATATTCCAATCACCTGGGAGCCACAAAGATGTATCGTGACTTCCGGGAGGTCTATTGGTGGAATAGGATGAAGAAGGACATTGCGGAATTCGTGGCTAAGTGTCCTAATTGTCAACAAATGAAGGTAGAGCATCAAAAGCTGGGAGGTCTTTCCCAAGACAACAATATCCCTCCTTGGAAGTGGGAAGATTTGAACATGGACTTCATTGTTGATTTACCACGCACCCGGAGACAACATGACTTGATTTGGGTTATTTTGGATCGTATGATGAAATTGGCTCATCTCATTCCGGTCAAGGTTTCTAATTCGGCGGAAGACTATGCTAAGTTTTACCTAAGGGAAATGGTTAAGTTGCATGGAGTGCCCCGTTCCAATATATCCGATCGTGGTACTCATTTCACTTCTCAATTTTGGATATCTTTCCAAAAGGGCCTTGGTACCCATTTTAAGCTTACAACGACCTTCCATCCTCAAACCGATGGGCAAGCAGAACGTACTATCCAAACTTTAGAGGATATGTTGAGAGCTTGTGTGATTGACTTCAAGGGTAATTGGGATGATCATTTGCCTTTGATTGAGTTTGCATACAATACTAGTTGTCATTCTAGTATTGGTATGGCTCCATTAGAGGCTCTTTATGGTAGGAGGAGTAGATCTCCTATAGGTTGGTTTGAAGTGGGCGAAGATGCTTTGATAGGTCCCGAATTGGTACATGAGGCTATGGAGAAAGCTTGGCTTATTAGAGAAAGGTTGAAAATGGCTCAAAGTCGACAAAATTCCTATGCCGATGTTAGAAGAAGAGGTTTAGAGTTTGATTTTAATGATTGGGTTTACTTGAAAATTTCACCCATGAAGGGTGTAATGAGTTTTGGGAAGAAAGGGAAGCTTAATCCCCGTTATGTGGGTCCATATAAGATTTTGAGGCGAATTGACAAGGTTTCTTATGAACTCGACTTGCCTAACAATTTAGCATCGATTCATCCAGTTTTACAGGTCTCCTTGTTGAAGAAGTGTGTTGGTAATCCGGCATCTATACTGCCATTGAAAGGTCTTGGTGTGAAGGAGAGTCTTTCTTATGAAGAGGTCCCGGTTGAGATTCTAGACCGGTATGTTCGGAAGTTGAGAAATAAAGAAGGTTCTTCCGTTAAGATTCTTTTGAGGAATCAGTTAGTTGAGGGTGCTACTTAGGAGGCCGAGGCTGATATGATGTCCCGTTATCCTTACCTTTTTCCCTCCACTCCTACTCTAGGTTGAGGTATTTAGTTCCTCATGGTTCACTCTTTTGGTCTCATGTGTCTTAGATATTCCAATGATTCCTCATTTATGCATGTTCATGAAAAAGTTTAATTTTGAGAAAATGAGATAACTTGATTGATTTCTTCATGCTTATGTGCATTTGAATGTATGTTGCATATGGACCTTGTGATTTGATGTTTTGAACATGCTTTATCTTGGAGTTGATGTTTCCTCCTCGGATATGTGCATTTATGTTATTTTTAAGGGATTTTTGGTCTTTTCCCTAATTAACCTATTCCTAATCTAGGTCATTTAAGCTCTAATCCTTGGCCCTATATAAAGCTTCTAAGACTAATTCTACTCTTTCCTAATCACTCCCAAATTCCCTCCAAAGTCTTTCCCCAAATATTTCTCTCTCTAGAAGATTGAAGAAGAAGAAGGTTCGAGGGTTCCCATTCATGTGTCCTAATTTAACCATTGATTTCAAGCTTTTGGCACCAAGGTATGATAGCTTTCACCTATGGAGTCCTTTCCTCCATAGGGTTCTAAATTCTCCAATTTGTAAAGCTAGAATTCTCCAATTGAAATTAGGGTTTTCTTCTACCTTATGGGTTCATTCAAATTATGATCTAATTGATTGAATTATGTTTATTTATGCATGAATTGAGTTAATTCAATGATTATAAGATGAAATTATATGAGCCATGCATGATTTATGATTTTCAAGCTATGATTCTATGATGAAGTTTATGAATGACCAAAAGATGAATTTCATGAAGATATGCATGTTCAATCTATGAAATTATGATGATTTAAGATTTGCTTTGAGATGAGAAGCATAAATGTTGTTGTTATTGGGTTGTGAAAGGATTTCTCACATACAACTCAAAATATGATTTGTGGAAGGACTTTTTTCACTTGAAGGATTAATAAGGGTTGAAAGGTTTTCTCAACTAAACTTTGAATCAAAGATTAAGGCATTATTCTAATGAAGGGACAAGAGGAAATTACCCATGTTTCCTAATAAAGATAAGATAAGCTATGAATTATGATTAATCCGTGGAAATTTTGCTTAGCACCGAGTGGATATTGAGATGGTAGCTCTCCCGTTAGTAGAGGCCGGGTTTCTAGTAGCAATCTCCTTATCCCATAACTATGTGCCACCATAGTTTTGTCTTAGATAGCCAGCCATTAGTTAGTTGATCCACCTAAGCTAGAAACTATGGTTCTTACCTTGGCAAGTAAGGACACCTCTTTTCGGTGTGGGGTAGACACTGAATTCCATGTTATAGCTTACATGGTCTATGTCAGTTAAGGCTCACTTCCCACAATAATGAACTAAGGTTACTTTCTAAAGGCTTTTACGCATATGTTGCTTTAAGATGATTTCCTTGCATTGACTATGGTTCTTTACTTCATATTTTCAATCATGTCATCGTATGATTTAATTTGGCCCTTATATCTTATGTATACCCCTTTTCACATGATTTTATAACCTACATGCATAGTTATCATACATGGTACATTCTTGTATTAACGCATACTCTTGCCTACATTTTCTTATAAGTGTAGGATCCAGCCTATCTCCATCCACATGTGGCTAGTCGTTGCATTCGAGAGTTGAAGTCTTGGTGAGACCTCATACATTCAAGAACATAGCCATTTTTACCTTTCATGTCATTTGCATTTAAGAAATTACGGGTTATGTCCCAATTTCATTCCATTCATGTATTAGATTGCTTTGGAACTATGTTTAGTCTTCCGCTCCTTGATATGAATTGTCTTTTAAACTCTTATCTACTATTATCTGGTATGATGTATGCCAAGTGGCTTGTATAGGGCCTTTTGGGGTCTTGTATGCCATGTCACGTCTAGGGGGTACTTTAGGTCGTGACACTATTCCATCAAAGAAAGCTAATAAAATCACTTATCTATCATGAAACAAGTGCCCTCATCAGAAGAAATAGTCAACACACACTCAATTTAAAGAAATGAATATAAATTAAGGACTAAGCATCAAAGAACAACTCTCTCACTAATAAAAAAATTCACATGTATGCATAAAGAACCATAGGCTTGCCCATTATGTACATCTCCACTAATTAAGTACGCTGGAATAGAATCAAATAGGACTTTAACGGGTTGTAATGTTGGCTAAGGGACATGTAGGAAACTCTATAATAGTGACTCAAAACTTCCCTAAGCACTTTTTTATTTCAGCCCTCCTTTCGACTATCATTGATCGCCCTTTATTTATTTTTACTTAACCATCTCTTTTCTTCATATTTAATAATTGTATCACAATTTGTGCTACAGTGCTCAAGGAAGCAGGGTGTAAAAATTAGGGATTTAAAAAAATTGGATCAAGATAAATATAAGGCTACCAAATGAAAGACTACAAGCTCAAAGGGGTTACTAGTGATATAATATCTTAAAAAGGCTAAAATTTACATGACAAATCAATTAAAGCATATTATCATCTTCTAAACAAAGCAATAATATTTATTACGCTTCAATAATATGCATGACAAGTTTCGGACTAAGATTCATAACATGGAATATATGCAAACAACCTCACCACACATGGCACAAGTCTCAATAAAGATGGATCAATTTTACTTCTAAGATGGACAGTGTCATTACAATTTATAAAATAAGAATAAGTTATTTACAGAGTCAGAACTATGAGCTTAAGTGTAAAAAAGTCTATTTTTAATTTTTATTCTCAAGCACTCAAAGAAAAGTACTACTCAACTCAGGCCTAAATTGCTAATATCAAACAAGTCAAAAAGGTCTTTTCTTTTCTCTCCAAATAAAATAAAATAAAATTTTTTACCTGGTTCAAAGGGCGCCCCCTCAGAAAAGAACCGAGGCCGTAAGAAAAACCAAGGGGTGGATGAGATATGCCACAAAAAATTGCAATAAAAGAATAATAGAAAAATCTTTTTGTATTTTTATTTTTTTAATAAAATAAAAAATAATAAAGAAAATCTTTTATTATTATTTTTTTCATATAAAATAAAATACTATGGCATATTCACCATTAAGCTGACAACTATCGGAAGAAATTTTACCCCACACTTAAAATCATGCTTTGTCCCCAAAGCAATTTATAGAAAAGAGAGGAAGAAAAAGGGTGAGAAATACTCCCTCGAGCCCTCTATGGCCTAGCTAACAATATGTTTTCTCTCCTTTCATCAAGAGTCGCGCGCACCCCAGCTCAAAATGTGTTTCTTAGTTTCAAATTTGGGCACTCAGACTTCCCCTAAATCTACAAAAACAAAAATAGAACAAAAAAAGTGACACTAAGAAAAAAAAGAAGAAAAGCTACACTACGAATTGTGTTGCCTCCCAATAAGCGCTTGATTTAATGTCACGGCATGACACCATTAATTTTACTATTTTTCCTTCCACTTTGAGGTTATGAATCGCACCCCCATTTGCATCAAATTTTCTATTACGCTCAAGAGGTGGTGGTATAAAAATAAAGGTCCCAAGCAATATATATCACATTACGCACTTTTTTTATCCTAAGTAAGGAATGTAATTCTTCGATTTTGGAACAATATATTCCAGAATATAGACACATTGTTCCTCCTCCATACACTCTTCTATAGGCTCAGATGGCTCGATCAATATCTCATCATCTAAATATAATGTGAAAAAATTATTAGAATGAGGTCCAATGCATCCTAACTCATGAATTATACTATTATTTGCACTCTCATATTTACACACACTAGAGTTTTTAAAAATAATATTATCTACTTCATTACATAACTCTAGTGTACTCTTCTCAACAGGGACAACATCAATAAAAGTATGATCAAGTAATTCGTCCTCCAATTTTAGCTCCTCAAGTTGGCTTATAAGCATCTTTTCTTCCTCACACATGTTATTACTAAATTGTTGGGTGTTATACACATCAATCTTTGCATTCAACTCAACATTTAATTTGTAAATATCCAAGTTAAACACATGAACCTCATGCTTGTGTTTAATTATTGATTTATAGTAGAGTATCAACAAATTTTTCATGTCCCCACAAAAATTATCTTGTTGAGAAAAAATTAACCTATAAGAATCCATAATATAAAAAGTACAAGAATTGCAAGAACACGTATCACTACATACTTTTCAGATGCCATCTCAAGAAGAGTAAAAAAAAATAATAATAATTATAACACTAATAAAGAAAAGTAAATTAAAACTAATAGTAAAAAAAAATAAGGACTACAAATTGAAATAAATACTAACGACAATTTCCAACCCACATTCCCCGGCAACAGCGCCATTTTATATAACGACCAAATATACTTTTTGAAAAGAAATATAAGCGATCATATGCAATATATTTACCCATTTATGATTCGGGGTCGATCCCACAGAGAATATGGAAGAAAATTATCAATAGCAAATATTTAACTTGGTAGTCGTAATTTAAAAAGGGGGGATTTAAATTGAAACAAATATAAGAGGAATAACAATAGCTTGGAGCTAAGTATTTATTTGTATTTAGATTATTAAAAGTAAAAAGGAATGTGTTCCCCATAATTTCATAACATAGCAAGAATATTGTTTTAGTGATCTATTTCAATTTTTAGCATGCAAACCCGGTAAGTTATGTTTCTTCTAAGTGAATGGTCCTGCAAATAGGGAATTTCACCACGCAACTTGATCCGTCTACGGGTGTATGCTTTACTAACCCTTACCTTTTACCCAGATTAGCCCTCAGTGTATTTGGTTCAAGCTATTAGATAACAGATTATCACACTAAATCTCAGTTGTTTAATCTCTTTCTCATTCATTACTTCCTTTGTCCGACAAGTAGGAATGAGGCGAGTTCTAACGTTGGCCACCATTAAAAAGCAATCAAAATAAAGACATTAACAATACATGCATAAAAATCAATCAAGAATCACTTTTTACATTAACGTACTATAATAATTCATCATGGTTCCCACAATTCTAGTTTTAAAGTTTAGCTACTCATTATCTCGAAAACACAATCAAAATTTATTAAAGTAAACATGTTTGTGTTAATCATAAAAATTTAAGAACAATAGCTAAAATATATTTCAATAATCACGAATACAAATAAATAATAAAGGAGAAGAAAGAATAAACCAAAATTCTTCGGGCTCCACGACGGCTCTTCCAAAGTTCCTAAGTTATTAAGTACTAAATTGTGTGTTGTGTATTGTTTCTTGGGTGGCTGGCTCAAAGAATAACTTTTATACCCATTTATTGATATAGAAATCTTAAATAAAATAATTTAGTCCAAAACAAATTAGGAAACCAAAACCTAAAAGAAATTGGATTTTTCGTGTACGCCTTATTTATGACCGCCTTAATAATTTCTTCAAATTATGTCTTCTTCAATGACTGCCACGTGGCAGCATGTAAATCTGTTTCTTTTGATTCAATTGCAGATAGGTTCATATGGATAAATAATAATATTATATTAACTTCAATCCGTTAAGATGCCTGCTTGATTTCATTATATGATTTTGTGTTTTTAATTCATTTATGCTTCAAATTTCTTCATCTTCACACCATTTTAATCCTACAAATAAAATACACAATATAATAATAATTTATAAAATTTATGCTCAAAAAGGATAATTTAAAGATTAAATATGAGGAAAATAATGATTAGATATGTATATTTTTAGCCTCACATCATCCCGAAACAATCTGAGGGCCATCATTAGTAGTACTCCCCGAACCCTATACTCTGGAAGCCAACTCCCACTCTATCTATTGTGCAACTCCTCATTATCTAAAGACTATTGTTGTGCAGCTTCAAAATCATGCCGCTCCTTCTTCCGTGCTCGCCGCTCCTCAGTCCTATCAGTAGTAGTATCAGAAGTCTGTGCGGGCTTTTCAGGCGCATGAGGAGGGGCAGCATCTCCAAATAGCACAAATATCACATCCCCCCAGGATTTGCAGGTACCAGATCTGGTGTAGAGGAGACCGCATCAGCCAGTGTATTTACATCAGCTCAGAGTGTAGACAACTCCTTCTGGAACTCATAAAGGTCTACACTCGGTGCAGTCAACTCGAAGGCGTCAATCCTCTTCTGCATGGCCTGATTTTGCTCCGCAATAATAACCCTCATCCTCACCTCAGAATCGTGAATAACCTGCCGCATCCAAGGTCGAATGTGTTGTAGCAGTGTAGTCATCTAAGTTTCCAGCTTTTGAAGTCTAGCCAAGGGGACCATGGTGATACCTGCAATAGTGGATGCATGAGGTGTTCTTCCAGCCGGTGTAGATGTGGAAGGAGCAACCGTCTCAGTTGACTAAGTAGTAGGGGATGGAATCTTGCCCTCTCCGGGCTGCTCCTGTGCAGGTGGCTCGGTAAAAGGCGGAATATCGATCTAAATATCTCGTCTCGTTGCTGCAGGGTTGGTCTCATCACGAATTAAATCGACATCCACGGTCTTCAGCACTTCAATCATCTGATCAATACGAATTACCGGGACAGTGGCTTCTTTGCACAATCGGAAGATTAAAAAAAGAAAAGGGAGTGTGGTAGTCTTCCAAAATGCTCTCTTATGAATATCCACAATCAATACTAAGGCAAAATCAATCTTGTGCCCATCTATCAAGATAGCTATCATCACTTCCCGATCCAGCATCAACTGATAGTCCGCCATCGTAGGAGACAATCTGGGCCAAACAATAAACCACCAAAACTTTGCCGCAAAATTGAGGGTTGCCTTATTAATAGGGAGCGTCAAGTCCCGAACCCACTCGGTATCAACCCCCTGTTCAGCAATATACCCGGCTACCCATTACAATAAAATCTCCTTCTGAGCCACATCTCTCATGGTAGCCCTATTCCGGACCAGCTGCCTCAGGTAGTCAAACTCAACTATGTCAATATGCTGCTCATGTGCGGGTCCATATAGAAAATGATGAATTGTGCTCTCGGAGAGACTCATGGGAATATCCCAAACTAGTGTAGATAGGAGCGGTGGCTGGTCCAACTCTTTGGTCCTTGGAGGTAGTGTGTTCTTCACCGTGGCTGCATAGACCGCCCGGACCATGATCAGACTCTATTTTCCCAGGGAGTCTACCAATCACTCATATATGTGCCTCTAAATAACTCATGAATGGAGGGGAGGGTGTGACGACTCCCGGTGAGTACTCTAGGCTCCTCATCGATAGGTCGGACATGTTTATGGTGAGCATTTTGATGTATGGCGTCTAAATAAGTCTGAAACATGCCTTAACACTCCACCTATCTGGCTCACCACTAATCTAGACCCGCTTAGAAGGTCTGGTGGGCGGTTGATCATATGCCTCTCTTGACTCAGTTGCATCAGAAACAGATGCTACAACGGATTCAAAACCAGAGCCTGACTTGGACTGTGCATCATGTTGTGAACCCGAGGCTGTTTCGGACTGTGACTCCCCACTTTCTTCTCCCTAACTCTGTGCTCCGTCCTCAGACTGGGAAGCACTAGCTTGACTAGGGGAGTCTGATGCATCCGGCACCAGAATTATGTCAAGCAGTCTTGCTTGTTAGCGGGTAGTCCGGGGTGTCTTAGGTGAGTCATTATCTATGCCCGGGTTGAATTCAGACCAGCTCAACTCATCATCGGTAGGCTCATTGACCATTTGATGTCGGGCCAAAGGTGTTATGGACTTGGACTTCCCCCTTTGTTTATAAGTAGATGTACCCTTTGGCGGCATAGTACCTGTGGAAGACTCATTAGTACTAAATACACACCAAAAAGAAAGCAAGAAAAGTGAAAATTAAACTACGAAACCAAAAGAAAGAATTAAAAATATGCAGATACAATATACTATATTTGGTCCTACGATTAGGTTCTTTTGGACTATAAAAGTTTTCATGGATTGTAGGATCCGACCGTAAGAATGGAAGTCAAATTTGAGCTTCTGAAGTTGGAACTACGATTCCACAGTATAGTCCGTCAAACTTTCTACGTACTGTAGGTCAACCCGCAGTTCCTAACTTTGGCTATTGTTTTTTGAATTCAGGATGACAGGACTGATCTACAAGCCGTAGAAAATTCTACGACCTGTAGATCAAAGTCGTAGGCTTAAAACTTTAATAGTGTATTGCTTTTACTCTTATGCATTTACACACTTTCAATATATCAGCCCAATCTATCCTACTTCCATTACTTACATAATACCGTCATCCTTAGGGTATTATGAACAACTATGATCCAATTAACATATATCATGACAATTTCAACCCTAACTCAGGTCTACATTAGGAATTTACACAATACTGATGACACATATATACTCGACCAATACTAGTCACATATGACCATCATTCCCAGGGTTAAAACAATCAATTTAAAACAAGTAACCCAATTACATAACCCTAGGTTAAGTAGCAACTTCGGACTCAACTAAAAATAAATCTATTTAGGATAAATTCCATACCTTTAGAAGAATTTCATAGTTGTGTGAGTGTATTTCAAAACATAGACACCTAGAACTTTAAAATCGACTCGATGCTCGATTGACCCGCACCCTTTGTGCAATTTAGTGATTGTGGGGGATGAAGAGAATTTTGGGATATGTAGAGATGGATTTGGGAATGGAGAAAAAAGTAATTTGGGATGGTTAATATGGGATGAAGATCGAAGTGTTATGGTTTGAAATGGTTGAATAATAGTGGTAGGGGGAAGAATTAAAAAAATTGGTTTATATGGTAGCAAGGATCACGGGTCGGGTCGTTTTAATTTAAACAAGTCAGATTTGATGAAAGCCCATCTACGACCTGTAAGAATTTCTATGGTTCATAGAAGGCAACCGTAGTTGTACTCAATACTTAGAAAATTTAAGAAACATACCTGGGTTTACGAGTACAAAATATGAACCGTAAGAATTTCTGCGGTTCATACTGTGCACTCGTAGACTAAAAGCTGCACATGTATTTGGACTTTAATTCTACGGATGCAATCTACGGTTCATTTAATGAAGGATGACTCGTAGATGGGAACCAAGAACTAGTCCTCAATGACTTACCTCTCACCAATATTCTACGTATCAGACCAATGGTTCGTAGTTTTTCCTATGACACGTAGGAACGAACCGTAGGCCCTATGAACTTTGAATTTTTCCATTTCTTTTTCTTTCCTACACATGTAGAAAAAATTAGGACTTCCTTTTACATTTTCTTAACACTTTTTGGACACAGACCCTAAATTAACCTATTCTAGCCAAAAATCAAACTTATAAACATAGAAAACTTGCTAAGCTATCTAAATTACATCTTGGGTTGCCTCCCAAGCAGCACTTGATTTAACGGCGCGGCACGATGCATACCGTTGACTACATAGACTTCATAAAGATCCCATTCTGCAATCACCTATTTCACTTCTTCTTGCTGACCTATGTAGAGTTTTGTCCTTTGGTCGTTCACCTTGAATCTTGTGCCATCATCATTCTCTAACTCAACAGCTCCATATGAAAACACTTGCACTACTCCAAATGGGCCAGTCCATTTGGACTTGAGTTTGCTAGAAAACAAGTGCAACCTTGAATTGAAGACAAGGACAAAATCATCGGGAACAAATTCACGCTTTTCAATCTTTTGATCATGGTACCTCTTAATCTTTTCTTTGTACAGGGCTGAACTTTCATATGCTTTTAGGCGAAACTCATCAAGTCCATTCAACTCATATTACCTTTGATTTGATGCAGCACCCCATTCTAGATTCAACTTCTTTAGTGCCCACATCGCTTTATGCTCTTGCTCTATAGGCTAGTGACAAGACTCCCAAACACAAGTTGGTAAGGAGACATACCAATAAAATTTTTGAATGGAGTATAAAAGGCCCATAGAGCATCATCAAGCTTTCTTGACCAATCAGTTCTGTTTGCATTCACACTTTGCAAGGATTTGCTTTATCTCTCTATTTAATACTTCAACTTGTCCACTAGACTATGGAAGATAAGGAGTTGCTACACTATATCGAACCCAATACTTCTCAACCAACGCCTTGAACAACTTATTACAAAGGTGAGAAACTCTATCGCTGATAATCGCCCATGGTGTACCAAATCTGGAGAAGATATTCTTTTTCAAGAATGCGGTGACGCTCTTTCCTTCATTGTTTGAAATCGCATCTACTTCCACCTCTTTAGACAAATAGTCAACCACAACCAGTATGTACTTCATCCCATTCGAACTCACAAATGAACTCGTAAAGTCGAGGCCCCCAACGTCGAATAGTTCAATAACTAGAATAGGATTAAGTGGGAGCTCTTACTTCCTTGAAATACCGCCTTCTCTTTGACAACGATCAAAAAATTTGGCAAAATCATGAGCATGATGGTGAATAGTAGGCCAATAATACCTACGCTGCAAGATCTTATGAGCAGTCTGGATACCACTATGACGACCCCCAACAAGAGACAAATGGAAAGCTTCCAATATAATCATCATCTCTACCTTAGGAACATAACGACGAATAATCCCATAAGCGTAAATACAGAACAAATAAGGCTCTTCCAAAAATAATTTATTCACATCAGACATGAACTTTCTTCTTTGGTGAAATGACAGATCCAAAGGTACCACATCACTCATAAGTAATTAGTGAAATCTGTGAACCTAGGTATGATGTCATATGAGGCATCCAAAACCTATTCGTCAAGGAACACATCATCTATCTCAACACCATCGGCTAGCATCAACATTTCTTCATCTTCTAAATGGGACAAGTGATCAGCAACTTGCTTTTCGGTCTCTTTTCTATCTTTCACCTCAAAATCAAATTCTTGCAACAATAGCACCCATTGAATAAGTATTGGTTTAGCATCCTTCTTTAACCTAAGATACCTCAGAGCTCTCTGGTCAGTATGCATAATAACTTTAGTACCAAGAAAATAGGATCTAAATTTCTTAAATGCAAAAACTACAGCAAGCAATTCTTGTTTGGTGATGGTGTAGTTCTTTTGAGCAATATTCAGGGCTTTGCTCATGTAATATATGGGATGAAGAATCTTCTCTCGTCTTTATCCCAATACTACTCCAAGTTCCACGCCACTCGCACCACACGTAATTTCGAACGATTGTTCCTAAATTCGGTGAACGAATGATTGGTGCAAAAATCAACTTGTCTTTCAATCCTTCAAATGCTTTCTGACAAGTATCGTTGAACTCAAATTTCAACTCCTTTTCACGAAATTTGCACAATTGGTGTGCTATTTCGAAGAAATATATGATAAATCTCCGATAGAAACCAGCATGTCCTAGAAAGCTTCTAACTCCCTTTACAGAGATAGGTGGTGGTAGCTTTTCAATTACTTCAATATTTTCTCTATCAACCTTAATACCTTTGCGAGAGATCCAATGACCGAGAACTATACCTTCTTTTACCATAAAGTGGCACTTCTCCCAGTTTAGCACAAGGTTGCATTTTTCGCATCTTTTCAGAACATCACCTAGATGAGCCAAGCAATTATCGAATGAGTCACCTACCACAGAAAAATCATCCATAAACACATCTATAGAATCTTCCACCACATCAGAGAAAATGGACATCATACAACGCTGAAAGTCATTGGTGCATTGCGCAACCTGAATGACATCCTCTTGAAAGCAAACGTCCCATAGGTGTTAGTAAAAGTTGTTTTCTCTTGATCTTCCAGTGCGATTGATATCTGGTTGTAGCCCAAATATCCGTCTAGAAAATAGTACCATCCCTTACCAGTGAGACGATCTAGAATTTGGTCCATGAATGTCATAAGGAAGTGATCTTTCTCTGTCCATGTATTTAGCTAGCGATAATCCAAGTACAGTCTCAAAAAAGTCATCGACCACACTGGAATAAGCTCATTTTTAGCTTTGGGAACCACAACGATTCCTTCCTTCTTTGGCACGCATTGAACAGAGCTCACACAGCTATTGTCTGCAATCGGATAAACCACTCCAGCATCTAACCACTTGATGATTTCCTTCTTCACAACCTCTTACATAGGTGGATTCAGTCTCCTCTATTTCTCAATGCTCTGCTTGCAGGCTGGCATGTGTTCGATTTTATGTGAACATATGCCCGGTTAAATTCGTATGATATTAGCTATAGTCCAACCGATTGCCCTCTTGAACCACCTTAATACCTCTATCAAAGCTTCTACTTGCCCTTCACTCCAATCAACATCAATTCTAACTGGCAAAGTATTATTCTTGCCTAAAAACACATATTGCAAATGAGGTGGGATAGCCTTTAGTTCTAACTTTGGAGGCTCATTAATAGATGGTGTTGCTGGTGGGGTTTCTCTATTTTTCAAATCCAAATCCGGTTTTTTTGGTTTGTGTTGAAGATAACCCATTCCATCAAGTGCAGCAGCCATCTCATCGTACTCCTCAATATGCTCCCCATCAAAGTTCATAATCACAACTGCTAGTGCTTCCATGCCTAATCTCTCTTCAATCGATACCTCTGGTTGCTCCTCGATAGTGACATTCACTACAAATACCACCTTGAGATCACTTTGATGTTTCATGGACTTGTAGATATTAAATGTTACCTCTTCGTTGTTCAACCTGAACTTCATCTGTCCTCTCTCCATATCAACTAAAGCAAAGTCAACTTCATAGTCTAAAATCACAAAATCATCCAGAAATATGAATGCCTAAACTTTAACTAGAACATTTTGTAGCGCCCAAATAGTCACGACCCGATTTCTCAAGTCATGATGGCGCCTACAACCCACAGGTAGGCAAGCCAAACTCTATCCCCGAACTTAACAATAATGGGACTAAGAGTGGAAGCTAGTTCAAGCTAAGCGGAAGCATACCATAAGAACACATAAACGAAGGCTGAAACGAAACCAAACTAAATATATACGAGAAACCTCCCTAAACCTGGAAGTCACATGTACAGAACCACTAACAAGAGTACAAGTCAAAAAAGTGGACCGCAAAAACAACTATCTCAAAAACAAAAGACAAGCCAAAAGATAAATACAGAAGGAGACAGGTAATCCCAGAACGCCATATGCTCACCCTAGTCTCCTGAACTGACAGCTGCAGGCCCGATCTCAGCACTGATAACTGGTGCTCAGACCTGCATCACAAAAATAGATGCAGAGTGTAGCATAAGTACCAAAACAACAAGTACACAGTAGGCATCATAGGCTGACTGAGCAAGAAAAGTAATAACAGGCGGACAAGATAGAATCAAACACAATAGAGGTCAACAGAACAAGACACGGAAAAGCAGAAAGGAAGCACGAAGAAATATCTAAAATAAACCCAGCTGAGCCCCTCATAAGACCCGTTGGGCACACTCGTGTGCAAGTTTAAATAATACCTGAACGGACCCCCATAAGTCAGACAGGTACATAGAAGAACTATTCTACATAAACGAAGGAATAACCAACTCCAGAACAACACCAGGGTCCCGCCTAATCATTACCATCAGAACCCCACTTAGTCAAAAACATCAGAGCCCATCTCAGTCATAAATATCAGAGCCCAGCTAAGTCATAGATATTAGAGCCCAGCTTAGTCATCAGTCACGAGCTGGAAATGCCGGACTCTAACCGGGCAACCTCAGTCTCGGACTGGCACAAACAACCCACGCTCGACAGTCTAACGCTGGAAATACAGGTTCCACTGGATACGTCGGTCGCATAGCTACGACTAGTAGCCTATGCTCCACAGACTCGCACTGGAAATAACGGGCTGCAATCGTGTAACATTAGCTGCGGACCGGAGCGGGTAGCCTACCCCCGTCAGCCTAGCGCTTGAAATCCTGAGTGATAATGGAGTAACGTCAGCCGCATACTAGAGCCAGCCGTCACGAACCGGATAGGCCACAACAACAATGCACCAAGAGACTAAACATCACGGGCCGCCGGCCCCACATATATACCAACCGAAGGCTCCTAGCCTAACACAATAAAGTCGACAATCGGCGCAACAATGGCATATTCCGGCAGCATCCCAAGAATCGCAGCGATAAGGGTCAAAGAATCAGAAGGTCCGAAAGCCACGAAAATGCCTATACTAAGGCTCATAATCTGACCCAAGTCTGCTATATCAGTCTACAAAGATCTAGTCCTCCCGAAACGACGTCGGATACATACTCAAGTCAACCAGGTACATAGGACTATGTCAATAATATCACAACCTATTCTAAGGCAGAATCACAATAATCAGTCAATCATCAAATAGATTCACCCGGACCCACTCATGCAACATCAGATAACCACCAATAGATACCCCACAGCATGCATATCAACAAATCAAATCAACAGCCCAACTTATAGCATGATACTAGCTCATAATAACCCAACAATCAACTCTAAACTGAGGAAATCAGGGAATAAGGGAAACAATACTAACTAACCACCCCAGATTTACAAAAATCAACCAACCTTTACACAATCAGGCTCAGTCTAGAAAGAAGGGAAGCCGTAACCTACCAAAAAGCTGATCACGGGCGCTCCAAGTCACTCAATTAGAGATTTCCCCTTATGAACGGCCTTAGACTGCTACCACCCTACAAAAAATAAAATCACAACGTCAATACGATCATTTAGACACCAAAATCAACAAATTTTGAAACAGACCAATTTTTGTGTCAAAATCGGGCAAAGTGGGACCCACTCCGGATTTTCTTGAATTGACTCCGTCAAAAGGTCCCAAATCTTTCCCCCAACACTAATCCTAAATTAGATCGCTCAATAGGGGTCGGATCCGCTCCTAACAACCAACAACAATTTACAAAACTTAACAAAAAAATAGGCCAAATACAGACTTACCCTTGATTTCATGCAAAACGAGGAGCACCCAATGACCCCCAACCTAAAACTCATGAAGCCAACAAAATTCTTAACACGTGGGACTTCGAATCACCCAAAACGGAGCTCTAGAACTCGAGATATTGAAGTTTAAAATGAAGAAGAAATCAAAACTTGATGGCAGCAGCTTCGAGCTGAATTTCACCTCAAACGAGGGTTCACCAAAACAATCCAATCACTTCACCACGTAGCCAATAATCTCCACGATCATACAGGACTTCGAATAACTCAAATCGGAGCTCGGATGAGGGAGAAATCGCCATTTGAAAATGAGAGCTGAAAGCTAAAATTTTCTGGGTTATAAAACCCGAAACTAGTCGCTAAAGACAATTTCTAGTCGCTAAAAGACTAAATTCTGGTCGCTAAAGGCCTGCACCAGCAACAAGATTTTTTTCTATTTTTCAAAGTCTCCGAACGGACCCTCGGAATTTGTTCGGGACACGATGAAAATAAACCAGGTATGCTACCCTACTAAATTCGACATTCCGGACTCAATGGCGCAGTAAAAATTTCCATACGAGGTCATTTCGACATAAAGTGGGTCCCACACCCATTATGCCATTTTTGCCAATTTCTACCGTAGGCCTCAAAATTAGATCGGAAGCTCCCGGAGATTCTGGAAAGGTTGTTCTAGACCAAACTCGGCATTCTGAAACTAATCGTGCTGTCAAAATTTTCATCCGAGCGCGCTTACTAAGAATGTAGACCGAATTCAACCTTAAGCCAAATTTCGAAGACTAAAGAGCTATCTTGCCCCAAAATCGCACCGAAAATCCCGGGACTCGGGCGAACCATGCCTCTAGTCTAATTTTGCCACTCCGGAGCTGATGGAACCATCATAATTCTCATCTCAGGTCATTTGAATAAAGTTATGACCGAAATCAACTTTTCAAGGTTCAAAAGCTCAAAAACAGGCATAAAACTCAAACAAACGACCAGGCGATCGAACAACCAGTGCCAGCAAGTCATAAATGACTTGTGGTCGCTATAGGAACACTCTAAACGATAAAAAGATGGCATTAACACAGAAATGACCTGGAGGGTCATTACAATATCCACTACTAAAAGGACTTTAGTCCGCGAAAGTAAGGATCAAGAAGTACCTGAGGGCTCAAACAAGCTGGGGAACTGCTCCTGCATCTCCTGCTCGATCTCCTAGGTAGCCTCCTCGTCTGGACGATGCCTCCAACGGACCTTAACCACAAGAATGACTCTCGACCTCAGTTGCCTCACATCTCTGGCCATAATAGCAACTGGCTCCTCTGTATAGGTTATGCGATCATTCAACTCAATAGCATCTTACTTGAGCACATGAGACTCATCTGGAATATATTGGCACATCATAGAAACATGGAATACTGGATGTACGGCTGAAAATGCTTGAGGTAAGGCTAACTCATAAGCCACCTCGCCAACTGCCCTCAAAATATCAAAAGGCCCAATATACCTGGGGCTGAGCTTGCCCCGCCTCCAAAATCTCATCACGCCCTTCATGGGCGATAATCGGAGGAATACTCTGTCACCCACAACAAAACTCAACGGCCGATGCCTATGGTCCGCATAACTCCGTTGTCTACTCTGAGCCGTCCTGAGCCTATCTTGAATCAACCTCACATGCTCCAAGGACTCGTAAAACAAATCTGTACCATGTGGCCTAGGCTCCGTAGACTCAAACCAACCAACTAGTGTGCGACAACGCCTACCTTATAAGGCCTAAAACAGGGCCCTCTGAATGTTAGAATGGTAGCTGGTTTTGTACGCAAACTCTGCCAAGGGAAAGAAATGGTCCCACTGACCTCAAAAGTCTATAACACAGGCCCGCAACATATCCTCAAGCACCTGGATAGTGTGCTCTGACTGACCATCAGTCTGCGGGTGAAATGCTGTGCAAAGATCCACACGGGTGCCCAATTCTCCCTGAAAAGCTCTCCAAAAGCTGGAAGTGAACTGTGGGCCCCGATCTGAGATTATCGAAATAGGCACACCATGAAGACGGACTACCTCTCGGATGTAGATACGAGCTAACCTCTCAGCATGGAGGGATGTATGAACTGGTATGAAGTGTGCTGACTTGGTCAATCGAACCACGATGACCCAGATACTGTTAACACCTCTAGAAGTCCGTGGCAACCCAACAACTAAGTTCATGGTGAAGCACTCCCACTTCCACTCAGGAATGGGCATGCTCTGCAACTCTCCCCCAGACCTCATATGCTCGGCCTTAACCTGCTGGCAACACAAACAACGGGACACATAATCTGAAATGTCTCTCCTCATACCACTCCACCTGTAATGCTGCCTCAAATCACGATACATCTTAGCTGTGCCTGGATGAATAGAATATCTAGAATCATGGGCCTCGCTAAGGATCAGCCGGATCAATTCACCAACTCTGGGAACATACAACCGGCCAGCAAACCTCAAAACCCCATCTGAATCTAATATAGTCTGCCCGGCATCACCTGCCAACACTCTATCTCTGAGTGATATCAAAGACTCATCCTAAAACTGGCAGCTACAGATCTGATCAAGCAGAGATGACTGAACCCCCACATAAGCTAATACTCTGCTAGAGTGTGAAATGTTGAGTCTGATCATCTGATTGGCTAAGGACTTAATGTCCAAAGCCAAGGGCCGCTCTGAAATAGAAAGGAAGGCTAGACTACCCATACTCACTGCCTTCCGGCTCAAGGCATCCGCTACCACATTCGTCTTGCCCGAATGGTAAAAAATAGAGAGGTCGTAGTCCTTCAGAAGCTCAATCCATTGACGCTGCCTCGAATTAAGATCCCTCTGTTTCATAATATACTGAAGGCTCCTATGATCAGTGTACAACTCATAATGAACTCCATAAAGGTAATGCCTCAAGATCTTAAGCGCGAAAACTACCGCCGCCAACTCCAAGTCATGAGTGGGGTAGTTTCGCTCATACAGCTTAAGCTTCCTCAACGCATAAGTAATAACTTGGCCATGCGCATCAGAACACAACCCAAACCAACGCCAGATGCATCACAATAGACCGTGAAGCCCTCGCACTCAACTGGAAGCGTCAATATCGAAGCGGTGGTAAGCAACTCCTTGAGCCTCAGAAAGCTCCTCTCACACTCCTCCGACCACACAAAGGGAACATCCTGGCGAGTCAACTGAGTCAAAGGCACCTCTAAAGTGGAGAAACCCTCAACAAAGCGTCTGTAGTACCCTGTCAATCTGACAAAGCTCCAAATCTCAATCATAGAAGTGGGCCTAGCCCAACTACGAATAGCCTCAATCTTCGTCGGATCAACCATAATGCCATCCTTGGACACCACGTGCCCCAAGAATGCTACAAACTCCAGCCAAAACCCGCACTTTGAGAACTTGGCATAAAGTCGATGATCTTTCAAAGTCTAGAGCACTATCCTCAAATGCTGCTCATTATCACTGTGGCTCCGCGATTATACCAAGATGTCATTGATAAAGACAATGACGAAGGAGTCAAAATACTTGCCTGAATACTTGAGTCATCAAGTCCATAAATGCGGCAGGGGATTTAGTTAACCCAAAAGACATCACCAGGAACTCATAATGACCGTAATGAGTCCTAAAGGCTGTCTTAGGGATATCCTCTGCTCTGATCCTCAGCTGATGATAATCGGACCTCAAGTCTATCTTCAAAAACACTGCTGGTCCCTGAAGCTAGTCAAATAAATCATCAATACGAGGCATAGGATAACGATTCTTCACCATCACCTTATTCAATTGCCTTTAGTTAATACACATCCGCATGGTTCCATCCTTCATCCTCACAAATAGGGCTGGGCACCCCAAGGCGACACACTGGGTCGGATGAATCCTCTACTCAAGAGATCTTGAAGCTGATCACTGAGCTTCCTGAGCTCTGCAGGTGCCATGCGGTACGGATAAATAGAAATGGGACGAGTGCCAGGCTCCAAGTCTATGGAAAAATCAATGTCCCGATCTGGGGGTAGGCTAGGAAGGTCGACGAGAAACACATTTGTGAACTCTCGAACGACAGGCACTGAATCGACTGTAAGGCCCTCTCTGCTCACATCTCTAACATATGCCAAATATGCTAAGCATCCGCTGTCCACCAGCCTCTGAGCTCGCATACAAGAAATCACCCCAACTGGTGTGTGGCTACAAGAACCGTACCACACCACCAGTGGAATACCAGGAATGGCTAAAGTCACGGTCTTGGCATAACAGTCCAAGATAGCTCGACAAGGGGACAACCAATCTATACCCAGAATCACATCAAAGTCTACCATACATAACACAACAAGATCGACCAGAGTGTCGTGCCCCTGAATAGCCACCACACAGGATCTACAAACCTGATCCACTACTAAAGATTCCCCTACTGGGGTCGAAACACGCAATGGCATAATCAAAGGCTCAGGACTCACTCCCAATCGAGGCACACAATAAGCTGACACATAAGAATAGGTAGAACCTGGGTCAAACAAAGCTGAAGTGGACTGATGGCATAAGAGAACCGTACCTGTGATCACGTCATCAGACGCCTCGTCCTCTGCTCTAGCTAGAGCTACATAAAGGTGGCCTTGGGCGCCTCTAACCCTCGCATCCACTCTACCACTTGTCCTGCCTCCCCAAGGACCTCCCCGAGAACCCTGCTGTTGACCTCCTCCTCTAGCTGGGGGTGCTACTACTGACACTGGCCTCGCTGCCTAAAGGGCTGGTAAAGCTGATCTAGATGAAGGGCACTCTCTGGCCTAATGACCCAACTCCCCACAGCTGAAGCAACCCTAAGAGGACTTGCTAACTGCTGGAGGTCGACCACCCCATCCTGTTGCACCTGTCTGAAACCCGTCTAGGACTTGACTCGAACCGGTACTATAACCGCTCTGATGAGGCTGATCTCCCTCTGAGGTCTGCAATGCTGCCTGAAATGGGCGACTGACCTACCCAGGCTGGAACCCCTGGATACACTTGTCCCGAGCAACTCTCAGCCTGGACCGGGGCCCTCTAGTCCTACCATCTTATTTGACCCTCTTACCGCTGCCCCTTGGGCCTCGCGACGTAGCTGCTACTGCACACCCTTGATAGCTGCTAAGATCTGGGCAAGCATGCCCTGAAGATCAGGAGCGGCAACTGGTACGGGCAGTGGCTCGGCTGGTCCTGGCCCCACAGACTGAGGAAGAATCTGCTATCCACGAGGCTCCAGAGTCCTCGCTCTCTCTCGTTCTGGTGCCGCAGCACCACCTCAACCTCGAGGTTGACCTCTACAGCGCGTACGAGCCATCCTGTGACACAAGGACACAAGTGATATTTCAATAAACCAACTGGACAGCAACGTACGAAAAAGATACAAAGATAAGACAACATCCTAAATACATCCTATAGCCTGCCGAAGATAAGTCACGGACATCTCTGCACCGATCTTCAATACTCTACTGGATGTTAGCTCTGTACAAGTGAGACCAATGAACCTAGCCTCTTATACCAATTTGTCAAGACCTGATTTCTCAGGTCATGATGACGCCTATAAAACACCGGTAGGCTAGCCAAACTCTATCCCGAAACTTTACAGTAATGGGACTTAGAGTGGAAACTAGTCCAAGCTAAGCGGAAGCATACCATAAGAACACATAAACGAAAGCTAAAATGAAACCAAACTAAATATATATGAGGCACTGCCCAAAACCTGAGAGTCACATGTACAGAACCACAAACAAGAGTACAAGCCCCAAAAGTAGACCACAGAAACAACTGTCTCAAAAATAAAATACAAGCCAAAAGATAAATACAGAAGGAGATAGGTAATCCCAGAATGCCATGTGCTCACCCGAGGTCACATGAATAGGAGACGAAAAATCAGAAAGGAAGCACAAAGAAAAAACTAAAATAAACCCAGCTGAACCCCCCATAAGACTCGCTGGGCACACTCATGCGCAAGTTTAAATAAAACCTAAACGGACCCCCATAAGTCCGAAAGGTACACAGAAGAGCTATTCTACAAAAATGAAGAAATTACCAACTCTAGAACAACACCAGGGCCTAGACCAATCATTACCATCAGAGCCCCGCTCAGTCATAAACATCAGAGCCCAGCTCAATTATAAATATCAAAGCCCAACTCAGTCATAAATCTCAGAGCATAGCTCAGTCATAAATATCAGAGCCCAGCTCAATTATAAATATCAGAGCCCAACTCAGTCATAGATATCAGAGCCCAGCTCAGTCATTAGTCACGAGCTAGAAAGGCCGAACTCTAACCGGGCAACCTCTGTCTCAGACTGGCACAAATAACCCACACTCGACAGTCTAACATAGGAAATACTGGTTCCATCATATACGTCGGTCGCATAGCTGGGACTAGTAGCCTATGCTCCACGGACTGGCACTGGAAATAATGGGCTGCAATCGTGTAATCTCAGATGCGGACCGGAGCGGGTAGCCTACCCCCATCAACCTAGCGTTGGAAATCCTTTGTGATAACCGAGTAACATCAGCCGCGTACTGGTGCCAGCCTTCACGAACCGGATAAGCCACAACAACAATGCACCAAGAGACAAAACATCACGGGCCGTCGCCCCGACATATATACCAACCAAAGGCTCCCAGCCTAACACAATCCAGTAGACAATCGGCACAACAATGACATCTTCTGGAAGCATCCCAAGAATCACAGCGATAAGGGGCAAAGAAACGTAAGGTCAAAAAGCCACGAAAACGCATTTACTAAGGCTCATAATCTGACCCAAGTCTGCTATATCAGTCTACAGGGATCTAGTCGATCCGATATGATGTCGGATACATACTCAAGTAAACCAGGTACATGGGACTATGTCAATAATATCACAACCTATTCTAAGGCAGAATCACAATAATCAGTCAATCATCAAATAGATTCACCCGGACCCACTTATGCAACATCAGATAACCACTAGCAGATACTCCACAGTTTGCATATCATCAAATCAAATCAACAGCCCAACCTATAGCATGATACTAGCTCATAACAACCCAACAGTCAACTCTAAACCGATGAAATCGGGGAACAAGGGAAACAATACTAACTAACCACCCCAGATTCATAAATATCAACCAGCCTTTACACAATCAGGCTTAGTCTAGAAAGAAGGGAAATCGTAACCTACCAAAAAGCCGATCAAGGGCACTCCAAGTCACTCAAGTGGAGATTTCCCCTTTCGAACGACCTCAGACTGCTGCCATGTTACCAAAAATTGAATCATAGCATCAATACGATAGTTTAGACACAAAAATCAACAAATTCGGAGACAGACCAATTTTTGGGTCAAAATCAGAAAAAGTGGGACCCACTCCAAATTTTCAAAAATTGACTCCGTCAAAAGGTGCCAAATCTTTCCCCCAACACTAATCCTAAATTAGATCTCTCAATAGGGGTCGGATCTGATCCTAACAACCAACAACAACAATTTACTAAACTTAACAAAAAAAAAAAGCCAAATAGAGACTTACCCTCAATTTCACGCAAAACGAGGAGCACTTAACAACTCCCAACCTAAAACCCACGAAGCCAACAAAACTCCGAACACGTGCGACTTCAAATCACCCAAAACAGAGCTCTAGAACTCGAGATATCGAAGTTTAAAATGAAAAAGAAATCATAACTTGATGGCAGCAGCTTCGAGCTGAAGTTCACCTCAAACAAGGGTTCACCAACACAATCCAATCACTCCACCACGTAGCCACAATCTCCACGATCATACAGGACTTCGAATCACTCAAATCGGAGCTCGGATGAGGGAGAAATCGCCATTTGAAAAAGAGGGCTGAAAGCTGAAATTTTTTGGGTTATAAAACCCGAAACTGGTCGCTAAAGGTCTGCACTAGAAACCAGATTTTTTTCTATTTTTTAAAGTCTCCGAATGGACCCTCGAAATTCGTTCAGTACCCGATGAAAATAAACCAAATATGCTACCCCACTAAATTTGACATTCCGGACTCAATGGCGCATTCGGAATTTCCATACGAGGCCGTTTCGACAAAAAGTGGGTCCCACACCCATCATGCCATTTTTGCCAATTTCTACCGAAGGCCTCAAAATTAGATTGGAAGCTCCCGGAGATTCCGGAAAGGTCGTTCTAGACCAAACTCGGCATTCTTGAACTAACTGCGTTGTCAAAATTTTCAGTCGAGCACGTTTACCAAGAATGTTGATCGAAGTCAATCTTAAGCCAAATTTTTAAGACTAAAGAGCTATCTGCCCCCAAAATCACACCGAAAACCCTAGGACTCTTACAAATCATGCTTCTAGCCTAATATGGCCGCTCCGGAGCTGATGGAACCGTCAGAATTCTCATTTGAGGTCATTTACCTGAAGTAATGACCGAAATCATCTTTTCAAGGTTCAGAAGCTCCAAAACAGGAAAACAGGCATAAAACCCAAACGAACGACCAGGCGATCGAACAATCAGTGCCAACAAGTCATAAATGACTTGGGGTTACTGTAGGAACGCTCTAAATGATAAAAAGAAGGCATTAACACAGAAATGACCTGGAGGGTCATTACACCAATTGGTTTCTTTTACAGTTCGATTAGCCATAAGTAGCTGCATTGTAGTTGGTTTGGGAGTTCCCAAGCCCAGCTTTCTAAAAACTGACAGTGGCATCAAATTAATGCTAGCACCCAAATCACATAGGGCCTTAGAAAAATGTAATGCACCGTTAGTGCATGGAATAGTAAATGCTCCAGGATCTTCTTTATTTTGCATTAACGATCTAGTGGCAATGGCACTACAGAGCTTCAACTGATTATCCCCTTCAAAATTGATGGTCCACTTCTTTGTCATTAGATCTTTCATGAACTTGGCGTATCCCGGCATCTGCTCTAGAGCTTTAATCAAAGGGAAGTTTATTGAGAGTTGCTTCAACATGGAGATAAACTTTTGATATTTCCCTTCCTCAGTTTAACTGACCAAACTTTGAGAAAAAGGAGGTAGAGGCCTGGACATTGGACTGATCTTTCGAGTCACTTCTGCTTCATTCTCATTCGGACCTTTAGGTCGTTCCACTACTTCAACTTCATCCACTTCCGACACCTTCGCACTTTCCACCTCAGTCGGCATTCGAGGATCAATAGTCTATTGTTCACCTCGAGTAGTAACTACAATGCAATGCTTATTATTCTTTAGATTTTGGATAGTATTACTAGGAAGTGTTCCATGTGATGCGGATTCACACTTGAAGATAGTTGACTCAGTTGTTGCTCAATCTGTTTAATAGACACTGCATTCGAATCTACCTTTTTCCCAATGCTCGATAAATCAGTACTCATCTCTTTCACATGGTCGTCAGAGGAGTCAAGCCTTTTCATCATCTTAGCCATCATATCCTGAATGTGATGTATCCCGTTTGCATTTATGTCTAAACCTGGCCTTCCTACATTGCTCTTACACATGTTGATGACTTTACTTAGATGAGCATATGGGTCTTCGAATTGTAAGCCATGAAATAACCTTCTAGATGTAAGCATTTGCATCAGACTGCTAGTAACCACAAATGTATGTCCGGGAGGTAATGGAGAAGTGATTATGGCACCAGTTGATCCCACAGTGTTGTGATCCACCATGCAATTAATACACACATAGAGTGCTGGTTGATTTTTCACTATCGCAGGGTTGTTCCAATTATTTCTTGGTACCTCCACTACTCCTAAAAGTGAATTCTAGGGTTATTCTCTTGATCCTCTTCGATTGGGTCATCGTTCAGTCCTTGATTCTGACCTCGTCCTGCCATTTTTTGCAAATTTTTTCTTAATTGTGAATCGTAATGGGTAAGCGGATTGCCTTGACTCCTTGTACTAGGCATACACTACAAACTTAGCCTATAAAAAATAAAAGAAAAATGTAAAATTAGGAAATAATTGACTAACCGTGCAATAACGAAATTAGTCTAATCTAAAAGCCTTATTCTCCTGCAGCTGCACCACAATTTGATACACCCAAATTACACCTCATTAAAGAAGTATAAGCAGTCGCTGTCAAATAAAAACCTAACAGAGATAGGGTCGATCCCACAAGGAATAATGTCTAGAGTTAGGCCAATTTACTGTTAATTGTACTTTTAGTCGGATTATCTCCATAAAAGGGGGGGGGGGTTTGTAACATAAAAGTAATATTGATTCAGTTGAATAGCAAGTAGCCAAGTAATAGGATTTAATGTTTTGTTAAATCAATAAAAGATGAAACTAGGGTGTATGTGTTCCCTATAAGTTCGTAACGCTATAAAACTTATAATAGTAATCCTAATCTAGTATTTACCATGCAAAGTCAGTAAGTTAGGTATCTCCTAAGTGATTGGTCGTCCAAATAGAGAATTTTACCACACAACTTGGTCGGTCTACGGGTGTATGCTTTACTTATCCTTACCATTGACCCCATATTAGCCTTCACAGATATGGTTCAAGCTATTAGATGGCGGAACATCTCAGCAAATATCCATTGTTTAATCTCTTTTTCTATTCGTTACTTCCTTTGTCGGGGAAGTAGGAATAAGGTGGGTTCTAACATTGGACACCGTTAAAAAGCAATTAAAACGAAGAGATCAACAATACATGCATAAACACTATTCAAGAATTACTAATTATTTGGTCTACTTTGTTAATTCCTCATGGTTCCCACAACTCTAGTTGTGGATTTACCTACTCATGCTTTGGTAATCACAATTCATAATAAGTTGGATAAAATAAATCATGAACTTACAATGTGAGTAATGGAAATCTAGAATCTTGAGTTGATGAACATAAGCTATATTAGAAATCAACACTTCAAGAATTAAATGGACAAAAAATGTACACAACTTAATTCTCAAAGCCAAAACAAAAGTATTAAAAATTTTCTAACACAAAAAATGAAATAGCGAAAGACTACATATAGAAAGATAATCCTAATTCAACTAGAATAAGTAAATAGGATTCGATAGTAATTCTTATGGTTAGATCTTACGGGTTGTAGGAATTCCTACGGTCCGTCAAAACCTCTCATTAAAATAGCTTCTCCACATTATTTTATGAACTTTTCTACGGGTATATTCTACGGCCCATAGAGCTTTGTACGATCCATTCTGTCATCTCGTCAATGAATTACTGGAGCTCAACTTTTCTGAACTTTTCCATGACTCAATTATACGGCTCGTAGAAGTTAATATGGCTCATTATTAGCTTCCATCATTATACACTTAGCCCCAACATGTACTGCTTCAATCTATAAATCAATCCTACTCCTCGTAGGATGACTCCTCAAACACCAAAGAGCTACTGTTTCAACCCCTTTTCACACCAAGTTCTCAAAAACCTATTTCCCTTCAAAACAAAGGTAAAATACCATAAGGCCTACTAACAACTGCTTATGACACACACAAAACTCCAAGTTTAAAGCATTAAAAGTACCATAGATCCATTGTACATCACACCCAAGGCGTGTTGGGCCCATTAGTTAGACCACCTTGATTCCAAAAAGGCTTCTGGCACAAATGGACGCTCATACTTATGTGTTTAAATTTGAAGAATGTATACGTCATTTGGAAAACCATTGTCCATCGGGGTTGGGTGTCTATTTTAATAGCTAGCGGTCAAAGAAGGATCTTCACAAGCTACCATTTCATCCAAAAGACGTTGGCATCCGGAGATGACAAGAAATCCAAGAAGAAAGGACCTTTCACAAAGGCTTAGTTTAGGACTGTACCCATGTGTGAGACTGATTATTTATATCCCGTTTTCCCTTATTATGTATCCCTATTTGGTTTATTCATAAACTTGTAAAATATGGTTCTTAAGGCAATGGAACGTTTCACATGGTATTATACATCCTTCGAATCGTTAAGCCTACCCTTGGCACAAAAGAGTCACATATCTGTTTAGGACGTGCAATATATGTTTATGTGTTACATGATATAACTATTTTTGTGTGAATGTGTTTCTTCGTTTGGAGACATGATAGTCCACCTCTCTTTTAAATTTTCTAGAACCCTCCAAGTACCAATATTAAGTCACTATAAATATGCATCCAAACACTCCATGAATCTTTAGTTTCCCAATAAAATTCAAACTCCACTTTCAAATCCTAAATCTTACTCTCTCATCATAGAAAAGGGTTAATTTTTCATTTCAAATTGAAAAAGATTCAAGCTAGTCAAACTACATTGGACTTGAATTATCCTCTGTGAGATACGTAGGCAGCCTTTCAAGGGCCGGTCCTTATCTTTGATACATTCTATTTTAACACTCTTGCAATGAGATTAGAGTTTCGTATCAATCAAAAGTAGGACGACTAAAAATGCAAGAAGACCTTAGCTCAATGCAAGTGATGTTTTATCCTTTAGTTGCCGCCTATGAGCTTGTTTTGGCCTCAGCAGATACATACACTTACATTGCATGGTTTTTGAGCATACATATAGATTCTTATACCGAGCTAACAGGCTGGGTAGACCGAGCTTACAGGCTGGGTAGATCAAGTCTACTACCTCATAGACCAAGCCTATGGGCTGGGTAGACCATGCCTATAGGTCAGGTATGCTATGTCTACTGGTAGAATATATATTGTACCACAGAGCCTCAGGTTTGCATTGATTCTGGAACATGTACATTCAAATAGTTCAAATCTGATTATTATTGTGATCCAGGTAAGGGGGCTAATCTTGTTTTTTAGCCACTATTAACACTCGTTAGGACCTATAGGAATTGTGTTCTATGTGTACCTGTCGAGCTTATAAGCGATAAGTTAGGTCATTTCTTGTCGTGTGCTTATATTTTCTTGTTATAGGGAGATAAGGTATTGTACTTCTGTTTCACCCCTACCCTATTTGTTTAGTACTTATATTTCAGTTTCCACTATTATTTTACCTTACATGCTGAATACATTATTTTGTATTGATGCCCTTTGCCTGGGGCCGTTGCATCCATGCCTGTAGGTCCTGAGTGACGACCAAACAAACCTGCCGAGTAGCACAGCCGCCTATCCAGCAGATTGGTTGACTCCTTTCTTACGAGGGATTTCAAAGTCCCAGAGGTTTGCTTGTTTTTCTTTTAAAGATTTTGGGTAGGCTAGGACCCTGTCCCGTCCAAGTGTTATATTCGTAGAAGCTTGTAGACTAGTGTTGGGTTGTATAGCAAGGTTATTGGCCATGTCGGCCTTGCTTTCTACTTGGCTGATGCTTGATTGTTTTGATGCGTACCTATTTTCAGCTTCTATATTGAGATCATGGTGGCTTTGATGGACCACATAGCATTTATGCTTTCCTAGATACCATGGTAGCCTTGACGACCCAAACATGCTTCTATGCTATTTAGTTATTACTTTATGTGAACTGTTGGGAGTAGTTGTTTTCATTGTAGAGCTGTTGATAGGGGCTTTGCCGACCGAGGGCTTATTTTTAAGCTATCTATATTGTTTGTTTTCTTGACTGTGTGAGGATGCCATGCGCCATTAGCAACTGGTTCAGCAAGGTCTGCTCTGTTCTAAGTCTTGGCATCAGGTGTCAGTTTCTCCCCTCAAGTTTGAGGTGTGATAGTTACCCACCCTATAAGGCGGTCTACGTGTATTCACTTGTCTAGTCAAGGGCCTTCACATATAGCTTTGTTCGGTTATCCACCTTATAAGCGGACTACGTGTTTTTACTTATTTAGTCAAGGGTCTTGGCCTATAGTTTTGTTGGGCTTTCCACTCAATAAGTGGTTTACAAACTTTATTTTCTGCTTGAGGGCCCCTATTTTGAACTATGTCTGATTGTCCACCCCATAAGTTGGAATATGATCGAGCCATCCACCTTGTTACAATTGGACTACTATCCAGCATTCAGCTTGTTTTTGTTGGACTATTATTGAGCCATCCACCTCGTTATAGTTTGACTATTATTGAGCCTCCATCTTGTTACTGTTGGAATATTAGCAAGCCTCCACCTCGTTACAGTTAGAATGTTATTAAGCCTCAATCTCATTATAGTTGGAATATTATAAAGCCTCCACCTCGTTATAGTTGAAATAGTATCGAGCATCCACCTCATTATAGTGGGAATATTATTAAGCATCTACCTCGTTACAGTTGGATTATTATCAAGCCATCTAGTCTGTTGCTGAGATCATCTAAATTCACCATGCCAAAAACAAGCAATGACATCTCCAAACCCTCAACAAATCATGAGTTGTAATGGACACATGGAGTTCGAAAGTGGTATTCATTATCTTTTACTTTCAATACTAACTTATTTTCTCATCCATTGTAAAAAGGAATGTTTATGCCTATCCATAAAGAGATACCCATATATTATATGAATGATCTTTCTTTATTTTTTACTTAAGCCGCTAGCTAAAGTGGTACTATGTCTTACTAATTATTTACTTTGAGTGTTTAGACATATATGGAACACATCCATATGACATCTTTCGAAGTGGGAATGATTTCAAAACACCAAGACAATGGCGTATCCACAAAAATGTGTAAGAAGATACAAAAAAAGTATCGTAAGGGATGCTACTATTTTTTTTCAATTATATTCCTATTAATGAGTTTTATCTCAGTCTTTGCCGAGGACATCCAAGAGGATGTATTCTCAAACAAACCAGATGTGAGAATGATATCAACAAGGATGCAGCACAACATGAAACTTTTTCTTAACAACAAACCGAACATAGTCAAAAGAGGAATATCAAACTCTTTTGATGTGAGCTCAGGAGAGACTTCCACCACAATCTAACCACACCCATATCAGAAGGCATGTGCATTTTTCTTGTGGTTTATAATTCTTAGTTTTGCATCTGATGAAATTTTTCAGATACTCACTGGAAGTAAATTTTCCAATCCGGATGACAATACACCAAGAGCTTTGGTAATTATGTCTATGTAACTTCTAAATTATGGGTGTAAAGTGCCTCACATTTAAGATTAAGAGGTTGCAAGCCTTTTTTTCATACTCGACTCTTTTGCCACTCTTCCCAACCAAAGGTCATCTTAGCATACTAGATTTCCTTTTCAACTAATCGAGTCTACAAGCATTCTAATTCCCATGTTTAGGGATATGTAGGCAGCTTTGATGATGAAAACTCAATTGTACTTAAACTTCCTCATCTTATTCAAGAACATCCCAATTTCTCTATAATTCGACATCGGGATAACTTTTGAATTCTTTCAAAATAGTGCATCAAATAAAGCATCATATTGAACTACAAGTGACTTGAATTCTCATACGACCTGAGATATGTAAGAAACCCGATATCAAATATCTTTCAAAAGTCCATAATTTTCCAAAGTCCGTACCAAATCTCTTTCGAAAAGATGAAGATGTGGTAGGCTAAAATTGGATTTTTCAATTTTATTTTCCCAAGATCTCTTTCATCGTCCTTATTCGAAGAAAGGGACAATTGTTAACACCCAATGTTTGCCCTCCACAATATGGATTAATCACCGAGCTTATTTAATTTTAAGAAATTGAACTAATTAGCTTTTATAAAATCAAAAATATTTTCAAGTTATTTTAAAGTAATTTTTTCATTTTTATATATTTTTAAATAATATATATGTTTCTATATAATTGTTACCCTTTTAAAAACATTCCAAAGTCTTCTCAAAAAAAAAAAAATTAATTAAAATTTTTGTTGATTAAATTAGTTTAACTGGTAGACTATATTTTAGAATTAGTTAGTTTATAATTAAGTGAATAATTTTACTTTTTTATGATTAAGAAGCTCGTTAATCAGTTAAACTAATTTTATGTTATTTAACTTTTAGCCAAATTTTCACCTACTATTTCAATTTTGGCTAAATTCTTAACTCCAATTAGCTATAACTGAAACCCACCTGACAATTTTCTTATTTCAAAATCTTGTCTTTTTACTCCCTTTTAACCATCTTTTCAGCGAAAGTTCAAGACCAAATTTGTCCCAACTTTACACTAAATCAACACATTCTCAAGACCTATCAGTAAACCCCACCAATACAAACAACAAATGCATACATATGCGTACCAACGACCCCATCTCCTATACATGTTGTCTTCTTCTTCACAATGAGATGAGTACACCCAAACAAACCCAAAACCTCAAAAACGACATCGCAGTGACGTCCTCTCCTCTCTCCCATATCCTCTCCGTACACAAAATCTTCTAGAACAAGTCCAGGTGTTGCTATCTCAGCGTTGGCTTGCCCTTCTCCCAAGAATCAGATGCCTCTTCTCTCAATCCCTCAACAAATCCATCGCAATCCTTTCGAATTGATACAACAACCGGCCTTGAATCTAGGTGCAGCCTTATCGAAGAGGAATTGGAATTTCAAATTCATTTTCAAATTCCCTCACCCATTTTTTCCCCCAAATCCATCAAATTATCCCCTATATATACCCTCCCCCTTGCCTTTTTAAGAGCAACTTCTGACCCACTAAGAAGATACAATTTTTACACTATCTTTACTATCGAAAACAGTAGATTTAACCATCGAAATACACGAAAACAACTTCATCTGATAGAGGGAAAGATACAAAGGCTCTCCAAGTCCTTGAGTTATTGGGAACTTGAGGTTTACCTATCTTTTGTGTTTCAGTGTTAATTTTCTGCTTCTCGAGTCGAGCCTGTGCTGGTGGAAGTCAACTTCGAGTTTTGTTCGCCCCAGTTCCTATTCGAAAAAGGTAATTTCTATTTCCTATGTTCTTTCTATGTTTACTTGAAATGTACTTATTGTCCTTGTTCATCACCTTTTTGCAAAATTATGAATGTGTAATATCAATACATGTCTAAATGCTTCTTAAAAAGATTTAAGCCTTGATTTTATCCTGATTTTGTTCTAGTGTCTTACTCCTGTTTGTTCCATAGCAAATTGGTGGATAATATGATTGTTATGCCCCTGTTTCCACATGAAGAAGGTTGTAGCTTCAAATTTATTTTCTTATAAAATATCTCTTCTTGAACTAGAAATTTCATGATTTTGATCTCATCTATTGGTGTATGTTCAAACTGGTTGTTTTATTTATTTATTTATAGTTCGAGATTAGTGACTAGCCTATTTTCTACTATAAAAATCCCGCGTTTAGTTTATGAGATCAGCTTACTAGTTTTGGGGCTAATCTTGTGACATAGTAGCTTGGATTTTTCTTTGAATAAGTCATCTGTGCTGATAATTCTTTATTTTAGCTTGATATCATGCTTTTAAATAACTTAATATGTATTAGACATTATTTGATTAATGCTGGTTATGGAGTAGTTTTCTTCCACTTCTAGTCTTAGTCACATGAGTTTTTAGTTATCAAATTCAGTTCTTCGTGAATCTTGTTGGACATACATTTATATTGCCTCTTGTTCGATATTAATTTCTCCTCACTAATCTAGCATGAATCTATATCAATTGAAGAAGTGTGACTCAAGGATCATTTTATCTCAATTTCTTTTTGTAACAAATGTAAATATTACCATTAACAACCAAACCAATACACCTAAAGAGAACCTAACTCCACACTGTCTTCTAGGAAGGGAGCTATGTGAGTTAAGTCTCCAACATATCTCTAATTATATGATAAACTACTCAATCTAAGAGCCATATATTTCGCCTCTCCTAGTCTTTCTAACCATATCTAATCTATGACTGAAACATAGCTTTATTAGTGTAATTGTTGTATTTGTAGTCACAGTAGTTCCCCTATACAGTTTCCAATTACTGGCCTACCACACATGATATACTATTGAGCCCCAAAGTGTTTATATTATTTCCTTGTAAAGTTGATTCTATTACCTCCTCCTAATTCTATTCAACACCTTTTTGACAGCTCCTGGTGGAATCTGCACTCCACCCCATTGAGCTATTGATATAATGAGTCCTTCCATCTAATCACATTCAGAAAAAAGATGGTGTTGTGTCTCTACAGCCTGAGCATCACAAAAACTGCATGTTATGGTATCCACTGGTATATTCATCATTTGTAGTCTACCTTTTGTCAACAATCTGCCCTGCACAACTAATCACACAATGAATTTGTGCCTTGGTTGAGAGATTTTGTTCCATATTAGTTCTGCAATCCTCAGTTTACTCTGCACTCCTAACATTGCTGCATAACCATCACCTGTTGAGTATTTATCATTAGTTGTTAGGACATAAGATCCTTGATAGTACCACTCCATCATGTCATTTTTTAAAGTGAATTCAACTTTCTCTAGTAACAACTTCTATCTTTACGAGATGCATGCTCCCAAATATCATGGTTCTCCTTCATATACACCTTTTGTACCCATTTAGTGCACAATACATCCTTTTTACTATTAACTGCCATAATAGTTTATCCACAGATGACACATTCCACAACTTGCTTCCCTTGATATCTAGACCACCAAACTTCTTAGGCACACAAACTTTATCCAAAGCTACTAGTGTTGTCTTCCTCTTGTCCTCAGAGATGTCCCCATAGGCACTCTCTTCATTTCTTTCCATCTTCTTTTAATGCACTTTGGGGTAGAATACAAACAGAACACCTAGATGTTATGAATAACAAACAATACTGAGATAACCACCTGCAATCTTCCTGCATAGGATAACTATTTTGAATAAACTTTTGTAATTCTGCTAGTGATCTTCTTAATCAAGTGATGGCACTCCAGTTTGCTCCATTTCTTAGAAGATAATGGTAGCCCAAGGTACCTAATAGGAAAAATGAGCCTTGCAAAAATCCTATTCTTGACACAATTGCCTTTCAGTGTTGTCATCCACCCCTGCCATGAATATATTTGACTTCTCCATATTTGAAACTAAGTCAGTGACACTGCTGAATTATTGCAAGGACTCCATTATTCTACTTACTGATAGAAAATCCCCTTTGAAAAAGATCATCAAATCATATGCGAATACTAAATATGTCAACTTGATTTTCTTACACATTGGATGAAACTAAATTTAGGCAACTCACTCATACACTTCAATGTCCTGGACAAGTACTCCATAAAATGCATAGACAATAAAGGTGACGTAGGGTCCCCTTGTCTTAGTCCTCTTTTACCAGCAAAAAACCCATTTCCTTCTCCATGAACCTTAAAAGTGAACATAGGAGATGTGATGCAGGTTATGACATGTTCTATAAATCTATTTGGAAATCTATAGCCCTACAAAGCTTCCTTTACAAATTCAAGTTGATCATGTCGTATGCCTTCCTTAGATCAATTTTCATCAAGCATCTAGGAGATGTATGTCTATTATAGTGTCTTAATAGATTATGACATATTAAGACATTATGCAACATTGATCTCCTTTGAACAAATGCAGATTGGTTGTCTGCCACTATGTGGATTATAGCCTCCTTCATCCTCAAATAAATCATTTTTGTAATGCACTTATACAACACATTACAATATGAAATAGGTCAGAATGGGCTGGCAAATTTTGGTATAGAGACTTTAGGTATCAAGTTAATATTCATAGCATTAAGTTGTTTCAACAACTTACCATTCTCAAAGAACTCTAGGATAGCTTTTGTGATATGTTTCTCACAACCTCCCAAGCTGACCTGAAGAATCCACTACCATAGCGATCAGAACCTAGGCTTTTGTTGCAGTCTATCTTGAACATTGCTTCCTTTACGACCCTCTGTGTGAATCCCTACTTCAGAGCTAGTTGTTGCTCTATAGAAAGGATAGGACCATCACTAAAGAAAGCTCAATAAGCTTCCTCCTTAGTATCATCTTCCTTCCCTAGTAGCTCCTCATACAATTTCACAAATATGGTAGCAATCACCTCCTGATCATACTGCCATTCTCCTTGGTGATCTCCTACTTGTGTTATTGCCTGCAGGAGTCTTTGATATTTTATCACAACGAAGAAGTATCTCGTACAGTCATCACCCATATTTAACATGCGGCCTTACTATGTTGCTGAAGAAATCTCTCAGCCATATAGGAAGTGTACATGTACTTGTCATGTTTAGCCTTCTCCTCTTTCTACAGAGATTTATTCACGGGGTCAATCAGAAGTTTCTGCTGAAGTTCTATCAGTGCATCCCAATCTTCACTTGCTTCAGTAACTGTGTTCCTAAAATATTGTGTATTCAGTCTCTTCAGACATGGTTTCAATAACTTTAATCTTTTCATTATTTTCCATATTTTGCATCCCTCCACATATGTGGTCCATACTATTTTGATTCTATCATTTAACTGTGGATGTTGTGACCAAACATTACTATACTGGAATGCTCTCCTTGTTCTAATAGTTTACTTCTGTAGATAAAACTTTGTAGTGTAGTGGTCACTTATACCTTTAGGTAGATAAGATGCTCCACATGAAGGCATAGTGTACAACCAAATAAAGTTGATTAACATCCAATCAATAAATCCTATTCCATGTACTCTTATAATTCAATGTATATTTTTGCCCTTGATGCGGTAATTCTATCAAACCACTTACATCAATATATCTTAAAATTTTGCAGCTTCCGACCAAGAGACAAGGTTAACTTCGAGACTATCATCAGAGCATAACACTGAATTAAAATCACCCATTAGTAACCATGACTCTTAAAAAATAGAGCTTCGGGTTTTTATTTCCATTCACATGTCTCTTCTTTCCTCTCCTGTGTAGTATGCATACACAATTGACACCCTAAATGTTAGTTAAAGAGGGACGTAGAAGACCTTGCAAGTCAGCATTTGGGGAGATCTTTCCACGAACTCCACTTTATAGTAATGTGGTCTCCAAACTAGTAGAATTCTTCCATTATAGTGTGACTCTAGGTTGGTTAGGAATTTCCAACCTCTAGACATTTTATTCACAACTTTCTCCATGTTTTGGCTTTTCACCTTTGTTTCAACTAGCCCTACCAATCCCACCTTTTCTTATTGACGAGGATTAACACCTTCTTCTGCTTATTCAGGGTATTAAATCCTCTCACATTCCATCATAACATGTTAACCATTCCCTACTGGGAATATGGTTTTACCACCTACTGTTTGTCAGGTTTTGGAGCTGGGCTATTTACCTCAATTGATTTATTCAACATCTGGAACAAATTATTAGTAGTGACTTGTATTTGATGTGGACTTTTGCTCCTTACGATCTTGAATGTTGCTATCCAACCGACATAAGATGGTTCCCGTGTTCTACTTCTTGTTAGACAACTTGCATTTATGTCCTCTCTCTAGTTTTTAAATCAACCTGTTTATCCTCTTTTACCTCACTTCTTTGTCAAACTTGTGTTGGTGGCTTTCCCTTCTTCTAATTTTCCTTTGTTACACCCTTCCTATTTGAAGGATTCTTCCTTCTATATTCATTTGTGGAGTGCCCATATTTATCACAAAACCAGCAATGAGTTGGCTTCCAGTCATACAAAACTTTTTGTTCTATCACCTTTCCTTCTACATTCTTGAAACACACTAGTATTAGAAGATTAGCCCCCAACTCTACCTCAACTAGGATTCTAGGAAAATTAAGTCCTTACTTCTTTTAAGTTTGTTGATCTGTCATCAACATTTTTCCTATCAAACTCCCTATCTTGCTTAATCCATTTGGACTTCAATACTTGAAGTCCAAACCTAGGAGTTTTATGCAAGTTGGAACATAAATGAATTCAATTCCTTCTTTGTGAATTCCATATCAATAGACCATGCTTTCGAAATAAATGGCTTATTATCAAAATGGTAAATTTCTCATTTCAACACTTCCTCTTTTCCTTTAACTTAATCAAACCTTACTATTATGACTCCATTTTTCAGCATCACCACCATGTTCAACCCATACTTTTCTCAAATTCTTTGGATGTATCCATTGATTACAGTGAATGAAGGGTGTGCACTTAGAACATAACACATCACTGCATCATTCCAATAGCTAATTTCGGACTCAAGGTCTTCTAAGTAAATATCGATAGTTGACTTATCACCATGTTTCTCTGGAACAACATAATCTAGCTTGAATCTTACAATTGATAGTTAGAAATGTCGAAAGTGTCCCACTCTGTTCTCACCTTTGGCATTTGCACAATTTCCTCTTCCACTTCATTTGCCCATGCTTTCGTTCCACTTCCAGATGGAGACAATTGCCTCGAAGGTTTTGGATAAGTGATTTTGACCCAATATTTTTGTGATATTACACAAGTTTCCTTCTCTGTATCCTTAACCTTCTGTGCCGCTAACTGAGCTTGTTTCTCTACCTCTTGCTTCCTGTTTATTGTTGCACTAGATTCAGATCTAATTTCGATTTCTTCTTGGAGGTCAAGCTGTTTTGCCTTTTTCCCTCTTAGCTGATTTTTTTTAGTTGTTGCTTCTTGAGCCATTAGAGCCTTTTACGATGGAGCACGAGCTCTCTTCCCCATGGACAGAGTACGTTAGTAAACTTGGCTGAGAGAGAAGGACCCATCAAGAAAACTAGTCTAAATAATTTGTGTTCAATTTGGTTTTTTCCTTAGTAAACCGTGGTTTTAATACTTGTTGCCTCACTTGATGTGTTAGTCTTAATATATGATTCGTATGACACTAAATATATGATATTCATAGACTTAAAAATTTTCTCTTTTAAACATCACATTTGTTCCCTTGAAATTTTACCTTGTCTAGATTGAATTTGTGTTAATAATCTTAAATTTCTTCCCTCATGTATCCACCTCTATATTCAAACTTATTTTTAAAGAATATGATGTAATAATTGGTGTTGCTAGCATATGATAGTTGTCTAGCTTGTTTCTGCCATGGAGTTATTCTAAAAAAGATTGTCAATACTCCATCTTCTTATACGATATTAGTTATGACATGTGTGCTATTTGAGTGTCATTATTTTTAGTGCCAATGAATGTTTTGTTTATAATATAGAGTGCTAGATTTCTTTTAATTCATAGTAACATTATGCTTGATCACTTTACATGTGATATGAATGAGTATTAATCCTTATTATCTTACTTGCATGAACCTGTCCATCCGAGTTGCTTGTGTACTTTCTTTCCTCTTTGCATCTCTGAGATGATCTATGGAGGCTCAAGTTTCCATTTATGAGTCACCCCATCTTGTTCAAATTACTGGAAAGCTGATGAACAAGTCCAAGGAAAGCTGAATCACATGATCTTTGGAGGAAATATACAACAGATATACATATGTATACAAACAATGTATACGTTTGATACACAATAGAAATGGACTAAAAGCCTAAAACGCAACAGCAGGACGTTTCAAAAATCAGTCCAGGCGAACAAAACCTGATTTTGGGCCAAAAACTTTGGACACTCGTTAAATTTTGATATTTATTTCTTAATTTGTTTAATTGTTATTTTTTGAATTCTAACTTTAACTTTGGTTTTACATGATTAAAATTCCCCAAAAGATGAACTGTTTTATATTATTTACTCTTTTAGAGATTATATTCAAATGCCTTTCCTTTACTTAGTCATTTCTGACAAAGTTTACTTTCTTTCTAAATTACTCTAAGTATTTTAAAATTAAATACATCTTAAATAATTTTCCAATATCTTTATTTTCTTTTAAGTAATTTTTCCAAAGTTAGTCAAATAAGTTTCAAATCATCGGATAACGGCATGTTTGCACACATTTCAAGTGCTTAAAACCTTGTTGGAATGGAAATATAAACCTCGTAATTCTTTAGAATTTTGTAAATATTCTTCTATTTTAAGTCTTTCTGGAATTAGTTTTAATGTCTTCTTCATTTTTTTTTATAAAACAAAGTGATGACTCCATTAAATTGGTTTTTTAACTTCAAGTTTGAAATCAATTTTCAAAATCGGTCTTTTCTTCCATAAAACAGAAATGGCGACTGTCACAACCTAAAGTGACCCCTAGACGTGACATGACGTACAAGACCCCAAAAGGCCCTATACAGGACACATAGCATACATCATACAAGAAAATAGTAAGTAAGAAGTTCAAAGACAATTTCATATCAAAAGAGAGGAAGTTTAAACATAGTATCAAAGCCATCAAATACATGAATAGAAGGAAAGTGGGACGTAACCCATACAAGTCTTAAAAGTAAAATGACATAAAATAATAACAATGCAATGTCCTCAAACATATGAGGACTCACCAAGTCTTCAAGTCTCTATGTACTCACTAGCCACGAGCGAAATGAGAAGAATTGCCAAGCCCTACATTTTGAGACAAGGTAGGCAAAAGTATGCGTTAGTACATAGAATGTTCCAAGTATGATAACAATGCATAGAGGTTACAAAATCATGCTAAAAAGGACTATATATATTATATAATGACCAATTCAAACATACGATTTCATGATAGAAAACATGAGGTAAAAGCTATGAAGATGCAAGGAAATCATCTTAAACCAACATATGCCCAAAAGCTTTTAGAAAGAAATCTTAGTTCATTGTTGTGGAAAGCCTTAACCGACATAGACCATGTGAGCTATAATATGGAATCCGGTGTCTACCCCACACCGAAAAGAGGTGCCCTTACTTGCCAAGGTAAGAACCATAGTTTCTAGCTTAGGTGGATCAACTAGCTAATGTTTATCTAAGACAAACCTATGGTGGCACATAGTTATGGGATAAGAAGATTGTTACAAGAAACCCAGTCTCTACTTGTGGGAGAGCTTCCATCTCAATATCCACTCGGTACTAAGCATAATTCCCACGGATTAGTCATCATTCATAACTTAACTTATAATTTTTTTCTTTTTTAGGGAACATGGGTAATTGCTTCTTGTCCCTTCATTAAGATAGCTCCTTAATCTTGATTCAAAGTTTAGTTGAGAATACCTTTCAACTCTTATGAATCCTTTATTTGAGAATAGTCCTTTCACAAAGCAAATTTTGAGTAGTATGTGAGAAATCCTTTCACAACCCAATAACAATCAACATTTATGCTTCACTCTCAAAGCAAGTCGTAAATCATCATAATTTCATAATTGAACATGCATATTTTCATAAAATTCATCTTTTGATCATTCATGAACTTCATCGTAGGATCATAGCTTGAAAACCATAAATCATGCATGGGCTCATAAAATTTCATCTTAAAATCATTGAATAATTCTCAATTCATGCATAAACAACCTCAATCTCATCAATTAAATCATAATTTGAGAGAACCCATAAGATAGAAGAAAACCCTAATTTCAATTGAAAAATTCTAACTTTGTAAATTGGAGAAATTGGGAACCCTATGGAGGAAAAGACTCCATAGGTTAAAGCTATCATACCTCAATGCCAAAAGCTTGAAATCAATGGAGGATTAGTGGACTTGACCTTCAAACCCTAACTTTATTCTTTTTCATCCTTGCTTCTAGAGAAAGAATTATTTTAGGAGAGAAGATTTTGAGAGAGCTGGGAATGATTAAGAATAGGTAGAATTAGGCTTATAAGGTTTATATAGGGCCTAGGTTAAGGGCTAAACCCACTTAGATTAGGAATTAAACACCTAGGGAAAAGATCAAAAAGCCCTTTAAAAAAATAACTATCGGACCTCATCTACAGTTGGACCTACGGTCCGTAAGTCAACCTACAGATCGTCCTGTCAATCGTAGATAGATTCAAAGAATATTTACCTTTGGACCTCCAATGACGGTTTCCATGTACGGTTTGTTGGTCCACCTATGAACCGTACATTCCAGCTATCATTCTCAACTTAATGCTTTAAAATTTGACTAAGTCCAGGGGTGACCTATGAGACACACCTACGATCCGTAGAAGCAATGAAGGACCATCATGCTGATTCGTAAAAAGAGTTCTGAGGCATGACATTTTTAAAGACATTCAGTAGGCGAACTATGGTTCCCACCTACGGGCTGTCAGTCAATCTACGATCCGTAGGTGGCCTCCATCGTTACTGGCATTGGATTTTGAAAATATGTAACTTTCCTTCGTTTCAAATCCGAGGTTACATTATCTCCCTCTTGGGAACATTTGTCCTCGAATGAGAATCAAGACATCATAAGGAGGGTCGGAACAAGATCTGACAACCCAACGAGAATGCAACAACATAAATGTGCATATCTGAGGAGGAAACATCAACTCTAAGCTAAAGGATGTTCAACACATCATTTCGTAAGGTCTATATGCAACATATACTCAATGCACATAAACAGGAAGAAATCAATCAAGTTAACTCATTTCCTCAAAATTAAGCCTTTTTCATGAACATGAATAAATGAAGAATCATGGGAATATCTAAGACACATGAAACCAAAAGAGTGAACCATGAGGAACTAAATACTTCCAGCTAGAGTAGGAGTGGAGGGAAAGAGATGAGGATAACGGGACATCATTTCAGCCTCAGCATCCTAAGTAGCACCCTCAACTAACTGATTCCTCCAAAGAACCTTAACGAAAGAAACTTCTTTATTCCTCAACTTCCAAACTTGCCGGTCTAAAATCTCAACCTGAACCTCTTCATAAGAAAGAATTTCCTTTACACCAAGGCTCTCCGATGGCACTATCGATGAAGGATCGCCAACACACTTCTTCAATAAGGAGACATGGAAAATCGGATGAATCGACGCAAAATCATTAGGCAAGTCAAGTTCATAAGCAACCTTGCCTATTCGCCTCAAAATCTGATATGGACCCACATAACGGCGACTAAGCTTCTCTTTCTTTCCAAACCTCCTTACACCCTTCATGGGTGAAATTTTCAAGTAAACCCAATCATCAACATCAAATTCTAGATATCTCCTTCTAACATCGGCATAAGACTTTTGTTGACTTAGAGCCATTTTCAACCTTTCTCTAATAAGCCGAACTTTCTCCATAGCCTTATGTACCAACTCGGGACGTATCAAAGCAACTTCTCCAACTTCGAACCAACCTATAGGAGATCTACACCTCCTACCATAAAGAGCCTCAAATGGAGCCATAGCAATACTTGAATGGTAGCTATTATTGTATGCAAACTCAATCAAAGGCAAATGATTATCCCAATTACCCTTGAAGTCAATCACACAAGCTCGAAACATATCTTCAAAATTTTGATAGTGCGTTCTGCTTGCCCATCGGTTTGAGGATGAAAGGCCATACTAAGCTTAACACGGGTACCAAGGCCCTTTTGGAAAGACTTCCAAAATTGAGAAGTAAATTGTGTACCATGATCGGATATAATGGACAGGGGCGCTCCATGTAACCTAACCATTTCCCTTAAGTACAACTTAGCATAGTCTTCTACCGATTAAGAAACCTTGACGAGAATGAAATGAGCCAATTTCCTCATACAATCCAAGATAACCCAAATCGAGTCATGTTATCACCGGGTGCGTGGTAAACAAACAATAAAGTCCATATTCAAATCTTCCCACTTCCAAGTAGGAATACTAATATCTTGGGACAAACCTCCCGACTTTTGGTGCTCAACTTTCACTTGTTGATAATTTGGACACTTCACCATAAATTTTGCAATGTCCTTCTTCATCCCATTCCACTAATAGACCTCCCTTAAATCACGGTACATCTTAGTGGCTCTTGGGTTGATGGAATATCGGGAACTATAGGTTTCTGATAAGATCTGCTCCCTTAAGTTACCAACGTCCGAAACACACAAACGACCTTGATATCGAAGTACACCATCTCCCCCTTGGGAGAAAGCCTCAATAGGCATTTTAAGCACCGCTTCCTTCAACTCCATCAGAATTGGATCAAGACCTTGCATTGCTTTCATATCCGACACAAAGGATGATTTAAACTATTATGAATAATCACGCCACCTTCATTAGAATTAATAAACCGAACGCCCAATCGGGAAAATCTATGAACATCTCAAACCAATTCCCTCTTACTATCCCCAACATGAGTAACACTACCCATGGATAACCGACTAAGAGAATCCGCCACCACATTCTCCTTACTGAGGTGATAGAGGACACTCATATCGTAATCCTTCCACAATTCAAGCCACCTTATTTGGTGAAGATTTAGATCTTTCTGCTTAAACACATATTCAAAACTCTCGTGGTCGGTAAAGACATCCACGTGAACACCATAAAAGTAATGTCTCCAAATCTTTAGAGTAAACACAACCGCCGCCATGTCTAAGTCAAGGGTAGGATAGTTTTTTTCATGAATCTTAAGTTGCCTTGAAGCATAAGCAATGACTTTCCCATTTTGCATAAGGACACATCCCAACCCAATTCTTGAGGCATCACAATAAACCACAAACCCATCAGACCCTTCAGGTAGAGTTAACACCGGAGTGGAGGTGAATCTATCTTTCAACTCTTGGAAGCTCTTCTCATATGCCTCAGACCATAAAAACTTAACTTTCTTTTGGGTCAATGCCATAAATGGAGAGGCAATCAAAGAGAACCTCTAAAAAACCCTTCTATAGTAACCAGCTAAACCCAAGAAACTTCAAATATCTAAAGAGGATAGAGGTCTAGGCCAACTCTTAACCATATCCGTCTTTTTAGGATCTACCTCAATACCCTTCCCGAAAACAATGTGACCAAGAAAAGCCACGGACCTTAACCAAAACTCGCATTTACTAAAATTCACGAAGATTTGTTTGTCCTTGAGGACTTGCAACACAATTCTCAAATGATCGGTATGCTAACCTTCACTCCTTGAGTAAATCAAAGTGTCATCGATGAACACAATCACAAACATATCTAGGTATTGTCTAAACACCCTATTCATCAAATCCATAAATGCAACCGGAGCATTAGTAAAACTAAACAACATCACCAAGAATTCATAATGGCCAATCTAGTCTAAAAAGCTATTTTCGGAATGTCATCTTCCTTCACCCTTAATTGGTGATAGCCCGACTGAAGGTCAATCTTAGAGAAGTAACTTACTCCTTGAATTTGGTCAAACAAATCATCTATCCTTGCAAGAGGATACTTATTCTTAATGGTAACCTTATTCAATTTCTGATAATCAATGCTCATGCGAAGCGAACCATCCTTCTTTCGAACAAACAACACTAGGCACCCCATGGCGAGATACTTGGTCGGATAAAGCCTTTATCCAACAAGTCTTTCAATTGTTCCTTTAATCCTTAAGTTCTGTTGGAGCCATTCGATAAGGAGGAATAGAGATAGGCTGCGTGTCAGGGAGAAGGTCAATATCGAAGTCTATTTCCCTTTCGGGAGGAACACCGAGTAGATCAACGAAAAACACTTCCGAAAACCCATTCACAATGGGGACCGACTCAAAGATAGGGGTTTCGGAATCCGTATCCCTAACCCGAACAAGATGGTATATGCAACCCTTAGAAATCATCTTCCTAGCTTTAAGACAAGAAATAAATCATCTTTTAAGCATAGAGTTTCCCCCTTTCCACTCTAGGATAGAATCATTTGGAAACTAGAACTTGACCACTCGGGTCCAACAATCAATCGAAGCATAACATGAATGCAACCAATCCATCCCAAGAATAACATTGAAATCTAGCATATCAAGCTCTACAAGATCAACATGAGTGACTCTATAGGATAAGGAGATGGGACAAAATCTATAGACCCTCTTAGCCACGATGGATTCACCGATAGGAGTGGAGACAGAAAAGGGATCTAATAACACATCCGGAAGAACATCAAACCTCATAGACACATATCACGTCACAAAAGACAAGGTAGCACCGGGGTCAAGAAAGGCATAAACATCAAGTTGGAAGACTTTCAACATACCAGTAACAACATCGGGAGAACCCTTTTGATCATGACGAGTTGAAGTGCATAGAATCTATATTGCTTAGGAGCGTTGGAACCCTAACCACTATGTGAATCTAGTCTACCTTCTCTTCCCTTAGCCACAAGTGATGGAAAATCCCTTATCTTATGACCACTCTTACCACAACCGAAACAACCATCCATACCAGCTAAGCATCTACCCTCATGCTTCTTTCAACATTTAGCACAAGTAGTTAACAAAGATCCACCACCATTTCCTCCTTGAGGCTTAGGGTTAGACAACCTATCTTTGTTGAATCTAGGCAGAGCATTGAAGGAACCTTGACCGAAAAACCTTTTTCGAAACTTTTGACGACCATACCCATCGAGCCTTGAGCACGGAAAGTTAGCATCACCGATCTTAGCCCTATTTGTTTCCCTAGACTTTTCCTTGAGTTTCTCCTCTTATATTTGTTGAGCATAAACCATTAGACGAGAAATGTCTATATCATTGATAAGCATGGTTGTACGACATTCCTTGACCACCAATTCAAACATTCCCGACACAAACTTACTCATCCTTGCCCTTGGATCGGCAGCCCTAGTAGGAGCATACCTAGACTATTACGTGAAGTTCAAAGAATACTCCTTCACACTCATGTTTCCTCGACGAAGGTAAATGAACTCAAGTACCCTTGCCTTCCTCATCTAGAGGGGAAAGAACCTATCAAGGAAAGAAACCTTAAACTTCTCCTAATCAAAAGGACCCGCATCAACCGCCCTCTCACTCTTTCATTTCTCAAACCACACTTAAGCCACACCATTAAGTTTATAAGTGGCCAATTCCACCTTTTCTACCGGGGTTACACCCAGGATCATCAACACCTTATACACCTCATCAATGAACTCTTGAGGATCTTTCTTGACCTTGGAACCATGAAACTCCGGAGGGTTCATCCTAGTGAAGTCCCTCAACCTAGATGCTACCGTACCCACATTTGGGTTCACGGGAGCCAAAACCTCCCTATTTGCTTGAGCCATCATGGCTTGGGCCGACACTTGAAAAGCAGCCCTAAACTCCGTATTAGTCACTATTTCAGCCAAAGGGTGGACTGGAACCTGAGGAGCTTCTTGTTCCACATTCTCTCTCGCATTCCTCCTAGCATATTCCCTTCGAGTGGCCATATCCTAAAAAGCATCGATTAGGGATTAAAAGAGAGACATATAGAGTTAAATTCTATCGCACAACTTTAGGGTGATGAAAGAAGTGGAGTTTCCTAAACATCTTATAGCCCCTCATTCATAAGTGTGGCGCACTTCACACCCATGAACAAGACTTTACTCGACGTGGCTTATGAGACATTCTAGGACCTTTATAAAACCTTGTGCTCTGATACAAAGTTTGTCATGACCTAAGGTACCCCGTAGACGTGACTTGGCGTACAAGACCCCGAAAGGCCCTGTACAAGCCACTTAGCATACATCATACAAGATAATAGTAAGTAAGAAGTTCAAAGACAATTTCATGTCAAAAGAGTGGAAGTCTAAACATAGTCTCAAAGCCATCTAATACATAAATAGAAGGAAAGTGGGACGTAACCCATACAAGTCTTAAAAGTAAAATGACATAAAAGAATAACAAGGCAATGTCCTCGAATATATGAGGACTCACCCAGTCTTCAAGTCTCAATGTACTCACTAGCCACGAGGGGAATGAGAAGAATCTTCAAGCCCTACATTATGAGACAATATAGGCAAAAGTAAGCGTTAGTACATGGAATATACCAAGTATGATAACTAGGCATAGAAGTTACAAAATCATGCTAAAAAGGACTATATATAATATAATGACCAATTCAAATATATGATTTCATGATAGAAAACATGAGGTAAAAGCTATGAAGATGCAAAGGAAATCATCTTAAACCAACATATGCCCAAACACTTTTAGAAAGAAATCTTAGTTAATTGTTGTGGGAAGTGAGCCTTAACCAAAATAGACCATGTGAGCTATAACATGGAATCCGGTGTCTACCCCACATCGAAAAGAGGTGTCCTTACTTACCAAGGTAAGAACCATAGTTTCTAGCTTAGGTGGATCCACTAGCTAATATCTATTTAAGACAAACCTATAGTGGCACATGGTTATGGAATAAGGAGATTGTTACAAGAAACTCGGGCTCTACTAGCGGGAGAGCTTTCATCTCAATATCCACTCAGTGCTAAGCATAATTCCCACAGATTAATCATCATTCATAACTTATCTTATCATTTTTTTTTTAAACAACATGGGTAATCACCTCTTGTCCCTTCATTAGGGTAGCTCCTTTATCTTGATTCAAAGTTTAGTTGAGAAAACCATTCAAGCCTTATAAATCCTTTATGTGAGTGTAGTCCTTTCACAAAGCATGTTTTGAGTAGTATGTGAGACATCATTTTACAACCAAATAATAATAAACATTTATGCCTCACTCTCAAGGCAAGTCTTAAATCATCATAATTTCATAATTGAACATGAATATTTTTATAAAATTCATCTCTTGATCATTCATAAACTTCATCATAGGATCATAGCTTGAAAACCATAAATCATGCATGGACTCATATAATTTCATCTTAAAATAATTGAATAAATCTCAATTCATGCATAAACAACCTCAATTTCATCAATTAAATTGTAATTTGAGAGAACCCATAAGATAGAAGAAAACCCTAATTTCAATTGAAAAATTCTAACTTTGTAAATTGAGAAAATTAGGAACCCTATGGAGGAAAGGATTCCATAGGTGAAAGCTATCATACTTCAATGCAAAAAGCTTTAAATCAATGGACAATTAGGGGACTTGACCTTCAAGCCCTAGCTTTCTTCTTTTTCTTCCTTGCTTCTAGAGAGAGAATTATTTTGGGAGAGAAGATTTGGAGAGAGCTTGGGAATGATTAAGAATAGGTAGAATTAGGCTTATAAGGCTTATATAGGGCCTATGTTAAGGGCCAAACCGACTTAGATTAGTAATTAAACTCCTAGGGAAAAGACAAAAAAGGCCTTTAAAAAAAATAACGTTCACACCCCCATCTACGGTTGGACCTACGGTCCGTAAGTCAACCTACGGACCGTCCTGTCAACCGTAGATAGATTCAAAGAATATTCACCTTTGGACCTACAATGACGGTTGCCATGTACGGTCTGTGGGTTCACCTAAGAACCATACATTCGAGCTGTCTTTCTCAACTTAAGGCATTAAAATTTGACAAAGTTCTGGGGTGACCTACGAGACACACCTACGGTCCGTAGAAGCAATGACGGACCGTCCTGCTGAGTAATAAAAAGAGTTCTGAGGCTTGACATTTTTAATGACATTCAGTAGGCCAACTACGGTTCCGCCAGTTATTCTACGGTCCATAGGTGGCCTCCGTCGTTACTGGCATCAGATTCTGAAAATCTGTAACTTTCCTTCCTTTCAAATCCGAGGTGTTACAACGACTCCGCTGGGGACTTGAATAGGTTCTAACCTTAAGATTTGAATTTATTTTGCTATAATATGTATTTTCTTTTACTTGTTTAAAATTTTAATAAATTATATTTATCGCATCTCAAGGCATTGCATTCCGTCACACGACAAATAGAATGCATTTGGAAAAGGGCAGTTATGTGGTTATACGTGGCTGTATGATAACGCTCTAACTACTCTCTAAAACAAATCCAAAGAGTAAGTGATCGTTGTCAATAAAAATATCCAACTAAGAGTCAGGGTCGAATCCCACAAAGAACAATTTGTCGGTGATTGAAAAGATAAAGAATGACTACCTACAAGTTTTAACCTAGACTTAAAAATATACTATTGTCAATATCAAGAGTGATTTAGTAACCAAATGACGACTTTGGGCCAAAACGATATCAAGTAAGGGATGAATGGGAATTGAAAATTTTAGAATTTAATCAACACTCAATGATCCATTGCAATTCAATCCATGCTCATTCAATCATAGATAGGCTAAATTATTATAAGTCAACCCTAATCTCCTTTAGGTCTCAAAGAGTTATATCAGGATATCTCCTTTCAGTCTCAATCGTGTCAACACAAAACTATGTAAGACCTTAATCTAAACCTTTATTTCTACCAAGTTTATCATTCAACAAAGTAGAAATAAGTTATCTCTTTTCTGTCTCAAATTTAGGACTCAAAGCTAAATATGATTATTAACCTAATTCTCTAGTTCACGAATTCTCTTTCGAGCAACCCACAAAGGTCGGAAGCTAGATTCAAACGTGCACTCTCAAATCATAAATTCAAACATGAAAACCAGAGTAAACCCATTTCATGAATTCAAAAATGGAATCAAGGAATTACAGTAGCAATAGAGCAATAAAACAAATACCCAAATAACTTTGTCTGTTTTTTGCACAAAATCCTCAATTTCATACACACAATTATACCCACATTTCTAGCAATTAAGAACAAGGAAATGAAGAGAGAAAAAATAAATTTACTAAGAAAAAAAATCTCCAAATCCACAACAACAATGCGAGGCAACTTGCCTTCAATGTCTTAACTCAAAATTAAGATCTACAAACTACGGTTTTTCCTTTTTATAATCTAAAAGATGAACTTCTTTCTCTAAAATCTGATATGCAATGTGATATATGGAATCAATGCTTCTTTTCAACTCTTTTATGAGAATTTATGGTCCGTTGCATGAGAATTTCCATTTTTGCCCTTGACCAATTAGGCGGGCTTCGCAAAAGAGGCATGAAGTTCGCAAAATCGGACCTCAAAAAAGTGAACTTCCATTTGCTAAAGCGACCCCCGCCTTTTTGAACCAGTTCGAAAAAGCAACCCCTTTATGGTCGCTTAAGCGACTAGTTGACTTTGTTGACCCGTCCGCAAAAACAAACTCCTTTTCACAGGTGAGACATTTGAGGCTCATTTCCTACCAGGTTCAACTCCTTTTTAGCTCCTATTCCACTTTTATTCATCATTTTCTTTCCCAGCATCAAAACACGTGAAATCAACACAATTCAATAGATTATTATCCTCATTCTCTACTTGAGTGCCACAAAATCACACGAAAAGAGCCTTAAATGAGTGCAAATACACCACTCATCAACACCCCTAACATAGAAACTTTGCTTGTCCTCATGAAAAACAATATTCAAAACACAAGAGGCACTCAATTTAAGCACACCACCTTTCTATTTAAGCTAAGGGTCATGGTCATGGCTTTGGTTGGTACTAATAATTTTCAAGAAAGAAAGTGATTCTCAATTCAAGCAACCCCTTAAGCTCAAGCACAATTTCAAAACTCAATGTATTTCCAAGAATGATGAAGTGACAACATTAATTATCAAGAAGTGACTCCCAACTACTAGTCAACTAAACAACTTCCCTTGACATAATTTTGGAATCTATCAACTTCGCCAATCTTTTTTAGTTTTCATGCCCTCACAAGAAGAAAAATGTCCCAAAAATGCAAACACAAGTTTACACTAGGCAAGTGACAAAAGATGCAAACACTCCCACTCACAAAGAAAACATCTCATGAACACAAATCCCACACCATAGGCTTGCCCATGTTTTCAATCAACATTGAGTCAACTTCATTTGGTTGAAAATCTCATAGGACTTTCTTAAGCTTGTAATGTAGACTTAGGGAAGGTTAGGATATAATTTAGGTACAAGTGACTACACCCTCCTTTAACACTACACAACAACTCATCATTTCCAACTCTTTCCATTTCTTCACTTTCAAAACCAAGGCAAATTTTCACCATATTTTTCACTTTTCACATTCTAGATGCCCTCATGTGCAACAATTTTCAACTTTTGGAGAATTCAAGTCTCATTTATTCACAACTTTTTTTCTTGGAGTCTTTTCTCCATTTTTATTATCAAGCCTTCATGTGGTAAGCATCCTATCTATGAGTTCCCCATGACATATCCAACTTAGTCTTTTAGCCTCAACTTTCACAATTCTCAAGTTCAAAGAGGAAATGAGTCAAAAGAGGGTTCGTTTTTCAAAAACGACAAGGCTGTAATGTGTTTGCCAATAAAAGGGATAAGGCTCAAAGGGAACAACTAAGGATTTATTTAGTGCAAAGGTAGGATTTTTAGGCCATGTAGACTTTAAGAACAATCAAAGAAAGCCTAAGATCATTTCTCCAACCAAAATCAACCAAGACCAACATTTCTAGATCAACCGGGCAAGTTCTAGATAACATAAGTGAATACAAGGAATTATTTTCAACAACTCGACACACGGCATGCAAACTATTCTAGAAGGCTCAACTTCACTTCCTAGTCAAGAACAAAGGAGTTATTTATCACATTTTACCACCTAGTAAGTTGAAGTGACAAAAAGAGTCAAACCATTGTCACAATATCATTCATTTCCACCATTTTCACAAATATTTGGAGGGTGCTCATTTATGATTCACTAGGCTTGACTATGTCTATTAGTGGCAAACAAGTCACAACCTCACATCACAACACAACAAAGCCAAAAACACTGAACAAAATGAGGAATTGACCTTAAGAATGACGTCACTTGATCTATAATTGGGCAAATTTAAGCCTTTTCGTTAAGCATTCACAAGGGCTTCCAATCTCACAAGCTACGGGTACTCAGACATCACCTACTTCAAGGTATACAAGCATAAAGCACTATCACCATGATATATTAAAACAAAAAGAAACTACAAAAATACTACTATAATAAAAGAAAAAATATAATAAAAAATGACCAATCTACACAATAAACAAAAGCATCCAAAACATCAATCCGACATGTTAATCAAAACAAAAGAAACAACCCAAAGGGGAGCAGGAGTGAGAGAGACATACCAGATTGTATTTTCACAAGGAAGACCAAGAATTTGAAATCTTTTTGAGACAAGTGAGGAGGAGAGCAAGGGTGTGAACCTTTTATTTTGGGTGTTTTGCCCGTTTGGCTTCTGCTTAGTATCTTTTGAATGTCTTACCTTCACTTAACTGACAATTGGTCCCTTTTGCGACCTCTCATGAAAGGGCGGGGTTCGCTTAAGCGAGTGCCCCTTCGCTTAAGCAAATATCGCTTTTGTAAGAGGGAGCTACTTATGCGAACTTCACTTAAGCGAACATCCATTCGCTTTTGCAACTTCTGAGGCCACTTCTTGGCAGGCTTCTCACTATCCATTTTGGTGGACTCGGGGTCTATTGGGTGATTTACCTAATCTCAGTGGGCGAGTCGGGGCATTCAATGTCTCCACTTTCAAGGCTAGAACTTCTTATTCAACCTTGAATCATTCTTCCATTTTGGATCTTTGAGCAAGAGTGAGAGTGAGAGTGAAAGGGTTACTAAGCCACTTGAACATTGCTTTTCATGATTGTTGACCCTTAATTGTGTAACAACCTTGATTCCACATGAACTAGAGTTGCAAATAATGATCTTTTTGGCTTTTTCTGGTAACTCTAGCATAATGCTATTTATTTTGGCTTCTTGGATTGTAATTATTTTGGGTTTATTGCAAAAGCTTAAGATATGTTCCATATCCACCTCAATCCCTTCTTGTGTTCTTGTATTGGCTTTCAATATTTCAATCTCGAACTTGAGTTGGATCTTCTCATCACACCAAGTAAGGTGCAAGTCGGGAGACTCTTCTTTGCTCTTTCCAGCCATTGGATAATGAGGATTTTTCACCTTAGCCCTAAGAGTAGCAAGTCCAAACTCGAAGTTGACCATACCATAGCACCGAGTTAGGTGCCTTTTACAAAGACTTTCCTTTTCTTGAGAGAGTAGGTGTAGGACTCTCTAGCCTCAAATGAGCTTTTCATCCATGACCGTAAGCCTCACATTACTTATCACATTTGTTTCACCACAAGGCCATGGGTCGGTATAGGGCATACCAATAAAAAATATGTCATGATCACAAAAAGCCATCGAAACAAAAAAAAAGAAAGTAAAGATAACTATTCACAATTTGGATAGAAATAAGTAAATTAGAAATCCTAAATCAATTCAATACGCCTAATTGTTCCCCGGCGACGATGCAATTTTTGATAACGCTCAAACTACTCTTCAAAACAAATTCAAAGAGTAAGCGATTATTGTCAATAAAAATACACAACTAAGAGTCAGGGTCAAATCCCATAGAGAACAATTTTTTGGTGATTGAAAAGATAAAGAATGAGTAGCTACAAGTTTGAACCTAGACTTAATAAAACAAGATTATCAATGTCAAGTGTGATTTTGGTAACCAAATGACGACTTTGGGCAAAGACGATATCAAGCAAATGATGTATGGGAATTAGGAAATTCATAATTGAATCAACACTCAATGATCCATTGCAATTCAATCCATGCTCATTCAATCATAGATATGCTAGATCATCATCAGTCAACCCTTATCTCTTTACGGTCTCAAAGGGTTATATCACAATATCTCCTTTCGGTCTCAATCGTTTCAACACAAAACAATCCAAGTTTATCATTCAATAAAGAAAACCTAAATTATCTCCTTTCGGTCCAAAATTTAGGACTCAAAACTAAATATTATTATTAACCTAATTCTCTAGTTCATGAATTCTCTTTCGAGAAACCCACAAAGATCGGAAGCTAGATTCAAGCGTGCTCTCTCAAATCATAAAATCAAATATGAAAACTAGATAAAACCCATTTCATTAATTCAAACGCGAAATCAAGGAATTAAAAAAGTAATAGAGCAATAAATCAAATACCCAAAGATCTTTGTCTATTTCTAGCATAAAAGCCCCAATTTCGTACACACAATTACACACACATTTCTAGCAATTAAGAACAAGAAATGAAGAGAGAATTTTTTTTTTACTAAGAGAGAATAAAATCTCCAAATCCACAACTGAAATGTGAGGCAACTTTCCTTCAATGTCTCAACGCAAAATTAAGATTTACAAATTAGGGTTTTTTCCTTTTTCTAAGCTAAAAGATGAACTTCTTTCTCTAAAATCTGATATGGAATGTGAAATATGAAATCAATGCTTCTCTTCAGCTCTTTTATAAGAATTTTGGGTACGTTGCATGAGAATTTCCATTTCTACCCTTGACCAATTAGGCGGGCTTCGCAAAAGCGATAGAATGTTCACAAAAGCAGACCTTGCAAAAGTGAACTTTCGCTCGCTAAAGTGACACACGCCTTTTTGAACCATTTCGCAAAAGTGAACCCTGCCTGGTCGCTTAAGTGACCAGTTGACTTTGTTGACCCATCCCCAAAATCAAAGTCTTTTTTGTAGGTGCGACATCTGAGGCTCATTTCCTGCCACATTCTACTCCTTTCTAGCTGATATTTCACTTTTGTTCATCATTTTCTTTCCCAACATGAAAACACCTGAAATCAACATAATTCATAGATAATTAGCCTCATTCTCTACTTGAGTGCCACAAAATCACAAGAAAAGAGTCTTAAATGTGTGCAAATCCACCACTCATCAATGTCCCTTAAAAAATGAACAATTTAATTTTTGAAGTAATAATCCGATAGTTGGTTCATGTTGGGGTAGAATATCTCATCTGTGTGCATGGGGTTCTAAACGAATCTCAAGCACCATGTGAGGAATTTTGATCTTGGCAAATACCAGCTGATGTGCATCATCTGCAACATGCCCAAGCTTTTCTTCACATTTGCAGGTAGTGGGCCATATTCGTGGAGGCCAAGTGAATTGGTCTCAGTGTTTGCAAGGCAAAAGCCGTGTTCGTGAAGGCCTGACCTTGTTTCCTTGTGCATTCGTAGGAAGGCCACCGCATTCACGAAGGCTTAGGTAGTTGCCTTCCATGATCTTTAGGATGTTCTCCACGTTCGTGAAGACCAAGTCGAGTGAACCACCATGATCACAGGCTCCATCTCCACAATCATGATCCTATTTCGTGTGGTCTTTTATTTAAAATACAACTGTGATTAGACAATTTTCCAATAATTGAAAGTCATATATCTTGAGCTATAGAAGTCCGATTTGGGTTATTTCAATTGCAAACTATGCAGAAAGGTTGTGGCTACGTGTTGGAGTGTTTGGGGACTTACAGGGGGCATTATATTGAGGTAAAAATAACCCAAAGGGGCTTTCTAGCTTCATCTCTTTTCTTTAATAGTAAATTTGGTGCATGTCTTAGAATTGTTGTGTTTTGAGCCTTGAATTGTGTCCCATTTTGGGATACAAGTCTAGGGAGCTTAAATGGACCTTTTGATAGAGTCACTTCCAGAATTCTCGGTGTGGGTTCCACATTCCCTTTTGACTCAAATTTTGGTCCATCTCTAATTAATGTGATTTTAGTGTCTAAATGACCATCTTGATGTTGTGATTCTATTTTTGGTAGCGTGGCTATGTTCAGAGGACGTTCGAAAGAGAAAAGCTCTGAAATTGTTATTTAAAGCATGCAGAGTCTACTTGTAGGTAGGCTATGACTTTTTGTCCATAAGATTGAGCTCTAGAATGTAATGCATGTCGATTTGTGTGAATTTGAGTTGTGTAACTATTTTATCATGCCTAGTTAGTAAGATGTCTTTTTAAAGCTTTTATTAGGTTTTTCGAGGTTGTCAACATGTTGTTTCTTGTTCCTGATCATACTTACCTTATGGCCTCTTTTTTACTTGTTTATTGTTGTTATTGAAAGCATGTTTGGCCTTAGTCTAGTAGTAGACTAGTTCTTGACAGAGACATTCATAATTTTTAGCTGATAGACCTTTCAATTGCTCTAACATTGTCTCAAACGGCTTAACTCCCTATAGAATGATATATAAAACTTGATTATGGTAGAATTAGGCTTAGTTCAGTGGTAACTCAACTCCGATGACCTTTTATCTATAACTCTCAATTTCTACACCCTTAGTGGTTTACAATTGAGATTCGGGCTTCGTGCGATGGTTTGAGTGTAACACCCTGGATTCGAAAAGAACGAAAAACTTTGATTTTTTAAAATGTTGGTGACCCACGACTTGACCTACTGCCCGTTGGTTGACCTACCAACCGTAAGGTCAAGTGGTGGGAGGAGCCGTTGGTGCTACTGGTTTGGGGGCAGGGAAGTTAAAAAAAATATTTTGGTGACCTACTACATGACCAACGGTTTGTAGGTGGACCTACCAACCGTAGGTCAAGTAGTAGATGGGGTCGTTGGTTGGTTTTTTTTAAAGGGGTCTTTTAGTCTCTTCACCCAATGACTTATTTACTAAGATAGGTCGGTTACCCCTATTCCTAAGCCCTATATAGACCTTCTTAAGCCTAAAATCTACCCTTTTCCCTGATCAATTTCCAATTACTCACAAAACCTCTCCCAAATATTTCTCTCTCTAGAAGCTTGAAGAAGAAGAAGGACCTAATGTTTCAAGAACAAGCCTCCTAATCCTCCATTGATTTCAATGTTTTGGCATTGAGGTATGATGATCCTCATCTATGGAGCCCTTTCCTCCATAGAGTCCCAAAAGTTCCCTATTTTACAAGTTAGAAATCCTCCAATGAAGTTAGGGCTTTTCTTCCATGTTATGGGTTCTTTTAAATGTTGATTTAATAGATTGTTTTATGAACTATGAAGCATGAATTGAGTTGAATTTCATGAATTAAGATGAATCCCCATGAACCCATGTGATTTCCCCTATTTCAAAATTAGATTTGTTAATGGGTTGAATTGTGAAGAAGATGAATTTTATGAAGCCTATATGAACTCATGTATGATTTATGATTTCTAAAGCTATGATTTCATGATGAATTAGGAATGAACAATATATGGGTTTTATGAAAGTATGCATGTTCAATCAAAAACTAAGATTTTCCTCTTTTATGTGGGTTCTTTAAACTATGATCAAATTGCTTTGTTTATGTTTTTTTAAGCATGAAATTGGATTGAGTTGCATGTTCTAAGATGAATTCTTATGAGTCTATGTGAAATATATGGTTTTAAAGTTATTAGTTATGATGAACTATGCAAAAGGTGAAGTCTATGGAATCTTGCAATTAATTATGAAATTTATGATGATTTAAGACGTGCTTTGAGATTGAAGCATAATTGATGTTGTGGTTGAGTTGTGAAAGGGTTTCTCACGTAATGCTCACACTATGAATTTGAAAGGAACAAGGGGCGATTACCCATGTTTCTTAAGGAGCTATTCTAAAGGTAGACAAGAGGCGATTACCCATGTTCTCTACAAGTAGACAAGAGGCGATTACCCATGTTCCATAATGATAGATAAGAGGCAATTACCCATGTCTACTAATGATATAGAAGAGGCGATTACCCATGTCTACTAAAGTTAAGATGAATTATGAGTTATTACTATTCCGTGGGAAATATTCTTAGCACCGAGTGGACGAGTGGCGATTCCCCATGTTCCATAAACTACGTGCCACCATAGGATGATAATCTAGATAGACATTAGCTAGTGTATCCATGTAAGCTAGAAGTTCATGGTCTTACCATGGCATGTAGGACACCTCTTTTTGGTGTGAGTAGACACAAGATTCCAAGTTGATGGCTCACATTGTCTACATGTCTGTTTAAGGCTAACTCCCACAATAATGATCCAAAGTGACTTTCAAGGTATTTTCTCAAGTAAAGTAAAGATGTTTAGCTTGCATTGATCATGGTTTGTAACTTATGATTTCTAAACCGTTTCTCATGGTTTAGCTCGATCATTGCATGACTATGAAAATGTCCTATTTTAGCATGTTTAAATGTTTTTATGCATGGTTGTCATACATGGTACATATTTTTACTAACGCATACTCTTGCCTACATTTTATTATTGGTGTAGGACTTGGCTCATCCCCATCTTCTCGTGGCTAGTTCGTGATAGTAGAGATCTTGAAGAATTTGGTGAGTCCACATATGTTTGAGGACATAGCCATATTTACTTTCATGCCATTTGCTTTCTTTTGAAGACTTTGTATGGGTTACGTCCCAATGTTCTTTCATTCTTATGTTAGATCGCTTTGGGGACTATTTGTAGACTTCCGCTATTGCCCTAAACTCTTTTAATAATGAATTATCTTTTGAACTCTTAAATTGCTCCTATCTTTTATGATGCATGCTAAGTGGCTTGTATGAGGCCTCTCGGGGTCTTGTACGCCATGTCACGTCTAGGGGGTACTTTGGGTCGTGGTAAACTTGGTATTCAGAGCACAAGGTTTTAGAAAAGTCCTAGGAAGTCTCATAAGTCACGTTGAGTAGAGTCTTGTTCATGAGTGTGAAGCGCGCCACATTTATCAATGAGAGGCTACAAGATGATTAGGAAATTCCACTTCTTTCATTACTCCTAAGTCGTGCAATAGAGTGTAACTCTATATGTCTCTCTCTTAATCCCTATCCTATGTGTTTCAGGATATGGCTACTTGAAGAGATTATGCTAGAAGGAATGTGGGAGAAAATGGGGAACAAGAAGCTCCCTCTCAAGCACCTCAAGTTCCGGCCGACCCTTTGGCCGAACAAGTGACTAATGCGGAGTTCAGGGCTGCTTTTCAAGTATTGGCCCAAGCCATGACGGTCCAAACCAATAAGGAGGTTGTGGCTCCCGTGAACCCAAATGTGGGTACAATGGCATCTAGAGGTTGTCTAGCCTACTTAGCTCAACTCCAGAATTTTAGTGCGGAGTCCCATTCTATTTAGTCAATTCCCATAGTTTCAGATTTTCCATAAGTGTTCCCTATTGATTTGTCTGGCATGCCTTCAGATAGGGATATTGATTTTTTTAAAGATTTAGAGTCGGGCACTCATCAAATTTCTATCCTTCCCTACTACTTGACTCTGATAGAATTGTGAGAACTCAACACTCAACTTCAATAGATTTTAGTTAAGGGATTTGTTCATCCTACTCCATCACCTTTGGGTGCCACCGTGTTGTTTGTAAAGAAAAATGATAGTAGTATGATGATGTGCATAGACTACCAACAGACAAACAAGGTTACTATTCTCAATAATTATCCCTTACCTTGCATAGATATATATTCAGCCAGTTGTGGGGTGCTTTAATGTTTTCTAAAATTGATTTGCGGTTTGGATATCATCAACTAAAGATTAGACCAAAAGACATACCCAGGACAGCCTTCAGGACTTGGTATGGGCATTATGACTTCTTGCTAATGTCCATCGGGTTAGCTAATTCACCAGCAACCTTTATTAGCCTGATTAAAGGGGTCTTCAAGCTTGCTTAGATTTATTTGTGATTGTATTTATACATGAAATTCTAATCTATTACAAAAAGTAAAAAGGAACATGGAGAGCACCTTTGTATTGTTCTGGGTATCTTGGGAAAGCATATACTGTATGCTAAGTTTTAAAAGTATGAATTTTGGCCGCTTTTAGTGGCCTTTCTAGGCATGTGGTTTCAAAAGAATTGGTGATAGGAGATCCCCAAAAGACTGAGGCAGCTAAAATTTTGGTCCAACCGAGCTCTATGATAGAGGTTAAGAGCTTTTTGGGTCTCGCCATCTACTACCACATGTTTGTTAGGAATTTCACTATTATTGCTATGAATCAAACAAGATTAACTCAAAAGGAGGTGCCATTTGTGTTGTCAGAAAGTGTGAAGAGTATTTTAAAAAAACCAAGACCCTTTTTACTACGGCCCTCATCCTTACGTTACTAATGGAAGGTAAAGATTTTATTGTTTATTGTGATGCTTCACATTCGCGTTTGGGTGTTGTGTTGATGTAGGACATGAATGTCATAGACTATGCTTTAAGGCAATTGAAGATCCATGAGAGGAACTACCCAACCCATGATTTAGAGTTGGCAGTGGTAGTATTTTCCCTGAAGATCATGCGACATTATCTCTATGGGGTCAAATGTGAGGTGTTCGCCGATCACCACAGTCTACAACATGTGTTCACTCAGAAGGATCTAAATCTAAGATCGAGAATATAGATGAATTTATTAAAGGGCTATGATGTGACCATCCAGTTCCATCCATGTAAGGCCAATGTGGTGGCAAGCACATTAAGCCAGAAGATAGTTAGAAAGGTAGTTTTGCTCTCTTGGGGGTATGCAAGTGACCATTAGCTAGAGAAATTTGGGCTATGGAATCTAAGTTCATGCAACATGGTATTTCAGAGAAAGGTGGGGTGCTAGCCAATGTTAAAGTTTAAGCCCACTTTCATAGAGGATATTAAGACTAAATTATTTAGGGATGGGAACTTGAAAAAGCTCAAGAATAAAGTGGTGTCTGGGGAGACCTCATATGCTACACTAGATGCAAGTGGTGTAATCAGTTTTAGGGGGTGAATTAGTGTGCCTTGGGTTAATAACTTTATATAGAACATGTTAGCCAAGTCTCTATATTTTCAAAATTCGATTCATTCAGGTGACCTAGTTGCATCAGGATTTGAGACGACATTATTTGGTTTCCAGGATTGAAGAAATATATAGCTATGTATGTATCCAAGTGCATGAATTATCAGCAAGTAAAATATGAGCATCTAAGTCCTATCAGTCTACTTCATAGAATGTCACTCCCACAAAGATTTTGTGGGGTTATGATTTTATCTTGGTTATCATCGATAGGTTGACTAAATCGACTCACTTTATTCCACTTAAGGTGGATTATAACTCTCAATAGTTGACTAAGATATATGTCAAGGAGATAGTAAGACTGCATGGGGTGTCCCTCTCTATCATCTCCGATAGAGGAACTAAGTTTACTATTAAGTTCTAGTGTGAGTTACATGAAGCATTGTGCACTTAACCCACTTTTAGTAAATATTTTCACCCATAGACAAATGGCCGATAAGAGAGAACTAACCAGGTTCTAGAGGATGTGTTGAGAGCATGTGTGATTGACTTTGAAGATCATTGGGATAAGTTCTTACCTTTAGGTGAGCTTTCATGTAATAACAATTATCATTCTAGCATAGATATGACACCATTCAAGGGATTCTAGCGAAGGGAATGCATATAGCCTATACACTGGTTTGAGACTGGTGAGGTGAAGCCCTTGGGTGTTGATCTGGTAATTGAAGCTTAAAATATGATAAGAAATGTCCAAGCCAAGTTGTTGGCAGCTTAGTGTAGACAAATAGAGTATGCAAACCATAAGGTAAGAGACATGACTTATCAAGTTGTTGAACAAGTATTGTTGAAGGTGTCAACAATGAAATGTGTGATGAGGTTCAGTATGAAGAGTAAGCTTAGCCCTCATTACATTGGTCCATTCGAGATCTTTAACACTTTAGAGCGAATGGCTTACAGGTTAGCACTGTCACCAAACTTGTTTGGGGTTTATCTAGTATTTCATGTTTCTATGCTAAAGAAGTACCATAGGGATGGAGAATATATCATCAAGTGGGACTCAATCGTACTAGACAAGGATTTGCAGAATGAAGAGGAATCAGTGGTGATTCTTGAACGAGATGTTCTAAAGTTGAGAAAGAAAGAGATCAAAGCTGTAATGCTTTAGTATAAGCATCATCCGGTTGAGGAGGCTACTGAGGAAACAAAGAGGGACATGCGAGACAATTACCCTCAATTATTTGAGGACATAGGTACTACACACTTTCTAATTTAGCCCAGTTTTCTTATTTGTTCACTTGGGGACAAGCCATTGGTAAATTGGTATATATTGTAATGACCCTTTCCGTTCATTAAGGGGAGGGCAATGGTGAAAGAATTGGGCCAAATAAACTTTTATTATAGTGACTTAAAAACCCTAGGCTAGGTCAGTCCCAAATAGAATCAGAGTGACACGTGGTCTAGGGTAATCAAGGAATGGATGGAGTGGTATGCCTTAGCTTGGATTGCATTTCTAGGAGTTAAGACGTTAAGGAATCCACAGGGCCTTTTAAATTTAATTCAGGTGAGTAAAACTCCCGATATCTGATTAAGCATGACGAGGTTAGCTTAGAACGTCAAGATTCGAAGGTGTGTATTGAAATAGGGTTTTGAGGAAGGATTAATGGGGTTCTGACTCAATGTAGGCTTCTATTTTGGGCATCAAGCTGCTATAGCGGGTGGGCCGCTATAGTAAGTCAGCCACTGCAGCGGGATTAATTAGGGTTTTGTGCAAAAAAATCCCAAAAGCCTTTTATTTTCTGCAACTTTGTTCTTAGAACTAGAAGGGTGATTTAGATTAGTTTTCTTCAGTTTTTCCACAAAACGCTTTGGTGAAGGTAAGTTAATTAACTCCCCAACTTGTATTTTGATTCTTAATCCTTAGAATCTAGGTTGTTAATTTTGGGAAATGGTTTTTAACTGGAATTAATGGTTGAAAGAACCCTTGGTAGGTAGAATGATCATAGAAATGGCCTAGGGTTAGGATTTGGTTATTTTTTAGGCAATCTATGATTGATTATTGTGTTTTGATTATTGTTTAGACCAAGAACAAGTAAATATTCATAACAAAGGGGAAGCTTCAATTCTTTGGTGTTTCTAGGGCTTTATTCGATATAGGCGACAGTTGTAGTTTTCCAATAGGCTATATGTGTATGTTAACTGCATCATTAGTAATGCATGCATGATACATGATTACGGAAGTTGGTAAGGCATAATGTGAAATGTAAGATGTTTTTAATCGCATGCAAGGAATGAGTTACATGAATGTGCGTATGTGATTGTGATAAATTGTGGTTGTGATTGTGCTGTGTGTTGATGATTGGGATTGGGTTCCATGCTAACATCTGGAATGGGTACCACACCAATACACTAAGTTATGAGTGGGTACCATGTCGGTACACTAACTTGGGAATGGGTACTATACCGTTACACTAACTTGGGATCCAGTACTACACCGGTACATTAATAGTTTATATGAGTGGGTTCCATGAGAGAATAGGACTCGCTTGCTATGTTGTGATGATTCATGTTGTTATCCATATTAATTCTAGAATTTGTTATACTTGCATTGTAACTATGTGTTATGTTCTTACTGAGTTGTGGTTGCCTGTCCATATTTCGTATATTGAAACTAGCCGATGATCTTACCAGTAAACTGTGGTTGTGTACTGATACTGTACTTGATCCCTCTTTGTTGAGTACAAGGCATCTTAAGGAGGCTCTTCACTACCTCAACTGTGAGATCACCACTTCCTTCGGGCTACTACAGATTGCTTTCTAGTTTCTTAGACCCTTATTCGGACTCAAACATTCTAGCTCTATGCTTTCCTTCTTTATTTTGGGGTTGCATCCCCTATCTTAGAATATTAGATAATTTTGTACTATGACTTATAGGTTTGAAGGAGTTTATTTTTCATTTGTTCTGATAGACTGGTTGCGTTTATAGGAACTCAAACTTCTAATTATTTTAAGATTTCTCCTATTTATATATCATTTCTTGGTTTTCTTAAATAATTTAATGGGTAAGGTTGGGTTGGTAGTTGGTTCTCCCATGAGAGGGTTAGTATGGGTGCCACTCACGATGGGCAAGATCATGACATACTCTTTTTTCAATCATTGTTATGCTTTGCTAAAATAAAATTATATTGGATCAAGAATATATTCATATAAAATTTTAGAACAAACAACTCCATAAGAAATTTAACTATCAAAATCTAGGACCGAACATAAGAAAAATAAATTTTACCAAAAATTCAGACAAATCATAAAAGTGGGAACAACATTGCTAAATCAAAGAGCACCACATTTTAAAAAATATGGTCTATGAAGAGAAAATAACTTGGGAAAAATGCAAAAATAAATCAAAGAAGAATTGGAGATCTAAGTCAGCTTATGATGAGTCAGGGATTTTGGACTCGTTTTAGGCTTCTAGTTACCGTAGTTACCAAAGTTGTGCCCTCAATGCACATTCATATCTTAACTGATGGAAATGTTTTAAATTTCATCTATAAGAGTTTAAGGATGACTTGAGAACAAAAGAGACCAAAAATATCCAAGAACATGAAAAAATGAACTGAAGGGCGAAGCTAAAGCAAGCCAAAGGTAACTTAGCTCATTTTCGAATGGCACCAAGCTCTCAAAAGGAGAAACTTTTAAACCCCAAGAATCCATCTTAGATTTGCAATGAAAAGAGCATTCCGTGCATCGCTGAATTTACTCGTTGATTTAGTCGAGCTCATCGAAAGCCACAGGAGCCTGAAAGACAAAAACAACCTTTGGGAAGCTTATTTGTTGATGGAAATATGGATTTGGCGGATCGCCAAACACTCTGGCCATTTAGATTAAGCTCGTTGAATAGTCTAAAATGGCAATTTTGTCAAGATTTTAAGTAAACGTATAAATAAACCCTTCTACTGGGAAAAAAATATTTGTACTTGAGGATTGTGAGATAATTCTTGAGCTTGGAGATCTTTGGAGTTAATTTCATAAGATTTTTCAATGAATTTGGTTTCTATGAGTTAGAACTTTAGTAATTTTCTTTTACCTTTGATTATGTGTAGTTGATCTCCCTAATCTTGTGGGTGTGCAATTGTAATGGATGCTTAATTTATATTTGGGTTTTAGGTAATTGCTTGATTAAATATATCTATGGGTTCAATTGTCTCATTCTATTTTAACTTACATTTGTGGTTGCGAACTCTTGTTTATTTTAGATCTCTAATATTGCTTGTAAGAGACATATAGAGTGGAAGAGATAGTTGATAATGACACTAAATGGTTTGTTTGACAGGTGAAGCTTGAAATAGTTTGAATTAATTAAAGCGTTGGATTGATATTCAAGCAACACATGTTGGGGTTTGACAAAAACCACATGATTTGTGATTACTGATTCATAAATAGTTGTCACTACCTTGAATCTAGGTTACGTATTGATACTGAATTGACTTCAGATATTAATATTACCCAGTTTGAAAAATTAACATCCATACAAACTCACTACTATGAATCCCTAATTACTTGTGATAAATTCATGTTTTAAGCTTTGCGATTGTGATCTTATTACAAACAACTTAAGCGTTAAAATCTTGTGATCAAATTGTTACTGAACCCCCCTCCAAATTACTTATATGTGTAAATTGTATCTACATACAAATCTCTAGTGAGATATAACATTATAAGGCAAATTATATTCATTCATTCCCTATGGGATTGACCCCAACTTCTTGTTGGATTTTACATTGCATACGATATTCAACACATTGAATTTTACAATCACGACCCAATTTCTTGAAACATGACGGCGCCTACCAACCCACCAGTAAGCCAGCAAAAACCCTATCTCAAAACTTAGCAGTAATGGGACTACGGGTGGAAACTAACCTCAACTAAGCGGAAGCAACAAATACAACACATAAAGAAGGCAGAAGCGAAACCAAACTATATATACAAGACACCTCCAAAAACCTGGAAGTCACAAGTACAGAACTACTAACAAGAGCACAGGTCCTAAAGGTGGACCACCGAAACAAACTGTCTCGGAAACAAAAGACAACTAAAAATATAAAAACAGGAGAGAGGTAATCCCAGAACGCCATGTGCTCACCCTCGTCTCCTAGACATACAGCTGCAGGCTCGATCTCAACACTGATAACTTGTGCTCGGAACTGCATCACGAAAATAGATGCAGAGTGTAGCAGGAGTACCAAAACAACAGGTACCCAGTAGCCATCATAGGCCGACTGAGCAGGAATGGTAAAAACAGGCAGACAATATAGAATCAGTACACACAGAGGTCAATAGAACAGAAGCAGAAACAGTGAAAGCGGAAAGCAAACGAAGAAAAACTAAGCTAAACCCAGCTGAGTCCCCCATAAGACCCGCTGGGCATACTCGTGCCCAAGTTTAAATAAAACCTGAACGGACCCTCGTAACCCCAACAGGTACACAGAAGAGCTATTCTATAGAAACGAAGGAAAACACAACTCCAGAACCCTCAATACCCATGGTCCCGGACACAAAAGGATAACATCTGGGCCCAGCCCAATCATCAATCACTAGCTGGAAATACCGGACTTTAACCGGGTAACGTCAGCCTCGAGCTAGAATAATACCTGGGCCTAGCCAAATCATCAGTCACGAGATGGAAATACCGAATTCTAACAGGGTAATGTCAGCCTCGAGCTGGAACAATACCTGCGCCCCACCCAATCATCAGTCACGAGCTGGAAATACTAGACTCTAACTAGGTAACGTCAGCCTCAAGCTGGAACAATACCTGAGCCCCGCCCAATCATCAGTCACGAGATGGAAATATCGGACTCTAACTGGGAAATGTCAGCTTCAAGCTGGAACAATACCTTGGCCCCGCCCAATCATTAGTCATAAGCTAGAAATACTGGACTATAATCGGGTAACGTCAGTGTTGTGCTGGAAATAACACCGCTCACTTTACGGTCTCGAGCATGAAATAACAGGCTCCAACTGTGTAACGTCAGCCTCGAACCTGAGCTAATCAACCTAATAACAAGAGTCTTACAATGGAAATACTGGCTCCAACTGGGTAACGTCAGCTGCGAGCTGGGACTAGTAGCCTGTGCTGAACCGTTTCTCCCTAGAAATAACAGGCAACATTCATGTAACGTCAGCTGCGGATAAAAACTTGCAGCCTACCCCCCGACAACCTAGCACTTGAAATACCGTAAGCTAACCAAGTAACGCAACTTGCGTACTGGAGCTAACAGCCCCAAATCGAATAAAGTCACAAACCACAAGCAATAAAACGCAAGGCTAAAAACCACGGGCCGCCGCCCCCACAAGGTTATTAACCGAAGGCTCCTAGCCACGCACAATCCAACCGTCAATCGATGCAACAATGCTAAATCTTCCGGCAGCATCCCAGAATCGCAGAAATAAGAGAGAAGGAATCGAAAGGTTCGAAAGCCACGAAACGCCTAAACTAAGGCTCATACTATCAAACTCAAGTCTGCTATACCAGTCTACGAGGACCTAGGCTATCCGAATCGGCGTCGAATATTTACTTAAGTCAACAGGTGCATAGGACTAAGGCAATACTATTCTAGCCTAATCTAAGATCGAAAAACACCAGAAATCAACAAAACGAAGGGAAATAACCCTAACCCACACATGCAACAACAGATTACCACCCAACAGATGATTCACAACACAAATACCAACAATCCAAGTCAACAACCCAACCAATAGCATGATAATAGCCCTGGACAGCCCACAAAAGGCCGATCACGCATTCGCCAAGTCACTCTACCGGAGATTTCCCCTTTCAAACGGCCTTAGACTGCTACCACGCTGTAAAAAATAGAGTCACAATGTCAATACGGTCATTTAGACACTAAAATCAACAAAATCGGATATAGACCAATTTCGGAGTCAAAATCAGGAACGTGGTACCCGCTCTGGATTTTCAAGAATTGACTCCGTGAAGGGGTCTCAAATCCTCCTCCGAACCTACAGCCCAAAACAAAACGCTAATCGGGGCTTGAATCAGCTCCTAACAGCCAACATAAGAAAATGCAAAACTTTAAACAATTAGGCCAAGAAAGCAACTAACGTCTCGAATTCACAACAATCGAGGAGTACCCAACGCTAAACGACTGAAAACCCACAAAGCCAACGAGAATCTGAACGCCTGGGACTTTGAATCACCGATAATCGACAATCGAGGAGGGAGATAAGAATTTTTGAAAGATATCATCCAAATGAGCCTCGACCTCCATTATATAATCACTGAACCCCGCTCTTCTCCGCGAACACAGAGGGAAACAAAACACGGCTCCGCGAACACGGCCCCAGGCCCGCGAACGTGGAAAGAAACCAGCATCATCTCCGTGAAGGCGGCCACCAGGCCCGCGAATGCGGAGTACAAGATCACCCACTCCCTACAGACCTCTGCGAACGCAGAGAGCTCTCCGTGAATGTGGAGCACAAGAACACCCACTCCTTACGGACCTCCACGAACGCGGAGAACTCACACGAATGCGGAGAACCCATGCGAACGCGGAGTAGACTCCCTCACTTCTCCATGAATGTGGAGTCTCTCCCACGAACGCGGAGAGATGGGATGTCTGCATTTTTTACAGTTGCAACAGCAGCGTTTTGGGTACTCCAAAACTTTGACGGGGTGCTCGGGATTCGTTCAGAACCTCATGGAGACAAACAAAATATGCTACCCCCTCGAATTCGACGTTTCGAACTCAGTGGCGCTGTCGAAATTTCCATACAAGATCGGTTTGACAAAAAGTTAGTCCCACACTCAAAGGGCCATTCTAGTCGATTTCTACTAGAGGCCTCGGATTTTGATCAGAAATTCTCGAAGGATCATTCTAGACGAAACTTGACAATCCAGAGCTAGTAGCACTGTTGGAATTTTCATCTGAGTACGTTTACCATGAATGTTGACCAAAGTCAACTTTACACCGAATTTCGAAGTCTAAAGAGCAAACTGCCCCAAAATTAAATCGGCAACCCCGGGGCTCGGGCAAACCATGCTTCTAGCCTAATTGGCCGCTCCGGAGCTGATGGGACCGTCAGAATTGCCATCTGAGGTCATTTGCTTGAAGTTATGACCGAAATCAACTTTTCATGTTTAAAAAGCTCCAAAACAGGAAAACAAGCATAAAACCCAAACGAATGACCAGGCGATCGAACAGTAAGTGCCAGCAAGTCATATATGACTTGGGGTCGCTATAGGAATGACCTAAATGACAGAAAGGGGGCATTAACAAAGAAATGAACTAGAGGGTCATTACAACATCCACTACTAAAAGGACTTTCATCCTCGAAAGTAAGAATCAAGAAATACCTGAGGGCCCAAATAAGCTGGGGAACGCTCCCACATCTCTCGCTCGGTCTCCCAGGTAACCTCCTCACCTGGACGATGCCTCCAATGGACCTTAACTACAAGAATGGCTCTTGACCTCAGCTGCTTCACATCTCTGGCCAAAATAGAAACTGGCTCCTCAATATAGGTCAGGCGATCATCTAAATCAACTCCATCATATTGGAGCACATGAGGCTCATCTGGAACATAATGCCGCAGCATTGAAACATGGAAACTTGGATGAATAGCTGAGAATGCTGGACGTACAACTAACTCATAAGTCACCTCACCAACTGCCCTTAAAACCTGAAAAGGCCCAATGTACCTGGGGCTAAGCTTACCCTGCCTCCCAAATCTCATCATGCCCTTCATAGGCGACACTCGGAGGAATACTCTATCACCCACGACAAATCTCAACGGCCGACGCCTGCGGTCTGCATAACTCCGCTGCCTACACTGAGACGTCCTGAGACGATCCTTCATCAATCTCACATGCTCTAAGAACTCCTGAAAGAAGTCCGTACCACGCGGCCTAGGCTCTGTAGACTCAAACCAACCAACTGGTGTGCGACAACGCCTACCATATAAAGCCTGAAACGGGGCCATCTGAATGCTGGAATGGCAGCAGTTGTTGTATGCAAACTCTGCCAATTACAAGAACTGATCCCACTTACCTCCAAAATCACTAAAAAAAGACCCGCAACATATCCTCAAGTCCATGGTGATACGCTCCAACTTCCACTCCGAAATGGGTAATCTCTGCAACTGTCCACCAAGCCTCAAATGCTCTGCCTTCCCTTGCTGGCAACATGAGCAACGGGACACATAGTCTTAGATGTCCCTCCTCATACAACTCCACCAGTAGTGCTGCCTTAAATCACGATACATCTTAGCTGTGCCTGGATGGATAGAATATCTGGAGTCATGGGCCTCGTTAAGGATTAGCTGAATCAAATCACCAACTCTCGGAACACACAAACGGTGAGTAAACTTCGATACCCCATCTGAATCTAAGGAAGCCTGCTCGACATCACCCTTCAAAACTCTATCTCTAAGTGCCACCAATGCCTGAACCTCAAACTGACAACTACGGATCTGATCAAGTCGAGATGACTGAACTCCAACATAAGCTAACACTCGGTTAGAATCTGAAGCATCAAGTCTGATCATTTGATTGGCTAAGGATTGAATGTCCATAGCCAAGGGTCGATCCGAAACAAAAAGGAAGGTAAGTCTACCCATACTCCCTGCCCTCCGACTCAAGGCGTCCACTACTACAATCGTATTGCCCGGGTGGTAGAGAATAGAGAGGTCATAGTCCTTGAGGAGTTCAATCTAACGGTGCTGCCTCGAATTCAGATCCCTCTAACTTATAATGTACTGAACGCTCCTGTGATCAGTATAAATCTCACAATGAACTTCATAAAGGTAATGCCTTCATATCTTTAGCGTGAAAACTACCGCTGCCAACTCCAAATCATGAGTGGGGTAGTTGCGCTCATGCAGTTTATGCTGCCTCGAAGCATAAGCAAAAACCCGACCCCGCTGCATCAACACACAACTCAAACCAAAGACGGATGCGTCACAGTAGACTGTGAAGCCTTCTCCCTCAACTGGAAGAGTCAATATAGGAGCGGTGGTAAGCAAATCCTTGAGTATCAGAAAGCTCCTCTCACACTCCTCTGACCACAGAAACAGAACATCCTGGCGAGTTAACCGAGTTAGAGGTGCTGCTATAGTGGTGAAACCCTTGACAAAGAGCCTGTAGTACCCTGCCAATCTGACAAAGCTCCGAATCTCAATCACAAAAGTGGGCCTAGCCCAATTACGAATAGCCTTAATCCTTACCGGATCTACCATAATGCCATCCTTGGACACCACGTGCCCCAAGAATGCTAAAAACTCAAGAAAAACTTGCACTTTGAATGCTTGGCATAAAGCCGCTGATCTCTCAAAGTCTGGAGCACTATCCTCAAATGCTGCTCATGCTCACTATGGCTCCGCGATTTTACCAAGATGTCATCAATGAAGACTATGACAAAGGAGTCCAAATATTGCCTGAATACGCGAGTCATCAAGTCTATAAAGGTGGCAAGGGCATTAGTCAACCCAAAAGACATCACTAGGAACTCATAATGGCTGTAACGATTCCTGAATGCTCTCTTAGGAATATCCGCTCCTCTAATCCTCAGCTGATGGTAGCCAGATCTAAAGATAATCTTCAAAAACACTGTGGCACCCTGAAACTTGTCAAATAGATCATCAATACGAGGCATAGGATAATAGTTCTTCAACATTACCTTATTCAAATGCCTGTAGTGAATACACATCCGCATGGTGCCATCCTTCTTCTTCACAAACAGGACTGGGGCACCATAAGGCAACACACTGGGCCGATTGAACCCCCTACCCAAGAGGTCCTGAAGCTAAACACTGAGCTCCTTGAGCTCTACAGGTGCCATACAGTACAACGGAATAGAAATGGGTCGAATACCCGGCTCCAAGTCTGCGGAAAAGTCAATATCTCGCTCTAGGGATGGGCCAGGAAGGTCGGCAGGAAACACATCTGCGAACTCTAGGACTATAGGCACTGAATCAACTATAGGGCCCTCCCTACTGACATCTCTAAAATATGCCAAATAAGTCATACATTCGCCATCCACCAGCCTCTGGGCCTACACATAAGAAATGACCCTAATCGGAGTGCGACTACAAGAACCCTGCCACACCACCTGTGGAATACCAGGCATGGCTAAAGTCATGGTCTTCGCATAGCAATCCAAGACAGCCCGTTGAGGAGATAGCCAATCCACTCTCAGAATCACAACGATATCCACCATACAAAGCACTACAACATCAACCAGAGTGTCCTGCTCCTGAATGGTCACCAAACAAGAGTGTCTGCTCTAGCTGGAGCTGCATAGAAAATGCTCTGGGCACCTCTACCCCGCGCATCAACTCGATCGCCTGTCCTGCCTCCCTTGGGACCTCCCGAACACCCTACTGCTGACCTCCTCCCCTAGCTGGAGGTGTTACCCAGAAATCGGTCTCGCTGGCTGCGGAGTCGGTAAGGCTGACTAGACAAAGGGCACTCCCTGACCAAATGACTGAGCTCTCCACATGTAAAGCAACCCTGCGAAGCTCTGCTAACCTCTGACGGCCGGTCACCCCGACTTGACAAACCTGCCTGGAACCCACCTCGGCCCTGACTCGAGTGGGCACTATGCCCACTATGATGATGCTGGTGACCCTCTGAGATCTGTAACACTACTTGATATGGGCGACTGGGCTGACCTGCCTGGAACGTTTGATAAACCTGGTCCTGAGTAACTCTAGGCATGGAACGGGGCCCACTAGCTCTACCATTACTTCTAACCCTCTTGCTGTTGTCCCCTTACGCCTCGCGATGGAGTTGCTGCTGCATACCCTCGATAGCAGCTAAGATCTGAACAAGCATGCCCTAAAGATCAGGAGTGGCAGCTGGTATGGGTGGTGGCTGGGCTGGTACTGGCTCCACCTTCTGAGGAGGAATCTGATCTACCTGAGGCTCCAACTCCGTCTTCGGAGTCCTCACTCTAACGTGGTCGGGTACCGCAGCCCCCCTTTAACCTCGGAGATGACCTCTACTACGCGAGCGAGCCATCCTGTAACAGAATGGGACAAATGAGATTTCATGAAACCAACGGACAGCAACGCATGAACAGGAATCAAAAGAAGAAAACATCCTGTAGCCTCCCGAAGATAAGTCACGGGCGTCTCCGCGCCGATCCTCAGGACTCTTCTAGATTCTAGTTATGTACAAGTCAGACAAACAAACCTAGGCTTTGATACCAACTTGTTAGGACCCGATTTCTCGTATCATGACAGCGCTTACCAACCCACTAGTAGGCCAGCCAAAACACTATCCCGAAACTTAGTATTAATGGAACTACGGGTGGAAACTAACCTCAACTAAGCGAAAGCAACAAATACATCACATAAAGAAGGCGGAAGCGAAACCAAACTATATATACAAGACACCTCCCAAAACCTGGAAGTCACAAGTACAGAACTACTAACAAGAGTACAAGTCCCAATAGTGGACAACCGAGACAAACTGTCTTGAAAACAAAAGACAAGTCAAAATATAAATAAAGAAGGAGATAGGTAATCCCAGAACGCCATGTGCTCACCCTCGTCTCCTGCATAGAAAGCTGCAAGCTCGATCTCAATGCTGATAACTAGTGCTCGAACTTACATCACAAAAAGAGACGCAGAGTGTAGCATGAGTACAACAACAACAGCTACCCAATAGGCATCATAGGCCGACTGAGTAGGAAAGGTAAAAACAGGCAGACAAGATAGAATCAGCACATACAGAGGTCAACAGAAAGGAAGCAGGAACTATAAAAGCGGAAAGCAAATGAAGAACAACTAAGTAAACCCAGCTGAGACCCCTATAGGACCCGCTGGGCACACTTCTGTAAAAGTTTAAATAAAACACGAACGGACCCCAATAGCCTGACAGGTACACAGAAGAGCTATTCTACGTAAATGAAGGAAAACACAACTTTAGAAGCCTCAAACACCCACGGGTCCCGGACCCAAAAAGATAACACCTGGGCCTAACCTAATCATCAGTCACGAGCTGGAAATACCAGACTCTAACCGGGTAATGTCAGCCTCAAGCTGGAACAATGCCTGGTCCCCACCCAATCATCAGTCATGAGTTGAAAATATCAGACTCTAACTGGGTAAAGTTAGCCTCGAGCTGGAACAATTCCCAGGCCCCGTCCAATCATCAGTCACCAACAGGAAATATCAGACTCTAACCAGGTAACGTCAGACTCAAGCTGGAATAATTTCTGGGCCCCGCCCAATCATCAGTCACGAGTTGGAAATACTGGACTCTTATAGGGAAACGTCAGCCTCGAGCTGGAACCATAGCTAGGCCCTGCCAGATCATCAGTCACGAGCTGGAAATGCAAGACTCTAACCGGGTAACGTCAGCCTCGAGCTGGAAATCTTACCTCTCGCTCTACGGTCTCGAGCAGGAAATACCGGCTCCAACCGGGTAACGTCGGCTATGAGCGGCTACTAGTAGCCTGCACTCAATGGTCTCTCACTGGAAATAATATGCTGCAATTGTGTAACGTCAGCTGCGGATCAAAACCTGCAGCCTACCCCCGATAGCCTAGCTCTGGAAATACCGAAAGCTAACGGAGTAACATCAGCTGCATACTGGAGCTAACAACCCCGAACCGGATCAAGTCACAAACCACAAGCAATACAATGCAAGGCTAAACACCATGGGCCGCCGCCTCCGCAAGGATATCAACCGAAGGCTCCCAGCCATGCACAATCCAAATGTTAATCGACACAACAAGGCTAAATCTTCCAACAGCATCCCAGAATCACATAAATAAAAGAGAAGGAATTGAAAGGTTTGAAAGCCACGAAACGCCTAAACTAAGGCCCATACTATCAGACCCAAGTTTTCAATACCAGTCTACAAGGAACTAGGCCATCCTAATCGGCGTTGGATACATACTCAAGTCAACAGGTGCATAGGACTAAAGCAATACTATCCTAGCCTATTCTAAGGCTAAAAAACATCAACAATCAACACCACGACGGCAAATAACTTGAACCCACGCATGCAACAACAGATAACCACCCAATAGATGATTCACACCACAAATACCAACAATCCAAGTGAACAACTCAACCCACAGCATGATACTAGCCCCGAACAACCCACAACTCAACTCTAAATGAAGAAAAACGGAGAAGAAGAAGAACAATACTAGCTTTCGAAAATTCACACAAGTCCACATGTAATCACGCATTCAAGTTCAATCTAGAAAGAAGGAAAGACGTAACTTACCAAAAGGCCGATCACACACACTCCAAGTCACTCTACCAGAGATTTCCCCTTCCGAACGGCCTCAGACTTCTGCACGCTGTCAAAAATAGAGTCACAACGTCAATACGGTCATTTCGACACTAAAATCAGCAAAATCAGAGACAGACTAATTTCGGAGTAAAAATCAGGAACGTGGGACCCGTTCTGGATTTTCTAGAATTGATTCCGTGAAGCGGTCCAAAATTCTCTCCCGAACCTGCAGCTCAAAACAAAATGCTAATCGGGGCTCGGATCAGCTCAAAACAGCCAACACAAGAAAATGCAAATCTTTACACAGTTTGGCCAAGAAACCAACTTACGCCTCAAATTCACAACAATCGAGGAGTACCCAATGCTAAATGGAAAAAAATCCACATAGCCAAAAAGAATCTTAACGCATGGGTCTTCAGATCACCGAAAAATGACAACCGAGGACGGAGATATGAATTTACAAACATATCATCGAAATGAGCCTCGAGCTCCATTATATAACCACTGAACCCCGCTCTTCTCAGCGAATACGGCCAAAGCTCCGCAAACACGGAGGGAAAGAAAACAAAGATCCACAAACGCAGCCCCAGGCCCTTGAATGTGGAAGTAAACCATCATCATCTCCGCGAATGCTGCAACATGGCCCGTAAACGCGGAGAACAAGATCACCCACGCATTACAGACCTTTGGGAAGCCCTCCGTAAACGCGGAGAACAAAAACACCCACTCCTTACAGACCTTCGCGAATGCATCATCCAAATGAGCCTCGACCTCAATTATATAACCACTGAATCCCGCTCTTTTCCGCGAATGCGGAGGGAAATAAAACACCGCTCCGCGAACGCGGCCACAAAGCCAGCGAACACAGAGAACAAGACCACCCATGCACTACAGACCTCCGCGAATGCGGAGAGCCCTCCATGAACAAAGAGCACAAGAACACCCACTTCTTACAGACCTCCGCGATCGTATAGTTGACTCCCTCACTCCTCCGCGAACGCAGAGAGATGGGATGTCCGCATTTTGGGAAGCTCCAACAACTGAGTTTTAAAAATTTTGATGTTTCGGACTCAATGGCGCAGTCTAAATTTCCATACGAGATCATTTTTAAAAAGTGGGTCCCACACCTAATAGGCCATTTTAGCCAATTTCTATCGGAGGCCTCGAATTTTGATCGGAAGCTCCCGGAAGTTCTTGAAGGGTAGTTCTAGACCAAATTATGCATTTCGGAGCTAACCACATTGTTGGAATTTTCATCCGAGAACGTTTACTAAGATGTTGACCAAAGTCGACTTTAAGCCGAATTTCAGAGGCTAAAGAGCTAACATGCCCCAAAATCACATCGGCAACCTCGAGACTCGGGCAAACCATGCTTCTAGCCTAATTTGGCCTCTTCAAAGCTGATGGAACCGTCAGAATTCCCATCTGAGGTCGTTTACCTGAAGTTATGACCGAAATCAACTTTTCAAGGTTCAATAGATCAAAAATAAGAAAACAAGCATTAAAACCAAACGAACGACCAGGCGACCAAACAGGAATGCTCCAAACGATAGAAAGGAGGCATTAGCACAGAAATGACCTAGAGGGTCATTACAACATCCCCTACTAAAAGGACATTCATCCTCGAAAGTAAGAATCAAGAAATACCTGAGGGCTCAAATAAGCTGAGAAAATGCTCCCGTATCTCCCACTCGGTCTCCCAGGTAGCCTCCTCAACTGGACAATGCCTCTAACAGACCTTAACTACAAGAATGGCTCTAGACCTTAGCTACTTCAAATCTCTAGCAAAAATAGCAACTCGCTCCTCAACATAGTTCAGGAGATCATCTAACTCAACTGCATCATATTTGAGCACATGAGACTCCTCTAGAACATAATAGTGCAGCATCGAAACATGGAAAGCTGGATGAATAGCTGAGAATGTTGGAGGTAGAGCTGACTCATAAGCCACCTCACCAACTGCGCTCAAAACCTCAAAAGGCCAAATGTACTTGGGCCTAATCTTGCCCCTCCTCCAAAATCTCATCACGCCCTTCATGGGCAACACTCGGAGGAATACTCTATCACCCGCGACAAATCTCAATAGTCAATGCCTTCGGTCTGCATAACTCCGCTGCCTACTCTGAGCCGTTTTGAGCTGATCCTGAATCAATCTTACATGCTCTTAGGACTCTTGAAACAAGTCCGTACCACGTGGCCTAGGCTCCGTAGACTCAAACAAACCAACTAGTGTGAGATAACGCCTAGCATATAAGGCCTTAAATGGGGCCATCTGAATGCTGGAAGGGTAGCTCTTATTGTATGCAGACTCTGCCTAATGAGAGAACTGATCCCACTCACCTCCAAAATCCATAAAATAGGCCCGCAACATATCCACAAGAACCTGAATATTATGCTCCGATTGGCCATCTGTCTGCGGATGAAAAGCTGTGCTAAGATCGACACGGGTGCCCAACTCCTCCTTAAGTACTCTCCAAAAGCTGGAAGGAACTGTGAACCCCGGTCTGAGATAATAGAAATAGGTACACCATGCAGGCGGACTACCTCCCGATTTTACATACGGGCCAACCTCTCAGCACTGAAGAAACAATGAACTGCAAGAAAGTGTGCTGACTTGGTCAATCTATCCCCGATGACCCAAATGCTGTCAACTCCTCTAGAAGTTCGTGGCAACCCAAAAACGAAGTCCATGGTGATATGCTCCCACTTCCACTCAGGAATGCATAATCTCTGCAACTCTCCACCAGGCCTCAAATGCTCGGCCTTCCCCTGCTGGCAACACGAGCAACGAGACACATAGCTTGAGATGTCCCTCCTAATACCACTCCACCAATAGTGCTGCCTCAAGTCACGATACATCTTAGCTGTACCCGGATGGATAGAATATCTGGAGTTATGGGCCTCGCTAAGGATCAGCGGACTCAAATATCCAACTCTCGGAACACACAAATGGCCAGCAAACGTCAATACCCCATCTGAATCTAGGAAGCTTGCTCGACATCACCCGCCAAAACTCTATCTCTGAGTGCCACCAACGCCTGATCCTCAAACTAACGACTACGGATCTGATCAAGTAGAGATGACTGAACCCCTACATAAGCAAACACTCGGTTGGAATTTGAAACATCAAGTCTGATCATCCGATTGGCTAAAGACTGAATGTCCATAGAAAAGGGTCACTCCGAAACAGAAATGAAGGCTTGACTACCCATACTCCCTGCCCTCCGACTCAAGGCATCCACTACTACATTCGCCTTGCTTGGGTGGTAGACAGTAGAGAGGTCATAGTCCTTCAGGAGCTCAATCAAACGAAGCTTCCTCGAATTCAGATCCCTCTAACTCATAATGTACTGAAGGCTTTTGTGATCGGTATAAATCTCACAATGAACTCCATAAAGGCAATGCATCAAGATCTTAAGCGCATAAAACTACCGCTGCCAACTCTAGATCATGAGTGGGGTAGTTACACTCATGCAACTTAAGCTGCCTTGATGCATAAGCAATAACCTGGCACCGCTGCATCAACACGCAACCCAAACCAACACCGGATGCGTCAGAGTAGACAGTGAAGGCCTCACCCTCAACTAGAAGAGTCAATAAAGGAACGGTGGTAAGAAACTCCTTGAGCCTTAGAAAGCTCCTCTCACACTCCTCCGACCACACAAAGGGAACATCCTGGCGAGTCAACCGATTCAGAGGTGCTGCAATAGTGGAGAAACCTTCGACAAAGTACCTGTAGTACCCTGCCAATCTGACGAAGCTCTGAATCTCAGTCACAGAAGTGGGCCTAGCCCAACTACGAATAGCCTCAATCTTCACTGGATCTACCATAATGCCATCCTTTGACACCACGTGCCCCAAGAATGCTACAAACTCAAACAAAAACTCGCACTTTGAGAACTTGGCATAAAGATGCTGATCTCTCAAAGTCTGGTGCACTATTCTCAAAAGCTGCTCATGCTCACTATGGCTCCGCGACTATACCAAGATGTCATCAATGAAGACTATGACAAATGAGTCCAAATACTGCCTGAATACGTGAGTCATCAAGTCCATAAATGTGGCAGGGGCATTAGTCAACCCAAAGGAGATCACTAGGAACTCATAATGGCCGTAACGATTCCTGAATGTTGTCTTAGGAATATCCGCTGCTCTAATCCTCAACTAATGGTAGCCAGATCTCAAGTCAATTTTTGAAAACACTGCGGCACCTTGAAGCTTTTCGAACAGATCATCAATACGAGGCATAGGATAATGGTTCTTCACCGTCACCTTATTCAACTGCTTGTAGTCAATACACATCTGCATGGTGCCATCCTTCTTCTTCAAAAAAAGGATTTGGGCACCTCAAGGCGACACACTAGGACGAATGAACCCCTTACCCAAGAGGTCCTGACGCTGAACACTGAGCTCCTTGAGCGGTGCCATACGGTACGGCGGAATTGAAATGGGCCTAGTACCCAACTCCAAGTCTATGGCAAAGTCAATATCTCGCTCTGGGGTATGCTAGGAAGGTCGACAGGAAACACATCTGCGAACTCTAAAACTATAGGCACTGAATCAACTGTAGGGCCCTCCCTACTGACATCTCTAACATATCCCAAATAAGACAACCATCCGCCGTCCACCAGCCTCTGGACCCAAACATAAGAAATGACCTTAACCGGCGTGCGACTACAAGAACCCTGCCACACCACTGGTGGAATACCATGCATGGCTAAAGTCATGGTCTTGGCATAGCAATCCAAGACAGACCGGTGAGGAGATAGCCAATCCATGCCCAGAATCACATCGAAATCCACCATACAAAGCACTATAACATCAACCAGAGTGTCCTGCCCCTGAATGGTCACAAAACAAGATCTACACACCTGATCCACTACTAAAGAATCCCGTACTGGGTTGAAACACGTAAAGGCACATATAAGGGCTCAGGACTCATTCCAAATTGAGGCACACAATACACCGACACATAAGATTAAGTATAACTAGGATCAACTAAGGCTGAAGCAGACTGATGGCATAAAAGAACCGTACTTCTGATCGTATTATCGGATGCCTCAGCCTCTTCTCTAGCTGGACCTGCATAGATATGGTCCTGTACACCTCTACCCCGTGGATCCACTCGACCACCTATCCTGCCTCCCGTGGCACCTCCCTGAGCACCATGCTGCTGACCTCCTCCCCTAGGTGGAGGTGCTACCGCTGAGACCGATCTCGCTGGCTGCGTATCTGGTAAGGCTGATCTGGACAAAGGGAATTCCCTATCCCAATGACCGAGCTCTCCATATGTAAAGCAACCCAGCGAAGCTCTTCTTACCGCTGACGGTCGGCCACCCAGACATGATGATCCTTCCTTTAACCCACCTTGGCCCTAACTCAAGCCAGTACTACGCCCACTATTACAATGCTGGTCACCCTCTGATATCTGTAACACTTCCTCATCTGGGCGACCGGGCAGACCTGCCTGGAACCTCTGATAAATCTTGTCCTGAGTAACTCTAGGACTGGAACGGGGTCCACTAGCTCTACCATCCTATCTGACCCTCTTGGTGCTGCCCCCTTGAGCCTCGCGTGGAGCTGCTGCTGCATACCCCCGATAGCAGCTAAGATCTGGACAAGCATGCCCTAAAAATTAGGAGCGTCAGCTGGTATGGGCGGTTGTTGGGCTAGTCCCTGCTCCACCGGCTGAGGAGGATTCTTATCTACCCGAGGCTTCAACTCCGACATCGGAGTCCTTGCTTTAACTGTAATACCCCAGTTTTCCAAGGAATGAAAATGCAAAATTTACCTGTAGGCCACTTACGGGCCATAGTCAGGTTGACGGGCTGTAGGTGAGGAGCCATCAATGGCTGAGTTAATTTCAGTAATTCTCAGTCTTTGAAGTGTGATCTACGGAGTAGAAGGACAAGTCGTGAGTCACTTGACGGTTCGAAGATAGTAACTGTAGATGTCCCCTAGACTTGGTTAAATTCTTGAACGTTAGGCTGTGATCTACGATTGAGGGGTACGGTCCGTAGATGGACCTACCAACCGTATATTGAAACAGTGGTTGCAGGGTCCCCAACTACAAACTGTCTGAATCCTTTGATGGTCCAACAGGACGGTCCGTCAATAGATGTACGGACCGTAGGTCCTGACCGTAGATGGGCCCCAAGATTTTTAATTTAGGGCTTTTTGGTCTTTTCCATGGTTAATTCCCTAATTAACTAAGTTGGTTTTAGATTTAATGAAGGTCCTATATATATTTTTCTATACCTAAATCACTTCATTCTAACTCATACCCTAAATTCACCTCTCAAATATTTCTCTCTCTAAAAGAAATCCTCTCTAGCTCAAGGAAGAAGAATAAGCTAAGTCCTCCATTGAAGGTCACCCAATCTCCTCCAATTTCTAGTGGGCTTTGCTAAGGTATGATTTTATTGAGCAATGAAGTTGCTTCCTCCATTGGGCCCTCCCTTTTCTTCATGGATTTTCAAGGTTCAATTCCCTTCAAGTAAGCTAGGGTTTGATCTATTGTTATGTGTTCTTCTATTATGAGTTCAATTACTGATTTAATGCTTTGTAGTGCACGATCTAGCGTGGGTAAAGTAATTTAGTGAACGATCTAGCGTGAATTACATGTCTAATTGTAATTATTGCATGAAACCCCATGATCCCAAGTAAATTCTCCCCAATTTGATAATCTATGGCTTGATTGTTGGGTTGAGATATGAATGTATGAAATTGAGGGATCATATATGAAATTTAGCATGAATTGGGGTTAAGTGCATGAATTTAGCATGTTCAACTAAAAAACATGATTTTCCTCTTTTATGTGGGTTACTTCAAGTATGACTAAATTGCCTTTATTATGACTTTTAAGAGCTAGCTTGCATAGAAATGCATGGTTTAAAATAAAGGCAATATGAACCCATTAGCTATGAAGAAAAAGCATGATAAGAATCATGAAGAAAGAGGCTTATAGAGTCAAGCATGATTTATATGAAATCTATGATATGTTGATGTTAAGTCTTGAAAGGGGTTTTCTAATATAATGCTCAACCTAAGCTTGTGAAAGGTTTTCTCACATGTAAAGGATTCATAACTTGTTAAAAGGTTTGCTTAACTAAAATTGAATCAAGAGCTTAAAGAAGCTATTCTAGGGGTGTAAGCTTGGACAAGTCCATGGAAAAAGAAACACCCAATGAAGTAAGCTTGGACTAGTGCATGGTATGTGAAGTCATGTTTAGCTTTGATTGGCAACCTAAGTTGTGCCTTTCCATGGATATCAATATTTATGATAGTATAGTAGGAATTATGCATAGAACCGAGTGGACGGGTGACAAGTCCCCATACGTCCTATGCCTATGTGCCCCTATAGGTGGTTTTAATAGGCCCATATCAGCTTAGCTAGTTGATCCACGTAGGCTATGGTTCAGGATTCTACCTTGGCAAGTAGAATGGCCCTTTTTCGATGTAGGGCAGACACTGGATTCCATGTTGAGTTATTCCATGGTCTACAGATCGATTTGAGGCTTTTCCCACACTCCAGCTTGCACAATGGTGCATGGGTTACTAAAAGTAGAGTAAAGAAAAAAGATTTAGCTTGGTTTGGCCATGGTTTATGCTTTATGCAATTTGGTTATATGCCTTATCATGTTTAGCTTGGCCAATTGCATGTCATGTTTATATCTCAGTTTCTAGCATATTTTTATGAGTTTATATGCATGGCTATCATACTTAGTACTTTATTGTGCTAACGCATACTCTTGCCTGCATCAACTTCTTTGATGTAGGACATGGCAGTTCTCCTACACGTGGCTAGAGCATTGATTTAGAGTTGAGAGGAAGACTTGGTGAGTCCTCATCCATCCGAGGACATAGCCTTGTTGGATTGTACTTTGATGTCTTTCCTTATGTTGGATATTGTATTGGGCTGCGTCCCTATCACTTTTATTCGTATTCTATGATATTAGAAGACTTTCAAACATGAGTTGTATACTTCTGCTATTTTGATATAAAATGCTCTTTGAAACTCTTACTTCCCTATTAGTTTGTATGTTATGTATGCTAAGGGCTTGTATGAGGCCTCTCGGGATCTTGTACACCTTGTTACATCAAGGGGCTACCCTGGGTCGTGACATTAACGCGGCCTGGTGCCGCAGCACCCCTTCGACCTCAGGGATGACCTCTACTACGCGACCGAGCCATCCTGTATCCGAATGGGACAAGTGAGATTTCATGAAACCAACGGACAACAACGCACGAATAGGAATCAAAACCAGAAAACATCCTAAGGACATCCTGTAGCCTCCCGAAGATAAGTCACGGACGTTTCCGCGCCGATCCTCAGGACTCTACAAGATGCTAGTTCATTACAAGTGGGACCAACGAACCTATGCTCTGATACCAATTTGTGACTACCAAATTTCTCGAATCATGACGGTGCCTACCAACCCACCAGTAGGCCAGCAAAAACCCTATCCTAGAACCTAGCAGTAATGGGACTACGGGTGGAAACTAACCTCAACTAAGCGGACGCAACAAATACAACACATAAAGAAGGCAGAAGCGAAACCAAACTATATATACAAGACACCTCCCAAAACCTGGAAGTCACAAGTATAGAACTACTAACAAAAGTACAAGTCCCAAAAGTGGACCACCGAAACAAACTATCTCAAAAAAAAAGACAAGTCAAAATGTAAGTACAGAAAGAGACAGGTAATCCCAGAACACCATGTGCTCACCTTCGTCTCCTGGATAAAAAGCTGCAGGCTCGATCTCAACGCTGATGACTGGTGCTCGAACCTGCATCAAGAAAATAGATTCAGAGTGTAGCACGAGTACAAAAACAATAGGTACCCAGTAGGCATCATTGGCCGACTAAGCATGAAAGGTAAAAATAGGCAGACAAGATAGAATCAACACAAACAGGGGTCAACAGAACGAAAGAAGGAACAGAGAAACCAAAAAGCAAACGAAGAACAACTAACCTAAACCCAGCTGAGCCCCCCATAACACCCGCTGGGCACACTCGTGCACAAGTTTAAATAAAACCCAAACGGACCTCTATAAGCCCGATAGGTACACAGAAGAGCTATTCTACATAAATGAAGGAAAACACAACTCCAGAAGCCTTAACACCCACGGGTCCTGGACCCAAAAAGATAACACATGGGCCCAGCCCAATCATCAGTCATGAACTAGAAATACCGGACTCTAATCGGGTAAAGCCATCCTCGAGCTGGAACAATACCTGAGCCTCGCCCAATAATCAGTCACCAGCTGGTAATACCAGACTCTAATCGGGCAACGTCAGCCTCGATCTGGAACAATACCTGGGCCCCACCCAATTATTTGTCATGAGCTGGAAATACTGGACTCTAAATGGGTAACATCAACCTCTAGGTGGAACAATACCTTGGCCCCGCCCAATCATCAATCACGAGCTGGAAATATTGACACTAATCGGGTAACGTCAGCCTCGAGCTAGAAATCCCACATCTCGCTCTACGGTCTCAAGCTAGAAATAACAGGCTCTAACTGTGTAACGTCAACCTTGGACCGGAGCTAATCAACCTATGCTAAAAAATCTTGCACTGGAAATAAAGGCTCCAATCGGGTAACGTCATTTGTGAGGTGGGACTAGTAGCCTGCCCTCAACGGTCTCGCCCTAGAAGTAATGGGCTGCAGAAGTATAACGTCAGCTGTGGATCGAAACTTGCAGCCTACCCCCGATAGCCTAGCGCTTGAAATACAAAAAGCTAACCGAGTAACGTCAGCTGCGTACTGGAGCAAACAACCCTGAATCGGATAAAGTCACAAACCACAAGAAATACAACGCAAGACTACACCATGGGCCGCCGCCCCCACATGGATATCAACTAAAGGCTCCCAGCCATGCACAATCCAACTGTCAATCGATGCAACAATAATAAATCATCCGGCAGCATCCCAGAATCACAGAAATAAGAGAGAAGGAATCGAAAGGTCCGAAAGCCACAAAACGCCTAAACTAAGGCTCATAGATGGAGATGCAGAAGCGCAAGAACTGGCCACTTGTCTTAATGTAGCACTAGTTGGTTCACAAAAAGGTGTAGTCGAACCATTAGATCGAGTGTTGGATCCTCCTCCCAAACCCTCAATAGAAGAAGCACCAAAGCTGGAGTTAAAATCGCTTCCGTCACACTTGAGGTATGCATATCTTGGTTCTAATGAAACTTTACCTATTATACTTTCTGCGCATTTGTCTGCAGCACAGGTTGATGCGGCTTTGGAGATATTGAAGAAAAGGAAGAAAGCAATAGGCTGGCAAATGTCGGATATTCATGGGATTAGTCCGGCCTTGTGCATGCACCGAATTTACATGGAGGACGACCATAAACAGAGTGCACAACACCAACGCCGGCTGAATCCTTTGATGAAGGAGGTCGTGAAGAAAGAAGTGATCAAGTGGTTAGATGCAGGAATTGTGTATTCTATCTCTGACAGCAAATGGGTAAGTCCTGTGCAATGTGTGCCTAAGAAAGGAGGTATGACAGTAGTGAAGAATGACAAGAATGAGTTGATCCCAACAAGAACTGTCACCGGATGGAGAATTTGCATGGATTACCGGAAATTAAATGATGCCACAAGAAAGGACCACTACCCTGTCCCTTTTATTGATCAAATGCTTGACCGTTTAGCAGGACATGAGTATTATTGCTTCTTGGATGGGTATTCTGGATATAATCAGATTTTGATCGCACCTGAGGATCAAGAGAAGACTACATTCACATGTCCCTATGGCACGTATGCGTTCAAACGCATGCCATTTGGGCTTTGCAATGCTCCTGCCACATTCCAGAGGTGCATGATGGCCATTTTCCATGATATGGTGGAGGACTTTGTGGAAGTATTCATGGATGACTTCTCCGTTTTTGGGAATTCTTTTGAGGTATGTCTTCGAAACCTTGATAAAGTACTTGCTCGCTGTGAAGACACTAACCTTGTGCTTAATTGGGAAAAGTGTCACTTCTTGGTCCGAGAAGGTATAGTTTTGGGTCATAAAGTGTCTAAACAGGGACTCGAGGTAGATAAAGCAAAGGTGGAAGTTATTGAAAAATTGCCCCCTCCTATTTCTGTCAAAGGGGTAAGAAGTTTCTTAAGACATGCAGGTTTTTACCAGAAATTCATCAAGGACTTTTCCAAGATTGCTAGACCTATGTGCAGTCTTTTGGAAAAGGAGGTGAAATTCGATTTCGATGCGATGTGCTTAGAAGCTTTTGAGATGCTGAAGCGGAACTTAATTGAAGCTCCTATCTTGGTTGCTCCTAACTGGGGGTTGCCATATGAACTCATGTGTGATGCAAGCGATGTAGCAGTGGGTGCAGTATTGGGACAGAGACAAGGCAAAGTGTTCCATTCAATATATTATGCGAGCAAGACCCTTGATACTGCTCAAGCTAATTACACAGTGACTGAGAAGGAGATGCTTGCTTTAGTGTTCTCCTTCGACAAGTTCAGATCATATTTTGTAGGTACCCAAGTTATTGTTTATACTGACCATGCAGCTATTAGGTACCTATTCAATAAGAAGGATGATAAGCAAAGACTAATTCGGTGGATATTGCTTCTCCAAGAGTTCGATCTTGAGATCAAAGACCGGAAGGGTACTGAAAATCAGATCGCTAATCATCTGTCAAGGTTAGAAGATTTCTCTCATGTGCATGAAGGGGAACAAATACGCGAGGAGTTTCCGGATGAGCAGTTGATGGATTTGGATATCTCCCAAGTGCCTTGGTATGCAGATATTGTTAATTTCTTGGTGAGTGGAGGGTTTCCACCTGGCGCAACAACCCAACAAAGAAAGAAGCTGATGCATGATGATAAATTCTATATATGGGACGAGTCATTCTTGTTCAAACAAGGAGTGGACGAAGTGGTGAGGCAATGCATTCCGGAGAATGAGGTCAAGCAAGTGCTCCAGAGTTGTCATGCATGTCCATATGGAGGACACCATGGAGGAGAACGCACGGCTCACAAGGTATTTCAATATGGCTTCTTTTGGCCCTCTCTTTTTAAAGATTCTATGGCTTATGTGAAGGGGTGCGAAATGCCCTTAAATAATATTCTTGAGGTGGAAATCTTTGATGTGTGGGTTATTGACTTCATGGGTCCCTTTCCACCATCTAGTGGAAACCAATATATTCTTGTGGCTGTAGATTATGCGTCTAAATGGGTTGAGGTTGTCGCTCTTCCCACGAATGACTCAAGAGTGGTGATTAAATTCATCAAGAAGCACATTTTCACTCGTTTTGGTACTCCAAGGGCAATCATAAGTGATGGAGGTAAGCACTTCATTAACCATCTTGTGAAGAATCTTCTGGCTAAGTATGGTATACGGCATAAAGTAGCTACAGTTTATCACCCTCAAACTAGTGGTCAAGTGGAAGTTCCGAATCGTGAGGTCAAGCAAATACTGCAGAAAACAGTGAATGCACAGCGCAAAGATTGGTCTGAGAAGATTGATGATGCATTATGGGCATATCGGACTGCATACAAAACACCTATAGGGACTTCTCCCTATCACTTGGTGTTCGGCAAAGCATGTCATCTTCCGGCGGAGCTAGAGCACCAAGCATATTGGGCTATAAAAAAGTTGAATCTTGATCCTGAGCTAGCCGGTAGAAGGAGAATTTGTCAATTGCATGAACTTGAAGAGTTTAGGCTCCATGCTTATGAGAATGCAAAAATTTACAAAGAGAAGACCAAGAGATGGCATGATAAGCACATAATCCCTCGCACTTTTGCTCCGGGGCAAAAGGTATTACTTTTTAACTCTAAACTTCGGTTGTTCCCCGAAAAACTAAGATCTAAATGGAGTGGACCCTTTGAAGTGGTGATGATGACTCAACATGGCGCGGTAGAGCTTAGAGAAAAAACAGGCCCTTCGTTCTTGGTGAATGGGCAAAGGGTCAAACATTATTTTGGAGAGGATACGGATCGAGATCGTGAGGCTTTTGAACTAAATGATGAATGATCCAAGCTGTGTCGTGCCGCGACGTTAAATTAGGCGCTTATTGGGAGGCAACCCAATTAGTAGTGTTGCTTCTTATTTTATTTTTATTTTTTTAGTGTCATTTTTTTTCTTTTGGTCTAGTTTTCACAGGTTTTGGAGAAGTCTGAGTACCCAAAAATTTGGAGCTAAGGAGCACATTTGAGCTTAAGTGTGTGGTGCATACGACCCTTGATGGAAAAAGAAAACATGCTACGAGCTAGGCCTAGAGGCCACAGGGAGTTTTCCTAACCCTTGTTTTAAATTTTATTTGATGCTTTGGGGACATAGCATTTTTTTAAGTGTGGGGTGGATGAATGAATTCCTAGTTTTTACTGTTTTATCGAGTCTTTTTGTATTTTTAGGTGGGTTCCTCAGCTTTTGTTTTTGGTACTTTTCCTGAGGATAGTCCCTTTGAACCGATAGGGATCACATTTTTTACTTTTTATTTTATTTTTTTTTAGAGAAAAGAAAAGACCCTTTTGAGTTGTGTGATACTTGCTATTTAGGCCTAATTTTGAATTCCTAGTTTTTACTGTTTTATCGAGTCTTTTTGTATTTTTAGGTGGGTTCCTCAGCTTTTGTTTTTGGTACTTTTCCTGAGGATAGTCCCTTTGAACCGATAGGGATCACATTTTTTTCTTTTTATTTTATTTTTTTTTAGAGAAAAGAAAAGACCCTTTTGAGTTGTGTGATACTTGCTATTTAGGCCTAATTTTGAGTAATACTTTCTTGTGAATGCTTGATTGCTATTGAAATTGCAGACACTTTGACACCAAGGTTCATGGTTGTGACTTTGTATATAGCTTATTTTTTTTGTAGTTTGTTATGACCCTGTCTCTCTTAGAAGTAGAATTGACCCATCTTGATTGATACTTGTGCCATGTGTGGTGAGAATTTGTTTATTCCATGTTTTGCATCTTAGTCTAGAACTTGCCCTGCATGTTATTGAAGCGAAATAAAAAGTGTTGCTCAGTTTAGGAGATGATAATAGGCTTTCTTTTATTTGTCTTGTAAATTTTAGCCTTTTCAGATATTATATCACTAGTTAGCTCTTTTGAGCCTGTAACCTTTTGTTGGTAGCCATATTTTGCCCTTAACTATTTTGTTGAATCCCTAGTTTTTGCACCTTGCTTCCTTGAGCACTGTAGCATAGACTAATTATAATTGTTATATCTGGAAAAATAAAAGGGGTGGTTGAATGACAAAAGGTAATCAATGATAGCTACAAAGTGATGAAAAAAAAAGCCCTCTTTGAAAGAATGTAACATGAAAAAAAAAAAAAATTCTTTGAAAAAAAAAAATAATAATAAAAATTATTATTGTGAAAGAAAAAAAAAATGATTGAAGCATTCTTGAGATGATGAGAATTACTTGTGAAATAATTGTTCAAGAGAGGCCTGAAAATAAAGAGAAGAAAATAATGGGTAAGGAAGTCTAAAAATACACAGTGCTTAGGGAAGTATAAGTCACTATTATATAGTTTTCATACCCGTCCCCTAGCCTACATTACTACCCGTTAAAGTCCTATTTGATTCTATTCAAGCATGCTTAATTAGTGGAGATGTACATAATGGGCAAGCATATGGTTCTTTGAGCATACATGTGAATTTTCTTTGTGAGTGTGAGATTTGATCTTTAATGTGAAGTCCTTAATTTATATTCAGTCTTTTGAATTGAGTGTGTGAACTATTTCTTCTTGTGAGGGCACTTGTTTCATGATAGATAGGTGATGTTATTAACTTTCTTTGATTAGAGTAGGTGAGCAAGCTTAAATTTGATGAGTTCAGAGTCTTTCCTTGAGGTTAGGAGGTTAGAGGTCTGTTGTTTATTTGGATGTCGTGCATAATGAGCGGGAATTGTACTTGATGTTTTGAAACTTCAATATGGCCTAATTGTTTGTATCAACCAAAGTGATGGCTTCCTAATATGATTTTTGAGATGAGCTTTAATGTTTGCTCGAGGACGAACAAAAGTTTAAGTGTGGGGTGTTGATCTGAGGCCAAAAATATATTTTCTTATCATTAATTGCCTTATATTTATTATTTATATTTGTCTTTTTTTTAGCATGGATTTTATGGATTGTGCTAAATAGTGTATTTTATTTGTAGGATTAAATTGGTACAAAGTTGAAGAAGTTTGGAGCTAAAATGAATTAATTATGAAAGATTGAAGAAGGAAAATCAAGCAGGCAGCTTAATGGATTAAATTGAATATTATATTAATATTTATATATATGTATGCAAATTGCGCAAAAGTTGAAAACAAATTGATATCAGCCTTGTTACCACGTGGCAAGCAACTAAAGACCCTCCGATTTGCATAATTGTTGAGGCGGTGCACGGCACAGAGGAGATCCAATTCCTTTTGGTTTTGGATTCCTACTTTGTTTTGGACTCAATTATTTTATTCAGGGTTTTCTACATCTATAAATAGTCCATAGAAATAATTATTTATGGGGGGAACTATTTTTTTGGTGATCAAGAGCAAGGGATTACAATTCATCTTTGGTTCCAATTCTCTATTTTTTCTTTAGGTTTGAATTTTATGAAATTTATTATTTTTGAGTTTATGAATATTATGTGTGGCTAAACGCCCTTATTCTGGGGCTGTAGCTACGGGTTATTGTTGAACATCGAATTGCTTTGAATTGATTATTGGCTATCATATACATTACTTTTACATTCTTGTTTTAGTATTTCATGCTAGGCCACCATAGAAATAAATCTATTGTCTATTCTTGGACTTGAGAGATGAAGAGGTAGATAGACCAGAGAATGTAAAGAGCTTGTTCTAACTTTGATTAGATTCGTGTTTAGGAGTGACGCCCAGACGAACACCTAGCTTGGTTACGAAACAGGATGAAATATAAATGCTCGCCAATTAGGACTGCCTATCCCCGCTCAACGATGTAGTTAGACAGCTAGTTGGAGTAGGCGATTAGAGGTTGAGAGATCATGATCATAATATTAACCCTGTAAATCAGTAATGTGATAACTAAAATTTATTCTTTGCATGAGATGTGATACATGAAACCCAAAGCATGCTGCAGCCTTGGAATTGTCCCTTAATTGATTAAAACACCGAAATTATAGTTATCCTTGTTAGTTAGTTTATTATTTAAATTGTTCGTAGTAGTAGTATTCAAAACCATATTGTTAATATTTTCTTTAAAGTTGTAGATTTAATTGAATTGATATACATTGATCTTAAGTCCCTTGAGTACGATAACCCGGTTCTAAAAGAGCCCTTTATTACTTCTGCGACCACGTACACTTGCGTGTGCATTTGGGAGCAACACCATGATGGCTCAAGCAAATAGAGAGGTTGTGGCTCCCATGAACCCAAATAAGGGTACGACAGCATCAAGGGTGACGGATTTCACTAGAATGAACCCTCCAGAATTACATGGTTCTAAGGTTGAGGAAGATCCTCAAGAGTTCATTGAACGTATAGAAGGTGCTAATGATCATGGGTGTTATGCCGGAGGAAAAGGCGGATTTGGCTGCTTATCAACTTAAGGGTGTGGCACAAGTGTGGTTTGAGAAATAGAAGAGTGAAAGGGCGGATGATACGGGTCCTCTTGAGGCAAGGGTACTTGAGTTCATCAACCTTTGTCTAGGAAGCATGAGTGTGAATGAGTATGATTTGAAATTCACCAAATTGTCTTGATATGCTCCTACTATGGTTGCCGATCCTAGGGCAAGAATGAGTAAGTTCATTTCGGCAGTGTCCAAAATGGTGGTCAAAGAATGTCGTACCGCCATGCTTGTCAATTACATGGATATTTATCTCCTCCTGGTGAATGCTCAACAAATAGAAGAGGAGAAACTCAAGGAAAGGTCCAGAGAGACAAAGAGGGCTAAGAGTAGTGATGGTAACTTTTCACACTCAAGGTCCGATGGACATGGTCGTTCTAGATTTCAACAAAGGTTTTCCGATCAAGGTTCCTCAAATGCTCCTCCTAAGTCCAACAAGGATAGGGTGTCCAACCCTAAGCATCAAGGAGGGAATGGTTATGGTTTTCATCGACTACTTGTGCTAAGTGTGGGAAAAAGCATGAGGGTAAATGTCTAGCCGGTTCAAATGCATGCTTTGGTTGTGGCAAGATGGATCACAAGATAAGAGATTGTCCCTTAGTGGCTAAAAATGAAGAGGATAATCGTCGATGAACTCAACCCGAAAATCCATTGGGTTCTAGTGGAAATCAAAAGCAAAACTGATTGTATGCACTTCAAACTCGCCATGAGCAAAAGGGTTTCCCGATGTGGTTATCGGTATGTTGAAAGTCTTTCACTTTGATTTTATGCTTTGCTTGATCCCGGTGTTACTTTGTCTTTTGTGACGCCATAAGTGGCTATGAGGTTTGGTGTTCTTCCAGATGTGTTGTTAGATCTTTTTAGTGTCTCTACTCCTATTGGTGAATCTATTGTGGCTAAGAGAGTCTATAGTAATTGTCCCGTCTCCTTATCCCATAGAGTCACTCATGTTGAACTTGTAGAGCTTGATATGTTACATTTTGATGTTATTCTTGGGATGGATTGGTTGCATTCTTGCTATGCTTCTATTGATTGTAGGACCCGAGTGGTCAAGCGTCAATTCCCAAATGAGCCTATCCTAGAGTGGAAGGGGGGAAATTCTATGGCCAAAGGTAAATTTGAGTCATGTCTTAAAGCTAGAAAGAAGATTTCTAAGGGGTGCATATACCATCTTCTTACGGTGAGGGATGTGGATTCTTAAACCCTTACTCTTGAGTCCGTTCCCGTTGTAAATGAGTTCCCGAAAGTGTTTCTTGATGATCTACCCGGTGTTCCTCCCGAAAGGGAAATAGTCTTAGGTATTGATCTTCTCCCCGATACGCAACCTATCTCTAGTCCTCTTTACCGAATGGTTCCGGTAGAACTTAAGGAGTTAAAGGAGCAACTGAAGCATTTGTTGGATAAGGTTTTCATCCGACCAAGTATATTTCCATGGAGTGCTCTAGTTTTGTTTTTTAGAAAGAAAGATGGTTCATTTCGTATGTGCATTGACTACCGACAATTGAACAAGGTTACTATCAAGAATAAGTATCATCTCCCAAAGATAGATGACTTGCTTGATCAACTCCAAGGGGCAAGCTACTTTTTTAAGATTGATCTTCATTCGGGTTATCACCAATTGAGGGTGAAAGAAGATGATATTCCTAAAATGACATTCCGGACTAGATATGGCCATTATGAATTCCTAGTGATGTCGTTCGGATTGACAAATGCTCTGGCCGCGTTTATTGATTTGATGAATAGGGTGTTTAGTTAATATCTCTATATGTTTGTGATTGTGTTCATAGATGATATTTTTATTTACTCAAGGAAGTGAGGGTGATCATGCCGATCATTGGAGGATTGTGTTGCAAATCCTCAAGGACCAACAACTCTTTGTGAAGTTTAGTAAATGTGAGTTTTGGCTAAGGTCCGTCGCTTTTCTTTGTCACATTGTATTATGAAAGGTTATTGAGGTAGATCCTAAGAAGACGGATGCGGCTAAGAATTTGCCTAGACCTCTATCACTTTTGGATATTTGAAATTTCTTGGGTTTTGCCGGATATTATAGGAGATTTGTTGAAGGGTTTTCTTTGATTGCTTCGCCATTGATGGCTTTGACTCAAAATAAGGTTAAGTTCACATGGTCCGAAGCATGTGACAAACATTTTCAAGAGTTGAAGGATAGACTTACCTCGGCTCCGATATTGACTTTACCGGAAGGGTCCGATGGTTTTGTGGTTTAATGTGATGCTATAAGGATTGGGTTAGAATGTGTTCTTATGAAAAATGGAAAATTTATCACTTATGCTTCAAGGCAACTCAAGATTCATACAAAGAAGTATCCTACTCATGATTTAGAATTAGCGCCGGTTGTGTTTGCTTTAAAGATTTGGAGGCATTATTTGTATGGTGTGCATGTTAATATTTTTATCAACCATAAAAGTTTGCAATATGTGTTTAAACAAAAATATCTAAATCTTCGCCAAAGGAGGTGGCTTGTGTTGTTAAAAGACTATGATATGAGTGTCCTCTATCACCCCGTTAAGGCGAACGTGGTTGTGGATGCTCTTAGTCAGTTATCTATGGGTAGTGTGTCTTAGGTTGAGGATGGCAAGAAAGATTTGGTTCGTGATGTTCGTAGCTTCGTCCGATTGGGTATTTGGTTAATTGATCCTAGTGAGTGTGGTGGTATGATTCACAATGACTCGGAATCGTCCTTTATGATTTACGATGGCTCAGAATCGTCCTTTGTGTCCGATGTGAAGGCTAAGCAAGATCTCGATCCTTATTTGGATGAGTTGAACGAAGCGGTGCTCAAAAAATCCGTTAAGGATTTTTCCCAAGGGGGAGATGGTGTCCTTCGATATCAAGGTCGTTTATGTGTTCCTAATATAGATGACCTAAGAGGACAAATTTTGTTGGAAGCCCATGGTTCTCGATATTCCATTCACCCGGGAGCTACCAAAATGTATCGTGATTTGCGGAGGTTTAATGGTGGAATGGGATGAAAAAGGATATTGCAGAATTTGTGGCTAAGTGTCCTAATTATCAACAAGTGATAGTTGACCATCAAACGCCGGGAGGTTTGTCCCAAGATATTAGTATTCCTACTTGGAAGTGGGAAGATTTGAATATGGACTTTATTGTTGGTTTGACACGCACCCAGCGACAATATGATTCGATTTGGGGTATTGTAGATCGAATGACTATATAAGCCCATTTCATTCCAGTCAAGGTTTCTTATTCGGCGGAGGATTATGCGAAGTTTTACTTGAGGGAAATGGTTAGGTTGCATGGAGTGACTTTATCCATTATATCCGATCGTGGTGCACAAATCACTTCTCAATTTTGGAAGTCTTTCCAAAAGGGCATTAGTACTCGTGTTAAGCTTAGCACGGCCTTTCATCCTCAAACCGATGGACAAGCGGAGTGTACTATCCCCACTTTGGAAGATATGTTCAGAGCTTCTATGACCGATTTCAAGGGTAATTGGGATGATCATTTGCCTTTGATTAAGTTTGCTTATAATAATAGCTACCATTTTAGTATTGGTATGGCTCCATTTGAAGCTCTCTATGGTATGAGGTTTAGATCTCCTATAGGTTGGTTTGAAGTTGGTGAAGTTGCTTTGATAGGTCCCGAATTAGTACATAAGGCTATGTACAAAGTTTAGCTTATTAGGGAAAGCTTGAAAACGGCTCAAAGTCGACAAAATCCTATGCCGATGTTAGAAGGAGAGATTTGGAATTTCAAGTTGATGATCGGGTTTACTTGAAAATTTCACCCATGAAGGGTGTTATGAGATTCGGGAAGAAAGGGAAGCTTAGTCCTCATTATGTAGGCCCATATCAAATTTTGTGACGTGTTGGCAAGGTTTCATATGAACTTTATTTGCCTAATGATTTTGCATTGGTACATCTAGTTTTCCATGTCTCCTTGTTGAAGAAATGTGTTGGTAATCCGACATCTATAGTGCCAATTGAGAATCTCAGAATAAAGGATAGCCTTTCCTATGAAGAAGTCCGGTTAGGATTTTAGACCGGCAAGTCTGAAAGTTAAGAAATAAAGAAGTTGCTTCCGTAGAGGCTCTTTGGAGGAATCAATTAGTTGAGGGTGCTACTTGGGAGGCCGAGGCGGATATGATGTCCCGATATCCTCATCTCTTTTCCTCTGATCCTACTCTAGCTTGAGGTATCTAGTTCCTCATGGTTCATTCTTAGGTTTCATGTGTCTTAGTTATTTCCATGATTCCTTGTTTATGCATGTGCATGAAGAGTCTAAATCTTGAGAAATGAGCTAGCTTGATTGATCTCCCTATGATTATGTGCATTTGAGTATGAATTGCATTAAGCCTTTATGAAATGATGTTTTGAACATGCCTTAGCTTGGAGATGATGTTTCCTTCTCGGATATGTGCCTTTATGTGATTGCATTCTTGGTTGGGTTGTTAGCTCTTGTTTCTACGTTCCTCATGATGTCTTGACTCTCAATCGAGGACGAATGTTCCCATGGGGGAGATAATGTAATACCCCGAATTTAAAGGGGTGGAAAATTTCTGATTTCTAGGTTAGAGCCAGTAACGACGGAGGCTACCTACAGTTCGTAGATTGACTTACGGCCCATAGGTGGGAACCGTGGGTGGCAGGCTAATGATTTCAAAGTGTCAAGTTGCAGAACCCCAATGACGGCTTGCTAGGATGGCCCGTAGTCAAGTGTATGAGTCGTAGATGGATCCGGACGTTGCAGGGTCAAAAGTGACTATCTCTAAACCCAACGATGGTTGACTGGGATGGTCTGTGGTTTGACCTACGGACTGTAGGTCAACCCGTCAGTGGGGTCTGATAGTTAATTTTTAAAGGGGTCTTTTGGTCTTTTCACCCAATGACTTATTTATCAACTAAGGTCGGTTCCTTACTATTCCTAACACTATAAAGTCTTTTTAATCCTAAAATCTACCTTTCCAAAATCACTTTACAAGTTTCCCCAAACTCTTCTCCCTCAAATATTTCTCTCTCTAGAAGTTAGAAGAAGAAGAAGAAGAAGAGGGCAAGCTAGGGTTCAAGAAATCAAGCTTTTCTTCATCAATTGCTTATGGAAATTGAGCACTAAGGTATGATACTCTTCATCCATGGATCCATTTCCTCTATGGAGTCCCTAAAACCTCCAATTTCAAGTTAGAAATTTCCAATTGAATTAACGGTTTTCTTCCATGTCATGGGTTCTTTGCAAAGTTGCTTCAATTGATTATTTTATGAACTTTGAGGTATAAATTGAGTTGAATTTCATGAGTTTCGATTAATCCCCATGAACCCATGCCTTCTTCCCCAATTTCAAAATTATGAATGTGTTGATGGGTTGAATTGTGAAGACATGAATTTCATGAAGTCTATATGAACCTATGTATGAATTATGATTCCTAAGATAAGATTTTTCATGATGAGATTATGTATGACCTAAGGATGGTTTTATGAAAGTAAGCATGTTCAATCAAAAACTATAATTTTTCTCTATTATGTGGATTATTTCAATTATGATCTAATTGACTTGTTTATGGTTTTCTAAGCATGAGTTTGCATTGAATTACATGATTTAAGAGAAATTCTTGTGAACCCATGTAAACCTTATGATTTGTAAGTTATTAGCATGATGAACTATGTAAAGATGAAGTTTATGAAATCATTTATGTCTCTTATGAAGCTAATGATGAATTTAGGGTGCTTTGAGATAGAAGCATCAAAGTTTATGAAATGTTGATGTTGTTGTTGAGTTGTGAAAGGAGTTCTAATATATTACTCAACCCATGAATGTGAAAGGTTTTCTCACATGTAATGATTCATAACTTGTTGAAAGGCTTGCTCAACTAAATTGAATCGATGATTAAGGAGCTATTCTAATGAAGGGAGAAGAGGTGATCACCCATGTTCCCTAATGTAGACAAGAGGTGTTCACCCACGTCTACTAATATTGATCTTATGACTAATGATAGACACGACGCGACTACCCATTTCTACTTATGATAATTGAACTATGTCTAATCCGTGGGAATTATGCTTAGCACCGAGTGGACAAGTGGCGATTACCCATGTCCCATAAACTATGTGCCACCATAGGATGATGGTCTATGATAGACACTATCTAGTGCATCCACGTAGGCTATATATTAAGTTAAGGGTCCTACCTTGGCAAGTAGGATGGCCCTATTGGTGTGGGGTTAGACACCAAATTCCATGTTGTTAGCTCACATGGTGTTACATGTCGGTTAAGGCTACTACCCACAACAAAGAACTAAAGTGACTTTAAAGGCTTTCCTCAAGTAAAGTGAAGATGTTTAGCTTGCTTTGTCCATGGTTTATGACTTATGTTTCGAACCTTTATCATGTTTTAGCTTTGTCATTGCATTTCATTAAAATACCCCATTTTAGCATGTTTAAATGATTTTTGTGCATTGCTATCATACTTAGTACATTCCTCATACTAATACATACTTTTTGCCTACATTGTCTCATAATGCAGGGCTTGGCGATTCTCCATCTATTCGTGGCTAGAGCTTAGTAGAATGTTCTTGGAAGACTTGGTGAGTCCTCATACATTCGAGGACATAGCCTTGTTGTTCTTACTTTTATGTTCCGTTGCTTTGATATGGTAATGGGTTACGTCCCAAACTTTATTTCTCATTCTTATGTTAGATTGGTTTTGAGACATATGATGTAGAGTTCTGCTATTTTCTTAAAAGCTTTGTTATGGAATTTTCTTTTAAGCTCTTAAACCACTATGATCTTGTATGTCTCTATGCTAAGTGGCTTGTATGAGGCTTTTCGGGGTCTTGTACTCCATGTTACGTCTAGGGAGTACTCTAGGTCGTGAAAGAAGTGGTAAAGGGTGCTCCTTCCTCCTCATCTATTTCCAAAGAAAGAAATTTGAAGGATGATTAGAGGGATGAAAATATGGCCTAGATGATGATACAAATGAAACTCTTGACAAAACATGTGATGGTAGGGGGTTCAAAAAGTTTGAATGTGGTGGCATCTAGTGAAGTAAAATATATCATGATGATAAACTCTAAGCTTTGTACAGTGAAGAGGTTTAATTTCTATCAAACCAAGTGGGGGGTTCTCGTCCTAACTTCCTGAGGCAAGGCAGGAATCAAGGTTGGAACAATGATCGAGGGGTAGAATGACGGTAAAAAGAAAGAGATGGGAGTTTGAGATGATGAAGGGAAGTGGGGTGAATGAAATAATTGTTGGAGGGAGTGTGAAAATGAAAGAGTTCATTACGTAACCCTTCATGATAGACCAAAGCCAAGGAAGCTAATGTTGATCTCGAGAACTTATGGACTGAGAATATGCTTTCTCACATTCTTAACAAAGTTAAAGGGTCCAAAAAAATTTGCAATGAAATGAAGATTGATTTATCCTCGTTTAATTAAACCGCCACTTCCCATTCCGTCTCTATATAACAACTTGAAACTCAAATGGGGGTAGATTTCAACCTATTTAAATAAAAGGCAAAACTGAGGACTCCCAATTGATACCATTGTGAATCCAATGAAAGATAATACTCATTGTATGGAAATTGTGATAAGAAGTTTTAGATAGGTAGGGAGAGAAGTTACCAAGGAGGATGCTAAAATTAAAAATAAAGGCAAAACAAAAGTAATCGAAGTAGGGGAAATTCCCTAAAATGCGAAGGTTAATGATCCAAAGGTGGTTGGGGCTCATATTGAAGATGCGAGTTCAAAAAATTATAGGGATTCTAGTCAAAAGGATGTGATTATACCATCAAACTTGAAGTCACAAATAAAAATTTCTCCACCATTTCCTCAAAGGTGATGAGTGAGAGAATTTTGACTCATTTGAGCCTTATAGTTCAACTAATAGTATTCTTGATGCTTTTTTAGGTCGATTTCTGATGTTAAATTGTTAAATTGCAGCTACGAGGGCTTAAAAAGACAAGACAAGGACAAATGAAAGTGAAAAGAAGCAAAACACTTGGAAAAGTAAAGAAAATGGCGAAGCTAAATCTCGCCAAATGTATTAGGGGACTCGAAAAATGAGTCACACCTTGCCAAATATTTCTTAGAAGTGCATGGTGACCCACCAACTTCGTCAGTGAAGCTTAGTGTTATCATCAAAAAATTTTGAGAGCTCTTTCAAAAACTAAAGGCAACTCGGTGAGACAACACTGAAAAGGGCGACAGACCGATCTGGTTTGGCGAACTCCATTTAGCTCACCAAAGGGGTCTAACACTTGTAGACCTGAAGTGAAGTTGTAAGGTATTATTGGGTGATAAGGCATAAGTTTTTGCAACTCATCGAGTTGGTCGGCGAGCCCAACTAATGTCGTCGAAGTGATTTTTAAATGATTATTTTTCCCATTTTTGGAAAGGTATAAATATATTTTAGGAGATAGAAACACCATTCATCGTTTCTCTAAATACTTGATACATAGAAACCTCTAAAATTTTGGGGATTTTGTACTTGCTAAAGCTTAGGAGATTGGGGTTTTGACTTGGGATGATTCAAATTGAGATTGAAGCACTTCTAGTTTCAAATGCAGAACAATTTATTTGGTAAAATTTTATTAATTTCTAGTATGAGTGGCTAAAACCCCATAGTCTTAGGGTTGTGCAATGAAATTGTTTCCTAATAAGTTTGTGGGTTTTTGTTATTGCATGATTACATGTTGGTTTGAAATGGGCTTAATTGTTTCTTCATGTTTTTATTCATGATTTGAGGTTGCAAACTCTAATCTAGCTTTCGAACTCTATACTTGCTTGTGAAAGATGCTTAGAGTGGATGGTTTAATTGATAATTGATTTGATTAAGTTCATATGCTAGTCTTTCTTGATAAAGAAGGCTAAATTAACAAATTGGATTAGCTTTGTATGTGATACATGTTGAGGTTTGATAAAACCCGCATGAGATACGATATTTGATTGATAAGTGTCTATCATGGTTATTAATCCAGCCTACCCGTTAATAACAAACTATGTTGAGAAATGCCATTATTCACAATACACAATTGGAATCAATTATGCTCATTCCTAAGATTCCTTCATTACTTGCGAAATTTCCTTATCCTACATTTGCGTTAAATTTTTTTTAAACAATCTAATTATTGATAATTTCAAATCACACAAATTTGTATTTGTATTTACAAAATTTAAACAAACTTACAAAAGATTAGTACGTGAGTTAAATACTTTCTTAACCATTTCTTGTGGGATTCGACCAACTCGTCGTTGGGTTATTTATTTCTAACGACTACTTACACATTGAATTATAAGACTTGTAGTTAAGTGTTATCAAAAGGTTTAAGATAAAGGAATAGGATGTGAAATTCAAAAAGATCTTGTCTATGTTATAAAACCTCATCATGAATATACAATTGGTGGATTCTTTGCTTGAAATGCCTTGATATTCTATGTTTATGAAGGACTTAGTGACGAAGAAGTGGAGTATGGAGTTCAAAACCATTAAAATTTTGCACAACTGTAGTGTGGTCACGTCAAGCAATATCGTGGTAAAGAAAGAACATTCGGGTTCACTTACCATACCCTACATGATTGGTATGTACCAATTTACCCGAGGTTCCTCATGTTCTGGTCGACCCATTGGACGAACAAGTGACTCATGCCAAATTTCGAGGCGCATTTCAAGTATTGGCTCAAGCTATGAAAGCCCAACCTAATAGAGAAGCCTTTGCTCATGTGAACCCAATTGTGGGTATGGCAGCGGCAATGGTGAGGGACTTCATGAGGATGAGTCATTAGGAGTTTGATGGGTCGAAAGTTGATGATGATCCTCAAGAGTTCATTGATGAGGCTCATTAGATAGTGAAAATTATAGGAGTGTCAACAGTAGAGAAGGTGGAATTATCTTCTTATCAACTCAAGGGTGTTGCTCATGTTTGGTTCAACCAATGGAATGAAGAGATGACTATTGATGCGGGTCCTCTTGATTGGGTGAAATTCAAAGGAGCTTTTCTTGATAGTTTCTTTTCTCTTGAGGTGAGAGAGGCGAAAGTGCTTGTGTAAATTAATCTTCGTCAAAGAAAAATGAGTTTGAAAGAGTACGCTTTGAAGTTTACTCAATTTTCTAAGTATTCTCCAACTGTGGTTGCCGACTCTAGGGCAAGGAAAAATATATTAGTGTCAGGTGTGTCTGAAATGGTGGTCAAGGAGTGTCGTACTACCATGTTGATTAATGAAATGGATATCTCTCATTTGATGATACATTCCTAACAAACAGAAGAGCAAAAGCTAAAAGAGAAGTCTAGGGAGTCAAAAAGGGCAAGGACCGATGATGGTGACTTTTCTAACTGTAGATTCGATGGACATGGATGTTCTCAATAGTGACAAAAGTTCTCCGGTCAAGGTTCTTCAAATATTTCAGCCCCAAAGTTCAAGAAGGATAGGGTGTCTAACACTAAGACTCAAGGAGTTGGTGTTAACGGATCTGCTATTCCTGCTTGCCAAAGGTGTGGCAAGAATTACTCTGGAAAATGTTGGGCCGGTATGCTTATTGCTTTGGTGTTGGGAAGAGTGATCACAAAGTTGATAACTCTAAAATTGTCCTCAAAATGATTAAGAGAATAAGCGGTCGTTGTCAATAAAAATACCCAACTAAGAGTCGGGGTCGAATCCCACAGGAAGTGATATAGTGCAAAGAGTTCAATTAGGAAGTTAGAAATGAGACCAATTCTTTGTAGCTGTTAGAGAGAGGGGTTGATAACTCCACCAAGTTTAACTATAGTTATAATTTGACTATCGCTGCAAAACTAATAAAACAAGAGTATACAATTAAGAAATGACCTAGGAGTGTGGGGGTTAGCATTGATATCATAAAGGAGTTAAAGTGCTTGCTCAAAGAGTACTAGACAATCATGGATAAGACGGGTCATCATTATCAATACTAATCTTCTTTCAATCTAAAAGTATCATAACACAAAAACTCCTTTTGGTCTCATTCATGTAAATTGCATATCAACCCATTACTTTACAATAATCCCTCTTACAAGAAGATTTAGCAATGCAGATAAGCCTACAAATCCTTTTTTAAGAAAACATATAGGAAAAAAATCCGCATTGCAAGTATCAAACTATCTAACCACTCTATTAATCCCTTTCGGGCATCAATCGAAGATCTGACAAAGGATTAAGTTGGCCACCTTAACCCATCAATTAATTTCATGTTAAAAAACTTGAATCTATGATTAAATTGTAATAAAGCAAATCAAGACACAAAACCAACTAAAATATATGAACCCAACCTCATAATCACACCCCTTGACCTAGGAGTTTTAGCCACACATACTAAAGGAGAAAGATATTATATTGAAAGAAAATACAACCATTGATATGCATATAATAAGTAAGAATCTTTAAGACCCACTTCGAATTTTAACTCTCCAAGTGTTGATTAGAAAGCTATTCCCAAAACCCAAAGGCTAAAGAGAATCGAGGAAAAGTTCTATCTCAATGTTTCAAAGTTTGAATTGATAAAAGTTACATATTCTCTCTCTAATTTACTATTTAGAGTTTCCCAAAAAATAAATTCGAAATGCTTTCGAGACTTGTTCGGTGACATTAGTTGGGCTCGCCTACTACATTTGGTGGATCACCGTTTTGTCCTTTAGCTCGCTCTTTCTTTGTCTCAGGCTTCAGGTATTTGATCCTTAATTGACAGACTCGACTAGGCCTGCCTTTTCCCATTAGGCGTATCATCGAGTACCACCTTAATTCCTTCACGACCTTTATTTTTAGCTCCGAAGTCTTTCACATTAGGCAGCGAAACTCAACTCGCCTTTTCTCACTCGGTGAGTCACTGAATTTTTACTTTCTCGCCGACTTGACTTGACCCATTTTTATTGAACACTATTAAATTCGATGGAACGAACCATTCCGGTGATTCACCCTTTTTTCTTTTGGCGAGCTTTTAGCTTCATGGTTTTTATTCGATTTTAACATTCTTGGCCTTCATTTCAGGTGTTCGTCCTCGCCTTGTCCATTAGCCTTCATAGTTGCAAATCATCAAAATATCATTAGAATAGGTAGGACATAATTAGGCATTGAGGATACTAATTATTGAACTAGAAAGCCTCAAATAAGTGTAAATCTACCACTCATCAACACCCCAACTTAAAACTTTTCTTGTCATCAAGTAAATCGATGAAACAATTAGTTCGACAAGGGTGTCAACAATAGTTCTCAATGAGATCTAATATGCAAGTGCCACCGCAAGACTACTCTCAAATAAATGCAACACTAAATCATAATAAAAAAGCTTCAAATGATAACTAGCCGATTTCAATTTAATCTCAAGCTCACTATTGCTTCTTCACCTATGCAAAGCCATGTTTCAACAAATGCATTTAAGTGCCCTCACATCAAGAATAATTACATGCTCTCACAAAGAAAATCAATAACAAAGTTACGAATCACTACAACTCTCGCTCTCCGGAAGAGAAATACATGCAAGATTCATCCCATAGGTTTTCCCATATTTTCCAATCATCACACAACCTAGGTCATGCAAGATATCAAGAGTCTTTTAGGCTTGTAATGGCGCTGAGGGTTAAGGTATAGTAAATTTTGCTCAGTGACTTCACCTTTTTAAAGCATTGTTGCAATTATATTCACCTTTTCTAAAGTTCTTCCATTGTTTTCACTCGGGAACTCGAACTTCGACTTGTCAATAATTTTAGCAGAGACCAAATTTTTATTTCACCATACTATCTCTTTTTTTGTTATAAGGAGGGGTTCCTTCTTTTTCTCCTTCGTTTCCACACCCCAGCTTAGGCTTTTGGCCTAACTTTGCTATTCAAACAAACAAATGCTTCAAAAAGGATTTATGGATGAGAAGTTAAGGGCAATTTATCTCAAGAGGTTTCAACAAGGTTGCCAACAAATAGTTTAAGCTCAAATGGTGCCAAGATGGTTGCACACCCTCACAAGGTAGTAATAAAAGGTATGTTAATTTAGGTTTCCTCTCAAAATATGTGCACGAGGTCATTTCTTGCATTCACAGAAGCTAGACAATTGGACTAACAAGGTAAATTCTAGGATTCAAGAAGCATGATTCCAGGTAAAACCTCACCACACAAGGTACTTCAAACATAATCATTTGGCATAGCCCGACAAGATCAAAAGCTTACGTGCGATGTTCATTGCAAGACTCATATCGAAAGGCAGCTAGTAAATACAAGATTCTAAAAGATCATTCAAAAGTACAGCCGCACTGATTTCTTCTTGCTATATCAACACTAAACACAATTCTCATCATGAGTAATATCCAAGACATAGATATTGAACATATTTGATTCTCGAACATTGCCAATGAAAACATAATCATTACACAAATTTCCAAACTTATGGGGCAAAGGATAGAGAGAAAAAAGTGAAACTAACACCTTCTAATATGGGGAAGATATCATAGATGCCTTACACCCCACCAAAAAGAAAGATATAGTGTCCTCAATGCAAATAATAGAAATGAATAAGCTTAGATTGAATGACTGCCTGTTGATTGAATGGTGATTGAATTTTCTAAGAAGGTGACAGATGGCCAAAGATCGCCGATCGATTTAGTAAATCACCGTGATAGGGTGAGATCACTACCTATGCCTGTAGCTTGTGGGAAACCATTGGTCAATTCCATGATTTGAAGATTGATTACCAAAGGGAATAGGTGAATCACCAAATAGTTGCACCCATCGCCGATGTTGACATTACACAACTAAAATTATTTAGCCCACTGGGCAAACTAAGTCAGGTTCGCCAAACAAAATCAGTGAATCGCCGAGTTTGGGGTGTACATAGCAAAATATGAAAGTACATCCACAAAGTTGAGTTGCCCAAAGGGCGAACTCGTTGGATTTCCACCCAGTGGATTTGATGAATCACCGAATAGGGAATAGTTTGCCTACATCCTTTTCACCCTGCACAAGTGACACACATTATCGAAAAAAAGTAAGACTTGGGTTATCTCCCAAGAAACACTTGATTTAACATTGCGGCACGATGTGTACATGCTTCTCACGCATCGTCCAAGTACAACACATAAATAAGTCTCACATCATGACCTACTCCAAAATGAACCTTCAATCGTTAGATGTTGACTTTGAATTTGACCCCTTTTATATCTTCTATTTCAATTGCTCCATTTTCATACAACTTAGTTACCTTATACAAACCAGTCCACTTCGAATTTAGCTTTCCCAGGAAAAGGTTCAACCTTGACTATAAAAAGGAGAACTAGCTCATCTACATGAAGCTCCCGGTGTAGGATCTTGGCATCATGCCAATACATAACTTTCTCCTCATAGAGTGCGGAACTCTCATAAGCCTTCAACCAAAATTCATCTAGGGAAATTAGCTTGTCAACACGGTTTCTTGAAGCCATTTCCCGATTATGTTTATAACGCCCATAAGGCTTTGTGCTCCAATTCGATAGGAAAATGACAAGACTTCGCAAACAAAAAATCTTAAGGGGACATGCCAATGTGGGTCTTGAATGCAATTCTATAGGCCCAAAGTGCATTTTCAAGTTTGCTACATCAATTGGTTCGGTTGACATTCACTATTTTGGCCAATATGTTCTTTATTTCCTGGTTAGATACTTCAACTGTCTCACTTGGTTAAGGATGGTATGTCATGGAAACTTTATGCTTTACCCTATATTTGGATAAAAGTGCTTCAAATTGACGATTAAAGAAATGGGAACTACTATGACTTATAATGGCTCTTGGGGTAGCAAACCGTGTGAAAATGTACCTCTTGAAGAACTTTGTGAGACTCCTCCCTTCGTTGTTAGGCAACACTACAAGTTCTACCCATTTTGACAAATAGTCCACTACCACCAGGATGTACTTGTTCTTGAATGAACTAGGAAAGTTTCCAAAAAATCAACTCTCCAAACATCAAAAAGGTCCACTTCAAGAATCTGTGAAAGAGAAAGTTCAATACCTTGGAGGCAATACGAATACGTCCATGATGTCCTCCCATGGATGTAGTATGGCAGGCCTCAAGAATGGCCTGCATCTCCACTTCAAGGAAACACCTCCGGATAGCATGAGCGGCGCATTTTCTATAAATATAAGGTTCATCACACACATACTTATAACATAAAGAAAGAATTTCTTCTTTTGATAGCTCTTCAGTTCCTTAGGCAACAATCTGCACGCTATAAAGTGTGCAAAATCAGCATACCATGGTGTAGAAGTGTGGGAATGATCATCACTGCTTTGTCAGGAAATGCATCATCAATATCTCTTCCCTTAGCAAATGCATCACTTGATTCTAACCTCGATAGGTGGTCGACTACTTTATTTTCAAAACCTATCTTGTCTTTTACTTCAATGTCAAACTCTTGGAGAAGAAGTACCCATTGAATCAATCTAGGCTTAGCTTCCTACTTTTCCATCAAATATCGAAGGGCTGCATGGTCAGTATGCACCACAACTTTGGCACCCAACAAATAGGCTCTAAATGTTTTAAAGGCATACACGACGGCCAACAACATTTGCTCCGTCACGGTGTAGTTCTTTTGGGTACAATTTAAAGTCTTGCTAGCATAATAGATGGGATGAAAAAATTTGTTCGTACTCTGCCCAAGAGTAGTGGCTAGTGCCAACCCACTTGCATCCCACATCATTTCAAATGGAAGACTCCAATTGGGGGTGGTTATGATTGGTGCTGAAACAAGCTTTTCTTTAAGGCTCACAAAAGCTTTCAAACAAGCATCATCAAACTCAAAAGCACTCTCTTTTTCAAGTAACCGACACAATGGAAAGGCCACCTTTGAGAATTCTTTGATAAATCTCCGATAGAATCTGGCATGGCCTAGAAAACTATGCACCCCTTTTACCGAAATTAGGGGAGGTAGTTTGGCAACCACATCAACGTTGTCTTTATCTACCTCAATCCCCTTTCCGAAGAATTTTTTCCAAGGAAAATGCCCTCCTTTACCATAAAATAGCAACAATATGCCCAAATTACACCTCTCTAAAGAAGTATAAGAGGTCATTATTCAAATAAAGAACTTAACAGAGGTTATGATTGATCCCATGAGGAATAAGGTCTAGACTTAGGCCAATTAACTTGTTGATTGTACTTTTAGTAAGATTATATCCATAAAAAGAGGTCTTTTGTAACACAAAGTATTGATTGATTGATTTTAGTAAAAAGAAACCAAGTAAATACGATTCAACATTTTGTAAGATCAATATAAGATAAAACTAGGGTGTACGTGTTCCCCACAAGTTCATAACGCAGTAAACCTTATAATAGTGACGCTTATCTAGTGTTTGCCATGAAAAGTTTGTAAGTTAGGTATCTCCCAAGTGATTGGTCGTCCAAGTAGGGAATTTCACAATGCAACTTGGTCATTCTATGGGTGTATGAAATACTAACCCGTACCCTTGACCCTAGATTAGCCCTTGCATCTTAAGGTTAGTCTATTAGATAGTGGATTATCAATGCTAAATCTTTGTTGTTTAATATCTTTTCCTATCCTTTACTTCCTTGGTCGGGCAAGTAGGGATAAGGCGAGTTCTAGCATTGGCTACCGTTAAAAAGCAATCAAAACGAAGAGATCAACAATACATGCATAAACACTATTCAAGGATTACTTAATTATTAGGTCTGCATTGTTAATTACTCATGGTTCCCACAACCACAGTTGTAGATTTAGGTACTCATGCTTGGGTGATCACAATTCATAATAAGTTTGTTAAAATAAATCATAAACTTACAATTAGAGTAGATGAAATCTGGAATCTTAAATTGATGAACAAATGCAATATTAAAAACAAATACTTCAAGAATTAAATGGATGAAGTGTTCCAAAGTTAATTCTCAATGCCAAAAATAAAAGTATGAAATTGTCTAACTCCTCAAAAAGAAAAACATAACTAATATTTGTAGACATCAAATCCTAAAGAAAGTCAAAAAAGGAAATCTAGGAAAATTTTGTTTGGTAGTCAATCCTACGATTCATTCCTACGACTCAAAGGAATTCCTATGGTACGTAGGTACCTTCCGTTGAACAGAACCTCCACTTCTTATCTTTTGGACTTTTCTACGGGTATGTTCTACGACCCGTAAAACTTTGTACAACCTGTTCTGGCTCTCCGTCATTCAAGAACTTGAGCTCAACATATCTGAACTTTCATAGGACTAGTTTCTACGGCTCGTAGGAGTTCCTAAGGCTCGTCAATTGCTTTCGTTGTTTTACACATAGCCTCATTATGCACCGCTTCAGTCAACGACTCAGTCCTAAAGCTCGTAGAAAAGTCTACGATTCATAGGTTGTGTCGTTAATCACCCAAAAGGCTGTTATTCACCCCGACTGCTCCAAAATCTATTTTCCTGCAAAATAAAACAAAAATACCATCACATCTACTAACAAATGCTTAAGACACATGCAAAACTCCAAGTTTAAAGAATTAAAATTACCGTAAGTCTGTGGTACATCAGCATTTCTCCTAATTTTCAACAAACTTTGATTCTACACATCACTGCAACACCAACTCCAAATGACTTAAACATTCTTCAAATGAATAACCAACTATGGAAAAGTCATCCATGAGAACTTCCATGGATTCCTTCACCATATCGACAAATATTGATAGCATGCATCGTTGGAATGTAGCAAGGGTGTTGCGTAACCGAAAGAGCATTCTCTTTAAAGCGAACAACCCATAAGGACAAGTGAAGGTAGTCTTTTTTTGATATTCCGGGACGATGAATATTTGATTGTAACCGGAATACCCATTAGGAAACAACACCACCCTTTGCCCAAAAGCTAATGAAGCATTTGATCAATTAATGACATGGGAAAGTGGTCCTTTTCGGTCCAAGAGTTTAGCTTCCGGTAATCCCAACATAAATGCCATGTGGTTATGGGCTGAGTAGCCACAAGCTCAACCTTTTCATTTGGAACTACCATTATGCCATCCTTTTTTGTAACAAATTGAATCGAACTCACCCATTGGCTGTCCGCAATAGTAAAAATTACCCCCCCCCCCCGCATCTATTGATTTTATGACTTCTTTCTTCAAAACTTCTTGCATTGGAGGATTCAACCTCCGTTGATGCTCAATGCTTGGCTTACACCCTTTGGTTAATTGTATTTTGTGAGTGCAGACCCCCGGAGAAATTCCCATAATGTCTGCAATTGACCAACCCAAAGCTCTAATATGCTTCTTCAATACCTTTATCAATAACTCTACATGCCATGTTTCGAGGTCATTTGAAATAATAACTAGCTATGTATTGTCGACTCCCAAGAAGATTTACCTAAGAGGAGGAGGGAGTACTTTAAACTCAAATTTTGGGGGCTCCAAGATCGATAGTTTGGCTGGTCGTGCCTCTCCACTAGAAAAGTCAATCTCTAAATTTTTTGGATTTGACATGTATGATCCCACACCAACAAGGGCAGCGACCACTTCATTATAATCGCTTATTTCTTTGTCATCATAGTTGAGTAACACGGCTGCCAAAGATTCTCCATTATTTTCCATCTCACCAATATTATCCACTGCTTCATCAATTTGATATGTGTGCTATACTACATGCCTATCACTCAGATACTTCAAAGACTTGCAAATGTTGAAACTAACCTCTTCTTCAGTAACCCGAAACTTCAACTCACCCCCTTCAACATCAACCAATTCTTTGCCGGTAGTCAATAATGGATTACCAAGTATCACGGGGATCTCAATATCAATCTCAAGATCTAATATCACGATGTCGGCCGAAAACACGAACTCGTCCACCTTTACTAGTACATCATACACTACTCCAACGGCTCTTTTTATTGAACGATCAGCCATCAACAATCTCATATTTATCGGTTTCGACTCTTCAAGCCTAAGTTCATTAAAGACGTTTAATGGAATAAAGGTTATACTTGCCCCAAGATCACATAACTCTTTAGTAAATCTGCACACACAAATGGTACATGGTATAGTGAAAGTCCCGTGATCCTCCTTCTTCAAAATAGGATTCATTGTCATAATGACACTACAATTTTGGGATACTCCAATTGTTTCACAATCAGCCAATCTCTTCTTCGTAACCCACTCTTTCATAAATTTTGCATACCCAGGCATTTCAAGCAACACATCTACCTATGAAATATTGATTGAAAATCTTTGAGTACCCCTAAAGTTTTTGAAATTTTGCATTGACGTCGTTTTTCTTCAATCGTTGAGGAAATGGAGGGGTAATTTGATTTGAACTTTAACACTTGGGGCGATATCATTTTCATCACCCTTGCTTGCTTGTGGATTGTTTTCATCATGTTTTGCTAATGGAGCTTCAACTTGTCGCGGTGGATCATCATCGACTCCCACACTCTTCATACCATGGCCATCAATAACCGGTGCACTGTGTAGTGTTTTACAACTTCTAGTTACAACAACTGACAGTTGGGTAGCATTCATTGAATCAACATTCATGTAGCCCATCAATTCTTTGTTTGCATTCGAATACACAAGAGTAGCCAGCTGACTCATTTATTCAGCTTGATTGAGGATAAGTATGAAGTAACTATATCTGTGAATGACGAGAATTCACTCCTCATCTCTTGAAATATCATATCGGACTCTTCCACTTTGTTAAGAACTTTAACAATTAACTCCTCGATCCGACCACTTTTTGAATTTGCTAAATCATAAACCGACATCAATTATTCTCTGTCATGGTCACTTCCGTCCTAACTTTCCATTCTATCACACCAATCAACAACTTCCCAACTATTATCACTACCCCTGATCCAACCTTGATTTACGCTAAGCTTTGGATAACTTAACTGCAAACCCTCCATTTGGCCACCTCTCAATATCATGTTTTCACTGCACGCACCCTCAAATGTAGTAATCCCATGGCTTATATCCATTGCCTTAACTGATCTCGTACCACTTCCCACAACATGTTTTGAAAAAATCTCTAATTGAGACGTCAATCTTTCTATGCATTTATCACGCTTTAAATTTTTCTCTTCTTGTTCTTTAAGCATCCACACTTGTTGAAGTGACACACGATCTTCACAAGTATACCAAGCTTGATTAATTTACGTCATGTAATCAAGTAGCCTTGAGGCCATTACAAACGGTCACCTCACTATTCCTTCTTGAATAAGATAATTAGCCAGCCTATTGTTCACTGCATCAAGGCTTCTATAGAAGTATTACAACAACAACCTGTTCGGAATTCCATGATTTGGACATTGTAGAAGTAGCCTTTTTAACAGTACCCCAATTTTATGAACATGATCTCCATTTACTCATTTGAAATTTAAATGCCATCTCTTAGTTTCAAGATTTTTGAAGGAGGAAATAACCTTTCAAGGAAATCCTTGGTTAATTCCTCCCACGAAGAGATGAAGTTCAGTGATAGCTCAATCAACCAGTTAGTTATGTCTTTCATATAAAAAGGAAACATCCTCAACCGCATTGATTCTTATGATATGCCTTCTACAGTAAAAGGCCGATACACATTCACAAACTTTTGAAGGTGGTCATGGGGGTCTACATGCTCAAGACCTTAGAAAATTCCTCGCATTTTGATCAGCCGCAACATTAGTTGGGTTACATTAAATATAGTATTCTTTGGAGTAGGTAGTAACTGAAATGCTCAAACTTTCTCGGTGACATTGAGATTCATATCACCCATATTCTTGACATCATCCCTTTGCACACAGTGACTAGCAGCATCACTTCAATAGACACTCATGTTTCCTCCTATATCTAAATACAACAAAAACACCAAACAAGTAACTGACTACAAATAAAAAAGTTCACAACTTAACTTCTAAATTTGAATTCTTATCCATCACTCTCCGGCGGCGACGTCATTTTTTAAATGCTAAAATATTCTTAAAACCATTTAGATAATAAGCGATCGTTGTCAATAAAAATACCCAACTTAGAGTCGGGGTTGAATCCCACAGTAAGTGATGTAGTGCAAAGAGTTCAATTAGGAAGTTAGAAATGCTACCTATTCTTTGTAGATATTAGAGACGGGTGGATAACTCCACAAAGTTTAACTAAAATAGTTATAATTTGACTATCACCACAAAACAAACTAAACCAGAGTATATAATTAAGAAATGACCTAGGAGTGTGGGGGGTTAGCATTGATATCATAAAGGGGTTAAAGTTCTTGCTAAAAAATTAGTAGATAATCATAGATAAGCTGGGCCATCATTATTAATACTAATTTTCTTTCGATCTCAAAGTATCAAAGCACAGAATCTCCTTTCTGTCTCATTCATGCAAAATACAAATTAACCCATTACTTTACAATAATTCCTCTATCAAGTAGATTTAGCAATGAAGATAAGCCTACAAATCCTTTTTCAAGAAAAATATAGAAATCAATTCCTCAATTCAAGTATCAAACTATCTAACCACTTCTATTAATCCCTTACGGACATTAATCGAAGATCTGACCCAGGGTTAAGTTGGCCACCTTAACCCATCATTAATTTCATGTGAAATAGCTTTAATCTAGGATTAAATAGAGAAAGATACTAAACCCACTAAAATATATGAACACCCAACCCCATAATCACACATATATACCATGGAGTTTTATCCACACATACTAAAGGGGAAAGAAATTATATGCAAAGTGAATTCAGCCAATGATTTGAAGATAATAAGCAAGAATCTTTAGGAGCCACTTCGAATTTTAACTCTCCGAGTGTTGGTTACAAAGTTATTCCTAAAACCCCAAAGCTAAAGAGAATGGAGGAAAAGTTCTATCTCAATATCTCAAAGTTGGAATTGATAAAAGTTACATTTTCTCTCTCTAATTAACTATTTATAGTTCCCCCAAAAAAAATTTTTGAATGCTTTCGCGACTTGTTTGGTGACATTAGTGGGGCTCGCTTACTACATTTGGTGGATCGTAGTTTGATCCTTCACCTAACCCTTTCTTGGTCGCAGGCTTCAGGTATTTAATCCTCAATCGGTGGACTCGACTAGGCCTACCTTTTCCCATTTGGCTTGTCTCCAAGTACTACCTTAATCGTCTTCTCGACATTTATTTTTAGCTACCAATTCTGTTACATAGGTAGTGAAACCCACCTCACCTTTTCTCATTCGACGAGTCACCAAATTCTTCTCTTCTCACCGATTTTTCTTGATCCATTTTTATTGAACAGTGTCAACTTCGGTGGAACCAACCATTTCAGTGATTCAACCTCTTTTTTGGCGAGCTTCAGCTTCATGTTTTTCATTCAATTTTAACTTTCTTGGCCTACCTTTCAAGTGTTCTTCCTCGCCTTGTCTATTAGTCTTCATAGCTATAAATTATCAAAATATTATCAGAATAGGACATAATTAGACATTGAGGACACTAATTGTTGAAATAAAAAGGCCTCAAATGAGTGTAAATCTACCACTTATAAAAATTGAAGGATTGTTTGTTGCAAGTTAACCAGGGAAAGGATGGTAGGCGCTTCCTAGTAGTTCTGGTTTAGGTGTTCCTTGTCAGAAAAGGTTTTGTGCACTTCAAACTCGACATGATCTTGTGGGTTCTCTAGATGTTGTGATCGGTATGTTGAAAGTCTTTAATTTTGAAGTGTATGCTTTGCTTGATCCAGGTGCTACGTTTGTCATTTTTTAATTCTGATGTAGCCATGAGATTTGATGTTGGTCCTGAAATATTTTCTAATCCTTTTTCTATCTCTATGCTTGTTGGGGATTCTATTGTTGCTAAGAGACTTTATAGAAATTGCCTTGTTTCTGTTTCTCATAAAATCACTCATGCTGATCTTGTAGAGCTTGATATGTTAGATTTTTATATGATTCTTAATATGTTAGATTTTGATGGTATTCTCGGGAGAGAATAGCTTCATTCTTGTTATACTTCCATAGATTATAGGACCCGATTGGTTACATTTTCGGTTTCAAATGAACCTATCATAGAGTGGACAGTGTGAAATTATGATCTTAAGTGTCAGTTCATATCTTTCCTAAAGGCTAGGAAAATGATTTCTAAGGGTTGGATTTTTCATCTTGTTAGGGTGAGGGATTCTAATTTTGAAACCACTACTCTTGAGTTAGTTTTTATTATAAATGAGTTCTCGGAAGTGGTTCCAGATGATCTTCTCTGTATTCCTTCCGAAAAGGAAATAGACTTTGCTATTGACCTTCTCCTATACACACAACTTAGCTCTATTTCTCCTTACCACATGGCGCGGACAGAACTTAAGGAATTAAAGGACCAATTGATGGACTTGTTAGATAAAGGTTTTATTAGACCAAATATCTCTCCATGAGGTGCTCCAATTTTGTTTGTTTTAAAGAAGGATGGTTCCCTCCGAATGTGCATTGAATACTGAAAATTGCATAAGGGTACCATAAAGAATGAGTATCCTATTACAAGGATTGATGACTTATTTGATCAACTCGAAGGTACGAGTTTCTTCTTCAAAATCGACCTTCAGTCGGGTTATCACCAATTAAGGGTAAATTATAGTGACATTCCGAAGACAACTTTTAAAACTTGATATGGTTTTATGAGTTTTTGGTAATGTATTTTGGATTGACCAATGCCAAGAGACGTTCATGGAATTGATGATTAGGGTTTTCAAATAATATCCTTACATGTTTGTGATTATGTTTATCGATGATATTTTGGTTTACATACGGAGTGAGGATGCACATATTGAGCATTTGAGGATTGTGTTACAAATTCTCAAAGATCGGGAATTGTATGCTATGTTTAGCAAATGTGAATTTTGGTTGAGGTCCATTGCTTTCCTTTGCCATATTGTCTCAAGTGAAGGTATTCAAGTTGATCTTAAAAAGACCGAGGCAATTATAAATTAGCCCAAACCTTTGTTCGCTTTAGATATATCCAGTTTCTTTGGTTTGTCCAGTTACTATAGAAGGTTTGTGTAAGGATTTTACTCTATTGTTTCGTCTTTGATGACACTGACTCAAAAGAAGGTGAAATTTTCATGGTTAGAAGCTTGTGAGAAGAGCCTCCAAGAGTTAAAGGATAGAGTCCTATTTTAACATTAATAGAAAGATTAGATGGTTTTGTAGTAGATTGTGATGCTTTCAAGATAGGGCTTCATTATGTTTTGATGCAACATGAGAAAGTCATTACTTATGCTTCAAGGCAATTGAAGGTCCATGAAATAATTATCTAAGTCATGATTTGAAATTAGCAGCGGTGGTTTTTACCTATATGGTGGAGACATTACCTATATGGTGTTCATGTAGATGTGTTTACTGACCACAAGAGCTTGAAGTATGTGTTCACGACAAAGAATTTTAATATTCACCAAAGGAGATGGCTTGAGTTATTGAAAGATTACGATATGAGTGTCCTTTATCATCAGGGTAAAGCGTGCTCTTAGCAGACTATCGATGGGTATTGCTGCTGCAGTTGAAAATGATAAGAAAGTGCTAGTTTGTGATATTCATAGATTGACCTGGTTGGGTGTTCGCTTGGTCGATTCTAATGAAGATAGTGTGATTGTTCAGAATCGTCTCTTGTATTAGATGTGAAATCTAAGAAAGATCATGATTCGGTTATGGTTGATTGGAAGAAGTCGATTTCTAAAAAACCTATGAGGCTTTCTCCCAAAGGGGAGATGGTGCCCTTCGATACCAAGGCCGATTATATGTTCCAAATGTTGATGAGTTGAGGAATCAGATTTTGACAGAAGCTCATTGTTTTTTGTATTCTAATCACCCCATAGCTACCAATATATACCGTAATGTACAGGAAGTCTATTGGTAGAATGTGATGAAGAAGGATATTGCGGAATTTATGGCTAAATGTAAAAATTGTCAATAAGTTAAAGTCGAACATTAAAAAGTTGGTGGTTTTGCTCTAGATATTAGCTTTTCTACTTAGAATTGGGAATATTTGAATATGGACTTCATTATGGGTTTACATCGTACTCGTCGTCAGTTTGAATCAATTTGGGTAATTGTAGACCAAATGGTGAAATCGGCTCACTTACTTCTCGTTAAAACTTCATTTTCAGTCGAGGAGTATGTTAAGCTTTATATTCTGGAAATGGTGAGGTTTCATGGAGTGCCCTTGTCTATTATCTCCGATCATGGTACTCAGTTTATATCTCAGTTTTGGAGGTTCTTTTAGAAAAATCTTGGCACTCAAGTGAAGCTTAGAACGACTTTTCATCTACACACTTATGGACAATCTGAGCATACTATTCATACTTTGGAAGATATGTTTAGAGCTTGTATAATTGATTTCAATGGTAATTGGAGTGGCCATTTGCCTTTAAACAAGTTTTCTTATAATAATAGCTATTATTCTAGTATTAGGATGGCTCCATTTAAGGCTCTCTATGGTAGGAGGTGTATATCTCCTATTGGATGGTTTGAAGTTAATGAGGTCACTTTTATAGGACCCGAGTTGGTACATGAGGCTATGGAAATGGTTTGACTTATTCATTAAAGGTTGAAAGCAGCTCAAAGTCAACAAAAGTCTTCTTCCGATGTTAGAAGAAGAGAGCTTGAATTTTATTTTGATGATTAGGTTTACTTGAAAATTTCACCCATGAAGGGTGGAATGAGATTATGAAAAAAAGAGAATCTTAGTCCTCGATATGTGGACACATATCAGATTTTGAAGTGTATTGGTAAGGTTTCTTCTGAATTTGAGTTACCTCATGATTTATCATCGGTATATCTCGTATTCCATGTCTCTTTATTTAAAAAGTGTGTTGGAGATCTGACGTACAATATACCTTTAGTAAGTTTAGGAGTTCAGGAAAGTCTTTCGTATTAAGAGTTTTCGGTTGAGATTCTAGACTGTCAAGTTCAGAGGTTGAAAAATAAAGAAGTTGCTTCCGTGAAATTTCTTTTAAGGAATCAACAAGTTGAGGGTTCTACTTGGAAGGTCGAAGCCGATATGATGTCCAAGTATGCTCCTATCTTTCCCTCCGCTCCTACTCTAGCTTGAGGTACTAACTCCTCATGGTTTGTTCCTTCGGATTCATGCATTTTAGTCATTCTCAGGTTTTCATATGCATGCATATTCATGAAAAAAACTTGACCTTGATTTTATGATTTAGCTTAAAGTGATTTCTCCTTGTTTATGTGTATTTTGATGAGATTTGCATTAATTTTGGGTTGTTAGTTTGTCTCATACTCTATTCATACTTGCTTGAATCACATTCGAGGACAAATGTTCCCAAGGGGGAGATATTATAACACCTCAGAAATTGGAAAGCCAAATTGGAAAGGAAAGATTCCATCTATGGTTCGTCAAAGGGTCTATGAGTCGTAGATGGCACTCGTAGAAGTTGGGTTTAGTTTTGGGAAAAATCAAGATTTTTAAGTTGGGTCTATGATAGACCAGGATGAGTCGTAGAATGGACTATGGGCCGTAGAAAGTGACCGAAGGATATATCCAGTGTTAATGAATTTTTTGGCTTAAAGTTGAGGTCTAGGGATGGGTCTATGGACCATAAAAAGGTCGACGACCCATAATAAGGGTTTTATGGAAAGTGGGTTAAATATTAGGTTCCAGTACTTGGTTCTACGGTTGACCAATACAGTCCATAGAAAGACCCACAAACTATAGGTCAAAACCATAGACTTGTCCGACAATTTTTAATTAAGTGTATTTTAGTCTTTTCCTATCTGACTAACCCCTAAACTATTTTGTTTTTGACCTATATTTACTCTATAACCGTTGTACTCTTATAAACTAATCCTAATTTGTCTCATTCACTCAAATCCTCAAATTTCCTCAAAGTTTATCCCTAAATCTCCTCCAAGTTTAATTCCTTATACATTATGTAAGTCAAGTGGCTTATGTTGGGCCTCTCGGGGGTCCTATTTACCATGTAACATCAAGGGTATACTTTTGGTCATGACAATGATGAGGTTCGGTAAGAAAAGGTAAGCTTAGCTCTCGTTACATTGGTTAGTTCAGAATTCTTGACAATATGGGGCTATTGTCTTACAAGTTTCCATTGCCTCCCAACTTGTCTTGAGTTCATCCAATTTTTAATGTTTCTATTCTAAAGAAGTAGCGTGGGGATGGAGATTATATCATCAAGTGGGACTCGATTGTACTAGACAAGGATTAGTAGTATGAAAAAGAACCGATGTAGATTCATGAACAGGATGATCAAAAGTTGAAGACGAAAGAGATCAAATAAGTAAACGTTCAGTCGAAGTATTGTTTCGTTTATGAGGATACTTGGGAATCTGAGAAGGACATCTGAGACTAGTACCCTCTTTTGTTCGAGGATTCATGTACTATATTCTTTCCAATTTAGCCGGTTTTCTTGGTTGATAATTCGGGAACAAGTGATGGGTAAATTGGTATCTATTGTAGAGACCCCTTCTGGTTGTTATGGTGAGGCCAATGGTTAAATAATTGGGCAAGAAAATCATTTTGGGTAGTGAGTTAAAAACTCTAAGCCAGGCCAGTTTCAGATATAATCTTAGTGAGGTGAGGTCTAAGGAAATTTGATAATTGACGGAGTGGTATGTTTGAGGGTGGATCACTTTTACTAGAAGCTATGACATTAACGTATCCATAAGGCCTTTCAAAATTGATTTTGGATTAATACAATTCCTAGTATATCGGATTTGACGTGAAGCGGTTAGTTTAGAACGTCAAGATTCGAAGGCCACTATAGAGGTCATCACACCGCTATAGAGGGTAGGATGATATGGCGATGCCAGTATAGCAGGTCGGGCCGTTATAGTGGTGTTTGCTGGTCTTTTGCTCAGAAAAATCCCAAAAACCTCTTATTCTCAGCAACTTTGTTCTTAGAACCGGGAAGGGCAATTTTGGGCAGTTTCCTTCGGGTTTTTCTACCAAAACATTTGGTAAAGGTATGTTATTTACTTTCAAAACTTGTATTTTGATTCATAATCCTTAGAATCTAGGTCATTAACTTGGAGAATGGGTTTTCACTTGAATTAATGGTGAAAAGACCCTTGTTGGGTAGAATGATCATGGGAATGTCCAGGGGTTAGAATTTGATTATAATCTCGTATTGCTAAGCCATATTTAATTGATAATTTTTTTCTATTATTGTTTCTACCAAGAACTAGACATAATTCATAACAAATGGGATGCTCCAGCTCTTTAGAGTTTCTAGAGCTTGATTCAACATCGGTGATGATTTTTGTTTTCTCATATAGGATATATGATATTGTTAACTACATCGTTAGTAATGCATGCATGATACATTATTGGGAAAGTTGGCAAGGCATAAATTTAAATGTAAAATTTTGTCAATTCCTTGCAATAAATGTGCTACATAAATGTACATGTGTCATTTTGATTCATTCAGGTTGTGATTGTGCTGTGTGTTAATGATTGGGATAGGGTACCACGCCGGAACACTAACATTAGGAACGGGTACCACACCGATACACTAAATTGGGAATGAGTACCATGCCAATACACTAACTTGGGAATAGGTACCACGCCGATACACTAACTTGAAATCGGGTACAACACCCGTACATTTACAATTTATCTGAGTAGGTTCCATGAGAAAACCGAACTGACTTGCTGTGTTGTGATGATTCATATAGTTATGCATCAAAATTTTGGACTATGTTGTACTTGTCTTTTAATTTTGTATTACGTGCTTACTGAGTTGTGGTTGTATGTCCATATTTGTATCTTTTAACTAGCCGATGATCCTATTGATGAGTCTGAGATTTTGACTCATTTGAGGCCTTTTTAGTAAAACAAATAGTGTCCTCAATGCCTATTTATGTCCTTATCTGATGATATTTTGATGTTTCGTCCCTATGAAAGCTAAAGGACAAGGAAAGGATGAATCTATCAAAAGAGGCAAAAAACATTGAAAAAAGTTTAAACTCCCAGCTGAAGATTGCTTAGTAGGAAGGGCGGATCGCCCAATAGGTCCGAACCATGCCTAAAGTGACAGTGTTCACTCTTGAAAATATTCAATGCAGCTCTGTGATGCAAAGTGTAAACGGTGTTTACCAAAGCAGATGGGCGAGCTAAAAGTTCCATCGTCGAAGGTGACAGACTTCTGAGTTAAAATAAAGGCTGAATGGGTGAACAAAGGTGGTAATCAGTGATTTTCCCAACATTCATTGCTGACTCAATAGAGTTCTCCAACTAAGCTTCAAAAATGTGAAGCCTAAAGCCAAGACAGGGTGAGCTCATGAATAGAATGTCGATTCGCCGATTGTGCTAGGCGTGCCTGACTAATATCGCCGACTAGGTCTTGCATGGAATTTCAGATAAATATTTAGGAAATTTATAAATATCCCAAAGGAGAGAGAAAATGTATCTTTTATCGTTGAACTTTTATTATCTTTTATCCATTCTAGCTTTTACATACACAGAAATAGTCTCTTTCTACTTTTCTTAGTTTTTGGGGCTTTGAAAAAGATTGCAATTGACAATTGAGGGTTCAATTCAAAGTGGGTGATGAAGATTTTTTCTGATTATCAACTGTAATACCTCAGAAGTTAGAAAGTCGAAAATGAAAGAAAAATATAGAAATTTTACTAAAGTGAGGTTCTATGAGTGCAACCTACAGACAATAAGAAGTCCTACGGGGTGTAGGAAGGGAGTCATAGACTTGGAGATTAGATTTTGGAAAATTATGTTTCTAAAGATTAACCTACGGATGAACAGAACAAACCATATGATGGTTGACGGGTCGTAGATGGCACTCGTTGGATCAATTTATATATTTGATTTAGGACCCCAGTCCTACGGAAGGATTTGACGAGCCATCTTTTGTTCTATGGGCTGTAGGAAGGTCCCGTAGGAAGGTTCCAAACTTAGTGAAGTTTTAAAGTAAAAGTTGAGTTCTACGAATTGGTTCTACGGACCGTAGAAAGCTCGATGGGCCGTAGAATGGTCTCGTGGGAAATATTGAATATTTGGGTGTCCAAAGTTGATTTTACGGTTGACTAGTAAGGCCGTAGAAAGTCCTACGGACAATAGGTTGCAACCATAGGTCTGTCTAACAATTATTTTTCAAGGGTATTTGGGAATTTTCCTATGCATATAATGCCTATACTACATTGTTTTGACCCTAAATCTAAGCCCTATAACTACCCTTAACCTTTAGAAAATTTCCAAACTCCCTCATTAAATCATATTCCTAAATTTTTTCTATGGTCTCCTTTAAAATTCTCTCTCTAGATCAAGAAAGAAGAAGCTAGGGTTCTTCAAGGTCAAGCCTCCTTGTACGCCATTAATCCTTGGGCTTAAGATCAAGGTATATAGGGAGTTCATATGTCATGACCCAAAGTACCTCCTAGACGTGACATGGCGTACAAGACCCCCAGAGGCCTCATACAAGCCACTTAGCATGCATCATACAAGATAATAACCACTTAAAAGCTCAAAAGATAATTCATTATCAAAAGAGTTTAAGGAAATAGCGGAAGTCTACATATAATCTCAAAAGTCAACTAACATAGGAATAAAAGAACGTTGGGAAGTAACCCATACAAAGTCTTTAAAAGCAAGTAAATGACATAAAAGTAAATGTGGCTACGTCCTCGAACATATGAGGACCCACCAAATTCTTCAAGATCTCTACTATCACGAATCAGCAACGAGAAGATGGGGATGAGCTGGACCCTACACTTATAAGAAAATGCAGGCATGAATATGCGTTAGTACAAATACGTACCAAGTATGATAACCATGGATAAAAACATTTAAACATGCAAAAATGGACATTTTCATAATCATGCAATGATCAAGCTAAATCATGAGAAAAAGGGTTAGAAATCATAAGTTATAAACCATGATCAATGCAAGCTAAACATCTTTACTTTACTTGGGAAATACCTTAAAAGTTACTTTAATTCATTATTGTGGGAAGTAGCCTTAACCGACATGTGAGACCATTTGAACTATCAACTTTGAATCCGGTGTCTAACTCTACACTGATAGGGCCATCCTACTTTTCAAGGTAAGACCCTTTCTTACTATTAGCTTACGTGGATCCACTAGCTAATGTTTATCTAGACCATCATCCTATGGTGGCACATAGTTTATGGGATAAAGAGATTGCTTCTAGAAACCCGGCCTCTACATACGGGAGAGCTTCCATCTCAATATCCTCTAGGAGCTAAACATAAATCCCACGGAATAGTCATATATCATAATTCACCTTATAATCCATGAAAAGGTACAAATAGAGTTACAAATCCAAGCTTACATCATTAAGATAGCTCCTTAATCTTTGATTCAATGTTATTTCAGAAAGCCTTTAATCATGTTATGAATCCTTTATGTGAGAAAAATCCTATCACATTTCATAGTTTGAGTAATATGTGAGAAATCCTTTCACAACACAACAACAACGTCATTCATGCTTCAATCTCAAAGCAATTTATAAATCATCATAATTTTCTTCATGAAGCATGCATACTTTCATAAAACCCATCTTTTGATCATTCATAATTCATTATGAAATAAGAGCTTTTCGAAATCGTAAATCATGCATGAGTTCATATAAACTTCATAAAATTCATCTTCTTCCCAATTCAACCCATCAACAAACCAAATTTAAAAATTAGGCAAATCACATGGGTTCATGGGAATTCATCTTAATTCATGAAATTCAACTCAATTCATGCTTCATAGTTCATAAAACAATCAATTAAATCAACATTGAAAAGAACCCATGACATAGAAGAAAAGCCCTAACTTCAATGGAGGATTTATAACTTGTAAAATAGAGAATTTTAGGGACTCTATGGAGGAAAGGGCTCCATAGATGAAGATCATCATACCTCAATGCCAAAACCTTGAAATCAATGGAGGATTAGAAGGCTTGTTCCTTAAACCCTAGGTTCTTCCTCTTCTTCTTCAAACTTCTAGAGAGTGAAATATTTGGGAGAGGTTCTGAGAGTAATTGGAAAGTGATTAGGAAAAAGGGTAGATTTTAGGCTTAAGAAGGTTTATATAGTGTTAGGATTTCAAGGGAACCGACCTAGATTAGTAAATAAGACATTGGGTGAAAAGACCAAATGATCCTTAAAAAAATTTCCGGAACCACCTCACCAACGACTTGACCTACGGTTGGTAGGTCAACCTACTGCCCGTAGGTGACCAACCGTAGGTCATTCTGTCTAAGCCAAAATATTTAATTAATTTTCTCCACCCAAACAATAGGACCTACGAATCCTTCCCACACTTGACCTAGGGTTGGTAGGTCAACCAACGAATGGTAGGTTAAGTCATGGGTCACCAAACATTTCAAAATTCAAACTTTTTCATTCTTTTAGAAACCGGGGTGTTACATTATCTCCCCCTTGTGAATATTCATCCTCGAATGATATTCAAAACGTCATAAGGAAGGTAAGATCAAGATCTAGCAGCCCAACATGCATGCAATAACATAAATGCACATATCCGAGGAGGAAACATCGTCTCCAAGCTAAAGCATGTTAAAAACATCATTTTATAAAAGCTTAATGCAACTCATACTCAAATGCACATAATCATAGAGAAATCAATCAAGTTAGCTCATTTTCTCAAATTTTAACTCTTCATGAACATGCATAAACAAGGAATCATGGAAACAACTACGACACATGAAACCAAAAGAACAAACCATGAGGAACTTAGATACCACAATCTAGAGTAGAGTCCGAGGGAAAGAGATGAGGAAATCGGGACATCATATCGGCCTCGGCCACCCAAGTAGCACCCTCAACCAATTGATTCCTCCAAAGAACCTTCACGGAAGCAACTTCTTTATTTCTTAACCTCTGAACTTGCCGATCTTAAATCTCAACCACAATTTCTTCATAGGAAAGACTAGCCTTTATTCCAAGACTCTCCAATGGGGACGAAGCTTCCCTTTCATTCCAAACCTCATTTCACCCTTCATGCGTTAAATTTTCAAGTAAACCCAATCAGCAACACCAAATTCTAAATCTCTCCTTCCAACATCGGCATAGGACTTTTATCAACTTTGAGCCATTTTCAACCTTTCTGTAATAAGCCAAACTTTCTCCATAGCCTCATGTACCAACTCGGGACCTATCAAAGAAACTTCACTAACTTTGAACCAACCTATTGTAGATCTACACCTCCTACCATAAAGAGCGTCATACGGAGCCATACAAATACTAGAATGGTAGCTATTATTATAAGCAAATTCAATCAAAGGCAAATGATCATCCCAATTACCCTTGAAGTCAATCACACAAGCTCTCAACATATCTTCCAAAGTTTGGATAATAAGTTCCGCTTGCCCATCGATTTGAGGATGAAAGGTCGTGCAAAGCTTAACATGAGTACCAAGACCCTTTTTGAAAGACTTCCAAAATTGAGAATTAAATTGTACACCACGATCGGAGATAATGAATAAAGGCACTCCATGCAACCTAACCATTTCTCTCAATTACAACTTAGCGTAATCCTCCGTCAAATAAGAAACCTTGACGGGAATAAAATGGGTTGATTTCTTCATACGATCACAAAAACCCAAATCGAATCATATTGCCGCTGGGTGCATGGTAAACTAACAATAAAGTCCATATTCAAATCTCCACATCCAAGTAGGAATACTAATAGCTTGGGACAAACCTCCCGGCTTTTGAAGCTCAACTTTCACTTGTTGACAATTAGAAGACAGCCACAAATTCTACAATATCCCTCCTCATCCCATTCCACCTATAGACCTTTTGCAAATCATGGTACATCTTGATAGCTCCCGGGTGAATGGATTATCTAGAATTATGGGCTTCCGACAAAAAATTTTCCCTTAGGCCATCTACATCGGGAACACATAAATGACCTTGATATCAAAGCACACCATCTCCCCCTTCGGAGAAAGCCTCAATGGAATTCTTGAGAACCGCTTCCTTCAACTCAACCAAATTAGGATCAAGATCTTGCTTAGTCTTCACATCGGACAAAAAAGACGATTCTGAACCATTGTGAATCATAACACTACCCTCACAAGAATCAATCAACCGAACACCCAATCGGGCCAATCTATGAACATCACGAACCAACTCTTTCTTTCCATCCTCAACATGAGCAACACTACCCATAGACAACCAACTAAGAGCATCCGCCACCACGTTCGCCTTGCCGGGGATGATAGAGGGGACTCATGTCATAGTCCTTTAACAACTCAAGACTCCTCCTTTGGCTAAGATTTAGATCTGTTTGCTTGAACACATATTGCAAAATCTTATGGTCAGTAAAAAGATCAACATGCACACCATACAAATAATGCCTCTAAATCTTTAAAGCAAACACAACCGTCCCTAACTCTAAGTCATGAGTAGGATAGTTCTTTTCATGAATCTTGAGTTTCCTTGAAGCATAAGCAATGACTTTCCCATTTTGCATAAGAACACACCCTAACCAAATCCTTGAAGCATCACAATAAACAAAAAATCCATCAGACCCTTCCAGTAATGTCAATATCTGAACCGAGGTAAGTCTATCCTTCAATTCTTGAAAACTCTTCTGTCACGACCCAAGCCTAGGGCCTAGGTGTGACCGGCGAATGGGGAACCCGAAGGAACCCCAAACAAGCCTCATAGTGTATCATTACACATTCTTGGTCGCGGAAGCAATTAAATGACCATAAGCGATAAGCATAATCAAGGGGAAATCGGGACTAAGGGAGCAAAAAAAATGATACATAAATACCATAGATGAGTCAAGCTCAAGCATAATACACAACTTGTCCAACACCACCTCTAAACATGAGTACTTAGCGGGGGCCAAGACAAACTACCGGGCTCACCCTCATAGTCAAAACATAACTAAAAAGGAAAAGTTTTATACATAGCAAAAGATCATGAGCAACGTCCCCGAAATGGAGGACTCACCAATAACCACTATAGAAAATCGTACTAGCCATGCGGAGGAGGATGGTCAAGCGGTGCTCCGGTCCCTACATGGTGACATCATGTAGGCATAGAGTATGCGTTAGTACATTTGAATGTACTAAGTATATGGGATGCAATGCAATGCTACATTAGATGGACATCATAGGAAAAAAATGCGTAATCATACCCAATAGATAGCATATTAACGAAATGATATGTATAATGATGCTTACATAAAAATCATATTTAGTGGGACGTAGTACATGTGTGGCGAGTGACCATCAATATAGTATTTCCAAGGCCTACCACCCCCTTGGAGAGGCGAAAGAGGTACAAACCCCTCAATATGGTTACACGGGCCTACCACCCCCCGTGCTAGGGACCAAGGTACAAACCCCTCGATATGGTTACACGGGCCTACCACCCCCCGTGCTAGGGACCAAGGTACAAACCCCTCGATATGGTTACACGGGCCTGTACTAACCAAGGTACCAACCCCTCGATATGGTTATACGGGCCTACTACCCCCCGTACTAGGCAACCAAGGTACAAACCCCTCGATATGGTTATACGGGCCTACTACCCCCCGTACTAGGCATGGTCGACTCACAACACTTATTTAGAGAAAATCATATACATGTGTCCATTTCATCATCATTTCAGTAATTACATAACCATCCGTCTCATAGGACGTACCTTGGACCTTCCCTTTCCTAAGAATTCTATAATGGGCATTTTATCAAACACAAGGTGGGCAATTGTTCATATAAATGAAATCATGTATTTCAAGAATACTAATTCCAACCAATTCCAAAATCCATATAAATCAGCCCACCAACAACATACATATATATATCAACCTTCATAATTTGATCATGGAAGCATGTAAACCATAAACATCACATAAAAATTCCATTTCATGATAATATGCAAAATGGACCATAATAGGGTGTGTAGTAGTAATCCCATAATTCAAGAATTCATAAATAATCATAAGGACCCATAAACTTGAAGTAGAAATAGAGGATAAATGGTTGGACTTGTGGAAAGGAAGGTTTCCACAATCAAACCCACATACCTCAACTTTGGAGAATCCTTGATGAAGATTGGAATGGAGAATCGAAGCTTGAGATTGAGTCTTGAATCCGGAATTAGAGCTTGAGATGTTTGAATTTGGTTGAAGATCTTGGTGGAATTTTTGGAGAGGGCTTAGAGAGTGTTTTTGGAGTTAAGAAAATGACTAAGTATGGGACATATCCCCTTTTTATAAAAAAAGTCTCCAACCCGCCTAGAAAAAAAAAAGCTCACTGGAATTGGAAATTCTGCACAGACAGGTTTTACGAAAATGGTCATAACTCCCTCATCCTAACGCGGAATAAGGTGAAACCAAGTGCGTTGGAAAGCTAACTCAAAGAGCTTTAATTTGATAGGTTGCAGCCCTTCCAGTTCCTTGTGTGCTAAGAGATATGCCCCTTTAAAGTTGACCCTCCAAATCGCAATTTTTGCGATTTTCGAATTTTGATACGGTTGCTCTAAAATTCGGGTTAGACCCATTTCCCACTCAATTTGACCCCACGAATAAGAATATGAAGTCGAATTTCCGAAATCATGCACGGATTTTGAGATATATGGAAATTACAATTATAGGTGTTTCCGAAGCACATTTTTGGGCATTTGGGTCGTTTCAATATCTCCCCCTTGGGAACATTCGTCCCCGAATGTTAAAGAAACGTACATGAGAGACACAAACATGGCATTCGGATCACCCACACACTTCCTCAACATAGACACATGATATACCGGATTAACCAAATCCATCTCGCTAGGCAATTCCAACTCATAAGCTACCTTGCCAATTCTCCTCATCACCTTATAAGGACCCACGTATCTTGGGCTCAACTTGCCCTTCTTACCAAAACGAACCACACCCTTCATGGGTGTCACCTTCAAATAAACCCAATCACCAACTCGGAATTCAAGAGCCCTTCTCCTCACATCGGCATAGGACTTTTGGCGACTTTGGGCCATCTTCAACCTTTCTCTAATCATCCTAACCTTCTCAAGAGCCTCCATAACTAGGTCTGGTCCTAACAAGGCCACCTCACCAACCTCAAACCACCCAACCGGTGATCTACAACGCCTCCCATAGAGAGCCTCAAAAGAAGCCATACCGATGCTAGAATGATAGCTATTGTTATAGGCAAACTCAATCAATGGAAGATGATCATCCCAACTACCCTTAAGTTCCAATACACAAGCCCTAAGCATATCCTCAAGTGTTTGGATAGTCCTTTCGGCTTGTCCATCCGTTTGCGGGTGAAAGGCCGTAGAAAGCTTGACTCTCGTACCTAGACCCCTTTGGAAAGACTTCCAAAAGTGTGAAGTAAATTGAGTACCACGGTCCGATATGATGGATAGAGGAATCCCATGCAACCTTACCAAGTCATGAATATATAACCTTGCATAATCTTCCGCCCCATATGTTGTCTTTACCGGTAGAAAATGAGCCGATTTTGTCATCCTATCAACCACCACCCAAATAGAATCAAAACCTTTTCTAGTCTTGGGTAAACCAACTACAAAATCCATATTAATTTCTTCCCACTTCCAAGTAGGAATCTCTATGTCTTGGGTTAGACCACCCGGCCTTTGATGTTCGGCCTTGACTTGTTGACAACTATGACAACCGGAGACGAATTTGGCAATGTCCTTCTTCATGCCTCTCCACCAATACACATCCCTCAAATCTCTATACATTTTGGTGGAACCGGGGTGGATGGAGTAGGAAGAATTATGAGCCTCCTCAAGAATTTTCTCCCTCAAACCATCAACACAAGGCACACACAACCTACCTTGGTACCTAAGGGCACCATCTCCCCCTTGGGAGAAAACTTCCACCTTGCTCTCTTTCACCAAGGCCTTCAATTCAAACAAGGAAGAATCAAGATCTTGTTTTGCTATCACCTCATCAACCAAGGAAGACCTAGCACCATCAACAACGACCACACCACCATTACTAACCTCTTCCAACCTAACCCCCAACCTAGCCAACCGATGTACCTCCCTAGCCATTTCCCTATCACCAATATCAACATGAGCTAGGCTACCCATAGACACCCTACTCAAAGCATCCGCCACCACATTAGCTTTACCGGGATGATAATGCACACTCATATCATAATCTTTAAGAAATTCTAGCCACCTTCTTTGTCTCAAGTTGAGATCTTTTTGGGTGAAGACATATTGGAGGCTCTTATGATCGGTGAACACATCGACATGTACCCCATACAAATAATGACGCCAAATCTTTAAAGCAAACACCACCGCGGCTAATTCAAGATCATGCGTAGGATAGTTCTTTTCATGCACTTTGAGTTGTCTAGAAGCATAGGCTATCACCTTACCATTTTGCATTAGGACACAACCCAAGCCAACTCTAGAAGCATCACAATACACAACAAATCCCTCAATTGTTCTTTCAACTCCTTTAACTCCGCCGGGGCCATACGGTAAGGGGGAATAGAAATGGGTTGAGTATCGGGGAGGAGGTCTGTGCCAAAATCTATTTCCCTTTCGGGAGGAACACCGGGAAGGTCATTAGGAAAGACATCAAGGAATTCGTTTATGACCGGAACCGACTCTATAAGAATGGTTTTGGACTCCACATCCCTAACCCTCACAAGGTGATAGAGACATCCCTTAGAGATCAACTTACGGGCTTTAATGCAAGAGATGAATCTACCCTTGACTACCACATTTTGGCTTTCCCACTCAAGAATGGGTTCACTTGGGAATTGGAACTTGACCCTACGGGTTCTACAATCAATAGAAGCATAGTATGCATGCAACCAATCCATCCCAAGAACAACATCAAAATCGACCATGTTCAATTCAACAAGATCACAAGGCAATATTTTATGCAAGATGCAAATAGGACAATTTCTATAGACCTTCCTAGCAACAATATATGCACCAATAGGAGTAGACACCTTATATGACTCACGCAACAAGTCGGGCTCAACATGAAACTTTTTGGCAACAAAGGGGGTGACAAAAGAAAGAGAGGCACCCGGATCAATTAGTGCATATACATCAAAGTCAAAGATTTTCAACATACCGGTAACGACATCGGGGACTTCATCGACCCCTTGCCTCCCATGCAAAGCATAAAATCGATTGTGCCTTGGGGCACCATCTTGTCGGCCCCCTCTCCCCAAAGGAACCGCATTGGCACCTTGTGGACGGACCTCCTTACCCTTGTTGCGATTTCGGGGACAATCTATTGCCTTGTGCCCCATTTCCCCACAACTGTAGCAAGCACCGGTATTTCTCAAACACGGGCCACCATGGCCCTTACCACACTTCGGACATACATCACTAGAACCCATACCACCAACACCTTGGGCCCTTGGAACTTCATTGGCAAACCCCCTATGGGGCGCATGAGAAGACCCTTGGCCTTGATGAAATCGGCCTCCCCTTTGATTTTGGAACTTGCCCTCAAAACGGGCCCTCTTGGCCTCATGACCCCTCCTCTTCCTCAACTTCTCCTCCTCCATTTGTTCGGCATAGACCATCAAGCGGGACAAGTCCATGTCACTAATCAACATTGCGGACCGGCATTCTTCACTCACTAGGTCGGACACACCCATCACGAATTTATTCATTCTAGACCGTGAGTCGGCAACCAAGTGTGGAGCATATCTTGAAAGTTGGTTAAACTTGAGGGCATACTCCCTCACACTCATAGATCCTTGTTTTAAATTCATGAACTCCACCAATTTGGCTTCCCTAAGCTCTAGAGGAAAGAATCGATTAAGGAAAGCCGTTTTGAACTCTTCCCAAGGCACCACATAGTTTGCCCCCTTCTCTCTCTTCCATTGGTTGTACCATATTTGGGCCACTCCTTTTAGTTGGTAGGCCGCCAACTCCGCCTTATTTTCTGAACTCACGCCCATGATAGCTAATATCTTGTGGACTTCATCAATGAACTCTTGAGGGTCTTCATCTAACTTAGACCCATAGAATTCTGGGGGATTCATCCGCACGAAGTCTCTCACCCTAGATGCCGGGGTAGGAGCCTGAGGGGCTTGGGTCCCGTGGTTGGCTTGATTAGCCATAGCTTGTGCAAATAAAGTAAGAGCATCCCGAAGATCCCCATTGGGCGGTTGTTCCTCGGGTGCGCGGGCTCGTCTTCCTCTTGTATTAGACATGATCTTGCATAGCAAAGAACAACCGTTAGGGAAGAACTTAATTCAACTCTACAGCACGACTTAGAACATGGAGAAGGGAAACATTTCCTAAAACGTCTCATAGCCTCCTACTCATAGTTGTGGTGCACAACACAACCATGAATCGGACTCTAATCAACGCGGTGTGTTGGACTCCGAGGATCATTCAACCTAGTGCTCTGATACCAAGTTTGTCACGACCCAAGCCTAGGGCCTAGGTGTGACCGGCGAATGGGGAACCCGAAGGAACCCCAAACAAGCCTCATAGTGTATCATTACACATTCTTGGTCGCGGAAGCAATTAAATGACCATAAGCGATAAGCATAATCAAGGGGAAATCGGGACTAAGGGAGCAAAAAAAATGATACATAAATACCATAGATGAGTCAAGCTCAAGCATAATACACAACTTGTCCAACACCACCTCTAAACATGAGTACTTAGCGGGGGCCAAGACAAACTACCGGGCTCACCCTCATAGTCAAAACATAACTAAAAAGGAAAAGTTTTATACATAACAAAAGATCATGAGCAACGTCCCCGAAATGGAGGACTCACCAATAACCACTATAGAAAATCGTACTAGCCACGCGGAGGAGGATGGTCAAGCGGTGCTCCGGTCCCTACATGGTGACATCATGTAGGCATAGAGTATGCGTTAGTACATTTGAATGTACTAAGTATATGGGATGCAATGCAATGCTACATTAGATGGACATCATAGAAAAAATGCGTAATCATACCCAATAGATAGCATATTAATGAAATGATATGTATAATGATGCTTACATAAAAATCATATTTAGTGGGACGTAGTACATGTGTGGCGAGTGACCATCAATATAGTATTTCCAAGGCCTACCACCCCCTTGGAGAGGCGAAAGAGGTACAAACCCCTCAATATGGTTACACGGGCCTACCACCCCCCGTGCTAGGGACCAAGGTACAAACCCCTCGATATGGTTACACGGGCCTACCACCCCCCGTGCTAGGGACCAAGGTACAAACCCCTCGATATGGTTACACGGGCCTACCACCCCCCGTGCTAGGGACCAAGGTACAAACCCCTCGATATGGTTATTACGGCCTACTACCCCGTATACCAAGGTACAAACCTCGATATGGTTATACGGGCCACTACCCCCCGTACTAGGCAACCAAGGTACAAACCCCTCGATATGGTTATACGGGCCTACTACCCCCCGTACTAGGCATGGTCGACTCACAACACTTATTTAGAGAAAATCATATACATGTGTCCATTTCATCATCATTTCAGTAATTACATAACCATCCGTCTCATAGGACGTACCTTGGACCTTCCCTTTCCTAAGAATTCTATAATGGGCATTTTATCAAACACAAGGTGGGCAATTGTTCATATAAATGAAATCATGTATTTCAAGAATACTAATTCCAACCATTCCAAAATCCATATAAATCAGCCCACCAACAACATACATATATATATCAACCTTCATAATTTGATCATGGAAGCATGTAAACCATAAACATCACATAAAAATTCCATTTCATGATAATATGCAAAAAGGACCATAATTGGGTGTGTAGTAGTAATTCCGTAATTCAAGAGTTCATAATTGATCATGAGGACCCATAAACTTGAAGTAGAAATAGAGGATAAAATGGTTGGACTTGTGGAAAGGGAGGTTTCCACAATCAAACCCACATACCTCAACTTTGGAGAATCCTTGATGAAGATTGGAATGGAGAATCGAAGCTTGAGATTGAGTCTTGAATCCGGAATTAGAGCTTGAGATGTTTGAATTTGGTTGAAGATCTTGGTGGAATTTTTGGAGAGGGCTTAGAGAGTGTTTTTGGAGTTAAGAAAAATGACTAAGTATGGGACATATCCCCTTTTTATAAAAAAAGTCTCCAACCCGCCTAGAAAAAAAAAGCTCACTGGAATTGGAAATTCTGCACAGACAGGTTTTACGAAAATGGTCATAACTCCCTCATCCTAACGCGGAATAAGGTGAAACCAAGTGCGTTGGAAAGCTAACTCAAAGATCTTTAATTTGATAGGTTGCAGCCCTTCCAGTTCCTTGTGTGCTAAGATATATGCCCCTTTAAAGTTGACCCTCAAAATCGCAATTTTTGCGATTTTCGAATTTTGATACGGTTGCTCTAAAATTCGGGTTAGACCCATTTCCCACTCAATTTGACCCCACGAATAAGAATATGAAGTCGAATTTCCGAAATCATGCACGGATTTTGAGATATATGGAAATTACAATTATAGGTGTTTCCGAAGCACATTTTTGGGCATTTGGGTCGTTTCATGACATGGATTACAAGACCCCGAAAGGCCTCATACAAGCCACTTAGCATACATACATACAAGAGTATAGAGATTAAGAGTTCAAAAGAGTTTGACATATCAAAGCTTTTAAGAAAAATAGCGGAAGTCTACATCTCATGTTTCAAAGCCAATCTAACATAGGGAAATAAAGTTTTGGACGTAAACCAATACAAATCCGAAATGAAATAACATTAAAATGAGAACAACTAGGCCATGTCCTCGGATTGATGAGGACTCACATAGTCTTTTAAAACCTTCTATCTAGCTTTAGCCATGAGTGGATGGTGAATCCCCAAGCCCTACATCAAAGAAGTTAATGTAGGCAAGAGTATGCGTTAGCACAATCAAGTACCAAGTATGATAGCAATGCACATAAAACAATTAAAACATGCAAAAATGAGACATTTCCATGACATGCAAAGGCCAACTACATCTTGATAAAGAATGGAGAACATAAGGTATAAACCAAGGCCAAAGCAAGCTTATTATCTTTCCTTTACTTTACTTGAGATCATCATAACAACACTTTTGTTCATTAGTTGTGGGAAATAGCCTTAACGGACATATAAGACCATGTGAGATATCAACATGGAATCTGGTGTCTACCTTACACCGAAAGAGGGTTGCCCTACTTGCCAAGGTAGGACCATAACTTCTTAGCTTACGTGGATCCACTAGCTAGTGTCTATCATACACCATCATCCTATGGTGGCACATAGTTTATGGGACAGGGGTAATCACCACTTCTCCACTCGATGCTAAGCATAATTCCCACGGATTAATCATAATTCAATCATCATAAGTAGACATGGGTAGTCGCCGCTTTTCTATCATTAGTCATAAGTTCATTATTAGTAGACTTGAGTAATCGCCTCTTGTCTACATTAGGGAACATGGGTGATCGCCTCTTGCCCCTTCATTAGAATAGCTCCTTAAGAACATGGGTAATCACCTTTTTGTTCACTCAAGTTCATAGTTTAACCATTACGTGAGAAACCCTTTCACAACTCAACAACAACATCAACATAGCATAAACTTTGGTACTTCAATATCAGAGCACCCTTAATTCATCATTAAGTTCATATGAGACATGCATAAGTTCATAGATTTCATCTTTACATAGTTCATCATGCCCATAGCTTACAAATCATAGGGTTCACATAGCTTTCATGAGAATGCTTCTTAATTCATGCAATTCAATGCAAACTCATGCTTAGAAAGCCATAAACAAGTCAATTTGACAAAATTGAAGGAACCCACATAATAGAGTAAAATCATAGATTTTGGTTGAACATGCTTGATTTCATAAAACCATCTTTAGGTCATTCATAATCTCATTCATGCAAAGTCTTAGCTTAGGAATCATAATTCATGCATAGATTCATAGAGATTTCATCAAATTCATCACTTCCTAATTCAACCAACCACTCAAACATAGATTTCTAAATTTGGGGGCAACAACATGGGTTCATGGGGATTCATCCAATTTCTAAATCAAATTATATAATTCACATTAATTCGTGCACTAAATTACTTTATCACGCTAGATCGTGCACTAGAAATCATAAAATCAACAATTGAAATCATAATTGAAGAACCCATAAGAATTGATCAAACCCTAGTTCAATATGGGAAAATTGATCCTTGAAAATTGAAGAAAGTTAAGGACCCATTGGACGAAAGGACTCCAAATGGTGAATACTGTCATACCTCAACAAAGCCCACAAGAATTTTCTATAAATTGATGACCTTCAATGGAGGATCCTAGCCCTTCTTCTTCCTCGAGAGTTGAGAGAATTTCTTAGAAAGAAATATTTGAGAGAGGAGATTTTTGGGAATGGTTTTGAATGAGTGAAATTAGGCTTAGGAAATATATATAGGGTCTGGGTTAAGGGTATAACCGACTTAGATTAGAAGTTAAGCATTTAGGGAAAAGACCAAAAAGTCCTTAAATAAAAACTATCGGGGTCTATCTACGGTCCATACATCAATCGACGGACCGTCCTGTCCTTCCGTCAATTGATTCAGAGATCTCCATTTAGGCCTAAAATTTGGCTAAGTCTAGAGGGGATCTACAGGACCCATCTACGGACCGTCATTCCACCTAGGGTCAAAGTTCAGAAACTTGAAATCCTGAAGGTTTACATTGCCATCGACGGTTCCCACCTACGGCCCGTCATTCCACCTAGGGTCCGTAGGTGACCACCATAGTCACTGGCACCAGAAATTTTGAAAAGTAGCATTTTCTTTCTTTGAAAACTTGGGGTGTTACAATTTTAGCCGCAGAGCCTACATTTTCGAGCAATCCTTGGGTAATACATAAATCAAGCGTGGGTATATCACCCAAAATTTGAAGATTATTTGGGATACCTCGTGTTATTATCTTTCCCTCAGACATTATAGAGAAAATCAGCTGCTTTCACCGAATCTAAAACCCTAAAATCCAAAACGCCAATTTTTTAAATTATGATATACGAACATATGTAAAATCAAACAATATATGATATATGAATGTTAATGTATATTTTTCAAAAAGAAAACAAATCACAACAGAATCAACTAGCGCGAAAAATCACAAAAAAATCAGAAAAAATCAATAAAACGAAATCTGGAAAGATACTTTGTCGCAATATATTAACCTTTATCAATGGACTAAAATCTTTCGAGAATAGCTTAAGAAATTTTTGAAGAAGAATCGTAAAGAGAGTAGAGAGATTTGGGGTAAAATCTGGTGGAAAGGGTAGAGAGAGAGAGAGATTGCATAGAGATTTTGGGTAGATCCTAGAGAGAGAAAATTGTCATGTGGGATCTTTTTTTTTTTTACTTTTAACCGTGTAGTGGAATAAAAATAGGAAAATGTGGGTCTGATTTGAGAAATAAAAGGATAGTAAATTAATTGTATTAGGATATATTATATTTGCTAAAATAATGATATAATGACATTATTAATAATTAGTTTAAAGTGTAGACATTTTAGCTAATTATGTTAGGAATTATGACTAGTTTGCTAATTTTCCCTTTCTTTTCCCAACGCACAGTACTACTCCCATGCCCAATTCTTTCCTAGCCCACCAAAGAACAATACACCAATACATACAATACCAAAACAGTGACCCTGATACGCTTACACCAAATGACCCCAACTCATCTTCTTCGTGAAATTAGCGATCCAAGTCCATAAATCAAGACCCCAAATCCGTGAACCTCGCAGCCCAGCTTGCCTGCGTTGTCATCTCCTCTCTCCCTTATCCATTCCATACAAGAACCTTCTTGAATGAGTCAGTTGTTGAAATCATGCTGCCTCATTCGTCCTTCTCTCAAAATCAGACGACCCATTTCAATTTACGGTTTGAATTCGTACAAAATCGAGCTGTCCAAGCCTTATCCACTGAAGAATTTCAAATTTTCGGGGTTCCCACATCAATTTAGGGCACCATTTTATCATAATGTTGAGCCTATTTAAACTCTGCTCATTCACCGTGTTGAGTGGGAAAATTCTTCGATTAAAAACAAAAGAATTGTAAAGCTTTTTGATCTTGAAATTTCGAAACCGAAAGCTTAGTCGATTTTAACTTTTGGCCGATTTGGCGCTTCTTTAAGGCGAGGTGGTGGAAGCTTCGTCCTTGTCGGCTCGTCATCGTCCAATTTGCTTCTCCGAATGAGGTAAATTCTTTTCCTTTATGTGTTTTGTTTTAGTTTATGTTTTCTAGTGAAATCTTGTCGATGTGAGCTATTATAGCTATGGTTAAATCTCTGCTAGAATTAATAATTGTTGAGATGCTTTAAGTTGATTTGTTTTGCTTTGGGAATATTTAGCATAGTCATATTTTGTCTTCTTTTTATGGTGGATCTGTTCCTATGGACATGTTGATTTTAAACTTGGATATCTACTTGCCTTCTGTTGGTTTTTTTGATAAACCTTTGCTATTTAGATATCTCTTGTTTCCAGTTAATAAACGCATCTCGTATTTTAAACCTTGAATGTCTTCATCTTTTGAAGTTATTTGTTCGAGCTAGCTTTAATATACCTTACGAATCAATATGTTCTGACTATTCTGATATGCGTCTTCGATATAGTGTTTCTTTGCTGCCTTTTTTATCTAGAATTAAGTTGGCGTAGAATAATTTTTAGCATGTTAGCAAGTATTCCCTTTCTTTGTTTTGGTCTGTTGCTGCTAGTTAGGAAAGACATCAAAGTAAAATCCAACAAGGCCATGTCCTCGGATAGATGAGGACTCACCAAGTCTTCTTCTCAACTCTAAGTCAATGCTCTAGCCACGAGTAGGAGAACTGGCACGTCCTACACCAAAGAAGTTGATGCAGGCAAAAGTATGCGTTAGTACAATAAATTACTAAGTATGATAGCAATGCATATAAACTGATAAAACATGCTAGAAACTGAGATATAAACATGACATGCAATTGGCCAAGCTAAACATGATAAGGCATATAAGCAAATAGCATAAAGCATAAACTATGGCAAAAGCAAGCTAAATCATATTTCTTTTACTCTTCTTTTATTTACATTACTTTTAGTAACCCATGCACCATTGTGCAAGCTGAAGTGTGGGAAAAGCCTTAAACCAATCTTTAGACCATGGAATAACTCAACATGGAATCCAGTGTCTGCCCTACACCAAAGAAGGGCCATTCCACTTGCCAAGGTAGAATCCTGAACCATAGACTATGTGGATCAACTACCTAAGCTGATATAATGTGGGCCTCTTAAAGACCACCTATAGGGGCACATAGGCATAGGACATAAGGGGACTTGTCACCCGTCCACTCGGTTCTATGCATAATTCCCACTGTACAATCATAAGTATTGATATCCATGGAAAGGCACACCTCGGGTTGCCAATTCAAGCTAAACATGACTTCACATACCATGGACTAGTCCAAACTTACTTCATTGAGTGTTTCTTCTATCATAGACTTGGCGAAGCTTACACCCCTAGAATAGCTTCTTTAAGCTCTTGATTCAGTTTTAGTTAAGCAAACCTTTTAACAAGTTATGAATCCTTTACATTTCAGAAAACCTTTCACAAGCTAAGGTTGAGCATTATATGAGAAAATCCTTTCAAGACTAAACATCAACATATCATAGATTTCATATAAAACATGCTTGATTCTATAAACCTCTTTCTTCATCATTCTATCATGCTCTTTCTTCATAGCTAATGGGTTCATATTGCCTTTATTTTAAACCATGCAATTCAATGCAAGCAAGCTCTTAAAAGTCATAATCAAGGCAATTTAGTCATACTTGAAGTAACCCACATAAAAGAGGAAAATCATGATTTTTACTTGAACATGCTAAATTCATGCAATTAACCCCCAATCCATACTCAATTCATGCTCAATTTCATAGATGATCCATCGATTTTATCAATTCATATCTCAACCCAACAATCAAGACAGATTATCAATTTGGGGAGAATTTACTTAGGATCATGGGGGTTCATGCAATAATTACAATTAGAGATGTAACTCACGCAAGATCGTGCACTACATTAATTTACCCACTCTAGATCGTGCACTACAAAGCATTAAATCAGTAATTGAACTCATACTAGAAGAACCCATGACAATTGATCAAACCCTGGCTTACTTGAAGGGAATTGAACCTTGAAATTCATGAAGAAAATGGAGGGCCCAATGGAGGAAGAAACTCCATTGGTCAATACCATCATACCTTAGCAAAGCACACTAGAAATTGGAGGAAATTGGGTGACCTTCAATGGAGGACTTAGCTTCTTCTACTTCCTTGAGCTAGAGAGGATTTCTTTTAGAGAGGGAAATATTTGAAACGTGAATTTAGGGAATGAGTTAGAATGAAGTGATTTAGGTATAGAGAACTAGGGTGAGGGATGTGGATTCTAAAACCCCTACTTTTGAGTAGGTCTCCGTTGTTAATGAGCTTTCGAAAGTGTTTCCTGAGGATTTGCTCGGTATTCCTCCCAAAAGGGAAATAGACTTCGGTATTGACCTTCTCCCCGATTCGCAACTTATTTCTATTCCTCTATATAGAATGGCTCTGCCAGAACTTAAGAAACTAAAGGAACAATTGAAGGATTTGTTGGATAAGGGTTTCATCCGACCTAGTGTTTCTCCATGGGGTGCTCCGGTCTTGTTTGTAAGGAAGAAAGATGGTTCACTCCGTATGTGCATTGACTATCATCAATTGAATAAGGTTACCATTAAGAATAAGTATCATCTTCCAAAGATAGATGACTTGTTTGATCAACTTCAAGGGGCTAGTTACTTCTCTAAGATCGACCTTCGTTCGGGTTATCACCAATTGAGGGTGAAAGAAGATGATATTCCAAAAATGGCCTTCCGGACTAGGTATGGTCACTAAGAGTTCTTGGTAATGTCATTTGGGTTGACAAATGCTCCGGCCGCATTTATGGATCTGATAAATAGGTTGTTTAGACAATATCTTGATATGTTTGTGATTATGTTCAAAGATGATATCTTGATGTACTCAAGGAGTGAGGAGGAACATGCCGATCATTTGAGGATTGTGTTGCAAGTCCTCAAGGACCTGCAACTTTTTGCGAAGTTTAGTAAGTGTTAGTTTTTGCTAAGGTCTGTGGCTTTCCTTGGACACATTGTCTCCGGCAAGGGTATTGAGGTAGATCCCAAGAAGACGGATGCGGTTAGGAATTGGCCTAGACCTCTATCACCTTCGGATATTCGTAGTTTCTTGGGTTTAGCCGGTTATTATAGGAGGTTTGTTGAAGGGTTTTCTTCAATTGCTTCCCCATTGACGGCTTTGACTCAAAAGAAGGTTAAGTTCACTTGGTCCAAAGAGTGTGAGAAGAGTTTTCAAGAGTTGAAAGATAAACTTACCTCAGCCCCGATATTAACTCTACTGGAAGGGTCCGATGATTTTGTGGTTTATTGTGATTCCTTGAGAATTTGGCTAGGATGTATTCTTATGCAAAATGGGAAAGTTATTGCCTATGCTTCAAGGCAACTCAAGGTGCATAAAAAGAACTATCCTACTCATGACTTAGAATTAGCGGCGGTGGTGTTCTCTTTAAAGATATGGCGGCATTATTTGTATGAGGTGCATGTTGATGTCTTCACCGACCACAAGAGTTTGCAATATGTGTTTAAGCAAAAAGACCTAAATCTTCGCCAAAGGAGGTGGCTAGAGTTGTTAAAAGACTATAACATGAGTATCCTCTATCATCCTGCAAGGCTAATGTGGTGGCGGATGCTCTTAGTCGGGTATCTATGGGTAGTGTTGCTCATATTGAGGATGGTAATAAAGAGTTGGTTCGTGATGTTCATAGACTGGCCCGATTGGGTGTTCGGTTGGTTGATTCCACTAAAGGTGGTGTTATGGTCCACAATGGTTCCAAATCATCCTTTGTGTATGATGTGAAGGCTAAACAAGATCTTGATCCTAATTTGGTCGAGTTGAAGGAAGCGGTGCTCAAAAAGTCCGTTGAGGCATTCTCCCAAGGGGGAGATGGTGTGCTTCGATATCAAGGTCGTTTGTGTGTTCCCGATGTGGATGACTTAAAAGGGAAAATTTTATCGGAAGCCCGTGGTTCTCGATATTCCATTCACCCGGGAACTACCAAGATGTACCATGATTTGTAGGAGGTTTATTGGTAGAATGGGATGAAAAAGGATATTGCGGAGTTTGTGGGAAAATGTCCTAATTGTCAACAAGTGAAAGTCGAGCACCAGAAGCCGGGATGTTTGACCCAAGATATTAGTATTCCTACTTGGAAGTGGGAAGATTTGAACATGTACTTTATTGTTGGTTTACCACGCACCTGGCGACAATATGATTCGATTTGGGTTACTGTGGATCGTATGACGAAATCATCCCATTTCATTCACGTCAAGGTTTATTATTCGACGGAGGGTTATGCTAAGTAGTACCTAAGGGAAATGGTTAGGTTGCATAGAGTGCCTTTATCCATTATCTCTGATCGTGGTGCCCAATTCACTTCTCAGTTTTAGAAGTCCTTCCAAAAGGGTCTTGGTACTCATGTTAAGCTTAGTACGGCCTTTCAACCTCAAACCGATGGGCAAGCAGAGCGTACTATCCAAACTTTGGAAGATATGTTGAGAGCTTGTGTAATTCATTTTAAGGGTAATTGGGATGATCATTTGCCTTTAATTGAATTTGCCTATAATAATAGCTACTATTCTAGTATTGGCATGGCTCCGTTTGAGGCTCTCTATGGAAAGAGGTGTAGATCTCCTATTGGTTGGTTCGAAGTTGGTGAAGTTGCTTTTATAGGCCCCGAGTTGGTACTTGAGGCTATGGAGAAAGTTCGGCTTATTAGAGAAAGGTTGAAAATGGCTCAAAGTCGACAAAAGTCCTATGCCGATGTTAGAAGGAGAGATTTAGAATTTGACGTTGATGATTGGGTTTACTTGAAAATTTCACCCATGAAGGATGTAATGAGATTCAGGAAGAAAGAGAAGCTTAGTCCCCGTTATGTAGGTCTATATCAGATTTAGAGACGTGTTGGCAAAGTTGCTTATGAACTTGGCTTACCTAATGAATTGGCATCGGTGCATCAAGTTTTCCATGTCTCATTGTTGAAGAAATGTGTTGGTGATCCGACATCTATAGTGCCATTAAAGGATCTTGGCATAAAGGATAGTCTTTCCTATGAAGAAGTTCCGGTTGAAATTTTGGACCGGCAAGTCCGAAAGTTTAGAAATATAGAAGTTGCTTTGGTGAAGTTCCTTTGGAGGAATAAATTAGTTGAGGGTGCTACATGGGAGGCCGAGGCCGATATGATGTCCCGATATCCTCATCTCTTTCTTTCCGATCCTACTCTAGCTTGAGGTACCTAGTTCCTCATGGTTCATTCTATAGGTTTCATGTGTTTTAGTTACTTCCGTGATTTCTTGTTTATGCATGTTCATGAAGAGTCTAATGTTGTGAAAATGAGCTAGCTTGATTGATTTATCTATGATTATGTACATTGAGTGTGAGTTACATAAGTTTTCACGAAACGATGTGTTGAACGTGCTTTAGCTTGGGGTTGATGTTTTCCTCCTCGGACATGTGCATCATGTGCTTGCCTTCTAGGTTGGGTTGTTAGCTTTTGTTTCTTACCATCCTTATGATGTCTTGACTCTCATTCGAGGACGAATGCTCCCAAGGGGGAGGTAATGTAATACCCTAGATTTCAGGGTGGAAAATTTTTGGATTTTTTGGGTATTGGTGCCAGTGACGGAGGCCACCAACGGACCGTAGGTGGACTGGCAAACCGTAGGTGGGGACCGTAGGTGGCAAGCCCAAGTTTTCAAAATGTCAAGTTTCAAAACCTTAACGACGGTCTGCCAGGACAGCCCGTCGATTGACCCACGAGCTGTACATTGAACCCGTCGTTGCAGGGTCAAAATTGATAGTCTCTGAACCTACCTACGGAAGGATAGGATTGGTTGTAGGTCTGACCTATGGACCGTAGGTCCCACCATAAGAAGGGGCCCGACAGTTATTTTAAAGGGGTCTTTTGGTCTTTTCACCCAATGACTTATTTACTAACTTAAGTCGGTTTCCCTCATTCCCTAACACTATATAAGTTTATTCAATCCTAAAATCTACCCTTTCCAACCACTTTACAAAATTCCCCAAACCCTCCTCTCTCAAATATTTCTCTCTCTAGAAGATAGAAAAAGAAGAAGAGGGCAAGCTAGGGTTCAAGAAAATCAAGCTTTCTACATCAAATTGCTTAACGAATTGAGACCCTAAGGTATGATAGTGTTTATTCATGGAGCCCTTTCCTCCATGGAATCTCTAAAATCTCCAATTTTTAAGCTAGAAGTTCTTGATTGAATTAGGGTTTTCTTCCATGTCATGGATTCCTTGCAATGATGATTGAATTGATTAATTTATGAATTTTGGAGTATAAATTGAGTTGAATTTTATAAATTTAGATGAATCCCGATGAACCCATGTGAAATCCCCCAATTTCGAAATTTATGCTTTTGTTGGTGGGTTGAATTATGAAGTGATGAATGTTATGAAATCTCTATGAATTCATGTTGAGTTGTGATTCCTAAGCTAAGACTTTTTATGATGAGACTATGAATGAACCAAGGATAAGTTTATGAAAGTAAGCATGATCAATCAAAACTATGATTTTCCTCTATTATGTGGGTTCCTTCATATATGATCAAATTGCCTTGTTTATGGTTTTCTAAGCATGAAATTGCATTGAATTACATGATTTAAGTAGAATTCTCATGAAGTTATGTGAACCCTATTAATTTGTGGGTTATGAGCATGATGAACTATGTAAGGATGAACTTTATGAAATCATGTATGTCTCTTATGAATTTAATAATGAAATAAGAGTGCTTTGAGATTGAAGAATCAAAGTTTATGATATGTTGATGTTATGGTTGAGTTGTGAAAGGGTTTCTCACGTAATACTCCCACTATGAATTTGAAACGAACAAGAGGTGATTACCCATGTTCTTAAGGAGATATTCTAATGAAGGGAGAAGATGAGATCACCCATGTTCCCTAACATAGACCAGAGGCGATCACCCATGTCTACTTATGATAATTGAACTATGATTAATCCATGGGAATTATGCTTAGCACCGAGTGGACAAGTGGCGATTACCCATGTCCCATAAACTATGTGCCACCATAGGATGATGGTCTATGATAGACACTAGCTAGTGGATCCACGTATGCTATATGTTATGTAAAGGGTCCTACCTTGGCAAGTAGGATGGCCCTATCGGTGTTGGATTATACACCGGATTCCATGTTGATAGCTCACATGGTCTTATATGTTGGTTAAGGCTACTTCCTACAAAACAAGGAACTAAAAGTGTTGGTACAATGTTTCTCAAGTAAAGTAAAGATGCTTAGCTTGCTTTGACAATGGTTTATGCTTTGTGCTTCTTATACTTTATCATGTTTAGCTTGGTCATTGCATGTCATAAAAATGTCTCGTTTTAGCATGTTTTAAGTATTTTGTGCATTGCTATCATACTTGGTACTTGATTGTACTAACGTCTACTCTTGCCTACATTGACTTGTTAATGTAGAGCTTGGCGATTCACCATCCACTCTTGGCTAGAGCTTAGTAGAAGAATTGTTAAGACTTGGTGAGTCCTTATCCATTCGAGGACATAGCCTATTTGCTTCTTACTTTCATGTTATTTCATTTTGGCATTGTAATGGGCTACGTCCCAAACTTTATTACTCTTTCTTATGTTAGATTGGCCTTGAGACATGAGATGTAGACTTCCGCTATTTTTGCTTAAGACCTTTGATATAACATTGTCTTTTGAACTCTTAATTCTCTATGATCTTGTATGTACGTATTCTAAGTGGCTAGTATGAAGCCTTTCGGGGGCTTGTACGTCATGTCACGTGTAGGGGGGTACCTTGGGTCGTGACAATTACTCACTAACTTGGGGAAAGAAAATTCAACAGAAATTACATAGCGCTTTGATTCTACCTCATAGTTATGCATCCAGCATCAGTGCTTTGATCAAGAGTTCTCCTCAAGAATCTCACATTTGTGCTTCGTAGTTTGCCGCAGATGGATTTAGTATAACAAAAATAATAACCCCTCTTTCTTTAATTTAATTTGTTATACATGGCCAAGTGGTAAGGATATTAAATAAATTACGGACTTGGATAATTAATCACTAATTAAAATAATTAATTATTTAATAAATATCCGACAACTAAATAACCATAGTTACCGAATAGTTCTACATTTTGATTTAAAATTTATATAAAGGATCTTTTGTTAAAGTAAGAGCTCTATTACTCAAAACTTTCAAAAATCACAACGTTTCAACAACATTCCCAAACTAACTTCACCGACTGATCAGAAATGACTCATGGCAACTATCGGGAGGGGTAGAATGATAATAAAAATGACCTTTCGAGTCATTATAAGGTACAGAGACACTCTTCATCGAGATAATAGGGGGAACAATACGTATCAATATCAAGATTACAGAAAATATTTTGTCAAAGTAGCAAAAGAGTGGGATGTGAGCCAAGGACCAAGAAAACAAATATTTCTTAAATAAAGAAGTTAAAAGAAAATCGACGACAATACATAAACGAGTTTAGATCTATTATTTCTTTATGACTTTGAAGTGATTCATTGTAACACCTCGAATTCGGAAAAGAAGGAAAATAAATTATTTGGGTTGCAGGCTGTATCTATGGTTCCCACCTACGATTGGTAGAAGGACCTACGGACTGTAGATGGCATCCATAGATGGTGGGGAAATTATTTTCAGAAATCAAGCCTCAGTATCCTTTCTACGACTCAGCAGGATGGTCCGTCATTTCTTCTACGGACCGTAGGTAGGTCTCGTAGGTCTCTCCAGACTTAGTGAAAATTTTAAGGGTTCAAGGTTGGATTGACGGTTCGTATGTACGGTCCGTCAATGGACCTATGGACCATACATGGGGTCCCGTTGTTTGAAGGTCTAAAACCATAGTTTCTAAACTTTTCAACAGTTGACTAGGACGGTCCGTGGTTTCACCTATGGACCGTAGGTCGAGAATTAGAAGTTATTTTTAAGGGCTTTTTGGTTTTTTCCCTAATTATTCTATTCCTAATATAAGGTGGTTTAGTCCTAATCCTAGACCCTATATAAGACTCCTAAGCCTAAAATCTACCCATTCTAATCACTTTTCAACTTTCCCCAAAATCCCTCCAAGTTTTCCCAAATATTTCTCTCTCTAGAATCAAAGAAGAAGAAGCTAGGGTTCTTCAAGCTCAACTCTCCTTTCTTCATCATTGCTTAGGGCTTCAATCAAGGTATGTAGGGAGTTTATCAATGGGTTCCATTCACCCATTGAGCCCCCAAAGTTTCTTCAACTCTCCAATTTAATTCTCCAAAATTGATTAGGTTTTGATTCAATTCATCATGGGTTCTATTTGAATGGATTCAATTGATTGACTTCGATCTTATTTTGATGATTTAGACTTAATTACATGCTTTTAAACAAATTCCATGTGAACCCATGCATTGATCTATGGATTTTGACCATGAACCCTAATTTAAATGAATTTATAAAACTTGAATTTACATAAATTCCATGTGAACCCTATAGCTCACGCATGGTCCAAGGAGCTATTCTAAATTATTAGACAAGAGGCGATTACCCATGTCTATTGCTGATAAGATGATTTATGAATTATGACTACTCCGTGGGATTTTTACTTAGCACCGAGCAGACTAGCGGCGATCACCCATGTCCCATAAACTATGTGCCACCATAGGATGATTGTCTAAGAAAGACATTAGTTAGTGGATCCAATTAAGCTAGAAGTCCATGGTCCTTACCTTGGAAAGTAGGACAGGCCCTTTTCGGTGTGGGGAGGACACCGGATTTCATGCTATAGCTCACATGGTCTATGTCGGTTAATGGTAAACTTCCCACAAAATGAACTAAGACAATCACTAATATTTTAAGAAGCTTTCTTTATGATTTATAAATGCGATGACCATGTTCATGATTTACGAGTTTTCTTAAATGATTTTTACTACATTTTAACTTGGTCATGCATTTCATGATTTCGCTTATGCCCCCTTGTGATCATGCTCCATGTTTTATTGCATTCCCCTCATACTTAGTACATTCTATGTACTAACACATACTTTTGCCTACATTTTCTCATAAGTGTAGGATCCGGCTCATCTCCATCCACCTGTTCCTAGTTCATTGCGATAGAGACTTTGAAGACTTGGTGAGTCCTCATATGTTCGAGGACAATACCACATTTTACCTTTTGTTTCATTTTCATTCTAGAACTTGTATGGGTTACGTCCCAACTTTCATTTCATTGATGTATTAGATGGCTTTGAGACATATATTTAAACTTCCTCTACTTTTGTCAACTCTTGATATAAATTTTCTTTTGAACTCTATCTACTATTATCTTGTATGATGTATTCTAAGTGGCTTGTATGGGCCTTTCAGGGTCTTGTACGCCATGTCACATCTAGGGGGCACTTTAGGTCGTGACAAACTTGGTATTCAGAGCCCAAGGTTTTAGAAAGGTCCTAGGATGTCTCATAAGCCACGTCGAGTAGAGTCTTGTTCATGAGTGTGCAGCGCGCCACATTTATGAATAAGAGGCTATAAGATTTTTAGGAAACTCCACTTCTTTCATTACTCTAAACTTGTGCCATAGTGTTTATCTCTATAAAGGTCTTTCTCTCCTAACGAATATGCCTCCACGAAGGAACCCTGTGAGAAGGAATGTGCATGAAAATGTGAGACAAGAGGTTCCTCAAGTACCGGTCAACCCTTTGGCTGAGGAAATGACTAATGATGAGTTTTGAGCGGCATTTCATGCATTGGCCCAAGCTATGACTGCTCAAGCAAATGGAGAGGTTGTGGCTCCCGTGAACCCAAGGGTGGGTACGGTGGCAACAAGAGTGAGGGACTTTGTTAGGATGAATCCTCCAAAATATCATGGATCAAAAGTTGAGGAAGATCATCAAGAGTTTATTGATGAGGTATATAAGGTGTTGATGATCATGTGTGTAAACTCGATGGAAAAGGCGGAGTTGGGTGTGGCTAAAGTATGGTTTAACCAATAGAAGGAAGGCAGGGCAATAGATGCAGGTCCTCTTGAATGGGAGAAATTTAAGATTGCTTTTCTTGATAGATTTTTTCCCCTTGAGATGAGGGAGGCAAAGGTACTTGAGTTCAATAACCTTCGTCAAGGGGATATGAGTGTGAAGGAGTATGCTTTGAAATTCACACAATTGTCTAAATATGCTCCAACTATTATTACCGATCCAAGGGCAAGGATGAGTAAGTTTGTGTCGGGTGCTTCCGACTTGGTGGTCAAGGAATGCCTAACCGCCATGCTTGTTAAGGAGATGGATGTCTCCCGTTTGATAGTTCATGCACAACAAATAGAGGAAGAAAATCTTAAGGAAAAAGCTAGGGATTCAAAGAGGGCAATAAGGGATGATGGTGATTCTTCACATTCAAGTTCCGGTGGAGGTAATCGTTCTCAAGGTAAGGGTTCTAGTGAGCAAATATGGTACGAGTGTTGGGAGTGTTGAAAAAGACATAAGGGTGAGTGTCTAGCCAGTTCTAATGCATGTTTTGGTTGTGGAAAGAGTGGTCACAAGATGAGATATTGCCCATTTCTTACTGCTAAGGGAAGGGAAGATAGGCAAGTTCATCCTAGTGGTTCCGGTTCAAGTGCCCCAAAGCAAGATAGGTTTTATGCTCTTCAGACTCGACAAGACCATGAGGGTTCCCCGAATGCGGTAACTGGTAAGTTGTGGTCTTTTAGCTTGTAGATATACATTGCTTGATATTGAGTGTTTCATTGGCTATGGTAAGACTCCATGTATGGTGATGGTGTTTGGAGTAGTTCTTGAAATCCATGTGGAAACTTCTTAAGTGTTTACTTGTATCAGTGGTTCTGTGGTCGTTAAGACTTTGGTGCTATGCTTGGGTCGAGGGAGATGGATTCAAAAAGACTAGAGAGATTTGCTCCCAAGGGGGAGATGGTGTGTTTCATGGTTGAAATATGTGAATAGACCTATGTTGATTTTGGAAGATTCCTTGTTATGGTTTGATATGCGAAAGGTCGGAGGCGATGTGATGTCCTAGTATCCCTATCTCTTTCCTTTATCTTTGGGTCTAGCTAGAGGCATTAGCCCCTCATGTTTACTCTTTAGGATTCGTGTGACTTAGTCATTCTTGTGATTCCTCATTTATGCATGTTCATGAAAACTTGTTTTGAGATCTTGACTTAGTTTTGATTGATTTCTTCATGATTATGTGCATTTGAGTATGATTTGCATACATGCATTATGAAATGATGTTTGAGCATGCTTTAGCTTGGAGTCGATGTTTTTCTCCTTGGTTAGGTGCATTTTTTATGAAGTTGCATTCATGTTGGGTTGTTTGTATATCACCTACTCTTTTCGTGCTAGTTTGAGTTCCATTCGAGGAGAAATGTTCCCAAGGGGGAGATAATGTAACACCTCAGATTCAGAAAAGAAGTAAAATAAAAAATTTGGGTTGCACCTTGTATCTACGGTTGGTAGAAGGACCTAAGGACCGTAGATGGCAGCCGTAGATGGTGGGGAAATTATTTTCAGAAATCAAGCCTATGTATCCTTTCTACGACTCAGCAGGACGGTCCGTCATTTCTTCTACGAACCGTAAGTAGGTCTTGTAGGTCTCTCCAAACTTAGTGAAAATTTTAAGGGTTCAAGGTTACACTAACGGTTGGTATGTACGGTTCATCAATGGGCCTACGGACCGTACATAGGGTCTCGTCGTTTGAAGGTCCAAAACCATAGTTTTTGAAATTTTCTACGGTTGACTAGGACGGTTCGTGGTTGGACCTACGGACTGTAGGTCTGAACAATATGTCGAGATCCGACAGTTATTTTTAAGGTCTTTTTGGTCTTTTCCCTAATTGATCTATTCCTAATCTAAGGCGGTTTAGTCCTGATCCTAGACCCTATATAAGAGTCCTAAGCCTAAAATCTACCCATTCTAATCACTTTCCAACTTCCCCAAAATCCCTCCAAGTTTCCCCAAATATTTCTCTCTCTAGAATTAAGGAAGAAGAAGCTAGGGTTCTTCAAGTTCAAGTCTCCTTTCTTCATCATTTCTTAGGGCTTCAATCAAGGTATGTAGGGAGTTTATCAATGGGTTACTTTCACCCATTGAGCCCCCAAAGTTTCATCAATTCTCCAAAATTGATTAGTTTTGATTCAATTCCTCAAGGGTTCTATTTGTATGGATTCAATTGATTGACTTTGATCTTATTTTGATGATTTAGACTTAATTACATGCTTTTCAACAAATTTCATGTGAACCCATGCATCTATCTATGGATTTTTAGTATGAACCCTAATTTACATGAATTTATGAAGAAGCTTGAATTTACGAATATGTTTTAAGAAATTATGCATGTGTTTACAAAAACAATGTTTATGACTCAAGTAAGCTTATGGATGAAGGTATCTATATGTTCTATGATGCTTGGCCACATGACATGAATGACATCTAGATTTGCCATCAATGCTTTTCGGGATATTTTCAAAAATTAGGTCTTGATTAGTATGGTAGCCGGTTATACCATCAATGATTAAAGATCATGTTTTTAAAACTATTTCCATTAGTAGTATGGCACTTCTAGTATGAAGTTAATGACTATGGGCCTCATAAAGCTATTATGAAAAGATCATGGATGGTGAAAGGTTTTCTCACGCATGGTCCAAGGATCTATTATAAATGATTAGACAAGAGGCGATTATTCATGTCTATTGATGATAAGACGATTTATGAATTATGACTACTCCATGGGATTTTTACTTTGCATCGAGTAGACTAGCGGCGATCACCCATGTCCCATAAACTATGTGCCACCATAGGATAATTGTCTAATAAAGACATTAGCTAGTGGATCCACTTAAGCTAGAAGTTCATGGTCCTTACCTTGGCAATCAGGACAACCCCTTTCGATGTGGGAAGGACACAACATTCCATGTTATAGCTCACATGGTCTATATCAGTTAATGGTAAACTTCCCACAAAATGAACTAACACAATCACTAATGTTTTAAGAAGCTTTCTTTATGATTTATAATTGCGATGACCATGTTCATGATTTACGAGTTTTCTTAAATGATTTTTACTACATTTTAACTTGGTCATGCATTTCATGATTTCGCTTATGCCCCCTTGTGATCATGCTCCATGTTTTATTGCATTCCCCTCATACTTAGTACATTCTATGTACTAACACATACTTTTGCCTACATTTTCTCATAAGTGTAGGATCCGGCTCATCTCCATCCACCTGTTCCTAGTTCATTGCGATAGAGACTTTGAAGACTTGGTGAGTCCTCATATGTTCGAGGACAATACCACATTTTACCTTTTATTTCATTTTCATTCTAGAACTTGTATGGGTTACGTCCCAACTTTCATTTCATTAATGTATTAGATGTCTTTGAGACATATGTTTAGACTTCCGCTACTTTTGTCAACTCTTGATATAAATTATCTTTTGAACTCTATCTACTATTATCTTGTAGGATGTATGCTAAGTGGCTTGTGTGGGGCCTTTCAGGGTCTTGTAAGACATGTCACGTCTAGGGGGTACTTTAGGTGGTGACATTCATTCTCATGGATGATTGTGTTTTCCCTTTTAAAACTGTATGCAACTTGAATAGTTACCTTTAAATGTCAGTCTTCATAACGGTTGTTCAAGATGTCACAGATAAGAGAGTTTGAGTTCCACAAGGATGAAATTTTTTAAAAGACAAGAGAACGAATTATTTAAATCTCATGAGAATGTGAAGCAACTGATTTAGACACTTCGCATTAGGTTTAAGTTTAAAAAAAGTTTAGCTTACATTGTTGCTTTAGTCTATCAATTTAAACATGTATATTGTATTTAAGGATAGTATATCTTGTAAAATAGTGAAATGAGCAACAAGACTACATAATGTTATGTCTAATTAGCTAATTTCCTTGATATACATCTCAATTAGCTATTCAAAAATCAAAATACATTTCACTTGTTATCTCCTTAGTGATTTAGTTGCACAGACAGGAACCATTTAAATGACATGCAAGATCCATGTTTGTTCTTAATAAACAAACACAAAGTTAAATGCAATATTCTAAAAAATACTAAGAATTAACTCTCAGTTATCCCTACACATACTTCTTATAGGCAGGAAGTTGAAGAAATCTTGTACGAAACAAGACCTTTTAGTATGAAACAAGATAGATTATATATTGTCTTTGGAAGATAATCTCTTTGTCGGTATTGAATAAATCAACCAACAAACAAATTATTTTTGAAATATCTACTGGATCAAAGATATAATCCTAAATAACAACTTATGTAATATAGTGATGTCGCATGAGTACATGATTCTTTACATCCTTCAAATACAATCACGCATGTCTTACTTTTGGAAGAGTCATAAGAAATACATCTACTGTAACTTCACCAAAATAGAATTTTTCTTCTAAAAATTAAATTTGAGAAACTAATTGAGAAAAAAGCCACTTAAACTAAAAGAGCCAAATAGTAATATAGATATCCTCGATGGTTTAAAAGGCTAGGCATGAGCTATGGATGAAGAAGAAAAATATTAACAAAATTGTTAATTATGTTTTGAATTTTTTCTTGTATATTTTAGGAAACTATAATTCCTATTAGTTTAGAAGACTCTTTATCCTAATAGAACTGGAAAAGGAAAATATTGTCCTTTTAGGATTGAAAAATCATTTTTTATAGATTTAGGACTACTTGGGATCTATACATAGGGTATGTAGTTGGGATCCTAAAGCGTTGCAAAACTTGTTCTCTTTCTTTCTTAGTGAAAAACTCTCTCTACTTTTGCTGGGAGGAGTAGGCCTAGCCGAACCTCATTAAATCCTTGTGTTATTCTTCTTCTCTATTATATTTTCTTTGTTTGTGATTGTGTGCTAGTCAATCCACGATATTTCCACAATAATTGTTATCAAAGTTTGGTTGAGGTTTCTAGACTTATTCAAGGGTTAAAATGTCTCCATCATCTTCAACAAAGTATGAAATAGAAAAATTCACCAGGGGATCTAATGTCATCCTATGGAAGATTAGAATGAGATCGTCCTTAGTGTTACAAGGGTTATGGAAGGCAATTGAGGAGAATTTTCCAAAAGAGTTGAAAGAATCAGAACAAGCAGACCTGAAAGAGAGGGATTTGAGTGCGATATTCATGAGCATTACAGATAGCGTTCTTTAGGAAATTGCTAAAGAGAAATCTACAGCAACGACATGGAAGAAGTTAGAACATCTGTACTCAAGAAATCGTTGACAAACCGCCTCTACTTGAAAAAGAAGTTATACAATATTCATATGAATGAAGGTACACCAGTCAAAACTCCCCTTGATGTGTTCAGTTCAATTATAATGGACTTGAAGAATGTAGATATCAAAATTGAAAGTGAGGATCATGCCTTATCAGTGTTATGTTCTTTATCACCATCTTATGATACTTTTGCTAATACATTGCTATATGGGAAAGACAATGTCTCACTTGATGATGTTAGTAATGCACTAAAATCTAAAGAGTTGAACTCTCCGGATAGCAGAACTAAGGGTGAAGGTCTTGTGAGTAGGAAAAGAACACAACAGAAGGACATTAATAGAAAAAGGTTTAATGCCAGATCAAAGTCTAGAGCAAGGAAGCAGAACTGCTCTGAGTGCAGGTAGCAGGGTCATTACAAAAGAGATTATCCTAAACTAAAGGAGAAAAGGGGGAAATAGAAAGTTGATTACTCAGCAAATATTATTGACACTGGTAATAATTCAGATGACAATAACTATGTAGGGGTAGTTTGTGATGTGATTTATGATCATAAGCAAAATTATTGGGTTCTTAATTCTAGTGCAACTTTTCACATGTGTCCACACAAGAATTGGTTTGCAACTGACAAACAGAGGAGTGGGAATATCTACCTAGGTGATGATAATTCATTAGAGGTAGAGGGGATTGGTAACATCAAACTGAGAATGTTCGATGACATTATCAGAAATTTTTAGTGTTGGCATGTTCCTCGAATGATGATAAATTTGATTTCTCTTTCTACTTTGGATGATCAAGGGTATAAGTTTCACTCGGAGAATGGAAAATTTAAAGCATGTAAAGGCTCTGTGGTACTCATGAAGGGTAAACTTTATTCTAGACTCTATTATCTACAAGCCAGTGTAGTTGTAGGGGAAACAATTGTAGCTTCTAAGAAGAGTAATCTAAATCAGTCTCAATTGTGGCACTTGCGACTTGGTCATATGAGTAACAAGGGACTGTCTTTGTTGAATAAGAAGAATTTGTTGGATGGTTACAAAAATCAATCTTTAAGTTTTTGTGAGCATTGTATGTTCGCTAAGCAAACAAGGGTGAAGTTCAGCAAGAATGCTAAAGACAAGTTAGATTATATACATTTGGACTTCTAGGGTCGAAACAAAATTCTCTCAAAAAGTGGTGCAAGGTACTTTATAACTTTGATTGACTATTAATCAAGAATGGTATGGGTGTATTTCTTGAAAACAAAAAATGAGGCATTTTCAACATTTGTTAAATGGAAGATGATGGTTGAGAGGCAAATCTAAAGAAATGTTAAACGTCTTCGAACTAACAATGGGTTGGAATTTTGCAACTTAAAGTTCAATAACTTCTACAACAGAGAGGACATAGTGAGACACCACAGTTGTGTTGGAACACCACAACAAAATGGTGTTACAGAACGTATGAACATAACACTTTGTGATAGGGCACGAAGTATACTTTCACACTCATGTGTTATCAAGGATTTTTGGGCTAAAGCAACCAATACAACTTGTTATTTGGTCAATAGATCTCCATCTACAGCTATTGAGTTCAAAACTCCTTTTGAGGTTTGGTCTGATTCGCCTGTTGTTTATTCAAATTTAAGAATATTTTGTTGTCTTGCTTATGCTCATGTAAGGGATGGAAAACTTGAGCCGAGGGCAAAGAAGTGCATATTTTTAGGGTATGCAAATGGAGTGAAAGGTTACAAATTGCGATTCACAAATCAAAAGACTCCGGGGTTAATTATTAGTAGGAATGTGACATTCAGTGAATATGCCTCATTGAATAGTTAGAAGGAAAAGGAAATAGCCAGAAACAAATCACGGTGTTAGTGACCACATAGAGCTAGAAGTTGAATCTCCACTAGCTCAACCCAATAGTTTAGAAGTGGAGGAGGTGCAAGACATTAATCAAGATGATAAATATGATGCACCTATACGACAACAATCATATAGCATTGCAACAGGTAGAAAAAAGAGAGTGATCAACCAACCAAAGAGATTCGCAAATGTGGTTGATGAAAATCTTTTAGGATATGCAAATATTATAGAATTTGCTTTATCAGTTGTAGAGACCATTTACGTGTTTGAGCCTAATAGCTTTAAAGAAGTTATTTCTAGTTCAAAAGTGGATAAACGGGTTGATGCTATGGGTGAAGAGATTGAGTCTCTTCAAAAGATTAAAACATGGAAGCTTGGTTCATTGCCAAGGAGACAAAGTTAGTCAAACATCATTTTATCTGAGATGTTGTATCTGAAGGGGTTGTTGATGTGAATAAAGTATCTACACATGATTATCCAGGAGATATGATGACCAAGACAATCCAGACCAATAAGTTTAGGAATTGCCTAAACTTAATTGGTGTGAGTTGTACTCAGTAAGCCCTTTGGAGGGCTGGGAGCAAAGCAGAGAGGCGTTATTTCAATCTTATGAAAGGAATTCAACCCAAGGGAGAGATTTGTTAATTCTTGAATTTTTTTTCCCTTGTATATGTTATGAAACTATAATTCCTATTAGTTTAGGGGACTCTTTGTCCTAATAGATTTGGAAAAGGAAAGTATTGTCCTTTTAGGATTGGAAAACCTTTTTCTTATAGGTTTAGGACTAATTGTGATCTATATATAGGGTATGCAGCTGGAGATCCTAAAACATTGTAAAACTTCTTGTCTTTCTTTCATAGTGAAAAACTATCTCTGCTTTTGTTGGGAGGAGTAGGCCTAGCTGAACCTCATTAAATCTTTGTGTTATTCTACTTCTCTATTTTCTTTATTTTTGATTGTCTGCTAGTTAATCCACGATATTTCCGCAACAAAAATCAAATATCTGGCAATAATGAATGTAATGACCCTCCAGGTCATTTCTATGTTAATGCCTTCTTTCTGTCATTTAGAGCATTCCTGTATCGACCCCAAGTCATTTATGACTTGCTGGCACTAACTATTCGATTGCCTGGTCGTTCGTTTGGGATTTATGCCTGTTTTCCTGTTTTGGAGCTTTTAAAGCTTGAAAAGTTGATTTCGGTCATAACTTCAGGTAAATAACCTTAGATGAGAATTCTGATGGTTCCATCAGCTCCGGAGGGGCCAAATTAAGCTAGAAGCATGGTTCGCCCGAGTCCCGGGGTTTCTGGTGTGATTTTGGGGCCAAGATAGCTCTTTAGTCTTCAAAATTTGGCTTAAGGTTGACTTCGGTCAACATTCTTGGTAAACGCACTCGAATGAAAATTCCGACAGCACGGTTAGTTCAAGAATGCCGAGTTTGGTCTAGAACGACCTTTCCAGAATCTGCAAGAGCTTCCGATCTAATTTTGAGACCTTCGGTAGAAATTGGCAAAAATGGCATAATGGGTGTGGGACCCACTTTTTGTTGAAATGACCTCGTATGAAAATTCTGAATGCGATTGTGTCTGGAATATCGAATTTAGTGGGGTAGCATATCTGGTTTATTTTTATCGGGTCCCGAATGAATTCCGAGGGTCCGTTCGGAGACTTTGAAAAAATAGAAAAAAATCTGGTTGCTGGTGCAAACCTTTAGCGACCAGAATTTAGACCTTTAGCTACCAGTTTCAGGTTTTATAACCCAGAAAAATTTCAGCTTTCAGTCCTCATTTTCAAATGGCGATTTCTCCTTCATCCGAGCTTCGATTTGAGTGATTCAAAGTCCTGTATGATCGTGGAGATTGTGGCTACGTGGTGGAGTGATCGGATTGTGTTGGTGAACCCTCGTTTGAGGTGAAATTCAGCTCGAAGCTGCTGCTATCAAGTTATAATTTCTTCTTCATTTTAAACTTCGATATCTCGAGTTCTAGAGCTTCGTTTTGGGTGATTCGAAGTCCCATGTGTTCGGATTTTCATTGGCTTCATGGGTTTTAGGTTGGGGATTGTTGGGCTCTCCTCGTTTTACATGAAATCGAGGGTAAGTCTCTATTTGGCCTATTTTTTTGTTAAGTTTTGTAAATTATTGTTGTTGGTTGTTAGGAGCAGATCCGATCCCATTTGAGCGATCTAATTTAGGATTAGTGTTGGGGGAAAGATTTGGGACCTTTTGACGAAGTCAATTCCAGAAAATCCGGAGCGGGTCCCACTTTGCTCGATTTTGACCCAAAAATTGGTCTGGCTCCGAATTTGTTGATTTTTGTGTCTAAACGACCGTTTTGACGCTGTGATTCTATTTTATGTAGCGTGGCAGTAGTTTGAGGTCGTTCGGAGGGGAAATCTCCAATTGAGTGACTTGGAGCGCGCGTAATTGGCTTTTTAGAAGGTTATGGCTTCCCTTCTTTCTAGACTAAGCCTGATTGTGTAAATGTTGGTTGATATTTGTGAATCTGGGGTGGTTAGTTAGTATTGTTTCTCTTGTTCCCTGATTTCCTCAGTTTCGAGTTGACTGTTGGGTTGTTATGAGATAGTATCATGCTGTAGGTTGGGCTGTTGATTTGATTTGCTGATATGCATGATGTGGGGTATCTGTTAGTGGTTATCTGATATTGCATGAGTGGGTCCTGGTGAATATGTTTGATGATTGACTGATTATTGTGATTCTGCCTTAGAATAGGTTGTGATATTATTGACATAGTCCCATGTACCTGGTTGACTTGAGTATGTAACGGACGTCGTTTTGGATGGACTAGATCCTTGTAGACTGATATAACAGACTTTGGTCAGATTATGAGCCTTAGTATAGGCATTTTCGTGGCTTTCGTACCTTCCGATTCTTTGTCTCTTATCGCTGTGATTCTTGGGATGCTGGAGGAAGATGCCATTGTTGCGCCGATTGTCGACTAGATTTTATTAGGCTGGGAGCCTTCGGTTGGTATATATGTGGGGGCGGTGGCCCGTGATGTTTAGTCTCGTGGTGCATTGTTGTTGTGGCTTATCTGGTTCGTGACGGCTAGCTCCAGTACGCAGCTGATGTTACTCGATTATCACTCAGGATATCCAGCGCTAGGCTGACGGGGGTAGGCTACCCGCTCCGGTTCGCAGCTAACTTTACATGATTGTAGCCCGTTATTTCAATGCAAGTCCGTGGAGCATAGGCTACTAGTTACAGCTACGCGACCGACGTATTCGATTGAACCAGTATTTCCAGCGTTAAACTGTCGAGTGTGGGCTATTTGTGCCAGTCCGAGACTGAGGTTGCCCGGTCAGAATCCGGCATTTCCAGCTCGTGACAGATGATTGAGCTGGGCTCTGATATCTATGACTGAGCTGGGCTCTTATATTTATGGCTGTGCTGGACTCTGATATTTATGGCTGATCTGGGCTCTGATATCTATGATTGAGTTGGGCTCTGATATTTATGACTGAGCTGGGCTCTGATATATATGACTGAGCTGGGCTCTGATGTTTATGACTGAGCGGGGCTCTGATGGTAATGATTGGGCAGGGCCTTGGTGTTGTTCTGGAGTTGGTTATTCCTTCGTTTCTGTAGAATAGCTCTTCTGTGTACCTGTCGGACTTATGGGGGTCCGTTCAGGTTTTATTTAAACTTGCGCACGAGTGTACCCACCGGGTCTTTTGGGGGATCAACTGGGTTTATTTTAGTTATTTCTTTGTGCTTCCTTTCAGTTTTTCAGTTTCATGTTCTGTTGACTTCTGTTTGTGTTGATTCTATCCTGTCTTCCTATTTTTACCCTTCTTGCTCAGTCGGCCTATGATGCCTACTGGGTACCTGTTGTTTTGGTACTCATACTACACTCTGCATCTATTTTCGTGAGGCATGTCAGAGCACCAGTTATCAGTGTTGAGATCGGGCCTACAGCTGTTAGTTCAAGAAACCAGGGTGAGCACATGGCATTCTGGGATTACTTGTCTTCTTTTGAATTTATCTTTTGGCTTGTCTTCTGTTTTCGAGACAGTTGTTTATGTGGTCAACTTTTGGGACTTGTACTCTTGTTAGTGGTTCTGTACATATGACTTCCAGGTTTTTGGAGGTGTCTCATATATATTTAGTTTGGTTTCATTTCAGTCTTCGTTTATGTGTTCTTATGGTATGCTTCCGCTTAGCTTAGACTAGTTTCCACTCTTAGTCCCGTTACTATTTAGTTCCGGGATAGGGTTTTGGCTGTCCTACTGGTGGGTTGGTAGGCACCATCATGACTTTAGAAATTGAGTCGTGACAAATTGGTATCCGAGCCTAGGTTCGTTGGTCTCACTTGTACAGAGCTAACATCTAGTAGAGTCTTGAGTAACGATGCGGAGACGTCCATGACTTATCTTCGGGAGGCTATAGGATGTTGTCTTATCTTTGTATCTTTTTCGTGCGTTACTGTCCAGTTGGTTTCTTGAAATCTCACTTGTGTCCTTCTGTCACACGATGGCTCATACGTGCTGTAGAGGTCAACCTCGAGGTCGAGGTGGTGCTGCGGCACTAGACCGAGAGAGAGCGAGGACTCTGGAGCCAGAGCCTCGTGGAGAGCAGATTCCACCTCAGCCAATGGGGCCGGGACCTGCCAAACCACCGCATGTACCAGCTGCCGCTCCTGATCTTCAGGGCATGCTTTCCCAGATCTTAGCTGATATCAAGGGTGTGCAGTAGCAGCTACATCGCGAGGCCCAAGGGGGCAGCGACAAGAGGCCGAGGCGTCTGATGACGTGATCACAGGTATGGTTCTCTTATGCCATCAGTCCGCTTCAGCTTTAGTTGACCCAGGTTCTACCTATTCTTATGTGCCAGCTTACTGTGTACCTCGATTGGGAGTGAGTCCTGAGCCCTTGCCTGTGCCTTTACGTGTTTCGACCCCAATAGGGGATTCTTTAGTAGTGGATCAAATTTGTAGATCCTATGTGATGGCTATTCAGGGGCAGGACACTCTGGTCGATCTTGTTGTGCTGTGTATGGTAGACTTTGATGTGATTCTGAGTATGGATTGGTTATCCCCTTGCCGGGCTGTCTTGGACTGTTATGCCAAGACAGTGACTTTAGCCATTCCTGGTATTCCGTCGGTGGTGTGGCAGGGTTCTTGTAGTCGCACACCAGTTGGGGTGAATTCTTGTATACGGGCTCAGAGGCTGGTGGACAGCGGATGCTTAGCATATTTGGCATATGTTAGAGATGTGAGTAGGGAGGGCCCTACAGTAGATTCAGTACCTGTCGTCCGAGAGTTTGCAGATGTGTTTCCCGCCGACCTTCCTGGCCTACCCCCAGATCGGGACATTGATTTTTCCATAGACTTGGAGCCGGGCACTCATCCCACTTCTATTCCTCTATACCGCATGGCACCTGCAGAGCTCAGGGAGCTCAGTGATCAGCTTCAGGATCTCTTGAGTAGAGGATTCATCCGACCCAGTGTGTCACATTGTGGTGCTCATTCCTGTTTGTGAGTAAAAAGGATAGCACCATGTGGATGTGTATCAACTACAGGCAGTTGAATAAGGTGACGGAGAAGAACCTTTATCCTATGCCTCGTATTGATGATTTACTTGACCAGCTTCAGGGAGAAGCGGTGTTTTCAAAGATAGACCTGAGGTCCGGTTATCATCAGCTGAGGATCAGAGCAGAGGATATCCCTATGATAGCCTTTAGGACTCGTTATGGTCATTATGAGTTCCTACTTATGTCTTTTGGGTTGACTAATGCCCCTGCCGCATTTATGGACTTGATGACTCGAGTATTCCGGCAGTATTTGGACTCCTCCGTCATTGTCTTTATCGATGACATCTTGTTATACTCGCGGAGCCATAGTGATCATGAGCAGCATTTGAGGATAGCGCTCTAGACTTTGAAAGATCAGCGGCTTTATGCCAAGTTCTCAAAGTGCGAGTTTTAGCTTGAGTATGTAGCATTCTTGGGGCACGTGGTGTCCAAGGATGGCATTATGGTTGATCCGGCGAAGATTGAGGCTATTCATAGTTGGGCTAGGCCCACTTCTGTGACTGAGATTAGGAGCTTCGTTGGATTGATAGGGTACTACAGACGCTTTGTTGAGGGTTTCTCCACTTTAGCGGCGCCTTTGACTCGGTTGACTCGCCAGGATGTTGCCTTTGTGTGGTCGGAGGAGTGTGAGAGGAGCTTTCTGAGGGTCAAGGAGTTGCTTACCACCGCTCTGATATTGACTCTTCCAGTTGAGGACGAGGGCTTCACTGTCTATTGTGATGCATCCGGCGTTGGTTTGGGTTGTGTTCTGATGCAGCAGGGCCGGGTTAATTCTTATGCGTCGAGGCAGCTTAAGCTACATGAGCGCAACTACCCCACTCATGACTTGGAGTTGGCGGCGGTAATTTTTGTGCTTAAGATCTTGAAGCATTACCTTTATGGAGTTCATTGTGAGTTGTACACTGATCATAGGAGCCTTCAGTATATTATGCTGCAGAGGGATCTTAATTCGAGGCAGCGTCGATGAATTGAGCTTCTGAAGGACTACGACCTTTCTATTTTTTACCATCCGGGCAAGGCGAATGTGGTAGCGGACGCCTTGAGCCGGAAGGCGGTGAGTATGGGTAGTCTAGCCTTCCTCTCTGTTTTGGAGCGGCCCTTGGCTTTGGACATTCAGTCCTTAGCCAATCAGATGATCAGACTCGACGTTTCAGACTCCAGCAGAGTATTAGCTTATGTGGGGGTTCAGTCATCTCTGCTTGATCAAATCTGTAGCCGCCAGTTTGAGGATGAGTCTTTGATAGCACTACGAGATAGAGTATTTACCGGTGATGCCGGGCAGACTATTTTAGATTTAGATGGGGTTTTGAGGTTTGCTGGCCGGTTGTGTGTTCCCAGAGTTGGTGAATTGATCTGGCTGATCCTTAGCGAGGCCCATGATTTCAGATATTCTATTCATCAGGGCACAGCTAAGATGTATCGTGATTTGAGGCAGCATTACTGGTGGAGCGGTATGAGGAGAGACATCTCAGATTATGTGTCCCGTTGTTTGTGTTGCCAGCAGGTTAGGCCGAGTATATGAGGCCTGGGGGAGAGTTGCAGAGGATGCCCATTCCTGAGTGGAAGTGGGAGCGCATCACCATGGACTTCGTTGTTGGGTTACCACGGACTCCTAGACGTGTTGACAGCATTTGGGTCATCGTGGATCGATTGACCAAGTCAGCACACTTCATACCCATTCATACATCCTTCCATGCTGAGAGGTTAGCTCGTATCTACATCCGGCAGGTAGTTCGTCTTCATGGTGTGCATGTTTCGATCATCTCAGACCGGGGCCCACAGTTCACTTCCACCTTTTGGAGAGCATTTCAGGGAGAGTTGGGCACCCGTGTGGATCTTAGCACAGCATTTCACCCGCAGACTGATGGTCAGTCAGATCGCACTATCCAGGAGCTTGAGGATATGTTGCGGGCCTGTGTTATAGACTTTGGAGGACAGTGGGACCATTTCTTGCCCTTGGCATAGTTTGCGTACAACAACAGCTACCATTCCAGCATTCAGATGGCCTCGTTTGAGGCCCTATATGGTAGGCGTTGTCGCACTCCAGTTGGTTGGTTTGAGTCTACGGAGCCTAGGCTGCATGGTACAGATTTGTTTCAGGAGTCCTTTGAGCATGTGAGTTTGATTCAGGATAGGCTCAGAACGGCTCAGAGTAGACAACGGAGTTATGCAGACCGTAGGCGTTAGCCGTTGAGTTTTGCCGTGGGTGACAGAGTATTCCTCCGAGTATCGCCCATGAAGGGAGTGATGAGATTTGGGAGGCGGGGCAAGCTCAGCCCTAGGTATATTGGGCCTTTTGATATTTTGAGGGCAATTGGCGAGGTGGCTTATGAGTTAGCCTTACCTCCAGCATTTTCAGCCGTTCATCTAGTATTCCATGTTTCTATGCTGCGCCAATATGTTCCAGATGAGTCTCATGTGCTCCAGTACGATGCTGTTGAGTTGGATTATCGCTTGACCTATACAGAGGAGCCAGTTGCTATTTTGGCAAGAGATGTGAGGCAGCTAAGGTCAAGAGTAATTCCTGTGGTTAAGGTCCGTTGGAGGCATCGTCCAGCTAAGGAGGCTACCTGGGAGATCGAGCGGGAGATCCAGGAGCAGTTCCCCAGCTTGTTTGAGCCCTCAGGTATTTCTTAATCCTTACTTTCGCAGATGAAAGTCCGTTTAGTAGTGGATATTGTAATGACCCTCCAGGTCATTTCTGTGTTAATGCCTTTTTTCTGTCGTTTAGAGCGTTCCTGTAGCGACCCCAATTCATTATGACTTGCTGGCACAGATTGTTCAGTCGCCTAGTCGTTCGTTTGGGTTTTATGCCTGTTTTCCTGTTTTGGAGCTTTTAAACCTTGAAAAGCTGATTTCGATCATAACTTCAGGTAAATGATCTCATATGAGAATTATGACGGTTCCATCAGCTCCGGAGCGGCCAAATTAGGCGAGAAGCATGTTTCGCCAGAGTCCCGGGGTTTCCGGTGTGATTTTGGGACCAGATAGCTCTTTAGTGTTCGAAATTTGGCTTAAGATTGACTTCGGTCAATATTCTTGGTAAACGCACTCGAATGAAAATTCCGACAGTGCGATTAGTTCTGGAATGCCAAGTTTGCTCTAGAACGATCTTTCCAGAATCTCTGGGAGCTTCCAATCTAATTTTGAGGCCTTCGTTAGAAATTGGCAAAAATGGCATAATGGGTGTGGGACCCACTTTTTGTCGAAACAACCTCGTATGGAAATTCTGACTGCGCCATTGAGTCCGGAATGTCGAATTTAGTGGGGTAGCATATCTGGTTTATTTTCATCGGGTCCGAACGAATACCGAGGGTCCGTTCGGAGACTTTGAAAAAATAGAAAAAAATCTGGTTGCTGGTGCAAACCTTTAGCGACCAGAATATAGAGTTTTAGCGACCAGAAATGGTCTTTAGCGACTAGTTTCGGGTTTTATATCCCAGAAAATTTCAGCTTTCAGCTCTCATTTTCAAATAGCGATTTCTCCCTCATCCGAGCTCCGATTTGAGTGATTTGAAGTCCTGTATGATCGTGGAAATTGTGGCTACGTGGTGGAGTGATCGGATTGTGTTTGTGAACCCTCATTTGAGATGAAATGCAGCACGAAGCTGCTGCCATCAAGTTATGGTTTCTTCTTCATTTTAAACTTCGACATCTCGAGTTCTAGAGCTCTGTTTTGGGTGATTCGAAGTCCCACATGTTCAGATTTTTGTTGGCTTTGTAGGTTTTAGGTTGGGGGCCGTTGGGTGCTCCTCGTTTTGCATGAAATCGAGGGTAAGTCTCTATTTGGCCTATTTTTTTTGTTAAGTTTTGTAAATTGTTGTTTTTGGTTGTTAGGAGCGGATCCGACCCCTATTGAGCGATCTAATTTAGGATTAGTGTTGGGGGAAAGATTTGGGACCTTTTGACGAAGTCGATTTCGGAAAATCCAGAGCGGGTCCCACTTTGCCCGATTTTGACCCAAAAATTGATCTGTCTCCGAATTTGTTGATTTTTGTGTCTAAACGACCGTAATGACGTTGTGATTCTATTTTTGATAGCGTGGCAGCAGTCTGAGGCCGTTCGGAAGGGGAAATCTCTAATTGAGTGACTTGGAGTGCGCGTGATCAGCTTTTTTGTAGGTTACGGCTTCCCTTCTTTCTAGACTGAGCCTGATTATGTAAATGCTGATTGATATTTGTGAATCTGGGGTGGTTAGTTAGTTTCCCTTGTTCCCCGATTTCCTCAGTTTAGAGTTGATTGTTGGGTTGTTATGAGTTAGTATCATGCTATAGGTTGGGCTGTTGATTTGATTTGCTGATATGCATGATGTGGGGTATCTGTTGGTGGTTATCTGATGTTGCATGAGTGGGTCCGGGTGAATCTGTTTGATGATTGACTGATTATTGTGATTCTGCCTAAGAATAGGTTATGATATTATTGACATAGTCCCATGTACCTAGTAGACTTGAGTATGTATCCGACGTCATTTCGGATGGACTAGATCCTTGTAGACTAATATAGCAGACTTGGGTCAGATTATGAGCCTTAGTATAGGCATTTTTGTGGCTTTCAGACCTTTCGATTCTTTGCCCCTTATCACTGTGATTCTTGGGATGCTTCCGGAAAATGCCATTGTTGCGCCGATTGTCAGCTAGATTGTGTTAGGCTGGGAGCCTTCGGTTGGTATATATGAGGGGGCGGCGGCCCGTGATGTTTAGTCTCTTGGTGCATTGTTGTTGTAGCTTATCCGGATCGTGACGGTTGGCTCCAGTACGCAGCTGACGTTACTCGGTTATCACTCAGGATTTCTAGCGCTAGGCTGACAGGGGTAGGCTACCTGCTCCGGTCCGCAGCTGACGTTACACGATTGCAGCCCGTTATTTCCAATGCGAGTCCGTTGAGCATAGGGTACGAGTCCCAGCTACGCGACTGATGTATCCGGTGGAACCAGTATTTCCAACGTTAGACTGTCGAGTGTGAGCTGTTTGTGCCAGTTCAAGACTGAGGTTGCCCGGTTAGAGTTCGGTATTTCCAGCTCGTGACTGATGACTGAGCTGGGCTTTGATATCTATGATTGAGCTGGGCTCTGATATCTATGACTGAGCTGGGCTCTGATATTTATGACTGAGTTGGGCTCTGATATTTATGAGTGAGCCGGGCTCTGATACTTATGACTGAGCTGGGCTCTGATGATTATGACTGAGCGGGGCTCTGATGGTAATGATTGGGCGGGACCCTGGTGTTGTTCTGGAGTTGATTATTCCTTCGTTTATGTAGAATAGCTCTTCTGATTACCTGTCAGACTTATGGGGGTCTGTTCAGGTTTTATTTAAACTTGCGCACGAGTGTTCCCAGCAGGTCTTATGGGGGGCTCAGCTGGGTTTATTTTAGTTATTTCTTTGTGCTTCCTTTCATTTTTTCCGTTTCCTGTTATGTTGACCTCTATTTGTGCTGATTCTATCTTGTCTGCCTGTTTTTACCCTTCTTGCTCAGTCAGCCTATGATGCCTACTGGGTACCTGTTGTTTTGGTACTCATACTACACTCTGCATCTATTTTCGTGATGCAGGTCTGAGCACCAGTTAGCAGCTGAGATCGGGCCTGCAGCTGTCAGTTCAGGAGACTAGGGTGAGCACATGGCGTTCTGGGATTACCTGTCTCCTTCTGTATTTATCTTTTGGCTTGTCTTTTGTTTTCGAGACTTTTGTTTCTGTGGTCCACTTTTGGGACTTGTACTATATTTAGTGGTCTTGTACATGTGACTTCCAGGTTTTGGGAGGTGTCTCATATATATTTAGTTTGGTTTCGTTTCAGCCTTCGTTTATGTGTTCTTATGGTATGCTTCCGCTTAGTTTGGACTAGTTTCCACTCTTAGTCCCGTTAGTGTTTAGTTTCGAGATAGGATTTTGGCTAGCCTACTGATGGGTTGGTAGGCCCCATCATGACTTGAGAAATTGGGTCGTGACAATGAACAAGCTTCTTAGTTGAAATATGGCCAGTAAACACAATTTTTTAATATTGAGTTCATCTTAAGAGATTATTTCTATCAGAAAACAAATTTTTTAAGCTCTAGTAGAATGATACACCTATAATGAGATTGGGGTTCAAATGTAAAATTTGCCATCATTCACTATGGCTGTGAGCAACTGGTGCTTCCCTCCTTCATCTACATCTGCAATTCTTGCTAATACTTACAAGTAGTAGTACAATTTTTTCCTCACTATAGAGCTTGATGCCTCCAAGAGGTTAGCATTAGTCACTGCATGATTCAAATCCACCCTACACAAACAAATTTCCACTTTTATTTTTTGAGTCATAATTCTTTCATAAACTAGTTCAGTGAGGACCCATATAGCCAACTCCAACTTTCATGAGACTGAAATATGATTTTGTACTTCACTCATTTCATGTATTATATGGTTTGTTTAATTTATATGAAAAAGTTGTGAAAACATACCAAAATATAATCCTTCTTTTTGCTTCGTCAACAGTTCAAAATTGTAAAAAAGACTTGTGCTCAATGTTGGTATAGATTTCACAATTCATATTCTAGACAATAATAAATTCTAAACTTGGAAAACCAAGCCTAATTAGCACTACAATAAATATTTCAGTTACAAAAGTAAGAATTTAAGTAAAAATGATTTACAATGTAAACAATTTCAAACTATCAAATAAATTTTACCTACCTTAAACTTGAGGTATCATGTACAAATATTTGCAAGAAAAAACTTCATATATCAAATCAGGTAAAATACCAATCAAAAAGCTTAATAGTAAAAAATAGAAAAGCTTGATCGAAACCTGCAGGAAAAAAGATAGGGACAAATAGCCAAATGACCCCCCAATCTATTAGTCGATTCTCAAATACACACTTATATTCTAGGAGAGTCCTATTGTCTCCTTGAACTATTTTATAGTAGAATTATTTGCTCCCTAAATGCTGAGGTGACAAGGAAAGTGTAATTCACTTTCTCAAAGAGAGTGAGAGGAAAACTTTCTTATTTTTCTTTTTCATAGTATTAATTTTCTAATTTTTTATACTTATTTATGCTACCTTTTACTCTTATTTTTCTTAAAATTTTACTTTCTTTCTCTTCTTTCTCTATTTCTTCGACACTCTGCTAGATTTAAGTTGCCTGAAAAAAGTAGGAAGAATCTCACTATTAATAATAGTTACTACTAACGCTATCTTCTTTCTTCTTTTTTTCAAAAGAAATCGACTTCACTTGCAAAAATTAGAAGTAACACGGGATCAAATTAAAAATCAACACTTTTAGTATTCATAAGTTCAAGCACAAGAACACGATTTGAACAATATAGAGGAACCCAGTTGAGAAAATAAACCTAACAACGCATCAAACTCAAAATTAGCATCTTTTACAGCTAATTTTTACTACAACAACACACAAAATTGAAGAAACCTAGCTTCAAATCAGATCCGAAAGTTGATTACTATTCAAGTATATCAACATCAAGTTCTTCAACATGAACAACCAAGATGAAATTTCTCCTTTCAGAGTGTTGTAAACCAAATCAATATGCTTAAGACTTTGAAAATCTCATAAACTTTTAGGGATTTCACCAATCAAATTCATATTTCATTCAAATATTCTTCAATTTTTTAGCTTCCCAAACTCTGACAATATTTTCATTAGAGAAAACCCATTAAATACCAAATCAAGATATTTAAGATTGGCTAAGTTATCAATTTTTGCTGGAAAAAATAAGTCCATATACATGTATAAGATATACAACTCCATTAAATTTTTGACTAGCGGTGGATATCTCTGGTAAAATTATTTTCCCCCAAATCAAGATATTGAAGTTCTTGAAGCCGATGAATATCTGATGGTATGAGACCCACAAAGTAATTATGGAAAAGGTCCAAATATTGCATATTGAACAGTTGTATAAAAAAATTGGGAACTTCTCTGGAAAATAATTCAAACAAATATTAAGAAAGTAAAATTTTTGAGGTTACAAATGGAACTTGAAATTTCCACTTCAATGGCAGCAAATTTTTAGTCAAACAAATATCAAAGAAAAAAAAGAAACATGGTGAAAAAGAAAATAAAATAAAATAAAAAAGAGAAAAGTACAATATATGTTACGTGGCAAGGCGCGTGCAGTCCACTACTTAACACAAATCTGGGTGTGACCCTATATATTCCATTTCTAAAGTGTCTAATGGGGTAATAGGATCCCGTGAAATATAAGTGTGTAGTTGAGAATTGACTAATAGATTGGAAAGTTATTTGGCTATTTTATCAAAAGATAGAAGAGGGATGGGAAGAAAATACCTATAGCTCGGACTGGAGAAATAGGGAAGAAAACTCGAAACTTGACATAATTTGAGCAAAAATCACTTTGGTATGAGCTCCTCCTTGAATTTTCTCTTGAAATTTCATCAAAAATTTGTTGAGTTATGCCATTTGAAGAGAGATTGAAAGCTAATAATAAAGAAACAAAGAGAGAAAGAATATTTTTATGTCACGACCCAAGCCTAGGGCCTAGATGTGACCGGCGAATGGGGAACCCGAAAGAACCCCAAACAAGCCTCATAGCGTATCATTACACATCCTTGGTCGCGGAAGCAATTAAATGACCATAAGCGATAAGCATAATCAAGGGGGAAATCGGGACTAAGGGAGCAAGAAAAAAAGAAATGATACATAAATACCATAGATGAGTCAAGCTCAAGCATAATACACGACTTGTCCAACACCACCTCTAAACATGAGTACTTAGCGGGGGCCAAGACAAACTACCGGGCTCACCCTCATAGTCAAAACATAACTAGAAAGGAAAAGTTTTATACATAGCAAAAGATCATGAGCAACGTCCCCGAAATGGAGGACTCACCAATAACCACTATAGAAAATCGTACTAGCCACGCGGAGGAGGATGGTCAAGCGGTGCTCCGGTCCCTACATGGTGACATCATGTAGGCATAGAGTATGCGTTAGTACATTTGAATGTACTAAGTATATGGGATGCAATGCAATGCTACATTAGATGGACATCATAGGAAAAATGCGTAATCATACCCGATAAATAGCATATTAATGAAATGATATGTATAATGATGCTTACATAAAAATCATATTTAGTGGGACGTAGTACATGTGTGGCGAGTGACCATCAATATAGTATTTCCAAGGCCTACCACCCCCTTGGAGAGGCGAAAGAGGTACAAACCCCTCAATATGGTTACACGGGCCTACCACCCCCCGAGCTAGGGACCAAGGTACAAACCCCTCGATACGGTTATACGGGCCTACTACCCCCCGTACTAGGCAACCAAGGTACCAACCCCTCGATACGGTTATACGGGCCTACTACCCCCCGTACTAGGCAACCAAGGTACCAACCCCTCGATACGGTTATACGGGCCTACTACCCCCCGTACTAGGCAACCAAGGTACCAACCCCTCGATACGGTTATACGGGCCTACTACCCCCCGTACTAGGCTTGGTCGACTCACAACACTTATATAGAGAAAATCATATACATGTGTCCATTTCATCATCATTTCAGTAATTACATAACCATCCGACTCATAGGACGTACCTTGGACCTTCCCTTTCCTAAGAATTCTATAAATGGGCATTTTATCAAACACATGGTGGGCAATTGTTCATGTAAATGAAATCATGTATTTCAAGAATACTAAGTCCAACCAATTCCAAAATCCATATAAATCAGCCCACCAACAACATACATATATATATCAACCTTCATAATTTGATCATGGAAGCATGTAAACCATAAACATCACATAATAATTCCATTTCATGATAATATGCAAAATGGACCATAATAGGGTGTATAGTAGTAATTCTATAATTCAAGAGTTCATAAATAATCATAAGGACCCATAAACTTGAAGTAGGAATAGAGGATAAATGGTTGGACTTGTGGAAAGGAAGGTTTCCACAATCAAACCCACATACCTCAACTTTGGAGAATCCTTGATGAAGATTGGAATGGAGAATCGAAGCTTGAGATTGAGTCTTGAATCCGGAATTAGAGCTTGAGATGTTTGAATTTGGTTGAAGATCTTGGTGGAATTTTTGGAGAGGGCTTAGAGAGTGTTTTTGGAGTTTAGAAAATGACTAAGTATGGGACATATCCCCTTTTTATAAAAAATGACTCCAACCCGCCTAAAAAAAAACTGCTCACTGGAAATTGCAAATCTGCACAGACAGGTTTTACGAAAATGGTCATAACTCCCTCATCCTAACTCGGAATAAGGTGAAACCAAGTGCGTTGGAAAGCTAACTCAAAGAGCTTTAATTTGATAGGTTGCAGCCCTTCCAGTTCCTTGTGTGCTAAGAGATATGCCCCTTTAAAGTTGACCCTCCAAATCGCAATTTTTGCGATTTTCGAATTTTGATACGGTTGCTCTAAAATTCGGGTTAGACCCATTTCCCACTCAATTTGACCCCACAAATAAGAATATGAAGTCGAATTTCCGAAATCATGCACGGATTTTGAGATATATGGAAATTACAATTATAGGTGTTTCCGAAGCACATTTTCGGGCATTTTTGGGGTCGTTTCATTTTAGAAATGAATTTACTTTGAAACTTTTCACTTTCCACAATTCCCAAATGAATCACTTTACTTTGGAAAAAGCAATACACTGTGAAATGTATCTTTTCACGTGAATTCTGACGAAAGATATTATTATTTGTATAAAATATTATTATAATACCAAAATTATCCCTAATAGCAGTAACTGAGCTGTTTAAATTAATATGCACCATTAGTAGAAGGACTAAAATCACATACTTTAATTAGTTAAAGATTATATATGAATAGTCAAATATCACAAAGATTAAAACCAAAAAAAAAAAAAAATAACACAGGGATGAAATCAATTATTTTCTCATAGATATATATACATTGAACACCACGTGTGGGTTTGGGAGCAATACTTCCCTCTAATTGAAGAAACAAAAACCCCAGTGTATGACCCTCTAAAGGATAATAGCCTCTTTTGACAAATTTCTAAAATTGGTGACTTTTGAAAAATATTTTTTATTCAAAAAATACTTTTATGAAAAATAATTTTTATTTATCCAATAAATTGGAAAAAAGATACTTTTTTAAAATAATTAATATTTGACCAAGCTTTTAAAAAATAATTTTAAGTTTATATTTTCTCAAAAGTACTTTTAGGGATTTTTTTTAGCGTATGAAAACCTTTTTGGGCAAAAAACTAAAATATACAATTATATAGTCTTAATAGTCATAATATAGCAGAAGTTTTAGTTTTCATCTACATAGCAATAGTTTTTTTTTTCAAAAATAGCAAATGTAGATGAAAAAAACCGTTAAAAAAAAAATAACTTCTTATTAATCCCACGATTTTTCCCCCATTATTTTCTCCAATTATGGTATGTGTTCCATATCATAATTGTTTTTTACCAAAAAAGAAGCGTAAATAAAAAAAAACCATTCCCTAATTAATAGCACAATTTTCTCCCACGATTCACTCCAATTTAGTTATATGTTCTCTATCATAAACTAATAAATTTTGACCCAAAAAAAACCTCTGAACCTTCATATTCTGAAAGTTTCATCAATAATGGATACCAACTATGTATCGATTCTACTACAATACAACGAACGATGGGACAAATCAGGTAAGCTTGATAACTATATGTTGGTGTTTTTATGTTTTGTGCTCATTAACGAGTGAACTATCGTCATCGTATATGTTATTTTGTTACAAGAAATTGAAGTTTAATTCATATAATTTGATTCTAAATAAAGAAAAATAATAACATCCGGATCTGAATCTAAATTGAGTATATAATTTTGTGTGCTCTAAATTGAATATTATCATGTTATTAAGTGGTAAAATCATGCTTTTTTGTAGCATAAATTATGGTGGAATTGTGAAGGTTGTGAATGTTGAAATCATGAGTAGTCACATGTTAGATAAATTGGTGAAATTGATAGTGTAGTTATTGTGAACTGTACTATACTGTCGATTCGTGATTGAGTAATTGGTATATTTTTTGATTGATGAGTTAACTGCATATTTCGTGAAAAATTATTGATCATTAATTAGGTTTGATTAGATTATTTGGAAAGTTTTTTATGGTGTAATCTTTGTAAGTCTTGGTAAATTTGTTAGTTGTTTTATCTTTTGTAAATACCAGATTTCAGATGTAACTATAACCAACATTCTTAACTTTTTTGGTATATATTGTTGTTGTATTGGGTATGAAATTGTACAATTATTGAAGTAATTGGTTCTGTATTACAAGTTGGTGTCTAATGAACATCATCAACCTATATTTTTTGAATTGTATAATTTGATTTCATAGTTGTTGTACTGATTGGTACAAATAGATAAAAATATCATGATAGTTTTCAAATCTTTGTAAAAATACCATAATTGAGAGTTAATTAATAAAAATAGTTGGAGGTAAAATGTTGATACACGTATTGACTTAGTTCATGGTATATATTAACGTATTAATTTTTTTGGTATATATTTGGTACCTTAATGTTGTTAAATTTTGGTACATATGTTAAAATAGTTTTTGGTATTTTGTGACCTTAATAAACACCAAATGTGAGCATATATATTGATCAACATTCTGTTATAAGTTGACACCATTAAAATCATTTACTAATGTTTATTTGGTACATATGTTGAAATAGTTTTTGGTGTTTTGTGACCTTAATAAACACCAAGTGTGAGCATATATATTGATTAACATCCTGTTATAAGTTGACACCATTAAAATCATTTACTAATGTTTATTTGGTACATATGTAGAAATAGTTTTTGGTGTTTTGTGACCTTAATAAACACCAAGTGTGAGCATATATATTGATCAACATCCTGTTATAAGTTGACACCATTAAAATCATTGACTAATGTTTATTTATACTCTTCTAAAGGCATATACGTTGATTACAATGTAAAAGGAATTATATATGATGCAAACACCAAGTATGATGGCTTGATAACAACTATTGCTTCGCAATTGGGTGTTGACACGACCATACTTGATTTAGAACTCAAATATATCGTGAGTGGTGGATCTCCACCAATGTAGATTCATAACGATATGAGTGTCCAAGTGTCTTTAGACCCAAAAAAATGTAATGCAGATTTTTTATCAAAGTATCCATTGTGTGTAAGTTGTGTCTCTAGAGGTATGGAAGCCATTGAGTACCAAGTTGGTGCCCACGCAACAAGAAAAGAAATTCTTAGATCAAAGTCAATATGTTTGACGGGTTTGGACCCCATTTTAGAAGAATTTGTTGAGGAAATTGAAGAAACAGAAATAATAGCAAATCCTCAACACGATAATCAAGTTTACAAAAACAAGCATACTATATCCTATGTTATGCAACGATATGCTTTTTTGAGAGGATTTTGTTTCAAAGCAACAGGGTCAAGTACATCATGGTAAGTTTCATTTTTTAAAATTCAATTGTTCAATGTCATATTTCACCAACTTAACACATCTATGGGTGATTGTGTTTAAACAGTTATTATCTGAAATGTGCTACGGAGAATTGTTCGTGGATTTTTAGATCATCGTGTTTGAATAAGTCCGATTTATTCAAAGTTAGGAAATTATGTGATATACATACATGTCCGGTAGAAGACATGATGCACTCCAAGCGTCAAGCTACTAGTGGTATTCTTGATTCAATGTTGGTTGATAAATTTGTTTATTCAAAAATAATTTACACACCAACAGACATACGAGCGGACATGCTAAGGACACATGAAATGTCATTAATGTACATGCAAGCGTGGAGAGGAAAATCAAAGGCTTTGAAGCCATTGAGAGGTGATCATGCAGAATCATATGGAAAAATTCCAATGTATTTATATATATTGGAAACAACATATCCAGGGACGGTTGTGAATTATTAAAAATGGATGAAAATCATTTTTTATATTCATTTACAGCACTTGATGCCAGTATTAGAGGATGTAGTATTGTCGGCCAATAGTGGTAGTAGACGGTACACATCTGAAGTCGACATATGAAGGAACAATGTTGATAGCGAGCACCTTGGATCCAGGAGGTATGCATTTATCGTTTCAAAATAATTTTTTTTTAATAAATGGTTGTTTTCTATCCAGAAAACAGCTTATGTGTTGGCTTTGTATTTAAAATCTGTTTAATTTTGATTATATATGTACAATTTAATTATGATTATATAATGTGACCGAAACTATATTTTGGTGTAATTGATAGTTTAGTTGTTGTGAATTATATAATGTGACCAATGTTGTATATATTTGGGATATGACTTGTTATTCTCGTTGATATATTTTGTGGTACATAAATAGAATTAATTGATAGATTATATTAAATTGATATTAGTCTGTTGATTCGTGGCTGGTTGTTAAATTATGTCTTGGTGTAATCTGCACTTTTAGTATGCAAGCGTAACTTTGGTTGTATATTTGTACAATATTTAGTGAAAGTTAAGGTATATTTTGATAGATGGATAAGAATATGTTGAGTGGAAAATTATTGGTAAGTTATTAGATATAATTTAATTTTTTTTTATTTGGTATATTAAACTTATGGTTCAATATATGGTTTATTTATTGGTCACATCTTGCCACTTGCATATGGCATTGTTGATGCAAAAAGTGACAATTATTGGATGTGATTCTTTGAAAATTTCAAAATTGCATATGGAACCAGAAATGATATGTGCTTTGTATCAGATAGAAATAAGAGTATATGGAATGCTACTGCCACAGTTTATCCAGGGTTTAAACATTATACTTGTATTTTTTATCTGTGGACAAATTTGCTAAAGAAAACACACAGAGATACTAAAGAGGTGAGAAATTTATTCTTCGGTTTAGCAAAGGCATACACTGTGCAAGAGTTTGATGAACTGATGGAAAGATTGGATCATATTAATACAAAATACAGAGCATATCTAGAGAGGGAAAATTATGAGAAATGATATCGTTCACACTCAACAGTAAGGCGGATTTGGACATTGACAAGTAACATTGCGGAGTCTGTAAATAATGTTATTCTTGTTGGGAGAAGATTGCCAGTGGTGCCATTGTTAAAATAAGTTCACAAAACAATTTAAGCTTGGAACGAGAAACACAATGAAGAAGGTAGAAAAACAACAACAATCTTGACCAACAAGTACAATGAAGTCTTGGAGGAAAATAAAAATATGTCGAATCGTATGATTGTAAGTATTCACATATCTTTATCTGTTGTGAAATGTGTAGTATTTATTATTATTAATTTGTTACATTTACGATTGAAGGTACGCGCATCAATAGAATATCTTCATACTGTTATAGATGGTTCAAAAAGGTTTACAGTGTGCTTGAATACTCGGATGTGTAGTTGTGGGAGATTCCAACATGATGAGATTCCAAATAATCATGCAATTGCACCTATCAGATACAAATCGAAGCATCGAGAAGATTATTGTTCAGCATATTACAGTAATAGGAATTATTTGGATACTTATGCAATCCCAATTGAACCATTGCCTTGTGAAAGCACTTGGGATATTCCAACGCATATTTTGGAAGAGATAGTGTTCCACCAATTGCAAGAAAACAGCCAGGCAGACCACCAAGCAACGACCATAAAAAAGGATTCAACGAAGGAAAATACAAAAGGAGTAAAGTCAGTACACAGGGCATAACAAGAAGACTTGCCCAAAAAATGAAAATCAGAGCTAAGATTGGTGTCTGTTTTGTTTTTTTTTTTTTTTTGGGTTTACATAAAACATTGCAATTGGCATTATTTTTTGGTGTTCCGACATATGCAGATGTGCTTTGGCAACAATTACATACTTTGGTTAAAGTTTATTGCCTGATGTATTGATGGTGTTTTCATTGTTATATCATTAGATTTTTTTATTGGTGGTTAATTGTTTGTTAGTATTTAAACTAGCCTTTAAAAATAAAAGTTTATGTAAGTATATACTAAAAATTATACAAAATCTCCTTGTATCTTAAACCTAAATAAATTTTTAAAATTGAAGTTTGACACCACAATGAACCACATGATTCTGACATAATTATGAATACAGTAAAAGCACCAATACATTTACTGCACAACAATAACTACACACAAATAACTGACTTGCAAATTATAAGTTTTAAACCACCAAGAAATACAACATTTCGATATTAGTTTAGCATTTAAATGTAATGGTATAAAAATTAGAAAAATATTCATAGAAAAATTGATGGTATAAACGATTGAATAGTTGATAATGTAAAATAAACCAACACAAACGATAAAAGAATAAACTGTATATTAACTTTAAAAATGTTGGTGAAACTATGTAATAACTTTTTTGATTGCATGTTAGTCTAACACATAGTCTTTTTTTTGGTGAAAAAAAGAGATAAAAATTCATAGCAAAATAGCTGCTTGTTAGTACAGAATAGCAACCTAAATAACTTTTTTTTTTAAAAAGTTTCAAACCACAATGAACCACATCATTCAAACATAATTATAAGTACAATAAAAAGCACCAATACTATTAATTTTAAATCACAATAAACAACAAACAATTAATAAAGTTCTAACAGTAAATTATACACCACAATGAAATACAACATTCCAATAATGTATTGGCAGTTAAATGTATTGGTATACAAATCAAAATTATTCAAACTAGAGTTGGTGGAATTTATGGCTGAATAGTTGGTAATATAAGGCAACTCAAACTATAAAACTATAAACAATAAATAAAATTATCAAAAAAATAACAAGATTTACGTCACACTGAACTGTAATGTTTCGACATAAATTTTTGCAGTTCACACGACACATTATAAGCAACAAAACAAATCAAAAATACCACATAAAGTAAAAATAAAATAAAAAATCAGTTTTAAATACTAAAATCCAACTACATATTCATAAAAGTTTCATAAAGGAACATATTCCTTTTTTAAACATTTGCCATCCTGCTTGACTGACGATCTTTCACAGTGAATTCACATTCACTGACAGTACCAGTATCAAATTTCCTCTTTGTGTAGTCTCAAAGTAGTGCTCCATATCTCAGACGAAGATTTTCAGAATCAAATATTGACGTTGATATGTTCATATCTCCTCGACAAACATACTCAGCAAAAGCACAAATACACAGTCCTCAATCACTATAAAAAGTAATATCATAAGAAAACTTATAACATTTTACTGTACAAAATCATTTTAAAATAGTATAATATACTTACACTGAATCATCAACTTGTTGTGGGATGTTCTCACGCTTCAAATATGCCAATGGATCTCCAGTTGCTTTGTGTGCATATTGTGTATTGGTGTTCCAATCAATATCTTTCCTTATCCCATAATAATCAGTGCAAAGTAAGAACAATGGAATCCTATTTGATAGTTTTTGCACCGCACTCATAACTACTCTAGTGTGCTTTGCACCAAATCCATCTAATGAATCATAAATATAAAGACACCTTCTACTAATTGAAAAAATAATGAGAAACCAGTGAAATGCCTCGCTACTATTGATGGGAATGCACACGTAATCAACATCAACCCATGGGGTATTAGCAAGTATCTTAGACCCTCTTACATACTGAATCACTTCATGATGTGTAGTGATCAGTCTATCTTCTTTGCCATTGGCCTCCCACACATCATGTATTTGTGCAACCCAGTTGATGAAAAAAGGATCCGTTGTAGCAACTTTTGAATTATTGCCAGGTCCATATTTGCATAATTTACGTAAATAGTACATCATCACATCAACATGCTGTATACAAAAAATAACAGTACACAATTTAAATATAGAAATAACTAATCTATAGTATCATATAGTGGGAAATAGGAAAATTATCAAGTCTCCCCAAGGATGTCCTGGAAAAGCCAAAGGGTAAAACCAATCCATTACGTCAACATTACCAACACCAAACTCAAAAGGAGGAACAATTGAATTTTTAGCAGCTGAGAAGAAATTTGTTTTTCTAGCCAAAAACAATAATATGCAGATGTAACATGGATGATGACAACAACTTAAACAATAAAAAACAATCAAATAAATATACATACTTGCCACGTTTCTTGGATAGTTTGCTTTCGACCCATTTCTTGAAAGTAGATATCACATTATTCTGAACAAGGAATCCTGTGAAATTTTGAAAAGGGTGTTTCCATGAACAGTAACTCAATGCCTTACCAGATGTGCCACCAGATTCACTTATATAAGTGTATGATGAATGTGTGTACTTTCCTGGCAATTTTGTTCGGACATGTTGCACCGGTGTAATATGTGAATCTCCAGTCTCAATAACTATCAATGGTGTCACACATGTATTATCAGATTCAACATTAACCAAGGATGACACATATGATTTTTCAGTTTCCAAAGCAACCATTTGAGATTCACGCATTGTTGGCATTACAAAATCATCTGGTGTTGGAGTTTTACTGATTTTATCAAACACATGTTGATTGTTCGCATCAACATTGACAGGTTCTTCATCAACATAATCTCTCAAAGGTTCGTCATGAACATCAAACCTTTCTTTCCTTTGGTCCTCAAACACTACCTTAATAATCTCAACATACAATTAACAACCAAAAATCAAGGATGTATATTGGTAATCATATGACACCAGAACATATTCAAACATAACTATAAACCCAACAAAAAGAATGAAATATGACATAGTTAGTATGAAAAAATAACCAAAGTTTGTTATCATAAACACTTTCTACACTAAAAATCTACTACTAATTTACATTAGATTAATCATTTCGTATACCATCATTTAAAACATTTGGTAAAAAACAGATACGACAACTTATCAGTACACAAATCAAAATTTTAACATCATAATTTTCAAAGACCATTCCATGCTAAATGCTATACAAAGAAACATCATAATGTCTACATACATATCAACCAAAATGTTCTACTATACAACACACTAGATAAACTACATACAAATCATAGTGCCTAGATACATATCAATCAAAACACCATAATGTCTAGATACAAATCAACCAAAACATGAAATTTTAAAAGAACAAACTAACATGACTAGCATTATAATAAATTTTGAATGTTCTAACCTTTGGATCATCTTGAGTTTTATTTACGAAAGGCATGTTCAGAAAGTATGGATGAATCAATTGCAATTCGTAATGGATTGGTTTTACCCAATTGAAGATGCGAGGAGTGCGACTTGATTTACGAATTGCAATTGATTCATCCACTTTGTTGCAACATTCATAGAACCAAATTTGCAAAGCAAGCGGGAATCCAGAAAACTTAACATAACCAGGATCTTTAGCCATCTGACTAGTGATTGATTCCCTTAGATTAAAGAATGAATAATTTCCCCAAGGGTATGTACTATACTCCCAGTCTCAACACAGAGAAAGTGATCTTTTGGAATATATGTATTGCTTGGTGGAGATGACAATATATAAGTACTGATGAAATAGATCATGCTTATATTAAAAATGTCTTCAGAATTAATCAACCCATCTTGATTAAAAACCTTTATCATATTAACTTTCAACATCCTATCGGTAGCATTCGGAAAGTAACAACTAATAAGCTTTGATGTAGTGTTAGGATCATGATCAAAACTCATTGACCCACCACACTTAAAATCAGTAATTACCCTAAACTCTTTAAGTCCAAAGTGAATTTCTTTACCATTTACGTTAAACACAAACATGTTATCTTGATCATTGGGCGACTGATGATGAACCAAACTTCTTATGATCTAAGGTTGCACTTTAATAGTTGGTAAATCTAAGAGATATCCAAACGGGGACTCTTTAAACAAATGAATGCTATTGCTTTTGAAAAGTCGAATCGTTATATCAATAAATACGTTGACATTGACATACGAACACCAACTAGATTATTTCTTCTTGATCTAAAACACAATAAAGAAAAAAAAATTATATTTAAAAGATTATGCAAATAATAATGTAAAGAACTAATAACAATGTTCATTATCAGCAATTTAAGTTTAACAATAAAAAAAGGAACAATATATATATAATAATCGAAAAATTACATTACCTTCACTGATTCAGTTGATATTTTTCTTTTTCTAATAACCGACGTGACCCCTTTTGAATTTGCAACCTTTCTCGCCGGAACACCACCAGATTTCTGTGCACCAAAAAAAAACCTTTTAAACTTTCAACTTGCATGTAAAAAAAAATGAACACAAACACATTCAAAAATTAAAATTAGTACCTTTTTACTCGATTTTCCTAATGATTTTGACTCATTATTCAATCTGATTCTTTTTGCAATGGAGATTTCATCCTCAAAATCACTATCACGAGAATAGTATTTCGACATTGAATCTTCTGTCATCTTCTCCTTACCTTTACTGTTAGGATTTAAAATAGGATCAATTTTTTATTGCATCTTGCTAGTTGATGATGAATGAATGACACACATTTATTCTTTTCTTTTTACCCATATTGTTTACAACTCATACACCTTCTTTAACAGGGAATTGAATGAACGCGTTCAACTCATACAAAGGTCTAGAACATAGAATAGGCGGACTATCTACCACTACAACTGATTTATTATTAAGCCTAGGATTTTTTCGCGGAGTAATATTCCTTGAAACAAAATAAAAACGAAATATGAGATGAAGGTTACAATGGAGAATGGGATGGTGAAGAAGGTGTGAACAGTAAATGTTGAAGGAACAAGTTGAGAAGATGAATAATGACACGGAAGATTTCTTGACATAAAGCAATTGATAATATCAATAAAAAGTCTGATTTTTCGGTGCAATAAAATAATTACTTTTGCATAGATAGTTTAAAAAGGAATAGAATTATAATATTATTAAATTGAATAGTTATCCTAAAATAAGTGATAAGCACGAGTATTGAGGTGAGTAGAAAAGTCTGAAAGTTGGTATATTAAAACATTTACATATATGGTTTAAAAAAGGAAAAAATATAAATTTAAAAATAATAAGCACAGTTACCGTAACAAAAATATACAAACGTGTAGATGTAGGAGAGATAAAAAAGTAAAAACTTTAAAATTCATAAAATTCATAATTATCATGCCCATTAATTTAGGCACAAAAAACAAAAAGGTGGAGAGAGGAAAATAAAGAAAATAAATAATTAATTTAAATACTAAATAAATAATTTAAAAAATATATTTGTAATTATAAATAAGTATATGATTATTTTGTTAATTGTACTCTTAAATCGTATATTCTTACAATTTTCACACCTTTTATTTTCTCCGAAAAATTTCGCCACATTAAGTATTTTTTAAGAAAATAAGCACGGTTAAATACAAATTTCGCGAAACATGGTGTAAGCCAATAAATAGTTAACAGTTACGCTCCTAATACCAACTGAAGCCGCGGTCAACAGGTTGATGAAATGGTAAGAAGAAGGGACATGGAGGATTAGAAACCCCCCCCAAAATCTGAGATTGAAATTGAAGGATTAGAGAAATGCCATTCAATGGAGTATTACTGGTGTCAGTGGCTAAGACATCAGCAGAAGTTTGGCAATTTTTGTCATGTCTGCCAGACCCAATTGACAGCGAACAGCTTTTGGATCTGGTAATCTGCTTCCCTCTTCAACAATTGGGTCGCTTAGCTCTTTGTGTTTGGACTTTCCTTTGTGTCCCTCCTGACCCTTATTACTATCGCCACTACTCTTACAATTCTTCTGCTTCTTCTTCATCTTCATCACTTTATTATGACCAAGATTTTGTTGGTTCGCCTCCTCCCCAATATTACTATGATTCTTCTTCTTCTTCTTCACATTCGGAATGACCATCATTACCTAATCTAATCATCCTGTAAAGTTCCTTTCTTCCCTATTTTGCTCTTCTGTATAATATCATTTCTGTTGACCACAAAAAAAAAGGTTATATTAGACCTGTTGTTGATGTAGTGAAACTGATGTTGTGTTCTTTTGTGATAATCATACTTCTTCTTAGATATTAATATTGATTTATTGAGCGTATCTTATATTTTACCTTTCCTAAATATATGCTTTCTCTTTGGAGTTGGGGTTCCTTGAGCATGTTTCCCGGCCTAAGGAAACTTTTTTAACAAGATTTGTTGCTTGGATAGAAGAGATTGATTCTGAGATGTGTTAGAAGATTGCTTCCACATTGTGCTAATTCTGTCATGGATCATACTATAGGGTAACAACTCCTGCTTCAGGATTTTAAGTTTGTACCTGTGTATGGCATGTTTAAAGTAGTGTCTTGGGGTGATAAATATTCACTATTTCAACTACAGGTTTTGGGTTCCAACACTGAGAATGGAGTCTTCTTTTGTAGGTAGGGAGTGCTTCCCTCCCCTCCAATGGGAATCCGGATTAATCGGTCCCCAAATTGGCTACAAAAACATCTAGTGGGAAGCCAAAAGATAATAAAAAATTAAGAACTTGAAATATGCTTTAAGTAAAGGAGCGTGCTTTAAGAAATTTTACTACTCTCCTGACTTCCTTCTCTTTTCCTTGTTTTTGCTTCTCTTGCTTTCATACTTACTTCCACATTTTTTATTTTTCATCCACTTCCATGCTTAAAAGCGGTCTTATAAGTTATAAGTATTTCCAACCTTTACCTTGAGCTGTATGTTTGCTTGTCTAAGAAAACATATTTAGCAAGATTTGACACCTGGCTAGTAGAGATTTATTTTGAGGTGTGAAATGTTCCTTTGAGTCTTCTTGTGAAGGATATTGTGTGAATTCTATCATGGATCATACTATGAGGTAACTACTCTATTTTAGGATTCTATATAATTTCTCTAAGGTTCTACTTGTGTGTCATGTTTAGGGTGGTATGAGTATTTATTTACACAGTTGCAACCTTTAAATCCTGGTATAAAATGCACCTTATGTCATACAGAACAAAGAGTTTGAAGTGTGGCTTAGTGAGTAAAGGCGAGTGTATAATGCCCTGATCGGAGAGTACTCTTATTTGTGAAAGCTTAAAAAGTTTCTAGTACTGACCTAACTTCCTCCCTTTTTCCTTATATTTGCTAATCTTGCTTCCTCATAACTTTCACATTCCTATTTTTCAGCCACGTAAATGCTTAAAAGTTCTTTTTTACATTTTAACTGCAACATCATGTATTTCATGGACTATAGAGCTTTTGTGGTACATACAGGTTCATAGTTGTGTTTATGTTACATAGAGTAGCTGTAAAAGAAAAATGCTGTTAATGCTGCTAAAACTGAGCCAGCAATATGCTCAAGTAGTCGTAGTTTGCCAGCTAATCAGGTGGAAAAAATAGACAAATGTAGTGTCTTTTCGGAAAAATTGCAAAATGATCTAGTTTCCACATTTTGGCTAGAGCAAATATCCCATTTCTGAACAGTCGTAAGAATGGTGAAATGGAGATTCTGAGGAACAAGTGGGGTGTACACTTACTAATATAAAACTGGGTGATTACAGGATTTGGAGATAAATGGCTACCACCATGGGTATCATGCACGTTTTATCCTCATTTCCACACGAGCTAGCATCTAATGGTTAGCTGTCTTCACCAGACTATTCTGTCTCCATTATTTGTCTTTTCCACTTAAAAAAATCAAAAGATAATTGATGGATGGTATGCAACTTGTTTCCTTTTTGGTTATTTAGTGCTTTATTATTAACCAAATCCATATAGTATCGTAATGTGGTATAAGATCAAGGAGTTGTCCTAAGTGGTGGCTACCTTTATTGAGGGACTCACTACATCATCCATGTTAAGGAGTTGTCTTTAAGATTAAATATTAAACATTTAATTTTTTCCATCATTAATTAGTGAACATGTAATAATAAGTCTTCATAAGCACAACTGTGTTGCTGCAGTATCCATCATTTATGAAGATTTTTTATTGGGAGTGTTTTGCATTTCCACTTGTGCAATGTTAAGCATGCTACACAACATGACATTATCTATCACCTATGTGTTGTGCCCTCTCTTGCATTTTACTTGGGGTTCAGCACAGCTATTAAAAGAAAATGCTCTTAGTTTTCCTGTTTCCCAGCTGTGATGATAGTGGACTTAATTTATATGTTGTATGAAACTAAGGTTCCTTACCTTTGCTGATCAAGAGAATGTCCTGACATTCTGACATCCATGATAAGGAATCGTATAAAGTTGTCTATCTTAGTTATCGAAATCGATGGGGAATGTGATCCAAAGATTGATGTCAATGCTTAAATAGGAGGATGATAGATTTATGTGCTTCAAGAAGGAATAAGTTGCATGTTATCAAATTGGGAGCTCACATTACTTAGAATATGTGGATCTTAGACCCCATGTTTGCATAATCTTCATATGAGGTGAAAGAAAACACACTCTAAAGTGTATGATGTCATAGAATCTAAGACCCATAGCCGTCACTTGAAGCCAATCATTCACTCAATATCCTAATAACGAGTCACTTAGGTACCAGAATAAATGATTGATGGAATACCTTGTCGAATGGTATAAATGATTTTAATGAGATGGAGTAAATGTAACGTTATTCTGTTTAATACCTTGTCGAAATGGGAAAGTATCGGATTTTTCAGGTATGATGAGAATTTCTTAGGTAGTGACCACTTGCTTATGATCTATTTTTAGCCGATAGGGGACTAATGCAGTATTGCAATCTTTCTTTGCCGTGCTCTAGTACTAATCTTTCTTATGGATATGTAAAATTTGAGGTTCTCTAGGATAAACTGATTCACACATCTGCACTAGATGCTGCTATTTTAAGGAATGAAGGGGATCCTTTAGATTTTATATTTAATGGAAAAGCTTTTGTTGAAAACGTTGTTGCTTCTCTTCCCTACATCCAACTTTCAGTGGCTCATTCGAATGATCAGGATACCTTGATGATTATAGTTAAGTAGTTATGCAGGCTAACTGTTTTGATCCAAGGGCTCTCTCCAATAGCACTCTCTTGAGGTCAAGTTCTCTGTCTACCAACAAACAATGCACGAAAGGAAATTTTCGCTTGAATCAAAGTTGTATGTTGTGTATTGAGATCATCTTGGGATATGTGACAGAAGTGAACATTACATTTTTTTTATGCCATTGATTTCCGTTTTAACTAATCTTAGTTGGAACTCTTTGGCATCCACAAGCTAGCTAATGTCAAAACCTTGCCCACAAATAGAATTAACATTGTGCTTGTGCTAATACCCAATGCCTTCTGAAGCCTTGTTTTGGTGGTTGATTCGAGATGTAGATTACTTATGACTTTGACTATCGATGTAGTAGAAGAAAATATAATTGACATCTCTTTCTATTTAACAGACTCAAATTCAACTCGGAAGCCAAAATCCTACTATGTTTTACTTTCTATTCCATATATTTCAGAATTGTGGAGTTTTATCAAAAATACTGGTACAATAGTATAATGTCTTTTTGGTATAGTCTTCAAGTCATTCTGCTGGAACAACTAATACATGTGATGTATGATGATTAAAAAAAAAAGAAGAAGATATGCATGTGATGTACTACACAATTCTATAAAGCATGTTTGACAGTGAAATGAGTTGAAATATAGTCCCCTTTTGACATGCACGTCGTGAATCTTTTTTGGCTAGTGATTTTTATTGTCTTAACTGATTTTTCCAATACCAGGCCAATCTTCTGCTGTATCTTCTGAACTCTTCCATGCAAACTTCTCCCAATACTGTGAATCTTGAATTTACGCATTATTTCGAAGGTTGTTTATCATATATGAATCAGACGTCCTGCTACTTAACCTTGTTCCACTTTTAGAAGGCTATTTCAAATACACTGCATTTAGAAATGTTATATTTAAGGAGAACTTAAATGCATTTTCTTTTGTTCAATGAAAGTGTAGATAATAAAATCTGTGTCTAGAAAATAATAATCAAAAACAGGAAAATATCGCGCAATTAACTTTGAAAAAGTAAGTAAAAGTGAACGGAAATGCTCTCTAGACCCTGATGCAACCAACACAAAATTCTCAGATCTCTTGTCACCGATGGACAATATGGTCGGTATACAACCTCCTGGGAAGGTTGCTCCACTACCAACACCATTAATACAGGAGACAGTACGAAACATACAATTTTATCCCCATGTACATGTAATTGTTGGAGAGAAACCAATATCAGAGAAATCCTCACCAGACTAATCTTGTTCACAATACCCACCTCTCCCAATCACAAAACTTATCAAACCAATACCACAAACTCAACCTATTCAATTGCCAAAGGATCAGGGCCATGGGCTGTATTATGCAGGTTTTTGAAAGTCCAATTCACTTAACACCCATGAAGTTAGTGAGTATCATCAAGGGAGAACTGCAAGAGCACCAGATTGATTCACTATGCTGGCTATATATTGTAAGTTTATATACTTTAATACACATCAGGATTTTGAACACGATAATCTTACATAGAGATCGTTAAGGGCACATACCTAATGAGGAAGACATCACCACAGAGAAAAGCGAAAGCGTTAGTAGTAAATTGGTTTCTACCTCCTTGCCCTAACCTTACGTTACCACATCCGTCAGCGATGGAATTAATGTAAAGAATATGTGGTAACCCTAATGGGTGGAGGGAGGACCAATTTATAGAAGTTGTGACTTAATCCGGTACGTCCATCAAGTAACCAATGTACGGATGAGATCAATTCTTCATTAAATATTATTTATGATATTACTTGGGCCACAAGTAAACTTGGGCCATAAGTAAGATATTATTGTTAGGGTAAGTTACATAAATCACATAGTGTAAATTTGAAATTACTATCTATTCCTACTTTTTTCTAATTATAATAATCCCTTAAAATTAACCCAATCCGGATATATTAATGAAAGCGCGGATACATTAATACAAGCATGGATACATTAATACGGATACATTATTAAAATAAAAATTAACTCAATCCGGATACATTAATGAATGTGCGGATACATTAATGAATGTGCGGATACATTAATACAAGCACGAATACATTAATACATTAATATATTAACACAGATACATTATTAAAATAAAAATTAACCCAATCCGGATACATTAATGAAAGCACGGATATATTAATACAAGCACGGATACATTAATACATTAATACGGATACATTATTAAAATAAGAGATTTTAGTTATTTTAAAAAGATATAGGGACAAATGGAAAATAATATACTTCAAAGTGTGTACTTTAGTAATTTTTCCTTATTGTTATTCTTACATTCTCCCACTTGGCCCAATAACCATATAACATTAATATTTCATAAACATTAGTTGCGCATACAATAGATCTCTTCTATAATGTCCATCATACATACCACAATATAACAAACTACTAATGCGAGTTATGGCGGTTGTACATAATTTATGCTACATACTTCCTTTCATATACTACTACATTAACAACTTATCATACTAGGTTCATAAGTTATAAAAACATATAACATTACGGTCCACAATAATGTCTCATAGAGACTTATGTTGTAATATATCAAAATAATAATGTGTACACCATTACGAGAAACAAGAGATTCATTAATGTATATCAGAAACACATAATTGAGCTCAGAGTATCAAAACATCATAAATATATCAATCATAAGTACAACCAAGACCCATTCTTTGAACATGTTCTTTAAATGTCTTTGGTTGTAAATCCTTTTTTAACGGATCTGCAATCATAAGATCAGTTCTAATATTCTCAAGTAACACTATTTGTTTCTGAACTTCTTCCTTGACAGTAAAGTACTTTATTCCATATGTTTGGCACCTTTAGAGTACTTATCGTTCTTAGAGAAGAATACCGCTACAGTATTATCACAATAAATTTTCAGCTGCTTGGTTATGTTGTCGACATCCCCAAGTCCTGAAATAAAGTTTCGCAGCCATAACGCATGAATTGTGGCTTCATAACATGCCACAAATTCTGCTTCCATTGTGGATGTAGCAATGATAGATTGTTTAGCACTCTTCCACGATATTGCTCCTTCAGCTAATAGGAACAGGTATCCAAATGTGGACTTTTCAGTGTCAACACATTCAGCAAAATATGAATCCGAGTATCCAGTAACTTGTAAGTGATTGGATCTCTTATACATGAGCATGTAATCCTTTGTTCCTTTCAGGTACCTCAAGATTTTCTTTGCAGCTTTCCAGTGATCAATTCTAGGGTTACTTTGATATCTTCCTAGCATTCCGACTGCAAAACTAATATCTGGTCTTGTGCAAGTTTGAACATACATCAAACTTCCAACAATAGAAGAGTAAGGAATTTATTCCATTTTCTTTCCTTCTACATCATTCTTTGGGCATTGCATGAGATTAAATTTGTCCCCTTTTTGAATAGGAACAATTCCTGTTGAACAACTGTTCATGTTAAATCTCTCTAGAACTCTTTCGATATAGCTTTTTTGAGACAATCCCAATAATCCTTGTGATCTATCACGGAATATTTTTATCCCTATCACATAAGATGCCTCACCCATATCTTTCATTTCAAAGTTCATAGAGAGAAAGTCTTTCGTCTCACGCAATATGCCTAAATCATTAGCAGCAAGTAAAATATCATCAACATACATGAGTAAAAGTATAAACTTACTCCCACTGATCTTTTGGTATATACACCGATCAACGGTAATCTCCTTAAATCCAAAAGATGTTATGGTATCATTAAACTTTATATACCATTGTCGTGAGGCTTGTTTGAGTCCATATATTGACTTCTTTAGCTTATACACCATTTGATCTTTTCCTTTACTTTTGAAACCCTCTGGCTGGTCCATATAAACTTCCTCCTCGAGGTCTCCATTAAGAAAGACGGTTTTTCACATCCATTTGGTGTAACTCTAAATCATAATGAGCTACCAAAGACAAAACAATTCTTAATGAGTCTTTCTTTGAGACCGGTGAAAAGGTCTCTTTATAATCAATGCCTCCTTTTTTAGTATAGCCCTTGGAAACAAGTCTGGCTTTATATCGTTCAATATTACCATTTGAATCGTGTTTGGTCTTGAAGACCCATCTACACCCAATTCTTTTAGAACTTTCTGGGAATTGAACGAGATCCCAGAATTTGTTGTATTCCATAGATTTTAACTCTTCTTTCATAGCATCAATCCATTTATCAGACTCAGTGCTTTCTATGGCCTATGAAAATGAAACCGGATCTTTATTAAGCCCAATGTCAAAATCTTACTCTTGCAAATAAATCACATAATCATCTGAAATGGTCGATTTTCTTTCTCTTTGAGATTTTCTTAATGGCACTATTTGTGGTTCATTTGCGTCAGATATTTGTGAGTTAGTTCCTTCTTGAAGTGTTTCACCCAAATGTTGTTCAACATTATTAAAGTGTTCTTCAACAAGAGGAACAACATTTGTTATTTGTGCAGAAGTAGGTACATTCATGGGAAATAGAATATTTAACCTTACCTCATTAATTTCCACACTTTGTCGTTCAACACTCCCACTAACTTCACCATTCTCAATGAATCCTGCATTATCGGTTTCAACAATTCTCGAACTATGATTTGGACAGTAAAACCTATACCCTTTAGATTTCTCTGGATAACCAATAAAGTAACCACTTACTGTTCGAGAATCTAATTTCTTTTCATGTGGATTATAAACTCTAGCTTCTGCTGGACAACCCCAAACATGCAGGTGTCTTAAACTAGGCTTCCTTCTAGTCCACAGTTCAAAAGGGGTCTTTGGAACTACCTTATTAGGAATCCTATTTAAGAAACATACAGTGGTTTTAAGAGCATACATCCACAATAATTTGGGTAATGAGGAATTACTCATCATACTCCTAACCATATCCATAAGTGTTCGATTACGCCTTTCTGGAACACCATTTCGTTGAGGGGTTCTTGGCATAGTATACTGTGCTCATATGCCATGTTCTTCGAGGAACTTTGCAAATGGACCTGGATATTGTCCTGATTCGTTATATTTTTCATAATATTCACCACCTCTATCTGACCTAATGATTTTCACTTTCTTATCTAATTGTCTTTCAACCTCATTAACGTACACTTTGAGAGCGTCCACTGCTTGAGATTTTTCTTTCAACAAACAGATAAATCCATAACGTGAAAAATCGTCAATAAAGGTGATAAAATATTTTTTTCCACCAAAAGATGGAACATTAAAGGGTCCGCTTTATCAGTGTGTATAATTTCAAGAAGCTGAGTGCTCCTTGTGGCACCTTTCTTTGTATGCTTGATTTACTTTCCTTTAATGCAATCCAAACATATATCAAGATCAGCAAAATTCATATTTGAGAGAATCTCATTCTTTATTAATCTTTTTAATCTTTCTTTGGATACATGACCCAAATGTCTGTGCCACAAATAAGCAGAACTTTCATTCAATGAACTACGTTTAATTCCAACATTTTGATGAATAATAAGAAGGGATTTAGAAAAAATATTATCGAATTTCAATCTATATAAACCATCAATAAGAACACAGAACCATAAAAAATGGTATTCTTATATAAATTGAAACATCCATGCCCAAACTTAAAATCAAATCCAGAAACATCAAGTCTTGAAAGAGAAATCAAATTTCTAGAAACTGAAGGAACATAAAGAGTCTGTAATAGATCAAAGTGATGTCCAGTCTCCAAGATCAACCGATAAGTCCCTATGCCTTCAATTTGAGCCTTCATACAATTTCCCATGAACAAGAAATCCTTACTTGGATTTGTGATTTGGATCATAGTGAATCCCTGCAACATAGTGGATACATGAGTAGTTGCACAAGAATCAAGCCACCAAGTATTATTAGGAACTTCTACTAAATTTGATTCGAAACATACAAAAGCACTAATTGTACCTTTCTTTTCAAACCAAGCTTTACGTTTCTGGCAATCTTTCTGATAGTGTTCTTCCTTTCTACAGAAACGACACACATCAACCTTGAGTTCCTTATGAGCATCCTATGGAACTTTAGCATGTGCTTTCTTCTTCTTAAACTTGTTGGCCTTCACTTTAAGTCCTTTACCAGCTCCTTCACCCATGAGGTTAATGGAATGGCTTCCTTGTTTCTTAAGTCTTGACTCTTCTTGAGTAAGCATACTCGACAATTCACTAACATCCCACTTATCCTTAATAGTGTTATAGTTAATTTGGAATGGTCCATACTCAAGAGGCAATGAGTTCAGAATAAACTGAACCAAAAAGGTATCATCCACTTTCATCCCCAAGGTTCAAAGTTTTGCTGCAATGTTAGTCATCTCGATGATATGATTTTGCATACTACATGACCCATCAAACTTCATGGTTGTGAGTTCAGCCATTAGTGTACGCTCATCGAGAGACTTATCAGTAGAACGAAAATGTTCTTCCACAAACTTCAGGTATTCCCTGGCACTTTCTGTTTGTGGAATAATACTCTTAATGTTGTTAGCAGTAGTCATTCGCATGAACATAAGGCTCAATCTGTTAGAGCGCTCCCATGATTTATGAAAAGACTTCTCATCCTTACTGCTCTTATCAGTAATGGCAATAGGTTTGTCATTCAGCAGAGCCAAGTCAAGATCCATCACACCTAAGTGGAACTGGACTTGTTCATGCCATTCAGAGAAGTTCAATCCATTGAACACAATAACAGATGAAGCATGCGAATGAAGAGGAATAACTGCAAAATAGATATACATGCTCACAAATCAGAAAATAATGTGAATTTAGTAAAACGATAAAAGTATATCGTAATTCTCCTTTGGGAGAATACTATGACACACTATCATAATTTAAATGTCATTTTTATCTTTAATAGGCAATTAAATATTTTTGATCAAACATATGTGTCATCTTTGGATATACAATATATGTTTGATTGAAAATATTAATTTACCTCATAATGTTCACTATTAGTAGAATGACATATTCAGCTTTGGGTAAATTTTTTAAGTTCTATCAATAATGAAAGTCAATTTATCTATTTATTTTCAATATAGGCATTCATTAATTTTTATAGATAAATGACAATTTTATGAATGCATATTTTTCTTAACCATACTAGTTTGACTACTTTGGTGATTAACAAACTATATGAATACAAATACACACGTAATATCATAAATGTTTTGTTCATGTGAGTAATTTTAAATATTTTAGTTTGGCCGCTTTGGTGACTAGCAAACTATAGAAACATAATACTTGCATCAAGTGATCATAAATATTATATGTGTAAACGTTAATTTCTCTAGCTTGATCACTTTGGTGACTAACAAACTATTTTACAGTAAGTACACACATATTATTTATTGCTTTGTATAACGACCACTTTAATTTATTGCACAATCTAAAACAAAACATAATTATTACATTATGAGAAGATTAATATTTTCAAAATTTGTGCAAATTAAACTTTAATAAGGAATTTTCTCATGATTCTCATGTTATTTAAACTTACAAGGAATTTTCTCATGATTCTCATTTTATTTGCTTTGTTCATGAAGCTCCTTCATCATTTTGATGAGTAAGAGAGTTCCATGGCTTAAAGCTAATAATATCGGCTCAAAAGGTAGCTCGTTGATTTATTATACAAACGTAATCAATAAGTGGAAATAAATGAACTACTTCAGTCGTTTCTGATTCTGTTGAGGTACAGAAGTTGAAAAAATAAATTAAAAAATCATGGCTTTCTAGGCTAGTATAATATACGTACAATCCAATCTGATTAATCAACACCATGTCATTGTTTCATATACGAAGATTATCAGGTCAAACAATCCAGGCTCGCATGTGACATGTAAGTTTATATACTTTAATACACATCAGAATCTTGAACACGATAATCTTACATAGAGATTGTTAAGGGCACATACCTGATGAGGAAGACATCACCACAGAGAAAAGCGGACGCGTTAGCAGTAAGTTGGTTTCTACCTCCTTGCCCTAACCTTACGTTACCACATCCGTCAGCGATGTAATTAATGTAGAGAATATGTGATAAACCTAACGGGTGGAGGGAGGACCAATTTATAGAGGTTGTGACTTAATCCGGTACGTCCATCAAGTAGCCAATGTACGGATGAGATCTATTCTTCATTAAATATTACTTATGGTATTACTTGGGCCACAAGTAAACTTGGGCCATAAGTAAGAAATTATTGTTATTCTTGCATATATAGGTGAGGGGATCAGAATCACGTACATTCTTTAACTCCTTAGATCTAGCTTAGGTGGATGACTAAGTTTTTTATGGCCTTTCTACCATGTGTGGTATCAATTACCTCAGAAGCTCATTTAGGATAAGGGCAATAGACAATTTAGTCAATGATATAAGTCATGAACTAAATATACAAAAAGTTGTAAAGAAATCTGAGGTGAACAAGAGTCAAAACCTCCGTTTGGGATCTAGATGAAATCGCCCGGCCCCTATGTGAGAGGTTAGAGGTCAATGGTTTTGATAGAGAACCACCTCAGTATTTTTTATTCAGTTGTGTTTTCTCATTTCTCCTGGGATGAAAACTTGAGCTCGTCTTTGTAATTAAAAAAGCTCCAATGGTTATTTACTTAAGTCATTCACATCATATTGATGGGGTTTCTACTTCAGGAACCTCAAGATGTCCACGGTGAAAGGAGAAGCGGCCAATATTTTTCTACACTTCTCAAACCTTTAGTTTTCTTTTTATTTTTCTTGTCTTTGTGCTTCTCCGCTGTTTTGGGCCAGGTCTTTTGAACCCTTGTTTTGTTTTATTTTGTTTAACAAACAAGTATTGAAAACACTCCTAAACTTAGCGTAAATTATTAGTTTCATTTTCAAATTATTGATAACCTTAAAAGCACTTCTTTAGTTGACTAACTAAAATTAGATATACTCTCGATACATTCCCGATCTGCCACATGATATAACAACTAGTCTAAAACTCTTGTAGGAGCAAGTGACTCTTTATAAATAGTCGAGAGAAGTGTTGAAAACAACCATAAATTTGGCCAGAATTTAGAGGTGTATTTCACTCATATTGTAAAATCGGGTGTATTTAAATTCAGTTAGTGAAGTAAAGGGGTGTTCTTAAGACTGACTATAATTTGGAGATGAAACTAATAATTCAAATAGAGTTTGAGGGTGTTTTTAATACTTCTCTCTTTGTTTAATGAATAAGGCCCATGTGGCCAAGTTGTTAGGAAGTCCTTGGAGGATAAACAATTGATCAATGATCATACAATAGAACTTATACTATGCAGTCTTTTGGCAAATTTCCCAATGGAAAACCAAATATTCATGAGCTTCGCAATATATTACCCAGTCATTGTGACATCAAAAGGGAATGTAGTGTTGGAGTGATGAAAACAGATATGTTTGGATCAGGTTAACCCTTCCATAAAGTTCCATGAAGAATTTACCTTTTGATTTTAAGAGGAAAATGAATTACGGAAAGGAAAGATGAATTGAAATCACTTAACTCAAGAGAGAAAATCACTAAGTCTTGAAAAAGTCGCCCTTGAGGTTCTCTGATAGAATATTATATGTTATGACCAAGACTGAATGGAGAACTAACTTAGCACTGGGATCAAGCAAAGCATAAACATCAAGATTAAGAACTTTTTACATATCGGTAACCACATCAGGAGAACCCTCTTACTCATGACAGGTTTGAAGTACATAGGATTTGTTTTGCTTTTGGCTACCACTAGAACTTGACGAAGGATAAGGTTGAGCCCGTTGATGGTTATCTCTTTCATTCTTAGCAACGGAGGGAATATCCCTTACCTTATGATCCATCTTTCCACAACTAAAACATGCATTGGAACTGGCTAGGCATTTACCATCATGCTTTCTTCCACATTTAGCACAAGTGGACAATGAAGACCCACTACCATTTCCTCCTTGAAGCTTAGGGTTAAACACCCTTTCCTTGTTGAACTTAGGAGCCAGAGCATTGAAGGAATCTAAACCAGAGAATCTTTATCAAAACATAGAACAACCATGCCCATCGGGCCTTGAGTGTGAAAAGTCACCATTACCGGTCCTAGCCCTCTTTTTCTCCCTAGACTTCTGCTTTAGTTTCTCCTCTTCGATTTGTTGAGCATGAACCATTAGACAAGAAATGTCCATATCATGGATAAGCATAGCGGTATGACATTCCTTGACCACCATTTCAGACACTCTCGAAACAAATTTACTCATCCTTGCCCTAGGATCGGCAACCATAGTAGGAGCGTACCGAGATGATTATGTGAATTTCAAAGCATACTCCTTCACACACATGTTTCCTTGATGAAGGTTAATGAATTCGAGCACCTTGGCCTCCCTCATCTCAAGGGGAAAGAACCTATCAAGGAAATCAATCTTAAACTTTTACCAATCAAGAGGACCCGCATCAACCGCTCTCTCACTCTTCTATTGTTCAAACCACAATTGAGCCACACCCTTAAGTTGATAAGCGGCCAATTCCACCTTTTCCACCAGCGTCACACCCATGATCATTAGCACCTTGTACACCTCATCAATGAACTTTTGAGGATCTTCCTCAACCTTGGAACCATGAAACTCCAGAGGATTTATTCTAGTGAAGTTCCTCACTCTAGTTGCCACTGTACCCATATTTGGGTTCACGGGGACTACACCCTCCCTATTAGCTTGAGCCTTCATGGCTTGGGCCAATACTTGAAAAGAAGCCCTAAACTCTTCATTAGTCACTTGCTCGGTCAAAGCGTCGATCAGAATTTGATGAGCTTCTTGATGAGCTTCTCATTCACCATTCTCTCCCGTATTTCTTCTAGCATATGCCCTTCGAGTGGCCATATCCTGAAAAGTATCGGATAGGGATTAAGAGAGAGACATATAGAGATACACTCTATCGCATGACTTTAGAATGATGAAAGAAGTGGAGTTTCTTAAACGCCTTATAGCCTCTCATTCATAAGTGTGGCGCGCTTCACACTCAAGAACAAGACTCTATTCGACCTGGCTTATGAGACATCCTAGGACCTTTTTAAACCTTGTGGTCTGAATACTGAGTTTGCCATGACCTAAAGTACCCCCTAGATGTGACATGGCATATAGGACCTCGAAAGGCCCCACACAAGCCACTTAGCATACATCATACAAGATAATAGAGTTAAAGAGTTCAAAAGATAGTTCTATAATAGAAAGAGTTGACAAAGCATAGCGGAAGTCTGACATAGTCTCAAAGCCATCTAGTACATGATAATAAAGGTGATTGGGATGTAACTCGTACATCACATATAAAATATGAAACGAAAAGAACATGAAAGCAATAAAACAAGCCTCGATCCTTTAAACATGAGGACTCACAAATCTTCCAAGCTCACTATGGGATCAGTAACCACGAGTATGTAAAATAGAAGTGTCGGATCCAACATTAGTGAAACAATGTAGGCAAGAGTATGCTAACGTACATGGAATGTACCAAGTATGATAGCAATGCATAGGAGTTATAAAATAATGCAAAAAGGGGACTTTAAATGACATTCAATGACCAAGCTAATTCATAAAATAACGTGTTAGAAAACATAAGCATAATCATAGTTAATGCAAGCTAAACATATTTAAATCACATTGAAATACCTTTAGAGAGTAACCTTAATTCATTATTGTGGGAAGTGAGCCTTAACCGACATAGACCATGTGAGCTATAACATGGAATTCGATGTCTATCCCACACAGAAAAGAGATGTCCTTACTTGCCAAGGTAATAACCATAAACTTCTAACCTAAGTGGATCCACTAGCTAATGTCTATCTAAGAAAAACCTATGGTGCCACATAGTTTATGGGACACGGGTAATTGTCACTTGTCCACTCGGTGCTAAGCATAATTCCCACGGATTAATCATAATTCTTAACTTGTCTTATCATTAGGAGACATGGGTAATCACCGCTTGTCTTATCATTCATGGAAGGCACATTAAGTAACCCATCCAAGCTAGAGTTTATTAGAATAGCTCTTAATTCTTTATTCAAAGTTTAATTGAGAAAACCTTTCAACCCTATGAATTCTTTATGTGAGAAACCCTTTCATAATCGTGTTTTGAGTAGTCTGTGAGAAATCCTTTCACAACAACAACAACAATATCGATTCTTCACTCTCAAAGCAACCTCAATTGAATTATATCGACTTCATGATAAAACATGCATATCTTAACAAATTCATCTTCCATGGTTCAAAAGCTTCATCATTATTCATAGTCTAGAAATCATGAATTATTTATGGGTTCATGTGAATTCAACTTATGAAAACATGTAATTACTTTAACTCATGCATAAAAAGATATAAAACAATCAATGGAATCATAATTGAAAAGAACCCATAAGATTGAATAAAATCCTAATTTCAATGCAAGATTCTAACTTGTGGAAATTGGAAAATTTAGGAACCCTATCGAGGAAAGGACTCCATAGATGAAAGACATCATACCTTGGAGTTCAAAGCCCATAATCAAATGGAGAATTTGGAGGCTTGATTTTAAACCCTAGTTTTCTTCTTCAAGCTTTAGAGAGAGAAATATTTGAGAGGATGAACTTGATCAACTTTTAGGAATTTAGGAGACTAAATTCAATTGGGTAAATTTGGGGTTGAAAATCATTATATATGGCTTAGGATAGAATGAAAAACGATGTAGTATAGGATTAAAACAATTAGGAAAAAGACCAAAAAGCCTTTCTACGAATCGTCCTGGCTAACAGTAGAAAGATTCAGAAACCATTAATTTTGACCTTCAATCGACGGAACCCATGTAGGGTAGGTAGGTGTAATACCCCTAGCTTCCAAAGAATGAAATGAAGAATTTAACTGAAGGCAGTGACCTATGGAGGCCACCTATGGGCCGTAGAAGGAGTGACGGGCCGTAGGTAGGGAACCGTCGATGGCACTATGCACTTTCAAGATTTCTAAGTTTCTGAACTTTGACCTACGGAGCTGCAGGACGGATCGTAGGTTGATTGAAGGTCCGTAGATATGTCTCGTAGGTGTCCCCCAGACTTTGTCAAATTCTTGAACCTGAAGTAGTGATCTACGGATTCCATGTACGGTCCGTCAAAGGACCCAGGAGCCGTACATTGGAGTCGTCATTGCAGGGTCCCAAATGCATATTCTCTGAATATTTTGACGGAGGAACACGACGGTCCGTCAATTGATGTACGGACTGTAGGTCCTGACCATAGACGGGCCCCGACAGTTTTTAATTAAGGGTTTTTTCGTCTTTTCCCTAATTCTTTACCTATTAAGCTTAGTCAGTTATACGCTTAATCTAAGACCTATAAATACTTTCTAAGCCTAATTCCTTTCATTCTTACTCATTCCTAAATTCTCCACTCAAATATTTCTCTCTCTAAAAGAAACTCTCTCAACTCTCAAGAAAGAAGAAGAAAGCTTGAATCCTCCATTGAAGACCTTCAATCTTCTCCAATTTCTTGTGGATTGCTTTGAGATATGATAGTGTTCACCATTAGGAGTCCTTTCCTCCAATGGGCCGTTCCTATTCTTCATGATTTTTAAAGGTTTACTCTAACCCAACTGAATTAGGGTTTGTGATCAATTATTGTGGGTTCTTCAATTATGATTTCAATTGTTGATTTTATGATTTGATGTAAAGATTACATGAACCCCCATGATCCCAAGTTAATTCTCCCCAATTTGATAATCTATGCTTTGATTGTTGGGTTGAGCTATGATATGATGAAGTTTATGAATTCTTTATGAAATCATGCATGAATTATGAATGAATTCAGGATAATCTTATAAATTTAGCATGATCAAGTCAAAAGCATGATTTTTCCTCTATTATGTGAGTTCCTTCAAGTATGGGTAAATTGTCTTAATTATGGCTTTCTAAACATGAACTTGCATTAATTTGCATGATATGAGTTGAACTTGCATGAACCCATATGAACTCTATGATCTATGAACTATGAGCATGATGAACTAAGTAAAGATAAAGCTAATAAACTTATGCATGTCTCATATGAAGTTGACAATGAGTTAAGGGTGCTTTGAGAGTAAAGTACCAAAGTTATGATTCGATGATGTTATGGTTGAGTGGTGAAAGGTTTTCTCACGTAATTCTCCCAACATGACTAATAGAAGAACAAGAGGCGATTACCCATGTTCTTAAGGAGCTATTCTAATGAATGAAGGGACAAGAGGCGATTACCCATGTACCCTAATGTAGACAAAGCGGCGATTACCCAAGTCTACCTAAGATAAAATGAACTATGATTAATCCGTGGGAAGTATGCTTAGTACCGAGTGGACAAGTGGCGATTACCCATGTCCCATAACCTATGTGCCACCACAGGGTAACCATCAAAGGGGTTCTTAAACTTGACATTTTAAATTATTTTACTTGTCATCTACGGTTCCCACCTATTGCCTATAAGTCAACCTACGGTCCGTCAGTGGTTTTCGTGAGTACTGGCACTAGTTCTATAAACCTGCATTTTTCTTCCTTACAAATCTTAGGTGTTACAGCATCCCTTGCTACATAATAGTAGACAATTTCAAGCAATTTGATAACAAGTTAATGAACAAGATTTGTGATTTCTTTGGATTCAAGCAGCGCAAATCTTGTATGTATCATGCTGCTGGCAATGGTCTAGCTGAAGTATTCAATAAGACTCTATGCAACCTGCTGAAGAAAGTTGTCTCCAAGTCCAAATGAGATTGTCTTGAAAGAATGGAAGAAGCTTTGTGGGCATATAGGATGACATGCCACACTCCGACTCAAGCAACCCCATTTTCACTTATTTTTGGAGTTGAAGCAGTCCTTCCACTTGAGCACCAAATACCTTCCTTAAGACTTGCTATTCAAGAAGGGCTCACTGAAGAAGAAAATGCTCGACTACGTCTTGCCGAGTTAGAAGCACTTGATGAAAAGAGTCTAGATGCTCAGTAAAATATTGAATGTTATCAAGCTCGTCTATCTCGTATTTTCAATAAAAAGGTTTTCTTGAGGTGCTTCCAAGTTGGAGATCAAGTCCTTGTAGTAAGAAGACCCATTATTACTTTGTATAAGTCTGGGGGCAAATTCACCTCGAAGTGGGACGATCCATATGCCGTAGAAGAAGCATATTCAAATGGCGCTTACAATTTTTGTGATGCAGATGGCGTGAGGATCGGTCCTATTAATGCAAAACTCTTGAAGAGGTACTACCCTTGAAGTAAGATGACCCTCCTTAAGGTACGAGCCTAAAATGCATGTTACTCCTGGCCCGTAAGAGTATAAAATGTGTATAGCACCCAAAAAAATAAAAAAAACACTCTCCCAGAAATATGTTGTGACTTGATCCTCTTCACTAAGGTATGTAGGCACTTAGAATTACATTCTAAGTTCAGTTGCATGAGTGTAAAAAAACCAAATGTTCCCACTTGATCTCTCACATGAAATTTAAAGTTATGAGTAATCTTTCATCAAACATCAGACTTGCACCAACTGGTGGTGACTCGATGGGGGCAAACCCTTATGAATATGAGTTGTTTCAAAACATGAAGTTTTCAAAAATCTCAAAGTCTACAAGTTGAAGTCTTCAAATTCTTCAAGTTTGCAAGTTGAAGTCTTCAAAATCTTCAAATATGAAAGTTAAGGTTTTCAAATGCTTCAAGTTTGCAAGTTGAAGTCTCCAAATCAATCAAGTTTGCAATTTGAAGTTTTCAAATGCTTCAAGTCTGCAAGTTAAAGGCTCAAATCAATCAAATTTGCAAGTTGAAGTCTTCAAATTCTTCAAGTCTGGAAGATGGAGTCTCAAATCAATCAGGTTTGCAAGTTGAAGTCTTCCAATTCTTCAAGTAAGCAAGATGGAGTCTCGAATCAGTCAAGTATGCAAGTTGAAGTCTTCAAATTATTCAAGTCTAAAAGTTGAAGTCTTCAAGTCTTGACCTTCAAATTAATTTTTCTTAGGGCAGAGATGAATATCCATCCCTTTCCACCATAAGAGTACCATAAAATTACCTTTCTTATGGAAGGGATGAGTCTCCATCCCTTTTCACCATATGATTACCTTCAAAATACCTTTCTTAAGGCTGAGATGTGTATCCATCCTCTTTACGCAAAAAAATTACCTCTAAATTACCTTTCTTAGAGCAGGGATGAGTCTCCATCCTTCTCCACCATAAGATTATCTCTAAATTACCTTTCTTAAGGTGAAGATGCGTATCCATCTTCTTTACACTAAAGGATTACCTCTAAATTACCTTCTTATGGTAGGAATGAGTCTCCATCCCTTTCCGCCATAAGATTATCTCTAAATTACCTTTCTTAAGGCGGAGATGTGTATCCATCCTCATTACGCCAAAGGATTACCTCTAAATTACCTTTCTTGAGGCGGGAATGCGTATTCATCCTCTTTACGCCATAAGATTACCTTCCTTAAGGTGGAGACGCGTATCCATCCCTTCACACCTCAAGATCAAATTCTTGTATTGCGACAAAAACACTTCATTGTGTAGCCTACACAAAATATAGATATTTATTTCACTGATCTATGAAAAAAATACAAAAGAAAAAAAGGAACAAGTCAAAAAACACGTAGCTTGATGCATGCACGTCACACACCAAAGGATCTGCAAAAAGGAAGAAGCTCTGAAACTTTGTTGACGATAAAAAATAAAATGGAAAGGATCTATTTATAGATGTTCAAGGATGGTAATATATAGAGTCCTTTTCCTAGACTAACTGTAATCCTTTCGTAGCTTGGAATTTGGAATGCTGCAAGATTCGAATTTGGCAAAAATATTCTTGTCCTTTCCGTATTCTAATTAGAACAATTAAGTGTTTTGTTCTTTTCCTTTTTTTCCAATTGGCAAAATAGTGCAAACTGGCAAATTTGCCACGTAATATTGGTATATCATAGTCCAAATCAAAATAAGTTTCTCTTATTATATGTTGGAGTGGTCATTAATTAAGTATATTAATGGCACACTTCAAATACAATTATCGTATAGTCAATGCTTCAAGTCTAGTCTTCAAAAAATAAAATATTTTGACAAGACTTGAAGCAAGGGGCATTTATAATCATTTAAAATTTATTAAATATAAATTTATAAAATGATTAGGATTATATTAAATTCATGAATATATTTCTACAAATAAATATTATGATTAGTATAATTGAGTTAATTATTAAAGTCTAATAAATATGGATTTGACTAAAGTCCAAATTAATTGATTTGGGCTACAATAGATGAGCCCAGTTTACTAAGTCAAATGTCATCTCATCCTAGAGGCCCAGTTTGGTGCCATGTGTCAAATGATATGGCATTCCAAGTCAAGTATCACGACCTAAAGTACCACCTAGACGTGACATGGCGTACAAGACCCCAAAAGGCCCTATACAAGCCACTTAGCATACATCATACAAGATAATAGTAGATAAGAGTTCAAAAGTCAAATTTTTAATCTTTAAGAGTTTACAAAAGTAGAGAAAGTCTAAACATAGTCTCAAACCCATCTAATACATGAATAAAAGAAAATTTGGGACGTAACCCACATAAGTTCAAAAGTAAAGTGACATGAAAGATAAACGTGGCATTGTCCTCGAAGTGTGAGGACTCTCCCAGTCTTCAAAATCTCTAAGTACTCACTAGTCACGAGCAAAAGGAGAAGGATCACCATGCCCTACATTATGAGACAATGTAGGTAAAAAGTATGCGTTAGCACATGGAATGTACCAAGAATGATAGCAATGCACAAAGTTATAAAATCATACTAAAGGGGACATTTACATGATATGCAATGACCAAGCTTTATTATAAGTGACATGTTAGAAAACATAAATCATACCCATGGCCAATGCAAGTTAAACATCTTTAAAGCACATTTGAAAAAACCTTTAAAAGCAACTTTAGCTCATTATTGTAGAAAGTGATCCTTAACCGACATATACCATGTGAGCTATAACATGGAATCCGGTGTCTACCCCACACTGAAAATAGGTGCCCTTACTTGCCAAGGTAAGAACCATAACTTCTAGCTTAGGTAGATCCACTAGCAAATGTTTATCTAAGACAACCCTATGGTTGCACATAGTTATGGGATAAGGAGATTGCTACTAGAAACTCGGCCCCTACTAACGGGAGAGCTTCCATCTCAATATCGTCTCGGTGCTAAGCATAATTCCCATGGATTATTCATAAGTCTTAACTTGTCTTGTCATTAGATTAGCTCCTTATTCTTGATTCAAAGTTTTGGTTGAGAAAACCTTTCAACCCTTATGAATTCTTCATGTGAGAAAATTCATTTAGTAGTATGTGAGAATCCTTTGACAACCCAATAACAACAACATTTATGCTTCACTCTCAAAGCACATCATAAATCATCGCAATTTCATAATTGAACATGCATAACTTCATAAAACTCATCCTTTGATCATTCATAAACTTCATCATAGAATTATAGCTTAGAAATCATAATTGAAGAATGGGCTCACATAGTTTCATCTTAAAATCATTGAATTAACTCAATTCATGTATAAATAAAAATAATCCAATCAATTAGATCATAATTGGAAAGAACTCAAGAGATTGGAAAAAACCCTAATTTCCATTGGAGATTCTAACTAGTGAAAATTGAAGAATTTAGGAACCCTATGGAGGAAAGGACTCCATAGGTGAAGAACTATCATACCTTGATACCAAAATCCCACTAGCAATGGAGGATTAGGAGGCTTGATCTTGAAACCCTAGATTCTCCTTCTTCTTCTTCACGCTTCTAGAGAGAGAAATATTTGGGGAAAGATTTTGGAGCGAGTTTGAAAGTTATTAGAAAAGGGTAGAATTAGGCTTAGAAGCCTTATATAGGGTCTAGGATTAGGGCTTGAACGACTCAGATTAGGAATAGATTAATTAGAGAAAAGACCAAAAAGCCATTAAAATTAACAGCCGGATCTCGACTTATGGTTCTGACCTACGGCCCATCCTGGTCAACCGTAGAGAGATTCAGAAACTATGATTTTGGACCTTTAAACGATGGGACCCCAAGTACGGTTCGTAGGTCCATTGACGAACTGTACATGCAACCGTAGATCCCAACTTAAGGCCTTAAAATTTTCACTAAGTATGGAGAGACCTACGAGACCTACTTATAGTCCATAGAAACAATGACGGATCGTCCTATTGAGTCGTGGAAAGAATCTTGAAACTTGACATTTTGAAAATATTTACTCTGACATCTTTGGTCCCACCTACAACTCGTAAGTCAACCTACGATCCATGGGTGGCTTCTGTCAGTACTTGCACCAGACCTGAAAAACCAGAACTTTTCCTTCTTTTCAAATTTGAGGTGTTACAATATCTCCCCCTTGGGAATATTCGCCATCAAATGAGAATCAAGACATCATACGAAGGATAGGAACTAAATCTAACAACCCAACATGAATGCAATCACATAAATGCACATATGCGAGGAGGAAACATCAACTCCAAGCTAAAGCATGTTCTAAACATCATTTCGTCAAGTCTATAGTCAACTCATACTCAATGCACATAACATGAAGAAATCAATCAAGTTAACTCATTTTCTCAAAAATTAAGCTTTTTCATGAACATGTAAATGAGGAATCATGGAAATATCTAAGACACATGAGACCCAAAGAGTGAACCATGAGGAACTAAATACCTCAAGCAAGAGTAGGGGTGGAGGGAAAAACATGAGGATAGTGGGACATCATATCGGCCTCGGCCTCCCAAGTAGCACCCTCAACTAACTGATTCCTCCAAAGAACCTTAACGGAAGAAACTTCTTTATTTCTCAACTTTCGAACTTCCTGGTCTAAAATCTCTACCGTAACCTCTTCGTACGAAAGACTCTCTTTTATACCAAGACTCTCCAATGGCACTATGGATGCCGGATCACCAACACATTTCTTCAATAAGGAGACAGGGAAAACCAGATGAATTGATGCTAAATCATTAGGCAAATAAAATTCATAAGCAACCTTACCAATTCACCTCAAAATCTTATATGGGCCCACATAACGGGGACTAAACTTCCCTTTCTTTCCAAACCTCCTTCCACCCTTCATGGGTGAAATTTTCAAGTAAACCCAATCATTCGCATCCAATTCTAGATCTCTCCATTTAACATCGGTATAGGATTTTTGTCGACTTTGAGCGGTTTTCAACCTCTCTCTAATAAGCCAAACTTTCTTTATAGCCTCATGAACCAATTCGGGACCTAGCAAAGCGATTTCGCCAACTTCAAACCAACCTATAGATGATCTACACCTCCTACCATAAATAACTTCAAATGGAACCATACCAATACTAGAATGATAGCTATTATTATAAGTAAACTCAATCAAAGGCAAATGATCATCCCAATTACCTTTGAAGTCAATCACACAAGCGCTCAACATATCTTCCAAAGTTTCGATAGTACACGTTGCTTGTCCATCAACTTAAGGATGAAAGGTTGTACTAAGCTTAACACGAGTACTAAGGCCCTTTTGGAAAGATTTCCAAAAATGGGAAGTGAATTGGTTACCACGGTCGGATATTATGGATAGGGACACTCCATGCAGCCTAACCATTTCCCTTAGGTACAACTTAGCATAGTCTTCCACCGAATAAGAAACCTTGACGAGAATGAAATGAGCCGATTTCATCATACAGTTCACAATAACCCAAATCGAGTCATATTGTCGTCTGGTGCATGGTAAACCAACAATGAAGTCCATATTCAAATTGTAACACCCAAGTTTTCTAAGAAAGGAAAATGCAGTTTTACAACCTGGTGCCAGTGACTACGGACGTCACCTACGTACCATAGATGGAATGACGGGCTGTAGGTGGGAATCGTCGATGGTACTGTGAACTTTTAGGATTTCTAAGTCTCTGAACCTCGACCAACGATGCAACAGGATGGGTCGTCGATAGATTGACGGTCCGTAGATGGGTCCCATAGATCTCTTCCAGACTTAGTCAAATTTTCAGCCCAAAGTGAGGTCTCTGAATCAAACGACGGAGGGATAGGACGGTCCGTCATCTGACCTACGGACCGTAGACTGCCCCCGACAGTTTTTATTTAAGGGCTTTCTGGTCTTTTTCCTAAATGTTTAATTCTTAATCTAAGTAGGTTATACCCTTTACCCAGACCCTATATATATTTTCTAAGCCTAATTTCACTCATTCTAAATCATTCCCAAATTCTCCTCTCTCAAATATTTCTCTCTCTAAGAAATTCTCTCAAGCTTCAAGGAAGAAGAAGACTAAGATCCTCCATTGAAGACCATCAATTTTCATCAATTTCTTGTGGACCTTGTTGAGGTATGATAGTGTTAACCATTTGGAGTCTCTTTCCTCCAATGGGTCCTCAACTTTCTTCAAGGTTTTCAAGGTTCAATTTCCCCAATTGAATTAGACTTTTTGATCAATTCTTATGGGTTCTTCAATTATGATTTCAATTGTTGATTTTATGATTTCTAGTGCACGATCTAGCATGATAAAGTAATTTAGTACACGAATTAGCGTGAATTATATGATTTGATGTAAAGATTGAATGAATTCCCATGAACCTATGCTATTTCTCCCCAATTTCCTAATCTATGCTTTGATTAGTGGGTTGAGCTATGAATTGAGGAATTTTATGAAATCTCTATGAAGCTATGCATGAATTCTGAATGAATTGAGGATGACTTTACGAAAGTTAGTATGTTCAAGTCAAAAGCATGATTTTTCCTCTATTATGTGAGTTCCTTCAAGTATGGGTAAATTGTCTTATTTATGGCTTTCTAAGCATGAGCTTCCATTGAATTGCATGATTTAAGTTGAACTTTTATGAACCCATATGAACTCTATGATTCTTGAATTATGAGCATGATGAACTATGTAAAGATAAAGCTTTTGAACTTATGTCTCTTATGAAGTTAATGATGATTTAAAGGTGCTTTGAGATTGAAGCATTAAAGTTTATGATATGTTGATATATGTTTGGGTTCTGAAAGTATTTTCTAAACTAAAAAGAATAGGGAGTTGTCTCAATGGAAGGGGGAGATCCCTCATGTTTACCCCTCCCTATGATAGCCAAGAGGAGATTCCTCGTGTCTATCCATGACAAGACAAGAGGAGATCCCTCATGTCTTCTATGGAGCTATTCTAAAGGAAGGGAAAAGAGGAGATCCCTCATATCTACCCCATATAAGGTAGGGGAGATCCTCCATGCCTTCTAATGATATGATAAGATTATGACTATGATTAATCCGTGGGAACTATGCTTAGCACTGAGTGAACAAGAGGAGATCCCTCATGTCCCATAAAATATGTTCCACCATAGGATTAGCTAGTGGATCCACGTATGCTAGAAGTTAAGGTCATACCTTGGCAAGTAAGGCAACCTCTTTTCGGTGTGGGGTAGACACCGGATTCCATGTTATAGCTCACATGGTCTATGTCGGTTAAGGCTCACTTCCACAATAATGAACTATGTGACTTCTAAAGTGTTTCTCAAGTAAAGTGAAGACGTTTAGCTTGCTTTGATCATGATCTATGACTTATGCTTCTAACCTCTTTCATGTTTTAGCTTGATCATAGCATGTCATGAAAATGTCCCATTTTAGCATGTTTTAAATGTGTTTGTGCATTGTTATCATACTTTATACTTGATTGCACTAACGCATACTCTTGCCTACATTAACTTCCTTGATGTAGGATTTGTCTATTCACCATCCACTCGTGGCTAGAGCATTAGTAAAAGATTTATAAAAGACTTGGTGAGTCTTCATCCATCCGAGGACATAGCCTAGTATTTATTATTTTCATGTATTCCATTTCGAATGTTGTATTGGGTTACGTCCAAAACTTTATCTCTCTATGTTAGATTGGCTTTGAGACATGAGATGTAGACTTCCGCTATTTATTTTAAAAGCTTTGATATGAAATTCTATTTGAACTCTTAATCTCTACGATCTAGTATGTATGTATTCTAAGTGGCTTGTGTGAGGCCTTTTGGGGTCTTGTATGCCATGTCACGTCTAGGGGGTACCTTGGATCGTGAAAAACTTAGTATTCAGAGCACAAGATTTTAGAAAGATCCTAGGATGTCTCATAAGCCACGTCAAGTAGAGTCTTCTTCATGAGTGTGAAGCGCGCCACATTTATGAATGAGAGGCTATAAGGCGTTTAAGAAACTTCACTTCTTTCATTACTCTTAAGTTGTGCGATAGAGTGTAACTTCCTAGGTCTTTCTCTCCTAATCCATATCCTATGTGTTTTAGGATATGGTTACCCGAAGAGCTTATGCTAGAAATAATGTGGGAGAGAATGTGGATGAACAAGCTCCTCCTCAAGCTCCACAAGTTCTGGTCGACCCTTTTGCCGAACAACTATCTAATGCGGAGTTTAGGGCTGCTTTTCAAGTGTTGGCCCAAGCCGTGAAGGCTCAAACCAATAGAGAGGTTGCGGCTCCCATGAACCCAAATATGGGGAGGGCGGCATCTAGGGTAAGAGACTTCACAAGGATGAACCCTCTAGAATTTCATGGTTCTAAGGTGGAGGAAGATCCTCAAGAGTTCATCGATGAAGTGTACAAGGTATTTATAATCATGGGGTGACATCGGAGGAAAAGGCGGAGTTGGCCGCTTATCAACTTAAGGATGTTGCTCAAGTTTGGTTCAACCAATGGAAGAGTGAGAGGGCGGTTAATGAGGGTCCTCTTGATTGGGAGAAATTCAAGGTTGCTTTCCTTGATAGGTTCTTTCCCCTTGAGATGAGGGAGGCAAGGGTGCTGGAGTTCATCAACCTTCGTTAAAGAAACATGAGTGTGAAAGAGTATGCTTTGAAGTTCACACAATTGTCTCGATATGCTCCTTTTATGGTTGTCGATCCTAGGGCAAGAATGAGTAAGTTTGTTTTGGGAGTGTCCAAAATGGTGGTCAAAGAGTGTCGTACCACTATGCCTGTCAATGACATGGATATTTCTCGTCTCATGGTGCATGCTCAACAAATAGAGGAGGAGAAACTCAAGGAAAAGTCTAGAGAGGCAAAGAAGGCTAAGACTGGTGATGGTAATTTTTCACATTCAAGGTCCGATGGGCATGATCATTTTAAGTCTCGACAAAGGTTTTCCGGTCAAGACTCCTCCAATGATCCACCTAAGTTCAACAAAGATAAGGTGTCTAACCCTAAGCCTCAAGAAGGAAATGGTGGTGGATTCTCATCGACCACTTGTGCTAAGTGTTGAGGGAAGCATGAGGGCAATTGTCTAGCAAGATCTAATGCATGCTTTGGTTGTGGCAAGACGGGTCACAAGATAAGGGATTGTCCCTTAGTGGTTAGGAAAGAGAGAGATAATCGTCGATGGACTCAACCTCAAAATTCGCCGGGTTCAAGTGCTCAAAAGCAGAACCAATTCTATGCACTTCAAGCTCGTCATGAGTAAGAGGATTCCCCGGATGCGGAAATTGGTAAGTTGTGATCCTTTAGCTTGTGGTTATGCATTGATTAATGTTGGGTGTTTGGTTGTCTATGATAAAACTCCATGTGTGGTTAGTGTGTTTAAGGTCGACTTTGAAATCTTAGTGGAGACTTCTTAGGTGTTTACTTGTAGCAATGGTTCCGTGGTTGTTAAGGTTTTGGTACTATGTTTGGATTAAGGGAGATGGATTCGGAAGGATTACAGGGGTTTTCTCCGTAGGGGGAGATAGTGTATTTCTTGATTGGTAAGTGTGGGGATAAATAAGTTGTCGAAAGAATTTCCTTGTTATGGTTTGCTATATGAGAGGTCGGAGGTGACGTGATGTCCTAGTATCCCTATCTTTCTTTCCTTCTACCTTCGGGTCTAGTTGAGGCCTTACTTCCTCATGGTTCATTCTTTTAGTGTCATGTGTCTTAGTTATTTCCATGACTCCTTGATTATGCATGTTCATGAAGAGTCTAGTATGTGAAGATGAGCTAACTTGATTGATTTATCTATGATTTTGTGCATTGAGTATGAGTTGCATAAAGTTTTCATGAAATAATGTGTTGAATATGCTTTAGCTTGGAGTTGATGTTTCCTGCTCGAATATGTGCATTTATGTGATTGCATTTTAGGTGGGGTTGTTAGTCCGTGTCTCTTACCCTCCTTATGATGTCTTGAATCTCACTCGAGGACGAATGTTCCCAAGGGGGAGATAATGTAACACCCAAAGTTTTCTAAGAAAGGAAAATGCATTTTTACAACCTGGTGCCAGTGACTACGGACGTCACCTATGGACCGTAGATGGAATGACGGGCTGTAGGTGGGAACCGTCGATGGCACTGTGAACTTTTAGGATTTCCAAGTCTCTGAACCTCGACCTACGATGCAACAAGGCGGGTCGTCCATCGATTGATGGTCCGTAGATGGGTCCCGTAGATCCCTTCCAGACTTAGTCAAATTTTCAGCCCAAAGTGAGGTCTCTGAATCAAACGACGGAGGGACAAGACGGTCCGTCATCTGACCTACGGACCGTAGGTCCTCACCGTAGACTGCCCCCGATAGTTTTTATTTAAGGGCTTTCTGGTCTTTTCCCTAAAAGTATAACTCTTAATCTAACTCGATTATACCCTTAACCTAGACCCTATATATATATTTTCTAAGCCTAATTTCACTCCTTCTAAATCATTCCCAAATTCTCCTCTCTCAAATATTTCTCTCTCTAAGAAATTCTCTCAAGCTTCAAGGAAGAAGATGACTAAGATGCTCCATTGAAGACCATCAATTTTCATCAATTTCTTGTGGACCTTGTTGAGTTATGATAATGTTCACCATTTGGAGCCCGTTTCCTCCAATGGGTCCTAAACTTTCTGCAAGATTTTCAAGGTTCAATTTCCCCAATTGAATTAGGGTTTTTGATCAATTCTTATCGGTTCTTCAATTGTTGATTTTATGATTTCTAGTGCACGATATAGCGTGATAAAGTGATTTAGTGCATGAATTAGTGTGAATTATATGATTTGATGTAAAGATTGAATGAATCCCCATAAACACATGCTATTTCTCCCCAATTTCCTAATCTATGCTTTGATTGGTGGGTTGAGCTATGAATTGAGGAATTTTATGAAATTTCTATGAAGCTATGCATGAATTATGAATAAATTGAGGATGACTTTACGAAAGTTAGTATGTTCAAGTCAAAAGCATGATTGTTCCTCTATTATGTGAGTTCCTTCAAGTATGGGTAAATTGTCTTATTTATGGCTTTCTAAGCATGAGCTTCCATTGAATTGCATGATTTAAGTTGAACTTTTATGAACCCATATGAATTCTATGATTCATGAATTATGAGCATGATGAACTATGTAAAGATGAAGCTTATGAACTTATGCATGTCTCTTATGAAGTTAATGATGATTTAAAGGTGCTTTGAGATTGAAGCATTAAATTTTATGATATGTTGATATATGTTTGGGTTCTGAAAGGATTTTCTCAACTAAAAAGAATAGGGAGTTGTCTCAATGGAAGGGACAAGAGGAGATTCCTCATGTTTCCCCCTCCCTATGATAGCCAAAAGGAGATCCCTCATGTCTATCCATGACAGGACAAGAGGAGATCCCTCATGTCTTCTATGGAGCTATTCTAAAGGAAAGGACAAGAGGAGATCCTTCATGTCTACCCCTTATAAGGTAGTGGAGATCCCCCATGCCTTCTAATGATATGATAAGATTATGACTATGATTAATCCGTGGGAACTATGCTTAGCACCGAGTGAACAAGAGGAGAACCCTCATGTCCCAAAAACTATGTGCCACCATAGGATTAGCTAGTGGATCCACATAAGCTAGAAGTTAACGTCTTACCTTGACAAGTTAGGAAACCTCTTTACGGTGTGGGGTAGACACCGGATTCCATGTTATAGCTCACTGGTCTATGTCGGTTACGGCTCACTTCCCACAATAATGAACTAAGTGACTTCTAAAGTATTTCTCAAGTAAAGTGAAGGTGTTTATCTTGCTTTGATCATGATTTATGACTTATGTTTCTAACCTCTTTCATGTTTTAGCTTGATCATAGCATGTCATGAAAATGTCCCATTTTAGCATTTTTTAAATGTGTTTGTGCATTGCTATCATACTTGGTACTTGATTATACTAACGCATACTGTTGCCTACATTAACTTCCTTGATGTAGTATTTGGTGATTCACCATCCACTCGTGGCTAGAGCATTAGTAGTAGATTGATAGAAGACTTGGTGAGTCCTCATCTATCTAAGGACATAGACTAGTTGTTCTTTTTTTCATGTATTCCATTTCGGATGTTGTATTGGGTTACGTCCAAAACTTTATTTCTCTATGTTAGATTGGCTTTGAGACATAAGATGTAGACTTCCGCTATTTCTTTTAAAAGCTTTGATATCTTTGAACTCTTAATCTCTATGATCTTGTATGTATGTACGCTAAGTGGCTTGTATGAGGCCTTTTGGGGTCTTGTACGCCATGTCACGTCTAGGGGGTACCTTGGGTCGCGACACAAATCTTCCCACTTCCAAGTAGGAATGCTAATATTTGGGACAAACGTCCAGGCTTTTGGTGCTCAACTTTCACTTGTTGATAATTAGGACACTTAGCCACAAATTTTGCAATGTCCTTCTTTATCCCATTCCACCAATAGACCTCCCGCAAGTAACGGTACATCTTGGTGGCTCCTGGGTGAATGGAATATCAAGAATTATGGGTTTCCACTAAAATATGTTCCCTCAAGTTATCAACATTCGAAACACACAATCATCCTTGATATCGGAGTACACCATCTCTCCCTTGTGAGAAGGCCTCGACAGACTTTTTAAGCACCGCTTCCTTCAAATCCATCAATATTGGATCAAGACCTTGCTTTGCTTTCACATCTGACACCAAGGACGATTCAGAACTATTATGAACAACAACGCCACCTTTATTGGAATCAATCAACCGAACACCCAATCGGGCCAATCTATGAACATTCGAACCAATTCCATCTTGCTATCCTCAACATGAGCAACACTACCCATGGATAACCAACTAAGGGCATCCGCCACCACATTCATCTTGTCGGGGTGATAGAGTACACTCATGCCATAGTCCTTTAACAACTCAAGCCACCTTCTTTGGCAAAGATTCAGATCCTTTTGCTTGAACACGTATTGCAAACTCTTGTGGTCGATGAAGACATCAACATGGACACCATACAAATAATGCCTCCAAATCTTTAGAGCAAACACCGCGGCCATTAGTTCTAAGTCATGGGTAAGATAGTTCTTCTCATAAATCTTAAGTTGCCTTGAAGCATAAGCAATCACTTTCCTATTTTGTATAAGAACACATCCTAGTCCAACCCTTGAAGCATCACAATAAACCAAAAACCCATCAGATCCTTCCGGTAAAGTCAACACTGGAGCGGAGGTAAGCCTATCTTTTAATTCTTGGAAACTCTTCTTGCATGCTTCAGACCATACAAACTTAACTTTGTTTTGGGTCAAAGCCGTCAATGAAGAGGCAATCGAAGAGAACCCCTCAACAAACCTTCTATAATAACTGGCCAAACCCAAGAAACTTTGAATATCTGAAGAGGATAGAGGTCTAGGTCAACTCTTGACCACATCCGTCTTCTTAGGATCTACCTCAATACCTTTACCGGAAACAATGTGACCAAGAAAAGCCACGGACCTCAACCAAAACTCACATTTACTGAACTTTGCAAAGAGTTGTTGGTCCTTAAGGACTTGCAACACAATCCTCAATTGAGTGGTATGCTCATCCTCACTCCTTGAGTAAATCAAAATGTTGTCGATGAACACAATCACAAACATATCTAAGTATTGTCTAAACACCCTATTTATTAAATACATAAATGCAGCTGGAGTATTTGTTAAGCCAAACAACATTACTAAGAATTCGTAATGGACATATCTAGTCCGAAAAGCTATCTTCGGAATGCCATCTTCCTTCACCCTTAATTGGTGATAGCCCGACCGAAGGTCAATTTTAGAGAAGTAACTCACTCTTTGAATTTAGTCAAACAAATCATCTATCCTTGGGAGAGGATTCTTATTCTTAATAGTAACCTTATTCAATTTTCGATAATAAATACAAATGCGAAGCAAACCATCCTTCTTTCGAACAAACAACACCGGAGCACCCCATGGAGAGATACTCCGTCGGATGAAGCCCTTATCCAGTAAGTCCTTTAATTGCTCTTTCAATTCCTTAAGTTCTGCCAGAGCCATTCGGTAAGGAGGAATAGAGATGGGATACGTATCTGGGAGAAGGTCAATACCGAAGTCTGTTTCCCTTTCGGGAGGAACACCGGGTAGATCATCGGGAAACACTTTCAGAAACTCATTTACAACAGGGACTGATATAAAGGTAGGGGTTTTGGAATCTAGATCCCTAACCCGAACAAGATGGTATATACAACCCTTAGAAATCATCTTTCTAGCTTTAAGATGAGAAACAAACTGACTCTTAAGCATAGAATTTCCCTCCCTCCACTCTAGGATAGGCTCATTTGGAAACTGAAACTTGACCACTCGGGTCCTATAGTAAATAGAAGCATAACATGAATGTAACCAATCCATCCCAAGAATAACATCGAAATCTAACATATCAAGCTCTACAAGATGAACATGAGTGACTCTATGGGATAAGGAGACGGGACAATTTCTATAAACTCTCTTAGCCACAATAGATTTACCAATATGAGTAGAGACAGAAAAGGGATCTAATAATACATCTGAAAGAAAATCAAACCTCTTAGCCACATATGGCGTTACAAAAGACAAGGTAGCACCGGGGTAAAGCAAAGCATAAACATCAAGATGGAAGACTTTTAACATACCGATAACCACATCGGGAGAACTCTCTTGCTCATGAGAAGTTTGGAGTGCATAGAATCTGTTTTGCTTGGGAGCATTTGAACCCGATCAACAAGGTGGAGCTTGTCTATCTTCTCTTCCCTTAGCCGATGGACAATCCCTTATCTTGTGACCACTCTTACCACAACCGAAGCAACCATCCATGCCAGCCAAGTACTTACCCTCGTGCTTCTTTCCACATTTAGTACAAGTAGTCAACGAAAATCCACCACCATTACCTCCTTGAGGCTTAGGGTTAGACACCCTTTCCTTGTTGAACTTAGGAGGAGCATTGGAGGAAACTTGAACAGAGAACCTTTGTTGAAACTTAGGACGACCATACCCATCGGACCTTGAAGCGTGAAAAGTCACCATCACCGGTCTTATCCCACTTTGCTTCCCTAGACTTTTCCTTAAGTTTCTCCTCTTCTATTTGTTGAGCATGAACCATTAGATGAGAAATGTCCATATCATTAATGAGCATAGCGGTATGACATTCTTTGACCACCATTTCGGACACTCCTAAAACAAACTTACTCATCCTTGCCCTAGGATCGGCAACCATAGTAGGAGCGTACCTAGACAATTGTGTGAACTTCAAAGCATACTCCTTCACACTCATGTTTTCTTGACGAAGGTTAATGAACTCAAGTACCCTTGCCTCCCACATCTCTAGGGGAAAGAACCTATCAAGGAAAGCAACCTTAAGCTTCTCCCAATCAAGAGGACCAGCATCAACCGCCCTCTCATGAAAATTTTTATTATGGCAGAGGCATACCAAGTCATACTTGTGTGAGGCATTATATGATTGACAAATGGATAATTTTGGTGCCCTCTTGTCAAGTTGTCAAAGACCCATTGTCCTTTCTCACACTAAACTTAACTCCCCTTTTCCTCTTCTTTCTTACTTTATTCCTCTGCTATTAGTTTTCTTTTTTTCTTTATTCCTCTTCCAACATATTTTGTTTTTCCTATTTTACTGAATATTTTTTTAAAAGATTTACATAAGTGCTTATCTATCATTTGCAATATGAAATTTTCTTGTATCTTAGTTGATTGATTATTTGAATTTTTATTTTATTGGTAAAGGTTCAATTTTCATATACTTATATTGCGTAATCTTCTCCACTATTTCCTCTACCTCAATTTTGAAAAAAAAAATGTATATTTGTATGACATAATTTAAAATCTTTTCCCATTTAAAAGATTTAATTTTGGAGAATGATCTTTCAAAAAATTGATTAGCCGATCTAATTTTAATAATAATAATAATAATAATAATAATAATAATAATAATAATAATAATCGTAATAATAATAATTATAATCGTACCACTCATATTTTCTATGCCAATAATATTTAAATATTTAATATATAATTTAATAATATGTGTTCCACTATTCTTTTTATATATAAATTTACTTATTATTGGTTTATTTTATTAAATTGGTCTTATTAATTATGTTTTAAAATTTTAAATTTGAATAATAATACCTTATGCAGTTATTTAATGATAAAAATAATATTTAAAAAATAATATATATTTTTTATTTGATAAAATAAATAAGACAAAAGAAAATTCTATTTTTATGGTAAGTGAAAATAAAACTGAGGTAATAATAAAATTGGTTTCAAAATAGATACTTGAAAATAAAAAATGAAACAAAAGAGGAAAGAGAAAAAAATAGTTGAGGAAAAGTTTAGTTGACATGGTAGGTCTCATATATCACATTAAAATTAATTTTAAAATCCCCTCACACAAGTATGACTTGGTATGCCTCTACCATAGTAAAATTTTCCCCTCTCACTCTTCCATTGTTCAAACCACACTTGAACCACACCCTTGAGTTGATAAGCGGTCAACTCCGCCTTTTCCACCGGGGTTACACCCATGATCATCAACACCATATACACCTCATCAATAAACTCTTGAGGATCTTCCTCAACCTTGGAACCATGAAACTCCGGAGGGTTCATCCTAGTGAAGTCCCTCACTCTAGTTGGAGTCGTACCCACATTTGGGTTCACGAGGACCACAGCCTCCCTATTGGCTTGAGCCATCATGGCTAGGGCCAACACTTGAAAAGCAGCCCTAAACTCCACATTAGTCACTTGCTCGGCCAAAGGTTCGACCGGAACTTGAGGAGCTTCTTGTTCCACATTATCTCTCGCATTTCTCCTAGCATATGCCCTTCGAGTGGCCATATCCTGAAATGCACCAGATAGGGATTAGTAGAGAGAGACATATAGAGTTAAACTCTATCGCACGACTTTAGAGTGATGAAAGAAGTGGAGTTTCCTAAACATCTTATAGCCTCTCATCATAAGTGTGGGGCGCTTCACACCCATGAAAAAGAATCTACTCGACATGGCTTATGAAACATCCTAGGACCTTTCTAAAACCTTGTGCTCTGAATACCAAGTTTGTCACGATCTAAAGTACCCCCTAGACGTGACATGGCATACAAGACTCTGAAAGGCCCTATACAAGCCCCTTAGCATACATTATAAAAGATAATAGTAGATAAGAGCTCAAAATAAAATTTTCTAATCTTTAAGAGTTTACAAAAGTAGCAGAAGTCTAAACATAGTCTCAAAGCTATCTAATACATGAATATAAGAAAATTTGGGATGCAACCCATACAAGTTCAAAAGTAAAGAGACATGAAAGATAAACGTGGCATTTTCCTCGAAGTGTGAGGACTCACCAAGTCTTAAAAATCTTCTCTAAGTAGTCACTAGCCACGAGTGGAAGGCGAAGGATCACAAAGCCCTACATTATGAGACAATGTAGGCAAAAAGTATGCGTTAGTACGTGGAATGTACCAAGTATAATAGAATTGCACAAAGTTATAAAATGATGCTAAGGGGACATTTACATGATATGCAATGACCAAGATTTATTATAAGTGACATGTTAGAAAAAGTAAATTATACCCATGGCCAATGCAAGTTAAACATTTTTAAAGCACATTTGAAAACACCTTTAAAAGCAACTTTAGTTCATTATTGTGGGAAGTGATCCTTAACCGACATAAACCATGTGAGCTATAACATGGAATCCGGTGTTGTAATGACCCGTTAGGTCATTTTCAGAACTAGAACTTTTTGACTCTTACCACAAGATTTTTATATGAAAATTTTGAACTATTCGGTAACTACGATTATTTAGTTAACGGATATTTATTAAATAATTAATATTGGTGATAGTTAATGGGCCAAGTCTATAATTTAATTAATACCCTTTTATCACTTGGCCCATATAATTAAATTAAGTTAGTGGGATTTGCCACTTTTAATACCTAATTATTTTATTTAGAAAAAAAAAGAAAGAAGAAAGGAGCGCAACACATACCGGTACGGAACGAGAGCAGCCGCAAGCTCTTCAGGTAAAAACTTCATCCTAAGTGCAATGTTGGGTTTAAAATTTTAATTGTTAGATATATGATAACCTACAATTCCTATATGTGGGTATACAGGAAGAAGAATTGAGTTTTTTTTAAAACCGAAAAAGGGTTTTGTTACTGCGTAACACAAATGGTGGGCAAGTGTGACTTTTGTTGTTAGTTAATAATTATTGTTGACAAGGTTTGACTTTTCATTATTGCCCATGATTTCCAATGATTGATACAAGTGATAATGCATAGGTATTCTAAGGTTCTGAAGTTGTTTTTTTTTTTTTTTTTTAATGGTTCGAAATTGGAATATTTTCTTATTATTAATCATATTATAAATCAAGTTTTGCTATATTGAGATAGGTAATTAAATGTTAGGTATATTGTTTTACATGGATATCATTAGATTTATGTTATTTGGAGGAATTGAGACTTAATGGAGGCTTAAAATTTAGGATAAATATGAGACTGGGCATCAAGATTAGGAACTTGCTTATAGATTTAGGTGCGTTTTGGATCTAAGATAGACATATAATAATGAGTGTCTACGGACTTGTTTGCTTATGAATTATGCATATTTGATAGATTGGGAACATTCTAAGCTTTATGAAAGGGAAAGGCAAAATCTTGAGGATTCGTGACACGTGTTCGGTATTCAAGGTATGTTAAGACTTCCTAGACTTCGTTGAGGGACATTTTCTAATTTAAGATTAAAAATTGAATAGATAATGGGAAAGGGCGAAAGATGGGGGTCTCGTACCAATGGTGTGACGGGCATTGATACGAGTACCAGTGTTATTAAAGGGAAAGTTCATTCCTATAATATGATAGATTGTAATTTGAGAATCGTAACACCCCAAGCTTCCAAAGGATTTTAAAATGCATAACTCACCTGAAGACAGTGACCTACGGAGGCCACCTACGGGCCGTAGATGGATTGGCGGGCCGTAGGTGTGGACCGTCAATGGCACTATGAAATTTCAGGATTTCAAAGTTGCTGAACTTAGACCTATGGAATAGCAGGATGGTTCGTAGTTCAGTTGACGGGCCGTAGATGGGTTCCGTAGATGCCTTCCAGACTTAGCCAAATTTCCAGCCCAAAATGAACTTTCTGAATCAATTGACGGAAGAACAGGACGGTCTGTCAATTGATGTACGGACCGTAGATCCTGTCCGTCGATTGGCCCCGATAGTTTTTTAATTAAGGGTTTTTTGTCTTTTCCGTAATTGTTTACCTATTAAGCTAAGTCGGTTATACCCTTAATCGAAGACCTATAAATACTTTTTAAGCCTAATTCCTTTCATTCTAATTCATTCCAAAACTCTCCTCTCTCAAATATTTCTCTCTCTAAAAGAAACTCTCTCAACTCTCAAGGAAGAAGAAGAAGCTTGAATCCTCCATTGAACACCTTCAATCTTCTCCAATTTCTTGTGGATTTCTTTGAGGTATGATAGTGTTCACCATTAGGAGTCTTTTCCTCCAATGGGCCCTTCCTCTTCTTCATGATTTTCAAAGGTTTACTCTAACCCAATTGACTTAGGGTTTGTGATCAATCATTGTGGGTTCTTCAATTATGATTCCAATTATTGATTTTATGATTCCTAGTGCACGATTTAGCGTGATAAAGTAACTTAGTACACGAATTAGCTTGAATTACATGATTTGATGTAAAGATTGCATGAACCCCCATGATCCCTAGCTAATTCTCCCCAATTTGATAATATATGCTTTGATTGTTGGGTTGAGCTATGATTTAATGAAGTTTATGAATTTTCTATGAAATCAAGCATGAATTATGAATGAATTGAGGATAATATTATGAAATTAGCATGATCAAGTCAAAAGCATGATTTTCCTCTATTATGTGTGTTCCTTCAAGTATGGGTAAATTGTCCTAATTATGGCTTTCTAAGCATGAACTTGCATTGAATTGCATGATATGAGTTGAACTTGCATGAACCCATATGAACTCTATGAACTATGAAATATGAGCATGATGAATTAAGGGTGCCTTGAGAGTAAAGTACCAAAGTTATGATATGATGATGTTATGGTTGAGTAGTGAAAGGTTTTCTCACGTAATTCTCCCACTATGAAAAAAGAAGAATAAAGAGGCGATTACCCATGTTCTTAAGGAGCTATTCTAATGACGTAAGCTTGGACAAGGTCCATGGAAGATGAAACATCTATAAGCATGATTTTAGCTTGAATTGGTAACCCTAGTTGTGCCATTTAATGTTTAATGATATAAATATGTTAATGACTAATCCGTGGGAATTATGCTTAGCACCGAATGGATATTGAGATGGAAGCCCTCTCGTTAGTAGAGGTCGGGTCTTCTAGTGAAAGTTCTCCCATTAGTAGAGGCCAGATTTTCTATATGGAGCTCTCCCGTTAGTTGAGGCCGAGTCTCCTAAAGCAATCTCTATCCCATAAGCTATGTTTCCACCATAGAATGTTGTCTATAAATAGACACTAGCTAGTGGATCCACCTAAGCTAAGAAGTTCATGGTCTTACCTTGGCAAGTAGGACACCCCTTTTCTGTGTGGGGTAGACACTGGATTCCGTGATGATAGCTCACATGGTCTTACACATCGGTTAAGACTTTTCCCCACAAGTTAATGAACAAGTGTTCTCATAATGAAGTAAAGAAAAGAAGGAAAGATGATTTAGCTTGCTTTGGCCTTGATATATGCTTTATGTTTCATATTTATCATGTTTTTAGCTTGGCCATCGCATGTCATGATTATGTATCTCTCTCTAGCATGACTTATGTGTTTATATGCATTGTTATCATACTTATTACTTAATTGTGCTAACGCATACTCTTGCCTACGTTAAATTCTTTGGTGTAGGACGTGGCGATTCACCTTCCACTCGTGGCTAGAGCATTGTCTTAGAGTTGAGAAGAAGACTTGGTGAGTCCTCATCCATCCGAGGAAATAGCCTTGTTGGATTTTACATTTTATGTCTTTCCTTATGTTGGATATTGTATTGGGCTGCGTCCCTATCACTTTTATTTGTATTCTATGATATTAGAAGGCTTTGAGACATGAGTTGTAGACTTCCGCTATTTCTTTTAAAAGATTTGATATGAAATTATCTTTCGAACTTTTATTCTCTATTATCTTGTAGGTAATGTATGCTTAAGGCTTGTATGAGGCCTCTCGGGGTCTTGTACGCCATGTCACATCTAGGGGGTACCTTGGGTCGTGACAAACTTGGTATTCAGAGCGCAAGGTTTTAGAAAGATCCTAGGATGTCTCATAAGCCACGTCAAGTAGAGTCTTGTTCATGAGTGTGAAGCGCGCCACATTTATGAATGAGAGGCTATAAGACGTTTAAGAAATTTCACTTCTTTCATTACTCCTAAGTCGTGCCATAGAGCTTAACTCTATATATCTCTCTCCTAATCCCTATCCTACGCGTTTCAGGATATGGTGACCCGAAGAGCTTACGCTAGAAGAAACATGGGATAGAATGTGGAACAAGAAGCTCCTCCTCGAGCTCCTCAAGTTCCGACCGACCCTTTGGCAAAACAAGTGACTAATGCGGAGTTTAGGGCTGCTTTCCAAGTGTTGGCTCAAGCCATGACAGCTCAAGTCAATAGATAGGTGGTGGCTCCCGTGAACCCAAATATAGGTACTGCGGCATCAAGATTCTGGGACTTTACGAGGATGAATCCTCCGAAATTCCATGGCTCTAAGGTTGAGGAAGATCCTTAAGAATTCATTGATGAAGTGTACAAGGTGTTGATGATCATGGGTTTGACGCCGGAAGAAAAGGTGGAGTTGACTGCTTATCAACTCAAGGGTGTTGCCCAAATTTGGTTCAATCAATGGAAGAGTGAGAGGGCGGTTAATGAGGGTCCTCTTGATTGGGAGAAATTCAAGGTTGCTTTCCTTGATAGGTTCTTCCCTCTTGAGAAGAGAGAGGCTAAGGTGCTGGCGTTTATCAACCTTCGACAAGGAAATATGAGTGTGAAAGAGTATGCATTGAAGTTCACACAATTGGCTAGATATGTTCCGTCCATAGTTGCCGACCCAAGGGCAAGAATGGGAAAATTTGTGTTGGAAGTGTCAGATATGTTGGTGAAAGAGTGTCGCACCGCCATGCTTGTGCATGACATAGATATTTCTCGCCTCATGGTTTATGCCGAACAAATTGAAGAAGAAAAGCTTAAGGAAAGGTCTAGGGAGACCAAGAGGGCTAGGACCGGAGATGGTAACTCTTTGCATGCAAGGTTTGATGGACATGGTAGTTCTAGATTTCGGCAAAGGTTCTCTGCTCAAGGCTCATCCAATGCTCTTCCGAAGTTCAACAATTATGGGGTGTCTAACCCCAAGTCTCAGGGAGGGAAAAATGGTGGTTCTTTATTAGCTCCTTGTGCCAAGTGTGGGAAAAAGCATGAGGGTAGATGTCTAGCCGGTACGGATGGTTCTTATAATTGTGGAAAGAGTGGTCACAAGATGAGGGATTGTCCATCTCTCACGGCCAAGGGAAGAGAGAATAAGCAAGCTCCAACTAGAGGATCGGGTTCGAATGCTTAGAAGCAAAACCGATTTTATGCACTTCAGGCTCGTCATGAGTAAGAGAGCTCTCCCGATATGGTTACCGATATGTTAAGAGTTTTCCATTTTGATGTCTATGCTTTGCTTGATCGCGGTGCTACCTTGTCTTTTGTGACGCCATATGTGGCTATGAGGTTTGATGTTGTTCCGGATGTGTTGCTAGATCCTTTTTGTGTTTCTACTCCGATTGGAGAATCTATCCTGGCTATGAGAGTTTATAGAGATTTTCCCATCTCCTTATCACATAGAGTCACTCTTGTTGATCTTATAGAGCTTTATATGCTAGATTTTGATGTTATTCTTGGGATGGATTGGTTGCATGCTTGCTATGCCTCTATTGATTGTAGGACCCGAATGGTCAAGTTTCAGTTTCCAAATGAGCCTATCCTAGAGTGGAAGGGAGGAAATTCTATGTTTCAAGGTCAATTTGTTTCTTATCTAAAGGATAGAAAGATGATCTCAAAGGGTTGCATTTACCATCTTGTTAAGGTAAGGGATATAGATTCTGAGACCCCTACTCTTGGGTCGGTCCCCGTTGTTAATGAGTTTCCGAAAGTGTTTCCCGATGACTTGCCCGGTATTCCTCCCAAAAGGGAAATAGACTTCAATATTGACCTTCTCCCGATATGCAACCTATTTCTATTCCTCCTTATAGAATGGCTCCGGCGGAACTAAAGGAACTAAAAGAGCAGTTGAAAGACTTGTTGGATAAGGGTTTCATCCGGCCAAGTATTTCTCCATGGGGTGCTCCGGTCTTGTTTGTATGGAAGAAAGATGGTTCACTCCGTATGAGTATCGACTATCGCCAATTGAACAAGGTTACCATTAAGAATAAGTATCCCATACCAAGGATAGATGACTTGTTTGATCAACTTCAAGGGGTTAGTTATTTCTCTAAGATCGACCTTCATTCGGGCTATCACCAATTAAGGGTGAAAGAAAATGATATTCTGAAAACGGCTTTCCAGACTAGGTAGGTTCACTACGAGTTCTTGGTAATGTCGTTTTGATTGAAAAATGCTCCGACCGCATTTATGGACTTGATGAATAGAGTGTTTAAGCAATACCTTGACATGTTTGTGATTGTGTTTATTGACAACATTTTGATCTACTCAAAGAATGAGGGTGAACATGTTAATCATTTGAGGATTGTGTTGCAAGTCCTCAAGAACCAACAACTCTTTGCGAAGTTTAGTAAATGTGAGTTTTGGTTAAGGTCCGTGGCTTTCCTTTGTTACATTGTTTCCGGTAAGGGCATTGAGGTAGATCCTAAGAAGATGAAAGCGGTTAAGAATTGGCCTAGACCTTTATCACCTTCGGATATCGTAGTTTCTTGGGATTAGCAGGTTATTATAGGAGGTTTATTGAAGGGTTTTCATCCATTGCTTCTCCATTGACAGCTTTGACTCAAAAGAAGGTTAAATTCTCATGGTCCGAGGCATGTGAGAAGAGTTTTCAAGAATTGAAGGATCGACTTACTTCGGCTCCAATATTGACTCTACCGGAAGGATCCGATGGTTTTGTGGTTTATTGTGATGCCTCGATAATTAGGCTAGGATGTGTTCTTATGCAAAATGGGAAAGTCATTGCTTATGCTTCAAGACAACTTAAGGTGCACGAAAAGAACTATCTTACTCATGACTTGGAATTAGCGGCAGTTGTGTTTCCTTTGAAAATATGGCGACATTATTTGTATGGGGTACATGTAGATGTCTTCACCGACCACAAGAGTTTGCAATATGTGTTTAAACAGAAAGATTTAAATCTCCACCAAATAAGGTGGCTCGAGTTGTTAAAAGACTATGATATGAGTGTTCTCTATCACCCCGGTAAGGCTAACGTGGTGACGGATGCCCTTAGTCGATTATCTATGGGTAGTGTTGCTCATGTTGAGGATGGTAAGAAAGAGTTGGTTTGTGATATCCATAGATTGGTCCGATTGGGTGTTAGATTGGTTGGTTCTACTAAAGGTGGTGTTACGGTTCACAAGGTTTCTAAATCCTCTGTTGTGCATGATGTGAAAGCTAAGCAAGGGCTTGATCCTAACTTGGTTGAACTAAAGGAAGAGGTACTCAAGAAGTCCATAAAGGTTTTCTCCCCAGGGGGAGATGGTGTGCTTCGATATCAAGGTCGTTTGTGTGTTCCCAATGTAGAGGGCTTAAGAGAGAAAATTTTATCGAAAGCCCATAGTTCTCGATATTCCATCCACCCAGGGACTACCAAAATGTACCGTGATTTGCAGGAAATTTATTGGTGGAACGGAATGAAGAAAGATATTACGGAGTTTGTGGATAAATGCCCTAATTGTCAACAAGTGAAAGTTGAGCATCAAAGGCCGGGATGTTTGACCCAAGATACTAGCATTCCTACTTGGAAGTGGAAAGATGTGAATATGGACTTTATTGTTGGTTTGCCTCGCACTAAGCGACAATATGATTCGATTTGGGTTGTTGTTGATAGAATGACAATGTCAGCCCATTTCATTCCCGTCAAGACTTCTTATTCGGTGGAGGATTATGCTAAGTTGTATTTGAGGTAGACGGTTAGGCTGCATGAAGTGCCTTTATCCATCATCTCCGATCGTCCCGTGCAATTTACTTCTCAATTTTGGAAGTCGTTCCAAAAAGGCCTTGGTACTCGTGTTAAGCTTAGTATGGCCTTTCATACCCAAACTGATGGGCAAGCGGAGCGTACTATTCAGACCCTGGAAGATATGTTGAGAGCTTGTGTAATCGATTTCAAGGGTACTTGGGATGATCACTTGCCTTTGATTGAGTTTGCTTATAACAATAGCAACCATTCTAGTATTAGTATGGCTCCATTTGAGGCTCTCTATGGTAGGAGGTGTAGATCTCCTATAGGTTGGTTTGAAGTTGGTGAAGTTGCTTTGATAGGCCCGGAATTGGTGCATGACGCTATGGAGAAAGTTCGACTTATTAGGGAAAGGTTGAAAACGGCTCAAAGTCAACAAAAGTCCTATGCCGATGTTAGAAAAAGAGTATTAGAATTTGATGTGGATGATTGGGTTTACTTGAAAATCTCACCCATGAAGGGTGTAATGAGATTTGGGAAGAAAGGGAAGCTTAGTCCCCGTTATGTATGCCCATATCAGATTTTGAGACGTGTAGGTAAGGTTGCTTATGAGCTTGACTTGCCTAATGATTTGGCGTCAGTGCATCCGGTTTTCCATGTCTCATTATTGAAGAAGTGTGTTGGTGATCCGACCTTTATAGTGCCATTAGAGAATCTTGGCATAAAGGATAGTCTTTCTTATGAAGAGGTTTCGATTGAGATTTTAGACCGGCAAGTCCGAAAGTTAAGGAATAAAGAAGTTACTTCCGTGAAAGTTCTATGGAGGAATCAATTGGTTGAGGGTACTACTTGGGAGGCCGAGGCCAATATGATGTCCCGATATCCTCATCTCTTTCTTTCCGATCCTACTCTAGCTTGAGGTATCTGGATCCTCATGGTTCATTCTATTTGGTCTCATGTGTCATAGTTGAATTCCATGATTCCTTGATTGTGCATGTTCATGAAGAGTCTTATATGATTATGTGCATTTGGGTATGAGTTGCATAAAGTCTTCATGATATGTTGTCTGGATCATGCTTTAGCTTGGAGTTGAGATTTCCTCCTCGGATATGTGCACTTATGTGATTGCATGCTAGGTTGGGTTGTTAGTCCGGGTCTATTACCCTTCTCAAGATTTCTTGATACTCATTCGAGGTTGAACGTTCCCAAGAGGGAGATATTGAAACACCCCAAGCTTCCAAAGGATTTTAAAATGCAGAACTCACCTAAAAACAGTGACCTACGGAGGCCACCTACGGGCCGTAGATGGATTGGCGGGCCGTAGGTGCGGACCGTCAATGGCACTATGAAATTTCAGGATTTCAAAGTTGCTGAACTTAGACCTATGGAATAGCAGGATGGTTCGTAGTTCAGTTGACGGGCCGTAGATGGGTTCCGTAGATGCCTTCCAGACTTAGCCAAATTTTCAGCCCAAAATGAACTTTCTGAATCAATTGACGGAAGAACAGGACGGTCTGTCAATTGATGTACGGACCGTAGATCCTGTCCGTCGATTGGCCCCGATAGTTTTTTAATTAAGGGTTTTTTGTCTTTTCCGTAATTGTTTACCTATTAAGCTAAGTCGGTTATACCCTTAATCGAAGACCTATAAATACTTTTTAAGCCTAATTCCTTTCATTCTAATTCATTCCAAAACTCTCCTCTCTCAAATATTTCTCTCTCTAAAAGAAACTCTCTCAACTCTCAAGGAAGAAGAAGAAGCTTGAATCCTCCATTGAACAACTTCAATCTTCTCCAATTTCTTGTGGATTTCTTTGAGGTATGATAGTGTTCACCATTAGGAGTCTTTTCCTCCAATGGGCCCTTCCTCTTCTTCATGATTTTCAAAGGTTTACTCTAACCCAATTGACTTAGGGTTTGTGATCAATCACTGTGGGTTCTTCAATTATGATTCCAATTATTGATTTTATGATTCCTAGTGCACGATTTAGCGTGATAAAGTAACTTAGTACACGAATTAGCTTGAATTACATGATTTGATGTAAAGATTGCATGAACCCCCATGATCCCTAGCTAATTCTCCCCAATTTGATAATATATGCTTTGATTGTTGGGTTGAGCTATGATTTAATGAAGTTTATGAATTTTCTATGAAATCAAGCATGAATTATGAATGAATTGAGGATAATATTATGAAATTAGCATGATCAAGTCAAAAGCATGATTTTCCTCTATTATGTGTGTTCCTTCAAGTATGGGTAAATTGTCCTAATTATGGCTTTCTAAGCATGAACTTGCATTGAATTGCATGATATGAGTTGAACTTGCATGAACCCATATGAACTCTATGAACTATGAAATATGAGCATGATGAATTAAGGGTGCTTGAGAGTAAAGTACCAAGGTTATGATATGATGATGCTATGGGTTGAGTAGTGAAAGTTTTCTCACGTAATTCTCCCACTATGATAAAAGAAGAACAAAGAGGTGATTACCCATGTTCTTAAGGAGCTATTCTAATGACGTAAGCTTGGACAAGGTCCATGGAAGATGAAACATCTATAAGCATGATTTTAGCTTGAATTGGTAACCCTAGTTGTGCATTTTCATGTTTAATGATATAAATATGTTAATGACTAATCCATGGGAATTATGCTTAGCACCGAGTGGATATTGAGATAGAAGCCCTCCCATTAGTAGAGGCCGGGTCTTCTAGTGAAAGCTCTCCCATTAGTAGAGGCCAAGTTTTCTAGATAGAGCTCTCCCGTTAGTTGAGGCCGAGTCTCCTAAAACAATCTGTACTCCATAAACTATGTTGCTACCATAGGATGTTGTCTTTAAGTAGACACTAGCTAGTGGATCCACCTAAGCTAAGAAGTTCATGGTCTTACCTTGGCAAGTAGGACACCCCTTTTCGGTGTGGGGTAGACATCGAATTCCGTGTTGATAGCTCACATGGTCTTACATTTCGGTTAAGACTTTTCCCCACAAGTTAATGAACATGTGTTCTCATAATGAAGTAAAGAAAAGAAGGAAAGATGATTTAGCTTGCTTTGGCCTTGATATATGCTTTATGTTTCATGTTTATCATGTTTTAAGCTTGGCCATCACATGTCATGATTATGTCTCTCTCTCTAGCATGACTTATGTGTTTATGTGCATTACTATCATTCTTAGTACTTAATTGTGCTAATGCAGAGTCTTGCCTACATTAACTTCTTTGGTGTAGGACGTGGTGATTCACCTTCCACTCGTGGCTAGAGCATTGACTTAGAGTTTAGAAGAAGACTTGGTGAGTCCTCATCCATCCGAGGACATAGCCTTGTTGGATTTACATTTTATGTCTTTCCTTATGTTGGATATTGTATTGGACTGCGTCCCTATCACTTTTATTTGTATTCTATGATATTAGAAGGCTTAGAGACATGAGTTGTAGACTTCCGCTGTTTCTTTTAAAAGCTTTGATATGAAATTCTCTTTCAAACTTTTATTCTCTATTATCTTGTATGTAATGTATGCTAAGGGCTTGTATGAGGCCTCTCGGGGTCTTGTACGCCATGTCACATCTAGGGGGTACCTTGGGTCGTGACAAGAATGCCAAAGCATATGGACATTAGCTGATGTATTTAGTGACTTGATTTCTTTTGTGTGGTTGTGCTTCTTTATGGAACTCGTGTAATTGTGATAATTGAGGTGATTATATGTCATAGAGACATTCGATTATTGAGATGCTGCATCATCCTCTTTTATTGATATCATATTGTGCACTTGCATTGATATGAGATTGAGTATGAGTAAAGGTCTAACACGTGGAGTTCGTCCGTGTTGAGATCGAGTTATGATTATAATTTAGGCACGTGGAGATCGTCCGTGCAAGGGATTGGTTCTGATTATAAGTTTGGAACGTGGAGATCGTCTGTGCCGGGGATTGTGTGATTTTATAATAGTGCGTTGAGATCGTCCGCATAGACACGTGGAGATCATCTGTGTCGGTATATGGACCTCGCGAGTTCCCCATGGGTCATGAACTCTCGATTTATTTCCGAGAAGTCTCATGTATATATGGTTGAGAGAGTACTTGGCATCTGAGGCATATCACTTCATGGTGTTGCATTGCATTGCATCTCATTACATCCTTTATTCTTATTTGATCATGTGCTTATTGGGTGGTTGGACATTTCGTGACTTTTGATTATCCCTATTGATCAAATTTGGTTGGTAAGTATGATGTAGACTTGTAAAATTAAAGGATTATTTTCTTATATACTCCCATCACTACTTCTTTGTTGTCGATCTATGAGATATACTAGGTACACGTTGTTTCGTACTCATACTACACTTGCTGCACTCTTTTGTGGTGCAGATTGGATATCAAATTCGAGCGCATTGCGTGGAGCTTTCAGAGTTGAGTTTGAGTTATCTTGGAGTTATTGTGAGCTATTTGAATGTTCTTTGGCCCACGCCTCCCTCTATGTCTTTAGTTATTATTTTATTTTAGTATTTAGACAGGATATTCCTTATGTCTAGGTTTGTCGTTTAGTTCCAAACTTGTATCGTAGTTTAGAAGCTCTTGTACTTATGACACCAAAATCTTGGGTAGTATTTTAGCTTTCCGCAGTTCAACTTATGCAAGACTTAGTGTTGAGATAATTTACTTATTGCTTTTCTTTAAACCTTAATTATTTAGTTAAATTAATAAAACTAGTGGGTTGGCTTACCTATCGGTTGGGAACATAGGTGCCATCATGACTTGTGAATTTGGTTCATGACAAATTGGTATCAGAGCTCTAGGTTCATTGGTCTCACAGGTACAAGAGCAATGTCTAGTATATTCTTGCGGATCGGTATGATGACGTCCATACTTATCTTTGAGAGGCTATAGGACATTTAGGAAACTTCTATCCTTTCATTCATTATCGTGCGCTCTTGACTTTGTTGAAATTTTATTCTTGTTATCTCATTCTCTCACAAATTGTGAGGACTCGTGCATTCGTGATCAAAGATCAAGAGCTTGTACCCACACCCACTACTAGGTTTATTGAATGAGGTAGATGCAGGAGTGAGGTCAAGTTAGAGGTTGTGTTGCACTACATTTGGCTAATAGATCATACTAATAGGAAATATTCAAAAGGGTTAGGATGATGTATTCTCTGACTTATACTAGTAACTCCTGTGCGAATATGTATGAATTTATAGATCGTTGTCATGAGAGGTTGCATAATCTTGGATTTGTGGAGTCCTATGGAGTTTATTACACCGTGTCTCAGATGATTGGCCTTGCCAAGTAGTGATGGAGATATTACATAGATAGTAGACTAATTGGATCACCTCCACTATCATAGACTCTGTATACTCAGGTGTTTTTAGATAGATTTATTTCACGCAGTGAGAGAGAGCGCAAGAGGGCCGAGTTCAAGAATTTGCAGCAAGATGGTGTGTTAGTCACAGAGTATAAGGTTAAATTCGTTGCCTTGGCTAGGTACGCTTCGATAATACTTCCCACCGAGGCTGAGAGAGTAAGAATGTATGTTAAAGGATTGATTATTCTGATTCGTATGGGAGTTTCTCGGGTTACCACTTCTGGTGTTCTATTTAAGGAAGTTGTAGATATTGTCAAGGAGTTAGAGATGATTCGACGTGTGAGATTTAAGCAGCGTGAGGCAAGAAGGTTGTCAATCGAGTTGGGTATGGTATGTGAGTCACTTTAATTGTCTATTCATGTTTCTACTTTTATTGGATATTTCATAGTGGTAGATCGAGTATATCGATCGTATGTAGTTACTTGATTGGATATGATACTCAAGTGGATTTGAAGATATGATAGATTTTGATGTTATTTTTGGGATGGATTGGTTATTTTCTTATCACACACTTTTGAATATTCATGCCAAGACAATTACATTAGTTACGCCTAGAATTCCTACAATTTAAAAAGGGAATGTCACTTATTAAGGCTCATCGTTTAGTGGAGAAAGGATATTTGGCTTACTTGGCACATATTCGAGACACTAGTGTGAAGACTCTTATGCTTGGGTCTATTTCGATGGCGAGTGAGTTTTTAGAGGTATTTCTGACGAACCTACCAAGTCTTCCACCTGGTCGTGATATTCATTTTGTATTGACTTAGAACAAGGAACTTAGCCAATTTCTATTCCTCCCTATGGTATGGAAATGTAGAATTGAATGAGTGATTTGTTGAGCAAGGGGTTCATTGACCGAATGTATTTCCTTGGGGTGCTCCAGTGTTATTTGTGAAGAAGAAGGATCATTCTATACGTAGGTGTATTGACTATCGATAGTTGAACAAGGTTACCATAAGAAATAAGTACTCGTTACCTCGTATTGATGATTCATGTGATCAACTTTAGGATGTTTCAGGTTTCTCAAAAATTTATTTGAGATCCAATTATCACCAGATAAAGGTTAGGGCGAAGGATAACCCTAAGATAGCTTTCCAGACACGTTATGGTCATTACGAGTTTCTAGTGATGTCTTTTGGGATGACTAATGCCCCAACAACTTTTATGGACTTGATGGATAGGGTGTTAAGACCGTACTTGGATTCCTTTATTTTTCGTGTTTATAGATGATATATTGATATACTCTCGTAGTAAGGAGGATCATGAGCATCATTTGAGGATTTTTCTTTAAAATATGAAGAAGATTAAGTTCAAGTTTGTAAAGTGTGAGTTTTGACTTAGTTAGTTAGCATTCTTGGGACATATAGTTTCCAAAGAGGGTATTATGATGGAACTTAAGATGATTGAGACAGTTCGAGATTGGGTCAGATCTTCTTTAGTTAAGATTCAGAGTTTCTTAGGCCGTGAGGGTTATTATCGGTGATTTGTGGAGGGGCTCTCATCCATTGCATCCCCATTAACTAGATTGACCCAGAAGAATGTGGCATTCTAGTAGTCTGAAGAGTGTGAGGTAAGTTTTCAAAAGCTCAAGACTTTATTGGTTACTGCTCTAATTTTGACTCTACTCATAGAGGGAGTGGATTTTATCATATATTGTGATGTTTCTTGGATGGATTTTGATTGTGTTTTGGTATAGAAGGGGAAGGTAATAGCTTATGCTTCGAGGCAGCTGAAGCTGGTTCACGAGAAAAACTATCGTATCCATGATTGGAGTTGACAGTTATAGTATTCGCATTGAGAATTTTAGGGTATTACTTTTATGGTGTGTATTGTGAGGTGTTCAAGGATCATCTTAGTCTCTAATATATATTCAATCCGAGAAATATTAATTTGGGACAGCAAAGATGATTTTGAGTGGCTCAAAGACTATGACATTAATAGTTTTTTTAAGATCTGAATAAGGCAAATGTGGTAATAGAAAGACGACGAGTGTAGGGAATTTAGCTTTGTTATAGGTGGGTGAACTTTCTTTGGCTATGGATATCCAATCCTTAGCCAATAGCTTTGTGAGACTTGATATTTTAAAATCGGGTAGAGTTTTGTCTTACATGGAGGTGGGATCGTCCTTAGTGGATCAAATTTGGGCTTAACGGTTTGATGATGGAGATTTGTGTAATATTCGAGACAAGGTGTTACAAGGAGAAGCCAAGGAGGAAACTCTTGATAGTTAGGGAGTTATGAGGATAAAAGATCATATTTATGTTCTTGGGGTAGGTGAGTTGACTAGAATGATCATGGAGGATGCCCATAGTTTAAGTTATTCAATTCATCCGAGATCTACTAAGATGTATCATTTATCAGCAAGTGATGTATGAACACCAAAAACCTTGAGATGTTACTTAAAGGACACCCATACTAGAGTAGGAGTGGAAATGATTTCTATGGACTTTGTGGTAGGGTTGCCACGGACCTTGGGTAAGGGTTGATGTTATTTGGGTCACTATGGATCGGTTGAGCAAGTCTTATATCTCGTGCCTATTCAGACTATTTATTATTTAGTGAAGTTAGTCCAATTCTACGTTCGAGAGATAGTTTGATTACATGGGGGGCCCATAACTATTATTTCATGTCAAGACACATAATTTATATCTCATTTTTGGCGATCTATGCAGAAGAAGTTGGGACTCGGGTGGATCTTAGTACATCTTTGCATACACAGGTTGATAGTCAGTCTGAATGGACTATTGAGGTCCTTGAGAACATGTTGCGGGTGCGTGTGATCACTTTGGTGGTTATTGGGGATAGATAATGGGTAAGGGTGAAAGATGGGGGTCTCGTACCAATGGTGTGACGGGCATTGATACGAGTACCAGTGTTATTAAAGGGAAAGTTCATTACTATAATATGATAGATTGTAATTTGAGAATGCCAAAGCATATAGGCATTATCTAATGTATTTAGTGACTCGATTTCTTTTGTGTGGTTGTGCTTCTCTATGGAACCCATGTAATTGAGATAATTGAGGTGATTATATGTCATAGAGACATTTGATTATTGAGATGCTGCATCATCCTCTTTTATTGATATCATATTGTGCACATGCATTGACATGAGATTGAGTATGAGTAAAGGTCTAACACGTGGAGATTGTCCACGTTGAGATCGAGTTATAATTATAACTTGGGCACGTGGAGATTGTCCGTACGAGGGATTCGTTATGATTATAAGTTGGGCACGTGGAGATCGTCCGTGCTGGGGATTGTGTAATTTTATGATAGTGTATTGAGATCGTCCGCACAGACACGTGGAGATCGTCTGTGTCAGTATATGGACCTCGCGAGTCCCCCATGGGTTATGAACTTTTGATGTATTTCCGAGAAGTATCATGTATATACGGTTGAGAGAGTACTTGGAATCTGAGGCATATCACTTCATGGTGTTGCATTGCATTGCATCTCATGACATCCTTTATTCTTATTTGATTATGTGCTTATTGGGTGGTTGGACATTTCGTGACTTTTGATTATCCCTACAGATCAAATTTGGTTTATAAGTATGATGTAGACTTGTAAAATTAAAGGATTATTTTCTTATATACTCCCGTCACTACTTCTTCGTAGTCGGTCTATGAGATATACTGGGTACACGTGGTTTCGTACTCATACTACACTTTCTGCACTCTTTTGTGGTGCAGATTGGATTTCAAATTCGAGCGCATTGTGTGGAGCTTTCAGAGTTGAGTTTGAGTTATCTTGGAGTTGTGGTGAGCTACTTGAATGTTCTGTGACCCACACCTCCCTCTATGTCTTTCATTATTATTTTATTTTAGTATTTAGACAGGATATTCCTTATGTCTAGGTTTTTCGTTTAGTTCCAGACTTGTATCGTAGTTTAGAAGCTCTTGTACTTATGACACCAAAATTTTGGGTAGTATTTTAGCTTTCCGCAGTTCAACTTATGCAAGACTTAGTGCTGAGATAATTTACTTATTGCTTATCTTTAAACCTTAATTATTTAGTTAAATTAGTAAAACTAGTGGGTTGGCTTACCTATCGGTTGAGAACATAGGTGCCATCACGACTTGTGAATTTGGGTCATGACAGGTGTCTACCCCACACCGAAAAGAAGTGTCCTTACTTGCCAAGGTAAGAACCATAACTTCTATCTTAGATGGATCCACTAGCTAATGTCTATCTAAGACAACCCTATGGTGGCACATAGTTATTGGATAAGGAGATTGCTACTAGAAACCCGGCCTCTACTAACGGGAGAACTTCCATCTCAATATCCACTCGATGCTAAGCATAATTCCCACGGATTAATCATAAGTCTTAACTTGTCTTGTCATTAGATTAGCTCCTTATTCTTAATTCAAAGATTTGGTTGAGAAAACCTTTCAACCCTTATGAATCCTTCATGTGAGAAAAATCCTTTCACAAATCATGTTTTTGAGTAGTATGTGAGAAATCCTTTCACAACCCAATAATAACAAAATTTATGCTTCACTCTCAAAGCTAATCATAAGTCATCACAATTTCATAATTGAACATGCATAACTTCATAAAATTCATCCTTTGATCATTCATAAACTTCATCATAGAATTATAGCTTATAAATTATAATTCAAGCATGGGCTCACATAGTTTCATCTTAAAACCATTGAATTAACTCAATTTATGCATAAATAAACATAATTCAATCAATTAGATCATAATTGGAAAGAACCCATGAGATTGAAGAAAACCCTAATTTCAATTGGAGATTCTAACATGTGAAAATTGAAGAATTTAGGAACTCTACGGAGGAAAGGACTCCATAGGTGAATAATTATTATACATTGATGTCAAAAGCTCACTAGCAATGGAGGATTAGGAGGCTTGATCTTGAAACCCTAGATTCTCCTTCTTCTTCTTCAAGTTTCTAGAGAGAGAAATATTTGGGGAAAGATTTTGGAGGGAGTTTGGAAGTGATTAGAAAAGGGTAGAATTAGGCGTAGAAGTCTTATATAGGGTCTAGGATTAGGGCTTAATCTACTTAGATTAGGAATAGATCAATTAGGGAAAAGATCAAAAAGCCTTTAAAATTAAATGCCGGATCTCGACCTACGGTCTGTAGGTCCAACTACGGACCGTCCTGGTCAACCATAGAATGATTCAGAAACTATGATTTTGGACCTTCAAATGACGAGACCCCAAGTACGATTTGTAGATTCATTGACGGACCGTACATGCAACTATAGATCCCAACTTAAGACCTTAAAATTTTCACTAAGTCTGGAGAGACCTACGAGACCTACCTATTGTCCGTAGAAACAATGGCGGACCATCCTGTTGAGTCGTAGAAAGGATCCTGAAACTTGACATTTTGAAAATATTTATCCTGACATCTACAGTTCCCACCTACTACTCGTATGTTAACCTACGGTCCGTAGGTGGCTGCCGTCAATATTGGCACCAGACCTGAAAAACCAGAACTTTTCCTTCTTTTCGAATTCGAGGTGTGACATCAAGCAAATAAGTCCATAGGATCATGTCATGTGTCAAAATGGCAAGCCCACTTCGTAAAACCCAGTATGCGATTTCACTTAAATCTGATTGGCTGAAAGAAAACTTATTCCTATCACAACTCCTCTATTCCACAACTATAAATAGGAATCCTCATAATTCAGAAAAGACACTAGAGTTTTAACAAGAAGCTAGAGAAAGCTCATGGATTAAAAACCGCAAATTTCTCTACAAGTTCAAGAACGATCAAGATCAAAACCACCAGATTCAAGAACAAGCTCGAAGCCCTTGAATTCAAGTATAGGTCAAATCAAGATCAAGATAAAGTTCAAGTTCAAGTTTAAGTTCAAGACTACATTCAAGAACAAGCTTGAAGCCCTTGAATTCAAGTATAAGTCAAGTCAAGGTCAAGATGAAGTTCAAGTTCAAGTTCATCAAAGATTCAAGAACAAGCTCCAAAGCCCTTGAATCCAAGATCAAGTTCAAGAACAAATTCAAAATCAAGAGCCCTTGAATGTATATTGAAAAACACAAATCAGATGAATAATAGAGATTGTAACACTCATATTCTGAAATCAACAAATACTATTGTTGCATTCTTTTATAGTCTTGATTATTATTTTCTCAACTCGAATTTTATTGTCTACAAATTCTTGTAGACACTAAAAATTTGTAGGACTCTACAAGACGTGTTCAATTCCAATTAGGGTTCTTAGAGGCTACTCAACCCTAAACTCTAGCACATGCCTATATAATGGGTATTATATTACCTTACAGAGACATCTCGAAAATTTCACAAATTCATGGAATATTCATAAAGATGAGATCAAAATATTTCAGTCTTCTTAATAATCAAATATTTCAAGAAGATCTACAAATCCTTCAAATATTTCAAGAAGATCTACAAATCCTTTCATGGAGATAAAGTTCAAATCATCCTATCAAGTCAAAATTATCCTATTTTGAGAAATAAGTCATTAACGACCCTCGAATTATGGAGATCAAATCTAAATCATCCTAGTTTGAGAAATATGACACTAACAGACCTCGAATCATGAAGAATTCCAAATCATCATCCTAGTTTTAGAAATACGCCACTAATAACCCTCGAATCATGGAGAAAATTATGAGAGAAGCATCAAGAATCAATAGATTTGTACTCACAATCTTGATGAATAAAATTATTCTTCTTATTTGTTTTGTGATTGCATTCACAGTCTTGATGAATAAAATTATTCTTTTTATTTGTTTTGTGATTGTAGTATATTTTCATACTTGAAAAAATTTGTTGCAAACAAAGTGGCACGCCAGTGGGACCAAATCTGCTCTCTTCTCTCATAAATCATACCTGCAAATCTGAAGTCACAAAATCGTAGAGATGGAAGCTCCATTTTTATTGGTACTTCAAGTCTGGTTTTTTAGCTTCATCAGGTATACACTCTAACAAGCCTTCATCAAGTCTACACTCCAACAAGTCTTGAAGTAGGGGGCATTTGTAGACATTGAAAATTTGTGGGACTTTGCAAGTTGCAAGATGTATTCGATTCCAGTTAGGATTCTTGGAGGCTACTCAACCCTAAACTCTAAATCATGTATATATAAAAGGTACTATATTCCTTTGAAAAGGCATCTCGAATATTCTGCAAATTCATGAAATATTTATAAAGAGAACATGAAGACATCAAATATCGTCTTTCTCAAATAAATCTTGAATATCCCACAAATTCATGGAATATTCATAAAGAGATCAAAATCTAAATCATTCTAGTTCGAGAAAAACGCCACTGACGGTCCTCGGATCGTGGATAAATCTTATGAGAGAAGAATCAAGGGAGGAACATTTTATCAATAAAATTATATTTCTTCTTATTTTATTTTTTACTGCAATTTATTTTCTGCCCCTTTAAAATTTATTGCAAACAAGAATGTTTGTACAACTAAATTCAGTGACCATTTGAGGAATAGTGAGGGAATTAATTCGGGCATATTGATGTCATTCTCGTGTCATGCTTAGGAATTCATAATAAAATGCATTAAGGGGTCGTTTGTATATTAGGGGGTTGTTTGGTACAAAAATTAATAACGCATGGATTAATAATATAGGGATTAGTAATGTAGGGATTATTTTTTATCAAGTGTTTGATTCACTGCTTCCCACCTAATCTTGTGTTTGATTTAAAATTCTACAAAAAGCTTCTTTCTAATAATTATATCCTTGAATTATTATGAGATTTTTTATTTCATATAATTAGATCAAGGTAGATAACTACCGGATAATATTATTTTTTGTGGCTTTCTAATTAGCTAGAAAAAAACAATTTTGTCGTCATGTTTGTTATTTTTTCACTTGAATTATTTGAGGGAAAATAATTGTCATCTTAATAAATTGATCACTCACAAAAGATTAATTTTCAATTTAGAAAAATAGGTCATCTACCTTTAAAAGCGAAAAAACCGTAAATAGTAGTAAAATTGAATAAACCATCTACGTTTACACATAAAAATTACAAGTTGTAGTTTTAATATGTATGCAATTTTATAAATTATTCAAAATACAAATAATTAGAAAATCACATATGCATCAACAAATAGTACATTCAATTAAGATTACAAACGTGGTCATATATTTGCTTTTTCAATTAGTAAATGTTAAATAACTCACATTTCAAATATTGTATGGATTTGTATTGAATTTATTTAGCAACAAACAACTCTCTCTAAATAATAAAATTTGTAAGCTAATTTATTTAAATAAATTTACTAGTACAATTATAAGACATAAAATCAAAAAATAAATAAAATGATTAAAAAGATATGAGGGGTATTTTTATCTTTATATATATTAATCTCATGGAACTAAATCTTATGCATTACTAATACTACCAAATGAAAGGTATTAATTATACACCCTATATTACCATGTATAGTGTATAACTAATACACATCTTAATTATACATAAGCCCTAAAAATTCCAAATATTATACTAAACTAGTATCCGTACTCACGTGTTGCGCGAATATTTTTAAAGGTCATAATTTTTAAATTAAAAATAATTTATAAAATTTAAGCATTCGCTTGTTAATTTATTTTTAAAATAGTTATAGTAATACATTATTACTATTTATATGATCATATTAACTTAATGTTTTAGTTTAGATTTTTATTTGTTTTAATATTATTCTAATAGCTATAATCAACTACGTGTTGGTTTGACGTTCTTTTTTATATAATAATTTAACATCTAAGTAATGTAAACAATTTTTTTTATGTAACGTAAACAAATAAATTTTAAAACGTGATTTTATATTTTAGGCATATTTTGTGGAAATACAGTTTCAAAAATATAGGATAGGAAACTTTCAAGAATGTGTGTAGCTTCTTTTAAAACTAAAACTATTGTGGGATTTTGAATTGTAAATGATTTTCTATTTACTTCTTTCTTAATTATTTGCAATTTAATTTTATCCTATATATATATATATATTAAAATCATGCATTTATTTTTATTTTATCCTTTATTTATGTATATTTTTTAATAAAATTGTAAATTCATGAAGGCTTTGAACTTAATTGTTCATTCTACATAGGAAATTTAGATTAGTAATTAACATGTCCCGTTATTTTTATTTAATTTATCATATTAATGATCTAAGAGTCTAGTAGAAACAACTTAAGGTTTGTATGTACTTTTTTTATTTCTAGACCCACTTTATAAGATTACACTGATATATTGTTATTTATATTATTATGTTGAATGCACGATTGAGTTTGATTCCAACGACTAATTTAAAATTTTTATTTTTTAAATTTAACTTGCGTTAAGTTGAATTTAAAATCACTCATATATCGATTCAGATGGATAGATCATAACTATTTTTTTACCCTAATTCTAAGTGACGAAAGAGTTCTTCATTAAAGAATTGCAGCTTCAATATATGCAATGATAATACTAAAATATTACTGAAAAGAATTTACATATAATGTTGTCAATTCATTCAAAGAGTTGATCAACAAAAAATATTACCTACGTATGAAAGAATTTCATGTGTTCTTCAACGATCTCAATATGTTTGGACCATGATTTTCAAAAGCAACATATTCTTACTTTTTTACTATTAATAATAATTACTATTAAATTAGATTAAAACTACATTGTGCTCACTTCAATTTTATGTTGGATTTGAATCCCTCCAATGAAGATCCTCTTGGTTTAAAGTGTTTATGATGAGCATCTTCTTCTTTCAATTTTTGTTATTGGAATGATGCAGAGAGATAAACTCATTGAAAAAAAATAAAATAATTTGTTACCTTAAATTTATGAAGCATAATCAATTTTTTTACCATGATTCTTATTTAAAGATAACTTTATAATCATGTTGATCAAAATTAAGAACATAGCAACTGCTAAAAGATATTACCTGTCATCTCTGTATAGTTAAAATCACATTAAAAAAAAAGAATTATGTAAGTACTGTATTTTGTATTTCTAGAGAGAGGAAGGAAAGAACAAAAAAGTTAAAACTTTAAAAGTAAATAGAAGTTATGATTAGTTTTAAATACAAAGACCTCAAATATTTTACATAAAGTCAAAAATTTAAAATAGTAGAAAATTAATAATAATAAATAATAAGTTTTAAATTTGAAAAGTGCAATCGTTCATGATTGACTATAAATAAAAATTTAAGAAATTTTAATTTTTTTTGTCTTAATTTAAATAGATAAATCTTATTTATAAGAATCTCAACCATGTAAGAAACTATAATATATTTTTGAAGGATTAAATATACAATTTTCAGAACTTGACTTCAAAAGAATATTAAATAAGGGTACAATGGTAAACTTACATAGTTTCTTAAGGGATTTAAAATCTAAAACGGTGAAATATAAATAGAAACGGAGGGAGTATTATATATATCCATTTTGATTTTTTTTCATTATTTTTAACGTGCAGTTAATATTGGGGCAGTTAATCATTTTTTTTAAAAAAGTTAAATTTAAATTTTAAATAATTTCTTTTCAAAAGTAATATATTTACTCAAGAATGTGTAATATTCATATACATTACCCTATTTTATAAGTGGCAGTTTGGATGTACGAACACTTCTCTCTTGGGTTGTATAAATGGTAGTATATGTTGTACCATAAATATGAGCTTATTTTATTTGTTTGCCTTCTCTTTTAACCACGTGTATGTATTTCACGTTTACTACCCTTCACTTTACCTATTTTGGCTGACACGTATTTGCTTCTTTATTTGCTTTTCTTTCCCCTTCTTCCCCATTTTGTATCGTTCCTAATTTTAGTTTTCCTAGGCCCATTTCTTCGCTGCTTCTACTGAGCTTTTTTCATTTCTTTGTTCCAGTACTTTCTCTATTTTTCACTTTCTGATGGAATTTTGGGTCACTTTTGAGATTTGATCACAATATTTGGAGGTTGGTAATGAATTTTCCATGTATTTTGTTGCTTCTTTATTTGGTAATGAGGGATTTAGGGTTTTAAGAAGTGAATACGACTATGAAGTATAAATTCTCTATGGAAGATCTGCCATTGAGTTATGTATTCAAGCATTTTCAACAGTTAGGTGAAATTTAATATTTCCAGATAGCTAATTTTGTTTTAATTAGTTTTCTTGGCTTTGCGCCGTCCACATCACCATCAATGGCCGATACAGATAATCATGTTGCTGGAACGAAGGTTCTTGAGATATTCGCTGAGGAATTTGAGATTGGATCACCCAAAATTACTTTAGAAACTGGAAGGGTTGCGAGGTTTGCTAATGGCTCTGTAATTTTAGCCATGGAAGAGACGAAAGTCCTCTCTACAGTCGCTTCATCTAAAGCCGATGCAGTTCATGATTTTTTGCCTCTTACAGTATGTTCAGCACATTTCTGAATTCCTTTTTTTTTTTAAAAAAAAAAACTTATTCTACTTAATATTGCTCACTTGAAGGCTATGAAAATATGCAACATCATGTAAAAGTAAAAGACAGACTTTGAAGGATTTCTTTTTTCACAACTTCAATCTGCATTATTTTCTAGCTTTCATAGAATTGACTTCAAGCCTTAAGCTCTAACATAGGGACAAGATATCTAGCATTTTCTGTTCAAGATTTTGGTAGGTAGCATTTTGGCATTTCATCTGATGAAAGTTAAAGCAGCTAGCTTTATAGTACAGACAGAAAGACTTGAGGAGTTTCTGTTACTTTCATGTAATGTTGGAGAACGGAAATATGTGTTATTGCATACTAGAATTCGGAAGCTACAGAAGGCATATCTGTGTTACTTTTGATACTGCCAAAGTGATGGCAATAGTAGGTCAAATTACTATAGAGTGGCTTATGGTTTGATAATAATTGGTTGTGCACATTTCAGAGTAATTATGACTCAACGTCGAGGAGGCCATGTTTCCCTTTTTCTCATTTTCATTTTTCTTTCATGCCTTTTGCACCGTCTCTATTTTTCTATTTATAGAAACTTATAAATAAGTGTTGTGAGCTTTTTTTCATTATCTGGCCGTAAGTGCTGATAATATTTGCTTCTCTTAGGTTGACTACCAAGAGAAACAATCTGCTCAAAGTGTTATTCCGACAACATACATGAGGAGAGAGGGTGCTCCAAAAGAATGTGAATTTTTATGTGGTTGTCTTATTGATCGACCCATAAGACCACTTTTTCCACTGGATTTTACCACGAGGTGCAGGTAAGCTGGTGTCTTGTTATTGCAATTAACTTGATAGTAATAGTTTGTTTGGCGGCTATAAGCTTCGCTGACTCACATTACCTTTTTTTACTCCCCAGGTAATGGCAAGTGTGCTTTCGTCTGACGGGAAACAAGATCCAGATATATTGGCAGCTAATGCATCATTTGTTGCTCGAATGTTGTCAGATATTCCTTGGGGTGGGCCAATTGGAGTAATACGTATTGAAAGGATTTCAGGTCAATTTGTTGTAAATCCAAGCATGGAGGAGGTAATATCTTATATCAGCTGGCATCCTCAGGATAAATTTATAACATTAAGACTTTCCAATTTCAGCAAGTCGACTTTCATTCTGGTGGTAGTTACGACCCTGGCATCTTGAGAACTTAGGCTATATCCTTAGGTGTTGTACTTGTTTACGCTCTACCAGAAGATGGTTGAGTTAAGTGTAAGAAATAGAGCTTTGGGTCTCATGAGAAGCTGTAGTTTCTCGATTATGTAGCCACTGCTGGGTGTCTATAGTGGATAACTAGCTTATAACATTTCCAAGAATTTGCATACTAGGCAAACCATTTCTCTTCCATAGTATTAGGAAGAACTACATAGTAAGAGAATATAACAAAGAGCTACTCGGCAACTCCAACTGCCAATGTGCCTTATGCTAATTGTTGTCACTGATGCCAATTATGTTCATCAGTAATTGCAGTCCTGTCCCTTGATTAAAGTCTTCATATTGGATGTCATGCAGCTTAGTATCAGTGATCTTAACTTGGTATATGCATGTACGAGGGATAAAACTTTGATGATAGACGTCCAAGCTCGTGAAATTTCTGAAAAGGATTTGGAGGCTGCTTTGAGACTTGCTCATCCAGAGGTGAGACATTGCTGGCTATCAATTTATCATTGCTGCTCCATTACTCCAAACCAGTAGTTTTAATTTTTGAATGTTCAGGCTGTTAAGTATCTTGACCCTCAAATTAAATTCGCAGCTAAAGCTGGTAAGCAGAAGAAAGAGTATAAGCCGTCTATGGTATCAGAAAAAACATTTGAAAAAATTCAGAATCTAGCCAAAGAACCTATAGAAGCTGTTTTTAAAGACCCTACTTATGGAAAGGTATGTATTTTCTTACTGCAAGATGAATTTAAGGACTTCACTGTTTTTCACTATTATAAAGACAGCAGAGACCTTTTCATCTCATTAATAATATGTTTACCATTCTTATTCAGTTCGAGCGTGGAGAAGCTTTAGAAAAAATCACACAGGACGTTAAAAGAGCTCTTGAGGAAGGCCTAAAAATTCTACCAAAGACAGTTGATACAGTGAGGAAGCAGGTATGCTTGTAGATGCTGAAGTTTATCTGCTTCTGATTTTGAGGTTTTACTTTTACATCATTGATAAACAGAAAAAAAAATTGTTTCTTCTTTTCCTTTTGTTGATTGCAGAGGAACACATGATCAATGATTGGCCTTCTAGCTTATTTCCTCATGCATTTGATCTTTGTCAAAATAATGTGTATTTCCCTCATAATCGGTTAATAGTAGGTTGCAAGTGTTTTTGGCTTTATAGTCCATTAGCAAACATCGACATATTCTAAATAAAGACTTCAATACTTCAATTACTGCATTTTAAGGAATATTTGTTTGGGCAAGGTTGAAAGTTGATTACTGCTATGGCTATTTCTTCCAAACTCATAAACCGTCCATATCTACAATTTTTTTCCCTATTTCATTTCCAAACTTTAAAAAAGGACTATAGTCCTAATTAATTAATTGTAAATGCAGATTAAGAGTCCTAATAAGTCAGACCAAACAATCTTATCACTCATAATAGTATCATTAAGTTGCTATAATCAACCACTGCCCCGTAAAGATTCAGACTAATTAAGCATTCATACTTAGGTTAAATCAGTAATATTGAAGTTTGATTATTCTTCAAATGCACATAGGATTCGTTGGAGTTCACGGGGATAAATGAGCGAGGACTTCGAAGGAACTACTTGCTCTATCGATATGTTGGTATCTCATATTGAGAAGTAGTAAGAAACGAACTCTAACGCTTATCTTAATGTATTCTCTTGATTGTTGAAACTTCTGGCACAATTGCTGTATCTTCATGGTATTCTTTGATTTATGTAGGTTTATTTTCTTTTGGTTATCAACTACTCTCAAGCAAATATGCAACTGATCACTCATTCCAGCTTGACATGTATGTCTCTTCTTCTACTTGAGTTTCACGAAGCTAAATATATACAACCAACAAAATAACAATATACTGAGTTCTCTCGCTATCTTGCTTCCCTGCTTCATGCAATAAAAAAAATGCAATCCCTGCTTTATGTAAAAATAAAATAAAATTGAACATTGGTAAAGTTTTGTTTATAATTGAACGTGTCAAACAAAATGACGAGCATGAATAGCCATTGCCACCATCGATGAAGCAGAATATCACAACTTTTAACCGCATAGCTCATATGACTCCTGCTCCTGCTACTGAATTTGGTATATCGCTGCTACTAACTATTAGTATACTGAAATATATGTACATGCTCATTATATTTTCTTATTTCTTACTGACGAATACACTTGTAGCCGTTTTCGTTTGTGGTGCTCCAAAATATGCAGCTCACATTCAAAATAAGTGTCGAGAGACCTACTGTTGTTGAAAATCAGTAAGTACAACATTTCATATATTATGCCCTTATCCCCCCTTTGAAAAACAAAGACACATCCATATGATAGATGCTAAACACCAGTGATATGAACTTTCATATCAACTTCACTTTCATATGATATTTTAAATTTAAAAACTAACTCTTTTTGTTTTCAGAACTAACTCTTGCCCATTAAGCATGTCCAAAACATGCTCTTGGATAAGCTCTTCTGAATTTAACTATGGAGGTCAGGTCATCCAGGAGAAACTCCAATGTCATGTACATAGCTCTGTCAATATTACTGTCCTACCCAAAAAATGAAGACATCTTTCCATCAAGCATTAATGGGAGAAATATCAAAAAGGTCAAGCCTCTAACCACAAGTGAGGTAGTGCTGGAAACACTAGATGTCGTGTCAGAATCTTCAAGCTCAGGGCTGAAAATTGAACCGCCCATACCGTTCCTTTAGCCTTTTCAAAGGTACTTTTTCTTAAGTCACGATCATGTCTTGCCCCACAGTATAGTGACCGTTTTCATGTTTTCCTGAATTTCGTCAATTCCAAGCTCAAGTGCATGTTCATCCATCTTCATTTCAAATAAAGGCGAACATCTCCATTGAATGACTGTAACTGCTATGGTTTACAGTCAATAATTCTTAACCAACTCCTTTTTTTTTGAATTATTAATGTTTATTAATTTATTATTATATTCTCTCTTTCATTTTGAAGGGCTTGCGGTTTATTACACCAAAGAAAACTAGAGTGTATGGAGAGCCAAATATGATGCAGGTCAATCAGCTTTGTTGCCGCCTCATAGTTTCAGATTTACAGGTAAGTGATCTGCCGCTTTCTATTAAGTTTCTATATGCCATCATGAAGAGTTGAATCAGAAGAAGAGCTAAAAGCTTGCACGTGTTAGCAATTATACCTGATCTGTATGGAAAATTTGAAGAAGCAAAATTGACTGAAATTTGAAGCGAACTATATACTGGGGTGTTTAATGATATGTTCGAGTAATCCACTCCATCTTTCTCTTAAAACTATTGTCTATCACCTGTTAGTGAATGCGTAAAATAAAGTCAAAACCTTTAATACTATTTGTAATCTGACCAACTTAGGTCCTCACTCCGATCCTCTTATAGCTACTCATAAATTTTGGGCAAGCGTATCAACTTGTGCAAGTACATTAGTTGGTAAGATTTGATTATAAATTAATGAGGATCTACTTACACTTTACTTGCTATTGTGAGCGCTGGCATGAAACAGAAACATCATAGACTCTAAACATATATTATATCAAAGTCATTAGCTAATGTGATGCCAAAAGTCCCATAATATATGATGAAAAATTAGTTTCTAAGTAGGGTAAACAGTCCAATCAGAGAGTTGAAGTATTCATTGCTTCTAACTTTGGTATCAGCTAGCTCCAAAACTTTCAAATTTAAAAGGCCTGAAAAAGACGAGATAAATCTCTAAGATAAAAAAAAGCTCTCTGATGGACAGAGTTTAATCAAACTATATGATGTTAATTTAGAGCTTCAAAAGTGCTTGTGAACAATCTCCAAGCGAGTCTAACAAGTTCAAATCAGTATGAATTTCGCATACTTGATACGAAAATCTCATGGCTATTTGAAATTTAGGCTCAAGTCCAAATATTCAGCCCTTTCAAGCATTAGAACTTCACCAGGTTCTTAATTACATATATTTGGACTAAACAAATAGAAATATTGCATTGACACGCCAGTATAGAGAAAGATTTTCTACTGAGTTACGTTGTGAAGTACTCAGTCACTACAACTATTTACAAACTTATTATGAAAGCCAAAATATTATCTTAAACTGTCTTAATTAACTTCTATACTCCGTTGCTCATGTTGTTCTTCTACTGTCTCCATATATTTCCAAGTAAATACACTTGATATAACATTTTTTGTTTGAAATTAGCTAAAGACATTAAAATTTGTATTGCACGAGCTTTACTATGAAAAGTTTAAAGTCTTTTTAGCTAATTGCTAAAGCCTTGTAATTGTGCACAAAAAGTAGAGTTGATATCGTATCGTTTCATTCCCCACTTATTTGTGGCACCTCCCTTAGTTTGAAGGCTGTTTGGAGAATATCATGTGTCATCATAATCATATAATTAGTTTATATAGCTATTTACTTTTTTATCAGTCTATGTCTGTTTAAGAGTTTTATATTAATTTCATAGTTTTCTTTGACTTTGCTAACTTTAACTTCTTTAGTTTTACATAATGTTTGAAGCTCCAAATACAAGTGTCAACACATAGTCAACACTTCCACATTACTCAACCAAGTATTTGATGGAAAATCAAATGTAGAAAAAGCACAAAGCTTTCCTGTTAAATGAGGCTATCTCTTTTTCGTTATCGCATTGCTTCATAAGATTTTGCTATCTTATAAATGTATACACTTCTCTTAATTCCAACTTACAGTGTTGATTGATACATGTTTTTTCAACGTACTTCCATGTCTCACTATGATATAGTTTTTGGAATGCAGAAGAATGACTACTAAATGTGGGGCTCCACCTCCAGCGCTTCTTAACTGTTGAATTAGGATATACTCATGATGTATTAGAAGATATGGACAATTATTATATTTTTGAATCGATAATGTCTATTTAAATAATGCTTGCATATGGTTTAACTGGACAACATACGTTTGTTGTACATATTGTTTGTGGTAAAGCTTATATTGCCATTGTCTTGTGCTTAATTAACTTAGATGCTTAACTTTTTCATTGTCGATTCGAACATAGAGACGGTTTAGAAAAACTTCTTGAAAGGCAACAAAGATGTATGTTGATGTATTAGATGATATTAGAATGGTTTGTCAATAAGATCTCTGGATTCCCTGTTTTTTTTAAGTTTGGTACTAAGCTGGTTTTCAGAGGCAGACAACACTATAAATTAACATGATATTTATATTATAGTTCAGATGGTCCTCATAAATATTCCCTTGAATAATTGATGTATTACAATTTTGTTCTTTTGTAGTGGGTAGAACTAACTTTGCATTCTATGGAATTCTTTGATTTGAAATTCATAGGGGCTACGAGGATGAATAATTTGTATTCCTCTTACTCCTTTTTCGATGTAAAAAAAATACTATTATTTTCATATGAAAGATGTTATTTCGTGTAAACTTGAGTATTTCTTCAACATATTTTTGCATCAATATAGTTGCAATGTATTGATAATGTTTATAATTGGGTATCTTCATGCATCTAGGCTCAGCGCTTTAATGTAAATATTGGGCCCGTGCTTAAGCATGGGCCATTCCCCTCTAGTAATTGAATAAGCCACCGTATATGTTGTCGTTTATTTTTCATTATTCTTTATATTATAAAAGTAAAAGTTTAATTAAAATGTACCTATACTTGGTAAGAGTTAGATTTCGTACAAAAGCAGAATTGTTCTATTATCTTTAAAAAAATATTTTTTAAGAGGAAAAATTGATAATGAAGTATAATTTGAACGGAAAGTGGCAATAGAATAATAAGGAAATTTTAATATTTATTTTGAAAAAAGTATTTCTATATGTAATGTTTTATTTTAAATTATAGTTTTTTAAAATATTTTAAAATTTTGTTTCCACAAAAAGAGGGAATTACACAGTCACATCCCATAATTTTAGAACGATTTAAAAATTATTTATTGTTTAATTGTAAAAATTCTTTTAAAATCTTATTAAAAATAAAATAGTAATTTATTATTTAATCCTATTACATGTAATTAATGTTAGTTATTTAATAAATTTATTTTTTATGGTGATGACACGTGGAGTTTTTGAACTCTCCTATTATATATAGATAGATAATATGAGAGGGAATGCATGTACTATTTGTGTTAATACACTTTACCAAATGACCAATAAATTGTTTTCGAGTATCTGAGTAGACGTGACGGGCAGAGAGAAAGGTTCATTGATTACCTACCGCAATTTGATACACACTATACTCCATTTTGACAAAAATACTCAATTCACACCCATTTTCGTGTAGTGCCTTTAGCACAATGATGCACATTTCCACTTGTGACAGTCATATATAAATTATAATGGGCCTAGTTCTTGTGACCGCACATCAATACAATTTATTTATTTTTTTGGAAGGAAAAAAAAAACTTAGAAATTGGGAGTTATCATCATTTTTAGAAAGTAACATAATTTTTAATTAATATATTATGTAAAAGTTTCTTTATTCTTTATTTATTTAAAGAAGAGTAACATCAATAATGTATTGTTATTTAGAGGCGGAAGAAATAATACTTGTATTTATTAGGTTGTTGCTTTTGCATAGCATGTGAAGAAAGCAGGGAGTTGGGAGAAACAAAGCTATTCATACTGTTTCTGTTGTGACTTTGCTTCCTAGTTGGTATTACATCTATTAATATTAATAAATACTCTACTTTTTTTTGTCTATGTAAAGAAGAAGATAAGAAGAGAATGAGGGGTCATGCTCATGCCATGCTTTCCCTCTCTTTCTTTTATTGGTTGCTCTCTGTTTCTCCTCATGGTAATTATTAATTAATCTCTCTTTAATTTCTTAATTTTATTTGAATAGACACTAGTTCTAGTTGTAGTGGCTTAATCTTGTTGCTAATTGCTATTACTCAACACTGCAGATGGGCCACTCTATGATTCTTCAGCTTTCTCCGAGGTAACAACATACCTACCCCCTGCATTTTCTTCTCATTTTCCACTTCTTTTCCCTTTCTTCACTTTTATTTATTTTTATTTTTATTTTTAACCTATAATTAATTATTTATTCTCTAAATGAATACTAAAATAATGTGAGAGAATAATAAAACCCTCCTAATTTATTAAATCAAATAAAACATTTATTTTGATATAAAAACCACATAAAATTGAGCGGAGAGAGTATTTATTGACACCAATAACATCAAAAGCTTTTTCTAGGTCTCTTCAACTTACTCAAGTGATACTATTTACTCCCTTTATTTCTGTTTATATGTCGTCTTATTAAAAATATATGATTTTTAATATTTGTCATTTTACAAAATTAATGCATAAATATTATTATTCTTTCTATTTTACCCTTGTGGGTTATTAGGCTTGAAAGTATGAATTTGACCAACATAGAAAAATTAAATAAATCTATGTTCATAACTTGACTTCAAAAGAATATTAAATAAGGGTACAATGATAAACTTACATAGTTTCTTAAGGGACGTAAAATCTAAAACGGTAACATATAAATAGAAACGGAGGGGGTATTACATATATCCATTTTTATTTTTTCCACATATAGTAAATTATTTTCGTTCAAAAAAATTGGGTATATCTTTAGAAAATTACTCATTTTAAAAAAATAGCAAAATGTTTTTTAATAACTTATTCTTTGTAAATATCTTTAAGAAAATGTAACTTTTTAGGAGTTTTTAAATTATGTAAAATTCTTTTTATATAATAAAGGATTAAATTAAAAAAAAAATCATTAAAACACCACTTTCCGTCCCTTAAATATGCATCTGAGCACATATCGCTTGTAAAAATTTAAGAAAAAAAAAAACAAGTTTGTAATTATAAAACCAAATATTCCGTGATTATATATTTGTATACGCTATGAAGAACTCCTACGTAAAGTGTAATTTTCGAATTAGGTAGTGGGTGCTCTTTGTGGGCTGCCCCAATCCTCTTAGAAGAGAGGGTATAAAATTACTTCTCTATGAGAAGTTAGAAAAGCAGTATAGGTTGTTTGGTAGGTGATTGGAGTTATGTAGGTATTAGTATTGCAAGGATTAGTTAGAGGAAATCTATATATTATTTTATGCCGGAATTAGTTATTCATGTATTATTTATATGTGCATTTGTTATTTCACATTTTATCATGTATAAAATAATATATAGATTTCCTTATAACTTATGCATGTAGTGAGTTTCTAAATTGTCAATCACATGTCGTATTAATTTTTTTACACAAATAACGTATTGTCACGACCTAAAAATGGACGTGATGGCACTTGTCTTTTCCCACCAAGACAAGTCAGCCTCAACCCAACGAAAACATAAGAAAAGCGAAAAACAGTAAAAAAGAATAAAACAAAGGCGGAAAAACTTATTCATTCTAAACATAACCCAAAAACTTGGTTGTCACGTGTACAAATCTTTAAAGTAAATACATAATTGAAAGATAAATACAAGTCTCAGACTTTGTTTCTCAAGTAGAACAAAGATTAAAGAAAAAGAGGATCCGCCGAAGTGACAAGCAGCTACCTCCTCAGTCCTTGACAAGCCTTGAAATTCGAAGAGGAGAAGAAGAAGAAGATCACACGGATCTGGGCTCGGAACCTACACAAGTGTAGAAGCAAGGGGTGAGTACCAACAACACGGTACTCAACAAGCAGCCCGCTAAACAAAGCAACTAGCTAGAAATCGAATATCCCTTACACTCCAATCGAACTTCCTCAAACTACAACTTTCACAGAAATCAGCCCAAATTAGCAATTCTACGATACACGGCTCACATGCCCAATATTCACAGTCCAATAGTCGCAATTCGAGCATCAACAAGAATCATTAAGTCAATCTCAAGCAACAAGTAGTTCATTCACAAATATCACACATATCATTCACATTTCACAAGTCAATCATAAGCATCAAATTTATCAATTACAACACTAGCTGGAAATGACCTTGGCATCATAACACTTGCCGAAAATGACCTCAACACATATCATCCACTAGCCGAAAATGATCTCGGCTCATATCAATCACTAGCCGAAAATGACCTCGGCTCATATCAATCACTAGCCGAAAATGACCTCGACATCACAAGCTATCACATGTCTCATCACGGTGTTCAACGATCAATACACACACAAACAATATCACACCAAGTAGAAGAGACAACAATTACACAATTCAAGTCCACATTCATGCTTTCAAGCATTTCAGTAATCAATCAACAAGGGTTACAATTAGGCGATTCACATCATCATGATCAACACCTAGCCTTTTTCAATTTAACCCCTTATTATGCATTTGGATATCACAAGTCGGCAATTTACACCCTTCACCTCATCCTCATTACTCCCAACACACAATCAATGAAGGAAGCATATGAATTCAACTAGAATACAAGGTTTAGGAAGCCACTTGCCTCAAATCAATGAACAATCACTCCAAAAGTTGAGTCTTCCCCTGCCGAATCACTTCAAATGCTGAACAATCTAAAATAATCAAGTATTCACAATCACCCATCGGAGACAATAATTTCCACATCAATTATGTAAAGAAATGGGACAAGCAACTCAATCCCAATATCAAAAATGGAGGTTTGAATCCAGAAAACAATACTTGAAATCATTACTCAATGCTTTAGGAACTCATTAGTGAAAACCATTTCGAAAAAGGGATTAAAATCACTTCAAAATCACAATTTTATTAAATCCTTGAGTTCTTGAAGATAACTCAAATTTCTCATTTCAAAAGCTTGATTTGAGCACATAAATCCATAAATAATAATGGGTAATTGAAGATTTAGAGTTAAGAATCGTTACCCAAATGATTTTCCTCGAAAAACTGATCCATATCGCCACCCCAAATCTCTCAAAACTCCAAATGGTGAAATGAGGTTGAAACCTCGATTTTATGGAAACATTCTATCCAGGCACAAAATGCTCATCGTGATTACCAAGGCTTCGCGATCGCGATGAGTTAAATGGGTCAACTCATTAAACTTGACTATCGCGATCACGATACACCTCAGATCAAAGCTACGCGATCATGATGAGGGAGACTCATGATCGCGATGACCAAAATGGTCATGCACTAGAACCAGAAAATCAGCCAACTCTCAAAACATCAAATCGATCCTCGGGATTCGTTCGAAATCTCGTACACACAAACCAGATATGCAAATTGATTAAACTGGATGTTCCGGACTCAATGGAACCGTGAAAATATGAATGCGAGGTCTCCTTGACCCAACATTTGTGAAAACCACACGAAAGTAACTCACGCCTAAAAAGGCTAAAACAAGGTCGGGACCTCTCAAAAATGAATCAACACCTAACCTAGGCCTAAAATCATCCCCCGAATCCAAAGAAACTTTTAGAATCCCGATCCAAACATCCAAGCTCCGAATGTTGACCAAAGTCAACCCAAAAGCTAAAATTCCACAATTTCACAACTTAGGACCTCAAATCCTCAAAAAGACTCGGAATCAGAAACCGACAACTCTCACGGATCAAATTTCACGTGACGAAACTAATGGAATCGACGAAATTGCATTGCGACACTCGAAACTTCAAAAGACTCCGAAACCACTTTTTTAAGCAACTTAAGCCTTTCAAACTCAAAATTTACTCAAAGTTTGGAACCAACTTCCAAAACTCAATCATAAACAACTCGGGGGTTGATACGTCCAAACTTACACCTCAATTAAGAAGTATAAACGCTCGAAGTCAATTTATAGAACTCAACTAGAATTGAGGTCGATCCCACAGGAAATTTACTACAGAAATATCCTTACTGACGCTTTTATTCAGTTGTGGTTTATATTTCCAAAATAAAGTAACTTGCAGAAAATAACTATTGGGTTGATTGTTTGTTTAAGTAACCAATGTTGAATTTAGTATCAAAGTTATCCGAAGCAACAATAGTTCCAAGATTTTAGCAATTGATAAATGAGACTAGGATTGTGTTCGCCATGACCTTTAGTTCATTATCGAATTTATATACAAGCAACGATCCGCTATTAGCATTACCCGTTCCTAGCAAGTTAGGTACATTTAACGCTTCTCAGCCCTATTAGATAAATTTCACTCTTTTCCTCTTGGTCTTAGAGTGTTTTGATTGTTCACCCTTGCATACTTGTTAAAGAGATTCTCTTCTCTGAAACTCAAATTTTCCTAACAAGTTAATGCAGTATGATTCTTACTTTTTCCTAATTATCGCTTTTCTCTCGAACAAGTGATAAATACAGAAAGGCTCTAATGTGTGCACTCATTAGAAAGAACTCATAATGAAAGTAAGATCAACAATTTCATCTAACAACAAAGCATTACTCGTATTTTGAATCCGTAACTATATTTTAGTCATGGTTCCCACAACTCTAGTTATGGTATTTAGCCTTTCATAGTTTCAAGAATGCAAGCAGATGATATTATTGAAAGCATGGTAAAAGAACTTACAATAATATAAAACCAAAAGGAATCTTGATTCTCAACACTAAAACAAGAACGCCAAATTTTGATCCGAAGTAAAAATGAACAAGAAATGTGTTCGAGCGTAGAACTAGTGTTAACCCCCGCTCCCCATGTTCCAAAACTAGTCGATGATAAAAGATAATATCAAAAAATAAACCCTAAGTATATAAAATAGTCTATGAAAACAAGTCCTACACGAAGTAGGACTGTACTATCGCAATACTTCACGGGCAGGTTGACGGCTTGTCTAGTGTTAGACGGCTCGTCAAGCCTCTCGTAGTTCCACACTTAGACAGTGTGGGCTTCCTTCACTGGTGGTCCTCACGAGCGACTAGACGGTCCGTCTTAAGCACCACAGGTTGTCTAGTGCTTTGTGTAGTTGAGCCTTCACTTGGATAGCTATTGGATTTCTTGCTTCTCATCCACGAGCAACTACATGACTCGTCTCTTCAACCACGACCCGTCTGGGGTTCCATGGCCTTTACTCAACACTTAGTCTTCCAAGGCTTTGGCACTTCGTCTCTCTCATGAGCCCTCAGACGGCTCGTCAAGTGGACTACGGCCCATCTAGGGCTCCATGGTTTTCATGTGTCACTTGGTCATTTTGTAGCCTTCACTGCATTCATTCCACGAGCCCTCAGATGGCTCGTCATCATGACCACGACCCGTCTGGGCTCTGTGGTGTTTGCTTCAGATCAATTCCCTAACCTTTTTCTATCTTTCGCGTCCAAGTGTTTTACCTGTTCAATCATCAAAGAACACATCGTATCCACATAAACACACTCAAGTTCTCGCACTAATCCTTAGTTTTGAGCATCAAATGTGCCATGATTTCATGGCACATTAGGGGTCTGTCACGACCCTAGACGTGACATGGCGTACAAGACCCCGAAAGGCCTCATACCAGCCACTTAGCATGCATACATACAAGTTCAAAGAGATTAAGAGTTCAAAAGATAATGTCATATAAAGGCTTATAAGAAAATAGCGGAAGTCTACATCAATGTCTCAAAGCCAATCTAACATAAGAGTGAAAAATAAGGTTTCAGACGTAACCCAATACAAAGCCAAAATGAAAGTACATGAAAGTAAAGAACAACTAGGCTATGTCCTCGAATGGATGAGGACTCACCAAGGCTTCACAATTCTTCTACTAAGCTCTAGCCACGAGTGAATGGTGAATCGCCAAGTCCTACATCAACAAGTCAATGTAGGCAAGAGTATGCGTTAGTACAGTCAAGTACCAAGTATGATAGCAATGCACATAAAACATTTAAAGAATGCTAAAATGGGACATTTTAATAACATGCAATGGCCAAGCTAAAACATGATAGAGCATTGAAAACATATGAAATAAATCAAGGCCAAAGCAAGCTTAACGTCTTTACTTTACTTTACTTGAGAACATCATAACAACACTTTTGTTCATTAGTTGTGGGAAATAGCCTTAACCGACATATAAGACCATATGAGCTATCAACATGGAATCCGGTGTCTACCCTACACCGAAAGAGGGTTGCCCTACTTGCCAAGGTAAGACCATACCTTTTTAGCTTACGTGGATCCACTAGCTAGTGTCTATCATAGACCATCATCCTATGGTGGCACATAGTTTATGGGACATGGGTAATTGCCACTTGTCCACTCGATGCTAAGCATAATTCCCACGATTAATCATAGTTCAATTATCATAGGTAGACATGGGTGATCGCCTCTTGTCTACGTTTGTGAACATGGGTGATCGCCTCTTGTCCCTTCATTAGAATAGCTCCTTACGAACATGGGTAATCTCCTCTTGTTCCTTCATTAGAATAGCTCCTTACGAACATGGGTAATCACCTCTTGTTCATTCCAATTCATAGTGTGAGTATTACGTGAGGAATCCTTTCACAACTCAACAACAACATCAACATATCATAAACTTTGGTACTTCAATCTCAAAGCACCCTTAATTCTTTATTAACTTCATATGAGGCATGTATAAATTCATAGACTTCATCTTTACATAGTTCATCATGCTCATAACTTACAAACCATAGGGTTCACATAGCTTCATGAGAATTCTTCTTAAATCATGAAATTCAATGCAAGCTCATGCTTAGAAAACCATAAACAAGGCAATTTATCCATAATTGAAGGAACCCACATAGTAAAGGAAAAATCATGCTTTTGATTTGAATATGCTTAATTCCATAAAATCATCCTTAGTTCATTCATAAATCATGCATGGATTCATAGAGATTTCATACAATTCATCACTTCATAATTCAACCCACCAATGAAAGTATAGATTTGGAAATTTGGGGAAAAAGCATGGGTTCATCCAATTTCTACATCAAATCATATAAATCACGCTAATTCGTGCACTAAATTACTTTATCACGTTAAATCGTGCACTAGGAATCATAAAATCAACAATTGAAAATCATAATTGAAGAACCCATAAGAATTGATCAAAACCCTAACTCAATTTGGGGAATTGAACCTTGAAAATTGAAGAGAACTGGGGACCCATTGGAGGACAGGGCTCCAATGGTGAATGCTAACATACCTCAACAAAGCCCACAATAAGTTGCTAGAAATCAATGGCCTTCAATGGAGGATCCTAGACCTTCTTCTTCCTTGAAAATTGTGAGGACTTTTCTAGAGAGAGAAATATTTGGGAGAGGAGAATTTGGGAGTGATTAAGAATGAGTAAAATTAGGCTTAGGAAGCTTATATAGGATCTGGGTTAAGGGCATAACCGACTTAGATTAGGGGTTAAAAATTTAGGAAAAAATACCATAAAGCCCTTAAATAATAACTGTCGGGACCCATTGACGGTCGGGACCTACGGTCCGTAAGTCGACCTACGAACCGTAAGTCGACCTACGAATCGTACTGTTTCTCCGTCGATTGGTTCAGAGACTGCCAACTTAGGCCTTCCAACGACGACACCCATGTACAACTCGTGGTCCCAACGACGGGTCGTCCTGTTGCTCCGTAGGTCAGGGTTCTAAAACTTGGCATCCTTAAGACTTTCAGTGGCCAACTACGGTTCCCACATACGGTCCATTATTCCTTCTACGGTTCGTAGGTGGCCTCCGTCACTGGCACCAGAACCCAGAAAGTTTCAAAAATTTTCCACCCTTGAATCCGGGGTGTTACAGGGTCGATATCGGGAGGGGCAAAATGATAAATTTCACAAAACACCAAAAATGATCGATCGGATCATTACACGTAGTTTCTATCTATCTACCATGTGTCATTTAGGTTATACGAAAATTAACTAACGAATAATTTAACGATCCAATTGATAAGATAGATATCTACGGTTAACAGAGTAAACTACCATACTGTGTGTGCTCTCTTCTAGAAGAGAAGACAATTTCCTTTCTACGATTCCCTTAGGAAAATATCACACGAACTCAATGAGGACATTTAGTTCGTGAAGATTATAATTTGTTTTCTAGAGATTCAAAGTTAGATGACGATCATTTTGGTGATAAGTTCAACGGATTTTGCCAATACGCTCTCTTTTTTGGGTATCTGAGTCACCTTTCACTCCTTGAACCGGGAAAGGGATGTTAAGACTTTGGGTGTGTTTGGTATGAAAGAAAATATTTTCTAGAAAATGTTTTCCAATTTTCTCATGTTTGGTTAGATTAAATATTTTGAAAAATGTTTTCCAAATCAACATATTTTCGTCAAATTTAAGGAAAATGAGTTCCCTTCAAAAATTAAGGAAAACATTTTCCATAACTCTCCTCCAATCTCAAATTATAATTTATTTTTCTTACCCCACCACTTACCCTGACCTTGCCTATTCAAAAAAGAATTAAAATTTTAAAAGATTTTATTAAAATTTTAAAAAAATTCAATTTATTTTATCCCTACCCCCAACCCAGCCCCTCCCCCAACCAAAAAAAATTGACAACTCCCACCCCCCCCCCCCCCCCCCCCAAAAAAAAATTAAAAGTTTATTTTTGAAAAATACTTTCAAATTTTAAAAGTTATATTTTTTACCCAACCCTAACCTCCCCTACCAGCCCCTCCGCCCCCCAAAAAATAAAATTTAAAAGTTTGTTTTTGAAAAAACTTTCAAATTTTTTTTAAAAAAATTTTAACCCCATCCTACCCCAACAACCCGAATCACCCCCTCACCCCTCAAAAAAATAATTTAAAAGATTGTTTTTGAAAAATATTTTTAAAATTTTCAATTTTATATTTTACCCCTACACCAACACCCTACCAGCCCCCCCCCCCCCACAAACACACACAAAAGAAATTTAAAATTTATTTTTTTTAAAAAAGTTTAAACCTCAGTTTGAAAGTTAGGTCCCGAGTCAAGAGTGGTTGGATCCCGGTTTGAAAGTTGGGGTCGAAATTCCGATTTGAAAGTCAAATTTTGGGTCTCGCATCGATTGTTCATTGTCGAGGTCGAATCCTGATTTGGAAGTCAGGAATCGATTAGAGCGTCGAAGTCAAAATCTGAATTGATGGATTGTGTTCAAGTTTGGGTACGGGGTCAAGTCTTGGGTCAAATATCTGGTCCCAATTTGAATGTCGGATCTCAGGTTAAAAATTGAGGTCAGGTCCTGGGTAAGACCTCAGGGTCAGATTTCAGATATGTCATTGTGGTTGTGTCCTAATTCGCGTGTTGGGGTCATGTCCTAGATCAATTATCGAGGTTGGTTTCCGGATCAAAAGTTATTTTCTACTCTCTAGTAAAAAAATAAAAGATATTTTCTTTAAAATGTTTTTCATTCACAAATCAAACACTAAAATTCATTTTCCGAAAAATATTTTATACTCACCAACCAAACATGAGAAAATAAGTCAGAAATTCACTTGTTTTCCATGAAAACAATTTCCTTCATATCAAACACACCCTTTATCCAAGTACTTTTGCATCCTTTCATCTTTAGCTTCATAGAGTCCCCGAGCAAGTTCAACACCGGTAAGAAAGGCCTCATACTCGACCTCATTTTTAGTTAGTGATACACAACTTATAGCTTGTCTTAACTTTTCATCTAATGGATTACTCAAGACTACACCAAGTCTGGTTCCTTTCATTTAAAGGCTCCATTTGTAAACATAGGACGTGTTTTTGCATATAAGAACAAGTTCTCTCGACTTGGGGTATAATCCTAAGACTGAAATCAGCTATCAAGCCGACCAAAACATGAGACATAATGGCAGTCCAGGGTCTATAATTGATATCAAATTCACTTATCTCGCTACACATTTTGTCATTCTTCCTGAGACCCTCATATTTGTGGAGGACAATCCATAAAGGATATGTTTTTACTGCGTAATAAGAATCAAGTTACTGGAATAAATAATAAAATAATGTAGGATTGAAAATACGAAGATTAAAGACAGAAATTCAAAGATACGTAAAATTCAAGAATAAAATCCCCAAATTTTTAGAGAAAGTGCTAAAATCCTAATTGATCTTAATATTAAAAAGTAGTGGATTAAAACTAATTTATGATACTAATAGGGCCAAATCAAGAACTTAGATCAAAACTGATCTAGATCCTTATTTCGAAGAAATTAGGGACAACAATTAGTATAAGATCAATCATCTTCTTTAATTTACTTTAATAGAAACCAAAGATATTGATTTAAGAATTAATCTTACCTCTTAAAAATCGCTCTTATAAGGTTATAAGATAAATTCATAGTCACCAGACACAAAAGTTAAAAGAAGACAAACCTCTCAAATAGTATTAATTATCTCTTATAAAAATGAAAAAATTCACCCCTATATATAGGAGAACCCTATCCTAAATAGCATGTGATTCAAAGCCTATTTTTATGAAAATAATAGGTAGGAAATTTTAAATTGGGAAACTTTAAACTGGAAAATTTCAAAGTAGAAAACTTTTAAACTAGGAAACTTTAAATTAAGAAACTTTTATGCTCCTATTGGGCTCTATGTGGGCCCTCCTCTTGGCCTTCATATGGACCAATCTTTCGTCAATTGGACTTGAACTTTACCATGAAATATATGTAGCACTTAGTCCACTTCTTGTTATAATTCTTGGATCAATGTTGGGTTTTTCTTCCATAATAAACATCTTCTTGTTTTTTCGTACAACCCATTAACTTAATGAAGGTATGTCGTCAAAGATGCCATCACTTCGGCTACAGGGTGGCATTGGAAATACAGAATGTTCAGAATTGTTCAACGCCTATCCAAAATAGAATGTCTGTCAAAATTAAAATGATCATAACTTTTGACTCATACCTCGGTTTCACGAGAAGTCGGTGACTTTGGAAAGAAGATTCAAAGGCCTTTATTTTTATAGGTAGTGAAATATATAACTCTTCATATTCTAATATATATGCTTGTTTGAAGTTGACCCAAGTAAAATTATATACCGAAACTCAATCGGAAGTTTTCAACTCAATTTTGTACTAGAGGATTCTTATGACTTTAATTCATCTCAGAAACACTTCTCACACTTAGTACTTGATCTTAACACCTATTCACAATTATAAATCACACGATATGGGCCTATACACATACATAGAAAGGTTTGGATCTTAGATTAAAATGTTTTGGGGTGTTACATAATGATAGGAACAAAACAAGATAGTGACCATGTGTCCACTTAATCCAATTAAACTTAGCATGTCTAAATATACCCTTATAAAGCATGTGGTCACTATCATTCCAATAGAAAATTATCCTACTTATATAAGCACAATAAAATTGTCAAGCCCCAAGTCCCATTGAGACGGACAGGCACTCGATGCCCTAAAGGCCCGAGAGAATCAACTTATAACTCTTGCTTCTCGTACATGCAACTATGATAATTATAAATCTGTGATGAATATAGATAAAATTTCCTAATAAAAGGCCAACACAAATAGGCCTAAAATAGATGTACATATGGCATTGAGTCCTTAATTACTAGAAAACAAGACATAACTGCCCTTTACTTTGACATTAGTCTACAAAGACTCTAAAAAATAGACGCTTATCTTAGTTCGGGTCAGGACCCAGCCATAGCCTTAACTATAATATAATACCAAATATATTTTAGAGACTTGGCAAAGCCCCGAATCAACATGGAGCTCACCAAAGGTTGTGAGTATCATGTGCTTATATTGGAGAGATTCTATTAGCTTGAGTACCTGTACCTGCGGCATGAAACACAGCATCCTCATGAGGGATGTCAGTACAAAAGAATGTACTCAATATGTAAGGCATAAAGTATCCATACGTAAAACAAGAGCTCAAGTGAAATTAGGTACACAATATGAATATGTCGTGTAGATAAGCATAAGAGACCACCTTTGCTATACTTGTGGACTCATGTACCTTACATTTTTTTCTTTACTGTACTCTTTTTTTTTCCTTATAGACTTTGTAGCATGTGATACAATGACTAGCTGATCAGTGGTAGAAGAGGATGACCCATGCTAGGCATTTTAACTCCTAGGATGTAGTCCTCATAAATATACAAATCGGGATCGACTCATGCTAGGCTTTTAGCGCCTGGGCTGCCACCTATACTTATAGAGACTGAGATCGGCACATGCTAGGTATTACCACCCCTGAGTTGCCACCCATAATACGAGAATTGGGGTCGGCCCATGCTAGGTATTTTAACCCCTCAGTTGTCACCCATAATTATGTAGATTCACTTTACCTTATCTCTTTAATCTTTGAGATTGTTCTTTTGGTGGTCATATCTCTTTTGAGCTTTGGGACTATATACTAGTGATGTAGACATGTGAATAAAATGCTTGAGGCAACAACAATGATATATGAAGCAGAATGTAATATCAATGTGATACTTAGGAACTTACATCTCAATGAATTTTGTGGGGCATAAAGCATATATACAGATGAACCATGAAGGTGTGTGACAAGTAAGGACATTAGGACATGTAGCAAATGAGTCATTAATGTGTATAACAAGTGAGTAAGTAACTCTACTTAGGAGATGCTTCATTTAAAACACATTTGGACATTTCAAATGGAAACGTGTAACTCCTCAAATGGAGAGGTAAGGACCGTATAAAATGATACAATAGCTAAATAGTTAGTAGATGATGTCAAATGTAAGGGTGATTAAACATGTGAACTAATGAGGCACATGGACAGATCCAAATTAAGGAACAATTGTACATTCCTCATAATATAACGCACATATACTATATTTGGCATATGAACACTCGTAACATGTGTAATGTAGGATTGTATTGACTCAATGAATCCTCATTACTTAGAGGATAACTCAAGAAACTTACTGTTTACAGTACCTTTGTCATACTAGTACTTAAAAGTATAAACACATTGATATAGGATAATGAACATATATAGGAGTAGTCTGGCACATTTTGAAACTATGAACGATAGGAGGATAATCATTAACTACATTGGAGATTGTACACCATCACAACATATATATTACCATGAGTATAACTTAGAAAGCTCACTTTGTTGGTACACAAAATATAGGACTTCATGCCAAAGAATATAAAATTAAATAGCCTTACATACCTTGTCTCTCGACCAGTACTATGTGGTACCATGAATGAGCCTTTCCTTTAAGGTGTTAATCTACAATAATGGCAAGTAATAGAGCTAATATTAATAGCTAATCAACAAGCTTGGATCACTTCAACTTACCAAAACAATAGTTGGCTTTACAACATCCAAAACACTAAATAGACACATAACGGTACGCAAGCCCACACTAATCTAATGTAGATCCTTACTCTCTATATTACATTACTCTATTTATTTTTTATTGTTTTCCTATTTCATCATCAATTTTTTTATAAGATAAGTTGATTGAAGAAGTTTTATTTAATTAATAAAATTTCCTCTCTTTTTTTGTTTTGTTTGTCCACCAATTCGTATATTATACGCAAGGGGGTAGGTGTAGGGTTTCTGATACATCTGAAAAAATTGAAACCAAGATTGGAAATTTTTAACAAACAGGATCAAAAATCATTACTCTTTCGTTTCGACACAAGAAAAAATGATTTTTCTACACCCTTTTCTTGTGTCAAAGACTAGGAAGAACAATTCAAATGGTATATCTTTGTTTCTGCCCTAAAACACTTCACATGACTTTCTCTTAAGGCTAGCCAACACTACAAATAATAATCTATGAAATATATAGATTACGTTACAATCGGGTCAATAGGTCAAGTAATGAACCACTACGACGTTAAGTCAAACACCTAGTGGGCATAAAGCTCTACAACTTTTCAGAAATGGTGTTTCAACAGCCAACTGCCTCATACTTACAAACAACATATTTACTACCATATATAGGAATAAAACCATGCCCTTTACCACTAATAAGCCCAAATATCCACCCAACACTTCTCCAAATTTCACCACATATAGACAGCCCCTAAACTTTCTAAAATAATCAATAAAACTTGGACTCACAGCTTCCGATCATTGTATCGTAAATTTGTAGTAAAACACGTAGAAAAATCTCATCCAATCTGATATATATAGTGACACAAAAATAGGGCAGTGACCTTACCTCAAATTCTTGAAAATTGTTCTCTTAATTTGTGTACTCCTTTTAATTTCCCTTCACACTTGGCTGAAAATGAGGAGGTTTCTTCAAGAACCCATGGAGTATTTTGAGGTGGCTGTTATAATCTTTGAGGAAAAGGGAGAGTGCTGGAGATAAATTCAATTTTTATGTGTAAGAATTAAGAGATAAATGAACTAAATATGACCCTATAATTGTTGACACTACACCGCCTCTATCCTTTTCATTTTTTTGCCACAATTTGCCAAGTAGGTGATGCAGTTGCTTGGCCATTTTTAAGTTGCTCAAATATCAAACTAGGTGATGCACCTACTTCCCCTTATTAAGTATATTTACCTTAGGTAGGTGATGTAGCTTCTTGCTTATTAAGTTGGTCAATAAGTCTAAGTAGGTGATGCACCTACTTGTCACCTACTAGCTTAACTTAATCAAGCAAGCACCTCACTTATTTTATCTTATTTTCAAAATCCTAATCCCTTTACTTAAACTTAACACTCAACTCTAAACTTTAAGCTTAGTTAACACCTTACATCTCGAGTTTAAATACAAATACTAACTTAGTCGTATAAATGTTGAAATATATGAGATGTTACAAAAATCCTTGTCTATATGTCATTGTGAATGATTCATGTAACTCCAATTTTATTTTACTAATAACATACTCCAATGGTCATAGCACAGACGATATAACATTCCTAAAACATGCATCAAATTGGACACTCTTATGATATATTCAAGTATCATCAATTCTTCCATATGCGAGTTATCCACGTAAGCATTGAAATGCTCGTAGTCATGTATCTCTTCATCACTAGTAGCGAACACCTTTTTAATCTCACGAACACCAATACTTGCAGAATCATGACTCAACCCATAGAAATAATCATATTCCAATAAATTATCACACAAAAATCAATTCGGCACTAGAGTAAGAGAAGAATCATCTAACTCGTTTACAATCCCCATTGCACAAACATCACGCGTCTCATCAACAAGTGAGAATCTACAATCAACTATTTCATGCTCAATTTTAAAAAGGAATGAATTGCTCTTATTGGACTTTGCAGTTACGGTTAATGACATATTATAAAGCAAAATATCATCATCCTCAAAATTAATGAAGTCACCAACATAAGAATTAAGACTATAGTTCATTATCTCTAAAATGACCTTAGGTGTTTTAGGAATATTGTCCAATAGAAACGCTCCATTTGGGCATCCCGCTATGGGCACCCGATGTAAAGCTGTCGCGATTTGTGGGATCCTGTAAACCCGATGCCATTCAAGGGATTCTGTTCAAACTAGTGTTCAAACTTGCTGACATGTATGTCTCTTCTTTCTTCTAACATGACTTTAGGCCATGAATTCCTACCTTTACCAACAGAAGCTCTGATTGGCATGACTTACGATTGAACTAACCGGTAATGGATATGTAATGATCCTAGCCGCTCTTGCTGATGATTCCTCGAAGATGACTTACCTCCGGATATTTCATTCAGCTCATTCTTTAGTATTATTCTAATGCCACATGTTTGTTGGGTTCGAAAGAATCAGGGCGTCATGCGGAAACTTATAATTACAAATCATATTGGTGATAAATTAGATGACAAAAGCTTATACTAAAAAAAACATATTATTATTATATGGTTTGGCCAATTGGCCTACATATGAAAACTAATATAAAAGAAAAATATTAAAATTGTTGAGGGAAAATCCCTCCATAGATAAAACTCTCTAATGACTACATTGGGAATGTTCTTGTGTTATTGATATGAGAAGAAGGGTCTTCAATTTATAGAGTTTAAAATTTTTCCTCTAAGGAAAGAATAAATCAAATATGGAAGAGAATTATACTTTCCTTTCAGGAAAAATATAAGCAATTATGGTAGTGCTTTGACTTTCCTTTTAAAGAAAGTAAAACTCAAATATGATAAAAAAAAACTAGGACAAAACCCTAACAAATCTCCTCTTTTGGCTGGATTTTCTTGACAAAACTTGATCCGGCTTCTTCGCATGCATGATATCTTTGTTATTCACGTAGTCTTCATCACTGTTGCTTGCCATGGTTAAAAATAAAGTTTAAAATATATGGGTTAAATTGGTTTTAAAATATTTTATTTTTATTTTTAAAGATGCAGCAACATGAATGTTGAAAAAATTGTTTAAATCTCTTCTCCACACGTCGCTAGACAAAAATCTTCTTTATCATCAAATTAGTTGTGAATTGATTTGAAACCTTCTAAACATGTCTTCAACTTCGTTCAACCATTGGATCATTGAACCATGTGTTCTAATACCACTTGTTGGGTTCAAAAGAATCAGGCGCCACGTGGAAACTTATAATTGCAAATCATATTGGAGATAAATTAAATGACAAAAGCTTCTACTAAAAATATAATATTATTATATGGTTTTGTCAATTGGCCTACATATGAAAACTAATATAAAAGAAAAATATTAAAATTGTTGAGAGAAATTTTCCCTTAAACAGAACTTTCTAACAACTACTTTGTCAATGCTCTCGTGTTATTGATATGAGAAAAGGGATCTTCAATTTATATAGTTCTAAAATTTTCCTCCAAGTAAAGAATAAACTAAATATGAAAGAAAATTATACTTTCCTTTCAGGAAAATTATAAGCAATTATGGTAATGCTTTGACTTTTCTTCAAGAGAAAATAAAACTCAAATATAGTAAGAAAATCAGGGCGAAACTCTAACAATGTTTTCATCTTGCGTGGCCATGTGTTCACGGTAATTTACCCCCATACATAGTTATGCATAAATTTTCATGAATTTTAATTTCGTGTGTTTAGTCCAATGGTTTGAAGATGATGTGTGAACTTATCAATATCATAAATACTGTGAATCACAATGAGGCTGGACAAGAGACTGTGCCAATTTCATTAGATTCACTGGCATTGTAGATGAAAGCTTCTTGCATTTCGCACTTGACGTAGTCATCTCGCGTCTTCTAGTTCTAGCCTGCATGGATGGACATTGATTTCACTGCCAATGAAGTGTGCGGTGTACATGGGATTTGGGAAAAACACTGTGGTCTGTCTTTGCCTTTTGACGTGCAGATCAGGGAGACCATTGTTAGTTTATCAGTTCAGTTTGATAATTTCGTTAGCTAGACTATATCTACTCACTTTAAGTAAACTTAGAGGATGATATATGCTCAGGTGCATATCTAAGGGATAAAATAAATCTCTAACTCTAAACACAAGGGACCTTTTTGATTTAAAACTCTGGTTTTCTGTCAATTGTCATTTTTTATGAGATTATCCATGAGTTTATAGCAACGTCAAATAGTTAAATATTTCTGTAGGAGAAACTATACAAGTTGGATGACCATTTGAGGAACTAGCTCTATATATGACAATGGTGGCTATTACAGAGACATAACAGATGTATTTGAAAGAGTTGGTTTGGTCCTTGTGGAGACAAACCTAATAAAGATGAATTAATGTGAAGATTTGGTAGGAAGATAATTTTTTGGTACAAAATAAAAGGTCAAGATAGTATCTTTGTAGGTGAAATTTAGGTAAACCATAAAATGGTTTCACATTTTAAACCTTGACATTTTGACACATAGTGATGTCATGGATGACATCAATAGGAAGAATTCACTCTTATAAATAGGTAGTTCTTAATTCATTTGTAACACACCTCTCACTTGTCTTTTGAACTTCTAAGGCATTTGATCTTCTCTCTCTCTTGTAGTATTTCACTTGTATTCTTTTTGGAGTGAAATAAATATTGGTGCAGTTGTTCTTTGGTGGACGTAGGATCATTCTGATCCGAACCACGTTAAATATTGTTGTTCTTCCTTGTTCTTTATTTTCACGTTTTGGCTAACAATTGGTATCAGAGCCAAGGTTCTGTCTGAGTATGCTCTGTGGTTGCAGCACAATCTGAACTTCCACATCAGAAAAGAATTACTTTGGTTTTCTATTTTTCCAAATACTTTGTAGTAGAAGAGGAAGAACAAATAAAAATGAGTTCCATGAAGTTTAAAATTGATAGATTTAGTGGGCGCAACAACTTCAATATCCGGAAAATCCAGATGATGGCATTACTGCGGAGGGAAGGTTCAATCCATGTTATTGACGAAAAGTACCCCGATAAAACATCGGATTCCGACAAGGAAAAGATTGAAGGAGATGCATTGAGTGTAATCCAACTATCCCTTGCACCTAACATGCTTTGTGAAGTGAGTACAAGTACCTATAAGACGGCCAAACAGTTATGGGAAAGGTTAGAAACGCTTTACCAAAACCGGTCGGTGACAACAAGGATGTTGTTACAATGGCGGCTTCACACATTTAAGATGGAGTTAGGTACTTTGTTGCAAGACCATCTAGATGCGTTCAATAAACTTGTGATGGACTTACAAACTGCTGGAATTAAAAAGGATGAGGAGACACTTGCATGTGCTTTGCTATTTTCATTGACTTCGAAATATCGTGATATTGAGAATTCAATGATGTATAGTAAGGCGCCTATCACTCTTGAGCAAGTGCGGCAAGCACTTAACTCTTGTGATGTGCGGAGGCACTTTGAAGGAGACAATGACGATGAAGCTAGTGGGCTCTTTGTGAGAGGCCGTACTAGCCAATAGGGAAGGAGCAAATCAAAGTACATATCAAAGTCTCGTGTGAACAATAAGAATGTGGAGTGTTGGGGCTGTCACAAGAATGGGTACTTTGAACGAGATTGCCCTATGTCAAAGTCCAAAGAAAAGGCGAGTGCATCCATTGTTGAGCAGGTACATGATTCTGATGATGATTATGTACTAACAACATCATGCAATAGTGGAGTCTATGACAACAAATGGGTGGTAGACTCTAGTTGTACTCTACATATGACATTCCGAAGAGATTGGTTCAGTAGCTATGAGACAAGTGGAGGAACCGTAATAATGGGCAATAATGCAACTTTTAAAATAGTTGGCATTGGTTCAGTTCGGGTTCGCTGCCATGACGGAATCGTGAGGACTATTACAAATGTCCATCATGTTCCTGATCTGAAGAAGAATTTGATCTCTATGGGTATTTTGGATAAACAAGGCTACAAGTACATGAGCGAAGGAGGAACTATGAAAGTGACTAAAGGGTCTTTAGTCATGCTGAAGGCCAAGCTGTAGGATGGCCTCTACACACTAGTAGGAAGCACCATTGTTGGCTCTGTAAATGCATCTACATCGCAGTTGTCTAATGATGACAATGCAAGATTATGGCATATGAGACTAGGTCATATGAGCGCACGAGGACTGGAGATGTTGAGCAACCGCAACCTTTTGAATGGTGAGAAGATCAACACACTTGAATTTAGTGAGCACTGCGTCTTAGGGAAGCAGAAGAATATTGCGTTTCTCAACCACACTTATCCAAATCAAATCACGAATAAGCAACGGGTCTTCAAAGATGGGAGGGGTGCTAGACTACATCCATTCAGATTTATGGGGTCCCTCTAAGCTTCCATCGAAGGGAGGAAAGAGGTATCTTCTCACATTCATTGATGATTTTTCACGAAAGGTTTGGGTGCATTTTCTGAAGGCAAAAGGTGATGCTTTTGAAGAATTTAAAGAGTGGAAGATTTTGGTTGAAAATCAAATGGAGAGAAAAATCAAGTATCTTTGCACAGACAATGGCTTGGAGTTTTGCAGTGAAGAGTTCAATGATTTCTGCAAAGTTCATGGGATCGCAAGACATAAGACGGTCAGCACACATCACAATAGAATGGAGTTGCCGAGTGGATGAACGGAACTTTTCTTGAGAAGGCTCATTATATGCTCTTACAAGCCAAAATGTCCAAAGTGTTTTGGGCTGAAGCAGTTCACACTGCTTCTCATATTGTCAATCGATCTCCAGCATCAGCGATTGACTTTAAAACTCCGAATGAAGTATGGTTAGGTGAATCCTCTAACTATTCATACTTGCGAATATTTGGGTGTCCTGCTTATTATCATGTTAATGAAGGAAAGCTTGAACCAAGAGCTAAGAAGGCCATATTCGTAGGGTATGTAGATGGAGTAAAAGGGTACAAACTTTGGTGTTTGTCTTTACTCAAATTTGTAGTTAGTAAAGATGTTACCTTTGATGAATCCTCTATGCTTGATCCTCGTAAAATTTATGTGGAGTTATCAAGAAACGAGAACAACGAGCAGGTGGAGCTACCGATGGAGCTTACCAAGGAAAAGGATCAAGAGACTCAAATTGATGAATCAAAAGATGCAGATCTTGAAGAACTTGCTGTAAATGAACCATACACAATTGCGAAGGGAAGGGAAAAAAGGCAGATACGAATACCGGAACGTCTCATAGAGTAATCAAATCTGATTGCATATGCGTTTGTAGCTGCAGAAGAAGAGATTAAGGATCTCGAGCCCTCCTCGTATGTTGAAGCAACTTCTTGCAAGGATGCTGCACAATGGCGGTTAGCCATGATAGAAGAGATGAAGTCTCTTCACAAAAAGGAGGCATGGGTCTTAGTTAAAAGGCCAAAGGGGAAGAGGACAGTTGGATGCAAATGGGTCTACAGAAAGAAAGATGGTATTCCAAAAGTGAAAGATGCTAGGTTCAAGGCGAGATTGGTTGCAAAGGGTTTCAGTCAGAAGGAGGGAATTGACTACAATGAGATATTCTCTCCAGTTGTGAAACATAGCTCAATTCGCGTGCTACTAGCATTGGTTGCACAATTTGATTTAGAGCTTCAACGGCTTGATGTCAAAACTGCTTTCTTACATGGTGATCTAGAAGAGACCATCTATATGGATCAGCCTGAAGGTTTCCTAGCTGAAGGAAAAGAAGATCATGTATGCCAACTGAAGAAGTCCTTGTATGGTTTGAAGAAATCCCCTCGCCGGTGGTATAAGAGGTTTGATACATTCATGACTACACATGGATTCTCGAGGAGTGCATTTGATAGTTGTGTGCATCACAAGAAAATGTTTGGTAACTCTATGATTTATCTATTGTTGTATGTTGATGATATGCTTATTGCTGCTAACAACATCACATAAATAAATATTTTGAAGAAACCGTTGAGCAAGGAATTTGACATGAAGGATTTGGGAGCTGCAAAGAAAATCCTTGGAATGGAGATTTCATGAGAAGACGGTGTTGTACATCTTTCTCAGAAGAGGTACATCAAAAAGGTTCTTGAGAGATTCAATATGCAAATGAGCAAACCTGTAAGTACACCGTTTGCTTCTCATTTCAAGCTCTCAGAGTTACAAATGCCTCAGTCTATGGATGACGTGGAGCATATGTCAAAGGTTCCCTATGCTAGCGCAGTTGGCAGCATTATGTATGCTATGGTGTGCACACGTCGAGGTGGCAGCATTATGTATGCTATGGTGTGCACACGTCTAGATATTGATCAATCTGTAAGTGTGGTAAGTAGGTACATGGCAAATCCAAGAAAAAGGCATTGGTTAGCTGTCAAGTGGATATTGAGATATCTCAAAGGAGCTTCTGATGTTGGCCTAACCTTTCGAAAAAGTGAAGGTATTTCAGTTCTCGGTTATGTAGATTCTGACTATGCAGGGGATCTTGATAGAAGGAGGTCCACAATAGGATACATCTTTACTCTCGTTGGTAGTGCCGTTAGTTGGAAATCGACTTTATCGTCGATTGTCGCTCTGTCTACAACAGAGGCAGAATATATGGCAGCAACAGAGGTGGTGAAAGAAGCTATCTGGTTGAAAGGTTTGGTGGCAGAATATTGAGTTTGGTTCTGCTGGAATCAACTCTAAGATGTGATAGTCAAAGTGCTATTCATTTGATTAAAAATCAAAGATTTCATGAGCGCACCAAACACATTGATGTCAGATTCCATTTCATTCGAGATGTCGTTGAAGAGGGAGCTATCAAGGTTGAGAAGGTTATGACAGACAATAGCGCTGCAGACATGTTGACCAAGATAGTCCCGCTTGCCAAGTTTGCACACTGCAAGGCCTTGGCGGGAGTATGCATCAATTGATGCAACTCTGAGGGAACAACTGCTAGGTGGAGCTAGTATGTTTAACAAAGGTTTGATTCTTCTTGTTTCTTACAACGGGATTGCCGTGTAAGCTTAGAAGTTTTGGCCAGAGTTGTTCATACACATGCTCGGAACGCAAACCAAGGTGGAGATTGAAAGAGTTGGTTTGGTCCTTGTGGAGACAAACCTAATAAAGATGAATTAATGTGAAGATTTGGTAGGAAGATAATTCTTGGTACAAAATAAAAGGTCAAGATAGTATCTTTGTAGGTGAAATTTAGGTAAACCATAAAATGGTTTCACATTTTAAACTTTGACATTTTGACACATAGTGATGTCATGGATGACATCAATAGGAAGAATTCACTCCTATAAATAGGTAGCTCTTAATTCATTTGTAACACATCTCTCACTTGCCTTTTCAACTTCTAAGACATTTAATCTTCTCTCTCTCTTGTAGTATTTTACTTGTATTCTTTTTGGAGTGAAATAAATATTGGTGCAGTTGTTCTCTAGTGGACGTAGGATCATTCTGATCTGAACCACGTTAAATATTGTTGTTCTTCCTTGTTCTTTATTTTCACATTTCCGCTAATAGTATTCTTAAAGGGTCCTAAGACCAGCAATCGCAGTGGGCGTATATTACACCTAGAGTGCTTTTCACAAATTCAAGAGTGTTTTACTATCATTTTATGATCTTGTTAATGTATGATTTGCTGTGTAGTGCAAACAATACCCAGAAAAGCCACTTTATGGTGGGGGGATTCTAAAGGATAAGTTGCTGGAGTTTCAAGTGTTTACGAGGGCTGATGGAATAACAGTCAATTTGCCTATTTTCAAACTACAAGATATCACCCCTGGCACCATTTATTCTTTTTCCAGTTGAGTACATGGTAATCACATGTTTTCTCTCCAGTTTTATTCCAAATATGATAATCTATATATTTTTTTTTGACAGCTTGGATTAAGATAAAAAATGCAGATTCTGCTGTCATAACAGCAAGCGTGGGTGACAGAGATTCAGAAGAATTATGTGTAGGCACTGTAGATGCAAAGCCTGGATGTTGGTCTTTCCTCAAGGGTGGATTTGTTGCTTCTACACTTAATATATCTTCCATATACTTAAAGGTGTGTCTATTTGTTGCCTTGCCATGCCTTGCTCATAGAATCTACATATCAAGTATTTCTTTCCTCTTGCAGAATTCAGATCAACAAGACTTAGAAATTGAAATTGCAAGTGCTTCATTGCAGCCTTTCACTGAGGAGCAATGGCTGTTGAATCAGCAAACAAAAATTAATATGGTAAATATGTTGAGTAGTGCTTTCTGATTTCATTTCATTGAAAAATAAGAATTGTGAAAAGAAGTTTGTTCAGGCAAGGAAGCGGGCTGTTACTATCCACATCGCAAATAAACAAGGAGCTAGACTTGAAGGTGCATCACTAACAGTAGAACAAGTTTCCAAAGATTTCCTCCTTGGATCTGCTATTGCATATACCTTTATTGGTAATACCCCTTATCAGGTCTGTCTAAAAAATCCATCATATAGGACTAGGAGAGTGGAGTGGGCGCACAGTTCAATTATTTTTTCTATGTCACTTTATTTTTTCCATTTGATAATCCAGCTTCGTTCCGTTATCAGAACTGGTTTCTCGAGCGATTCAATGCTGCAGTTTTTGAAGATGAAATCAAGTGGTATACGACAGAGCCCAAACAGGGGCAACTTAACTATACTTTAGCAGATGAGTTGCTAGAATTTGTCCGAAGAAATCAGATCACAGTTAGAGGTCACAATATTTTCTGGGAGGACCCTAAATATACACCAGTCTGGGTTCAAAATCTTACAGATTCTGAGCTGAAATCAGCTGTAAACTCCAGGATTCAGAGTCTTATGTCCAAATACAAAGATGAATTCGTTCACTGGGATGTTAACAATGAACTACTTCACTTTAATTTCTATGAGCAAAGGCTGGGACCAAATGCCACACTTGAATTTTACAGGACAGTACACCAACAAGACCCTTTGGCAACCTTGTTCCTCAATGAATTCAATGTGGTGGAAAATTGTGATTCTACATCCACGGTTGATAAATATATATCAAAGATTAGGGAGCTCAAAGAAGATGGCATGTCAATGAATGGAATTGGCCTTGAGGGCCATTTTGGAGCTCCCAACTCCCCTCGAATAAGAGCTACTCTGGACAAATTAGCAACGTTGGGGCTTCCCATTTGGCTCACAGAAGTCGATATCAGTGATACATTTAGCAGGGAAACACAGGTCTAATATTGCTTAGCAAATTAGTTTTCTAAATTGTATGTATGTATGTGATTGATTATTCAAATTTCCATTTATTGAGTGACAGGCCATTTACTTGGAACAAGTATTAAGGGAGGGCTTCTCACATCCAGCAGTGGATGGGATAATGCTGTGGAGTGCTATTAGGAGAAACAAATGTTACAGAATGTGCCTTACAGATCCGGACTTAAATAACCTACCAACTGGTGATGTAGTGGACAAGCTTCTCAAGGAATGGGACACTGGGGTTCTCAAGGGCCAAACAGATGACCATGGGTCTTACTGCTTCTATGGTTTCCTTGGTGAATATAAACTAACTGCTAGTTATGGGGGTAAAGTTGTCGATGCAGCATTCTCCCTTAGCCCCAGTCATGAGACTAAGCATTTTAGCGTTCAGCTATGACTGATTGACTCACTAGTACTAAAACAAAATGCATACTTATTTATATATAACTTTAAGAAAGGAGCACTCAGATGTACGCATTTTCTTTTTCTTGTCTCAAGTTAATGTACTAGGCTAATATAACAGCAAGCCTAACTAAGAAAATCTTGTTATCATCAAGTAATTACTATCATGCATCAGCTTTGCCCTTTTAGCTGGACAACAACTAAATATATATAGAGGATCATCCTAACGCAATCTGCTATGAACTCTTTTTATCTAGTCCAACCATGGCTAATGTATTCTTTTTAGTGAAATAAAATCGTGAAACAGTAATAAATTGTAAAGCAACTACAAAAAAAGAAGCTAATTAGCCTTTAATACTAGTGTTACTTGTTTGGTTTGCCTACATAAACAAATCACTTAACATCAAGAGTAGAGATAGAAGTGGGATGAGATGAATAATTTTTTTCTCAAAGTAAACATTTGGTTTTGGCATAAATTTGAGATGGTAGTTGAACCGATAAGCATCCCTATGTAGTTACCAACTTGGGATATATTATAAGTAAAATAAACCGCGTTAACTTTTGGAACTATCAAAGTATGCTAGAGGTCCAACAATAGCAGCATTAATGTAAGTAGCAGGCTCTGAATGACTATAATCTGTACGTTGATCTGGGAAGAAATCATTTTGATTTGGACCTCCCACAATGGCTCCAACTAATATGTTAGGGTTAGGATTTGCTGTATAGTAGAATGGTTGAAATCCAGCATCACAACTAAATGATTGTGGATGCATTGCCAAAGAAGGTAAAGATGATCCTCTGTGGTGAACTCTTCGTGGGTAGTTTCTGCCATACCCAACCATGTATGATATTTTCATTGGATTCTTTCCCAAGATATAGTCCACCTAAAATGAAATAACAAAATGAAATGTCATTAAAGAGTGACCACATTTAATTTTTTTATAAAAAGTAAAGGATTTGATTTACCTGTCTTTTTGCAACGCTTCTAATTGTCTTTTCTGTAACGAGGAGGCTTCCACAGTTGAAAGTATGGCTTTTAGTTGCCATGTATTTGGCATAAGTGGTGAGCAGACAAGTAATGGATGTCACATATTGAAGGTTTTCTTCAGGTAGCTTGTAAATTAAGCCCCCTGTACGTACGTAATAATATGAGTATTAATTAAGAGGAAAATTAACCAACAGATTAAATCTAGTCCTGCTCCCGCCTCACCTTTTGTATATTGGGTGCTTGTATAAGGTGAGTTGGGTAGTACTTTACATACAAAGTCTTGCGCATGCTGTTTGAATGAATCAAATCTATTGTCATTTCCAACCACGCTTCTCTGCATTATATATATTATTAGAGACAATTAAAGAAGGGAAATTTAGTATAAATGTAGATGGAATAATGTACCCTTGACATAAGAACATGAGCACCAGCATACTTGTTGTCCCAGCTGAATAAATCTGGTACATCATTGGCTCCCAAGGTGTTTATCAAGTTTAAATAAGAAATGTCATTTGTTGCTCTCAATAGCCATGCTGCTCCCCAATATAGCTCATCCTTATAACCAGAGTATGAGCAATAGAATGGGCAAGCTGCAGAGCCTAGTGAATCACTATAAGACCCTCTGTATTGAACTGCAAACCTGAATACTTTAACTGCATTTCCCAGTAGCTTTTTCGAGTACACCGGATCAACAGAACGGAAAACCAATGAGGCAGCAGCTAAAGCAGCAGCCATTTCTCCAGCCACATCAGAGCCAGGATTGCTCGGAGACACATAATAGACGCTTCGGACAGTGTCCATATCTTCAGGCCTTTCCCAACACTTGTGATCAGCATTTGGGTCACCAACACCAACGAATAGCTTGTTTGGAGCAGCATTTGCACATTTCAAAAAGTAATCGGTGGCCCAACGGATGGCAGCCCGTGCATTTTGTAATTGGGGGCCCATTCGCTTCCCATACTCAAGTGTATTCCAAGAGAGCATTGTCGTAGTATATGCCATTGGGAAATTGAACTTGACATTATCACCAGCATCATAATACCCTCCACTTAAGTCCACCTGCCCAAAATCATGAATAACCATGCCAAGCATATTTAAATTTAAGTATTGTGGAGATTCACACTAATAAATTTAAGAAGAAAAAAAGAGTTACTTTAGCAAGTGAACCATCTTCAAGTCCAGAATTACCCCTCCAAGAGAGTCGCTGGTTTGGGGGGAGTTTCCCGGATCTTTGTCCTTCAAAGAACAAAATGGACTTTTCAAGAGCATCTCTATAGTCTTGGGCACTAGCCAAAGAGAAGAAGAGAATGAGGCAAACACAAACTTTCATTCTAAACAATTAATGATTTAGTTAGTTAAGGAATGTTGAGACAAATCACCCTTTCTTTATATAGGCACAATCTCAACAACGCTAATTAAGGCTTTATTGTCATTTCCTTTTCAAAAATAGCAAACATATTATTCACTACTCGAAAAGGTAATCCATGTCACAAGGAAGCGCCTTACAACTAGTTTAGGTTGACCAACTATTTCAACCTCGCTCACCTAAACACTAAACAAACCAAATCAAACTATTCAAATACCAAAACATTTAACTCTCCAAATAACACAAAAATTTACTCTATTCACATCAAATCAATAAATGAAAAACAAGTATTTTCTCCCAATTTATCATATTCTTCAATTTCCACTCACAAAAATCTATTTATATTAATAAATATTTACTTTTTAACTTTTATTTTATTTTTAATGAAATGATTTACATAGGGGTGGAAATTTTCACCCCCCAACTTTGCTTTTAAAATCAAATTTCCCCCTCAATTTTGAACAATAATCAAACTCCCTTAATCCTAAAAGGGTCTGATATGCCCCTCAACTTTGTCATTTAGAGCTGATTTACCCCTTAATTATGAAAGTGGCTCATATATACCCCTACTGATATACAAATGGCTCACATATATAACGAGAGGTATATCAACCCTAAAATGCTTATCATACCCTTTCATTATCAACTTTTTTTTCTTCTTTAAAAATCCTGATATTTTTATTTTTTGAATTCATGTAACAATTTTTTCATAAAAGTATAAACATTATTGTAATCAATTAAAATTTATTAAATATAAATTTATAAAATGATTCAGATTATATTAAATTCATGAATATATTAGTCCAAATAAATATTATGGATTAATATAATTGGATTCATTATTCAAGTCCAATAAATATGAACTTAATTAAATTCAAAATTAATTGATTTGGGCTACAATAGATGAGCCCAGTTTTCTAAGTCCAATTTCATCTCATTCTAGAGGCCCATTTTGTGCCACGTGGCATGCCAAATCAAACAAAGAAGCCAATAGGATCGTGCCATGTGTCTAAATGACAAGCCTGCTCCATAAAGCCCATATGCCATGTCACTTAAATCTGATTGGCCGAAGGGAATCCTGTTCTAATCACAACTCCTCTATTCTAAAACTATAAATAGGGGTCCTCATAATTCAGAAAAGAGACCGAAAATTCTAAATAAGAAGCTAGAGAAAGCGCGTGGTACAAACGCCATAAATTTCTCTATAAGCTACAAGTTTAAAAATTCAAGCATTCAAGTTCAAGAACGATCAAGATCAAGACCATCGGATTCAAGAACAAGCTCGAAGCCCTTGAATCCAAGTAAAAGTCAAGATCAAGATAAAATTTAAGTTAAAGTTCATCGAAGATTCAAGAACAAGCTTTAAGGCCCTTGAATCCAAGATCAAGTTCAAGTCAAATTCAAGATCAAGCTCAAGAGCCCTTGAATTTATATCTTAAAAGACAAATTCAGAGGAATCATAGAGATTGTAACACTCGCACTTTGAAATCAATAAATACGATTGTTGCATTATATTCCAGTCTTGATTATTGTTTTCTCGATGTGAATTTTATTGTCTATGAATTCTGGCACGTCCAATGGGACAATCTCTACCTCTCATCTCAACTTTTCAAGAATCAAAGAATATCGAGATGACTTCCAAGAAGATCAACTCTCAATCAACTGCCTCTAAGGCCACTAACTCAAAATTCTCTACTGAAGTTGAAGGAATCCTCGGTGTTACCTTCGGAAGCTTTGAAGCTGTCACGAGGAGCAAGGCTGCTACGCTAGGACAACAAACACTTCAAGTATTGTCCACATCAACTCCTATTTTTGGGTCTTCGACTTCAAAAGGATCAAGGTCCTCCACAAATGCTTTAGAAGAAGGAAGCAGCATTGCTGAAAAGATCAAGAAGACCTTAGCTCTACTTGAGTAATCTAGTTCCAAGAACTCTTCCATAAAGGGGAATTATGATTCAACTAGTGAATCATCTCCACATACATCACGTAATGTGAGTCCATTGAAGATCAACTTGCTCGATAATCCATGCTACTCTCTTACATCCCCAATGATCATGCAAGCAATGGTAACTGATACTTCTTCCACTGAGGAACAACTTCCAAATCTGATAAAGATGATTGATGGATTGACAAAGCATGTACAACATCAAGAGTCTCAAATTGATAAATTGATGGATAGGATGGAAGGCCTTTTAGATGGAGAAGCTAGTCATGCGCCTGGAAAGGGTGTTGAAGTTCAAGAGATTGAAAATCCTGCGAAGCAAGCACCGCTTGTTAATGAGATACTAGTTTCTTCTGAAAGAATAATCCCACTCTATCGCTTGAAGGAATTCATTGAAGGAACAATCAAAGATAAGTATGAAGTCTCCACCAAGTCTTCTCATATGTATGCCAAGCCATACACCATAAGAATTGATAGCTTCAAAATGCCGGCCGGTTATCAACCTCCCAAATTTCAACAGTTTGAGGGTAAAGGAAATCTAAAGCAACATGTTGCACACTTTGTGGAGACAAGTAATAATGCTGGAACTTATGGAGACCATCTTGTCAAGCAGTTCGTCCGCTCTCTAAAAGGAAATGCCTTTGATTGGTACATGGATCTCAAGCCTAATTCTATCGATAGTTGGGAGCAACTAGAGCACGAGTTTCTCAATCGCTTCTATAGCACAAGGAGTACAGTGAGCATGGTTGAACTCACCAATACTCGCCAAAGGAAGGATGAACCGATTATAGATTTCATAAATCGGTGGAGAAACGTGAGCCTAAATTGTAAAGATAGGCTTAGTGAAGTTTATGCAGTAGAAATGTGTATCCAAGGAATGCACTAGGAGCTTCTGTACATCTTACAAGGAATAAAGCCAAAATCTTTCGAAGATATAGCCACTCGCGCTCATGATATGGAGTTGAGCGTGTCCTCTGCTGGAAAAGATATGACATTTGTCCATGATCCTCGCAAAGGAAGAGAGAAGCAGGAACCCAAAAGATGGAGCAAATTTGCGCCCAAGAATGACAACAAAGAATCCATGAATTTCAATGTGTCGCCTGTGAAGCTTACTACGAAGGAAAGTAAGAAGCAAAGTGTGAAAACAACTTTCCAAGTGCATTCGAACCAAAAGTCGGTCCTAAGGGAGATGCAAGAAAAGGAATACCCCTTCTTGGATTCTGATGTTTCTGATATTTTTGATGAGTTGCTTGAGTTAAAGCTCATTGAGTTGCCAGAGATGAAGCGACTTGATGAAGCTGGAAAAACTGATGACCCAAATTATTGCAAGTATCATAGACTTGTAAGTCACCCTCTTGAAAAATGTTTTGTCTTCAAGGATAGAGTTAAGCGATTGGCTAGAGAAAAGAAGATTGTCCTTGATGATGAGAAAGTTAGTTCTAACCAAATCTCTCTCACATTCGGCTCGCTCAATCCGGTCAAAATATGTATCTCAGGAAAGCATGAAGAAGAGTCATTGGAGCAAGACAAACCTCAAGTTGATATAGATGGTGATGAAGGCTGGATTCTTGTGACTAGGTGAAGATGCAACAAGTCAAGCTTACGAAAAGAATCATCCAATAAACCGATTAGGAGGAAGATGGTGAGGAAACTAGAGAAGCATAAATCAATCAAGCGCCCAAAGAGGGCAAAGGTAGAAGTGCATCATTACCAAAAACCCCGACGTCTTGTGATTCTAGAGAAATTCTTACCAAGTTGGTTTTGCACAAACTCTACTCAAGACAATGTCGAGGCATCATGTTTCAATGCTGATAAGGAAGAAACAATTAAGGTGTCTCCTACTGACAAATAAGGAACAACGAGTGAATCCTCACCAAAAGTGTCTCCTAGTGACGAAGAAGAAGCAACGAGGGAAATTTCGTCAATGATGTCTCCGTCGACTTCTGAAAAACCTATTGAACCTTCTTCACAAGAAGCACATGCATGTGATACAAAAATCACATTTAGAGATAATGATCTTCTATTTGGTGAAACACTACACAATCGTCCTTTGTATATGGTGGTCACGTGATAGAGAAGAGGATAAATAGAATCCTAAGATGAAGGATCTGGAGTCAACATTCTGCCTATCCACACATTGAAAGAACTCGGCATCACGACTGAAGAACTTAGTGAAAGTCGTTTGTTGATACAAGGATTCAATAAAGGGGGATAGAGGTCTATATGCTCTATTAAATTAGAAATCCACATGGAAGATTTGCAATCAAACGCATGGATGCATGTGATCGATGCAAAGACTTCGTACAATATATTGCTTTGCAGACCTTGGGTACATGAGAATAAAATTGTCTCATCTTCCTACTTTCAATGTTTGAAGTATCTTGAAGGTGGAATTGAAAGGAAGATAGTTGCGGATGATAATCCTTTCACGGAAGTTGAGACATACTTCGCCGATGTAAAATTCTATTTGAAGAGTTATGTTATCAAGAGGGCAAAATTTGATGACGTTAAATCAATCAAATTTGATAAAATCACAAGCAAAAGAGTTGATGTGGCTGTCGGAAAGGTCAAAGTTGACACTAAAGAACCTTGTCCTATTCTGAATAAAGGAAAGAACATGTCTTCGAAGAAGAAGTTGACTTTTGTACTTCGCTATGTTCCAAAGGTGAAGAAAGAGGAAAATCAATCATCTAACCATCAAGAGAATGCACCAAGAGGATTAAATCTTCCTATCAGACAGATTGATGTAATAAACTTATCTTCGAAGCTATTATAAAAGTTAATCGCTCAAAATCAAGTGCAAGATATGACACTCCCTACAAAATGCACAAGAGAAGACTTTGATCCCAATGCTTACAAGTTATTTGTGAAGGCTGGATACAATCCTAATGAGCCATCAAAGTTAGGGAAACTTCCATCAGAAGATACAACCAGACAAGCACATGAAGGCTTAGGCTATAGCCAATCGCCGCCAATTCGCATTTCCATAAGAAGGGCAAGCAATTACCATATAACTGTAGAAGATGATGTCACTGCTTCCAATAAAAAGCCTTCCATCTTTGATCGACTTGGAGAATCGACTGCAAGAACTTCTGTGTTTGAAAGGTTAGGCCCATTGAAGAAGAAAAATAACAAGCATCAGAGAGTTATCTAAGAGTGACAACGCTTGCTTCACTTATGATCCAAAAGGATTTCAAAAGTTTGATTCCTTCTAGAATGAGGCGGTGAGTGGAACTTGTGGTATTCTTATAAAAAGGAACTAAAGGCAAAGACTCACACTGTGGTTTACACCAAGGAGTGCGAGGAAGGTGAAGAAAGTGTAGGCTTCTCATATCATGTTACAATCTAGAATGAGCACGATGTCTTGCCTCAAATAAAGATTGATGAAGAGTTGGAAGATATTGTCTGGTGTTATCACATATCTGTCAATGACAATGATCCTCTTGAAGAGGAAGATGCCAGAGATGCTCCACCAGAACTTGAAGAAGGAGTGAAGACCACAATAGATCTGTTAAAGAAAGTTAACATTGGCACTGATGAAGACCCAAGGCCTACTTTCTTGAGCGCCTTTCTTGAAGTTGATGAAGAAATCGCTTATATGAATATACTCAGAGAATATAGGGATGTCTTCACTTGGAGTTATAAAGAAATGCTTGGCTTGAGTCCTAAAGTAGTGGTCCACCAATTGGCAGTCAAGAATGGTGCTCACCCTGGTAAGCAGGCTCAAAGACGTTTTAGACTAGACTTTATTCCATTAATAGAAAAAAGAAGTTAACAAACTCATTGAGGCTGCCTTTATTCATGAAGTCAAATATCCTACATGGATTTCAAGTATTTTTCCCGTAAGAAAGAAGAATGGCCAAATTCGAGTTTGTGTTGACTTTAGAGATCTCAATAATGCATGCCCTAAAGGTATTTCGCCATCGGTTATGAGGTGATGTCATTCATGGATGGTTCTTCTAGCTATAATCAAATTCGCATGGCACCGAAGGATGAAGAACTCACCGCATTTCGCTTGCCTAAAGGTATTTATTGCTACAAGGTAATGCCTTTTGGTTTAAAGAATGTTGGTGCCACATATCAAAGGGCTATGCAAAATATATTTGATGACTTGCTCCATAAAAATATTGAATGCTATGATGATGATTTGGTGGTGAAGTCGAAAAAGAGGAGCGACCACTTGAAAGACTTAAGAATGGTGTTTGAGTTGCTTTGAAGGTATCAACTAAGGATGAATCCGTTGAAATGTGCCTTTGGAGTTACTTCTAGAAAGTTCCTTGGCTTCATTGTCACATCGAGGGATTGAAATTGATCAAGCCAAAGTTGATGCAATTTTGAAGATGCCCGAGCCTCAAGACATTCATGAGTTAAAAAGCCTTCAAGGAAAGTTAGCCTACTTGAGGAGGTTCATCTCAAATCTAGAAGGAAGATGCCAACCATTCGATTATCTCATGAAGAAAGGTTCTCCCTTTAAATGGGACCAAACATGGATGCCTTTAAAAGTATCAAATCGTATCTAGCAATACCTCCAGTTCTAGCAGCCCCTATACCTAGAAAGCCATTGATACTCAACATTGCGGCACAAGAAAGGTCTGTAGGAGCCTTGTTAGCTCAAGAGAATAGTGAAGGAAAAGAAAACTCTCTTTATTACTTGAGCAGAACGATGACATCAAATGAGTTGAACTATTCACTAATCGAAAAGTTGTGCTTGGCGCTAGTCTTCTCAATTCAAAAGATGAAATATTATTTTCAAGCTCATGTTGTTTGCCTTATTTCTAGAGCAAATCCCATCAAGTTTGTTATGTCAAAACCTGTCCTTAGTCACCGACTAGCAAGATGGTACCTCCAATTCCAACAATTTGAGATCGTGTATATCCCTAAAAAGGCTGTGAAGGTACAAGCATTGGTAGACCATCCAATACCAGATGATTGGGAGCTAAGCGATGAGCTTCTTGATGAAGTTGCGATGGCTATTGAAATTCAACATCCTTGGAAAATGTACTTTGATGGGGCTGCACATCGTGGCGGAGCTGGCGCTGGCGTGGTGTTCGTCACTTTGCAAGAAGAGATTCTACCATTCTCATTTACCTTGAAGCAACATTGTTCCAACAATGTCGCTGAATACCAAGCATTGATACTTGGGCTCGAAATAGCTATCGACATGAATCAATTACAGTTACAAGTCTTTGGTGACTCTCAATTGGTGATCAATCAACTCTTGGGAAGCTACGAGGTCAAGAAACCTGAATTGCGCCCTTATCATGATTATGCTCAAAAGTTGATAGGATGGCTTGGAGATGTAGCCCTCCAACATGTGCCTAGAAAGGAGAATAAGAAAGCTAATGCTCTAGCTTTAGCGCTGGCCCTTCCTGATCAGATACAAGTTACTATCTGCCAAAAATGGGTAGTACCACCGCCAAACTAAGATGAAGATGAGCTTGAGCATCTCGTCGTTGTATCTGAAGCTGCAAGGGAAGATTGGAGACAACCTATTATCAACTATTTGTATTAGGGGATACTTCCAGAAAATCCAAGAGAAGGACTGACATTCGTCGTCGTGTACCTCACTTCCTTTACTACAAGGACACATTGTATAGAAGATCATTTGAGGGAGTAATCTTGCGATGTTTTGGAGAGGAAGAAGCAATCAAGCTCTGCAAGAAGCACACTCAGGAGTATGTGGATCACATCAATCTAGACCAAAGCTCCACTTTCACATAAAGAGAATGGGGTATTATTGGCCAACCATGGTAAAAGATTGCTTAGACTATGCTCGAAGAGGCCTGCCAATTTCATGCAAATTTCATACATCAGCAGCCCGAAGTATTACACCCAACTATCGCGTCTTGGCCATTTGATACTTGGGGATTGGATGTTGTTGGACCACTACCAAAATCTTCTGGTTGACACTTGTACATCTTGGCTGCAACAGATTACTTCTCAAAATGGGCCGAAGTTGTCACTCTTAAAGAAGTGAAGAAAGAGAATGTTGCAGATTTCATCTGAGTGAATATCATCTATCGTTTTGGCATCCCTCGCTATCTAATAACAGACAATGGCAAGCCATTCGACAATAAGTTAATGAATAAGATTTGTGACCTCTTTGACTTCAAGCAGCGTAAATCTTCTATGTATCATGCTGCCACAAATGGTCTTGCTGAAGCATTCAATAAAAATTTATGCAACCTTCTCAAGAAAGTCATCTCCAAGTCCAAACGAGATTGGCATGAAAGAACGGAAGAAGCTTTGTGGGCATATAGGAAAACATACTGTACACCGACTCAAGAAACACCTTATTCACTTACGTTTGGAATTGAAGCAGTCCTACCACTTGAGCGTCAAATACCTTCCTTAAGAGTTGCTATTCAAGAAGGGCTCACTGAAGAAGAAAATGATTTACTACATCTTGCGGAGTTAGAAGCACTCGATAAAAAGAGAGTAGAGGCTCAATAAAATCTTGAATATTATCAAGCTCGTATATCCTGTGCTTTTAATAAGAAGGTCTGCTTGAGGTGCTTTCAAGTTGGAGATCAAGTCCTCTCAGTAAGAAGACCCATCATTACTTCGCATAAGTCTGGGGGCAAATTTACCTCAAAATGGGGTGGACCATATGTCGTACAAGAAGCATATTCAAATGGCGCTTACAAGCTTGTTGATGCAGATGGCATGAAGATCGGTCCTATTAATGTAAAATTTCAAAAGAGGTACTACCCTTGAAGTAATATGATTCTCCTTAAGGTACGAGCCTAAACTGCTTGTCACTCCTGGCCCGCAAGAGTATAAACTGTGTATGACACACCCAAAAAAACAAACACTCTCCCAGAACTATGTTGTGACTTGATCCTCTTCATTGAGGTACGTAGGTGCTTAGAACCATATTCTAAGTTCAGTTGCATGAGTGTAAAAAAACCACATGTTCCCAATTGATATGCTACATGAAAATCAAAGCTATAAGTATTTTGTTTTATCTTTTGTTTTATCAAACTTTAAGACTTGTACGAAGTATTGATGGGTCAATATGAGGAGCAAACCCTTATAAAAAAATTCACAAGTCAAGTTTGAATTGGCAAACTTTAAAATATGGAACTTGCACTATATTTGTTCATATTAGCATGCAAAATATGGAATGACTTTGAATTGATAAAAGCTCGCAATCAAAATAAAAGATCAAATTTAAGTTGGAGAACGCAATAGATGCATGATATGAGACCAAAAAAAAGGAACTTTATTACCATAAAATTGTCTAAAACATCAATCAAATTCTAAAGAAAGTAAAAAGGGGGAAGGTAAAGAGAAAGCCTAATCTAAACATAACTTGTAGTTGGTCAAATCTTGGCGACTAGCCTCCAAGCGCTCTCTTTTCTGTTCCAAACGAAGGGAATCTTCAGCGTTTAATAAATTCATGTTCTCATACGAAGATATCTCATCCTCTGTAGCTAAAATCTTGGCTTGAATCTCCTCAACCTCCTTTTTAGCAGCTTCTAAAACAGCTTCAAGTTCTTCTCGCTGTCCTTGTAAAGTTGCTAGCTTTTGCTTCACCTTCTTTAGCGATTTCTTGTTAGAAGAAACCTGTTTTACCTTATCACCCTCTTCCACTCTGAATAATTCAAGATGCTCCTTGGCATTGTAAAGAAACTCCATCTTCTTATCTTCATGCATCTTTTCGACAAAATTAGAGTGTTGTTGATCATAGGAAGTGGCAATCTCAAAAAGAGAATTTACCAAGCCCTTCAATGGTGAAAGATCTAATAAATTCATTTTACTTATCTCCTTGAAGATCTCACAAATATCATCTTTGTAAGATGAAATAGAGTCTAGAGAAGTTCTAGAAAGCTTTCCACAAATCTCTTCCCAAAGGCCCGAGATGTACTTCCTTTTGTGGTTGAACACAAAACCATTTCCTTCGAAGACAGACATAGCTCCATTCAGCTTTGGAAGAACTCGAGAAGGCTCATTTGAATTGGGAATCAACCCTTCTAAGGTTTGTTCACGAGAAGTAGATGATGTCCTTTATTCTTGCTCAGTATTTACAGTTAATTTTTCCTTAGGTTTTGATATTGCAGTAGACTCATCGCTAACTTGTGGCCTTTCACGTGGTGATCCCATTGGATGTTCGATAGTGTTGACCTACAAATAAAAAGGGCTGGTCAGCAAAGTCAATTATCCATGACTCAAAGATAAGAAATTCGTGATAAAGAAAAAAGGGGAAAAAGAAAACCTTGTCACTCTGAACTGTTAATGTTCTTGAAGGATTATTGTCACGACCCAGGGTAGCTCCAAGATGTAACACGGTGTACAAGACCCCGAGAGGCCTCATACAAGCCCTTAGCATACATAACATACAAGATATAGAGAAATAAGAGTTCAAAAGAGCATTTTATATCAAAACTTTACTCAAAACAGCGGAAGTCTACAACTTATGTCTCAAAGCCTTCTAATATCATAGAATATGAATAAAAGTGGTAGGGATGTAGCCCAATACAATATCCAACACTGAAAGAAACGACATGAAAATAAGAACAACTAGGCCATGTCCTCAGATGGATGAGGACTCACCAAGTCTTCTTCCCAACTCTAAGTCAATGCTCTAGCCACGAGTGGAAGGTGAATCGCCACGTCCTACACCAAAGAAGTTAATGTAGGCAAGAGTATGCGTTAGCACAATTAAGTACTAAGTATGATAGCAATGCACATAAACACATAAATCATGCTACAGAGAGAGACATAATCATGACATGCAATGGCCAAGCTAAACACATGATAAACATGAGGAACATGAAACATAAAGCATATATCAAGGCCAAAGCAAGCTAAAGCATCCTTCTTCTTTTCTTTACTTCATCATGAGAACACTTGTTCATTAACTTGTGAGGAAAAGCCTTAACCGACATATGAGACCATGTGAGCTATCAACATGGAATCCGGTGACTACCCCACACCGTAAAGGGGTGTCCTACTTGCCAAGGTAAGACCATGAACTTCTTAGCTTATGTGGATCCACTAGCTAGTGTCTATCATAGACCATCACCCTATGGTGGCACATAGGTCATGGGACATGAGTGATCTCCTCTCTTCCTCTCGGTGCTAAGCATAGTTCCCACAGATTAATCATAGTCATAATCTTATCATATCATTAGAAAGCACGGGGGATCTCCCCTACCTTACTATGAGTAGACATGAGGGATCTCCTCTTATCCTTTCCATTAGAATAGCTCCATAGAAGACATGAGGGATCTCCTCTTGTATTGTCTTGGATAGGCATGAGGGATCTCCTCTTGACTATCATAGGGAGGGGGAAAAACATGAGGGATCTCCTCTTGTACCTTTCATTGAATCAACTCCCTATTCTCCTTAGTTAAGAAAATCCTCTCATAATATATCATCAAAGTCTACATGTCATAAACTTAAATGCTTCAATCTCAAAGCACCTTTAAATCATCCTTAACTTCATAAATCATGGGTTCATAAGCTTCACCTCAAAACATGCAATTCAATGCAAGCTAACACTTAGAAAACCATAAATCAAGGCAATTTAGTCATAATTGAGGGAACCCATATAATAGAGGAAAATCATAGATTTTGATTGAACATGCATCTTCTCATAAAAATATCATGTTTTCATCATTCATAGTCTTACATGAAATTCATAGCTTGATAATCATTATCCTTAACTCAATTCATAAAGAGTTCATGCAATTCATCTTTTTCTCAATTCAACCCACAACATAAGCATAATCATAAATTGGGGGAACTTAGCATGGACTCATGGGGTTCGTCAAGTTGCATGTAAATCACGCTAAGTCGTGCACTAGCGTACTTTACCACGCTAGTCGTGCACTATCAACCATAACATCAACAATGGAAAGCATAATGAAGAACCCATAAGAATTTGTCAAAACCCTAGCTCTCTTGGGCAAGACTAAACATTGAAAACCTTAAGGAAAAGAGGACCCATTGGAGGAAAGGCTCCAAATGGTTAATACTATCATACCTTAATGCCAATGCCTTGAAATAAAAGGAGGATTGATGACCTTGATGAGAACCCTAGCTCTCTTTTTTCTTCTTCTTCTAGTTCTTCAAGAGGGAGGAATATTTTTGGGGGATGAGAGTTGGAATGAAGGGATTAGGGCTTAGAAAGTATAAATAAGGCCAGGGTCAAGGGGTAAAATTTTCTAGGATAAGAAATAAACATTTAGGGAAAAGTCCAAAAAGCCCTTAAATAAGACTATCGGGGCCAATCGACGGACAGGATCTACGGTCCGTACATCCATTGACGGACCATCCTGCTCTTCCGTCAATCGATTCAGAAAGTTCATTTTGGACTAAAAATTTGGCCTAGTCTGGAAGGCATCTACGGAACCCATCTACGGCCCATCAACTGGACTACGAACCGTCCTGCTGTTTCGTAGATCAAGGTTCAAAAACTTGGAAAACCTGAAATTTCACAGTGCCATTGACGGTTCCAGCCTACGGCCCGTGAATCCATCTACGGCCCGTAGGTGGCCTCCGTAGGTCACTATCTTCAGGTGAGTTCTGCATTTTTAAAATCCCTTGGAAGCTTGGGGTGTTATAATATCTCCCCCTTGGGAACATTCGTCGTCGAATGAGAATCAAGACATCATGAGAAGGGTAATCGATACGGACTAACAACCCAACCTACCATGCAATCACATAAATGCACATATCCGGGAGGAAACATCAACTCCAAGCTAAAGGATGATCAACACATCATATCATGAAGACTTTATGCAACTTATACTCAAATGCACATAATCATATAAGACTCTTCATAAACATACATAATCAAGGAATCATGGAAATCAATTATGACACATGAGACCAACATAATGAACCATGAGGATCAAGATACTTCAAGCTAGAGTAGCATCGGAAGAAAGAATGAGGACATCACATCACCTCCGACCTCTCATATAATAACCAAAACAAGGAACTCCTTCCGGCAATTTAGTTCCCACACTTACCAATCAAGAAATACATTATCCCCCCTTGGGAGCAAACCCTTCTAATCCTCCTGAATCCATCTCCCTTAATCCAATCATAATACCCAACCTTAATCCACGCATAACCACAAGCTAAAGGATCATAACTTACCAATTTATGCATCTGGGGAATCCTCTTGCTCATGACGAGCTTGAAGTGCATAGAATCAGTTTTGCTTTTGAGCGCTTGAACCCGATGAATTTTAAGGTTGAGTCCGTCTACGATTATCTCCCTCCTTCCTAACCACTAAGGGACAATCCCTTATCTTGTGACCCGTCTTGCCACAACCAAAGCATGCATTAGATCCGGCTAGACAATTGCCCTCATGCTTCCCTCCACACTTAGCACAAGTGGTCGATGAGAATCCACCACCATTCCCTTCTTGAGGCTTAGGGTTAGACACCCTATCTTTATTGAACTTAGGTGGATCATTGGAGGAATTTTAACCGGAAAACCTTTTTCGAGACTTAAAACGATCATGCCCATCGGAACTTGAATGTGAGAAATTACCATCACCGGTCTTAGCCCTCTTGGACTTTCTAAACCTCTCTTTAAGTTTTTCTTCTTCAATTTGTTCGGCATAAACCATGAGGCGAGAAATATCCATGTCATGCACGAGCATGGCGGTGCGGCACTCTTTCACCAACATATCAGACACTCCCGACACAAATTTACTCATTCTTGCCCTTGGGTCGGCAACTATGGACGGGGCATATCGAACCAATTGTGTGAACTTCAAAGCATACTCTTTCACACCCATACTCCCTTGAAGAAGGTTGATGAACTCAAGTACCTTCACCTCCCTCATCTCAAGGGGAAAGAATCTATCGAGGAAAGCATCCTTGAATCTCTCCCACTCTAGAGGACCTTCATCAACCGCCATCTCACTCTTCCATTGGTTGTACCAAATTTGAGCGATACCTTTGAGTTGGTAGGCGGCCAATTCTGCCTTTTCCATCGGTGACACTCCTATGATCATCAACACTTTATAAACCTCATCAATAAACTCTTGAGGATCTTCCTCCACTTTAGAACCGTGAAACTCAGGAGGGTTCATCCAAGTAAAGTCCCTCACTCTTGACGCTGCCGTACCCACATTTGGGTTCACGAGAGGCACAACCTGCCTATTGGCTTGAGCCATCACGACTTGGGCCAACACATGAAAAGCAGCCCTGAACTCCGCATTGGTTACTTGCTCGATCAAAGGATCGGTCGGAACTTGAGGAGCTTCAGCAGGAGTTTCTTGCTCTTCATTCTCTCTCGCATTCCTTCGATAAGCTCTTCAAGACGCCATATCCTAAAACTCGTAGGATAGGGATTAGGAGAGAGATATATAGAGTTAAACGCTATGGTACGACTTAAGAGTAATGAAAGAAGTGGAATTTCTTAAACGTCTTATAGCCTCTCATTCAATAATGTGGCGCGCTTCACACTCATGAACAAGACTCTAATTGACGTGGCTTATGAGACATCCTAGGATCTTTCTAAAACATTGCGCTCTGAATACCAAGTTTGTCACGACCCAGGGTAGCTCCTAGATGTAACACGATGTACAAGACCCCGAGAGGCCTCATACAAGCCCTTAGCATACATAACATACAAGATATAGAGAAATAAGAGTTCAAAAGAGCATTTTATATCAAAACTTTACTCAAAACAGCGGAAGTCTACAACTTTTGTCTCAAAGCCTTCTAATATCATAGAATATGAATAAAAGTGGTAGGGATGCAGCCCAATACAATATCCAACACTGAAAGAAACGACATGAAAATAAGAACAACTAGGCCATGTCCTCAGATGGATGAGGACTCACCAAGTCTTCTTCCCAACTCTAAGTCAATGCTCTAGCCACGAGTGGAAGGTGAATCGCCACGTCCTACACCAAAGAAGTTAATGTAGGCAAGAGTATGTGTTAGCACAATTAAGTACTAAGTATGATAGCAATGCACATAAACACATAAATCATGCTACAGAGAGAGACATAATCATGACATGCAATGGCCAAGCTAAACACATGATAAACATGAGGAACATGAAACATAAAGCATATATCAAGGCCAAAGCAAGCTAAAGCATCCTTCTTCTTTTCTTTACTTCATCATGAGAACACTTGTTCATTAACTTGTGAGGAAAAGCCTTAACCGACATATGAGACCATGTGAGCTATCAACATGGAATCCGGTGACTACCCCACACCGTAAAGGGGTGTCCTACTTGCCAAGGTAAGACCATGAACTTCTTAGCTTATGTGGATCCACTAGCTAGTGTCTATCATAGACCATCACCCTATGGTGGCACATAGGTCATGGGACATGAGTGATCTCCTCTCTTCCTCTCGGTGCTAAGCATAGTTCCCACAGATTAATCATAGTCATAATCTTATCATATCATTAGAAAGCACGGGGGATCTCCCCTACCTTACTATGAGTAGACATGAGGGATCTCCTCTTATCCTTTCCATTAGAATAGCTCCATAGAAGACATGAGGGATCTCCTCTTGTATTGTCTTGGATAGGCATGAGGGATCTCCTCTTGACTATCATAGGGAGGGGGAAAAACATGAGGGATCTCCTCTTGTTCCTTTCATTGAATCAACTCCCTATTCTCCTTAGTTAAGAAAATCCTCTCATAATATATCATCAAAGTCTACATGTCATAAACTTAAATGCTTCAATCTCAAAGCACCTTTAAATCATCCTTAACTTCATAAATCATGGGTTCATAAGCTTCACCTCAAAACATGCAATTCAATGCAAGCTAACACTTAGAAAACCATAAATCAAGGCAATTTAGTCATAATTGAGGGAACCCATATAATAGAGGAAAATCATAGATTTTGATTGAACATGCATCTTCTCATAAAAATATCATGTTTTCATCATTCATAGTCTTACATGAAATTCATAGCTTGATAATCATTATCCTTAACTCAATTCATAAAGAGTTCATGCAATTCATCTTTTTCTCAATTCAACCCACAACATAAGCATAATCATAAATTGGGGGAACTTAGCATGGACTCATAGGGTTCGTCAAGTTGCATGTAAATCACGCTAAGTCGTGCACTATCAACCATAACATCAACAATGGAAAGCATAATGAAGATCCCATTAGAATTTGTCAAAACCCTAGCTCTCTTGGGCAAGACTAAACCTTGAAAACCTTAAGGAAAAGAGGACCCATTGGAGGAAAGGCTCCAAATGGTTAATACTATCATACCTTAATGCCAATGCCTTGAAATAAAAGGAGGATTGATGACCTTGATGAGAACCCTAGCTCTCTTTTTTCTTCTTCGTCTAGTTCTTCAAGAAGGAGGAATATTTTTGGGGGATGAGAGTTGGAATGAAGGGATTAAGGCTTAGAAAGTATAAATAGGGCCAGGGTCAAGGGGTAAAATCGTCTAGGATAAGGAATAAATATATAGGAAAAAGTCCAAAAAGCCCTTAAATAATACTGTCGGGGCCAATCGACGGACAGGATCTACGGTCCGTACATCCATTGATGGACCGTTCTTCTCTTCCGTCAATCGATTCAGAAAGTTCATTTTGGACTGAAAATTTGGCCAAGTCTGGAAGGCATCTACGGAACCCATCTACGGCCCGCCAAGTGGACTACGAACCGTCCTGCTGTTCCGTAGGTCAAGGTTAAGAAACTTGGAAAACCTGAAATTTCATAGTGCCATTGACGGTTCCAGCCTACGGCCCGTCAATCCATCTACGGCCCGTAGGTGGCCTCCGTAGGTCACTATCATTAGGTGAGTTCTGCATTTTTAAAATCCCTTGGAAGCTTGGGGTGTTACAATTATCGACGCTTTGGACTTCTACGGCTACTAAATCAACAGCTTGCCTCTTCCAACATCGATCATTGCTAGTTTTGCTTGTTTCTTTCAAGGCTCGTTTACTAGAGAAAAGAATTTAAGGATATTTCTCTTTATCAGTAGAAGTATGAACTACTTCTTTCTTAGATGCCTTAGGGGAGTTAAGCTTCTTACTTTGATGTTAAGGAGAAAGTGGTGTCTTGGTTTTTGAAAGTGTCTTCTCAATATCTTGACTTTTGTCTTCTAAAAGAGTAACAAAGCTCGACCCAGCTTTCTCCACCAAAACTTCCAAATTATCCTCAAAAAACATTCCATGGGATCTCTCCCACCAAGATAGATATCGGGTAGTGTAAAGCTTCTTTGCAGAAATTATCGCGGGAGGAAATGTCGCTTTAGACATAGTTACACGTGATATGCAAATGCGCCAATAACTAAGGCCTTCATCGAGCAACTGAACACGAATATAATTTTCTAAATAGCTAGGAATATCTTGATGGAAACCAAATTGACGACTAAATCGGTGCGGACTCTATGGTTCAATGACAAAAGAACCTCCCCTCCTCAATGGAAGATAGTTGGAACGAACGCTCATAAAATAAGTAGATTCTAACTCTGGCGCTTTGCCATCATCAATATAATAAGTTGGGTGAGGCCTACTAAGCATGGTTGCATTCCATACAATGCTTTCCCCTCGATGAACACGCTTTCTTGCCTTGTCTTTGTCAAAATATTTTGCAGCACCTTCCCCAGAATATACCACCATTCGTGGTAGAGAAGGCCTGCTAGTAAGCGAATAGTGTGTCTTGAGATAATAAGCAAGCCAACTTTAACATAGTGAATGGGAAAACAAACTCTTATATGGTCTAACTGTGAAGAATTTGAAATTTTATTTAAGCCATGATAGATGCTAGCTAAAACCGAAACCGCAAGGCTAACCCTTCGACCACTCGCCATTAAGCTTGCCGTCTTGAAAGTTTCAGGCCGAATGAAATTCCCTTCTTTAGATGGAAATACAAAGGCACACAACCAACATGACAAAAAGGCCGTCAGATAGTCTCATACTTTTGGTGTTTCGCTCCAAGCTTAGAAAATACTGTCTCTTGAGCACTTAACCATGTGTTTATCTCGGTTGGTATCTCACCTGTCGGATTATGTGTAGATGCCAAGCGTCGAGACTTCTTCTCTTTTCTTGGGGGAGCTAACTCATATTTTAGATCTTTCTTGCACCAAAATTGTATCCATTCACTAAAGGAGACCTCTATATCACCATTATTTTCCTCTTTAAGATGATGAAAGGCAGCAAACATATACTCACAAGTTCGAGGAAGAAATCTTTCCCTCTTGTCATCAAAACCTATAAGTTCTATGGCATTAGGTACCACTTCTTCATAAGGGACTCCGCTAATTGGCAATCCACCAAAAGTATGCAAATCCCAAAGAGATAATGGATGCTTCTCCAGCAGATGTAAGTAATGTATTTGTTTGGGGACACCAAGCTTCACAAAATGCTTGTATAATATTGGAGTTTCGATCATAAGTAAAAAAGAGAAGCAAATACAGCATCACGGATATTAGCATTATTTGAACTTTGCCCATTCTTTCTTAGGACATCTTCTGTCCATTCCCAGTATCCCGAAATTCAATGATATTCACCTTCAAACACAATGTTGTCCCCCAACGCAATTCCTATTGAATCATACGACGACCTAAATTTGGAAGAGTGCTTGTGATATTTGTACCTTGAGGATTTTGTTTCTCAAAGTACCACACTTTGGAGGCTTTAATAGATTTGTGATCGTATTCAGAAGTCCAGTTTTTCATATGAAGCGTGTTCCTCAATTGCGGCCATGGATCAACATAACGACCAACTAAAAAATTCTTCACCAAAAGCTTAGTCTCCACCATGCTACCCCCCATTCCAATGATGAGATATTTGAGTTTAGAAGATGGGCAAGTATAATCCTTGAAGAAAACCATTGTTCAAACTGCATTTTAAAAAAAGGGAGCGTTAGTCTGTATTTATGATGATGCACGAAAGAAGATAAAACTTAAATAAAAAGGCAGCTAAAAAGGGGAGAATAATTTAAGAATTCGGGATCTTGTAAAGCCTTAAGATAGTGATCTCAAGGCGGGGACGTTAAACACATCCTTTCACACCTTATGCTTAAGTATTCAGGATCTTATAAAGCCTCAAGTTAGTGATCCTCAAAGCGGGGGCCTTAAACACATCCCTTCACACCTTATGCTCAAGTATTCGGGATCTTGTAAAGCCTCAAGTTAGTGATCTTCAAGGTGAGGACGTTAAACACATCCCTTTACACCTTATGCTCAAGTATTCAGGATCTTTTAAAGCCTCAAGTTAGTGATCTTCAAGGGGGAGACGTTAAATACATCCCTTCACACCTTATGCTCAAGTATGCGGAATTTTGTAAAGCCTCAAGTTAGTGATCTTCAATACGAGGACGTTAAACACATCACTTCACACCCTATGCTCAAGTATTATCGATCTTGTAAAGCCTCAAGTTAGTGATCTTCAAGGCGAGGACGTTAAACACATCCTTTCACACCTTATGCTCAAGTTTTGGAATCTTGTAAAGCCTCAAGTTGATCTTCGAGGCGGGGACGTTAAACACATCCCTTCACAACTCAAGATCAAATTCTTGCATGATAAAACTCTCCACTATATAGCATCCATGAGACAAATATCAATTTCATGGCCTACGAAAAAACACAACAGAAAAAAAAAGAAACAAAATAAGGAAAAACACACATACATTGTATCTTGATACCTGCACGTTGGACTTCAAGGGATAGCTCCAAAATTGTGGGTATTGATAATGAAAAACAATAAGAAAAAAGCATCTATTTATAGATGCTGAGTTGAGGTGAGGAAATCCTTCTCCAAGGATAACTAAAATTCCTCTTCGACTAGGATTCGGATGCAGAGAATTAATAGAAGTTATATATATATATATATACTCCTATCCGTATTCTGAATGAAATAAGAGTATATTTCTTTTCCTTTTCTTATTTGGATTGGACAGCGCTAAAGCTCAAAGAGCACTAAATTAAAACAATAAATTAAAGTAGAAAAATAGTACTTAGCATTTAATACTAAGTCAAGCTTTTCTTTCCTTGTCACGTAATTCCATGAGAAAATAATAAATAAATAAAAAGTTATGTAATTCAAAAATGTTCCCACATTGGTATATGTTTTTACCAAGGTAATACTTCAAGCACAGTCTATAAAAGATAAAATATCTCGACAAGACTTGAAACAAGGGACATTTGTAATCATTTAAAATTTATTAAATATAAATTTATAAATGATTCAGATTATATTAAATTCATGAATATATTAGTCCAAATAAATATTATTGATTAATATAATTGGGTTAATTATTCAAGTCCAATAAATATGAATTTAATTAAATTCCAAATTTATTGATTTGGGCTACAATAGATGAGCCCAGTTTGCTACGCCCGATTTCATCTCATCATCCTAGAGGCCCATTTTGTGCCACGTGGCAAATGACGTGGCATGCCAAGTCAAACAAAGAAGCCAATAGGATCGTGCCATGTGTCTAAATGACAAGCCCGCTCCATAAAGCCCATATCCCATGTCACTTAAATCTGATTGGCCGAAGGGAATCATGTTCCAATCACAACTCCTCTATTCTAAAACTATAAATAGGGGTCCTCATAATTCAGAATAGGGACCGAAAATTCTAAACAAGAAGCTAGAGAAAGCTCGTGGTACAAACGCCATAAATTTCTCTATAAGCTACAAGTTTAAGAATTCAAGCATTCAAGTTCAAGAACAATCAAAATCAAGACCATCGGATTCAAGAACAAGCTCAAAGCCCTTGAATCCAAGTAAAAGTCAAGATCAAGATAAAGTTCAAGTTAAAGTTCATCGAAGATTCAAGAACAAGCTTTAAAGCCCTTGAATCCAAGATCAAGCTCAAGTCAAATTCAAGATCAAGCTCAAGAGCCCTTGAACTTATATCTGAAAAGGTGAATTAAGAGGAATCATAGAGATTGTAATACTCCCACTTTGAAATCAATAAATATGATTGTTGCATTATATTTCGGTCTTGATTATTATTTTCTCGATGTGAATTGTATTGTCTACAATTATCTTTTGGAAGAAAAATGTAAGAAATACTAATTAAGTATATAAGCTAATGATATATTATAATGAAGTAAATTAGCATAATGAGAAAATAATTTTATTATTAATAATCTAAACACTAATATTTATTTATGCAAGTGAAAATAGCAGAGAATAATAACTATACAAATATATTTCGATGCAAGAAATATAAAATAATTAATTTATGTAATACTTCATTACTTGTTTATTTATATACACAATTGAGAATACCTCTGCCATTATATTACTTGACCCTCATTCTAAAAATGGTTGTTTTAATTTGCTTGCCCAATTTATGAAATCAAAATAATTTTTAAATATTTTTTATTTCTATCCTTAGTATTAAATAACTGCATAAAATAGTAATAGTCAAATTTAAAATTTCAAAGCATTATTAATAATGTTAGTTTAGTAAAATATACCTTTAATTAAAAAAACTTAAGGGGTGTCATATCAAGAAAGACCAAGTAATATGAAACGCATGAACTAAGAGAGTAGAGAAAGACAAAGTATACGCATACATACATACACACATTTAATGTATATTATATTGAAATAATGGTTATAAAAAAAATATTAAATTTTGTGACATTCATAAAATTTATTATTCTACTTATAGTGTTAATGAACTTAAAGAAAAAGTTATAAAGTACCTAGGTTAAAAAATTAATTATATCTAATATAAAGAGGTATTATATATATGTGATAGAACAAGGATAAGATGGACAATGCATTAGAATAAAAGGAGGGAGTTTGATTATTGTTCAAAGTTGAAAGTGGAGTTTGAAAAAAGGCTCATCAAATTATGACTAATTGGAAAAAGACAAAAATCATACTAACTTAGTATTTTCATGTTAAATTACATCAATGATGTGAAAAGCATGTACGTATATAATTTTAAATTCTATAAAATTAATATATTGAAAGACATAACCAACAAAGGAAAGGGAAAAAATGGATAACCTAGCTAGCAATCCGTTGGGTGTAGACCACAACGCTATAAATTCTTATTTCTCATGTGTTTAGGTTAAAGTTGAAATCCGGAAGAATAAATGTTCAATAGCACATGCATCATGCGTGCCTTTAATAATTGAATTCTGCACATTCCTAATTTTTGACACAAACAAATCATGTATTCATATTATTGTTTACCCTTTAATCCATTCTGATCCATAGCCACAATAGCTATGCGCTTCATCCCTATATATATAACATAAATCATTTAGTCAAAACTTGACACTAATTTATTTGGGGCTGTATTAAGATAATTTTATACTTTTGTAAAGATAATGAGTCACTTCCTATATTTAGAGCATGTTTGGCATTACTATTAAAAACTGCTTACTTTTATAAGCATTTTTTATAAATAGCTTTTCAGAAAAGTGTATTTGAAAATAGTAATTTGTGTTTGACTAATTCATTTGAAAAGTGTTTTTGATAAGTAAATTGTGTTTGACTAATCTTTTTTTTAAAAGTGTTTTTTGGAGTCAATTTATGAAAAACGGAAAGTATCAATGTACTTTTAATATTAAAATTATTTCATAAAGAGAAACTATTTTAAATATCTATTATAAATTTTTTTATTAAATTTTCATTTTTATTAAATTAAAATGTATATATTCGAATTTTCAATCAATATGATACATAGATAAATTAAATATTGATATAATCCTACAAAAATATTGTTGTTACCTTTATTATATTCTTGCAAAACAATATGTAAAATCATTTATAAAATATAAAATAATAATATGTAAACGTAAAATAGAATTAAAAAAAATTATTATATAAAAATAAAAAATAAAATTCTTAAATGAAACTTAACCAAACTTATGAGATATGCTAATTAATTAATAGGGGATATATTAGTAAATATATATATGGAATGGATATTTTGGTCTTGAAAAAACAATTTTCTACTTTTGCTTCTGCTTTTATTAAGAAGCATAAATTTTTAATTTCGTCCCAACAGCAGAAAAATGCTTCTGCTTCTATTTAAAAACAGTTTTACTGATTTGCCAAACACCTTAATTTTTTTAAAAATATTTTTTTCTCAAAATTAATACCTTTGACCTCCCAACAACAATGTCAAACATGCGCTTACTCTACTAGAAATACCCTTCTATCATTTTAAAACCAAAAAACTCAAACTTTTTACTCTTTCTCTCTCTCCTCAATGTAATTGTTACACCATGACCCAAATATATGCATTTGATTCGACAAATTATATATATTTTTTTAAATCCAACAAAATATATCTTTTCTTAATGATATATGAGTCACTTTCTATATTTACTCTACTAGAAATGCCCTTCATCATTTTAACCCCAAAAACCTCAAATCTTTTTCACTATCTCTGTCTCTCTGCTCAATGTAATTATTACACCATGACCCCAAAATTGGTACGTTATCCAACAAACTACTGTCTTTGAACCACACAATAGAATGAATAAATGTCACGGGGTAATAATATTCTCTCTAGAAAATAAAACTCCTCTAGAGTATGGACACATTAACGCACCGGAGCACAGAAAAACCCCTCCCCTCCCCCTAGAAACCACCATACCCACCAGAACCCTAGATGAAAACTGTATGATCATGATCGAGGAAGTGCGGGATCCCTACAATTTCAAAGAGAATCATATTCTACATACAATGTGGAAAAAATTCAAAGTTCAGAAACATCCGAAGGTTTCATTTTGTTATCTGAAGAAGACGAACAAATAATATATCAATTGTGATGTCTATCCGTCATTATCAATGTGTTTGGGAGAAGGCTATCACACACCTATCTGAAAAACAAACTAATTGATATGTGGATGCCAACAGAACCTCTAACACTGACAGATCGGGAAAATGACTACCACATTGCTAAGTTCAGTCAACCAGCCAACATGAACAAACCCCTCCATTATGGGCCATGGTTTGTTGCAAGGAACTTTCTGTCTATCAAGAAATGGGAACCCAATTTCATTCCAAAATCTGAGATGCTTACCCACACTACAATTTGGGCAAGATTACCACAACTCCCAACTGAATTCTATGACAAACAAATTATAGAGAAAGTTGGATAGAAAGTGAGGAACCTCCTTAAAATAGACACATGTACCTCATCCACTCTAAGAGGACTGTACGCCCGAATCTGCATTCAAGTGCCCTTGGAAGTACCAGTCAGAATAGAGGTCACCATCGTATGCCACAAACAACGAGTGTTACACGAAGGGGAAGGAATTCTATGCACCAGTGTGGGAGAATAGGCCATACACACAAAAGTTGTACTCATAATGGAAATATAAAGAACATGGAAGCTCATACTCTATCAATATCGACATCGAAGAAGAAATCAGATGGATAGCAAGTCGTCTCTTTCCCAAAAAGGAAAAAACTGACTAAACAGGATGGAGCCACACTTGAGGGCAAAAAATAGAATAAGGGAACCATCATCCCTCAGGTAAGGACTCACACCCCACATCCAGGTAAGTCTCTCGCCACCGCCATCCTCGCTAAACCACCAAGGGATGGATGGACCCCCCCTCCCCTTAGAAAAGAAGGAAATAAAAATAATAAATTATCCCCCAAAAGTGGACCCATTTCCCATTCCCTAGAACCCCTCTCCCCAAATACCAATTATTTGATTAAGAATTTAAGTCTCACCCTTCTCACTACGGGCGCCCATCAAATCCAAAGATCTGAGAAAATAAATAGCCTCCGTAACATTAATTGCCCTAAGCCAAAAGGGCCCCATGGCCAACTCCCCTATTTACCTCCTACGAGGTCTCTCATGGAATTTAACACTCCATCCTCCTCTCACCAGAGTATCTCCTACTCCGAGTAAAATAATCATCACTCCGGATCAGTTAAAGTGACCATAGAGGTCGCATCAACAGACTATCTCATTACTCCACCAAGTAATGAAGAGCGACACCTTTTTAAAGGCCTACCAGACCATCCCCATAAACATCCCAATATAAATAATGGAAAACAACCCCTTTTCATTCCAAACTCCTCAAATCCCTCTGTTGTTCTTTAGGACAACACCATTGCCATCGGACCACACGCCAAGCTCATAGGTGGAGTAGCGCTGCAAGACAAGCAACTAACACGGCAACTGAACGTAAAACAGGCAACCAATGGTCCTGACTCTTCAGGACCCAGTTTTTATGGCACAACTAATCAAGGCAGGTTTGTACCTAGCAATAGAGAGACTAGGACTACAGTTCTGGTTGCAAACCTTGAGATAAACCCAATTAATGAGAATTCTCAACACGATGTCCATGAGCAATCTCAGCTTATTGATGGGGCACACTTTTCAGAGCCTACCCTTATTCCCACTCTTCACATACCTAGCCAACTAATAGAGCTCGTTGTTTGTCCCCTAGATTCCATCGGGGTTCCAACAAATGATATGCCCAAACTACACCTCCCTAAAGAAGTATAAGAGGCCGTTGTTCAAATAAAGAACCTAACAGAGGTTAGGATTGATCTCACGAGGAATGAGGTCTAGACTTAGGCTAATTTACTGTTGATTGTACTTTGGTAATCGTGTAGCTTCATTAAACAACTTCCAATCTAATTAGAGTCAGGACAGTCAATAAATAATGTACAAAAGATTCTTGTATATTGTTGTTACAACAGCAACACTCTACAGAATAGTTACTTTTTTGAATCCCAATAGCAAATTACAAGCAAACTCTAGTGCACTCTCTATGGGATTCAACCTCAACCTAGTTTGGTTACTGTACTTCACATTGATTTCTTTAACCTCGTAAAAAGGGTGTAGTTTGGGTGACATCAAAATTTTGATGCCATTGCAAGGGAGTGCAGTTTAGAATTTTATAATTTAAAGAAATTCATTAGGTAGCTATTATTTTCTTTTTTCAAATTACATTGGTAGATTTTTTTTCCATTATAGGGTTTTCCTAGTTTATGCCAAATATTAGGAGTCATACTCATGGATCCCCTTTGATTCCAATTGATTCGAAAATAAAGAGAACATTCAAGCAATGAAGGCTGAATTTTGCAATGGTTGACGAACATGATCATGGGTTGGTAGTTGAGGCTGCTTTCAAAATGGTTCATGCTAGGGAGATTAGACCTCCACCACTGATGTAAAATGATACTTTCAACATTGCTAGGACTACTGTATTTACTGAATATGAAGGGTTTATTCGATAGTCTACCTTTTGAAGACACGAAACATCTTAAAGACTTTGCAGGGGTATGTCTAGCTTACAACCTACCAGATTTCTCTCAATAAGGAATCATACAGAGGTTGTTATCATTGTCTATGACTAGTGAAGTAACTACATGTCTTGGGAATTACCAGATGCATCCATCACTACTTGAACATAACTTATATGTGCATTCTCGGGAGAGGTTCTTTCCTCCAAGTAGACGAATCCATCTTAGGGATGAGATTAGCAACTTCAAATAGGTGTCAGGTGAAGCGCTACATGAATCATGGCTCAGATTTAAAAAAAACAAAGGTAGTTCAGTGCCCAAACCACAAGTTGTTAGATAATGTATTGCTAGAGAGGTTCTAAAGATTATTAAATGCAGACAACAAGTCTGTGGTCAACAATATTAAAGATGGTTCATTGATGAACCACACTTCTGAGGAGACAAGTATTTTTCTTGACTGGATGACCAAGATGAACTGGGCTTGGCATAATAGAGAAGATGAGGTAGTAAGTAGTGCATTAACCCAAAAAATTTTAACTAAAGAAACTAGAGAGGAAAGAATGACAAAGTTAATGACGCAAATGGAGTTATTGACTAAGCATGCAATGGGTGCCCCTGCACAGAAGGTAAATGTGGTGGTTATTAATGATCAAGGATACAGACTTGAGGACGCCTTCCATAATTATGAAGAGGAAGGTCGCTATATCAATAATCAAATGAGCGATTGTTGTCAAAACTACCATGGTTCCAACCAAAGACCTTCGCAACAATGACAAAGTAATCAAGGACCTTTGAAACAAGGACAAGGACAAGGACAAATGAGCAATGCATTGCCCATCCTTCCTCCGGTCCTAAATAGTATCACTGGGTAGTGTACCATTCTTTATGTGATTTTGTGAGGCAAACAATTGCCCCATCTAATGCTCCAACTGTTTGATAGATGTAGAATGTTAATCCACCAGTTGATTCATGTTGGAAACATCACCTCTTAACTCCATAACCCAAAGTCCATAGATTCCACCCTCTATAACACTTTGGCTAGCATATCTTCCATTCTTGAGTTACTTGATCCATTACCATACCTATGTCAATTACCAAGGGGCACATAAACTCCGCTGCGATCATTCTTGAAGTTATTTTTGTTGTGTCAATTCCCCTTATCATGGTTTCCAATCCTGTCATAGTAATCATCCTTCTGATAGTTGTGACCTTGATATCCTGAACTATAAGCTCGAAAGTCCCCCTTGTTGTTCAGATACTTGGCCTCCTCATCATAATAAAAATCTAGATCATGATGTCATCCTGCAACCCCAACTGCATTTACCTTTTCAGCACCTCCCACTAACAAATGCTTTGTCAGTAAATTCTTATGTGTCTTCATGTGAGCCATATCCTCATCACACTCCTCTTCTCACTGATGTTGTTTAGTTGGCATACCAATATCATAGTTGTTCCCAGCAACTTAAGAATCCTTGGTGTGTCAAGCCCTATTGTTCTTTGATACTTTGTCCAACATAGCTGCAACATCCGTGAAAGATTAAGCCATGAATGACCCACCAGTAACTGCATCAACAATAGGTTTGGTCACTAAGCTCAATGATATGTAGAAAGTCTCCATCAGGTGGTCATCAGTAAGCTTATTGTTTGGGCACTACTTTAGCTTCTAGCTAAAGCTTTGCCAAGTTTAGTGCAATACCTCAGTGGGTAGCTACCTGTGTTGGTTAATCTCATCCTTCAACTGCAACTTCCTTGAAGGCGGAAAGAATTTCTCCAAGAAAGCTTCTTTCAACTCTTTCCATGTGATGATTGAGTCCTGTGGCAACTCATTCAACCATATTATTTTCTCTCTAAACAAAGACATAGGAAACAATATCAATCCAATTGATATCTGATTGAGTCCAAGGATCTTATAAAACTTGTAGGTACTAACAAAGTTCATCAAATGTAGATTTGGATCATTCCCAGCTACTCATCTGAATAGTCATTTCAAGTTCAACAGCTAGATCATAGTACCTACAATAGTAAACTTAAATTCCTATGGTAAAATAGGAGAACGATATCTCTAGTGGCTCGAACTACATCCATATTAGCATCATCTTCCTCTAATGCAAAATAAATTAGGTCAACAAGTCTCTGCTGCCCTCTGCCACTTTGTGATGTACCATGGATTTACGGTACTTATAATACTTTAAACTTGGAGTTTTGCATGTGTCTTAAGCGTTTATTAGTAGGTCTTATGGTATTTTATCTTTGTTTTGAAGGGAAATAGGTTTTTGACAAGTCGGTGTGATTAAGGATTGAAACAATAGCTTTTTGGTGTTTAACGAGTCATCCTACAAATCGTAAGATTGATTCGTAGAATGCAGTAGTACTTATTGAGGCTAAGTATAAAATGACGAAAGCAATTGAGGAGCTGTAGTAGGTCCTACGAGCCGTATAATTGAGTCGTGAAAAAGCTTAGAAAAGTTGAGCTCTAGTACTTGGTTGACGAGATGACAGGACGGGTCGTACAAAGTTCTACGGGTCGTAGAACATACCCGTAGAAAAGATTAGACAATAATGTGGAGGAGCTGTTTTGACGAGAGGTTCTTACGGACCATAGGAATTCCTACGACCTGTAAGACCTAATCGTAGGAATGACTGTCGAATCTTATTTTCTTATTCTAGTTGAATTAGGATTAGCTTTCTATATATAGTACTTCTCTATTACCTTTTTTTGTGTTAGACAGTTTTTAATACTTTTGTTTTGGCTTTGAGAATTAAGTTGTGAACACTTTTGGTCCATTTATGCCACGACCCAAAGTATCCCCTAGACGTGACATGGCGTACAAGACCCTGAGAGGCCTCATACAAGCCCCTTAGCATGCATCATACAAGATAATAGAAATTTAAGAGTTCAAAAGACAATTCATTATAAAAAAGAGTCTAAGAAAATAGCGGAAGTCTACATATAGTCTCAAAAGTCATCTAACATAGAAAATTAAAGAACGTTGGGACGTAACCCATACAAAGTCTTCTAAAGAAAGTAAATGACATGAAAGTAAATGTGGCTACGTCCTCGAACATATGAGGACTCACCAAATTCTTCAAGATCTCTACTATCATGAGAAGATGGGGATGAGCCGAATCCTACACTTATAAGAAAATGTAGGCAAGAGTATGTGTTAGTACAAAAATGTACCAAGTATGATAACCATGCATAAAAACATTTAAACATGCTAAAAGGGACATTTTCATAATCATGCAATGCTCAAGCTAAATCATGAGAAAAGGGTTAGAAATCATAAGTTATAAATCATGATCAATGCAAGCTAAACATCTTTACTTTACTTGAGAAAATACCTTGCAAGTCACTTGAGTTCATTATTGTGGGAAGTAGCCTTAACCGATATGTAAGACCATGTGAGCTACCAACACGGAATCCGGTATCTACCACACACCGAAAAGAGGTGTCCTACTTGCCAAGGTAAGACCATAAACTTCTAGCTTACGTGGATCCACTAGCTAATGTCTATCTAGACAATCATCCTATGGTGGCACATAGTTTATGGGACAAGAGATTGCTTTTGGAAACCCGGCCTCTACTACGGGAGAGCTTCCACTAGAAACCCGGCCTCTACTACGAGAGAGCTTCCATCTCAATCCCCTCTCAGTGCTAAGCATAAATCCCACAGAGTTTAGTCATAGTTCTCATTCATCTTATTATCCATGGAAAGATACAACTAGAGTTACCAATCCAAGCTATAGTTCATTAGTATTGACGTTTCATCTTCCATGGACTAGTCCAAGCTTACGTCATTTAGAATAGCTCCTTAATCTTTGATTCAACTTCAGTTGAAAAAATCTTTCAACATGTTATGAATCCTTTATGTGAGAAAATTCCTTTCACATTCATAGTTTGAGTAATATATGAGAAAACCTTTCACAACTCAGTAACAACATCATTCATACTTCAATCTCAAAGAAATTCATAAATCATCATAATATTCATCATTGAACATGCATACTTTCATAAAACCCATCTTTTGATCATTCATAATTCATCATCAAGTCATAGCTTTGAGAAATCATAAATCATGCATGGGTTCATATAGACTTCATAAAATTCATCTTCTTCACAATTCAACCATCAACAAACCTTATTTCAAAATTGGGAAAATCACATGGGTTCATGGGGATTCATCTTAATTCATGAAATTCAACTCAATTCATTCTTCATAGTTCATAAAACAATCAATTAAATCAACATTGAAAAGAACCCATGACATAGAAGAAAAGCCCTAACTTCAATGGATGATTTCTAACTTGTAAAATAGAGAAATTTAGGGACTCTATGGAGGAAAGGGCTCCATAGATGAAGATCATCATACCTCAATGCCAAAACCTTGAAATCAATAGAGGATTAGGAAGCTTGATCTTGAAACCCTAGGTCCTTCTTCTTCTTCTTTTTCTTCTTCAAGCTTCTAGAGAGAGAAATATTTGGAGAGGTTTTGATAGTAATTGAAAAGTGATTAGGGAAAAGGGTAAATTTTAGACTTAAAAAGGTTTATATAGTGCTAGGGGCAGTAGGGAACCGACCTAATTAAGCAAATAAGTCATTGGGTAAAAAGATCGAAAGATCCCTAAAAATATTTCCCGGAACCCTTCACCTACGGTTGGACCTACGGTTGATAGGTCCACCTACTAACCGTAGGTCAGGTCGTAGGGCACCCCTTATTATTATTTTTGAACTTTATCCCCCTAGGCAGTAGGAATGTCCCCCTCCTATTCTTGACCTATGGTTGGTAGGTCCACTAACGGCTAGTAGGTCAAGTCGTGGGTCACTTCAATTTTTTAAAAAACAATCGACGTTTTTCGTTCATTTTTTAATTCAGGGTGTTACATAATCTTCCTCTTGGTAAGTTCAAGATCTAACAGCCCAACATGCATGCAATCACATAAATGCACATCCGAGGAGGAAACATCAACTCTAAGCTAAAGCATACTCAAAACATCATATCATGAAGGCTTAATGCAATTTACACTCAAATGCACCTAATCATAATGAAATTAATCAAGCTTGTTCATTTTCTCAAATTAGACTCTTCATGAACATGCATAATCAAGGAATCATGGAAACAACTATGACACATGAAACCAATAGAATGAACCATGAGGAACTAGATACCTCAAGCTAGAGTAGAGTCGGAGGGAAAGATATGAGGATATCGGGACATCATATCAGCCTCGGCCTCCCAAGTAGCACCCTCAACTAATTGATTCATCCAAAGAACCTTAACGGAAGCAACTTCTTTATTTCTTAACTTTCGGACTTGCTGGTCTAAAATCTCAACCAGAATTTATTCATAGGAAAGACTATCCTTTATGCCAAGACTCTCCAATGGCACTATAGATGCCGGATCACCAACACATTTCTTCAACAATGAGACATGGAAAACCGGATGCACCGATAACAAATCATTAGATAAGTCAAGTTCATAAGCAACCTTACCAACACGTCTCAAGATTTGATATGGGCCTACATAACGGGGATTAAGCTTCCCTTTCTTTCCAAACCTCATCACACCCTTCATGGGTGAAGTTTTCAAGTAAACCCAATCATCAACATCAAATTCTAAATCTCTCCTTCTAACATCGGCATAGGACTTTTGTCGACTTTGAGCCGTTTTCAATCTTTCTCTAGTAAGCTGAACTTTCTCCATAGCCTCATATACCAACTCAGGACCTATCAAAGAAACTTCACCAACTTCAAACCAACCTATAGGAGATCTACACCTCCTACCATAGAGAGCCTCAAATGGAGCCATACCAATACTAGAATGGTAGCTATTACTATAAGCAAATTCAATCAAAGTCAAATGATCATCCCAATTACCCTTGAAATCAATTACACAAGCTCTCAACATATCTTCCAAAGTTTTGATAGTACGTTCCGCTTGTCCATCGGTTTGAGGATGAAAGGCCGTGCTAAGCACAACACGAGTACCAAGACCCTTTTGGAAAGACTTCCAAAATTGAGAAGTTTTGTGCACCACAATCGGAGATAATAGATAAAGGCACTCCATGCAACCTAACCATTTCCCTTAAGTACAACTTAGCATAATCCTCCGCCGAATAAGAAATCTTGACGGGAATGAAATGGACTGATTTCGTCATATGATCCACAATAACCCAAATAGAGTCATATTGCCGCCGGGTGCGTGGTAAACCAAAAATAAAGTCCATATTCAAATCTTCCCCTTCCAAGTAGGAATACTAATATCTTGGGACAAACCTCCCGGCTTTTGATGCTCAACTTTCACTTGCTGACAATTAGGAAACTTAGCCACGAATTCCAAAATATCCTTCTTCATCCCATTCCACCAATAGTCCTCTCGCAAATCATGGTAGATCTTGGTAGCTCCCGGGTGAATGGAATATCGAGAACTATGGGCTTCCGACAAAATTTGTCCCCTTAGGTCATCTACACCGGGAACACATAAATGACTTTGATATTGAAGCACACCATCTCCCCCTTGGGAGAAAGCCTCAACGGACTTCGTGAGCACCGCTTCCTTCAACTCAACCAAATTAGGATCAAGATCTTGCTTAGTCTTCACATCGACACAAAAGCCGATTTTGAACCATTGTGAATCATAACACCACCCTCACTAGAATCAATCAACTGAAAAGCCAATCGGGCCAATCTATGAACATCACAAATCAACTCTTTTTTACCATCCTCAACATGAGCAACACTACCCATAGACAACCGACTAAGAGCATTCGCTACCACGTTCGCCTTGCCGGGGTGATATAGGACACTCATGTCCTAGTCCTTTATTAACTCAAGCCACCTCCTTTGGCAAAGATTTAGATCTTTCTGTTTGAACACATATTGCAAACTCTTATGGTCGGTAAAAATATCAACATGCACACCATACAAATAATGCCTCCAAATCTTTAAAGCAAACACAACCGCCGCTAATTCTAAGTCATGAGTAGGATAGGTCTTTTCATGAATTTTGAGTTGCCTTGAATCATAATCATTGACCTTTTCATTTTGCATAAGAACACACCCTAACCCAATCCTTGAAGCATCACAATAAACCACAAACCCATCGGATCCTTCCAGTAGAGTCAATATCGTAGCCGACGTAAGTGTATCTTTCAATTCTTGAAAAATCTTCTCAGACTCTTCGAACCATGTGAACGTAACCTTCTTTTGAGTCAAAGTTGTCAATGGGGAAGCAATCGAAGAAAACCTTTCATCAAACCTCCTATAGTAACCAGCCAAATCCAAGAAACTTCAAATATCCAAATGTGATAGAGGTCTAGGCCAATTCTTAACCGCATCCATCTTCTTAGGATCCACCTCAATACCCTTAATGGAGTCAATATGACCAAGAAAAGACATGGACCTTAGCCAAAACTCACATTTACTAAACTTCGCGAAGAGTTGTTGTTCCTTGAGGACTTGCAACACAACCCTCAAATGATCGGCATGCTCATCCTCACTCCTTGAGTAAATTAAAATATCATCTATGAATACAATCACAAACATATCAATATATTGTGTAAACACCATATTCATCAAATTCATAAATGCAGCCGTAGCATTCATCAACCCAAACAACATCACTAGGAATTCATAATGGCCATATCTAGTCTGGAAAGCCGTTTTCGGAATATCATCTTCTTTCACCCTCAATTGGTGATAACCTAAATGAAGATCGATCTTAGAGAAGTAACTTACCCCTTGGAGTTGATCAAACAAGTCATATATCCTTGGAAGAGGATACTTATTCTTGATAGTAACCTTGTTCAATTGACAGTAGTTAATGCACATACGAAGAGAACCATCCTTTTTTCAAACAAACAAAACTAGAGCACCCCATGGAGAGATACTTGGTCGGATGAAACCCTTATCCAACAAATCTTTCAATTGCTCCTTTAACTCCTTAAGTTCTGCCGGAGCCATTCGATAAGGAGGAATAGAAATAGGTTGCGTATCGGGGAGAAGATCAATACCAAAGTCTCTTTCCCTCTCGGGAGGAACACTAGGTAGATCATTGGGAAACACTTCCGAAAACTCATTCACAACGGGGACCGACTCAAGAGTAGAGGTTTCAGAATCCATATCCCTCACCCTAACAAGATGGTATATACACCCCTTAGAAATAATCTTTCTAGCTTTAAGACATAAGACAAATTGACCTTAGGCATAGAATTTCCCCCCTTCCACTCTAGGATAGGCTCATTTGGGAATTGAAACTTGACCACTCGGGTCCTACAATCAATAGAGGCATAACAAGAATGCAACCAATCCATCCCAAGAATAACATCAAAATCTAACATATCAAGCTCTATAAGATCAACATGAGTGACTCTATAGGATAAGGAAATGGGAAAATTTCTATAGATTCTCTTAACCACAATAGATTCACTAATAGGAGTAGAGACACAAAAGGGATCTAACAACACATCCGGAAGAACGTCAAACCTCATAGCCACATATGGCGTCACAAAAGACAAGGTAGCACCGGGATCAAGCAAAGCATAAACATCAAAATGAAAGACTTTCAACATATCGATAACCACATCGGAAGAACCCTCTTGCTCATGGTGAGCTTGAAGTGCATAGAATCAATTTTTCTTGGGAGCATTCGAACCCGAACCACTAGGTGAAGCTTGCTTACCTTCTCTTCCCTTAGCCGTGAGAGATAGACAATCCCTTATCTTATGATCGCTCTTACCACAACTTAAGCAACCATCCATATCGGCTAAGCACTTGCCCTCATGCTTCCTCCCATACTCAGCACAAGTAGTCGATGAGAATCCACTACCATTTCCTCCTTGAGGCTTAGGGTTAGGCACCCTATCTTTGTTGAACTTAGGAGGAGCATTAGAGGAACTTTGATCAGAAAACTTTTGTCGAGACTTAAAACGACCATGTCCATCAGACCTTGAATGTGAGAAATTACCATCACCGGTCTTAGCCCTCTTTGCCTCTCTAGACCTTTCCTTAAGTTTATCCTCTTCTATTTGTTGAGCATGAACCATGAGATGAGAAATATCCATGTCATTGACAAGCATGGCGGTACGACATTCCTTGACCACCATTTCGGACACTCTCGAAATGAACTTACTCATCCTCGCCCTAGGATTGGCAACCATAGTAGGAGCATATCCAGACAATTTTGTGAACTTCAAAGCATACTCCTTCACACTCATACTTCCTTGACGAAGGTTGATGAACTCAAGCACCCTTGCCTCTCTCATCTCAAGGGGAAAGAACCTATCAAGGAAACCAACCTTGAACTTTTTCCAATCAAGAGGACCCGCATCATCCGCCCTCTCACTCTTCCATTGCTCAAACCATACTTGCGCCATACCCTTAAGTTGATAAGCGACCAACTCCGCCTTTTCCTCTGGCTTCACACCTATGATCATTAGCACCTTATACACCTCATCAATGAACTCTTGAGGATCTTCCTCAACCTTAGAACAATGAAACTCCAGAGGATTCATTCTAGTGAAGTTCCTCACTCTAGATGCCGTCGTACCCAAATTTGGGTTCATGGGAGCCACAACCTCCCTATTGGCTTGAGCCAACACTTGAAAAGCAGCCCTAAACTCCGCATTAGTCACTTGTTCGGCCAAAGGGTCGGCCGAAACTTGAGGAGCTTCTTGTTCCACATTCTCTCCCGCATTCCTTCTAGCATAAGCTTTTCGAGTAGCCATATCCTGAAACGCATAGGATAGGGATTAGGAGAGATACATATAGAGTTACACTCTATTGCACAACTTTAGAATAATGAAAGAAGTGGAGTTTCCTAATCATCTAGTAGCCTCTCACTCATAAATGTGGCGTGCTTCACACTCATGAACAAGACTCTACTCGACGTGGTTTATGAGACTTCCTAGGACCTTTCTAAAACCTTGTGCTCTGAATACCAAGTTTGTCACCACCCAAAGTACCCCCTAGACTTGACATGGCGTAAAAGAGCCCGAGAGGCCTCATACAATCCACTTAGCATGCATCATACGAGATAATAGCAATTTAAGAGTTCAAAAAATAATTCATTATCAAAAGAGTCTAAGGAAATTGTGGAAGCCTACATATAGTCTCAAAAGTCATCTAACATAGAAAATGAAAGAACGTTGGGACGTAACCCATACAAAGTCTTCAAAAGAAAGTAAATGACATGAAAGTAAATGTGGCTACGTCCTCAAACTTATGAGGACTCACCAAATTCTTCAAGATCTCTACTATCATGAACTAGCCATGAGAAGATGGGGATGAGCCGAATACTACACTTATAAGAAAATGTAGGAACGAGTATGCGTTAGTACAAAAATGTACCAAGTATGATAACCATACATAAAAACATTTAAACATGCTAAAAGGGACATTTTCATAATCATGCAATGATCAAGCTAAATCATGAGAAAAGGGTTAGAAATCATAAGTTATAAGTTATGATCTCTGCAAGTTAAACATCTTTACTTTACTTGACAAAATACCTTGAAAGTCACTTTAGTTCATTAATGTGGGAATTAGCCTTAACCGACATGTAACACCATGTGAGCTACCAACATGGAATCCGGTGTCTACCCCACACCGAAAAGAGGTGTCCTACTTGCCAAGGTAAGACCATAAACTTCTAGCTTACATGGATCCACTAGCTAATGTCTATCTAGACAATCATCCTATGGTGGCACATAGTTTATGGGACAAGAGATTGCTTTTGGAAACCCGACCTCGACTATAGGAGAGTTTCCACTAGAAACCTAGCCTCTACTACGAGAGAGCTTCCATCTCAATTTCGTCTCGGTGCTAAGCATAAATCCCACGGAGTTTAGTCATAGTTCTCATTCATCTTATTATCCATGGAAAGGTACAACTAGAGTTACCAATCCAAGTTATAGTTCATTAGTATTGACGTTTCATCTTCCATAGACTAGTCCAAGCTTACGTCATTTAGAATAGCTCCTTAATCTTTGATTCAACTTTAGTTGAAAAAACCTTTCAACATGTTATGAATCCTTTATGTGAGAAAAATCCTTTCACATTCATAGTTTGAGTAATATGTGAGAAACGCTTTCACAACTCAACAACAATATCATTCATGCTTCAATCCCAAATCAATTCATAAATCATCATAATATTCATCATTGAACATGCATACTTTCATAAAATCCATCTTTTGATCATTCATAATTCATCATGAAATCATAGGTTTTAGAAATCGTAAATCATGCATGGATTCATATAGACTTCATAAAATTCATCTTCTTCACAATTCAACCCATCAACAAACCTAATTTCGAAATTTGGGAAATCACATGGGTTCATGGTGATTCATCTTAATTAATGAAATTCAACTCAATTCATTCTTCATAGTTCATAAAACAATCAATTAAATCAACATTGAAAAGAACCCATGACATAGAAGAAAAGCCCTAACTTCAATGGAGGATTTCGAACTTGTAAAATAGAGAAATTTAGGGACTCTATGGAGGAAAAGGATCCATAGATGAAGATCATCATACCTCAATGCCAAAACCTTGAAATCATTGGAGTATTAGGAGGATTGATCTTGAAACCCTAGGTCTTTCTTCTTCAAGCTTCTAGAGAGAGAAATATTTGGAGAGGTTTTGAGGGTAATTGAAAAGTGATTAGGGAAAAGGGTAGATTTTAGACTTAAAATGGTTTATATAGTTCTAGGGGCAGTAGGGAACCGACCTAATTAACTAAATAAGTCATTGGGTGAAAAGACCGAAAGATCCCTAAAAATATTTCTCGGAACCCTTCACCTACGGTTGGTAGGTCCACCTACTGACCATAGGTCAGATCGTAGGTCACCCCTTATTATATTTTTTTATCTTTCTCCCCCTAGGCAGTAGCACCTACGGCCCCCACCCCTTCTTGACCTACGGTTGGTAGGTCCACCAACGGCCAGTAGGTCAAGTCGTGGGTCATTTCATTTTTTTTTTCAAAAATCAAAGTTTTTCATTCTTTCGAATTCGGGGTGTTACAATTTAATTCTTGAAGTGTTGATCTTAAATATATCTTTTGTTCATCAATTCAAGATTCCGGATTTCAATTACTCTCATTGTTAGTTCATGATTTATTTTAACCAACTTATTATGAATCGTGATTTCCAAAGAATGAATAGCAAAATCCACAACTAGGATTGTGGAAATCATGAGGAATTAACAAAGTAGACCTAATAATTAGTAATTCTTGAATAATGTTTATGCATGTACTGTTGATCTCTTTGTTTTAATTATTTTTTAATGGTGCACAACGTTAGAACCCGTCTTATTCCTACTTTCCCAATCAAGGAAGTAACGAATAGGAAAAGAGATTAAACAACATATATTTGGTGAGATATTCCGTCATCTAATAGCTGGAACCATATCTGTGAAGGCTAATCTGGGGTCAAGGGTAAGGATTAGTAAAGCATACACCCGTAGACTGACCAAGTTGTGTAGTGAATTCCCTATTTGGACGACCAATCACTTCGGAGATACCTAGCTTACCGACTTTGCATGTCAAACACTAGATAAGGGTTACTATTATAAGGTTTACTGATTTAAGAACTTGTGGGGAACACATACACCCTAGTTTCATCTTTTATTGGTTTAACAAAATATTAAATCGTGTTACCTGATTACTTGTTACTAAAATCAATCAATCAATATTTTATGTTACAAAACCCCCCTTTTTACGAAGATGATCTGACAAAAAGTACAATCAACAATAAATTGGCCTAAGTCTAGACCTTATCCCTCGTGGGATCGACCTTAACCCCTGCTAGGTTCTTTATTTGACAACGACCGCTTATACTTCTTTAGAAAGGTGTAATTTGGGCGTATCAAATTTTGGCACTGCTCTCGTGGAACAAGGCTTTTAGATTAGCCTAATTTCGTTATTGCACGATTAGTCAATTATTTCCTAATTTTATGTTTTACTTTTGTTTTTGTTTTCCACATGCTAAGTTCGTAGTGTATGCCAAGTACAAGGATTCAAGGCAATCCCCTAACCCCTTATTATCTAGAACTAAGAAAAACTCTACGAAAAATGGCCAGACGAGGTCAGAATCAAGGACTGAATGATGACCTAATCGGAGTGGGTCAAGAGAATAACCCTTGAATTTAACTTTCGAGAGTAGTGGAGGTACCGAGAAACAATCGAAACAACCCTGCAATAGTGCAAAATCAACCAGCACCCGATGTGTGTATTAACTACATGGTTGATCATAATGATGTGGGATTAATTGGTGGCATGGTTGTTCCTCCATTACCTCCTGAACATACGTTTGTGGTTACTAGCAGTCTGATGCAAATGCTTACATCCAGAAGGTTATTTCATGGCTTACAATTTGAAGACCCATATGCTCATCTGAGTAAAGTCATCAGCCTATGTAAGAGCAGTGTGGGAAGGCCAACTTTAGACATGGATGCAATCAGGCTATGTGTGTTTCCATTATCATTGACAGGTGATGCTACCGTGTGTCTATATGAGCTCCCATATAACTCAATTACCACATGGGCAGAGCTGCATAGAGGTTCCTGGAAAAATACCTCCCTTTGTCAAATTAGTTGAAGCTTAAAGATAACTCAACAACTTTGTGGCTCTACATGGGGAGTCGATCAGTGATTCTTGGGATAGATTTAATGTGTTCATGAGAAGTGTACTGAACCACCATATTAATAATGAATCACTCAAGGAGTACTTTTATAAAGGAATGGATGACAATGGAAAAGCAGTGTTAGATACTATTTCTGGAGGATCTTACAGGACAAACACATTTAAGGAGATTGCAGAAAAACTTGAAAATATCTCCAAGAATAATAGGCTTGGAGTACCAGAACTTCGGCTATTGCAAAGAGTACTTTTTCAATACAGGCCACACCTAATCAGTCACATGATGACATTCGCAAAGAGATGGCATAGTTGAGAACAAAGGTTGGCTTAATATTGAAACATGTGAGTGGGAGTGCTAAAAAAGTCAATGCAGTAAATTATCATAATAGAGTACCACCGGCTGATGAGTATATATATAATGAGGATGCAAACTGTATGAACGAGCAGACAGGGGGTTTCTAGACTAACACCTAAGCATCCAATTAGGATAATTAGCACCAAGGTCAAGGAAATCAAGGTCAGAACTTTAGTAATTATAATCGTGAAGGGCAATATAATCGTGAAGGAAACTACAACCATGATAATAGCTACAACAGAAATGGATATAATAACAAAATTGATAAGAGTGGTCCATATGTCCCACAGGAAATTACGATGGAGGATCAAGTTAGAATCGCATTGAGGATATGATGACTAAGATGATAAAAAGGTTTGACTCAACTGATGACCATGAGAAAAAGATGCATACAGAATTATCAAGCATTGGGTAAAAGGTAGATTCACATGCAATATCTATTAAGCAGATTGAGCAACAATTGAGTCAACTATCTTCAATTGTGATTCCGCGTCAACAAGGAACACTTCCTAGCAACACTATCCAAAATTCAAAGAATGATGGACATTGCATGGTAGTTACTACTTGGGGTGGAAAACAGACTATTGACCCTCCTATGCCAAGGAAAGTGCGAAGGTGCCAGAAGAGGATGAAGTTGAAGTAGTGGAACAACCTAAAGGTCCGAATGAGAAAGAAGCGGAAGTGACTCAAAAGATCATTCCAATGCCTAGACCTCTGCCTCCTTTTCCTCAAAGGATGGTGAAGCAAATTGAGGAAGGGAAATATCAGAAGTTATCTCCATGTTGAAGCAACTCTAAATAAACGTCCCTTTGACTGAAGCACTAGAGCAGATGACGGGATATGCCGAGTTCATGAAAGATCTAGTGACAAAAAAGCGGACTGTCAGTTTTGAAGGGGATGATCAGTTGCAGAACTATAGTGCCATTGCCACTAGATCGTTAATGCAAAAGAAAGAACATCCTGGAACATTTACTATTCTATACACTATCGGCGCATTACATTTTGCTAAGGCCCTATGTGATTTGGGTGCTAGCATTACTTTGATGCCACTGTCACTGTTTAGAAACCTGGGTGCTCTCAAACAAACTTCAATGCGGCTACTTATGGCTAATCGAATTGTAAAGAAACCAATTGGGTGCTACAAGATGTTCTAGTTGAAGTAGAGGCATTCATATTTCTGGTTGATTTTGTGATTTTAGACTGCAAAGTTGATTTTAAGGTGCCTATCATCTTGGGATACCATTCCTTTCTACTAGGCATGCTTTAGTTAATATGGAAGGAGGGTAGATGAAGTTCAGGTTGAACAACAAAGACGTAACATTCAATATCTGCAAGTTCATAAAACATCAAAGTGATCTCAAGGTGGTATTTGTAGTAAATCTGATTCTAGAAGCAACTAGAGGTACCGATTGAAGAGAGATTAGGAGTGGAAGCACTAGCAGTCGTGATTATGAACTTTGACGGGGAGCATTTTGAGGAGTATCATGAGATGGTTGTTGCACTTGATAGAATGGGATATTTGCGTCGCGCACCAAAGAAGCTTGATTTGGATTTAAAAATTTGAGAAACCCCACCGACAAAACCATCTATTGATGAGCCTCTGAAGTTAGAACTAAAGGGTCTCCCACCTCATTTGCGATATGTGTTTTTGGGCTAGAATAATACTTAAGTCATAATTGTTGCTGATTTGAGTGAAGGGCAAGTAGAAGTTGTGATAGCGATGTTGAGGAGATTTAAGAGGGCAATCGATTGGACTATAGCTGACATCACAGGCATTCCACCGAGTATATTTTCTCATAAGATCCAACTCATGCCAGACTGCATGCCTAGCATTGAGCAACGGAGGAGACTGAATCCACCTATGCAAGAGGTTGTGAAGAAGGAAATCATCAAGTGGTTGGATGCTGGAGTGGTTTATCCGATTGCAGAAAGTAGTTGGGTGAGCCCTGTTCAATGCGTGAAGGGAGGAATCATTGTGGTTCCCAATGTAAAAAATGACCTTATACCAATGCGTCCGATGACTGGTTAGAGAGTGTGCATAGATTATCACAAGCTAACTACATGGACAGAGAAAAATCACTTCCCTATGCCATTCATGGACCTAATGTTAGATCGCCTCGCTGGTAAGGGATGGTACTATTTTCTAGATGGGTATTCAGGCTATAACAAGAGACCAATCACACCGGAAGATCAAGAGAAAACTACTTTTACTTGCCCATACGTGATGTTTGCTTTCAAGAGGATGTCATTCGGGTTGTGTAATGCACCTGTGACTTTTCAATGTTGCATGATGTTTATCTTTTCTAATATGGTGGAATATACTATTAAGGTATTTATGGATGATTTTTCTGTGCTTGGTGACTCGTTTGATGATTGTTTGGTACACTTTGGTGATGTTTTGAAACAATGTGAAGAATGCAATCTCGTGCTAAGTGTTACTTTATGGTCAAAGAAGGTATAGTTCTCGGTCATCGGATCTCTCGCAAAGATATTGAGGTTGATAGAGCAAATATTGAGGTGTTTGAAAAGCTACCACCACCTATCTCTGTAAAGGGAGTTAGAAGCTTTCTGAGACATGCTGGTTTCTATCAGAGATTTATCAAAGATTTCTCTCAAATAGCACACCCATTGTGAAATATGCTTGAAAAGGAGATGAAATTTGAGTTCAACGATGCTTGTCTGAAAGCATTTGAAGGATTGAAGGAGAAGTTAATTTATGCACAGATCATTATTTCACTAGATTCGGGACAACTGTTCGAAATTATATGTGATGTGAGTGGGGTGGCACTTGCCGTAGTATTAGTGCAAAGGCGAGAGAAGATTCTTCATCCACTATATTATGCAAGTAAAGCCCTAAATTTTTCTCAAAAGAACTATACTGAAAAAGATTGCTTGTGGTAGTCTTCGCTTTTGAAATGTTTAGGTCTTATTTGCTTGATACCCAAGTCATTATGCACATTGATCATGCAGCGTTGATGTATCTTATTGCAAAGAAGGATGCAAAGCCGAGACTAATTTGATAGGTGTTATTATTGCAAGAATTTGGTTTTGAGGTAAGAGATAGAAAAGGGACGGGACCGAAAATCAAGTTGTTGATCACTTGTCCCATTTAGAAGATGAAGCAATGTTGAAGCTAGTCGATGGTGTTGAGATAGATGATGTGTTACCTGACGAATATGTTTTGGCTACTTCATATGACCTCATCCCTTAGTTCGCAGATTTAGTTAATACTTAGTGAGTGATGTGGTACCTTGGGATCTTTCATTTTACCAAAGAAGAAAGTTCATGTCTTATGTGAAGAAATTCTTCTGGGAAGAGCCTTATTTGTTTGGTATTTGTGCTGATGGGATTATTCATCACTGTATTCCTGAGGTAGAGATGATGAGTATATTGAAAGCTTGCCATTCATCTAGTATTGGGGGTCATCATAGTGGTATCCAGACTACTCATAAGATCTTGCAGTGTGGGTATTATTGGCCTACTATTCACCAAGATGCTCATGATTTCGCCAAATTCTGTGATCCCTGTCAAATAGAAAGAGGTATATCAAGGAAGCAAGAGCTCCCACTTAATCCTATTCTAGGTATTGAACTGTTTGATGTTTGGGGCCTCAACTTTATGGGTCCGTTTGTGAGTTCGAATGGGATGAAGTACCTACTTGTTGCAGTCTACTATGTGTCTAAATGGGTGGAAGCTATTGCACTTTCAAACAATGAAAGAAAGAGTGTCACCACAATCCTGAAAAAGAATATCTTCTCTAGATTTGGTACACCAAGGGCGATTATCAGTGATGGAGGTTTTCACTTTTGTAATAAGTTGTTCAAGGCATTTTTTGAGAAATTTGGTGTTCGACATAGTGTAGCAACTCCTTATCATCCCTGGTCTAGTGAGCAAGTTAGTGTCCAATAGAGAGATAAAGCAAATCCTTGCAAAGATTGTGAATGCGAACATAAATGATTGGTCAAGAAAGCTTGATGATGCTCTATGGGTTTATCATACTGCATTCAAGACTCTCATAGGTATGTCTCCTTACTAACTTGTGTTTGGGAAGTTTTGTCACTTGCCTATAGAGCTAAAGCATAAAGCGATGTGGGCACTCAAGAAGTTGAATCTAGATTAGTGTGCTGCATCAAATCAAAGGTTAAATGAGTTGAATGAACTTGATGAGTTTCGCCTAAAAGCATATGACAGTTAAGCCTGTACAAAGAAAAGATGAATAGGTACCATGATCAAAAGATTGAAAAGAGTGAATTTGTTCCCAATTATTTGGTTCTTCTCTTCAATTCAAGGTTGCGCTTGTTTCCTGCAAACTCAAGTCCAAATGGACTGGACCATTTAGAGTTGTGCAAGTGTTTACATATGGAGCGGTTGAGTTAGAGAATGATGAGGGCACAAGATTCAAGGTGAATGGACAAAGGATAAGACATTAAGGACTAGTTCTATGGTTCCCATATATGAGTCGTCGTTCATTCAATGAACCGTAGATGGCATCCGTAGAATTTAAGTCCAAATACAATTGCAACTTTAAGTCTATGGGTGTACAGTACGAACCGTATAAAATGTGACGGTCCATAGTTTGCACTCGTAAACCCCGGGTATGTTTCCTAAAATTTACTAAGTGTAAAGTCAAATGACAGAAGCTTTCTACACAACGTAGGAATTCCTACGGTCCATAAATGGAATTTCGTTGAAACTTGTGTGATTAAATTAAAGTACCCGACCCCTTCAAATAAAACCTCCATTTTTCTAATTCATCCCCTCATTCCCATTTACCCTAACCATTACAACCCCTAAATCTTCCCTACATCCCCCTAAACTGTTGCAACTCTCCATATTTCCCACCCTTTCATATCAAAATTCCATCCCTTAAAATTCTAATTCTCACTATATAAACCCTTCCTCCCCTCTCCTTTCTTTTCACTTCTTCCATTGTTCTAAAAAATCTAAATCACGGGTCAGTCCACAAGCATTAAGGAATTCAAGTTGTTAGTATCACACCACACACACTCAACTTCGAATTCAAATTAAAAGATATGAACTTCATTATTGAATTAATTCTTGACAATTGAAATTTGAAGTTCTGACTGAACCTAGGGTTGAAAAGTTGTTTGAATTTAATTGATGAATTAAGAGTGTAATTCAACCCTTGGGATGACATGGTATGCGATAATTGTTTGATTGCATATTGGTCATGGAATTTGCATAATCACAGTAGTCTACTACTTGACTTAGGGTTGACAGGGTGGTGTTAATCATTACTTGCTTAAATTTGTGCCTGGACCCCTTGGAATGATGGTTAAAAGAGTTGAAATAATATGTTGACATGCATGATTTAGGATAGGTTGGGCTGATATATTGAAATTGTGTCAATGCATATAAAATTGGTACTGAACTTCTACAAATTGGAAGTTGACAACTTCGATCTACGGATCATAGGAATTCCTATGGATTGTAGATCAGTCTGTCATCTTGAATGCACAAAATAGTTGCCAAAGTTAGGAACTACGGGTTGACCTACGGTCCGTAGAAATTTTGACGGACCGTACTGTTGAACTGTAGTTCCAACTTCAAAAGATAAAATTTGACTTCCTTGCTTACGGATGGATCCTGCGGTCCGTAGAAACTTCTACGGCCTGTAAGAACCTAACCTTAGGATAAAAATAATGTACTGTTTCTGCATTTTTTTGTTTTCTCTTTTGGTTTTGTAGTTCCATTCTCACTTTTCTTGCTTTCTTTTTGTATGTTTTAAGTTCTAGTGAGTCTTCCACATGTACTTTGCCACCAAAGGGTACAACTACATATCAATGAAGGGGGAAGTCTAAGTCCACTGCACCTTCGACCCGGCGTCAACTTATTGATGAGCGCACTGATGACGAATTGGGTGGGTCTGAGTACAACCCTGGCATGGGTAATGACTCACCTATGGCACCAAGGAAAAAACGCCAATAGTCATAGAGACTTGACATTATTCCAATGCCGGATAAGTCGGGCTCCCCCATTCGAGCTAATGCTTCCCAGTCTGAGGAGGGATCACGGAGTTCAGGCGAAGGAAGTGGGGATTCACATATCGGGTCAAGCTCCGGTTCATAGTCCGGCTCACATTCCGAGTCAGGCTTCGGATCAAACTCCATTACAGCATCTGCTTCTGATACAACAAAATCCGGAGAGGCACATGATCCAGCTCCCACTCGACCTTCTATGCTGGTATGGATTGTCGGCAAGCCTAACCGATGGTTTGTTCATGGCATGTTCCAGATTTACATAGATGTCATTCACCAAAATGCTCAGCAAAATATATCCAGCCAATTATGGAGGAGCGACAGGTTCTTACAGGTAGCCTCCACACTGTACCAGTCATTCATGAGTTATTCTGGAGGAACAGGTGTGAATAGATGGCTGGCTCCCCCAGGAAAATATAGTCCGATCATGGTCCGGGAGTTTTAATCTTCTTATGCTGCCACGGTGAAAAACAAACTACCTCCGAGGGTAAAAGAATTGGACTGGCCACCACTCCTCTCCACACTAGTACGAGACATCCCTGTGAATTTATCAAAGGCCACCGTCCGCCATTTTATTTATGGTCCATCTCATGAGCAGTCGATTAATACGACTGATTTGATTATCGTATGCAGCTGGTCTAGAACATAGAAGCTATGAGGGATACCGAGCATAGAGAGTTTTACTGCGATGGGTAGCAGGATATATTGCTGAGAAAGGAGTTAATGCTAAGTGGATTCGGGTTTTGATGCTCCTTATCAAGAAAGTCACCCTCAATTTTGCGGCCAAATTTTGGTGGTCTACTGTTCGGGCCAGATTCTCTTCTACGATGTTGGATAATTAGTTGACCATGGACTGGGCACTGATGATAGCTTGCTTGATGGCTGGGCATGAGATCAACTTTGCCCGTGTAATTATAGCCGAGATCCATGAAAGAGCATTGCAAAAGACCATTACTCTTCCATTTCCGTGCTTTATATTTAGGCTATGCAGAGAGGCCATTGTCCCGGTGTATGTTGTTGACCAATATATTGAGGTGACTAAGACCGTAGACATCGACCTTATTAAAGATGAGGCCAACCCCACAGCATCAAGATGGGGTATTCAAATTGATACCACCTATGGGCGAGGCACTTGCATCGGAGCAGCCCGAAGAGGGCAATATTCCAGCCCCTATTACCGAGCCTACTGGGGCTGCTCCTCAGTATTCTTCCGGCCTAGCTAGGAGCACACCACGTGCTCGGCCTACATTGGGTAACTCCATGTTGCGTTTAGCCAGACTCCAAAAGTTGGAGACTCAGATGGCGACACTACTACAGCATATTCAGTCATGGATAAGGAACGTAGTGGAAGATTCAGAGGCGCGGACGCAGAGTGCTGTTGAAGAGGAGATTCAAGTCATTCATCGGAGGATTGATGCCTTCAAGCTACGGATGATAGTTCGGCCCCAGAATGCACTGACCATAGATATCTCAGTACTCCAGACCGAGTTAGCCACACTCCGAGCTGATGTAGATGCATTGGTTGTTGTTGGCTCGTCTGCACCAGAGCTTTCATATGCTGATGCTGGAGGTGATGTTATTTTTGACCTATTTGGCGATGATGACCCTTCTCGTGACCCTTCTCGTGCATCGGGAAAGCACACACGAACGTCTATTGAAGCTATTGATAGGGCAGAGGAGCAGAGAGAAAAGAAGAAAGAACTCCGGAATATTGATGCTGCCCAAAGGCATTCAAGGGTAGATGAGGAGTTGAGACAGCAGAGAGAGCGTGAGTTGGCAGCCAGAATATCGGGTTCGAGGGGCACTACTAATAGTGCTCCTCATATTGTTTTAGGGGCACTACTGAAGGTGCTCCTCAGATTATTCCAGGGGTGTTACTGACGGTGCCACATATGTTGATACAGAGGTTAATCCTGATGCACCGGGGTCCACACCAAAGGACCCTCAAGCCTCTGTCTATTTCTTCGGTGCTTAGGCACCACATGTTTGTCTTCACCCTTAGTTTTTTTTTTTGTGCATTGAGGGAATTGCACCATGATTTCTGTGGGGGTGGGGTGAACTTGTAATGAGTGTAGGGTGAAGTATGAATAACCCGAACACTCTGCTTATGCCTTGGATTTTTCTTACATGTGTTCATTTTACCCAAGGAACTATTTAATTTCTGTTGAACCGGCATGTTTAGGATGTAAATTGTAAAAGTAGACTAGAAATAAAAGCATAATGGCAATACAGCATGAAATTGACACCCTTCCAAATTTTGAATTATGTGCTAAATGTGTGTTATTGATAAGTCAACTATGTAGGATCTTTTTATGACATGATATGAATCGATTAGACAACATGACTTCAGTTGTACCATGAACCAGACACATTGATAATTTGATAGTGAAACGATGTGCCATGTGTGCGTGAGGATGTTTTTTTATTCATACTGTATATGCCAATCTAGAACTTTCCTTTTTAGTCTTGCTAAGATAATTTAATTGTTTATTGGGAAAGGATTATAGGCCATTATTGAAATTGAGTCCACTTAAGCCTAAAAATAACCACCCAAATAAAAAATGCTCCCTTTGATCCAAAATTGTTGAGCCTAAATTAGACCATTCTTTCAATTCACCTTTCCTGTGAAAATTGTTAACCTTTGTTTCGGCCCTGGTCCCTCCTTGGACATCATGTACCTCAATTTAGGCTAGAAGTCTAAGTTGAGGGTGGCTACTTTAGAGGAAAATTAACCTTGATTTTAGCCCTGTTACTTCCTGGGACATCGTACACCTCAACTCATGCAAAAAAACCTAAGTTGAGGGTGGCTACTTGATGTGAGGCTAAAACTATACTTATCTAATCATTATTTGGCTCATATTTAATTTTTTTAATTATCCTTTTTGAGCATAAATTTTATGAATTATTGTTATATTGTGCATTTAATTTGTAGGATTAAAATGGTGAGATGATGAAATTTGGAGCACAAATAAATTAAAAACAAGAAATCACAGAAGGAAATCAAGCAGATAGCTTAATGGATTAAATTTAATATAATAATATATTTATATATATATGGCGCAAGGAGTAGTTGAAGAAGAATTTTAAATTGTTGAGAATCTTATTATTGCCACGTGATAGCCTTTGAAGCAGCCAAAATTTGACAAAATTCAGAAGATGGTCTGCCAACAAATTGAAGGTTGTGGAAACAAATTTCCATAAATAGAAAACACGGAAAAAAGAAATTCTTGTGGGTTTAGGTTTCCTAATTTGTTTTGGACTCAATTATTTTATTTAGGGTTTCAATATCTATAAATAGGGTATAAAAAATTACTCTTTAAACAGCCAAGAACCAAGAAATAATACACAACATACAATTTCAAACTTTATAGCTTAGGAACTTTGGAAGAGCCGCCGTGGAGGCCGGAGAATTTTGGTTTATTCTTTCTTCTCCTTTATTATTTATTTGTATTCGTGATTATTGAAAAATATTTTAGCTATTGCTCTTAAATTTTTATGATTAACACAAACATAATTATTTTAATAAATTTTGATTGTCTAAGCATAGAAGATAAGGGCAAGCCTATGGCATTGTGCATGTAGTGTATTGAATTGAATTCTAAGCGTGAGCGTATACTGAGTCCATAAAATTGAACTATAACTCAAATTCTGTGTGAACAAAGGAATTTTTTTGCGGTGAGGGCACAAGTTACATTATCGAAGAGTTGGTATCTTGGTGATTGTTATCTATGTATGTGAATGTGTCTATTGGTACATTTATGTCATAAATTGATCCGCATGTGTTGGATTGTTGTTGAACTTAATGATTGCACTTTTCTGAAAAGTAATAAGGAGGGTTGATTGTCGAGAAAAATGCCATGTGATTGCTTGAGTTTTTGGGTTTTTCTGCATAGTGTGTTTACTATAAATAGTGTCGTTTAGAGTTAATAGTGTCGCTAGAGGACAAGCAATAATTTTAAGTTGAGAGTATTGATGTACCATGGATTTACGATACTTATAATGATTTAAACTTGAAGTTTTGCATGTGTCTTGAGCGTTTGTTAGTAGGTCTTACGATATTTACCTTTGTTTTGCAAGGAAATAGGTTTTTGACAAGTTGGTGTGATTAAGGGTTAAAACAACAGCTTTTTGGTGTTTGACGAGTCACCCTACAAGCCGTAGACTTTTCTATGAACCGTAGGATTGATTTGTAGACTGCAGCAGTACTTATTGGGGCTAAGTATAAAATGACGGAAGCAAGTGACGAGCTGTTGTAACTTCTACGAGCCGTATTATTGAGTTGTGAAAAAGTTCAGAAAAGTTGAGCTCTAGTACTTGGTTGACAAGGTGACAAGACAGGTCGTACAAAGTTCTACGGATCGTAGAACATATCCATAGAAAACTTTAGACAATAATGTGGAGAAGCTATTTTGACAAGAGATTTTTACGGACCGTAGGAATTCCTACGACCAGTAAGACCTAACCATAGGAATGACTGTCGAATCCTATTTTCTTATTCTAGTTGAATTAGAATTAGCTTTCTATATATAGTCTTTTGCTATTTCATTTTTTTTGTATTAGACTGTTTTTAATACTTTTGTTTTGGCTTTGAGAATTAAGTTGTGAACACCTTTTATCCATTTAATTCTTGAAATGTTGATTTCGAATATAGCTTTTGTTCATCAATTCAAGATTCCAAATTTCAATTACTCTCAAGAGAAAATGGCCAAAAGCCCCCCCAATCTATGGTCGAATTTCCAACTACACACTCATACTTCACGGGGGTCCTATTACCCCCCTGAACTATTTTTAAAGGAAATAAATTCCAACCTAAAATGACATAGTCACTCAACTATATTGTGGTGTAATACACACACATGCCATGTCAGCACCATGTCAATGCCACATGATAAATTAATTATTTTTCTCACTTTTTCTTTTCTTTTATTATATGTCAATTACAAACCCACCATTATCACCAAGAACATCACCATTATCAAACCCACTTGTCATCCATTGACATTCCGGCAAGAGAAAAGACGATGAATTTTTCCGACAAGTAAAAGTCTCTATGGCCGGTATCTTTGATTTAGAATTTTACTTATAAATGAAATTTAGTCCAATATAAATGAATATAGAACAAGGAAAGGAATAACCTATATAGAAAATCAAAGGAAATTTTTATTTTATTACTTTGATTGGGGAGTGATAACTAAATTTATTTAAAGGTGTTTTGATTATGGGTAAGAGAGGATTAATATGCAGAATTCTTGAAGAAATTCGTAGAAATTTGTGATGAAAAAAAAAATAAAGCAAAAGGGTGAAGAAGAAGGGTGTGAACAAGAAGAAGTGTGGGGGTGGTTGGGGTGGGGTGGAGGATATTATTTTGATTTAATTAGAAAGAGAAAAAAATAATAATAAAAATAAAAGCATATTTTACTCTCTTTTCACTCTCTCAAAGAGAGTGAAATGCACTTTCTTAGCCAACTCAGCATTAAGGGTTTATTTATTTTCTTTTAAAACAGTTCAGGGGGGTGATAGGACACCCGTGAAGTTGGAGTGTGTAGTTGAGATTTCGAGTATAGGTTGGAGGGGCTTTAAACCATTTTCTCTTACTCTCAATGTAAGTTCATGATTTATTTTAACAAACTTATTATGAATTGTGATTTTCAAAGCATGAGTAGCTAAATCCACTACTAGGGTTGTGGGAACTATGGGAATTAACAAAGTAGACCTAATAATTAGTAATTCTTGAATAGTTTTTATGCATGTATTGTTGATCTCTTCATTTTAATTGCTTTTTAACGGTGCACAATGTTAGAACTCGCCTTATTCCTACTTGCCCGACCAAGGGAGTAACGAATAGGAAAAGAGATTAAACAACAGAGATTTGGTGAGATATTCCGACATCTAATAGCTAGAACCATATTTGTGAAGGCAAATCTAAGGTCAAGGGTAAGGGTTAGTAAAGCATATACTCGTAGACCGACCAAGTTACGTTGTGAAATTCCCTAGTTGGACGACAAATCACTTAGGAGATACCTAACTTACCGATTTTCCATGTTAAACACTAGATAAGGGTTACTATTATAAGGTTTACTGTGTTAAGAACTTGTGGGGAACGCATACACCCTAGTTTCATCTTTTATTGGTTTAACAAAACGTTAAATCCTGTTACCTGGTTACTTGTTACTAAAATCAATCAATCAATATTTTATGTTACAAAACTCCTCTTTTTACGGAGATAATTTGACTAAAAGTACAATCAACATTAAATTGGCCTAAGTCTAGACCTTATTCCTCGTGGGATCGACCCTAACCTTTGTTAGGTTTTTTATTTGACAACGACCACTTATACTTCTTTAAGAAGGTGCAATTTGGGCGTATCACTTGGAGCTGGATAGCAATTTTGTGGAGCCATTTCATTTTCCTCCTCATCTTTTTCCTCCCATGCATTGTTATTGTTACCATTATTGCCATTTGCCCTTGCCTGAGCCTCAACAATCTCTCTCAACCTCAATGCTTCATGCTCTTGTGCATTTATTTTTCCTGTGAATGGACTTTTCAAGCTCAGGGTCGTAAGGAATTAACGGTTCACTCTTACTTTGGGTACTTGGCATGCACTATTTTATACCTTTCAGAAACAAAAATAATAAATAAGAAGTAAAATTAGAAAATAAGAGTAGAAGTGAAATAACACATGCTTGGCTTAATTGATAACCGTATTCTCCAGCAGTGGCGCCAACATTTGATACGCCCAAATTACGTCTTCTTAAAAAAGTATAGCGCGGTCATTGTCAAATATAGAATTCTACTAGGTTGGGGTCGAATCCTATAGGGAATAAGGTAAACACTAAGCCGTATGTGGTTATTCACTATTAGTTACTTATTTCTAAAACAATGGGAACAAATTGGGAGAATTGGCATGTCTTTTTAGTGTCACTTTGTAACATGTAACAATCAATAATGTCATTTAACTGAAAATTTATAGAGAGAATTAACCAAGATTGTGTTCGCCAAGTCTGTTTAACTATTTTCGTGTTAATACAAAATTTCTCCTTGCATTGCTAGTACACCAGCTTATCAAACTCTTGCTACATTTAATCGTTTCTCAATCGAATTACATGCATATCACTTTATTTCTTTCAAAACTAAAAGTGTTTAACTCATTTCAAAGATATTTACTTAACATTGGTTAATCTTGTTACATTATTAACCATTAGACGAGTTCTGATTCTCGAATCCTCGATATTAACTTTTTTCCTAAGTTTTATACTTTTTTACTCAAACAAGCCAAACTTAGGGCAGGTTTGAATGTTTGCAACCATTAGAAATCGATTAATATGAAAGAGATAATAAGATATACAATCACAATACGTGATTCATTTCGTAAAAACCCCATTTTTAGATCAAGTCGTCATGGATTCCACAACCCTTAATTGTAGAGTTTAGCCACTCATGATTATTCAAATGAAGAATATAATTGCATTCATTAAATAAGGACTTACTTACAAAAGGTAGAGGCAATAACACACTTTGATTTCAGAAATCAATGCAAAACTTTCGTTCATAACTCGTTAAAGCGTACTGTGTTCTTCGCTAAAAAAAAGATGATAAAATAAATCCTAAAAAATGATATTTATAGTTTCAGGAAATTTAAATTTAAAACATCAAGAAGCTGGCCTGCCAAGTCTGCGGATGTAACGCCTGACTGCCCGTCACAAGTGTGATGGTTCGTCGTCTTTGTCCCCGTATGATCTCCAAGGAGTACTTTGGTCAACTCTGTGTAACGGTCAGCTTGACGGCCCATCGCAGGTGTGACGATCCATCAAATGGGCTATCCTTAAACCTTTTCTTTTCACCTATTTTGTTAACTGCTAACGTTAGACCTGACGGTCTACCGTAGAGGTGATTGTCCTTCAGTCCTATCGTCAGGGTTGAGTTTTGCCACTCTTTGTTTGATTTTGCTTCCTTTCTTGATTTGATTGATTTTCTGTCTATCATAGTAGAAAAACTATTAAAAGACACTATCGTTGTTTAAGAATTAACATTAATTTATAGTCAAAAGCATCAAATATGTCGTACAATGCCGACACATCATGCCCTAATATTCTCATACCTTTATATTCATCCACTTCAATAAAAGGAGTTATAATTGTAGAATTTTATTCATCAACTTTGTCTCACCTAATGTGTAAGGTTTTTTTTTCTGTCCGTGTTCTACGGAATATTGTTGTAATTTTTGATAGTTTTGTTCTTATTTTATTTTATTGTTACTTTTGTTTTTATTTTCTTATATTGTTTTGGAATAATTATTTTTTGACTTTTAATATCAATGAAGAAATTTAATTTGCTCACCATATTTAATTTTTATCCTTAATTGTTTGTGTGATGGTGAGTTATTATGTTTCTCTTTAAGTACATTTTTTATTATCTTAAAAAATTATATTTAAAAAAAAAATTGTACTTAATAATATAATGTACACATAATAAGTTATTCTTTTTATGTACAATTGTTACTCCCTCTGTCCAGTTTATATGACTTACTTTCTTTTTTAGTCAGTCCAAAAAAGAATGACACATTTCTATATTAAGTCACAATTTAACTTTAAAATGTCCATTTTACCTTAATGAAGTGATTTATAGTTACACAAATATCTATCACTTAATTTAGACCACAAGTTTTAAAAGTCTTCCTTTCTTTCTTAAACTTCGTGCCAAGTCAAAGTAACTCATATGAAAAGGAACAGAGAGAGTATTAATTAACATGATACACACATGCAAAGCACGTACATTTAACTAGTTATATTAAAAGCATAAAGGTTCTTAGAAATGTTGATCGAACTATATGCCCTTCATTAAAAGATTCTACCATAGACAAAATTGTTATTTACTATTTTTCTCAAATAGTTTTAAATAATTTTTATTTGTAAGATGTAAGAATTGCTTCCTGATAATTGTTATTTAACTATTTTCCTTATTTTAATGGTATGATATACCATATTTTAAAAATAAAACAAAAAAGAAACACGTTTGAGGTTTAAAAAAGCATTGAAAATTCATAGGTTCAAACATCTGGAAAAATCTTTTTGGCCATAATTTGACCATAATAGCTCAAATATATATTCACACTATAAACTAGTTTTTTTTTACAATTATACTCTTCTTTGTAAAATTTACATTTGTTTAATTTATTTATTAATTATGTTTCATAAATGAGAAAGTTTTTCAATACATGGGAAATTGACTAATTTTCATATTTCTCTAACTTCCATACATATATGGCTTTTAATTTCTTTTAGAAATGTATGCATTTTTTTTTCTTTTCTCCTTTCCTAATTAAAAATCTATAAAGAATATAAAATTTAAATTGATAATTAGAAAATAAAATTTAAAATTTAAATTACAAAATAAGTTCACTCATAAAATTAAATTCAAAATAATTTTAACTCACACTCATCTTCTTGTAAATTCTATCATAGATGCGTCAATTTTTTCGCAACTACAAAAAAATAAATTACAAATATGTCCGCAAAAGAAAATAATTTTAATTTTTTTCTTTTCTCTCTTTTATTCCATTCTCACTCTTTCTTTTTATTTTTCAAAATAAAAAATTAAATAAAAATTAAATATTCAGATATTGATAAGTGAATAAATCCACAAATAAGATATTTAAGACTGAAATTAATCATTGAAATAAAAAAAGTCAAAAAAAAATCACATGTGAGAAGTGTCAAATATATTACTGAACTTTGTGAGATAGATCATATATCTGTCACGACCCGATTTCTCGAGTCATGATGGCACCTACTACCCCACCAGTAGACCAGCCGTAACCCTATCCCAGAACTGGACAGTAATGGGACTGAGGGTGGAAACTGACAATTAAGCGGAAGCACAAAATAATAACACATAAAGAAGGCTGAAGCGAAACCAAAACTATATATACATGACACGTCCCAGCACCTCGAAGTCACAAGTATAGAACTACTAACAAGAGTACAAGTCTCAAAAGTGGACCACAGAAACAAATTGTCTCGAAAGCAAAAGACAAATCAAAATATAAATACATAAGGAGACAGGTAATCCAGAACGCCATGTGCTCACCCTCGTCTCCTGGACAGACAGTTGCAGGCTCAAACTCAACGCTGAGAACTGGTGCTCGGACCTGCATCACGAAAACAGACGCAGAGTGAAGCATTAGTACCAAACAACAGGTACCCAGTAGGCATCATAGGCCGACTGAACAAGAAATGTAAAAACGAGCAGACAAGATAGAATTAACACAACAAAGGTCAACAGAACAGGAAAAGAGAGTAAACGGAAAGTAAAGCTATGGAAATCACAGTAAACCCAACTGGGCCCCCATAAGAACCCGAACGGAGCCCCTTAAGCCCGATAGGTACACACAGAGAATCTACGCTACGGAACCAAGGGACCTCAACTCCAACAGCCTTAACACCCATGGAACTGAACCAATAAAGATAATACTTGGGCCCCGCCCAGTCATCAGTCACGAATTGGAAATAAAGGAAACGAACCATGTAACGTCAGCCTCGGACAGGAGCTAAACAGCCTACGCTCAACAGTCTCGCGCTGGAAATACCAGACTCTAATCGGGTAACATCAGCTACGGGCTGGAACTAGCAGCCTACGCTCAACGGTCTCGCGCTAGAAATAACGAACTTTAACCGTGCAACGTTAGCTGTGGACTGGAGCTAGCAGCCTACGCCCAACAGTCTAGCGCTGGAAATACCGGACGCTGACCAGGTAACGTCAGCTGTGGGTTGGAACTAGCAGCCTACGCTCAACAGTCTCGCGCTGGAAATACTGGACCCCAACCGGGTAACATCAACTGTGGACCGGAGCTAGCCGCCTCGAACCGAATAAAGCCACCACCAACCAGCTCAACACAAGGCTAGACACCGCGGGACGCCGTCCGCACAATGATATCAACCGAAGGCTCACAGCCTATCACCACCTAATCGATAATTGACACCATCGCTAAATCTTTCGGCAGCACCCCATAATCGTAGAAATAAGAGAGAAAGAATCGAAAGATCCAAAAAGCCACGAAATCCCCTAAACTAAGGCACATACTATCAGACCCAAGTCTGCTATACCAGTCTACAAGGATCTAGTCCATCTGAATCGACGTCGGATACATACTCAAGTCAAGCAGGCGCATAGGACCAAGGTAATACTACCCTAACCTATTCTAAGGTCAGAAAACAATCACAGAAATCAACAGAATACAAGCAAATATCCCGAACCCACGCATGCAACAACAGATAACCACCCAACAGGTAACCCACAACAAATCATCTACAACACAAAATCAGCAATCCCACACTAAAGCATAATACTAACCCCGAACAGCCCAAAAATCAACTCTAACGAAGAAAAATCAGAGAAGAAGAACAGAAGTACTAACTGCCCAACCTAGATTCACACAAGTCGACAAGTAATCACACATTCAAGCTCAATCTAAAAAGAAAGGAAGTTGTAACCTACCAGAAGGCCAATCACGTGCGCTCCAAGTCTATCTACCGGAGCTTCCCCTTTCAAATGACCTCAGACTGCTGCCACGCAGCCAAAAATAGAGTCATAGCGTCAATACGGTCGTGTAGACACTAAAATCATCAAAATCGGAGACAGATCAATTTTGGAGTCAAAATCGAGAAATGTGGGACGCGCTCTGGATTTTCCAGAATTGACTCCATGAAGAGGTCCCAAACCCTCCCCCGAACTTGTATTCCAAAATGGAACACGTATTGGGGCTCGGATCAGCTCCAAACATCCAACACAAGAAATACAAAACTTTACAACTACAGGCCTAGGATTGCAACTTATGCCTCGAATTCACAAAAATCGAGAAACACCCAATGCAACTGAGCCAAAACCCACACTGCCAACGAGAATCTGAACGCCAGGGACTTTGAATCACCAAAACCCGATATAAGATGAGGGAGATATGAAATTTCAAAGATTTCTTCCAAATGAGCTCGACCTCACCTTTATAGCCACTGCAACCCGCTGACCTCCGCGAACGCGGTAAAGGCCCCGCAAACATGAAGGGAAAACAACCTCTACTCCATGAACGCGACTAGGGGCCCGTGAACATGGAGGGAAGGGACTCAGACCTCCACGAACACGGAACCCTATCCGCGAACGCGAAGAGGAAACTCCCCTAGGCTCCCCAGACCTTCGCGAACGCGGAGAAGGAGATCACCCCACTCCACAGACCTCCGCGAACGCGGAGAACAAAACCTCACACCTCCGCGAACGCGGAGAGATGGGGTGTCTGCACACACCAGTTGCACCAGCTGTGTTTTGGACAATTCCAAAACTCTGACGGGGTGCTCAGAATTCGTTCGGAACCCCGTGCACGCAAACGAGATATGCTACCCCATCAAATTCGACGTTCCAGACTCAATGGCACGGTCAAAATTTCCATACGAGGTCTTTTGGATGAAAAGTGGATCCCACCCTCAATGGGCCATTTTAACCAACTTCTACCGGAGGCCTCGGAATTTGATCGGAAGCTCCCGGGAGTTCTCGAAAGGTCATTCTAGACCAAACTCGACATTCCAGAACTAACCGCGCTGTCGGAATTCCCATCCGAGTGCGTTTACCAAGAATGTTGACCAAAGTCAATTTTAAGCCAAATTTCGAAGGCTAAAGAGCTAACTGGCCCCAGAATCACACCGGAAACCCCAGGACTCGGGCCAACCATGCTTCTAGCCTGATTTGGCCACTCCGGAGCTGATGGAATCGTCAAAATTCCCATCTGAAGTCGTTTACCTGAAGTTATGACTGAAATCAACTTTTCAAGGTTCAAAAGCTCTAGAACAAGAAAACAGGCAAAAAAACCAAACGAACAACCATGCGACCGAACCTACAGTGCAAGCAAGTCAGAAATGACTTGGGGTCGCTACAGGAATGCTCTAAATGACAGAAAAGAGGCACAAACACGCAAATGACCTGAAGGGTCATTACAACATCCCTATATGAATGTTGTTTTATTACAAAATTAAAACAAATAAATTTTATAAAGATCAAACAATATGTTAGAAATCGACATATTATAAAAATTATTTTAAGTTTTTATATTTAAATATTATTTAAAATTATTTCAATAAATGACATTTAAGACTCAAAACACTTTAGACATGGAGAATATCAATACATTATAAAAATTATAAAAATCGTATAGTTTGTATGTATTGACCCTAGTTAAAAGCAACCCAAGAGAATCATGTACCAATGTTGTAGTTTCGCATCCATGTGTTATGCCTATTTGATAACTTGAGAATGATTACTTATATTTATTAAGTATTAATATAACCTCTAGTTAAGTAATTTTATTAATTATTATATTTAAATAAATTTAAATCATATATTTAAATAATTTTAATAATTGATTGTTTAAGTTATATCAAATCAAGAATTATACATTGTATATGTATTTGTAATCATTTTAATTTTTAAGTTATATACTCTTCAATCTTGATAATTAAAGTTAATAGAATTTATATATATATATATATATATATATAATTTAATTGATTATTTAATTAAGAATTGGGCCTAAATATTTATAAACATATTTAGAGGTGTCAAAAATGAACTCAAACATAGGTAACCCACCCAGAATTTTAAGGATTGGGCTCATGATAATTTGAGTTAGGTTCAATCTCAACCCATTCAAGTCTTAACCTATTTTAAGAGAATCCTCAATTGAGCTCAATTCAATCTCCAATTTTAATCCGTTTTAAAACTCTTTATTTGCATTGATGTAATGTATGTTCCTATATTTAATGTATGAATTATTATCTATTTAATATCTTTTAGGATTTATTAAGTGGGTCAAATTGGGCGGGTCAAGACCCAACCCGCTTTTTAACCCATTTGAGCCCAATCCATTTGAACCCAAAGTAAACTTGGGCGGGTCAAGACCCAACCCGATTTCTATTTCAACCCAACCCCCTCCCCCCCACCCCCCACCCCCCATTTGACACCCCTAATTACATATACAATACATACATATGAATATGATTTTCTTTTTATTTTTATTTTTATTTTGAAACATCTTCTTAATTAATATAATTGAAGTAGCTAATCATGTATTCATGGTTACAAATGGTTAAATAATTTTAATAATTACTATAAATTATTATATTTTTATTTAGAGCAATTAGAATATACAAATTTGTATGTTATCCGAGGTATAGTTATAAATGTCTTATTATATCTTTTTTCATATTTAAAACATCAAATTCTCAAAATTATATTCTTATTTTCTTCTTAAAAGAAAGGCGCATACATTGTATGAACAGTCTATTAGTCATGGTAGAATTGTATATAATTTTATTCACTGATTATATTTAAAGAAAAATCAATTGTAAATTTGAAAATTCATACTTAATATAATTTACTAAATTGCGTATTACCGAGTAATTAGTATAATTTCTAATTGGAGAATAATCTACTTATATCTATTATTAACATGAATTTTAATTGTCTCATTCGATAGAAAATTCTATATTAAATGAAAATATTTTTTTAAAAATGTATATCCTAATTATGTTATACTTTATTTACATACATTAAACATATTGTAATTTAATATAGTATCCTACATAAAGTATTGAGTGATTTATTTATTTATTTATTTATTTATTTTGAAACATCCTCTTAATTAGTATTACTGGAGTAACTGAATTTTTTATTCATGGTTAAAATTAGTGAAATAATTTTACCAATTTCTATATATGTTAATTCTTGTTTGGAATGATTATAATATAAAAAATTAATGTGTTATTCATGGCATAGTTATAAATGTCTTATCATCAATTATTTTTTTATAATATCTAATTTTCAAAATTACATTGTTTTTTCTCTTGAAAAACATCCATTATATAGACTAATTTATTTAGTTGATTATATTTAAAGAAATATTCAATTATAATTTTTTGAATCTATTCTTAATTACTATATTTTACTAAATTTGTATTACAAAATAATTAAGTATAATCTTAAGTAGATAAAATAATCATTTGTAGTTATTATTAATGAGAAATTTAATTGTCTTCTTCAATAAAGAGATTTATTTTAAGCGAAAAAATAATTTTTCAAAGGTACGCATTGATACATTATGAACATAATTGAGTTCCGGGGGAGGGGTAGAGGAGAGAGTGTAGGTTATGTATATGTAGAACATAATTTGTATGGTATAGTAATGAAAAAATATTAATGTACAAAAACGAAATTACAAAAAAAATTTAAACTAAAACGTACAATTTTTTTAATTAACTGAACAATATTTATTTTTAAAAATAAACCGAATGAACTATACACACACAAAAAATATATACAAAAACACTTTTCATTTCCCTTGGCAACCAAAGAGTTTGTATTTTAGTAGTTCAAGGGGTTTGGGAAATAGAAAAAAGTTAATTTTGTTTTGGAGGGAAAAGTAGTGAGAGAATAAATGCAAAAATTAAAATAAGGATATTATAGACTTTTTATGTTTCTGGACAACTTCTGGCCAATTTTTTCTGGCCATTTAGCACTTTTAGTAGTCTCTTTTTTTAACAAAATTGTTATGATTTAAAACTTCCGAGGAGTAGGCTTCAATGTTTATTTTTGGTTTTTAAAAAAAGTGGGTGAATTGGAATTTGAAGTCCACGAGCTTTAAAGAATACTGCAACTTCTCATTAAAAACTAAAAGTTACACTTCGTTTTTTAAAAAATAGGAGTCTTTTTGTTTTAATAAAACTTTTACGGATTAATATTTAGAACTCATCTTATTTTAATACTGTTAAATAATTCAATCCCAAAATGAAGGACTCAAAATCGATATTGGAATAGTTTTGGTCTATTTTTTTATTTTTTTTAGAATTCTAATATAGGCAAAGGAAGAGAAGGAAGCCGTAGATGAGAAAAATGGACTTAAAATCGGTGTTGGAAGAATGAAAGATAGAAACATGCTAATGTAAATTGGTGTAGGGAGGTTGTGTAAGTTTATATATGCTTTAATACACATCACGATCTTGAACACGATAATCCTACATAGAGATCGTTAAGGGCACATACCTGATGAGGAAGACATTATCATAGAAAGAAGCGGAAGTGTTAGTCGTAAATTGGTTTCTACCTCCTTGCCCTAACCTTACGTTACCACAGCCGTCAGCGATGGAATTAATGTAGAGAATATGTGGTAACCCTAATGGGTGTAGGGAGGACCAATTTATAGAGGTTGTGACTTAATCTGGTACGTCCATCAAGTAACCAATATACGGACGAGATCTATTCTTCATTAAATATTATTTATGGTATTACTTGGGTCATAAGTAAGAATAAGTAGGTATCCTAATTATTCTAGGAATCCTAATTATTCTTACATTCTCCCACTTGGCCCAATAACCATATAACATTAATATTTCATAAACATTAGTTGCGCATACAATAGATCTCTTCTAAAATGTCCATCATACATACCCCAATATAACAAACTACTAATGCGAGTTATGGCGGTTGTACATAATTTTATGTTACATACTTTCTTCCATATACTACTATATTAGCAACTTATCATACTAGGTTCATAATCTATAAAATATATAACATTACGGTCCACAATAAAGTCTCATAGAGACTTATCTTGTAATATCTCAAAACAATAATGTGTACACCATTATGAGAAAGAAGAGATTCATTAATGTATATCATAAATGCATAATTGAGCTCAGAGTGTCAAAACATCATAAATATATCAATCATAAGTACAACTAAGACCCATTCTTTGAACATGTTCTTTAAATGTCTTTGGTTGTAAGCCCTTTGTTAACAGATCAGCAATCATAAGATCAGTTCTAATATTCTCAAGTAACACTCTTTGTTTCTAAACTTCTTCTTTGACAGTAAAGTACGTTAATTCCATATGTTTGGTACCTTTAGAGTACTTATCATTCTTGGAGAAGAATACTGCTGCAGTATTATCACAATAAATTTTCAGCGGCTTGGTAATGGTGTCGACAACCCCAAGTCCTGAAATAAAATACCGCAGCCATAACACATGAATTCTGGCTTCATAACATGCCACAAATTCTGCTTCCATTGTGGATGTAGCTAAAACAGAATGTTTAGCACTCTTCCATGATATTGCTCCTTCAGCTAATAGGAATAAGTATCCAAACATGGACTTTCTAGTGTCAATACATCCAGCAAAATCTAAATTCGAGTATCCAGTAACTTCTAAGTGATTGGATCTCCTATACATGAGCATATAATCCTTCGTTCCTTTCAGGTACCTCAAGACTTTCTTTGCAGCTTTCCAGTAATCAATTCCAGAGTTACTTTGATATCTTCCTAGCATTCCGACCGCAAAACTAATATCCAGTCTTGTGCAAGTTTGAACATACATCAAACTTCCAACAATAGAAGAGTAAGGAATTGATTACATTTCCTTTCGTTCTACATCATTCTTTGGGCATTGCATGATATTAAATTTGTCCCCTTTTTGAATAGGAACAATTCCTAATGAACAATTGTTCATGTTAAATCTCTCTAGAACTCTTTCGATATAGCCTTTTTGAGACAGTCCTAATAATCCTTGTGATCTATCACGGAATATTTCTATCCCTATCACATAGGATGCCTCACCCATATCTTTCATTTCAAAGTTCATAGAGAGAAAGTCTTTGGTCTCACGCAATATGCCTAAATCATTAGCAGCAAGTAAAATATCATCAACATACAGGACTAAAAATATAAACTTACTCCCACCGATCTTTTGGTATATACACCGATCAACGGTAATCTCCTTAAATCAAAAAGATGTTATGGTATCATTAAACTTTATATACCATTGTCGTGAGACTTGTTTGAGTCCATATATTGACTTCTTTAGCTTACACACCATTTGATCTTTTCCTTTATTTTTGAAACCCTCTGGCTGGTCCATATAAACTTCCTCCTCGAGGTCTCCATTAAGAAAGGCAGTTTTCACATCCATTTGGTGTAACGCTAAATCATAATGAGCTACCAAAGCCAAAACAATTCTTAATGAGTCTTTCTTTGAGACCGGTGAAAAGGTCTCTTTATAATCAATGCCCCCTTTTTTAGTATAACCCTTGGAAACAAGTCTGGCTTTATATCGTTCAATATTACCATTTGAATCACCTTTGGTCTTGAAGACCCATCTACACCCGATTCTTTTAGAACTTTCTGTCAATTGAACGAGATCTCAGACTTTGTTGTATTCCATGAGTTTTAACTCTTCTTTCATGGCATCAATCCATTTATCAGACTCAGTTCTTTCTATGGCCTGTGAAAATGAAACTGGATCTTTATTAAGCTCAATGTCAAAATCTGACTCTTGCAAATAAATCACATAATCATCTGAAATGACCGATTTTCTTTCTCTTTGAGATTTTCTTAATGGCACTGTTTGTGGTTCATTTGCGTCAGATATTTGTGAGTTAGTTCCTTCTTGAAGTGTTTCACCCAAATGTTGTTCAACATTATTAAAGTGAAGAGGAATAACATTTGTTATTTGTGCAGAAGTAGGTACATTCATGAGCAATGAAATATTTACCCTTACCTCATTAATTTCCACACTTTGCCGTTCAACACTCTCATTAACTTCACCATTCTCAATGAATCTTGCATTACCGGTTTCAACAATTCTTGAACTATGATTTGGACAGTAAAATCTATACCCTTTAGATTTCTCTGGATAACCAATAAAGTAACCACTTACTGTTCGAGAATCTAATTTCTTTTCGTGTGGATTATAAATTCTAGCTTCCGCTGGACAACCCCAAACATGTAGGTATTTTAAACTAGGCTTCCTTCCCGTCCACAGTTCAAAAGGGGTCTTTGGAACTGCCTTACTAGGAATCATGTTTAATAAATATACAACGATTTTAAGAGTATACATCCATAATAATTTGGGTAATGAGGAATTACTCATCATACTCCTAATCATATCCATAAGTGTTCGATTACGCCTTTCTGCAACACCATTTTGTTGAGGTATTCCTGGCATAGTATACTGTGCACATATGTCATGTTCTTCGAGGAACTTTGCAAATGGACCTGGACATTGTCCTGATTCATTATACTTTCCATAATATTCACCACCTTTATCTGACCTAATGATTTTCACTTTCCTATCTAATTGTCTTTCAACCTCATTAACTTACACTTTGAGAGCGTCCGCTGCTTGAGATTTTTCTTTCAACAAATAGATAAATCCATAACGTGAAAAATCATCGATAAAGGTGATAAAATATTTTTCTCCACCAAAAGATGGAACATCAAAGGGTCCGCAAATATCAGTGTGTATAATTTCAAGAAGCTGAGTGCTCTTTGTGACACCTTTCTTTGTATGCTTGGTTTGCTTTCCTTTAATGCAATCCAAACATATATCAAGATCAGCAAAATTCAAATTCGGGAGAATCTCATTCTTTATTAATCTTTTAAATCTTTCTTTGGATATATGACCCAAACGTCTGTGCCACAAATAAGCAGAACTTTCATTCAGTGAACTACGTTTAATTCCAACATTTTGATGAATAACAAGAAGGGATTCAGAAAAAATATTATTAAGTTTCAATCTATATAAACCATCAATAAGAACACCAGAACCATAAAAAATAGTATTCTTATATAAATTGAAACATCCATGTCCAAACTTAAAATCAAATCGAGAAACATCAAGTCTTGAAAGAGAAATCAAATTTCTAGAAACTGAAGGAACATAAAGAGTTTGTAATATATCAAGGTGATGTCCAGTCTCCAAGATCAACCGAGAAGTCCCTGTGCCTTTGATTTGAGCCTTCATACGATTTCCCATGAACAAGAAATCCTTACTTGAATTTGTGGTTTGGATCATAGTGAATCCCTGCAACATAGTAGATACATGAGTAGTTGCACCAGAATCAAGCCACCAAGTATTAATAGGAACTTCAACTAAATTTGATTCGAAACATACAAAAGTACTAAATGTACCTTTCTTTTCAAACCAAGCTTTACGTTTCTGGCAATATTTTTGATAGTGTCCTTCCTTTCTACAGAAACGACACACATCAGCCTTGAGTTCCTTATGAGCATCTTGTGGAACTTTAGCAGGTGCTTTCTTCTTCTTAAACTTGTTGGCCTTCACTTTAAGTCCTTTACCAGCTCCTTAACCCATGAGGTTAATGGAATGACCTCCTTGTTTCTTAAGTCTTGACTCTTCTTGAGTAAGCATACTGGACAATTCACTAACATCCCACTTATCCTTAATAGTGTTATAGTTAATTTGGAATGGTCCATACTCAAGAGGCAATGAGTTCAGAATAAACTGAACCAAGAAGGTGTCATCCACTTTCATCCCCAAGGTCTGAAGTCTTGCTGCAATGTTTGTCACTTTGATGATATGATTTTGCATACTAAGCGACCCATCAAACTTCATGGTCGTGAGTTCAGCCATTAGTGTACCAGCGAGAGACTTATCAGCAGAACGAAAACGTTCTTCCACAAACTTAAGGTATTCCCTGGCACTTTCTGTTTGTGGAATAGTACTCTTAATGTTGTTAGCAACAGTCATTCGCATGAACATAAGGCTCAATCTGTTAGAGTGCTCCCATGATTTATGAAATGACTTCTCATCCTCACTGCTTTTATCATTAATGGCAGTAGGTTTGTCATTCAGCAGAGCCAAGTCAAGATCCATCACACCTTAGAGGAACTGGACTTGTTCATGTCATTCAGAGAAATTCTATACATTGAACACAGTAACATATGAATCATGAGAATGAGGAGGAATAACTGCAAATAGATATACATGCTCACAAATAAGAAAATAATGTAAATTTAGTAAAAAGATAAAAGAATATTTTAATTCTCCTTTGGGAGAATACTATGACACACTATCATAATTTAAATGTCATTTTTGTCTTTAATAGGCAATTAAATATTTTTAATCAAACATATGCGTCATCTTTGGATATACAATATATGTTTGATTGAAAATATTAATTTACCTCATAATGTTCACTATTCGCAGAATGATAGATTCACCTTTGGGTAAATATTTTAAGTTCTAGCAATAGTTAAAGTCAATTTATCTATTTATTTTCAATATAGGCATTTCATTAATTTTTATAGATAAATGACAATTTTATGAATGCATATTTTTCTTAATCATCCTAGTTTGACCACTTTGGTGATTAACAAACTATATGAATACAAATACACACATAATATCATAAACTTTTTATTCATGTGAGTAATTTTAAACATTTTAGTTTGGCCGCTTTGGTGACTAGCAAACTATAGAAACATAATACATGCATCAAGTGATCATAAATATTATATGTGTAAACGGTAATTTCTCTAGTTTGACCACCACTTTGGTGACTAACAAACTATTTTACACTTAGTACACACATTATTTATTGCTTAGTATAACGATTACTTTAATTTATTGCACAATTTAAAAACAAAACATAATTATTACATTATGGGAAGATTAAGGTTTTTTTTGTGTAAATTAAACTTTGCTAACAACACTTTATTAACTTAAGAGTCCAAACACCTTAAATAGTCAAACACAAAATTACTCTACTAGAAAAGGATTCAATAATAAGTTTGAACATAATTTGATTGGAAAAAATTAAACTTTCAAGAGATTAATTTTAAATCACAAAACTAAATCCAATAAATATCACAAGAACTTATACAAGTGATTAAATTTTAGGGTAGTTGGTCCCCAAGTAGAAATTCACACCCAGAGAATCATTACAAAAAAATTTCTTAAGCTCTTTAAAAGTTTTAATCATCTTTTTGATGCGGAAGCAAGAGATATTAGATCAATAAAAGTCTTTTAGTAATAGAATAATTATTGATGTAATCAGTTCAGTTATTGCCACTAGTTAACATATTCATTAAGATTATCAGTTCAAACAATCCAGGCTCGGATGCCACATGTAAATTTATATATGCTTTAATACACATTAGGATCTTGAACACGATAATCTTACATAAAGATCGTTAAGGGCACATACCTGATGAGGAAGACATTATCATACAGAGAAGCGGAAGCGTTAGTCATAAATTGGTTTCTACCTCCTTACCCTAACTTTACGTTACCACAGCCGTTAGCGATGGAATTAATGTAGAGAATATGTGGTAACCCTAATGGGTGGAGGGAGGACTAATTTATAGAGATTGTGACTTAATTTGGTACGTTTATCAAGTAACCAATGTACGGACGAGATCTATTCTTCATTAAATATTATTTATGGTATTACTTGGGCCACAAGTAAACTTGGGCCACAAAGTAAACTTGGGCCATAAGTAAGAATAAGTAGGAATCCTAATTATTCTTACAGGTTGAGGTGTTGGAAGAATGAAAAATATAACTATGCTTAAGTATAATGATGATTATTGTTTGGAGGAAATTTTTTAGTGGGAAATTAGGCAGTATTGAAGTCAATTAACAATGAGGCATAATTGACTGCTTACCTGAATTGTGCCAAATTATACCAAAGTAGTTTGTGCTAATAGCAAAGCCTATATAACCATGCTCCTATTTTTCCACCCCATTTACAGGTTTGGAAAAGATTTTTTCAATTAAAGTAACGTTTTGATAAGAGAATATTTATTTACAAAATTGTCATTTGAAATTAAATTTTGATGTTCTAAGTCACCTTATTGAATCTCTAATCAAAAGGAAGCTAAATTCTATTAATTATTGGTCTACGAATTAGATATTTGGGTAAAAAATTATGTTGACCGAAGGAAAAGTATTAGGTTTAGGCACCTCTCGAACCCCATAATTTAAGCACGATCACTTTATTAAAATATACTCAGCTCAAACTATTTTTGTATAAATTGTGTTATTAATTATCGTATAATTCACTTTATATTTGTTGAACTTTCATTAATCTTAATCAAAACGCAATGTTACGACCTCAGTTTTGACATAGTCGGTCAAGACGCATAATTAAAAGTGCAAGAAACTAAAAGAAATCTTTTTATTTATTTTTTAATTCTAATCAAGAGTTCCAAGAAAATCAACTAAATTAAAATATCAATCTTATTCTTAACAAAATAATGTGTATCCATTAATTAAAAATAATAATTTTTGTGATGTTTTCAAATAAAGATAATATTGAGTAATTTTTTTAAACAAATCAAACCTTGAACTCATTTATATACAAACATATGTGTTTTTCTTGAATATGAAAATCAATTCACGTACATGTTCTTCTCGCTTATTTTTATTTTTTAAAACACATTGTAGTATAGTTGAGTTGATTATTTTAAATTCACAAACGCACAAAATTACTAGATTAGCATGAAAATAACATCATATACCACATACTGCAAAAAAAAGTTATGCATATGTGCGCACAAATTTATTCAATCGAAATAGAGTAAAGCTCAAGAGATGAACATTTACAAATTTGAATCTTGAACTTTCGTAACTATTACCTTGAATCAAGAACACGCAGATGAAAACTCGAATAGGGACCCAAGCTTGACCTCGCTAATTCTCAAACTCCTTTTTTTAAAAAAAGTAAATAAAGAAACACACACGCACAGATTTATGTGACACAAATGGAATTTGGAGAGTTATGATTTTAAATTTTTTTAAGTTGTTAATTATTGTGATTTATATTACGTTTTACGTAGTTTTCAAAAAGAATATATTATTCCCTTTATCTCAATTTATGTGGCGTATTTAAAATTTCAAGAGTCAATCAAATTTTTTATACATATTTTTGAATATTTCAAGTTGTTAATTATTGAGATTCACAGTATATTTTACGTCATTTTCAAATAATACATGTTAATTCCTCCATTCCAATTAATGTGATATCGATAGAATATCAAGAGTCAACTAATTTTTTAAAATTATATTTTAAAGTATTTTAAGTTGTTAATTATTGTGATTTAAAGTAGTTTTTTTTAGGTAATTTTCAAACATATAAAAGACTATAAAAATAATAAAATAAACAATTAAAACAAGAAAATCACATAAAAATGACCAACATGCCCTTAATGTGCCAAAGCAGGCATGTTGACCTGCTACCTGCTTTGACATCAAATTCCCTCTTATAAGAGAGTAATTTAAATATTTTAAGTTGCTAATTATTGTGATTTAGAGTATTATTTACGTAATTTTTAAATATATAAAAAACTAAAAAATAAGACAAGCAATTAAATCAGGAAAATCACATAAAAATGACCAAAATGCCCTTAGATGCTAAAACATGCATGTTGACCTGCTACTTGCTTTGACATCAAACTCGTTCTTATAAATAGAGGAATACGTGCCTGCGCAAGTCCAATACATGTTACTTCGGAGATTCATCTAAGTTTTTATATGATTTAAAAATATTTAAGTTATTATTTATTGTGATTAATAGTAATTATTACATAATTTTTGAATAATATATATTATTCTCTTTGTCTCAATTTATGTGGCACAAATATAATTTTAAGAGTCAACCATGTTTTATATGTTTTGAATTTGGAGAGTCATCTAAGCCTTTTTATATGATTTTTATATATTTTAAGTTGTTAATTATTGTGATTTTGTATTACTTTTTATATAATTTTCAAATAATATACATTACTCCCTCCACTAATGTTGCAAAAATAGAATTTCAAGAGTCAAACAAATTTTTATATGTTTTTTAAAAAAAATTTAAGTTGTTAAACATTAGAATTTATAGTACTTTTTACGTAATTTTCAAATAATAAATATTAGAGTACTTTCTTTATCTTAATTTATGCGACACCAATAGAATTTCAAGAGTCAAGCGATTTTATTAATGTCCTTTAAATATTTTAAGTTGGTAGTTATCGTAATTTGTAATTTATAATTTATTTTACATATTTTTTAAATATATAAATAATCAAGAGAAATAAAATAAATAATTTAAAACGGAGAAACCATGAAAAATAATCAAAACGCCCTTAAAAAGAAAGTATGTTAACCTGGTGCTTGCTTTATATTTAAAAAGAAAAAAAGGTACTAGTTTTTAAAGCTTAAAGCTTGGGTGGGAGCAAAAAGCAAAGGCAACAATAATGAAAGGATACAAAAAGATGTTCCTTGTGCTGAGATTAAACCCGACCAAAGTATCTGAAAAGCCTCCATGTATGGCATGATAAAGGAAGCGTCATTTAAGGGTCATAATCTTTTTATTGCTTATTGAGCTAAAGAGTGATCAAAACTACTACTCCTCCGTTTTATTTTTATTTAGTCCCTCTATTTCATTTTATTTGTCAATTTTATCAAATTAAAATACTTTTATTTGTCTTTTTTCCATACTATTTAAAATAATAATAGTCAAATTTAAAGTTTTAAAACATCATTAATAAGCTTAGTTAAGTAAAATACATATTTAAATAAAGTTTTGTTAAAAGATGTGTTAGGTCAACATGAATCAAGTACTCCTTCCGTTCAATTTTATTTGTTATATTTAGACTTGATACATCATTAAGAAAATAATAAGTAATTGATATGACTATTTTACCACACTATCCTGATTAATTGATGTTTGATATTAAGAGCCTGCTTGTCATTGCTGTTGGCAGATCAAAATCACTTATTTTGAGAAAAAACACTTTTTTTGAAAAAATAATGTGTTTGACAAATAAATAAAACTGCTTTTAAATAGAAGTAAAAACAGTTTTTCTGCTGTTGGAAAGAAGTTAAAAATTTCTGCTTCTTAAAAAAAGCAGAAGTAGAAGCAGAAAATTATTTCTTACAAGACCAAAATACCCCTTCCATATTTAGATATTTACCCACATATTCATTATTAATTAATTAATATATCTCATAACTTTGGTAAAAGTTTCATTCACAAATTTTATTTTTATATAATAATTTTTTATTATTTTAAGTTTGTTATCATTATTTTATATTTGATATTTTTAATTATATTTAAATCGTCATATTAATATTATATCAATATTTAATTTTTTTTTATTTACCTATGTATAATATTGATTGAAAAATTGAATATGTATATTTTAATTCAATAAAAATAAAAGTTTGATTAAATTTTTTTATAATATATATTTAAAATAATTTCTATCTATAAAATAATATTCATATTAAAAGTACATTAATACTTGTCATTTTTTGTAATTTTACACTTAAAAGTACTTTTTTAAAAAGATTAGTCAAATACAATTTGCTTATCAGAAGCACTTTTCAAAGAATTAGCCAAACACAATTAATTTTGTTCAAAAACACTTTTCTGAAAAGCTGTTTTAAAAAAGTGCTTCTAACAATAAGCAGATTTTAACAGTAATGTCAAACACACTCTAAGTATTGAGAAATAATTTAAGAAATAAGTAATTAATGCTAAGAATGTATATATATATATATTCTTAAAATATTAAAAGAAACAAATAAAAATAAAAATCTATTTTTAAATGGAAAGACAAGTAAAAGTGAAAATGAGAAGAAATAAGGAACCACCAAACTTTTTAAAATAGAAGTTTTGTTTGTAAAACATAAATGGTAATTAGCATAGGAAAGAATGGCGCAATAGGCGGTAGTTGGCATTGGATGGCGCTAAGATATCGGCGCTAAAGTTAATTAAATGATAGATTTGTAAATTACTCCACTTTCTATGAAAGGGTTACTATTGCATAGATTTGAAAATCACTCCACTTTCTAGGAAAGGGTTACTATTGCTTTTCTTGTGATTTGCTTCTTTCTTTATTTCCTTTTTCCCAGTGCTTTTGGACCAAGCCTTTGATTCTTCCATATTTCATATCTTTCGATTCCCGAGGAGTTTTGACCATTTTGTACAAAACCCTTTTTTTCTCCCTTTTGTTAAATCAAACCACTATTGGATAATTGGATTCTTATCTTATCTTATCTTATCTCACGGAAAGAAAGAGTTTCTAAACATTTATTATTGAGAAAAATCTCAAAATAGTCTCTTTGAGTTAAGATTCAAAGTAATTTTTAAGTTTTACATGAAGAACTAATAGTTCCTCATGTTTGCAATATTAGTGCAATTTTTATCCTCTATCAAACTCATGTCCTATTTTTAAAATTGATTTTATCTACAATTTTATATATGAAATGCTCAATTGTCGTTTTATATATTTAATAGAAATAATAACTCATGTGAGTGAAGGTGAGAAGAAGAACACATTGTTTTGTTTAGTAAAAATATTATTGCAGCTAACCTAAGATTACTTTTACATATGACGTTGCAAGAAAACAAAATTTTATACTATTGCATGCGAAATCGACGTTATGAACCTCTCGATCTTAGCTGCAATTTCTACTATACAAAACAAGGTGTTCTTCTTCTCACATTCTCTCGTATAGAATTATTATTATACTAAATATGTAAAAAGACGATTGAACATTCCATACATAAATTGTGGATAAAAACAATGTTAAATAATAGACAAAAATTTGGAGGTTAACCAAAAGTGACTAATATTGCAAACATGAGGGATTATTAGTGCTCTATGTGAAAACTCAAGGATTACTTTGAATCTTAACTCAAAGATAATTGACTATTTTGTGCTTTTTCTCGCATAACATATTTACATTAAATAAGAGATAATTATTTAAAAGTATATTTGATCTAAATTGGAATGGATGTTTGGTTCTTCGATTCAGTTTTATCAAATTCTAATTCAATTTTTCAGTTTTTGATTTTGAAAAAGTATGCACCGAATTCTGAATCAAACTAATTCGGTTGGATTAGATTTTTTCAACTTCGGTTTGGTTTGGTTCGGTGTTTTTAAGACGATTTTTCAGTGCAAATGAGAAATAAAAGAGTGAAGTATCATAAACACACCTACACTATCCCTTTTTTTAGTTTCATACCTAAACTATCAATTATTAGTTTGAGAAATACACCTTAGTGGTGTGTGTAATATAATCTCTTTTATTTGAAAAAAACCTTGTCACGTGACATTCCATATGCATAAAATATTCTACCTTGACAAAAAAAAAATTTGAAAAAAATTCTATGTTTTTGGAGGAAAGTGGGGTTTCCGGGGGGAGGGGGAGATGAAGTAAGAAATTTTTTAAAAACTTTTATGAAGGAAATTTAAAAAACTTAAAGAAATTTGGGGGGAAGGGGTGTTGGGGGTACCATGGGAGGAGGTAGTGGAGTGGGTAAGAAAAATGTATTAAATTTTATTTTTTAAAAAAGTTATTTAAAAAAAAAAAAACTGTAATCTGTAGATTTTAATTAATACTAATAATTGTTAATTTTTGTCAAGATGGAATGTTTTGTCCATGTAGAGTGTCATGTGAATTTTTTTAAAAAATAAAAAATAGAGTGAAGTATTCACACCTTTAAAAGAGTATAATAAAATAGAGATGTGTATTTCTCAAACTAATGAGCGATAATTTAGGTGTGAAACTCACGCTTTCAATAGTTTAGGTATGAAACTAAAAAAAAAGGAGATAGTTTAGGTGTTTTTTGACACTTCACTAAAAATAATAGGACAAAATCAAAGTAGAAGACACTTAAAAATTTGAAGTTAACTATCTGAATTTTAAATCTGTTGCTACTTTGATTTGTTCATGAATGATTTAATTGTTAGTTGACTCTTTTTTTTAGGTTAAAGAAATGCTCATATATATATATATATATATATATTCTTCGGTGCACCGAAGTTTTGAGACCATGGATGTGTCTCACCATAGAATACTTATTGTGCTTAAAAGACCATGTTTATTTGTGCCAAGTACATTGTGTGCTTCCAACTGCTGCTTGAGGAAAACAAGGATGAAGACGGATTGCTTTACATGATGTACATCAGTAAAAATATGTTTGGGTTCCTCTTGAGATTAATATTTGAAGTTAACTATCTAAATTGTAAATCTGTTGCTACTTTGATTTGTTCATGAATGATTTAATTGTTAGTTGACTTTTTTTTTTAGAAATGCTCATATATATATATATTCTTCGGTGCATCAAAGTTTTGAGACCCTTACACCGAACACCAGACTGAAGAAACAAAATTTTTAATAAAAAAATATTGACATGGAACCAAAAATTGAAGAACCGAATTAGTTCGGTTCAATCCGATTTTTTGATATTTATATCCACCCGTAGATCTAAGTATATTATCAAAATGGATCAAGGTTTTAAGTTTCACCAAATTAAGCCACTAATCTATTGATATCTCTCTTTCCTCTCTCTTTCTTACATAGACAAAATACAATCTGTTTCTCTCCTCCACATTCCATGCACTCTCCTCCACATCCCATTCACTGTCCATCTTTAAAATTCTCTTATGTGATTCTATTAGCTGATTTGTCAATTGAAGGCAATTTCTTTGATGAAGGTGGCTATCGTAGTAGTGATGATGACAGTAATTAACTGATTTGTTTGATTTGCTTTGCTTGTTCGGAGTAGATGAATGGTCCCGTATGTATATGTGGATGATTGACTTGTAATGGCCCCTACTTTTGGAGTGTAATACCTTGAAAATTGGAAAGTTGAATTGAAAAGGAAATGTTGCATTTTTGGCACTTATGCAAGTTCTGCGAGCCAACCTACGAACCGTAGGAAGATCTACGGGCCGTAGGAAGGCATTCATAGGACTTGAGTTGAATTTTGGAAAATGTCAAGTCTTTGGTGATGGTCTATGGATGAACATTACGAACCGTAGAAATTGTTATGGGCCGTAGAAAGGCTTCCGTGGAAAGTGATTGGACTTAGTGAGATTTTGGACTTGAACTAGGATTTTATGAACTAGCTCTACGAGCCATAGAAAGAACAATGATCCGTAGAAGGGTCCCGTGGAAGTTCTCCAAATTTTAGGTCCCAGTAATGTGTTCTATGATAGATCAGGATAGTCCGTAGAAGTTCATACGGACCGTAGGTCGAGATCATAGAACCTCTGATAGTTTTTAATTAAGAGTGTTTTGGTCTTTTCCTACCCATTTTACCCTTAAACTATGTCGTTTTGACCCTATAACCACTCCTATAAGTGGTTTTACCCTTTAAACGATACACATTCCCTCCCATTCACTCAAACTCCCAAATTCTCTCAAGGGTTTCTTCTCCAAATTCTCTCGAAGGAGCTTCAAGGGAGATTTCTAGGGTTCTTCAAGTTTAAGGTTTCTTCTTCACCTTTTGGGCTTTGATTATCCAAGGTATGTGGGAATATCACCAATGGATCCCTTTCATCCATTGGTTTCTAAAAGAATCTTGATTCTCCAATTTGATCTTCACCAAAAATATAGGGTTTCAAGCTATTCTCCATGGGTTCAATTGATTATGATTCAATTGTTTAAATTCAATCTTATTATGCATGATTTAACTCAATTACATGATTTTCAATTGATTTCATATGGACTCATGCCTATTCCTATTTTATGAATATGAACTACGCTTATGAACTTATGAATTATGATTATGAATCTATGCATGTTTTATGAAATTAATGATTTATGATTAAAAGATACTTTTAAGATAAAGAGTCAATGATTTGTGAATGGTTTTCTCACATTTGAAAGGAATCATGATTTAGATGCTTAGGAACGTAAATGTCTTAATATGAAACCAAGGTTTTAAAAGATGCTACTATAATATGAACTTATGATTGGATTGGTAGTCTTTAATTGTTGCCTTTCAAAGTATTTTTATATGATTATGATTATGTCTTTTTCGTTGATATTTACTAAGCACCGAGAGGACCGTGGAATGGAGGCTTTACCGTTAGAAGAGGTTTGTTCTTTAGTAGTAATTCCTTTGTCTGAAACTACGTACCCCCGCAGAATTGTCTTAAATGACCTAGCTAGTGTATCCACTTTAGCAATAATGAATGATACGGAGTTCTTACCTTGGCAAGTAGACTCTCTCTTTTCGGTGTGAAGGTTACATCGGATTCCATGTTATAGCTCACATGGTCTTATTGTCGGCTAACAGTAAATATCCCACAAATGAACTATGTTTTTTTCAAAAGTCTTTTCAAAGCTTTCCCTAAGGTTTTGAAATATGTATTGACCTTGTCATGATTTATGATTTCTCTCTAAAGGCTTTTATTATGTTTTACTCGGTAATGCATATCGTGTTTAAGTTCACTATATTACCATGTTTATGTTTTTATGCATTTCCCCATATTCAGTACATTCAAAGTACTAATGCATATTGTGCCTATATTTTTTCAAAATATAAGGTCTGATGCTCCTCCTCCCGGACGCGACTAGATCGGGATTGCTCAGCTATTGACCACTTAGATTGGCGAGTCCTCATGATTCGATGGTAATGCCATGGACAGTTTTATTGCTTTGATGTCTTTTAAGTTTTCAGATTATGTTCATGACTTAGGGGTTTTTTCTAGTCATATCGATGATAGTATAAGGCTTATGTCAGACTTAGTAGCATTTTGCGTATTCGCTTATGTACTTTGTTGGTATCTTTTATGTCATCTTATGAGTTGAGACTTATATTGCTTATAATCTCATTTATTGTATTTCTTTTAAGTCATGCTTATGTCAAGTGGCTTGTTTAGGGCCGCTCGGGGTCCTATTCTCCATGTCACGTCTTAGGTATACTTTGGGTCGTGACAAACATGGTATTTAGAGCATCAAGTTTATAGAAAGGTCTTAGGATATCTGACAAACCGTAATGAGTAGAGTCTTGTTCATGAGTGAGAAGTGCACCACATTTATGAATAGGAAGCTACAAGACGTTTAGGAAACTCCACTTCTTTCACTACTCTAAAGTCGTGCCATAGAATTTAACTCTATAAAGGTCTTTTTCCTAACTCTTGTTCGATGCTTTTCAGGACATACCTCCTCAAAGAGCTAACGCTAGAAGGAATGCGGGTGACAATGTGGAGCCCCAAGTTCGTCAAGTGCTGGTCGATCCTTTGGCTGAACAAGTGTCCTATGCTGAGTTCAGAGCCGCTTTCCAAGTGTTGACTCAAGCTATGAAGGCCCAAGCTAATAGAGAGGATGTTGCTTCTATGGACCCAATTATGGGTACGATGACGATAAAGGTAAGGGACTTCACTAGGATGAGTGTTATACCTCGAAAGTTGGAAAGTCAATTTGGAAAGGAAAAGTCTCATTTTTGGCTACTACCTCAGGTCTACTAGATCCATCTACAATTTGTAGAAGCATCCATGAGTCGTAGATGGCATCCGTAGGAACTGAGTTGAGATTTGGGAAATTCAAGTTGCTGAAGTTTGACCAACGAGTAGCCAGGACGAGCCGTAGGAAATTTGACGGGCCATAGGATGGTTCCGTAGAAGTGATTCAAACTTAGTGGAATTCTAAACTTGAACTTGCGATCTACGGACCGTAGACTAGACGACAAACCGTAGAAAAGTCTCGTGGAAAATGATTGAATTTTTGGATTTCTAAAGTTGGTTCTACGGTTGACCAGTATGGGCCGTAGAAAGTTCTACGGATCGTAGGTCCAACCTGTAGGACTGTTCGATCGTTATTTCTTAAGGGTATTTGGGTTTTCTATGCATTTAATACCCATACTATGTCGTTTTGACCCTAATTTTAAGTCATATAACTACCTTTCTATTCCTAAATCTACCCAAACCCTCTCATTCTCTCAAATCCCCAAATCCCATCCATATTCATCCTCTCCAAATTCTCTCAAGATCAAGGAAAAACACATAGGGTTTCAAGCTTCAAGTCTCCTATTTCTCCATTGCTTTTGGGATTAGATCATCAAGGTATGTTGGAATTCATAAATGCGTTCCATTCACCTATTGAGTCCCAAAAGATCTCAATTCTCCAAATTCAATTTCATCAAAATTGGTTAGGATTTCATCCAATTCTCCATGGGTCTTTGGTTATGATTCAATTGTTTGATTTTGGTCTTCTTATGAATAATTTGATTCAATTACATGTTTTTCGATTGAATTCATATGAACCCATGAATTATTTATGATTTTGACTATGAATTTTTGAATATATGAGATTATGAAGAAAGTGACAAATTTATGAATGATGACTTATGAAAGTTCATGCATGATTTGTGAAAAGATGTGTAATGATCCATAGGTTTCTTTTGTGATAATCATCAATGAAATTATGAAAGGTTTTCTCACATAGTAAGGAATCATAATTGGTGAAAGATTTTCTCACACATACATGATTTATGATTTAAAGAGCTACTGTGATAACGGCATGGGTAGCAAATATCATATGATAGCTTTAGAGGAGCTTAATGGACACCAAATAAAGACATAAAATGTGTTAAAGGTCCATCAAAGTGAAGAGAAGGAAGAAAGTGGCCATGTGTGCAAATGGTCATCTCATGAATTCAAGAATTCACAAAAGAAGACAACCAAACAAGGCCCTTATCTCATTAAGGGTAAAATTGTCAGAGAAGTGTTTTCTTTATTTCCTTAGTATAAATAGTACTTTTATTATTTTGAAAAATTTAGATTATGAATATTATGATGAATTGAATATTTGAAAGCTTTGAAGCTTGTAGTTTCTAGGTGTAGCTAACATTAGTGTAGTTCATAGTTGGTAATTGTAGTTAAGTGATTAGGTTGGATTCTCGATATAGCTTATGTTAACTTCTTCTAGCTTAATCGATCATCGAGTTACCCTCTTTGTGGATTCAATTTGGTTTTCTCATTTTTGATTGAGTTTGGGTTATTGTTGTTTGTTCGGATTCAATTGAGAGGTGAAGGTATAAAGTCCTTTGTTGCTCATAAATTCGATTAGATTTCGATAATTCCACATATATTTTCTTATTTCTTTCAATTGTCCCTTTTTTTCTTATCATACTCTATGATGATCTAAGCTTGCATTAGTAATTTGATTGTGCTTTTCCTTGTATGATATTATGTCTATGAAAATAACTATTCCGTTGGGATTTAACTTAGCGCCGAGAGAACTTTGAGGTAGAGACTCAAATAGGGTACTCTCTAGTTCCAAACTACGTACCCCCGTAGGATTGTCTTAAATGACCTAGCTAGTGGATCAACAAATAGTATATGAATTATGATACCGAGTTCTACCTTGGCAAGTGGACTCTCTATTCTTGGTGTGGGAGTTACATTGGATTCCATGGTATAGCTCACATGGTCTATTGTCGGTTAAAGTTAATATCCCACAAAATGAACTAAAGTTACTTCAAACATTTTATGAAGCTTTCATTACGATCTTAAGATGCATTGACCATGTTTATGATTTATGATTCTTCTTAAAAAGGTTTAACTATGTTTTATCTTGGTCATGCATATCATGTGTTCCTTTTATCCTCTTATGATCATGTTTTACGTTTTTAAGCATATCCATCATACTAAGTACATTCCATGTACTAATGCATACTTGTGCCTACATTGTCTAATAATATAGGGTCCGGCGATCTTCCTCCTCCTACTCATGGCTAGCTTAGACTACTTTTGCTAGTGGATTGGTTGAGTCCTCATACTTCGAGGGAGAGACCATGAAGAATTTTATTACTTTTGAGACGTTGTATGTGGTGTATGGGTTACTGATGAACCATGAATATATAGCACATTTAACGCCCAAAACAAACGATTAGTGAAAGAAGCCGAGCATGTTTATGTGGATATGAGGGTTCTTTTGCTGAATATGCAGGTAAAATACTTTGAATCAATTGATGGAAGGAAAGAGGTAAAAGTGAAGTGTAAAGTGAGGAAGACTATATGATTGGCTATACGAGCTGTGGTGTTGTTTACGGGCCGTGAAGATGATCGTGGAAGTGATCTGGAAGAAATGAAGTTTAAGTATGATAAGATGAGACCCTGGATGGGCTGTGGTGCATTGTACGGGCCGTACAGTGACTCGGGAAGAAGCTGCAGTTGAAAACTGAACTTTTTGGCTAAGTGTTGGTTCACGAGGGGTTTTGACGGGTCGTGAATAGCTTCACGGATCGTTACCCTGCTCGTGAAGTGATTCGACTGATAGGTTTCCTACTTCGTGTAGGACTCTTTTCGAAGACTATTTTTAATCCCTTAGGGTTTATTTTGAATTATCATCGATACTCTTAGACAAGTTCTTTGTGGAGAAACGATAGTTTTCGTTTTGATACATTTTGTTGATACTTTTGATCATTACTTTTGATCTTGATTTTGTGCTTAATTATAATCAAGAAGCTTTTGGTTTTCATTCATTGTAAGTCTACTTTGTTATTCTTTCATTAATGTCTACTTCTTGTTTCATTGAGAATATGAGCGTCTAAACACCACAACTAGGGTTGTGAGAACCATGACTAAAACACAACGCTAGAATCAAACACGAATAGCCTTTGATTGATGACTTCATACCTCGTTTCTATTTTTTGTATTGGATGCTTTCTAATGAGTGCACACATTAGATTATACCTGTATTCATCACTTGTTCAAGAGAAAAGTTATGATTAGGAAAATCTAGAAATGAAATCTACCGACTTGTTTTAAAGACTTGAGCTCGAGAGAGGATATTCTCTTTATCAAGTAAGCAAGGGTCAATTTCCAACCACTCTAAGACTGAGAAGATAGGAGTACTGACATTCATCTGATAGTGCTGAAAAGCATTTAGATGTACATAGTTTGCTAATAATGTATGAAGTTCTCGAGAAACTGTTATTTGTGTACAGATTCAAGTTGTAGTCTTAAGGTCATGGGAACACAATCCTAGTTTACTCTAACTTAACATTAAATTGTGGAACTATCATCTGTTACTGTTGACATTCAATTTTCACTGAAATTAGTTACTTAAACACAAAAAAACCCAATATTTACTTTATGCAATTCACATTTCGGAAATATCAGTCTCAACTGAATATAAGAACTAGTAGGATTATTTCTACAGCAATTCCCTGTGGGATCGACCTCAACTCTAGTTAGATTCTATAAATTGACATCGATCATTTATACTTCTTAATTGATGTGTAAGTTTGGACGTATCAAATTTTGGTACCGCTGCTGGGAAATTCAGTTTCGAAATATTTTACTAGCAATTATTTAGGTTGTAGTGGTATTTCTTAATTTTACGTTTTGTTTCTTGTATCTATTATATACAAGTGATTTAAATAGTTCATGCCAAACACAAGGAGTAAGGGAGAACCTTTAATTCCTTATGATCCTGAACTAAGACGAACCATTAAAGAATGGTGAATGCACAAGAGCTTGAAGCACAGAGGTAGAGACTAAGACAAGATACTGAAGCCCTAGCCAGAGGTGCCAACATCAATGCCAACAACCCGTACATGGTAGATGAAGAGGATGAAGAAGAAGAGGAGTTAGCTCCTCAGCATGACCGTTAGCTCCTCAACAACGATCGTTAGCTCCTCAGCAATGACCATTAGCTCCCAGAGGGCGAGGTTAATAGTAGGCGAATTTTCCTGTTGAAGATGATGATGTAGAACTAGATGGCGCCGAAGCTACTGGGCTATAGTACTCCCAACATTGCCACCTGGAATAAAATTTACCATTACCAGTACCATGATCCAATTATTGAACCTGAAGGGGCTGTTCAAAGGTACAACTGGTGAGGATGCCAATCAACACTTGATGAATTTTGTTGGTATTTGAAAATCGGCTGAGATTCATGTGGTCAACCAAACTACAATGAGACTGAGATTATTTCCATTATCTTTAACCGAGGAAGCTACGAATTGGCTGAATGAGTTTACACATGACTCAATTAGAACTTGGGTAGAACTGAAGGAAGCTTTTATGGAGAGATTTTTTCTAGAAGCAAAAGAGCTACAAATGAAAGATGATATAGGATCTCACAAGCAACTACCAGGAGAAGCATTGCATGATACATGGTGGAGGTTTAGTTAGAAACTAAAGAAGTGCCCAAATCACGAACTCACAGAGAGGCCCTTAAAACAGGCTTTGTACAGGTCATTAAATTTTGTGACTAAACCAGTGGTGGACACAGTGTGTTGTGGATCCTTCATGAGGAAACCCATCCCAAAAATTGTGGAGATTATGGATAAGGTGTCAAAGAATAATAGAGCCTAGCGCACTAGAGATGCAGAAATTGGAGATCTTGGTTTCACATTTGAGTTATCAGCAAAACAACGAAAGAGAGAGGAAAAACGTGACCAAGACATGGCCCATATGAAAACACATATGGACTTTCTCACGAAACATCTCTTAGCAGCTGGACTAGAAAAGGTTAATGTGGTTGGTGCCATAGGCAGGTATGAAGATCAGGACTGTGATTTTGATGAGGAAGCCAAGTACCTGAACAACCTGGAGGGTTTCCGAAATTATAACTCAAGCAATCAAAGCTATAATTTTGGGAATCAAAGTAGGAACTATCAGTAGGATGGTCAGTATGATAGACCTAGAAACAGAGACCAATGTAATTGGCACAGTAGAGATGGGTATAAGAATGACCGAAGTGGTGTGTATGTGCCTCCAGGAAATAGAGATCGAGCAAGTAATGGATCTAGTAGGTCCAAGATGGAAGACATGCTAGAAAAGGTGTTGAAGAGGGTTGAATCTAAAGATGTGGGGTGAAAAAGTTGAAGAAATATTTTTCCAACATGAGTCAGCTTGTAGACTCATACACAAGCTCCATCAAGCAGCAGTTAGAACAATAGTTGGGGCAACTCTCTGCCTCATTTAACCAAAGAAAAAATGAGACACTGCCTAGTGATACCATTCAAAACCCAAAGAAGGATAGGCACTGCATGGCTATCACCACTAGGAGTGGTAAATCACTGCCAGAACCTACACCTGCAAGTATTGAGCAGTAAGAAAGTGTGGATATAGATGCTGGAAAAGATGCAAGTGAGGAAGGGTTAGAAAATTCAGAGGTAACCACAAGGGTAGAGAGATTTCCAATGGCCGCTGAAAGTTTAAGCAAAGCTAAAGAATCCACAGTAGAGGTGTCACAAACTTTACAACAAATTCCCACACCTCCTCCTCCATTTCCTCAAAGACTCAAGAAGAAAGAAGAAGATGGAAAGTTCTTAAAGTTTATATCCATACTTCGTCAGTTATCAGTCAGCATTCCATTAGTGGAAGTGTTGAAAAAGATGTCAGGCTATGCTAAGTTCATGAAGGACTTAGTAACAAAGAAGAGGTGTAACACCCCGTATTGGAAAAGAGTGAAAAATTTCAATATTTGGAAACTTGGGTGGTGACCTACGGTGGGTCACCTACAAGCCGTAGGTCATAAGAGCAAAGTGGTCGTCGATGCCACTGTTTTGAGGGTTAATTTTGATGATTTTCTTGGAGGCCAACCGGGGTGACCTACGATGGCCACCTACGGGCCGTTGGTAGACCTACGAGCCGTAGGTCTTGGCCGTTAGTCAAGGTCGCGGGTGGAATTTAATGAGGGCTCATTTTGTCTTTTCACCTAATGGCTCAATTACTTAACTAAGTCGGTTTTACCCCTCCTAACACTATATAAAGCCTTCCAATCCTAAAATCTACCCTTTTTAATTCATTTTACAAGATTTTCCCCTCTCAAGTATTTCTCTCTCTAAGGAAATCCTCTCAAGCTTCAAGGAAGAGGAAGACCAATTTCCTCCATTAAAGACCATAAATTTTCCCCAATTTCTTGTGGGCTTTGTTAAGGTATGATAATATTCACCATTGGAGCCCTTTCCTCCAATGGGTCCTCAACTTTCTTCAAGGTTTTCAAGGTTCAATTTCCCAAATTGAGTTAGGGTTTTTGATCAATTCTTATGGGTTCTTCAATTATGATTTCAATTATTGTTTTTATGGTTCGTAGTGCACGATCTAGCGTGGTAAATTAATCTAGTGCACGATCTAGCGTGATTTACGTGTAGTTTCATGAATTCCTATGAGCCCATGCTAATTTTCCCCAATTTGTGATTATGATTATGATTATGGGTTGAATTAAGAAAAGTTGAATTTTGTGAACTCTTGATGAATTGAGTTAAGGACTATGATTACTAAGCTATAAATTCAATGATAAGACTATGAATGATCTAAAAGCAGGTTTTATAAAAGAGATGCATGTTCAACCAAAAACTATGAATTTTCCTCTATTATATGGGTTCCTTCAAGCATGACCAATTTGCCTTGTTGATGATTTTCTAAGTGTTAGCTTGCATTGAGTTGCATGGTTGAGGTGAAGTCCTATGAACCCATGATTTATGAGTTATGAGCATGATGAACTATATAAAGATGAAGTTTATGAAATCATGCATGCTTTATGAAGTTTATGATATGTTGATGTTGAGTTGTGAAAGGGTTTCTCATGTAATGCTCAACCTATTAATGTGAAAGGTTTTCTCACATAAAGGATTCATAACTTGTTGAAAGGTTTTCTCAACTAACGTTGAATCAAGAGTTTAAGGAGCTATTCTGAAATGACTTAAGCTTGGACTTGTCCATGGAATATGAAACGTCAATAAACACGATTTTAGCTTGGATTGGTAACCCTAGTTGTACCTTTCCATGGATAACAAGATAAATAAGAATTATGACTATTCCGTGGGATTTATGTTTAGCACGGAGAGGATTTAGAGATGGAAGCTCTCCTATGAGTAGAGGCCGGGTTTCTAGTAGCAATCTTCTCATCCCTTACCTATGCCCCCATAGGATTATGGTCTATGATAGACATTAGCTAGTGAATCCACGTAAGCTATATGTTAAGATGAGGGTTAACATATTGATAGCTCACATGGTCTTACATGTCGGTTAAGGCTATTTCCCATAAAGAATGAACTAAAGTATTTTATGAAATTCCTCAAGTAAAGAAAAATTAATTAGCTTGCCTTGGTCATGGTCTATGTTTCATGCTTCTTATGTTTTTGTCATGTTTTAGCTTGGCCATTGCATGTCATGATTATGTCTCATTCTAGCATGTTTTATATTTTTATGTGCATTGCTATCATACTTGGTACTTGATTGTACTAACGCACACTCTTGCCTACATTAACTTCTTTGGTGTAGGACTTGGCGATTCACCCTCCACTCGTGGCTAGAGCTTTATAGTAGAAGATTGATAGAAGACTTGGTGAGTCCTCATCTATCCGAAGACATAGCCTAGATGTTCTATTTTTCATGTTGTTTCTTTCATTTCGGATTGTATTGGATTATGTCCCAAACTTTATTTCTTTATGATAGATTGGCTTTGAGACATGAGATGTAGACTTTTGCTATTTCTTTTAAAAACTTTGATATGAAATTCTCTTTTGAACGTTAAATCTCTATTATCTTGTATGTATGTATGCTAAGTAGCTTGTATGAGGCCTCTCGGGGTCTTGTACGTCATGTCACGTCTATGGGGTACCTTGGGTCGTGACAAGAGGGAGGCAAGTTTTGAACCTACAGATAATATTCACCATTGTAGTTCTATTTCTACAAGGTCCTTGGTACAGCAAAAAGGATCCAAGTGCATTTACCATACCATGCACAATTGGTGCATTCGAGTTCACCAAAGCTCTATGCGACTTGGGAGCCAGTATAAATCTCATGAAGCTAGCCATATACAAGAAACTGGGCTTAGGAACTCCGAAGCCTACTACTATGAGATTAATGATGGCGGATAGTTCAATAAAGAGGCCCATCGGCATTCTCTGTGATGTGTTGGTCAAAGTAGAGAAGTTCATCTTTCCAGCTGACTTTGTGATTTTGGACTGTGATGTGGACTTTGAAGTTCTCATTATTTTAGAAAGGCCATTTTTGGCCACTGGTAGAGCACTACTTGATGTGGAGAGCGGTGAGCTAAAGTTTAGGCTGAATAATGAAGATGTTAAATTCCAAGTGTGTAGGTCAATGAAATAGCCGCAAGATATGAGTGTGGTGGCCGCAATTGATACAATTGAAGATAGGGTCATTGAAGCATCTATAGAGGAAAGGTTCATTGTAGAGACACTAGCTGCAGTAATTATGAACTTCGATGAGGTTTTCCGAGTAGACTATGTAGAGACCCTTAATGCACTACAGGGAATGTAATCACATTCATATTCTCTTGAAAAGCTAGACCTAGATCTGAAGAATAAGCCAGGCCCTTAGCAAAACCATCGAGTGAAGAGCCACCTGTGCTTGAATTGAAACAACTGCCTGATCATCTGAGGTATGCCTTTTTAGGTGAAAATAACACTTTACCAATTATTGTAGCTGCAAATCTTGATGATGAACAAGTGCAAGTATTGTTGAAAGTGTTGAAAAGGTTCAAGAAAGTAATTGGTTGGACCATAGCTAACATAATTGGGATACCTCCCGGTATTTGCTCTCACAAAATCCAATTGGAGGAAGATTGCAGCCTAAGTATAGAGCACCAAAGGAGGTTGACCCCACTAATGCAAGAGGTAGTAAAGAAGGAGATCATTAAATGGCTAGATGAAGGTGTGGTGTACCCCATTTCTAATAGCCATTGGGTGAGCCTAGTGCAGTGTGTATCCAAAAAGGGTGGAATGACTATGGTGGCAAATGCGAAGAAGGAGTTTATCCCACAAAGGCCAATCACAGGTTGACGAGTCTGCATGGACTACAGGAAATCGAACAAGTGGACTTTAAAAGACCACTTCCCAATGCGTTTCATAGATCAGATATTGGATAGGCTGGCAGGGAAAGGGTGGTATTGTTTCTTAGATGGATACTTTGGTTACAACCCGATTTCAATTGCACCTGAAGATCAGGAGAAGACCACTTTCATATGTTCATATGGTACCTTTGCATTCAAATGCATGCCATTTGGACTATGTAATGCTCTTGCAACTTTCCAGCGATGTATGATGTCCATCTTCTCGGACATGGTTGAAGACACATTGGAGGTATTCAGGGATGACTTCTCTTTAGTAGGTGACAATTTTGATGATTGTTTGTTAAATCTTAGCAGGGCACTACAGAGATGCAAAGAGGCGAACCTAGTTTTGAACTGGGAAAAATGTCATTTCATGGTCAAGGAAGGCATAGTGTTAGGACATAAAGTGTCTGAAACTGAAAAAGGTTCGGAGGTGGATCGAGCCAAGATCAAAGTTATTGAAAAGCTGCCTCCACCATTTTCTGTAAAGGGAATCCATAGTTTCTTGGGACATGCAGGATTCTACCGGCAATTCATTAAAGACTTCTAAAAACTTGCACATCCTTTTTGTAAGTTGTTGGAGAAGGAGATTAAGTTTGTTTTTGATGAAACATGCACCAAAGCATTTGTAAGTCTCAAGGAGAAGTTGATTTCAGCTCCTGTGATTATTGCTCCAGATTGGTTGAAACTATTTGAGTTAATGTGTGATGCAAGTGGTGTTGCCTTGGGGGTTGTGATAGGGCAGAAGCGCAACAAGATCTTTTACTCGATATACTACGCAAGTAAGGCGTTGAATGGAGCTCAAAAGAACTACACTATCACTGAGCAAGAATTGCTCGTAGTTGTGTATGCATTTGAGAAATTCAGAGCATACCTTCTGGGCATAAAAGTAATAGTTCACACTGACCATGCAACATTGTGATATCTGATGGCAAAAAAAGATGCAAAGCCAAGATTGATAAGATGGGTGCTGCTGCTACAAGAATTTGACTTTGAGGTCAAAGACAGAAGAGGTTGTGAAAACCAAGTAGCGGATCACTTGTCTAGATTGGAAGCAAAGAAGAAGGGAGAAGATGAGCTTGACATTGATTACTCATTCCCTGATGAGCAGGTTTAGCTGCAACTCTTGATCTTATTCCTTGGTTTGCTGACTTTGCCAACTATCTTGTTAGTGATTTGATGCCTTAGGATTTAACCTTTCAGCAAAGGAAGAAGTTCTTGTATGAACCTTACTTGTACAGGGTTTGTGCTAACAACATAATTAGGCGGTGTGTGCCTGATGCTGAAATGCTGAGTATTCTTGAAGCTTGTCACTCATCTCCAGTTGGTAGACACAATGGTGGGGCTCGCACTGCCCACAAAGTATTTCAAAGTGGTTACTACTGACCCATAATTCATCAAGATGCATTTGATCTGGTAAAAGGCTGTGATATTTGTCAAAGTCAAGGAGCTATATCTCATCGTCATAAGCTACCTATGACACCTATCTTAGAGGTTGAATTATTTGATGTATGAGGCATTGACTTCATGGGACCATTTGTGATTTCATATGAGTAGAAATACATATTGGTGGCAGTTGATTATGTCTCCAAGTGAGTAGAAGTTGTTGCATTGGCAGAGAGTGATGTCAAGAGTATTGCAGGATTCTTAAAGAAAAATATTTTCTCTAGGTTAGGCACACCTAGGGCGATTATTAGCGACGGGGGTTCATACTTCTGCAATAAAGTGTTTATTACTTTGTTGGCCAAATATGGAGTGAAACAACACAAAGTAGCAAGACCATATCATCCGCAAACGAGTGGACAAGTCAAAGTTTCTAATCGGGAGATAAAGTCTATATTGGCGAAGACTATGAATGCCAACAGGACTGACTGTGCAAGGAAGTTAGATGACGCATTATGGGCATATCAGACAGCTTTCAAAACACCTATTGGTATGTCACCGTACCAGTTAGTATTTGGAAAGGCATATCATTTGCCTGTGGAGTTAGAACACAAAGCGTTGTGGATGCTAAAGAAGCTAAACTTGAGTTGGAGTAAATCAGCGAACATAAGATTAGAGTAGATAAATAATATGGATGAGTTTCAACTGAGAACCTATGAGAGATCTGCATTGTACAAGGAAATGATGAAGCTGTATCACGACAAACATATTGAGAAAATGTCTTTCAATCTTGGAGACTTGGTGTTGTTGTTTAACTTAAGGGTAAGACTATTTCTATGAAAGTTTAGGTCCAAATAGTCAAGACCATTCAAAGTGACACAAGTATTTCAGTCGAGAGCCATTGAACTTGAGAATGAAAAGGGTGAAAGCTTCAAATAAAATGTTCAGCGAGTCAAGTCGTACATGGGGATCCCCGAAGAAGTAAAGATAGTTGAGGAATGTCAACTTGATGAAGTTTGAGTAATCAAGTAACTTGCATCATGCCGCGACGTTAAATTGTGTGCTACTTGAGGGGCAACCCAAGATGTAATTGTAATAAGTAGTTAAATTCTTAAAAAAAAATTTTGTTAATTTTTATTTAGGGTCACTGTGTGTTGAATGTATGCAGGAAGGATTTGAGACTATAGGTTGTCACCACGGGCCGTCATACTGGTCGTGAAGATCTACACGACCCGTGAAAGGTGTTGCAAGTGGGTCGTGGCCTCACAGATCAAGTGGGGGAATGTTTAGGAAGGGTTTAAGATCTGTTCAACCTTTGATGGATTGTTTAAACTCTCGTGAACAATGAGGTAAGTTTTTTTATTAAAGTATAGGGTCACGAGCAACTACCCGAGCTGTGAGGCTCTTCATGAGCTACTTTATGGCCCGTCTAAGGTAGTTCAGCTGCAATAACCCTGACCTAACCTTGCGTGACCCAAACCCTAATTGTTTTTGAATAAAAGAAACCAAAGTTCCAAGAGACCAGTTCTTCCCACTTTTCTTTGAATTCATAACTTCTATTGGCAACCAAATAGTCATTCTCTTTCATTTATAACAAGGAATCAAACAAATCAAAAACATTAATCTCATATTCTAAGCATTTTTCATCTTCCAACAAGAATCACTTCTCATCTCTTGTGCATTGTGGTGTAAAATTGAAGTACAATGGCTAAGAGGATAAGGCAAAAATTGGTGCAACTATACACGTCACCCCTGCCTCTCAAGGATCTAGTTCCGACAAAGGTGCACCTAATAGTCTGGGAGTCCAAGTTGATACGACTACTGAAGAGCACTCACCCCGAGCAACGCAATCTCGAACAGCTAGAGTAGCAGAGCAGCATGACCCAAGTCCTCCCCAGTCCGAAGAGGAAGGAGATAGTTATGAGAGTGAGCAGGGGTCTGATGGTGCATCCCAGGCTTCTGCTAGTGACCTATTAGTGATGACTCTGTTGCGAAGTTTGTTCGAGAAAGGGAATCTGATCCGGAGGTTTAATGGCAGCTCATTGAGGTTATCCGCAACACATAGGCAATTCCTAGGTCAAGGGCGATTTTTGAATCAGGCATAGTATCTAGATCAAGTGGCATAGGCCAAAGGTCCATTATACTGGAGAATAGAATTGTCGAGGCTGATTTGCAGGCTTTCCCAAAGATTTATGACCTGTTCAAAAGGCACCACTTTGAGTGGATGATTAAAAAGCCGAGGGATTTTGGAAGGCATTTAACCATAGAGTTCTACTCCGTATATGCTGCCACACAACTTAATGCTGCTAAAAAATCTAAAAGAGGGAAGAAAGCAACAACACTATAGTCACCCCCACTAGATGAAATGTCCATTCGTGGTACTTTGGTGGATATTTCTGAGACCACAATTAACATATTTCTTCATGGTATAGAGTACATTGCATCTACGACGGTAGGGTTATATGAGGGTCGTCACCATTCGGTGACAAGTGAGTTGGAGATGAGTGACCCAGTGTCTCTGAGGATATTATGAGATGAATTGCTAGGCTGATTGCAACTGATGGTGAGGCAGTGTCATGGGTCACAAACCCAAGGCTGCATATCACTAAAGCATCTTTGTCGTTTCCAGCTAAAGTTTGGTGGGCGATAGTTAGTGCACAGTTGCGGCCAACAGGAAATGATAACACTGTCTCACCCTCCCAGACTTCACTAATAGCCTGCATTATGGTGGGTTATGCATTGAATGTGGGTCGGTTAATTGCTACAGAGATGAGGGATTGTGCCTTAAATGAACGAGCAAGTTTTCCCTTTCCTTGTCTGATCAGGAAAATGTGCCACCATGCCCAGATACCACCTAATAAGTTGGTGGATAGATACATTGAGGCCACTAAGTTCACTTCAATTACTAAGATTAAAGATGTGGCCATCCCACTGTATGGTACACGAGCAGGTTCTACAACTTCATTAGTTGTGTTGCCATATGCACCAGTTGAGACAGCACAAGTTGAGGGAGTGGTTAGTGAGCCTACTGAGAGATCAACACAGGCAGCCCTGAGAGACAAGACTTCGACATCACCACCTTCATCAGCCGCAGGTACATTTGTTTCTCTACTTATAGCATTCTTTGAGAAACTTGTGGCAGAGCAGTGGCAGACCAGAGCGATACTTGATCAGGTAGTTGAAAAGCTACCACAGGTGGTCCAGAGCAATGTCTAAAGTGCAAAACAACGGTTGCAAAATGAACTCCAACAGCAGATTATTGTGTTGAGGAACCGGATTGACGACTTAGAAACACACTTCAATGGCCGAATAGATGCTTTGAGCTCTGTAGATGCTTCTACCTTGCAAGCCTAGTTGACTGTAATTGTCACCCCAAGGTACCCCCTAGATGTGACATGGCGTACAAGACTCCGAGAGACCTCATACAAGCCCTTAGCATACATTACATACAAGATAATAGAGAATAAAAGTTCAAAAAAGAATTTCATATCAAAGCTTTTAAAAGAAATAGCGGAAGTCTGCATCTCATGTCTCAAAGCCAATCTATCATAGAAAGTAAAGTTGGGACGTAACCCAATACAATCCAAAACTGAAAGGAAATACAAGAAAAAAAGAAATAAGAGCTAGGCTATGTCCTCGGATGGATGAGGACTCACAAAGTCTTCTATCAACTCTATAATCAAGCTCTAGCGACGAGTGGAAGGTGAATCGCCACGTCCTACACCAAAGAAGTTAATGTAGGCAAAAGTATGCGTTAGTACAATTAAGTACTAAGTATCATAGCAATGCACATAAACGTAACTCATGCTAGAGAGAGACATAATCATGACATGCAATGGCCAAGCTAAAAACATGATAAACATGAAACATAAAGCATATATCAAGGCCAAAGCAAGCTAAATCATCTTTCTTTCTTTTCTTTGCTTCATCATAAGAACACTTGTTCATTAACTTGTGGAGAAAAGCCTTAACCGACATGTAAGACCATGTTAGCTATCAATATGGAATCCGGTGTCTACCTCACACCGAAAAGAGGTGTCAAGGTAAGACCATGACCTTCTTAGCTTATGTGGATCCACTAGGTAATGTCTACTTAAAGACAACATCCTATGGTGGCAACATAGTTTATGGGATAGAGATTGCTTTAGGAGATTCGACCTCAACTAACGGGAGAGTTCCATCTAGAAAACCCGGCCTCTACTAATGGGAGAGCTTTCACTAGAAGACCCGGCCTCTACTAACGGGAGGGCTTCCATCTCAATATCCACTCGGTGCTAAGCATAATTCCCACGGATTAGTCATTAACATATTTATATCATCAAACATGAAAAGGGACAACTAGGGTTACCAATTCAAGCTAAAATCATGCGTATAGATATTCATCTTTCATAGACCTTGTCCAAGCTTACATCATTAGAATAGCTCCTTAAGAACATGGGTAATCGCCTCTTAGTTCTTCTTTTATCATAATGGGAGGATTACGTGAGAAAACCTTTCACTACTCAACCATAGCATCATCATATCATAACTTTGGTACTTTACTCTCAAAGCACCCTTAATTCATCATGCTCATATTTCATAGTTCATAGAGTTCATATGGATTCATGCAAGTTCAACTCATAACATGCCATTCAATGCAAGCTCATGCTTAGAAAGCCATAATTAAGACAATTTACCCATACTTGAAGGAACTCACATAATAGAGGAAAATCATGCTTTTGACTTGATCATGCTAAATTCATAAGATTTTCCTCAATTCATTCATAATTCATGCTTGATTTCATAGAGAATTCATAAACTTCATCAAATCATAACTCAACCCAACAATCAAAGCATAGATTATCAAATTGGGGAGAATTAGCTTGGGATCATGGGGGTTCATGCAATCTTTACATCAAATCATGTAATTCACGCTAATTCGTGCACTAAGTTACTTTATCACGCTAAATCGTGCACTAGGAATCATAAAATCAATAATTGGAATCATAATTGAAGAACCCACTATGATTGATCACAAACTCTAATTCAATTGGGTTAGAGTAAACCTTTGAAAATCATGAAGAAGAGGAAGGGCCCATTGGAGGAAAAGACTCCTAATGGTGAACACTATCATACCTCAAAGCAATCCACAAAAAATTAGAGAAGATTGAAGGTCTTCAATGGAGGATTCAAGCTCCTTCTTCTTCCTTGAGAGTTGAGAGAGTTTCTTTCTAGAGAGAGAAATATTTGAGAGAGGAGAGTTTTGGAATGAATTAGAATGAAAGGAATTAGGCTTAGAAAGTATTTATAGGTCTAAGATTAATGGTATAACTGACTTAGCTTAATAGGTAATCAATTAGGAAAAAGACCAAAAAGCCCTTAATTAAAAACTGTTGGGGCCAATCGACGGACAGGATCTATAGTCCGTACATCAATTGACGGACCGTCCTGCTCTTCCGTCAATTGATTCAGAATGTTCATTTTGGGCTGAAAATTTTGCCAAGTTTGGAAGGCATCTACGGAACCCATCTACGGCCCGTCAACTGGACTACGAACCGTCCTGCTGTTCCGTAGGTCAAGGTTCAAAAACTTGGAAATCCTGAAATTTCATAGTGCCATTGACCGTTCCCACCTACGGCTGTCAATCCATCTACGGCCCGTTGGTTGCCTCCGTAGGTCACTGTCTTCAGGTGAGTTCTGCATTTTAAAATCCCTTGGAAGCTTGGGGTGTTACATATTCCCTCGAGTATGTCGAGTAACTCAGTACATGTTCATTACTCTATAGTTGTGTGATTATGTGCTAGTATAGAAATGGTATTCATAGCTGCAAGCTTGGTGAATTTTCCCCTTAGTCAATTGAACTCAATTGTGCCATTTAAGCTCATAAGTAATACATTGATGTTACATAGTTCCTTATGTCGTTATTACTGCCTTAAAGTTATTATTCTCATGTCTTCTACTACTGGTCCGTAGTTCCAAATCTCAAAAATGATTATGACCAACAAAACAACAATCTGAAAGATTAAAGAAACTAAGTGAAGCAATCTGTAAAATTATGGGTGGCAGCCCAGGGGCAAATGCCTAGCATGGGTCGATCCCATTTGGTATAGAAGGGTGGCAGCTCAGGAGCGAAATCCTAGCATGGGTCGATCTCAATTTGTGTAATTATGAGGACAGCATCCCATGGGTTAATATGCCTAGCATGGGTCATCCTCTTCTACCTATGATCAGCTGGTCATTTGTATCACATGCCTTACAAAGATTATAAAGTACATAAAAGTAAAGAAAAGAATGTAACATATATGATCCAACCAGAGTAAACAAAGGTGGTCTTTTATTCTGAGCTATGCATTTATATATTGATACTTGATTTCATTAAAGCCCTTGTTTTACACATGCTTACTACCTTACATATTCAGTACCTTCTTTCGTACTGACTTCCCTGATAGGGGACGGTGTTTTTCATGCCACAGGTACAGGTGCTCCAGCTAGTAAACCTCCTCAGTAGGAGCGCACGACACTCAGCTACTTTTGGTGAGCTCTAGGTTGGTTCGGGGCTTTACCAAGTCTTTAGTAGATTCAATTTTGTATTGTATAGTAGTAAGGTTAAGGCTGGGTTTGTCCCGACCTACTCTAAGTTTGTCTATCTTATAGAGGCCTTGTAGACTAATGCATAACATGGAATTATGGTTGGTTCTTTAACAGTTGTGGTCTCAACAACCAAGTCATGTGTATATATTTTAGGCCTACCTATGTTGGTCTTTTATCATTGTAGCTTATACATATACTTGTTAGAGCTTCATGATTGTCTCACCTAAGTGCATGGTAGGTACATGTTATATGTGGGTTCTCCCGGCCCTTTACGGCATCGGGTGCCTGTCCGTTTCAATGGGATTTGAGTTGTGACAGTTACATTGGATTCCATGGTATAGCTCACATGGTCTATTGTCGGTTGAAGCTAATATCCCATAAAATGAACTAAAATCACATCAAACGTTTTATGAAACTTTCATTAGGATTTTAAGATGCATTGACCATGTTTATGATTTATGATTCTTCTTTAAAATGTTTTACTATGTTTTAGCTTGGTCATGCATTTCATGTTTTCCCTTATGTCCTTTTGTGATCATATTTTACGTTTTAAGCATATCCCTCATACTTAGTACATTCCATGTATTAATGCATACTTGTGCCTACATTGTCTAATAATGTAGGGTTTGATGATCTTCCTCCTCCCGCTCGTGGCTAGCTTGGACTCATTTTGCTAGTGGATTGGTGAGTCCTTATACTTTGAGGGTTAGACTGTGAAGAATTTTATTGATTTTTTCTTTTACTTTTGAGACATTGTATGTGGTGTATGGGTTACGTTCCAATTACTCTTCTTTGATATATTAGATTGGCTTGTCAAGACTTAGTATATTCCGTACTTATGTTCCTTTAATAAGAGACTACTTTACCTATTCTACTTTTATCTGTTATGTTGTGTATGTATGTCAAGGGGCTTGTGTAGGACCTCTCGGGGTCTTATACGCCATGTCATGTCTAGAGTGTACTTTGGGTCATGACAAAAAATCCTCTGGATTTCTTTGGTTCCAAAATTGATGAAGATCTCCAAGAGTTCATCGAAGAAATCCACAATATCATGGAGATTATGGGAGTTACACCGGTGGAAAAGGAAGACTTGCCTGCTTATCAACTTAAGAGTATTGCTAAAGTATGGTTCAATCAATGGAAAAAAGATAGGGTAATTGATTCGAGTCCTCTGGATCGAGAGAAATTCAAAGGGGCTTTCCTTGAACATTTATTTCCCTTTGAGATGAGGGAAGAGAAAGCGCTTGAGTTTATCAATCGACAAGGGAACATGAGTGTGAAAGAGTATGCATTCAAGTTCACTCAATTTTCAAAGTATGCTCCTATTATGGTTGTCGACTTTAGGGCAATGATGAGTAAGTTTGTATCAGGTGTGTCTGATATGGTGGTCAAAGAGTGTCGTACCGCCATGTTGATTAAGGAGATGTATATCTCTCATTTGATGATGCATTCCCAACAAATCAAAGAGGTGAAGCTAAAGGAGAAGGCAAGAGATTAAAAAAGTGCAAGGACTAGTAATGGTGACTTCTCCCATTCTAAGTCCGGTAGACATGGTCATCCTCAATTCTGGAAAAAAGTTTTCAATCAAGGTTTTTAAAATGTTCCAGCTCCAAAGATTAACAAAGATAGGGTGTCTAACCCTATTCCTCAAGGAGGTGGTGGTAGTGGATCTTCTATTCCTGATTGCCAAAAGTGTGGCAAGAGTCACTCACGAAAATGCTAAGCCGGTATGAATATCATCTTTTGTTATGGGAAGAGTGGTCACAAGGTGAAGGATTGTCCTTTCCAAGCTAGCAAGAGTAAGTATGGTAGGCAAGCTCAGCCTACTAGTTCTAATACGAGTGGTTCTCCTCGTCAAAATAGGTTCTATGCTTTTCAGAATGATCATAACAGTTGTTCAGATGTTGTGACTGGTATATTGAAAATATTTCATCTTGATGTGTATGCTTTGCTTGATCCAGGTGCTACATTGTCTTTTTAACTCCTTATGTGGCTATGAGATTTGATGTTTGTCTCAATATTCTTTTAGACCTTTTTTTAGTCTCTACACTTGTTGGTGACTCTATTATTGCTAAACGAGTCTATAGAAATTGCCCTGTTTGTGTCTCTCATAAAATTGCTCATGTTTATTTAATAGAGCTTGATATGTTAGACTTTGATGTTATTCTTGGGATGAATTGTCTTCAGTCTTGTTATGCTTCCATAGATTGTAGGACCCGATTGGTCACATTTCAGGCTGTGAATGAAGCTATCTTAGGAAAGGGGGAAATTCAACGCCTAGTAGTCAGTTCATATATTGCCTAAAGGCTAGGAAAATGATTTATAAGCTTTGCATATATCATCTTGTTCGGGTTAGAGATACTGATTCCAAAACCCTATTCTTAAGTCAATTCCGATTGTATATGAGTTTTCGGAAGTGTTTCCCAATGAACTTCCTGGTATTCCTCCCGAAAGGGAAATATACTTTGGTATTGACCTACTCCTAGATATGCAACCTATCTATATACCTCCTTATAGTATGGCTCCAGTAGAAATTAAGAAATTAAAAGATCAAATGAAGGGCTTGTTGGATAAGGATTTTATTAGACTGAGTATCTCTCCATGGGGGCTCCGATGTTATTTGTTCGAAAGAAGGATGGTTCGCTCTGAATGTGTGATGACTATCGACAATTGAACAAGGACATGTTAAAGAATAAGTACCCTATTCAAAAGATTGATGACTTGTTTGATCAACACTTTGTATCCTATTCAAAGGATTGGTGACTTGTTTGATCAACTCCAAGGTGCGAGTTTCTTTTCAAAGATTGATTTTCAATCAGAGTATCATCAATTGAGAGGAAGGGAAAGTGATATTTCAAAAATGACTTTTCAGACTCGGTAAGGTCACTATGAGTTTTTAGTGATGTCATTTGATTTGACTAATGCTCCAGCGACTTTCATAGACCTAATGAATAGAGTGTTCAAGCAATATATTGACATGTTCATGATTGTGTTTATTGATGATATTTTTATTTACTCACGAAATGAAGAGGAACATGTTGATCATTTAAGGATTGTGTTGCATGTTATCAAGGATCATCAATTGTTTACTAAGTTTAGCAAGTACAAGTTTTGGTTGAGGTCCGTTGCTTTTCTTGGCCATATTATCTCTGGTAATGGTATTCAAGTTGATCTTAAGAAGATGGAAGTGGTTAAGAACTGGCCTAGACCTCTATCCACTTCAGATATTTAGAGTTTCTTAGGTTTGGCTGGTTACTATAGAAGGTTTGTCGAAGGATTTTCCTCTATTTCATCGCCCTTTACTTATTTGACTCAAAAGAAGGTAAAATTTCAATAATAGGAAGCTTGTGAGAAGCATTTCCAAGAGTTCAAGGATAGACTCACTTCAGCCCCTATTTTGACATTACCGGAATGATCAAACGGTTTTGTGGTTTTATTGTGATGCTTCACGGATTGGTCTTGGTTGTGTTCTGATGCAACATAGGAAAGCCATTTCTTATGTTCAAGGCAATTGAAGGTGCATGAAAAAAGTTATCCAACCTATGACTTGGAGTTAGCGGTGGTGGTTCTTGCTTTAAAAGCTTTGAGACATTACTTTTATGGTGTTCATGTAGATGTGTTCACCGACCATAAGAGTTTGAAATATGCTTCATCCAAAAAAACTTAAATCTTTGCCAAAGGAGATAGCTTGAATTATTGAAAGATTATGATATGAGTGTCATTTATCATCCGGGTAAAGCGAATGTAGTTGCTAATGCTCTTAGTCGACTATCAATTGGTAGTGTTGCTCATGTTGAGGATGGTAAGAAAGAGTTAATTCATGGTGTCCATAGACTAGCTCGATTGGGTGTTCACTTAGATGATTCTAATGAGGGTGATGTTATTGTTCAGAATGGTTCAAAATCATCTCATGCTTCGAATGTGAAAGCTAAGCAAGATCTTGTTCTGATTGTGGTTGAGTTGAAAAAGTCACTGAGGCTTTCTCCAAGGGGGAGTTGGTGTTCTTCGTTACTAAGGTCGATTATGTGTTCCAAATGTTGATGAATTGAGGAATTATATTTTGGTGAATGCTCATAGTTCCTTATATTATATTCATCCGGGAACCACCAAGATGTACCATAATTTGCTGGAGGTCTATTGGTGGAATGGGATGAAGAAAGAATCGCATAATTTATAGCTAAGTGTCCTAATTGTCAACTAGTGAAATTTAAGCATCATGAACCAGGTGGTTTGACTCAGGACATTAACATTCCTACTTGGAAGTGGGAAGACTTGAATATGAACTTCATTACAGGTTTACCTCATACTCTTCATCAATCTAACTCAATTTGGGTTATTGTGGATCGGATGACAAAGTCAACTCATTTTCTTCTAGTGAAGACTTTATTTTCAGCCGAAGACTATGCTAAGCTTTATATACTTGAAATGGTGAGGTTGCATGGGGTATGAAGATTTTGAGGCGTATTGGCAAAGTGGCCTATGAACTAGAGTTACCTTTCGATTTGGCATCAGTCAATTCGGTGTTCCATGTCTCATTGTTGATAAAGTATGTTGGTGATCCGACATCTATTGTACCATTGGAAAGCTTGGGATTTAAGGAAAGTCTTTCGTATGAAGAGGTCCCGGTTGAAATCTTGGATCGACAAGTATGAAAGTTGAGAAATAAAGAAGTTGTGTCTGTAAAAGTTCTTTGGAGGAATCAATTAGTTGAGGGTGCTAATTGGAAGGCTGAAGCCAATATGATGTCCAAGTATCCTCATCTCTTTCCATCCGCTCCTATTCTAGCTTGAGGTATTAAGTTCCTCATGGTTCATTATTTTAGATTCCTACATTTTAGTCATTCTTATGTTTCCATATGCATGCGTGTTCACGAAAACTTGATTTTTGAGTTATGATAGCTTTGAGTGACTTCTCCTTGTTTATGTCCGTTTTGATGTGATTTGCATTCATGTTGGGTTGTTAGATCTCTCTTCGTACTCATTTCAAGCTAGCTTGCATACCATTTGAGGACGAATGTTTCCAAAGGGGAGATATTGTAACACCTCAGAAATTAGAAAGTTGAATTGGAAAGGAAATGATGCATTTTTTGGACTGATGCAGGTTCTATGAGCCAACCTACGGATCGTAGGAAGTTATACGGCCCGTAGGTAGACAGTCGTAAGACTTGAGTTGAATTTTGGAAAATTTCAAGTCTTTGATAATGGTCTACCGATGGACAAGATGAACCATAGGAACAGTTACGAGCCGTAGAAAGGCTTTGGTGGAAAGTTATTTGACTTAGTGAGATTTAGAACTTGAACTTGGGTTCTACAGACTGGCTCTATAGCGGTAGAAAGAACGACGATCCGTAGAAGGGTCCCGTGGAAGTTCTCTAGATTTTAGGTCCCAGTATGTGTTCTATGACTGACCAGTACGGTTCGTAGAAACTTTTACAGACCGTAGTATAAAACCATGGAACCCTTCTGATAGCTCTTAATTAAGGGTTTTTTTAGTCTTTTCCTACCCATTTAGCCCCTAAACTATAATGTTTTGACCCTATAACTACCTTTATAATACCCTTCAAACAGTACCCTTTCACTCAAACTCTCAAATTCTCTCAAGGGTTTCTTCTCCATATTCTCTCCAAGGAGCTTCAATAGAGATTTCTAGGGTTCTTCAAGTTCAAGGTTTCTTCTTCACTTTTTGGGCTTTGATTACTCAAGGTACGTGGAAACTTCTTCAATAGGTTCCTTTCATCCACTGGGTTCCAAAAGAATCTTGATTCTCCAATTTGATCTTCACCCAAAATCTAAGGTTTCACGCTATTCTCCATGGGTTCAACTCCTTATGATTCAATTATTTAAATTCAATCTTATTATACATGATTTTCAATAGATTTCATATGGACCCATGCCTATGCCTATTTTATGAATATAAACTATGCTTATGAACTTATGAATTATGATTATGAATATATGCATGTTTTATGAAATTAATGATTTATGACTAAAAGATGCTTTTAAGATAAAGTGTCAATGATTTGTAAAATGTTTTCTCACATTTGAAAGGAATCATGATTTAGATCTTAGGAAGGTAAGTGTCTTAATATGAAATTATGATTTTGAAAGGAGCTACTCAAATATGAACTTATGATTTAATTGGTAGTCTTTAATTTTTACCTTTCCAAGTATTTTGATATGATTATGATGATGTATTTTTCGTTGGAATTTACTTAGCACTGAGATAACCATGGAATGGAGGCCTTACCGTTAGAAGAGGTTTTGTCTTTACTAGCAATTCCCTTGTCCGAAACTACGTTCCCCCATAGGATTGTCTTAAATGACCTAGCTAGTGGATCCACTTTAGAAATAATGAATGATACAGAGTTCTTACCAAGCAAGTCGACTCTCTCTTTTCGGTGTAAGGGTTACACTGGATTCCATGTTATAGCTCACATGGTCCTATTATTGGTTAACGGTAAATATCCCACAAATGAACTATGTTTTCTTCAAAAGTCTTTTCAAATATGCATTGACCTTGTTCATGATTTATGATTTCTCTCTAAAGGCTTTTATTACATTTTACTCGGTCATGCATATGATGTTTAAGTTCACTCTATTATCATGTTTACGTTTTATGCATTTCTCCATATTCAGTATATTCAAAGTACTGATGAATATTGTGCCTATATTATTTCAAAATATAGGGTTCGGTGCTCCTCCTCCAGACACGGCTAGATCAGGAGTCCTCAAGATTCAACAGCAAGGCCATGGACAATTTTGTTGCTTTGATGTCTTTTCAGTTTTCATATTATGTTTGTGAATTAGGGCTTATGTCAGACATAGTAGCATTTTGAGTATTCTCTAATGTATTCTGTTGGTATCTTTTATGTCAACTTATGAGTTGAGACTTATATTGCTTATAATCATATTTATTGTATTTCTTTTACGTCATGCTTATATCAACTGGCTTGTTTAGGGCCTCTCGGGGTCCTATTTGCCATGTCATGTCTAGGGTGTACTTTGGGTCGTGACATGGAGAAATTTACATATTAAGTCATTATTTTGTCACCTTTATTGGAGTTACTATGAAGTACTATTGACATTACGTTGAAACAATAGACCACTATTGTTGAAGCTTGAAACTTCAAAATTTGACAATTGAATTTTCCAAATAAGCTCTGTTACTAATGAGTATTGTTGCAAAAAAATTGCTTACATATTGAGGAGCCAAAATATGAATTTTTCGGTGATTTGATTACACTTTTTGAAGATTTTTAGATGAACACGATGCTTGAATTTAAGGAAGAAGACCATGTCTATTTTTTGTGCAATGATATATAATATTGAGTATAATATATGTGTGTTTAAATATATCTTCTAATTTTATATAATATTTGGTATTAGATGTATAAAAGTATATATGTACGTTTTAAAACATTTTTGTAAACATTAAATATGAAATTTTTGCATATTGTTGTATACCGAATTGTTTTTTGGGTTAAAGATTTGTAATGTAAGTTTTGAAATATATTTTTGCAATGTGATGAGTGGGTGATTTTCACTCATTTGGAGTCCTTTTCTTGTGATTTTGTGGTACTTAAGTAGAGAAAGAGGCTAACTTTCCTTTGAATATGGTTGTTTCAGGTACATGTTGGTTAAAAAGGAGCTTTGATGAAAAAGAATGGAAATGCGACAAAATGGAGCTAAAAACAAGGATTTTGGAGCTGGCAGTGAAATACTCTCCGCAAATGTGGAGAGCTGGGCGCGATCGCAGAGGGCAAGCCAGATGTAAGGCGCAAACGCTAGAAGCCTCTGCGAACACAGAGTGCATTCAGGTCGAGTACTGCGAATGCAGACGTTCTCTGCGAACGTGGAGTACAATTATACTGAGCTCCACGAACGCGGAGAAGAAAGGTGATGTAGTACCCCGAATTCGAAAGGGTGGAAAATTTTTGATTTCAGGAAATCTGGTGCCAGTACCGACGGAGCCACCTACGGCCTGTAGACTGACCTACGAGCCATAGGTATGGCCCATGGTTGGCTGGTCCAGGTCCCCTGAAAATGGCAAGCCTCACTACTTTTCTACGGAGCAAAAGGATGGGCCGTCGTCTAGTGTACGAGCCGTAGATGGATCCCGTCATTGCAGGGGCCAAAGTGACTGTCTCTGAACCCAATAAAAGTTGACCAGGAAGGTCCGTGATTGGACCTACGAACCGTAGGTCAACCCATCAATGGGGTCCGGCAATTAGTCTTTTTAAAGGGGTTTTTTTATCCTTTCACCCAATGACTTATTTATCAACTAAGATCGGTTCCTTACTATTCCTAACACTATATAAGCCTTTTTAATCCAAATATTTACCCTTCCAAATCACTTTACAAGTTTCCCCAAACTCTTCTCCCTCAAATATTTCTCTCTCTAGAAGTCAGAAGAAGAAGAAGAAGAAGAAGAAGAGGGCAAGCTAGGGTTCAAGAAATCAAGTTTTTCTTCATCAATTGCTTAAAGAAATGGAGCACTAAGGTATGATAGTCCTCATCCATGGAGCCCTTTCCTTCATGGAATCCCTAAAATCTCCAATTTTCAAGTTAGAAATTCCCAATTGAATTAAGGGTTTTCTACCATGTCATGGGTTATTTGCAAAGCTGCTTCAATTGATTGTTTTATGGACTTTGAAGTATAAATTGAGTTGAATTTAATGAATTTAGATGAATCCCCATGAACCCATGCCTTCTTCCCCAATTTTGAAATTATGAATGTGTTGATGGGTTGAATTGTGAAGACATGAATTTCATGAAGTGAATATAAACCTATGTATGAATTATGATTCCTACGCTAGGCCTTTTCATGATGAGATTATGAATGACCTAAGGATGGTTTTATGAAAGTAAGCATGTTCAATCAAAAACTATGATTTTCCTCTATTATGTGGGTTCCTTCAATTATGATCAAATTGCCTTGTTTATGGTTTATCTAAGCATGAGTTTGCATTGAATTGCATGATTTAAGAGGAATTCTCATGAATCCATGTAAACTCTATGATTTGTAAGTTATGAGCATGATAAACTATGTAAAGATGAAGTTTAAGAAATCATGCATGTCTCTTATGAAGCTAATGATGAAGTAAGGGTGCTTCGAGATTGAAGCATCAAAGTTTATGACATGTTGATATTGTTGTTGAGTTGTGAAAGGAATTCTCATGCATTACTCAACCAATGAATGTGAAAGGTTTTCTCACATGTAATGATTCGTAACTTGTTGAAAGGTTTGTTCAACTAAATTTGAATCGATGATTAAGGAGCTATTCTAATAAAGGGACAAGAGGCGATCACCCATGTTCCCTAATGTAGACAAGAGGCGATCACCCATGTCTACTAATAATGAACTTATGACTAATAATAGACAAGAGGTGATTACCCATGTCTACTTATGATAATTGAACTATATCTAATTTGTGGGAATTATGCTTAGCACCGAGTGGACAAATGGCGATTACCCATGTCCCATAAACTATGTGCCACCATAGGATGATGGTCTATGATAGACACTAGCTAGTGGATCCACATAAGTTATACGTTAAGTAAAGGGTCCTACCTTGGCAAGTATGATGGCCCTATCGGTGTGGGGTTATACACCGGATTCCATGTTGATAGCTCATATGGTCTTACATGTTGGTTAAGGCTACTTCCCACAAAAAAAGAATTAAAGTGCTTTTTAGATATTTCTCAAGTGATGTAAAGATGTTTAGCTTGCTTTGACCATGCTTTATGATTTGTGTTGCTAACCTTTTATTTTCATGTTTTAGCGTGGTCATTGCATGTCATGAAAATGTCCCGTTTTAGCATGTTTATATGATTTTGTGCATTGTTGTCATACTTAGTACTTTCCTTGTACTAACACATACTTTTTTCCTATATTGTCTCATAATATAGAGCTTGGCGATTCTCCATCTATTCGTGACTAGAGCTATGTAGAAGATTTTTGGAAGACTTGGTGAGTCCTCATGCATTCGAGGACATAGCTTTGTTGTTCTTACTTTTATGTACCTTTGCTTTGACATTGTATCGGGTTATTTCCCTAACTTTATTTTTCATTCCTATGTTAGATTGGCTTTGAGACATTTGATGTAGACTTCCGTTATTTTCTTAAAAGCTTTGATATGAAATTATCTTTTGAACTCTTAAATCTCTAAGTGGCTTGTATGAGGCCTTTCGAGGTCTTGTACGTCATGTCACGTCTAGGGGGTACTCTAGGTCGTAAAAAACATGGTATTCAGAGCGCAAGGCTTTAGAAAGTTCCTAGGATGTCTCATAAGCCACGTCGAGTAGAGTCTTGTTCATGAGTGTGAAGCGCGCCACATTTATGAATGAGAGGCTATAAGATGTTTTGGAAACTCCGCTTCTTTTATTAATCTTAAGTCGTGCGATAGAGTGCAACTCTATATGTCTCTCTCCTAATCCTTATCCTATGCATCTCAGGATATGGCTACCCAAAGAGCTTATGCTAGAAGTAATGGGGGAGAGAATGTGGAACAAGAAGCTCCTCCTCAAGTTCCTAAAGTTCCGGCCGACCCTTTGGCCGAACAAGTGACTAATGCAGAGTTTAGGGATGCTTTTCAAGTGTTGGCTCAAGCCATGATGTTTCAAGCCAATAGAGAGGTTGTGGCTCCTGTGAACCCAAATGTGGGTATTGTGGCATCGACGGTGAGGGACTTCAGTAGAATGAACCCTCCAGAATTTCATGGTTCTAAGATTGAGGAGGATCCTCAAGAGTTCATTGATGAGGTGTACAAGGTGCTAATGATTATGGGTGTGACGCCAGAGGAAAAGGCAAAGTTGGCCGCTCACCAACTTAAGGGTGTGGCTCAAGTGTGGTTTGAGCAATGGAAGAGTGAGAGGGCGGATGATGCAGGTCCTCTCGATTGGGAGAAGTTCAAAGTTGCTTTTCTTGATAGGTTCTTTCCCTTGAGATGAGGGAGGCAAGGGTGCTTGAGTTCATCAACCTTCGTCAAGGAAGTATGAGTGTGAAGGAGTATGCTTTGAAGTTCACCAAATTGTCTCGATATGCTCCCACTATGGTTGCCGATCCTAGGGCAAGAATGAGTAAGTTTGTTTTGGGAGTGTCTGAAATGGTCGGCAAGGAATGTCGTACCACCATGTTTGTCAATGACTCGGATATCTCTCGTCTCATGGTTCATGGTCAACAAATAGAAGAGGAGAATCTTAAGGAAAGGTCTAGAGAGGCAAAGAGGGCTAAGACCAGAGACGGTAATTTCTCACATTCAAGGTCTGATGGACATGGTCGTCCTAGATTTCGACAAAGGTTTTTCGGCCAAGGTTCCTCCAATGCTCCTTCTAAGGTTAACAAAGATAGGGTGTCCAACCCTAAGCCTCAAGAAGGGAATGGTGGTGGTTTTTCATCGATTACTTGTGCTAAGTGTGGGAAAAAGCATAAGGGTAAATGTCTAGCCGTTTCAAATGCATGCTTTGGTTGTGGCAAGATAGATCACAAGATAAGGGATTGTCCCTTAGTGGCTAAAAATGAAGGGGGTAATCATCGACGAACTCAACCTCAAAATCCATCGGGTTCTAGTGGAAATCAGAAGAAAAATTGATTCTATGCACTTCAGACCAGCCATGAGCAAGAGAGTTCTCCCGATGTGGTTACCGGTATGTTGAAAGTCTTTCACTTTGATGTCTCTGCTTTGCTTCATCCCGATGCTACTTTGTCTTTTGTGACATCATTTTTGTCTATAAGGTTTGATGTTCTTTTGGATGTGTTGGTAGATCCCTTTTGTGTCTCTACTCGTATTGGTGAATATAACTGTGGCTAAGAGAGTCTATAAAAATGGTCCCGTCTCCTTATCCCATAGAATCACTCATGTTGATCTTGTAGAGCTTGGTATGTTAGATTTTGATGTTATTCTTCGGATGGGTTAGTTGCATTCTTGTTACGCTTCTATTGATTGTAGGACCCGAGTGGTCAAGTTCCAATTCCTAAATGAGCCTATCCTAGAGTGGAAGGGGGGAAATTCTATTCCTAAAGGTCAATTTGTGTCATGTCTTAAAGCTAGAAAGATGATTTTTAAGGGGTGCATATACCATCTTGTTAGGGTGAAGGATGTGGATTCCGAGACCCCTACTCTCTAGTCGGTTCCCGTTGTAAATGAGTTTCTTGAAGTATTCCCCGATGATCTACCCGGTGTTCCTCCCGAAAGGGAAATAGACTTTGGTATCAATCTTCTCCCCGATACGCAACCTATCTCTATTCCTCCTTATCGAATGGCTCTGGCAAAACTTAAGGAGTTAAAGGAGCAACTGAAAGATTTGTTAGATAAGGGTTTCATCCGACCAAGTATCTCTCCATGGATGCTCCAGTTTTGTTTGTTAGAAAGAAAGATGGTTCACTTCGTATGTGCATTGACTACCGACAATTGAATAAGGTTACTATTAAGAATAAGTATCCTCTCCCAAGGATAGATGACTTGTTTGATCAACTCCAAAGGGCAAGTTACTTTTCTAAGATCGATCTTCGTTCAGGTTATCACCAATTGAGGGTGAAAGAAGATGATATTCTGAAAATGGCTTTTCGGACTAGATATGGCCATTATGAATTCCTAGTGATGTCGTTTGGGTTGACAAATGCTCCGGCCGCGTTTATAGATTTGATGAATTGGGTGTTTAGACAATATCTTGATATGTTTATGATTGTGTTCATAAATGATATTTTGATTTACTCAAGGAGTGAGGGTGAGCATGCCGATCATTTGAGGATTATATTGCAAATCCTCAATGACCAACAACTCTTTGCGAAGTTTAGTAAATGTGAGTTTTGGCCAAGGTCCTTGGCTTTTCTTGGGCACATTGTCTCCGGTAAGGGTATTGAGGTAGATCCTAAGTAGATGGATGCGGTTAAGAATTGGCCTAAACCTTTATCACCTTTGGATATTCGAAGTTTCTTGGCTTTTGCCAGTTATTATAGGAGATTTGTTGAAGGGTTTTCTTCGATTGCTTCTCCATTGACGGCTTTGACTCAAAAGAAGGTTAAGTTCACTTCTTCCAAAGCGTGTTAGAAGAGTTTTCAAGAGTTGAAAGATAGACTTACCTCGGCTCCGATATTGACTTTACCGGAAGGGTCCGATGGTTTTGTGCTTTATTGTGATGGTTTAAGGATTGGGTTAGGGTGTGTTCTTATGCAAAATGGAAAAGTTATTGGTTATGCTTCAAGGTAACTCAAGATTCATGAAAAGAACTATCCTACTCACGATTTATAATTAGCGGCGGTTGTGTTTGCTTTAAAGATTTGGAGGCATTATTTGTATGGTGTGCATGTTGATATTTTTACCGATCATAAGAGTTTGCAATGTGCTTAAGCAAAAGGATCTAAATCTTCGCCAAAGGAGGTGGCTTGAGTTGTTAAAAGACTATGACATGAGTGTCCTCTATCACCCTGGCAAGGTGAACATGGTGGCAGATGCTCTTAGTCGATTGTCTATGGGTAGTGTTGCTCATGTTGAGGATGGTAAGAAAGAACGGGTTTGTGATGTTCATAGTTTGGCCCGATTAGGTGTTCGGTTGATTGATTGTAGTGAGAGTGGTATTATGATTCACGATGGTTCAGAATTGTACTTTCTGTCCAATGTGAAGACTAAGTAAGATCTTGATCCTAATTTGGTTGAGTTGAAGGAAGCGGTGCTCAAGAAGTCCGTTGAGGCTTTCTCCCATGGGGGAGATGGTGTGCTTCGATATCAAGATCGTGTATGTGTTCCCGATGTAGATGACCTAAAAGGACAAATTTTGTCAGAAGCCCATGGTTCTCGCTATTCTATTCACCCGGGAGCTACCAAGATGTACCGTGATTTGCAGGAGGTCTATTGGTGGAATGGGATGAAGAAGGATATTGCGGAATTTTTGGCTAAGTGTCCTAATTGTCAACAAGTGAAAGTTGAGCATCAAAAGCCTGGAGGTTTGTCCCAAGATATTAGTATTCCTACTTGGAAGTGGGAAGATTTGAATATGGACTTTATTGTTAGTTTACCACGCACCCGGTGACAATATGATTTGATTTGGGTTATTGTGGATAGTATGACGAAATCAACCCATTTCACTCCCATCAAGGTTTCTTATTCGGCGGAGGATTATGCTAAGTTGTAATTGAGAGAAATGGTTAGGTTGCATGGAGTGCCTTTATCCATTATCTCCGATCGTGATGCACAATTTACTTCTCCATTTTGGAAGTCTTTCCAAAAGGGTCTTGGTACTTGTGTCCAGCTTAGCAAGGTCTTTCATCCTCAAACTGATGGGCAAGCGGAACGTACTATCCAAAATTTGGAAGATATGTAGAGAGCCTGTGTGATTGGTTTCAAAGGTAATTGGGATGATCATTTGCCTTTGATTGAGTTTGCTTACAATAATAGCTACCATTCTAGTATTGGTATGGCTCCATTTGAGGCTCTCTATGTTAGGAGGTGTAGATCTTCTATAGGTTGATTTGAAGTTGGTGAAGTTGCTTTGATAGGTCCTAAGTTGGTACATAAGGCTATGGAGAAAGTTCAGCTTAATTGAGAAAGGTTGAAAATGGCTCAAAGTCGACAAAAGTCCTATGCCGATGTTAGAAGGAGAGATTTGGAATTTGATGTTGATGATTGGGTTTACTTGAAAATTTCAGCCATGAAGGGTGTAATGAGATTCAGGAAGAAAGGGTAACTTAGTCCCCGTTGTATAGGCCCATATCAAATTTTGAGACGTGTTGGTAAGGTAGCTTATGAACTCAATTTGCCTAATGATTTGGCATCGGTGCATTCGGTTTTCCATATCTCCTTGTTGAAGAAATGTGTTGGTGATCCGACATCTATAGTGCCATTAGAGAATCTTGGCATAAAAGATAGTCTTTCCAATGAAGAAGTCCCGGTTCAGATTTTAGACCGGCAAGTCCGAAAGTTAAGAAATAAAGAACTTGCTTCCATGAAGATTCTTTGGAGGAATCAATTAGTTGAGGGTGATACTTGGGAGGTCGAGGCCGATATGATGTCTCGATATCCTCATCTCTGTCCCTCCGATCCTACTCTAGCTTGAGGTATCTAGTTCCTTATGGTTCATTCTTTTGGTTTCATGTGTCATAGTTGTTCCCATGATTCCTTGTTTATGCATGCTCATGAAGAGTCTAAATCTTGAGAAATGAGCTAGCTTGATTGATTTCCCTATGATTATGTGCATTTGAGTGTGAATTGCATTAAGCCTTTATGAAATGATATTTTGAACAAGCCTTAACTTGGAGATGATGTTTCCTCCTTGGTTATGTGCCTTTATGTGATTGCATTCATGCTTGGGTTGTTAGCTCTTGTTTCTACCTTCCTCATAATGTCTTGACTCTCATTCGAGGACGAATGTTCCCAAGGGGGCGATAATGTAATACCCTGGATTTGAAAGGGAGGAAAATATCTGATTTCTGGAAATTTGGTGCCAGTACCGATGGAGCCACCTACTGCCCGTAGACTGACCTACGAGCCGTAGGTCTGGCCCGTGGTTGGCTAGTCCAGGTCCACTGAAAATGGCAAGCCTCATTACTTTTCTAAGGAGCGACAGGATGGGTCGTCATCTAGTGTACGAGCCATAGATGGATCCCATCGTTGCAGGGTCCAAAATGACTGTCTCTAAATGCAACGACGGTTGATGAGGAAGGTCCGTGGTTGGACCTACGGACCGTAGGTCAACCCGTCAATGGGGTTCGGCAGTTAATCTTTTTAAAGGGGTATTTTGGTCTTTTCACCCAATGACTTATTTATCAACTAAGGTAGGTTCCTTACTATTCCTAATACTATATAAGCCTTTTTAATTTACAAGTTTCCCCAAACTCTTCTCCCTCAAATATTTTTCCCTCTAGAAGTTAGAAGAAGAAGAAGAAGAGGAGGAGGGCAAGCTAGGGTAAAAGAAATCAAGCTTTAGATGAATCCCCACGAACCCATGCCTTCTTCCACAATTTCGAAATTGTGAAGAGATGAATTTTATGAAGTCTATATGAACCTATGTATGAATTATGATTCCTAAGCTAAGGCTTTTTGTGATGAGATTATGAATGACCTAAGGATGGTTTTATAAAAGTAAGCATGTTAATCAAAAACTATGATTTTCCTCTATTATGTGGGTTCCTTCAATTATGATCAAATTGCCTTGTTTATGGTTTTCTAAACATGAGTTTGCATTGAATTGCATGATTTAAGAGAAATTCTCATGAATCCATCTAAACTCTATGATTTGTAAGTTATGAGTATGATGAACTATGTAAAGATAAAGTTTATGAAATCATGCATGTCTGTTATGAAGCTAATGATGAAGTAAATGTGCTTTGAGATTGAAGCATCGAAGTTTATGATATGTTGATGTTGTTGAATTGTGAAAGGAATTCTTATATATTACTCAACCCATGAATGTGAAAGGTTTTCTCACATGTAATGATTCGTAACTTGTTGAAAGGCTTGCTCAACTAAATTTGAGTCGATGATTAAGGAGCTATTCTAATGAAGGTATAAGAGGCGATCACCCATGTTCCCTAATGTAGACAAGAGGTGATCACCCATGTCTACCAATAATGAACTTATGACTAATGATAGACAAGAGGCAATTACCCATGTCTACTTATGATAATAGAACTATGTCTAATCCGTGGGAATTATGCTTAGCACCGAGTGGACAAGTGGTGATTACCCATGTCCCATAAACTATGTGCCACCATAGGATGATGGTCTATGATATACACTAGCTAGTGGATCCACGTAAGCTATATGTGAAGTAAAGGGTCCTACCTTGGCAAGTAGGATGGTCCTATCGGTGTGGGGTTAGACACCGGATTCCATGTTGATAGCTCACATGGTCTTACATGTCGGTTAAGGCTACTTCCCACAAACAAAGGTAGGAAGTTCTTTTAAGATATTTCTCAAGTGATGTAAAGATGTTTAGCCTGCTTTGACAATGCTTTATGATTTGTGTTGCTAACCTTTTTTTTCCATGGTTTAGCTTGGTCATTGCATGTCATTAAAATGTCCCGTTTTAGCATGTTTTATGATTTTGTGCATTTTTATTATACTTAGTACATTCCTCATACTAACATATACTTTTTGCCTACATTGTCTCAAAATGTAGGGCTTGGCGATTCTCCATATATTCGTGGCTAGAGCTTAGTAGAAGATTTTCGGAAGACTTGGTGAGTCCTCATGCATTCGAGGACATAGTCTTGTTGTTCATACTTTTATGTTCCTTTGCTTTGACAGTCTATTGGGTTATGTCCCAAACTTTATTTTTCATTCCTATGTTAGATTGGCTTTGAGGCATTTGATGTAGACTTCCTCTATTCTCTTAAAAGCTTTGATATGAAATTGTCTTTTGAACTCTTAAATATCTATGATCTTGTATGTATGTATGCTAAGAGGTTTGTATGAGACCTTTCGGGGTCTTGTATGTCATTTCATGTGTAGGGGGTACTCTAGGTCGTGACAGGTGAATGATGTCTTGGCAGCTCTGGAAATTCACATTTGGACCCTAATTCACCGTATACACTGATTCACAACCATTTTGAAGGGGAGAGGGGGAGAGAACATTGAATAGATTGGACACATAGAATAGAGAAGAAGAACTTGGGGATTGAGGCTTTGGCATAGCTTTGAGAACATGATTCCTCAACAAACACCATTAGAGTGAAGATTGTGAGCTTGATTTGTAATTATTTTTCAATCCTTCTTCAACTCTTTGCTTTGTATTGTTGAATTCTAGGTGTTAATTGTTGATTAGTGATTTTGATTTTGTGTTAGGCATAATCAATATTTGGGTTTTTTATTTATATCTTATGCTTTTGCAATTAGTTGATTTCTTCCTCATATATGAAATGAGTTTTTGATTATCCAATTGATTTCTTGCTTTAACTGCTTTCCATTAGAATTGATCACTCCTTGGACTTGCCCATTTACTTTGATTGAGCTTGTTAGATTCAATTGAGGTTGGGAAGATTAATTGGTGCAATAATTGAGGTTTAGCAACTCAATTGTCGGATTTTAGCAAGTAATAGTAAATCTTTGTGTTGCCTTTAATCGGATTGCTTGTGTTGCCACTTGATTGGGTTCGTGAGAACTAGTTGAGAAATATTTGCCTGTGTTCGATAGAATTAGGTAGATAATTTAGAGTCCGAGGCATATATGATTTTACCCATGATTAATTGAGATTGTATGAAGCTAGTTTGCAATGGATCGTATGGATATTTATTGATTTCCCATTCCCAAATCCCTTTGGTAATCTTGTTAAATATAGCTTTGTTCCTTGTTCTCCTCTATCCCCTATCCTAAATTAGTTACTCGATATCTTCATTTTATAATTGTACCTTTCATTTCGGATTCAAACTAGTAGCTAGTAATTCTTTGTTTCTCCAATCGCCTTGCACATTGTTCCTTATGGGATCGACTCTAACTCCTCGTTGGGTTTATACTTGTTAGCGACCACCCACACCTTGAACCGTGATAGGTGTGGTTGAGCGTTATCTAAAATGGCACCGCTGCCGGGGAATAATTTGGTGTTTTGAAGTTATTTAGAGTTTTTTGTTTACTAGTTTCTATCCAAATTGTGAATATTTGTTTTTGTTTGTTTCTATGGCTTCTTGTCAAGGAACTAGGTTTGGTGAGTGCAAGCCCTATGTTGATGACCCATGGCCATGTTGTGGAAGACTTCATGTTGGGAATAGTTGTGTGGATGCCTCTTTTGATGAAGGGAAGTGTGAAGAGATGAGTGTTGTGAGTCAAGCTTGGCTCTTGTACTTGTCTCAACAACTTGAACAGGTGTGAGGCTAAGAGACTTAATGTTCCAAATGAGGGATGAATTTCGTGACTTGCACCTAGGCTGGTGCCATGAAATGATCCAACTCAAGTTTGAAATTGCTACTTTGAGGACCAATGTGAGATCAAGAAGAAGAGTACGTAGTACTCCTTGTCAAGTGGTCAAACGCAAGGCATTGGATTTGGACGATCAAGAAAAAGGGGTTGTGTTCGATATTGATAGATCTTGGGTATTTGCAACCAAACCAAGACAATAAAATTCCAAGATACCAATATCAAGGCAATGATACTAGAGTTGCAAGAAAAAGCCAAAAACATCATATATGGGAACTCTAGTACATTGGAAAGTGATAGTGTCATGCACTTGAGGGCCAAAAGTTATGAAGTTCGTTGTTCGAATGGCCTAGTGATACTATCACTCTTGCCCAATGCTCCTACACGAAAGAATGATGTGAAGTTGGGCAAGAAATTCAAATCTTTGAAGTGGAGAGATCGAGTGAAATGTGTGATGCTCTCCGGTAGTCCCCATATACTTCGATGAGAAAATGATTTGAAATTGTGGAGAAGGTACATCGCCTTGAAGTGGAAACGTAAAGGGTGATGCAACCGACATCGCGCTGCGACTTTAAATTGTGCGCTTGATGGGAGGCAACCCATCGATATCCAAAATTTTGGTTTTTGAATTTTCTTTAATATTTAGGATAGATTAGAATTTTATTTTTGACTAATCCTCATGATTTCAAAGTGTTTGGAGGTGTTTTGAATAGGTTTGGAAGCCAAAATGCACTTGGGATTGAAGTTCGGGGTGAACTATCTTCATAATGGAGGTTTGGAATACTTTTTGGAAGCTGAAGATCACCTAAAAGCAATGGGTGAGTCACCTAATGGTGCCTACCATCGCCAAAAATTCCAGTAACCTGCCAAGGGTCTAGGACTAAATTATTCTCCATGAACGCGGAGTGGAGTCCGCGAATGTGGAAACCAATCTGTCGGACACTCCGCGAACGCGGAGAATAAACTCTCATAAGGGCGCTAACGCAGCAAACCCTCCGCGAATGCGGAGGGTCCGGGTATTTTAAAACGCAGAAACTGAAGTGCCATTTCAGTTTCATCATTCAATAATATAAACCCTTTTTCCTTGGCTTTCGATCTTATTCAAAGAACCGAAAGTCCCCTGAAACTCTCCCTTGTCTCTTTTGTTTTTGAATTTATCAACTTGTGCTTGCATCAACTTCACAGGTATGTCTTTACCCCTTCAATTTAGTGCATTTTTGGTGAGTGAAAATTGAGTTATAGTGCTTTACAGTGCATATGTGATTAGTACTTGATTTTCGTGCTTAATTGTTGGTTGTTGGGTAGAATTCATGAGAGTTGCCTTGTGATTATTGATAAATGAGTTGTTAGGCTTGATTTGGGAGAAATTTTTGTGAGCAATCCTTGAAAAAATTGTGCTTCATGGTGAACTTGATTTGAACTTTATTCTTCTTGTGTGTAGATTTTGATTTTTGGGTTGAATTCATGTTTGTTGGGTTGTTTATTGATTAATCATGTGTGGGGATAGAATTAAGGGCGAATTTGTGTAGAAAAGTATTGATATTTTGGTGCCCTTGACCTGTTCGTTAAAACGCTTCAATGGATTCTGAAATTTTGGAGAAGGTGACTTCTCCATGAACGCGGACCTCTGTCCGCAAACGCGGAGGTCTAGGTACCCTTGTACTCCACGAACGTGGCCAATTGCTCCGCGAATGCGGAGGTCTACCTGCTTTTGAGCCATGAACGTGGTTGCCTCTACGCGAACACGAAAGTAAGGCAACTATCTCTCCGCGAAGGCGGAGGCCCCTCCGCGAACGCGGAGAAGGATTCAACTCTGTCCAAAAATAGTAACATTGTATAAATTGATCGGGACCTCTTTTAATTATTTTCTTTGGCCTAAATACTTTCTAATACATTGTTTTTAGTGTCCACAAGAACTTTTAACATGTTGGCTTCTTTTGTAGGTACTTTGAGCGAAATATGTCTACCGACAACATTCTCGCGTCATCTGAAATTACACCTAAGGAAGATTATTTTGATGCTACTAGATTCCTCTCAGATAAATGTGCCCGGAAGTACGATGAATACCTGGGCCGGGCTGTTGTGAAGGAGAAGGGGATCTGTTTGGAAAAGCTCGAAAATGGGATACCGGACTTCTTTCACCAACTTGAGTCTAGTGGATGGATGGTGTTTGCTTTGAGCCTGTCAAGGCTAATCACACCATAGTAGCGGAGTTTTATGCTAATGCCTTGGAGACTAATTTTAATGAGGCCATCGTTACTACCGTCCGAGGGGTACAGGTGCATTTCAGCCCAGCGTTGATTAATGCTTATTATGATCTCCCAGATGCGGATAGCAAGATATATCTGGAGCGTTACAGGGAGCTGGGTAGTCACTGGCTGGTTGATAAGCTGCATAATGGTGAGCCTCCGGAGTGGTTCGAGATAAAGAGAGGGGTTGATTCCCGTGAGTTCACTGCTAAGGCCAAGACTTGGCTCTCAATTATATCTGCTCGGGTCATTCCTTCTAATCATGACACCGAGGTCACCTTGGACAGGGCTTTGTTGATAGCAGCGATTATTGATGGGGTGGTAGTTAATGTGGGCCAGTTAATTGTTGATCATATTATTGAGGTGGATCAAGGGAGAGCAAGGAGTCTTATTTGTCCTTCTTTTGTCACTCAGCTGTGCTACGGTGCTAGAGTTATGAGGCAGCCCACTGATGAGGAGAAGAAGCCCGGGAAGGAGATACACCCACTGAAGAAAAGGGGCAGCCAGAGTAGCCAGAACAAGAAGAGGAAGATCGATATGGCCAATCCCCAGTTTGGATAGTTCACCGAGCCCACTTCTGAGGCTTGTACTTCATCTTCTGTAGGAACTCTCCAGTTTTGACCTACCACGATGTGATACATCTCGTCCCAGATATAGAGAGTTGATGCTCAGATCCGAGAGATAGTTGCTGGCCTCCCTACCGGACCGTCTAGAGCCACATCTGAGGGTGCATCTGCACCTATTATTGCTTCTGTAGCTGCTGAACAGAAGGCTATGTCCGATAGATTGGAGCATCTGAGTCGGAGGTAGGGGAAGATTGAGTAGAGACAACGGACTTTCTTAGAGCATGAGAAGAAGAAGAGCCAGTTCCTGAGCAAGATGATGGGAAAGCTTCTGGGCCTATGTGGTAGCAGTCCATCTGATGATAAGGATTTGTCCTTCCCTTCTGATGCTAGCTCAGAGTGATTGTATTTCAGGGAGCCCCTCGTATTCTCTTTTGATTCTTGCACTGTGAGGACACAGTTCGATTTTTAGTTAGGGGTGTCTACCTTATGACTCCTATCCTGTACTTCTTGTTTGGATGTTTGGGATTATTTGTTGGTTGTTTTTATCATATTGTTGGATGTTTGTTTTGTTTACGGATGTTGTGCCCTTGTTGGGCTGTTGGTTTTAATGGTCAATTGTGTTGGATTAGTCGTTTTCGTTTTAATAGTTTATTGCTTTTGATAGTTTCTTTATTTTATTTCTTTGGTCTTGAGATGGAGTTGTTGTTGATTGGCGATGCCCTATGATGGATAGAGTGACGACTTTTTTAAGGGTAAAGCATCGGTTGATTGTTGTGTGGTGAAGTCTGAGTAGCCATTGTTGTTGTGTGGTGAAGTCTGAGTAGCCATGGTGGTTGTGTGGTGAAGTCTGAGTAGCCGGTCCTGAATAGATGTATGAGTTTGCCCAATGATTGATTGGTTGACGGCTTTCTAAAGGGTAAATTCGTCGTTTTCTTTTTGGAAAATTGTGGCTTGTTTGGTACTAAGAATATAGTCTTGCATGTGAAAAATGTGTGTTGGAACATACCCCTCCATTTTGAAAAATGAGCATGTGTTGAATGATTTTGTGACAGCTCTTGTGACTCTTTTTGTGACTTTTGATTCGTTGGCGGTTTAATTGTTCATTATCACTTGTTTGTTGAAAAGGAAGTAAGATTTTGAGCCATCTTGAATGATTTGCATGCCATGTGTGGTGAGTTGTCGCCACCTAGAACTTGCCCGGTTGGTCTTGATACTTTGGTCTTAATTGAGTTGGCTTGGAAAAATGATCTTAGGCTTTCTTTGATTGTTCTTGAAGTCCACTTGGCCAAAAAATCCCACCTTTGCACTAAATATTTCCTTAGTTGTGCCCTTTTGAGCCTAAATCCCTTTTATTGGCAACCTTATTACAAGCCTTAGCCATTTTAAAAATACATTCCTCTCTTGAACCCTTCTCCTCCTTGAACTTGATGTTGTGAAATTAAGGCTAAAAGCCCAAGTTGGGGGTGTTTTGGGAAAATTCATAGAAGGGATGCCGATCGCATAAGAGCTTGATAAAAAAAGAGAAGAGAATGATGAATGGAGGAAAAAGTCAAAAAGAAAGAAAATGTTTCGAAAAAGAAAATTGAAGGAGAAAAAGTGAATAAATGAGTCTTGAAACCTCCAAAAAGTTGAAAATGGTTGCATGTGGGTCATCTAGAATGAAAATGAAGAAAATGAAAAGGTGAATTGTGCAATGGTTTGGAAAATGAAGAAAATGTGGAAAAGTTGGAAAATTTTGAGTTGTTGAGTATAGTTCAAGGAGGGTGTAGTCACTTGTACCTAAATGATATCCTTACCTTCACTAAGCCTACATTACAAGCTTAACAAAGTCCTCTGTGATTTCTAACCAAATGAAGTTGAGTCAATGTTGATTGAAAATATGGGCAAGCCTATGGTGTGGCATTTGTGTTCATGATATGTTCTTTTGTGAGTGTGAGTGTTTGTGCTTTTGTCCCTAGTTTGTAAATACTTTGTTAGTGTTTTGGGACATTCTTTTCTTGTGAGGGCATGTAAGTTGCTTGAGTGGTGATTTTGAAAGATCCTAATTGCATCAAGTGAGCATGTTGAAGAGCTAAAGAATTGAGTCGTTTCTTGAGTTTGAGTTGTTGTCACTTATTGATTCTTGATTTTTGAAAACATATTCCTTGAGAATAAAGGGGTGATTTTGTGAAAAGTTTGCTTGAGGACTATTTGTTAGTACCAACCAAAGTCATGATCATGATCTCTACTTGGAATGAAAGTGTGTTGTGCTTATTGTGATTGCCTCTTGTGCTTTTGATTTTGTTTTGCTTGAGGACAAGCAAAGTTTCTAAGTTAGGGGTGTTGATGAGTGGATGATTTTCACTCATTTGGAGTCCTTTTCTTGTGATTTTGTGGTACTTAAGTAGAGAAAGAGGCTAACTTTCCTTTGAATATGGTTATTTCAGGTACATGTTGGTTAAAAAGGAGTTTTGATGAAAAAGAGTGGAAATTGGGGCAAAATGGAGCTAAAAACAAGGATTTTGGAGCTGGCAGTGAAATACTCTCCTCGAACGCGGAGAGCTGGGCGCGATCGCGGAGTGCAAGCCAACTGTGAGGCGCGAACGCGAGAAGCCTCCGCGAATGCGGAGTGCATTCAAGTCGAGTACCGCGAAGCAGACATCCTTTGCGAACACGGAGTACAATTATATTGAGCTCCGCAAACGCGTAGCTACCTCCGCGAATGCGAAGAAGAAAGGTGACTTACGTCTGGGCAGTTATGGAAATTCACATTTGAACCCTAATTCACCATATACATTGATTCACAGTCATTTTGAAGGGGAGAGGGGGAGAGAACATTGAATAGATTGGACATAGAGAATAGAGAAGAAGAACTTGGGGATTAAGGCTTGGGCATAACTTTGAGAGCAAGATTCCTCAACAAACACCATTAGAGTGAAGATTGTGAGCTTGATTTGTAATTATTTTTCATTCCTTCTTCAACTCTTTGCTTTGTATTGTTGAATTCTAGGTGTTAATTATTGATTAGTGTTTGGATATTGTGTTAGACATAATCAATATTTGGGTTTTGATTTATATCTTATGCTTTTGCAATTAGTTGATTTCTTCCTCATATATGAAATGGGCTTTTGATTATCCAATTGATTTCTTGCTTTAATTGCTTTCCATTGGAATTGATCACTCCTTGGACTTGCCCATTTACTTTGATGTAGCTTGTTAGAGTCAATTGAGGTTGGGAAGATTAATTGATGCATTAATTGAGGTTTAGCAACTCAATTGTCGAATTTTAGCTAATAATAGTAAATCTTTGCACTGCCTTTAATCGGATTGCTTGTGTTGCCACTTGATTGGGTTCGTGAGAACTAGTTGAGAAATATTTGCCTGTGTTCGATATGATTAGGTAGATAATTTAGAGTCCGAGGCATATATGATTTTACCCATGATTAATGAAGATTGTATGAAGCTAGTTTGCAATGGATCGTATGGATATTAATTGATTTCCCATTTCCAAATCCCTTTGGTAATCTTGTTCGATATAGCTTTGTTCCTTGTTCTCCTCTATCCCCTATCCTAAATTAGTTACTCGATATCTTCATTTTATAGTTGTACCTTTCATTTCGGATTCAAACTAGTAGCAAGTAATTCTTTATTTTTTCAATCGCCTTGCACATTGTTCCTCGTGGGATCGACCCCAACTCCTCATTGGGTTTATACTTGTTAGCGACCGCCCACACCTTGAACGGTGATAGGTGTGGTTGAGCGTTATCACAATGTAATTTAGTAATTATATATTTTTAAATTGTTCTCGTGAATAAATGCATGACATGCATTTATACATATTTTTTGCTAGTTTTGATACACGTGTGTTGCACGTGAATATCAAATGATGTAGTACACTATTTTAAAAATAATGTCAATATTATTAAGCCAATAATTTAAGTGTTCAATTACAAATTAAATAATTGAAAAAATCACAACTTTTTGGAAAAGTTACAACCTTTTAGAAAAGTCACAAATCTTTGGAAAAGTCAAAATCCTTCGGAAAAGTAACAACTCTTTGAAAAAGTTACAGTCCTTAAACTCTTTGAAAAAGTTTGGAAAAGTCACAAGTCTTTGAAAAATTTGTAACTCTTTAATGTGAAGAGGTGTCTAGTTTTAATATATTTCATAATATAAATATAATATAATATATAAAATATATACTAAATTGAATGTTTTAAATTGGGGGTATTATAGTAATTTAACATTCAAGTTAAGGAGCTCATGCTTTCAAAGTAGTATAGATAGATAGATAGATAGATAGATAGTGAAACTGCCAGCACATTGAAAGATTATAAAGGATATTAGTTAATTTAAAAGTGAAATTTTCAATTTAATAAATACGGATAAGTAGCAAATGTTATATATATATATATATCATTTGAAATGATGTAAAAGGTTACTATAAGTCACAATAATTACCAACACAAATCTAAAAGACATATAAAAAATTTAAATGGTTCTTGATGAGTTGGTATTTTACCAATTTATTAGACTCTTATTCATGAATTATTGTTATATTTTAATGCTAGTGAAAGGGATTCTAGAGTCTTGCTCTCTTATGTGTAGGCATTTCTTAGAACTTGGAAGAGTGAAGGATTTGAACGAAAAATCATTGAACACACCAGTGAAGAACCGGCATCCCACAGGAGGGCGCCTGTATTTCGCAGGTACAATGTAGATTCATAGGGAAAGGCACTGTCTCAAGCACCTAAGCTTGACGGTTTTGCACTTACATTGCACGTGCAACCACCGTTTCTACTGACTCTAGGCAAGATGGATGCGCCACACTGATGATGGACGGTTTTGTGCCTGCATCTCGTAGGTGCTATTTTAATGTTTAGGCAATAACTAATTTTTAAAATAGATTCAACTTTAAGAGAAAAATTAATTTTTTTAAAAAAGAATCACCACTTAATTTTTTAAAAAAAGAAATTAAGAAAACATAATTTTAAAGACTTTAATAGAATCAAGCCTAAAAAATTAGAGAAAAGTGTCCAGAGTCCTTATTTACACTTCAAGAAGATTTTTAAGGCATTTGAAGTGTTCACTAACACACGGTTATCCAACGACTTGAAAAACTATTATATTACTAAGTTGAAAAAATAATTAAAAGAAACGATATTCGAAGTTATTTGGAAAAAAGTAAAAATTTAAGAGAACTTGAAATAATTTTAGAAAGGGAGATGATTTTTATTAAAATAAACGACTAAGTATGACAACTAACCGAGTGAAATCACTTAAAAGATTTAATTATCATAACAAAAGGGTTCATCATTAAAAGATTTAATCAAGTTAAATCAAACAAAAAAAGTTAGAGTTAAACAATAACAATGATAAGAATAGGAGATTTAATGGAAAACTAAAATTTAGACTTTTGTCCCAAATTCAAAACGGTTGGGCTGATAAGCCCAATTTCATCCCTGTCCGATTTTCTATCAAAAGACCTGCTGCAATTAAATGGGTTTCGGCCCATTTACTTTTCTGAAACTTGTTATTTTATCATTTCTGGACTGCTGCACTTGTGAAGTTTGGGCTTTTGGCCCATTTCTGCTGCATCACTGTATATACAAACGATGTATATCACGTATACGTCCTTCTTTTCCAATGTATACAGATGTATATAGCCCATTTTTCAGCTTTCGAGACCTGTATATATGCTTCCCTTTCACTTCGTATGAAGCTGACTCGAAGGGAATTGTTGGATTTGATCCAACGAGACAATGCGAGAAGGAAGGAGAAAGTTCCAAATTGAACTCGGAACAAAATAGGTTCATGCAAAGAAAATAAAATGATAAGAATTAGAATGGTAATTTAAACAACTCAAAACCACACACGGCTAATGATGAGAGACACATTACAGGAAACATCTAATAAACTATAACAAAATGAATTAACATTTTATGTTTAAACATCCACAAATAACAAGTACTCATGCATTATTAATTTAAAAACAAACATAGATTCTGGAAACATGTGTATGGAGACCAATGCATACAAAAATATTTAAAAAACCAACTAAATAAAGGAAAGGAAATCTTAATGTATATCAGGACTCTAAGGGAATAAACAATTAAGGCAGTTGAGCATGTACACAAAATTGAAAAACCCAAATTCCAAACTTGAACTTGAAGACTACATAGAGAAAACTTTTAAGTGAATCAAATTCAACATTAATAAGTGTAAGCCAAGCTATTCTAAGCTAGATTCATCAGTCTGATCTTGTGAGACCACATTCTAATTACCAATTAAAGGAATCTCTAAATTCGATATGAATAAGAGGCTAGCACAGGCAAAGGGGTGAATTAGAGCTTAAACCAGCAGCAATAATAGAAGAATTCGAATAGCAGTGAGAGGAATGATAAATAATCTTAAAGGAGAAAGAGATGTAATCAAGAGTGCTGCTACTGCTGGAAGCATACAACTCAATCCATCAAATGCAATCTATAATCTTCAAAATAATTCAACAAGAAGTTCATGTATGCAGCCATGGGATACGGGATTTGAACTTAAATCAGAACAGAACCAATTTTTAATTTAAACGAGCAGAAGTCCAAGTTAGGATCAAAACCACAAGAAAAGGTTGAACTAGAGAAATGGTCAGGCTATTCTAAAACAATAAGGATGAAGTTGAATCACACTGAATAGAAAAGTAAACATCAACTATGAATTTAAACAAGCAGAACAAAGTAAACATAAAGCTCGAAATATGATTTGACAAAAGTTCTTAATAGAACACAAATCTAAGCTAATGATACACATACCTAGGCTAAACCACATGAATCTTTATACTCACAATGAAGCAGTAACCAAACTTGAACGAGAAAGCAAATCACAACAAAGTGTAATCAGCAAATACTTAAGAAATCTAAAAGAAACACAATATAAAATAGAAGAGACAATCATCGAACTAATTTAGACATTAAAACTAAAACACCACTAGAAAATTTAAACAAAAGACATAGGAGAGAAAATAAATAGTCCCTTAACTATAGGAGTAGGTCTAAAATGGTCCCTTAACTATACTTTTATCGAATTTAGTCCTTCAACTATTCAAAACTTGTCAAATTTGATCCCTTAACTATACATTTATCGATTTTATTCCCTTAACTGTACATTTATCAGTTTTAGTCCCTTAACTATTTAAAAACTTATCAGGTTTGGTCTCTGTCCATTTTTATACAAATAACTTAGGCTTATATTAACGGAATTTATGTCTCGAGAAATTAAATCATTTAGCCATTTTTTCAATTGTTTCTTTCTCCCCATTACTTTTATTTCAAATTACCCTTATGCAAAGAATCTTAACCTCAACGATTCAAAATAAAAAGCGTTTAGAAATTGGTTAATCGGTAAATTCACGAGGAAAGAAAATATAAGTCATAATTTTATTCAACGGTCGATAAAATGAAGCATATTATTGCTAGTAATAACTTGAATATACTAAACTTTATTATAAAATGAAAAAATTTATCACCCATTGAATTCAAAATTTGTACCCAAAGACTTTATTGAAGGGAATTTGTTTAATTTTTCAAAAGTTGAAATTTATAAAATGGTAAATTTGTAACTTTTTTTTAGTTTTTTTTAAAAAATAGATTGATTTTATTATTTTATTTATTTTATTTTACGTAGAAAAATTTGAGTAATAAGATTTAATTTCACGAAGAGCTCCGTTAATATAAACCAAAGTTATTTATATAAAAAAAATGGACAAAGACCAAACCGGATAAGTTTTTGAATAATTAAAGGACTAAAACCGGTAAGTGTATAATCAAAGGACCAAAGCTGATAAGTTTTTGAATAGTTAAAGGACTAAATCCGATAAAAATATAGTTAAGGGACCATTTTAGACCTACTCCTATAGTTAAGGGACTATTTATGGCATTTTCTCAGACATAGGACAACCAAAAATTAAATAGACCAAAATTAAGAAAAGAATTTACCTCTTTCTGGCAGCGAATTGAGACAACGAGCGAGTGAACTTTTCCTTCCGAGAATGAAGCTCTGACGTAATGAAATCTCAGAAATCAGAACTCTGAACTTTATAACTGTAGAAATCGATTTCCCTTATTCGAATCTATTTCTTTGTATTATCCTCTGTCTCCCTGACTATGTATTTGTGAATTTTCCATTCCTAAAAATCTCCTCACCTAGCTATAACTGAAAGGGGGATTTATAGGAGAGGATTAGGGATGAATAAAGAGGGGAAACGGGTAGAAATTTGAGAGATTTGAATTCTCTTAGAAGATAAGGCTTGGACAGCTCTAGTCGATACAAATCTCCAACGGATTCAAGAGGAGGGCCGTTTGATTCTTGGAGGAAGGACAGATGAGGTGCGAGATTTCGACACGTGGTCGATTCTTGAATGTTCTCATATGGGAGTGGATAAGGGAGAGAGGAGAGGGAAAATGCTGCCATGGCTGAGCTGCTGGATCGCTGAGTTTGGGTCTTTTTTGTTGGGTTTGATGGGTATTGTTGTATGTGTATCGATAGGTATGGGTTATTGGATTGGGTTTTTGGGAATTGGGTTTGAAGAATGGGCTGAAAATTGAGATAAAAAGGGTTAAAGGTGAAATAGAATTTGCTAGACTTGCCATTGAAGAAATGGCCATTTGGATTTCAATTATAGCCAATTGGGCTTAAAGCGCGGCCAAATTGAATTAATTTAGTAAATTCGACTAGTGATTAAATAAGACGAATTAGTATCGATCAATTATTGAGCTTCTAATCTTAACGAAATAAAATAATTAACTTAATTATAAACTAATTAATTTTGAAATATAAACTATTTACTAACTGTCACGACCTAACGTACCCCCTAGACGTGACATGGCGTATAAGACCCCAAAAGGCCCCATTCAAGCCACTTAGCATACAGGATAATAGTAGTTAAGAGTTTAAAACACAGTTTTATATCATAAAGAGTTTGACAAAATAGCGGAAGTCTAACATAGCCTCAAAGTCATCCATTACATCAAGAGTGATCGGGACGTAACCCGTACATCACAACAATACTTAAAAGTAAAGACAATAATAAACAAAGGCTCGGTCCTCGGAACATGAGGACTCACCAATCTTCAATATCTACTAAGTACAACGATCTAGCCACGAGTAGATGGAGAGGAGTCGTCACGCCCTACATTAGTGAAACAATGTAGGCAAGAGTATGCGTTAATATAAAAATGTACCAAGTATGATAGCAATGCATAGAGTTATAAAATCATGCTAAAAAGGACCTTTCATGTCATGCAAAGACCAAGTTAAAACCACAAAATAAGAGGTTAGAAAACATCATCGTAATCATGGTCAATGCAAGTAAAACTCATCTCTGAACACTTGTGAGATACTTCTTGAAGTAACCTTAGTTCATTATTATTGTGGGAAGTAGCCTTAACCGACATAGAGACCATGTGAGCTATAACATGGAATCCGGTGTTTGTCCCACACCGAAAAGGGGTGTCCTTACTTTCCAAGGTAAGAACGTTAACTTCTAGCTTACGTGGATCCACTAGCTAATGTCTATCTAAGACAATCATCGTCTATCTAAGACAATCATCCTATGGTGGCACATAGGTTTGGGATAAGGAGATTGATACTAGAAACTCGACCTCTAGCTACGGGAGAGCTTCCATCTCAATATCCTCTCAGTGCTAAGCATAAATCCCACGGAATAGTCATAATTCTTTACTTGACTTATCTTTCATGGAAGGCACATCAAATAGCTAATCCAAGCTAGGTTTCTTTAGAATAGCTCCTAAATCTTGATTCAAAGTTTAGTTGAGAAAACCTTTCAACTCTAAGAATCCTTATGTGAGAAAACCCTTTCACATGCATGTATTGAGTAGTATGTGAGAAATCCTTTCACAACAACAACAACAACATTTATGCTTTACTCTCAAAGCAATCTTAAATCATTTTTATCACTTTCATAAAGAACATGCATATCTTCATAAACTCATCTTTCATAGTTCAAAACCCACATTATATCATCATAGCTTAGAAAACATGGGTTATGCATGAGTTCATGGGGATTCATCTTAAAAACATGGAATTATCTCAATTCGTGCATAATAGTTCATAAAACAATCAATTGAATCAACATTGAAAGGAACCCATGACATTGAAGAAAACCCTAACTTCAATTAGAGATTTCTAACTTGTAAATTGGAGAATTTAGGAACCCTATGGAGGAAAGAGCTCCATAGGTGAACACTATTATACCTTGGAGTTCAAAGCCCTTAAGCAATTGGTGAATTGGAGACTTGATCTTGAAACCCTAACTTGACTTCTTCTTCTGCTTCCTTAGAGAGAGAAATATTGGAGAGGATGACTTGATCTTCTTTTGGGAATTTGAGCGAATGAATTGAACTGGGTGATTTTGGGGGTAAAAATCCTTATATAGGGCTTTGGGTAGAAGGTAAAACGACGTAGTATTGAGTTAAAATAATTGAAAAAAGACCCAAAAGCCCCTGACTTAAAAGCTGACGAAATGACTTCAAGGAGGCCTAAACGGCCCTCCTAAGACCACCACGGCCAGTCTAACGCGTCGTGAAGAAACTCTGCCTGACAGGGCTTCACTATTTTAGGCATAACTATTTACTCCGAGTTTGGAATTAAGCAAACTTGGTGGCGTTGGAAAGAGGACTCAAAGATCTTTAATTTGTTAGATCATGGGCCACGTAATTCTTTTTGTGCTAAAAGATATGATCGTTTGAAGTTAATCCTAAACTCTAAGTATGATAAACCCCCTTCACGGACGACTTCACGGGCCGTTTAGACGTCTGTGGTCCTTGAGTAGTGACTAGGGAAGAAGCCCCTTCTGAGTGGGCAACTTGATGACTTCTTGGACGGTCTGTCAACCTCACCACGGGCCGTCTAGGCGTCCGTGGGAGGGACACCTTCTTGGGGCATGTTCTGGAACACACGACGAGTGCCCAAACGGACCGTGGTCCCCTACACTGCCCATCTAGGGCTCCGTGGATGGTTTCATGGTCCATGTTGACACATAATTTTGGCCTGACATTTTCAAAATTCATACTTTTATGATTTATTTATTAAATAGTTTAAAATATAATTTTTTTTTGTAATTTTGAATAAATTTATCAATAGTTATTCTTATTTTTCAGAACATTAAGATTTTTATTAGTTTACTTTGAATTTTAGTTAATTTTGATTATATTATTTTTGTCACAATCAGTTGAATAGGTTGTGAATATTGTGTCAGTTTGGTTAGATCATTATTGTTTGTTAAATTACATTTTTTACATGACATTCATTTTATTCGTTGCATTTGTTAATATTCATATAATTTTTTACTTTTATTAATATTTATTTTGATATTTTTGCGGAGTCTAGAAATTCATTCAAATATGGATAAAATTGCATACACAGATATTTTATTAATCGGTGATTTTAGCCAACGGTTTTAAGATAATGGTATTGTACTATAATTGGTTTTTGATTTTCTATTTAAGCAATAGCTTGATCATTAAGTTAGTGGTGGTGGATAAGATTTTAGAGGTAATTTTCAGATTTTTTTAGTGTTTAATAAATTCTTTGAGTGTTCATATTTTTTCCGGCGAAAGCTTGCCCGAATCCGGCGACCACAACCATTCCAAAAACACCTTTATTTTTCTTTCTCCGACAACCTCCAGCCTTGCTAGAACAACAAGAACACACCACCATCCAACCTGAAACACCCCGGAAACACCTGAAAAAACCTACAAACATCAGCCCCAAACCACCACCAAAAACCGACCTCTAGATCATCAAACAACCCGCCATCTCCAGCGAACTTGACCAGCAAACAAATACCCCAAACTCACATGAAATCAGCCACCCAAACTCGCCTGAAAACAACCACCAAATAGACCCAAAATCACGACCCACTAGAACACCACCGCGACACACCAGACCTCCATCCAACCTTTCCCCATTCACCATATTTCTGGTGAAATCCGGCATGGCGTAACCCCCAACAAATCTAGGAGCTCAAAGCTCCACCAGATCCAGTGAAATCCAGTCACCAATGAGCTCCAACCTCTATTTTCGGCGAGATACTCCGGCAAGACAAAGCTCTGCCTCGCCATTGCAACTCCAAACTCCGGTGAAGTCTATTAGTTTCAGTAACACATCTTTATACTCGTCTCTTTTTTTTTAATACCATTGTTGTTGAATGGACTGATTTTAGCATTCTAGTGAATTTGATATTTTTTTTAGCGAGCTCCTTCCCTTAACCTCTATATTTTTGGCTACTATTTTTTTGTGAATATTTGTTTGATTTACGTTATTTGTGCTATTTTTAGCTATTGCTTCTGGTTTATTTTCATTTTATTTATTAGTTAAAAATTTGTTTTCTTTCAATTATTATTAAGTGATATATATGTAATGGTTAAATTCAATTAATGAAGGTTGATGTTACATTTTCATTACTTAGCATATTACATGTTGAAGTAGGAATTTAATTACGTGAATGTTGTTTTTTTTTTTGTCTTTTTCATTGTTATCACTTTTATATTAAACTTCTATTTACATTTTCTCACTGTTTTAGTATTTTGATTATACATATTTTTTGCTTGTTAAATTATAAGTTAAATTGACCAATGAAAAAATCTCTCCGTCGGTTTTAAAGGTCTCCCCATTGTAAAAGAATAAAATTTAGCTTGAATTTATATATTTTGTATGTTAAAATTGGGTGATGAAGAATTTACCGTCGATTTCCAAGGTTTTCCATGTTTATAAGACGAATTTTTATTTTTTAGTTATTATTTGATTTATTTATTTTTATTCATATTTATTTATTACTAACACTTTCGCTAAGTGTCTTTACAGGTACCCCGAGTTGCTTTTCGAGGAAGCTAGTCAAATGAAATGTAATTTTTTATTTATTTCATTGTTGTGTACATTATTGACGTTAGGCAAGCTTAGGACGTTTCTTATATTCTTGATTTACTTTATTATTTGTTTATATTCCATGTTTATTGTACTTGTACATTTTTTTTCTCCTCCTCAATTTGAAAAAATGAATTTAGTCGGGATCCATAGTTGTGGATTTTGAAGGAGGCCTAATACCTTCCCTTCGGAATCACTTGAACCCTTACCTAGAATCTATTGATTTTGTAGATTGTTTTTATCAATTAATTGGTTTCCTAAAATTAGGTGGCGACTCTTTAAATCTTTTTCTTAAAATTCTTTTAAATTTAATTTAATTGGATTATATTTTGGAGTTACCACAACGTTTTGCCCTATTTGAATAAAGTAGGGATGTACACAGTCCGCTTTTGGGTTCTTGACATGCCCGCTTGACCTATTTCTAATCTTTCTCTAATCCGAGGTCTTACAATCTCTCCTCCTTGGGAACATTCGTGCTCGAATGACATTCAAAACATCATAAGGAGGGTAGGAACTATACCTAACAACCCAACATGAATGCAATCATATAAATGCACATATCCGAGGAGGAAACTTCAACTACATGCTAAAGCATGTTCAGAACATCATTTCATATGGTCTATATGCAACTCATACTTAAATGCACATAAACATGAAGAAATCAATCAAGCTAACTCATTTTTTTCTCAACATCAAGTTTTTTTTTTTATGAACATGCATAAATGAGGAAATCATGGGAATATCTAAGATACATGACACCAAAAGAGTAAACCACGAGGAACTAGGTACCTCACGCTAGAGTAGGGAGGGAGGGAAAGAGATGAGAATAACGGGACATCATATCGGCCTCGGCCACCTAAGTAGCACCCTCAACTAAGTGATTTCTCCAAAGAACTTTTATGGAAGAAACTTCTTTATTTCTCAACTTCTGAACTTGCCGGTCCCAAATCTCAACCGGAACCTCTTCATAAGAAAGACTCTTCTTTACACCAAGACTCTCCAATGGCACAATAGATGCCGGATCACCAACACATTTCTCCAATAAGGAGACATGGAAAACCAGATGAATCGATTCTAATTCATTAGGCAAGTCATGTTCTTAAGCAACCTTACCAATTCACCTCGAAATCTGATATGGGCCCACATAACGGGGACTAAGCTTCCCTTTCTTTCCAAACCTCATTACACTCTTCATGGGTAAGATTTTCAAGTAAACTCAATCATTAACATAATATTCTAGATCTCTTTTTTTAACATTGGCATAGGACTTTTGTCGACTTTGAGCCGTTTTCAACCTTTCTCTAATAAGCCGAACTTTCTCCATAGCGTCATGCACCAATTCGGGACCTATCAAAGTGACTTCACTAACTTCAAACCAACCTATTGGAGATCTACACCTATCTCCTACCATAAAGAGCTTCAATTGGAGCCATACCAATACTCGAATGATAGCTATTATTATAAGCAAACTCGATCAATGAATTGAACTGGGTGATTTTGGGTGTAAAAATCCTTATATAGGGCTTTGGGTAGAAGGTAAAATGACGTAGTATTGTGTTAAAATAATTGGGAAAATACCCAAAAGCCCCTGACTTAAAAGCTGATGAAATGACTTTAAGGAGGCCTAAACGGCCCGTTTAATACCACCACGGCCCGTCTAACGAGTCGTGAAGAAACTCTACTTGACGGGCTTCCCTATTTCGGTCATAGCTTTTTACTCTGAACTTGGAATTAGGCAAACTTAGTGGTGTTGGAAAGATGATTCAAAGATCTTTAATTTGATAGGTCATGAGCCAGCTTAATGCATTTTGTGCTAAAAGATATGATCATTTGAAGTTGACCCTAAACTCTAAGTCTGATAATCCCCCTTCACGGATGACTTCACTGTCCGTGTGGGGCTTCACGGGTCGTTTGGACGTTCGGGTCCTTGACCAGTGACTAGGGAAGAAGCCTGTTCTTAGTGGGCAACTTGACGACCTCTTGGAAGGTCCGTCAATCTGACCACAGGCCATCTAGGTGTCCGTGGGAGGGAAACCTACTTGGGGCAGAGCAGGTTCTGGAACATACCACGAGTGCCCAAACAGATCATGGTCCCCTACACGGCCCGTGTAGGGCTCCGTGGAGGAATCCATGGTCCACTTTTGGGTTCTTGACATGCCCGCTTGACCCTTTTCTAGCCTTTCTCTAATCCGAGGTGTTGCAGTAATCAACACTAATTAACAAAATATTTAAGTAAAAACAAAATCTTTTTGAGACGATTTTTGAATGTTTATAAAATGTACTAATTATATACATAATTATATATACATATATATATATATATTATTTAACAATTATAAAAATGAAAAAAATACTTAAACTAATTTGAAAATATTTTGAATTTTATCTAATTAATTATTTTAAATCATTTGAAATTAAAGAAACTCAATGATTAATTCATATTGTGATTGGTCAAATTGGGTGTCAACAGGTGCAATGCAAGTGAGAACGGAAGCCAATGACAAATTCGTACTTGATGCTGGAAATGCTTCCTTTGGAAGGTTCTAAGGATATTATTGGGATGTATCTAATTTTGTACTAGCATCTTCTTTCCAATTGGGGATATTCTAGAATAGTTTTCATTATTGCATTATCGAGAGTAAATAATAGACATTGAAGAATAACTTTTACTTGCTGAAGAAAAAAAAATCCAAAATGGTGCTTCTCCCAGCTTTGATCTAATTTTTGTTACACATTATGAATGGCATGAAGTATAACTTTGATGGTATATTATCTATATCTTTATTTATGAGTAGATAAATCTCTTTCTAGGTGTGTGTGCATGATGTGAGTGTAAATTTGAATGAGTAGTGATCAAATAGTTCTTAAATCAATTATTATGCGTGGATCTATTGTTGTCTTCAAAGTTTAATATAAAAATCATTGGTTGCAAACATTGGTTGAACTCTTTAACTATAGTTTGACTTGAGAAAGAAAAGTAAGGTTGGATAAGACTTCATTAGTGAGGACTTGAGAAATTGGCCATTGGATTAGATCTAGAGATAATCTAATCTAATTGATTTCTCATTTAAGGGTTAATCTAAATATAATCTAACTCACTCAAGCAATGTTTGGTGTTTTGTTTGCATTTTCTTGGGGTTAAAAATAATTCAAGATCTACATATTCATTAGTTCAATGGAATATTTGGTATTATACCGATCAAATGCTATCCGTGTGTTAATTGGTTTGGACTTAATTAATCATTGCCTATTGAGTTGAAGCCCCATCGATGTTGCAAAAACCTGTCACGACCCAAAGTACACCCTAGACGTGACATGACGTATAAGATCCCTAGAGGCCCTACATAAGCAACTTGACATACATATACACAACACAATATAGAAAAGCAAGAAATCTCATAAGAAGTAAAGAGTTTGACATCAGCGGAAATACATCAAAGTCTAGACAAGCCCTCTATTACAGCAAAAGAGTGGCCGGGACGTAACCCATACACCACAACAAAGTTTAAAAATAAAAACATAAGGAAAACAATAAAAGAGACATCATTCTCGGAATATGAGGACTCACCAAGTCTTCAAGTCTCTAATGCAATCACTAACCACGAACGAAGGGAGAGGAATCGTCAAGCCCTACACTAATGAAATAATGTAGGCACAAGTATGCATTAGTATATAGAATGTACTAAGTATGAGGGGATGCAATAAAACATGAGGCATGATCATAGGGTGACATAATGGAAGACATGATATGCATGACCAAGCTAACATAGTAAAAACCATTAAATCGAATCATAATCATAAACATGGTCAATGCATCTTGAAATCATAAGAGAAAGCTTCATAAAACATTTGAAAACAACATAGTTCATTTTGTGACATATTTACTATTAACCGACATAGACCATGTGAGCTATAACATGGAATCCGGTGTCTTACTCCCATATCGAAAAGAGATGTCATTGCTTGCCAGGGCAACAAGCTTAAACTTCTAGCTTAGGTGGATTCACTAGCTATGTCACTTATGACAACCTACGGGCGCAAGGAGATTGCTACTAGAGACCTGACATCTACTAATTGGAGAGCCTCCATCTCAATATCCTCTCGGTGCTATGTAAAAATACCAATGAAATAGTCATAAACATAAAATTATAATCATCCATGGAAAAGCACAATTAAGTTATTAATCAAAGCTAGAAACATAATCGAGTAGCTCCTTAAACTATGTGTGAGAAAACCTTTAACCATTCATGATTTCTTAAGTATGTGAGAAAAACTTTCACAATTTCATAGATGCTTATCTTAAAGCAACCTAGATCATAAATCATTCTTTGTTATAAATCATGCATAAGTTCATGAAAACATATTCATAGATTCATAGCTTTTCTTCAAATTCATGCAACTAGGGTTCATAGTAAAAATCACAATCAATGCATGTGTTCACATGTAATTGATTGGAAAGCATGTAATTGAATCTAAATAATTATACTATAATAAAAATCAAACAATTGAATCCATACAAATAGAAGCCATGAGGAATTGAATGAAAACCTAACCAATTGAATTGAAATTGAATTGGAGAATTGAAGAACCTTTTGGGGACTCAATGGGTGAATGGAACCCATTGATGAACTCTCTACATACCTTGATTGAAGCCCTACACAATTGAGAAAGAAAGGGGAGTTGAACTTGAAGAACCCTAGCTTCTTATTCCTTGATCTAGAGAGAGGATTTTGGAGAAAACCTTAGAAAGAATTTGTGAATTTGATTGAATTAGGGAGTTGGGGAATTTTATAAAGGTGAAGGGTAGTTGTAGGACTTAGAATTATGGTCAAAACAACGTAGTATAGACATTAAATGCATAGGAAAAGACCCAAATACTCTTTAAAAATAACTGCCGGACAGGCCTACGGTCCATCCTGGTCAACCGTAGAACCAACTTCAGAAATCCAAATATTCAATCATTTCCCACGAGACCTTTCTACAGTCAGTTGAACTTTATATGGTATGTAGACCTCATCCTTAGAACTCAACTTTCACTCCAAAATTTCACTAAGTCCAGAACCTTTCTACGACCCCTAGACCAAATGACGATCCATTAAAACCTTCCGTAGAACTGAGGTCCTAAATCAAATCTCTGAATCAATCATACGAGTGCCATCTATGGCCCTCAACCATCCTATGGTTTGTCCAATCAAGTAATAGGTCTAATCTTCAGAAACATAATTTTCCAAAACTCAACTTTAGGTCTTCGACTTCCTTCCTATGGTCCGTAGGTTGTACTCGTAGAAACTTGCTTCAGTAAATTTTTCTGTATTTTCTTTCCTTTTCGACTTTTCAACTTCCGGGGTGTTACAAAATCCTTAGTTGTTTCCAACTTGTTGAATCTCGTGATCATGATAATTATAGTTTTGAATCAAATCTTGTGTTACCCTACTCCCTGAGTTTTACATTATTATTTTGAAAACATCGTGCTACTTAGTCTTGAGTTGAGGATCAAATAGAGCGTAATTCTTTCTTCCAATCCTTGTGGTTCAATCCCGACTCATAAAGTTTGATATTATTATCGTATATGACAACCTATACTTTAATTGCGAAGTATAGTTGAGTGTTATATAAAAATGGTGCCATTGCCGGCGATTGGCTAGTGATTGCCTTTGTTTGATTATTAATTCGAGCTTTCATGCACTTTCTTTATATATACTTTTGTGTTGTTTTTGGTGTTTTAAATAGTTAAAAATGAGCCATGTAAATAATGATGAAAGCGTGTCTGCTTTTGCTAATGAGGTGGATGAGTCAATGAGACACGACGTAGCCGAAGCTATTCACCTACAACAAACTGTAGGAGATGCCATGTTCCATGTTATGAGCACAATGTTGCATATCCTGCAAATGAAGGGACTATTTGGCAAGTTATCGAGTGAGGATGCCAACAACCGCATCTAGAACTTTGTGGAAATTTATCAAACCTTCCAAATAAACAATATGTCACGACCCAACAAATTAGGTCATGATGACATCTACTAAAATCCACCGGTAGGTGAGCCAACTCTAAGCCTGGAACCCATGAATAACATGACTAGGGAGTGGAAGAAATAGACAGAAGCATAGTAAAACATATTTAAGGGAGAAACAAGGCAAATAGGAGAGGATAAATATAAACAACCCTTGAATGAGGACAAAAATACAAGATTCATCCTAAAACCTCGTGGATGCTAGTACAAAGCTACTACAAAAGATCGAGTACATACTAGACATATACAAGAATATATAGATTGTCTCAAAATACATAATACTAGTCATAAATATATAGAATAAAACAAGTCAACCACGAAGTCAATAAGTTCACCTTCAGTCTCCGAGTATTAGCAACAACATGAGGATCAACTGGGCGACTAGAGATCGGATGTGCATTAGGAAAAAAGATGCAGACTGTAGTATGAGTACCAAAATAACAGTTACACAGCAGGAATCTTAGGCTCACGAAGCTTGCAACTCTAATAATATAATGATAAATGAGTAAATTATAGGATAATAAAGCAAAAGTAAATTCATAGCTAGATAGGTATCATAGTAAAGATGCTAAAACAAATGATGAAAGAAATAAAGTTAAATGAAACCTAACTGAACCCCCATATGTCTAGAAGAACAAACATAACAACAACAACCCTGCAATCAATAACCCAATCAAATCCCCATAAGCCCAACGGGTACACACAATAGCTACACTACAAGACACAACATAATAATAAACACCAACACATTCCCATAATCTAACCTCAACTAACACTAGGTAATCTAGTATCTCTCCAAGAACTTACATTGAAATAGCTAGTCCTTCCTAGAATCTTACATCAGAAAGCTTTGCCAATATCTAGCACACCTTGAAATCTTACATTGGAATGCGTAGTCCTTCCAGAAATCTTACATCGGAAAGCCTTATTGAAACCTAGCACACCCTGAAATGTTATATTTGAATGCCTAGCCCTTCCCAAAATCTTACATCGGAAAGCCTTATGGAAACCTAGCACACACCGATATCTTACATTAGAATGCCTAGTCCATCCTTGAATCCTACATCGAAAAGCCTTTTAAACCAAGTCAATCCCAGAATCTTACATCAGAATGACTACACAAAAAATAGCTCTCAGAATCTTATATCTGATCAGTTGTACAGAACCCTAACATATTCTAAAATCTTACATTGGAATAGCTACACCTTTAGTTTAACCCTTAAGGGATCCCAACCTCGGCTCAACTATAACACAAAAAGGAATAGGGCCCTGCATGAGTTTAGGTAGTCAACTTGGTACACCTAGCAGATCACGTATGAACAACACTACCCGAAGGTCATATCCTAGCTCAGAGGGTCATATCTAACCCAATTTCATTCCCATGATAAGCCCCACGGGTCACAAAAGTCAACATCTAAGGCAAACACTAGCTAAATCTAGGCTAAGGCTCCACAAAATCAACACTAAGGCCATTCTAGCCCAGCCACAACTCATAGGAACAAGTAAGATGCCAAATTAAATATGATCAACTCAACATTACCCATAATATCCAAAACAAGACTAAATTAATTAAATAACGATAAGAACAAGGAATCGTGCTAAATACCAACCCAACACGTAGAAAATTATCATGATAGAATATTCAACAAGCTAGGTCTAAGAATATTAAGCCGTAGCCTACCTCAAAGCCAAACACGTGTACTCCAAGCCTCTAAACCGATGCTTTTCCCTTGTGAGCAACTGATGAGTTGGTATTTCATCAACTTGTTAGACTGAAATTCATGAATTATTACTATGTTTTAATGCTAATTGAGGGGATTTTAGGCCCTATTTCTCTTGTGAGTAGGCATTCCTTGGAAAAGTCAAGTTTGAAGGATTTGGTGCTTAAAATCATTGAATTTCATCGGTGAAGGAACTGACGTCCGCAGCTAGTTGGCATCTCGCCGGCTAACATCCGCTTGATTGAAAGAGAATACTCCAAGCACCAGGTATTTATTAGAGGTGTACAATTACTGATCGGTGTTCCACTTACCCCAACACAGGTGTTACTGAACAAATTGAAGGTTGAAGCGGCGATGTGATTGGCATTGAACAATCTTGGATCACCAATCCGCCGGTCTAGTGCAAGTTGAAGAGCACTAGACAATCACCCGGATGACTCCTTCCAAAATTCTGACACTCGGACACCTTTTGCTTACTAGAATCATTACCTTGAGAATGGTTACTTCCACCGAACTTTGAATGTGAAGAATCACCATCATCCCTTCTTTCCCTCTTAGAATCCCTAGTTTTCTTCTTAAGCTTCTCCTCTTCTATTTATTGAGCATGAACCATAAGACGAGAAATATCCATTTCATGGATAAGCATACCTGTACGACATTCCTTGACTACCATTTCGGACACTCCCGAAACAAACTTACTCATTCTTGCCCAAGGATCGGCAACCATAGAAGGAGCATATCAAGACAATTGTGTGTGAACTTCAAAGCATACTCTTTCACACTCATGCTTCCTTGACGAAGGTTAATGAACTCAAGTACCTTTGCCTCCCTTATCTCAAGGGGAAAGAACCTATCAAGAAAAGCAACCTTGAATTTTTCCCAATCAAGAGGACCCACATCATCCGCCCACTCACTCTTCCATCGGTTGAACCACACTTGAGCCACACCTTTGAGTTGATAAGTGGCCAACTCCGCCTTTTCCTCTGGCATCACACCCTTGATAATTAGCACCTTGTACACCTCACTAATGAACTCTTGAGGATCCTCCTCAACCTTAGAACCGTGAAATTCCGGAGGGTTCATTCTAGTGAAGTCCCTCACCCTTGATGCCGCCGTACCCACATTTGGGTTCACAAGAGCCACAACCTCTCTATTGGATTGAGCCGTCATGGTTTGAGCCAACACTTGAAAAGCAGCCCTAAACTCCGCATTAGACACTTGTTCAGCCAAAGGGTCGGCCGGAACTTGAGGAGCTTGAGGAGGAGCTTCTTGTTCCACATTCCCTCCCGCATTCCTCCTAGCAAAGCTCTTCGGGTAGCCATATTCTGAAACACATAGGATATGGAATAGGAGAGAAAGACCTATGAAGTTACACTCTACCGCATGACTTAAGGGTAATGAAAGAAGTGAAGTTTCCTCAACATCATATAGCCTCTCATTCATAAATCTGGCGCGCTTCACACTCATGAACAAGACTCTACTCGATGTGGCTTATGAAACAACCTAGGATCTTTCTAAAATCTTGTGCTCTGAATACATAGTTTGTCACGACCCAAGGTAACCCCTAGACGTGAAAAGGCATACAGGACCCCGAAAGGCCTCATACAAGCCACTTAGCACACATACATACCAGATCATAGAGATTTAAGAGTTCAAAAGATAGACAATATCATATCAAATTTTTTAAGAAAAATAGCGGAAGTCTACATCTCATGTCTCAAAGCCAATTTATCATAAGAAAGAGAAATAAAGTTTGGGACGTAACCCAATACAATGCCAAAGTGAAAGAACATAAAAGTAATAACAACTAGGCTATGTCCTCGAATTGATGAGGACTCACCAAGTCTTCAGCAATCCTTCTGCTAAGCTCTAGCCACAAATAGATGGATATGCGCCAAATCCTACATTATGAGACAATGTAGGCAAAAGTATGCGTTAGTACATGGAATGTACCAATTATGAGGGGAATGCAATAAAACATTAAGTCATGCTAAAAAGAGACATTTTCATGACATGCAATGACCAAGTTAAAACATGATATAAAAGGAGTTAAAAACATAAGTCATAAACCAAGGTCAATGCAAGCTAAACATCTTTAGAACTTGAGAATTTCTTTGAAGGTCATTTTAATTCATTATTGTGGGAAACTACCTTTAACCAACCTGTAAGACCATATGAGCTATCAACATGGAATCCGGTGTCCTACCCCACACCGAAAAGAGGTGTCCTACTTGCCAAGGTTAGACCATGAACTTCTATCTTACGTGGATCTACTAGCTAATCCTATGGTGGCACATAGTTTATGGGACTTGGGGAATCACCACTCCTCCACTCGGTGCTAAGCATATTTCCCACGGAAAAGTTATATATCATAATTCATCTTAACTTTAGTAGACATGGGTAATCGCCTCTTCTCTATCATTAATAGACATGGGTAATCACCTCTTATCTATCATTATTGAACACGGGTAGTTGCCTCTTGTCTACTATTAGGGAACATGGGTAATCGCCTCTTGTCTATCCTTTGATTAGATCTTTAAGAAACATGGGTAATCACCTCTTGTTTCTTTCAAATTCACAGTATGAGTATTACTTGAGAAACCCTTTCACAACTCAACAACAACATCAATTAAGTTCCAATCTTAAAACAACTCATAAATCATCATAATTTCCATAATTGAACATGCATACTTCATAAAACCCTTTTTTCATCATTCGTTCCATAATTGAACATGCATACTTCATAAAAACATGCATGAGTTCACATAAACTTCATAAATTCTATCTTCTTCATAATTCAACCCATCATCAATTCATAAATATCAAAATTAGGGGAATTCATGTGGGTTCATGGGGATTCATTTTAAAACATGTAATTCAGCTCAATTCATACTTAGAAAACCAAAATTGAAAGTAATTTGATCATAATTGAAAGAACTCACATGATAGAAAAAAACCTAGTTTTTGATTGAACAATCTTTACTTAGAAAATTAGGGTTTATAGTCCAATTCATAGATCAATACATGGGTTCACATGGAATTAGTTGAAAAACATGTAATTGAGTCTAAATCATCAAAACAAGAACATATGTACATAATTGAATCCATACAAATAGAACCCATGAAAAATAAATCAAAACCTTGTTCAATTTTGGGAAATTGAATTGGAGAGTTGAAGAAAACATTGGGGGCTCAATGGGTGAATGGAACCCATTGATAAATTCCCTACATACCTCAATTGAAGCCCTAAACAATGATGAAGAATGGAGACTTGAACTTGAAGAACCCTAGCTTGACTTCTTCTTCTTCTTGATTCTTGAGAGAGAATATTTGAGAGAGGAGAATTTGGGGAATCTTGTAAATTGATTTTGGAAGGGTAGATTTTAGGATTAAAAGGCTATAGTGTTAGGAGAAGTTAACAATTGACTTAGCTTAGTAAATATGCCATTAGGTCAAAAGACCAAACGACCCTTCTTCAAAAATTCACCAACAACCCCACTTAGCGTATGGCCTATGGTTGGTAGGTCAACCTACTGCCCGTAAGTGACCAACCGTAGGTCACACTTCCTTAGGTCAAAAAATTAAATAAATTCCTCCTTCCAACCAGTAGCTTCAATGACCTCCCTCCCCCTCTTGACCTACTTTTGGTAAGTCAAACAACTATCGGTAAGTCATGTAGTAGGTCACTCCTTAGAATTCTTTTCCAACTTTTTCCCCTAGGCAGCCTTACCAACGGCTCCTACCCCCTTGACCTACTGTTGGTAAGTCCACCAACGGTTAGTAGTTCAAGTAGTAGGTCACCAAAGTTCCCAAAATTGAATTTTTTGCCTTTTTCGAATCCCGGGCATTACATTATTTTCCCCTTGGGAACATTCGTCCTCGAATGAGAATCAAGACATCATAAGGAGGGTAAGTAACAAGAGCTAACTACCCAACCTAAAATAAAATCACATAAATGCACATATCCGGGGAGGAAAACATCAACTCCAAGCTAAAGCATGTTCAACACATCATTTCATGAAGACTTTATGCAACTCATACTCGATGCACATAATCATTGATAAATCAATCACACTAAGTCATATCTAAAAAAAATCAAATTTTCATGAGCATGAATGCATGAGGAAACATGAGAATGACTAAGACACATGAATCTTAAAGAGTGAACCATGCGGGGGTAAGGAAGGAAAAGATAGGGATCTTAAGACATCACATCGCCTCCGATCTCTCATATAGCAAACCATAACAAAGAGCTCTTTCTGATAACTTAATTAGTCCTGACACTCACCAATCATGAAACACACTATCTCCCCCTTGGGAGCAAACCTCTCTAATCCTTTCCGAATCCATCTCCCTTAATCGAAACATAGTACCAAAAACCTTAACAGCCACGGGACCATTGCTACAAGTACACTCTTAAGAAGTCTCCACAAGGATTTCAAAGTCGACCTTAATCACACTAACCACACATAGAGTCTTATCATAGCCACAAATCACCCAACATCAAACAATGCATAATCACAAGCTAAAAGACCATTACTTACCAATTACCGCATCTGGGGAACCTTCATGATATTGTCGAGCCCAAAGTGCATATGCCCTACCTTGTTGCTGGCTACCACTAGATGGATAATGTTGAGCCTGCTGACGTTTATCTCCCTCATTCCTAGCAAGCGAAGGACAATTCCTTATCTTATGATCCATTTTTCCACAATCGAAACATGCATTCGAACCAGTTAGACAATCACCCGGATGACTCCTTCCACACTTCATACACTCAGAAACCTTTTGCTTACTAGAATCATTACCTTGAGAATGGTTACTTCCATCGGACTTTGAATGTGAAGAATCTCCATCATCCCTTCTTTCCCTCTTAGAATCCCTAGTTTTCTCCTTAAGCTTCTCCTCTTCTATTTGTTGAGCATGATCCATAAGACGATAAATATCCATATCATGGATAAGCATAGCGGTACGACATTCCTTGAACACCATTTCGGACACTCCCGAAACAAACTTACTCATTCTTGCCCTAGGATCGGCAACCATAGAAGGAGCATATCGAGACAATTGTATAAAATTTAAAGCATACTCTTTCATAGTCATACTTCCTTGACGAAGGTTAATGAGCTCAAGTACCTTTGCCTCCCTCATCTCAAGGGGAAAGAACCTATCAAGAAAAGCAACCTTGAATTTTTCCCAATCAAGAGGACCCGCATCATCCACCCTCTCACACTTCCATTGGTTGAACCACACTTGAGCCACACCCTTGAGTTGATAAGTGACCAACTCCGCCTTTTCCTTCGGCGTCACACCCATGATCATTAGCACCATTTACACCTCAGCAATGAACTCTTGAGGATCCTCCTCAACCTTGGAACCATGAAATTCAATAGGGTTTATTCAAGTGAAGTCCCTTACCCTTGATGCCGCCGTACTTACATTTGGGTTCACGGGAGCCACAACCTCTCTATTGGCTTGAGCCGTCATGGCTTGAGCCAACACTTGAAAAGCAACCCTAAACTTCACATTATACACTTGTTCAGCCAAAGGGTCGGTCGGAACTTGAGGAGCTTGAGGAGTTGATTCTTGTTCCATATTCTCTCCTGCATTCCCCTAGCATGAGCTCTTCGAGTAGCCACATCCTGAAACGCATAGGATAGGGATTAGGAGAGAAAGACCTATGAAGTTACACTCTATCGCACGACTTAAGAGTAATGAAAGAAATGAAGTTTCATAAACATCTTAGAGCATCTCATTCATAAATGTGGCGCGCTTCACACTCATGAACAATACTATACTCGATGTGGCTTATGAGACAACCTAGGATCTTTCCAAAACCTTGTGCTCTGAATACACAGTTTGTCATGACCCAAGGTACCCCCTAGACGTGACATGGCTTACAAAACCCTGAAAGGCCTCATACAAGCCACTTAGCATACATACATACAAGATCATAGAGATTTAAGAGTTCAAAAGATAGACAATATCATATCAAAGCTTTTAAGAAAAATAGCGGAAGTCTACATCTTATGTCTCAAAGCCAATCTATCATAAGAAAGAGAAATAAAGTTTTGGACGTAACCCAATACAATGCCAAAGTGAAAGAACATAAAAGTAATAACAACTAGACTAGTGAAAGAACATAAAAGTAATAACAACTAGGCTATGTCCTCAAATGGATGAGGACTCACCAAGTCTTCAACAATCCTTCTACTAAGATCTAGTCACGAATAGATGGAGAAGCGCCAAATCCTACATTATGAGACTATGTAGGCAAAAGTATGTGTTAGTACATGGAATGTACCATGTATGAGGGGAATGCAATAAAACATTAAGTCATGCTAAAAAAGGACATTTTCATGACATGCAGTGACCAAGTTAAAACATGATATAAATAGAGTTGAAAAGCATAAGTCATAAACCAAGGTCAATGCAAGCTAAACATCTTTAGAACTTGAGAATTTCTTTGAAGGTCATTTTAATTAATTATTGTGGGAAACTACCTTTAACCGACATGTAAGACCATGTGAGCTACCAACATGGAATCCGGTGTCCTACCCCACACTGAAAAGAGGTGTCCTACTTGTCAAGGTAAGACCATAAATTCTAACTTATGTGGATCCACTAGCTAATCCTATGGTGGCACATAGTTTATGGGACATGGCGAATCGCCACTCGTCCACTTGGTGTTAAGCATATTTCCCCCGGAATAGTCTTAAATAATAATTCATCTTAACTTTAGTAGACATGGGTAATCGCCACTTCTCTAACTTTAGTAGACATGATAATTGCCTCTTATCTATCATTATGGAACACGGGTAATCGCTTATTGTCTACTTTTAGGGAACATGGGTAATCGCTTCTTGTCTACCCTTGGATTAGCTCCTTAAGAAACATGGGTAATCACCTCTTGTTCCTTTCAAATTCATAGTGTGAGTATTACGTGAGAAACCCTTTGACAACTCAACAACAACATCAATTAAGTTCCAATCTTAAAACAATTCATAAATCATCATAATTTCCATAATTGAACATGCATACTTCATAAAACCCTTTTTTCATCATTCGTCAATTTCATCATAGATTTTGAAATCATAAAAACATGCATGAGTTCACATAAACTTCATAAATTCTATCTTCTTCATAATTCAACCCATCATCAACGCATAAATATCAAAATTAAGGGAATTCATGTGGGTTCATGGGGATTCATCTTAAAACATGTAATTCAACTCAATTCATACTTAGAAAACCATAATTGAAAGTAATTTGATCATAATTGGAAGAACCCACATGAGAGAAGAAAACCTAGTTTTTGATTGAACAATCTTTACTTAGAAAATTAGGGTTTATAGTCCAATTCATAGATCAATACATGGGTTCACATGGAATTAGTTGAAAAACATGTAATGGAGTCTAAATCATCAAAAAAATATCATAAGTACATAATTGAATCCATACAAATAGAACCCATAAAGAATGAAATCAAAACCTTGTTCAATTTTGGGAAATTGAATTGGAGAGTTGAAGAAAACATTGGGGGCTCAATGGGTGAATGGAAACCATTGATGAACTCCCTACATACCTCAATTGAAGCCCTAAACAATGATGAAGAATGGAGACTTGAACTTGAAGAACCCTAGTTTGACTTCTTCTTCTTCTTGATTCTAGAGAGAGAATATTTGAGAGAGGAGAATTTGGGGAATCTTGTAAAGTGATTTTGGAAGGGTAGGTTTTAGGATTAAAAGTCTTTACATAGTGTTAGGTGAAGTTAACAACCGACTTAGCTTAGTAAATAGGTCATTAGGTGAAAAGACCAAACGACCCTTCTTCAAAAATTCACCAACAACCCCACTTAGCGTATGGCCTATGGTTGGTAGGTCAACCTACTGCCCGTAAGTGACCAACCGTAGGTCACACTTCCTTAGGTCAAAAAATTAAATAAATTTCTCCTTCCAACCAATTGCATTAACGACCTCCCCCCCTCTCGACCTACTATTGGTAAGACAAACGACTATCGGTAAGTCATGTAGTAGGTTACTCCTTAGGATTTTTTTCCAACTTTTTCCCCTAGGAAGCCTTACCAACGGTTCCTACCCCCTTGACCCACTGTTGGTAAGTCCACAAACGGTTAGTAGGTCAAGTATTAGGTCACCAAAGTTCACAAAAATTGAATTTTTTGCCTTCTTCGAATCCGGGGTATTACAGATTTTCAGGTGGTAAACATGTGGACTTAGTTAGAAGTACCTATCATATTGGGGCGCCCGTTTCTTGCTACTGGACAAACTCTCCTAAACGTGCATGGAAATAACTTAACTTAGTCATAAATGGATAAAATTTAAGTCTTGATGTGAGAAAGTCTATGAAACAACCTCTTGATTTGAAAGAGATATCCCGAATAGATAATTTAATTGATAACAAGGAATGGAACCTTGAAGAGCTACACATAGAAGAACCATTGCAAGCAGCATTGTTGAATCATTCGGTTACATGTTTAATGGAGTTCAATGAAGTATGCAACACATTGGGAAGGATGTGGTCTTATTCTTACAGCCCAAAGAAGTTGGATCTGGATCTTAAGAATCGAGAAACTCCCCCCTCCAAACCATGGTGATTGAACCTCCAAATTGAGTTGAAGCCACTGCTTGAACATTTAAAGTATGCCTTCCTTGGTAAAAATGAGACCTTTCCCATGATTGTGTCTATCAAATTGAATGATAAGGAAGTAGAGGCATCGTTAGTGATTTTCAAATAGAATGTCAAAGCTCTTGGGTGGACAATCGCGAATATTATGGGTATTCCACCAGGTACTTGCACTCATAAGATAATACTCCAAGAAGGTATCACCCCGTATATAGAGAACCAAAGGCAACTCAACCCCTATATGTAAGAAGTAGTGAAGAAGGAAATAGTAAAATGGTTGGATGTCGGAATTGTTTTTACGATATCGTATCGCACTTGCGTAAGTCTAGAATAATGTGTATCAAAAAAGGAGGAATCACGGTGGTTTCTAATGAAAAGGATGAGCTAATCTCTATCCTTCTAGTAACAGGGTGGAGGGTATGCATGAATTACAGAAAGCTCAATGCCAGCATTGAGAAAGACCACTTTCCTCCACCATATATTGACCAGATGTTGGATATATTAGCTGGAAAGGAGTAATACTATTTTTTAGATGGGTACTCCAAGTACAATAAGATCTCCATTGCACTAGAAAACAAAGAAAACACAACTTTCCGCTATCCATATGGCACATTCGTGTTCAAGCAAATACCACTCGGGTTATGTAATGCTCCAGCCACATTCCAAAGATGTATGATGTTGATTTTTTTTGGATATGATGGAAGACACCATGAGGGTTTTCATGGACAATTTGTCGATCATGGGTGATTCTTTCGATGAGTGCTTGGCTCACTTTATCATAGTGTTAAAAAGATGTGAAGAAACAAATCAAGTATTTAATTGGGAAAAGTGCCATTTCATGGTAAAGGAAGGGATTGTGCTAGGCCATAAAGTTTTGAGAAAAGGGTATTGAGGTGTATCAAGCAAAGATTAAGGTTATTTCAACATTACTTCCACCAAGAATAGTGAAAGGTCTTAAAAGTTTTGTAGGGTATGCCAGATTTTATCGGAGATTCATAAAGAACTTTTCCAAAATTGCTCATCCACTGTTAGATTGCTTGAAAAGGAGGCCAAGTTTTTGCTTGATACTTCTTTCATGGAGGCTTTTACTTGTTTAAAAGATAAGCTTACTTAAGCTCTTGTTATTATAGACCTTAATTGGTCAAAACCCTTCGAGTTGATGTGCAATGCAAGTGGGGTTGCTTCGGGTGTGGTTCTTGGGCAACTAAAAGAGAAGATGGTCCACATTGCTAATTACGCAAGTAAGGATCTCAATGTGGCAGAAATTAATTACTCACTGAACAAGAGTTGTTAGAGGATGTCTTTGCTTTTGAGAAGTTCCGATCATTTTTGTTAGGCACCAAAGTGATTGTGCATACAGATCACGCAGCACTCTGATACTTGATGATGAAGAAAGATGTGAAACCAAGGTTGATTAAATGGGTGTTACTTTTGACAGAAGTTGACCTTAAAGTGAAGGACTGGAGAGGATGTGAAAGCCAAGTGGTGGATAATCTTTCAAGTCTAGAAGAGGAGGGGATACCTATAAGTAAATTAGAAATAAAAGATGACTTCCCCGATGAGCATATTCTAGCATCCTGATCATGACATGATTCCTTGGTTCACCGATCATGCAAATTTCTTAGCTAGCGATGTAATGTCGGAAGGTATAAGCTCACATCAAAGAAAGAAGTTTGTTTATGAGGTTATGAAGTTTTATTGGATCAGCCATACCTTTTATGGATATGTGCTGATGGAATAATTTAAATATGCATCCCTAAAATAAAAATTATTCCTATATTGAAGGCATGTCACTCCTCCTCTGTTGGTTGACATCATGGCGGGATGCGGACAGCTGCTAAGGTGATTTCACCAAGATGCTCATGAGATCACAAAGAGATGTGATCAATGGCAGCGACATGGAGGTATCTCTAGGAGGCATGACCTCTCTCTTTCCTCTATCCTTGAAGTTTAACTTTTGATGTATGGGGATTGACTTTATGAGACCCTTTATTAGTTCATATTGGTATAAATATATGTATTGGTCACTATGGACTATGTCTCGAATTGGGTAGAAGCTATGGCGCTGCCAAATAATGAAGCTTAAGCATCACAACCTTTTTGAAAAAAACATATCTTTTCACGTTGTGGTACTCCAAGAGATATTATCAGTGACAGAGCTCCTATGTTTGCAACAAAATTTTTAGAACAGTGCTAGCCAAGTACGGGGTAAAGCACAAGGTAGTCACCCCATATCACCCTAAGACAAGTGGTCAAGTGGAAGTATCCAATTGGGAGATCTAGACAATCCTTGCAAAGACAGTGAATGTAAATCATACAGATTGGGCTAAAAAACTAGATAATTCCTTATGAGCATATCATACAGAATAGGTATGTCACCTTACCAAATTGTTCATGGGAAGGCTTTCCACTTGCCTTTTGACATCGAGCATAAATCTATGTAGGACTTAAAGAACCTCAATTTGAATTGGAACAAGGCTGCCCACGCAAGGGTGGAAGACCATAACGACATTGATGAATTCCTGTTGAGATCCTATGAGAGTGTAGAGATTTCCAAGTTACGTATGAAGCACTTCCATGATAAAAAGATCTTAAAAAGAGAGTTTGCTCGCAGTGATTGGGTGCTATTGTTCAATTCAATTTGTGATTTTCTAAAACCCACTTGACCAAAAATTAAAGCCTACCATTGCACTAAATGTATCCCTAGTTGACCCCTTTTGAGGTTAATACCATTCCTTTGGCAACTACATTAAAATCCTTACCCTCTTTGATAAAAATATATCCTCTTTTGAACCCTTCCGTCTTTGGACTCTAAAGAAATTAGAAAATGAGGCTAAAACCTAAGTTGGGGGTGATAAAAATTTATGGAGAAGATGCTAACCATGTGGTGGCTTGAAAATTGAACAATAAAGGAATAAGTCAAAGAAAGGAGGAACATTTCCTAAATAAAGTGAATTCTAGAATAGGATAAAAAATTAAAGAAGAATCGAAAAAAGAAAGAAAATTCCTCCGAAATGTGAAATTGTTGCATGTGGGGCATCTAGTGTGAAGTGAAAAGAGTTGCGTGACTTCACAAATTGTGATGAGGCAAGTAGAAAATTCTGTGCATAGTGGAAGGATGGTATAGTAACTTTTATCCAAATGTTATGCGAACCTTCTCCAAGCCTACATTACAAAATTTATAAAAGTATTTTGTGAACTCCTACCAATTATTTTTGAGTCAAAGTTGATGAAAATAAGGGCAAGCTTATGGTTTGGTACTTGAGAGCATGAGAATTTCTTTGAGCGTGTGAGTATTTGTGTAATTTCCCCTTGTTTTTGAATATTGTATGAGTTGTTTTGGGACATTATTTCTTGTGAGGGCATGTAAAAATAAGATAGTGGTGATGCTGATCAAATCCGAAAGTGAGTCAAATGAGCATTTAAAGGAACTTGTGATTTTGAGTCATTTCTTGAGAATGAGTTGTTGTCACTTGATTATTCTTGAATAAATGGGTGAACTCATGAAAATTTGTTGTTAAGAGGGGAACATCGAATAAAACTTTTCATATATGGAATAATTGCTAGTACCAACCGAAGTCATATTCCTTCTACCTAAGTGCTATGTGTTAAAGTGAAGTTGTAATGATGAACTGTGAGCTTGAAATGACTAAGCCTCTGTGTGCTTTGATTTTTGTTTGTTTGAGGGAAAGCAAAGGATTCAGTTGGGGGTGTTGATAAGTAGTGAATTTACCACTTATTTGTGCCCTTCTTATTTTGATTTTGTGCCTTCTTAATCATCAAATGAGCAACTTATGTGTGTTTTATGAGTATTTTAGGTGAGACGCTACATGAAGGGATTTTGAAAAAAATTGGAGTAAAGGAGGAGCTGAAAAGAAAAGAGGTGCACCAGTGAAGGAAAGGCCGCACTTGCGGAAGAAGAGGCGCTAAAGCGAAGACATTATTATTCCACAGGAGCTGCACCATCAAAGGAAAGGTTGCACCTGCGATACCCCGCACATACGGAAGAATATCGCTGCTGTGAAAGTCAATGAATAGTGTCCCCCTTTCACCTATAGAGAATTTTTTTCCACAGTGGAGTTGCACCTGCATTGCAAGGTCCGTACCAGTAGGTGATGGGATACACTGATGCCCAAGTCTATTTTTTCACACTTTTGGAAACCCCAATCTGGATCAAAGGAACCTCAACCATTTGGAAACATATCTCAGGCCTATCATAGACCAATATTAGGCCTTTTTTTGAGCTAATATTGACCTAATTTGAGAGGAGAGAGTCCTCACTCAACTTAAAGAGTGGAGATTGCTAGCTTAAAGTGTGTAAATATTTAAATCTTTCTCCTACTCTTGGTTTTTCTTGAATATTCGTAGTTGTAGTGTTTTATTTTCAGATTATGATATTATGTTAGAATAAACAAAATCGAGGTTTTTATATGTGTTTTATGCTTTTGCAATTAATTGAATATTATCTTGTTTATGACAAGGGTATTCAGTTTTCTAATTGATTTCATGATTTAATTGACTTCCAAGGGAGTGATCAACCCAAAGATTTGCCTATTTATCTTGATCTTGCTTGAGAAAGAGAATTAAATGCAGGAAAGATTGATTAGCATAATTTGAGAATTGACAAAGGACGAGAGCTTGAGAAAGTCTAGAACCAGTCTAATTCTCATCTTATGGATTTAAGCTAGAGATAGGATAATCCTAGTGTTGTCATATTGGTTGTTTTTTTTTTATACTTTCTATGTTTAGGAGAATTAATCAAGATATACGTGATTATGATCAAGAGATACAAGTGGGTACAAAAGAACCTAAGACATAGTTAACTTACTCATGATTATCTAAATGATTAATTATTTGTTATGGATCGTATGAACATGAATTGAATTCTCCTTCCCAAATCTATTTGTTATCCTTGGGTTGGATGTTCTTTGATCAACTTATACTTCATTCTTGCAATATTAGTTAGTTTTAGTCCCTTATCTAAAATCCCCCGAAAAATACTTGTAGCAAATGTTGGAATCAAATAAGTGTCTTGTAATTCGTTATCATTTTGATCTCCCTGACATTAATCCATGTGGGATTCTATCCTGACCTCGTAAGTTGGGTATTGTTTTGCATACGACCTCCTACATTTGTAATTTAAGAGTATAGTTGAGCTTATCATACATCACCTCATCATTTCCAACTATAAACTTGAGCTCTCCTAGCTCCACATCCACTAAAGCACTCCCTATAGTGAGGAATGGTCAGCCTAAAATTATAGTCACCTCAATATCAATGTCACAATCCAACACCACAATGTCAGCTGAGAGAATGAATTTGTGTACTTTGACAAAGTTGTCAAATAGGATTCCAACCGACCTCTCAATAGAGTGATTCACCATTAGCAACCTCATCAAAGTGGGCTTAGGATCATCTAGACTCAACTTCTTACAAATAACAAAGGGCATCAAGTTTATACTCGCTCTGAGGTCACAAAATGCCTTGTTAAACGTGTACACTTTGATGGTGCATAGAACCGTAAAAGCTCCAGTATCCTCTCTTTTTGGATCCAAATTGCTCGCCATCACAACACTAAAATGATGTGACACCTCGATTAAGCCCACATCAACACTTTTTTTTCTAGTAACTTCTTTTTAAACTTTGCATATCCCAAAAATTTCAAGAGAGCACTAACAAATAGTATGTTCATAGACTACTTGCTAAACAAATCAACAAATTTATTAAATTAGTTGTACTCTTTTTTCTTCATCAATCTTTGAGGATATGGATGAGGACACTTAGGCACATCGCCCTTAGTGATTTCATCCCCATTGTTAACCTTAACATCAACCACCACACTAGGAGGTTCATCCTTATTTTATTCTTCTACAAATACATTCTCATCATTCATGTCACGACCCAAGACTACCCCTAGCCATAACAAGTGACCCCAAGCTAACCCTTGATACTGACATAGTCATGAGCAACTAAATATGAATAGGTTAAAGAATTAAAATGATTGAGTAGAAGCCTAATTATGGAATGTTGGTTCAATATATTTTTTAACAAAGTTTTGTATACAACAACAATAATCAGTATTGGTAGAGGCTTCATATAAAGTCGGTTAGAGTTTTTGTATTTAATCTATTCTATAAGTTTGTCACGACCCGAGATTACCCCCTAGTTGTAACACGGTGCTTAGAGTCACAAATGACACCAAGCTAACCCTTGATACTAGCATAGTCATGAGCAACTAAATATGAATAGGTTAAAGAATCAAAATGACTGATCAGAAGCATAATTATGGAATATTGGTTCAATATATTTTTAACAAAGTTTTATATACAACAACTGTAAAACTAAAATGATTCTGGAATAGAATAGATTGAATACAACAACTCTCACTGACTATCTATGAAGCCTGTACTAATACTGATTATAGTTAGCAGGACATGACTCCCACTTACCTTAATCAATACAGTAAATAGAAATAACATACTAGAACTACAAACTGACTTGAGTGCTCGAAATAAGAGAATTCATCACCATCAGACCGGAAGCTGCGATCCAACTTACAAGGATCCTGACAGTAAGATCCAGAATCTACATCACATGAAAAATGTAGGGATAAGAGGTATGCGAATTAGTACTTTAAATGTACTGACTATGAGATATATGCATGAGAATTATTGAAGATAGACATGATGAATCTGAGAAGCTAAACTAAATATGAAACTTAAATACATGAACTGATGCAATGATCAACTTAGTAAAACATGCAATTGATAGATACTGAAATTGAAATAACTGAATGTAGGGTCAAAACATTATTCTGAAAATCATAACATAAGCTTAAATTAAAGTCTTTGAGGAAGCCATAAAAACCTTTGAAGAAACCACAATTCTTTTGAGGAATATTTACTATTAACCGAAATAGACCATATGAGCTATCACATGGAATTTGATGTATTTCCCACATCGAAAAAAGATTGTCCAACATGCAAAGGTAAGGACCTTATATTCATTTAGGTGGATCCACTAGCTATGTCTTTCTAAGACAAATCCTACAGAGGGACGTAGTTAGGGACAATGAGATTTCTTCTAGAGACCCTGCCTCTACTAACGGAAAGACCTCCATCTCAAAATTATTTCGTTGCTAAACAAAATTCCTATAGAATAAAAATAGTCATTATCATAGCAAAATACTTGGAAAGGCAACAATTAAGATTACCAATCCAATTAAAAGTTCATATTAGAATAGCTCTTCTAAAAACCATAATTTCATAACTTCATTCATTAAGACACTTACCCATCTAAGCATCTAAATCATGATTCCTTTTAAATGTGAAAAATTCTTTCACAAATCATTGACACTTTATCTTAAAAACATCCTTTAGTAATAAATCATCACTTTCTTAAAATAGGCTAGATTCATAATCATAATTCAAGAGTTCGTAAGCATAGTTTATATTCATAAAATAGGCCTAAGCATGGGTTCATATGAAATCAATGAAAATCATGTAATTAAGTTAAATAATGCATAATAAGATTGAATATAAGAAATTGAATTATAATAAATTGAACCCACCGAGAATAACATAAAACCCTAGATTTTGGATGAAATTAATGTGAAGCAAAATATACTTTCTCAAAATACTTCTTAAATAATGCACTTGAAATTGAATATAAGAATACTTTCTTGAAAATAATTCACTAGAAGTAAAGTATGTACTTTCTTGAAACTCTTCTAAAATAAAGCATTTGAAATTAAAGATAATAATAATTTCTTGAAATACTTCTTGAAAATAATGTATTTGAAGTAAAGTATATTTTCTTGAAACTCTTCTTAAATAATGCACTTAAAATTAAAGATAATAGTACTTTCTTGAAATATTTCTTGTAAATAATGTACTTAAAACTAAATATGCTTCCTTAAACTCTTTCATGAAAGACTTCTTTAAAATCTTGAACATACTTTATTTATGAAATTAATGCATATGAAATACTACGACAAGGTTTTTAATTAACTTTGATTAGAAAGCGGTCCATGTGGTATACTAAGCATGAACCATGAGTCAATAATCACCATAGACATAAAGTACCATAATTTTGATGATAAAAATCAAGAATCAATAATAGGAGATAAAGAGAATTTGAAATCATAAAATCTTGGGTAAAAACCCTAACTTTGATGTTAAAAACATATATTGTAGGAGTAGGAAGTGAGGAAGAATAAAGTTCCTCACTTTAATAATCTTACATATCTAAAACGCTCTGTGAATCTTGAAGAACACTAGTTTGAAGAAGAACGATCAAGAAATCCTTTCTTGAGATTATTGAATTAATTTTTTCAAAATCCTTGAAGAAGAATCTTGAAAAAGATTTGAAAGAACATTGTTTGAAGAATAATCTTGAAAAACATTTGAAAGAATCTTGCTTAGAAGTCTCATGCTTTGATTTTTCTTAGAATTTTGTCTTAGAGTTTGAGAGAGTAGAAAGAGTTAAAAGATGAAAATATGATTATTTAGGGCTTTATAGAAGTTTATAAAATCGTTTTAAGGTTTTCCTAGTGGTATAATGATAAGAAAATTACCTTTTTTAGAATTTTTCTGCGGTCAAAACGGAACTGCACTACATTATTAAGTAAAATGATCATAACTCTCTACTCCGAACTCAAAATGATGCAAACTTGGTGGCATTGGAAAGAAGATTTATAGAACTTTAATTTTATAGGTTATGAGCCACCTAACTCTTCATATTCTAATATATATAGTCATTTGAACTTGACTCAAGTAAAATCTTATATGAGAACTCAATCAATAATGAAACTTTCAATTCAACTTTCTATTAGAGGATTATTATTATCTTAATTCATCTGCAAAATCTCTTTCCACACTAAAGAATTAAACTAAATACCTAAGCATAATTAAAAATTACTTGGTACGACCCTATACAAATATGAAGAGTGGTTTGGGTCTTAGCTTAGAGACTTTCAGAGTGTTACAGTATCTCCCCCTTGGAATCAATCGTTCTCGAATGATGGTCAAGTTGGACTAAATGAGCTACTTCTACCAAGGTTTCAGTCTAACTTCATTCTCTTATTGCATTTAAGACTAACTCAGAGTCATAAAGTGGTACACATAAGATAATTATATTAATCTAAACACAAGATTCATGTTCTATATCTCTTTAGAAAAATTCATCCTAAGAATAATACTCCTTAAAACCGCATTTAACAAATCTCAAGTTCTAATCAAGAATAACTTATTGAATCATGCATTTATCCACATGTTACCAACACCACATTCAAGCCTAGTACTATATCCACTTCATGTTATAAACACCACATTCAAGCCTAGTAGTATAATCACTCCATGTTGTCAACAACACACTCAAGCTTAGTACTATAACCACTCCATGTTATCAACACAACATTCAAATATTTTCATATAGCTACTACATATAACCAAGACTCATTTTGGTGTTCCTCCACATTTACAACCTTACATATATGGAATAAGCATACTAGCATCTTCACAATAAGGGTCATCTACCCTCTCATATAAGCTAATACTAATATACTATCAACATCGCTATTAAAATTGAAAAAAAATCACTAGAAGAACTTAGAGAGAAAAGATCATAAGCATGAATAGTTCAAGAAATGTGATCTACAATATGTATGATAGGGTGATTTCACTAGCCATTAAGGGTATATCATGAGTTCATGGGATTGAACGTACTATGAAACATGAACACATATATATTATGATTCATATAATATGGGGCTAGAAATTCTCAATTTTACGCAGTAAGATTGGGACCATTGTGCTGAATTATTTGCTTCATATTATAGGAATTGAGCATAGTCATGAATCTGTCTGAAGTTCATGAACATAGGTCATGGGCATAACGCTGATATGCAAGACATTAGCAGAGCGTCATATTCTCTAAATTATCCTACAATTACTTTACTCAAGGATACTGACTAAGAGCAAATAGAAAATTATAAGGTTAGAGTCTCACATGACTATCTTGAGTACACATCTCTCTTCTAATGCTTAAAGTCCTCTTCTATCAAAATATTTTGTCACAACATACTACCTCGCATAGGGAGCACGTATGCTTTCTAGTTGAATCACTACACTTATTGCAAGCCTATCACCTTAAACTATTTCACATGTTAACATCCACTCACCACCTAGACTTGATCAATACTAACATAATGGCATACTCTAAGTCACCTTGACCAAAAACTCTCTTTGTGATACTAACATAAGATCTACAAACACTCATTAAGTCTTAGCCAAGACATAAGGGAACATCACCACATTACTAACTTACTGGTGCATGACTACAACTGCATACTTTACTCAATTACTATCCACACTATTTTAAGATTACTACACTTCTAACGTCGAACTTCTAACTATAGGCAATTCTATTACTAATGGCTCATAAGGACACAAATCACACTATCTTTCAAGTGATAATACTACCCCAAGCATTGTAGAACATACTTCCCCTCAAAGGTATTAACTATAGAAAGGTTTCAAAAAGGGCCTGAGAGCATAACATACTTTGGCTCAATGCATGATTTATATGAATAAGAGTGAATTCTTTTGGATCAAAGAAGGTTAAATATATGATGGCTCCTATAAAGAACTTATGCAATCTCTTTACTTTCTGATGACTTTATCTAGGAGTACCTCACTAATAAGGATATGAGCTTTACTATTCCTACCACCTCAAAGAAAAGGCATGTGTAGAGAAATTGGAGAAATGCACGAATTTGCATAAGTTTCATAGTGGAAAACTCTATTGCACGATCTAAAATATGAAAGAAGGGAAACATTTCCAAAATACCTTGTAGCGCCCCGAAGAAAAGTACATACATCTTCGTATCATTCTGTAAGGCTCTACTAGACACGGCTTCATAGACACCCTAGGACACTTGAACCTTGTGCTTTGAATACCAAGTTTGTCATGACCCGAGAATACCTCTAGTCGTAACATGGTACTTAGAGTCACAAGTGACCCCAAGCTAACCCTTGATAAAGGCATAGTTATGAGCAACTAAATATGAATAGGTTAAAGAATCAAAATGACTTAGTAGAAGCATAATTATGGAATATTGGTTCAATAATTTTTTAATAAAGTTTTGTATACAACAACTGTAATCTGAAAAGATTCTGGAATAGAATAGATTGAATACAATAACTCAAACTAACTATCTATGAAGCCTCTACTAATACTAATTATAGTAAGCGGTACATCACTTCCACTTACCTTAATCAGTACAAGTAAATACAAATAACATACTAGAACTACAAACTGACTTGAGTGCTCGAAATAAGAGAATTCATCACCATCTGACTTGAAGCTGCAATCCAACTGACTAGGATATTGATAATAAGAACCTGAATCTACATCACTTGAAAAATGTAGGCACAAGAAGTATGCGAATTAGTACTTTAAATGTACTGAGTATGATATATATGCATGATAATTTGTAAAGCTATACATGATGAATTGGAGACGCTAAACTAAATATGAAACTGAAATACATGAACTGATGCAATGACCAAGTAGTAAAACATGCAACTCATAGATACTGAAACTGAAATAACTGAATGTAAGGTCAAAACAATATTCTGAAAATTATAACATAAGCTTAAAGGATAGTCTTTGAGGAAGTCATAAAACCCTTTAAAGAAATCATAGTTTTTTTTTCGGGATATTTACCATTAATTGACATAGACCATGTGAGCTATAATAGGGAATCCGATGACTTTCCCACACCGAAAAGTGATTCTCCTACTTGCCAAGGTAAGGACCATACATATTAGCTTAGGTGGATCCACTAGCTATGTCTTTCTAAGACAAATCCTACGAGGGAACACAGTTAGGGATAAGGAGATTACTTCTAGAGACCTGGTCTCTACTAACAGGAAGACCTTAATCTCAAAGCCCTCTTTGTGCTAAGTAAAATCCCAACAGAATAAACATAGTCATAATCATAGCAAAATACTCGGAAAGACATCAATTAAGACTACCAATCCAATCATAAGTTCATATTAGAATAGCTTCTTTAAAAACCATGATTTCATAACTTCATTCAATATGTCACTTTCCTATCTAAACATCTAAATCATAATTCCTTTTAAATATGAGAAAAGCTTATACAAATCATTGACATTTTATCCTAAAAGCATCCTTTAGTCACAAATCATCACTTTCCTAAAACATGCATAGATTCATAGTCATAATTCATGAGTTCGTAAGCATAATTTATATTTATAAAATAGGCATAGACATGGTTTCATGTGAAATCAATGAAAATCATATAATTAAATTAAATCATGCATAATAAGATTGAATATAAGTAATTGAATTTTAATAAATTGAACCCATGGAGAATAGCATAAAACTCTAGATTTTGGATGATATTAATTTGATGTAAAATATACTTTCTTGAAATACTTCTTAAATAATGCAGTCAAAATTGAAGATTATAGTACTTTGTTGAAAATAATGCACTAGAAGTAAAATATACTTTCCTGAAACTCTTCTAAAATAATGCATTTTAAATTAAAGATAATTATGCTTTCTTGAAATACTTTTTGAAAATAATGCATTTGAAGTAAAAAATATTTTTTCGAAACTCTTCTAAAATAGTGCACTTAAAATTAAAGATAATAGTAGTTTCTTGAAATATTTCCTTAAAAAATAATGTACTTAAAACTAAATATACTTTCTTGAAAGACTTCTTCAAAATCATTAACATACTTTATTTGTGAAATTAATGCATATGAAATAGTACGGCAATGCTTTTAAATAACTTTAATTAGAAAGAGTTCATGTGGTATACTAATCATGAACCATGAATCAATAATCACTAATTACATAAAGTACTATAATTTTAATGATAAAAATCAAGAATCAATAATCGGAGATGAAGGAAATTCAAAATCATAGAATCTTGGGTAAAAATCCTAACTTTGATGACATATATTCTAGGAGTACTAGGGTGTGAGGAAGAACAAAGTTTCTCACATTAATAATCTTACATACCTTAAACGCTCCGTGAATCTTGAAGAAGAACACTAATTTGAAGAAGAACGATCAAGAAAACCTTTCTTGAGATTCTTGAATTGGTTTCTCGAAAATCATTGAAAAAGATTCTTGAAAAATATTTGAAAGAACATTGCTAGAAGAAAAATATTGAAAAATATTTGAAAAAATCTTGCTTGGAAGTCTCACGCTTTGATTTTGCTTAGAATTTTGTCTTAGGGTTTGAGAGAGTAGAAGGAGTCAAAAGATGGAAATATGATTATTTAGGGCTTTATAGAAGTTGAAAAAACCGTTTAAAGGTTTTCCTAGTGGTATAAGGATAAGAAAATTATCTTTTTTATAATTTTTTCCATGGTCAAAATGGAATTGCATTGCATCATTTAGTAAAATGATCATAACTCTCTACACCAAACTCGGCATAATGCAAACTTGGTGGGGTTGGAAAGAAGATTCATTGACCTTTAATTAGATGGTTATGGGCCACCTAACTCTTCATATCTAAGAGATATGGTCGTTTGAAGTTGACTCAAATAAAAAATCTTATATGAAAACTCAATCAATAATGAAACTTTCAACTTAACTTTTTGTTAGAGGATTATTATTACCTTAATTCATCTCCAAATCTCTTCCTACACTAAAAAATTGACCTTAATACCTATGCACAATTAAGAATTACCTTGTATGACATTATACATGTATGAAGAATGATTTGGGTCTTAGCTTAGAGACTTTAGGGGTGTTAAAATTCACAAGAGCATCGTAGACCATAATTGGTATGTGTGAACTAGGATTCACCCAATCATCCACTTTTTCATTCACAACCCTCTTGGGTACAGCACTAGCATTATCAAGAAACTTACCACTTCTAGTGACTATAGTCATACAATGTCCAATATACTTAGGATTTGGATGAGTCACTAGGAAGTGCACGTTTGGCCCTTGGATATATTTGAGCTGCGAGATGGTTCATTTGGGATTACAAATGTTTTATTGAAGTGGAGTGGGATCTTACAGTTTGTGTTAAATTTGATACATCACTTTTGTGTTCATTAACCCCATAGTAAGTTGAATTTATCTTCTTTAGCATATGGTTCAACATCTCTTCAATCCTTGAACACGCTGGGTCACTCTTGGGTGGAGCTTCAGCCTTTTGAATTGGTACATACATATTTGAGCTTTGGTGATTATCCCTTTCCTCCTTTCTTGCACAATCCCTTTCATGCCACTAACCATCACGATCTTTTCTACCATCATGGTCTCTCAAACCTTGGTTTTCTTCCCGAAGAAACTAAGGACCTTGATTTCTGCCTCTGTATCCGGTCGAGAACCCATTCCCTGAGTTTCCATAAATATTACCTCTTCATCAAATGAGGCGTAAGCAGCAGCTTCCTCAAAAGATGGCACCTCATGTGATCCAATAGCATTCACATTTTTTGTCCCAGTGTTAGACATTTTCTTGGCCAAGAGTAGTTCAACATTTGTCATCATTTTCCATTTTCTCATCTCTTTCTTCCTTTTTTCTCTACATCTCATTTATCATACCAGTGGTAAATACACCCAAAGGACACTTGGTTTTTCTTGTATTCCTTTTTTTGTTTGTATTAGTGATACGATCAAGAATTACGGTGGCTGATAAACGCTCAACCATGTCCCATATTTTAAATCATAAGCAGTTGTATGAAAAACAAATACCCAATTTATGAGGTCAGGGTCGAACCACAAAGATTTGTATATGGGACATTTCTTCTATTGACTTCACCACTCAAGTAAGATAGCAAATTGAGTTCTCAACAAACACAGACATATATATATATGTGTGTGTATATATATATATACATGTATATATATATACATGTATATATATATATATATATATACATATTATATATATAAATTGGGGGGGGGGATTATCTAATAACAAGGATTACAACAGGATTAAGCAACAAGACAAGGAATTAACACAAGAAAAGATGTAAACAAGTTGGAAAATACTAGGGGTGTGTGCATAGCGTAGGGGTTTCACCTCAAATAGTCAAAGATTAACCGAACAACATCGATTGATACATGGATAGAGTTTGGTCAAGGCTACACTCTATATTCTCCCAAACTATCAAGTGTATGTCCCTTGGATTCTCCCGAACTCCAAGACCCATTCAAATAAAACATCAAACATTGCTTGAGTAGATAAACTATTCCTAGCTTATATCATTAAATGTGAAACCACTTGAATTATCCCATCCCTCACTCAAATCCATAGAGTAAATTTCATCAAGTCCTCGCTATTGAGTGTTACCCAACTTCATTAAGCTTTCTCAAGTAAAAATGGTGTTAGAGAGCTCAACCAATGTTTACAGGCACTGATTTCAGATTGAAACATCAAGAAAACAATAGATCAATTCAATACAATCAATACTATAGTAGATCAATCAATACCAATTCGGGGTTATACACCTCCATCTAGAACCCACACCCTAAGATAAGGGTTTAGATACTCATAAAAGTTGAAATAGAGACAATACCCATAAAGGAAACCTCCATTCCAAGCTAATTTGATAAGCAAAACTTGAATTCCAAGCTTGGATTGACACAAATATGAGGTTTCTTCCTTTAAAAGCTAGAAGGTCTGCACTAATTTTTCTCTACTCAAATTCTATATTTCCAATTACACCACAGATGTCTATTGGCCTAATTGAGAAGAAGATAATGGTACATAATTGCACAAATTCCTATTCTATCCTTATAATATTCCAAAGGAAGCATTGTTTTAAAAAATTGTATTTTAGCCATTCAGCTTCCATCCTTCATACTTGCACTGGACTAGAAAGATGCCATTTAGAGATAGTGGAGTGTCAGTTGCCTCCTCTCGTCAACTTTCAGTTCTAGCATGAGCAGCTGCACTGGACTGGTTAATGTTGATCAGTCATTATACCGCACCAATTGCACATCGATACTGAGAAAACATTATTTCATTCAAGACAACATTTTGCCGGTGAAATGCCTATTGGCTTCTATAGGACGCTAGTTACATCGTTGGTGTGCTTCAGTGCCTTTTTGATTCGAATCCATCAAACTTACTTTTTCCTAGGAGTGCGTGCATCCATGAGAACTATGGCCTAAAACCCCTTCGATTATCATTAAAACATGGCAATGATTCATGAATCTGAGTCCAATGAGTCGGTAAAATACCAAAACTCATCAAACCCCCCAAACTCTAACTATTGTTTGTCCTCAAGAAAAGTACTCACTAAGCATAGTATAAAAGCTTATCCACACCCAAGATAGGATTTGCATAATTACATTTAGAACTTCAAGAAATTAAGAACACAAGATTAAAAATAAAAAGATTCAAAACTAGCACCACTCTCTATCAGTTCTACTATCATTCACTAGCCAAAGGTTTTAGAAGAACATTTTAGCACAGTTCTGGGACAATCATTCTTTTTACCACAATCTTAAAGCATCTCAAGTCAATGAGATCAACCTTCTTAATTTTCCTAAAGATTCACACAGACATGACACATTCTGTAATGACCCTCCAAGTAATTTTCTTTGTTTTTCGATCTTTTCAGCTTAAGAGCTTTACTTTAGCAACCCCAAGTCATTTATGACTTGCTAGGGACTGACAGTTTGGTCGTTGGGTTGTTTGTTTGGATTTATTGCAAGTTTTTGTATTTTGGAGCCTTTGAAACTTGAACGGTTGACTTTAGTCAAAAGTTTATGAAGACGGCCTCAGAATGCAATTATGAAGGTTTCATCAGCTCTGGAAGGGCCATTTTAGGCTAGGGGCATGATTGGTTTGGGCCCCGAGACTTCTTGTGTGAGTTTGTGTCATTAGGCATTTTCACTTTGAAGCATAACCCAAGGGTTGACTTTGGTCAACATTCTTGGTAAACATGCTCGAATGAGAATTCCGTCAACGCAGTTAGCTCCAAAATGTCGAGTTTGGTCTAGAATGACCTTTCGTGCGGTTACCTAGGTTTCCAATCTCATTTTGAGCCTTCTTGTGGTTTTTAACTTATAACAAAACTTGGTTGTGGGACCCACTTTTCATCAAAATGACCTAGGATGGAAGTTTCGATGGTTCTGTTCAGTCTGGAATGCTGAATTTGATAGGGTAGCATATTTTGTTTGAACGCACGTGGTTCCGAATGAATCCCGTGCACCCCGTCGGAGAACTCGGAGTTGGAGCAAACCATCTAAAGTGCTGATATTTGGTTCAGGCTTTTAGCGACCAGATATCAAACTTTTAGCAACTAGAACTAGCTTTTAGTGACCATTTTTGGGTATTTATATGCAGAAGTTTCAGCCTTCAGCCCTTATTTTCAAAAGGCGATTTCTCCCTCATCCGAGCTCCGATTTGAGTGATTCGAAGTCCTGTATTATTGTGGAGGTTGTGGCTAGTTGCGGAGTAATCGGATTGAGTTGGTGAAGCCTCGTTTGAGGTGAATTTGAGCTCGAAGCTGCTGCCCCTCCTCTTTTTGGTGATTAATTTGTGAATTCTTTGCATGTGCTGTGTTTGCTGTTTTTAGGCCTAGGATAATGTTCAATTTTGGAATATAAGCTCGGTAAGGTGTTTACGACCTTTTGACGGAGTAAATTTTGGCATTCTAGATGCGGGTCCCATATTCCTGTTTTAACTGAATTTCGGATCCATTTCCAATTATTGCAATTTTAGTGTCAAAACGTCTTTAATGACGTTGTGATTGATAATTTGATAGTTTGGCGATGTTCGGAGGCATTTCGGATGCGGATAACTTGTGTGTGGTGGATTCGGAGCGCTTGTGTTTTGCTTTGAGGTAGGCTTTGGTCTACTTTCTTGATTGAGCTTCTTAGATAATGCCTAGTATAGATTTCATGTAATTTTGGATGGTATTTGCCGGGTATTTAGCTTTCCTCTTGTTATCCCATCCTTTCTTTATTCCGTAGGAGCCTTGGGCTGATTGTAGGTGTTAGGATCCTTAGTTTAGGCTGTGGCTTCACTTTTAGTGTAGATATCTTGCTTATCCTTGTTAGGATTGATTCGTGGTGACCTTAGATTTGATGGACATTAGATGCTTTAGGTTGTGTTTTTATCACCTCGTAGTTATAGTTTTCTCCCTTTAAGGATTATTCTATGTCATTCTCCTTGCGATGATGCTTGTGACCTTGATGGCTCGTCATGGCCGTGGGTTGGTCCTAGCTTTGCTCAGTCTGGGACCAGAGTGGTGTGATTGGGGTAGGGCATCGTCCCTTGAGTCTGCTCCCCCTTTATTGATTTGAAATATGTTCTTGATCCCTTTGCTTGTTGATTAGCTGTAGGCATGTTGTATCCTTATTGAGCTTATGATTCTATTGTTGGGCCCGAGGCTATATGTGAGGACCAGTTGGATTACAAGTTAGTACTCTCTACTTTGGTAGCGCGATTTCATTGGCTATATAATTATTTGATTTTGAGTGCCTTGTTTGAATGATGGTGATGGCATGCATTGCATTGTTTGCTTATTTTCATGGGTTTTGTGGTACGATCCCAGCCAATGCATTGGCATATTTATCATTCATGATGAGACACTATTTTAGTCGGTTGTTACTCTAAATTGGTTTTAACGGGAGTCGTACCACTTGGATCCCTTGACTTACTAATTTTTGAGTTTACGAGACGTCAAGGACGTGCTCCTTTTCTACTTGAGATATTAGAGGCATCTAGGATGTGCTCAGTTTTTACTTTACTACCCGGTGCGTCGATGCCCTTTTTATCATACTTTTAGTCTTGCTGGCACCTCTGGGAGTTTACTGGCTGGGTAGGCGACCCCATTATAGGTTACTCATGGTCCGAGGCCGTTACTTTTGATTCGAGGCTGATGCTCATGGTTCTAGGCTGTTATCTCCAGTTTGAGCCTGATGTTGACAGTTCAAGGCCATTATTCCCAGTTCGAGGCTGATGCTTTATAGTTCTAGGCCGTTACTCTGGTTAGAGGTTTGGATGGTTACTAATGGTTCTGCTGCTCACCCTGCATTCATATGCATTGCCTAGCACCAGTACACTTGTTTGTTGTCTGTACCCTCAGGTTGGTGAGGGTCGGTTGGGTTACGTTTGCTATTTGTACCTTTTAGGCTTATGGGGGTTCTGTTAGGTTATTGTTTGACTATATTCTATTCTCTGTTGTTGTTTTATTGTTACCTAGTAGGCTTTGACTTTAGAATTATTGTTATGGGTCCTCCTGACACTGGGTAGTTGGCTTGGTATCTTAGTTGCTTGTGATTATGTTGTTGGCTTGCGATCTAGGAACGTTCTTGACTCAGCTTCTTACCCCTTGTTTCTTGTTTCTATTCTTTATTTCCTGTCCACTTTAGTATCTCCTATTTAGTTACTTGTGCTATACTTTTCTTCTTACTTATTGTTAATGCTTTTGTTATCTTTTGAGCTCAGTCGACCGTTGCCTACTGAGTACCATTTTTGGTACTCATACTACACTTTTGCCCCTGCAGATTGTAGTTAAGTTATCGTCATTGATTTGAATTCATATAGAGCAGCTTGGGATTTCAGAGATTAGGGTGAGCTTTTGGCGTCTAGAGCTACCGGTTTCCATCTATTTTTGCTAGGCTTAATCTTTATATTGTATTAAGAGATATCCTGTACTTTTCTTGTATTTGTGAAAGCCTTGAACTCATATTTTGGATTAGATGCTCAACTACTAACTGATGCCAGGTCTTGGGATGGTTCCTATGTTGGTTTTGTTGAATATCCTTTCTCTGCTTTTGTTCTAAGCTCTTACTTCTTGTTGTTGTCTTCCTCTTGGTAGTTCGCTTCTTATGGCTCCGGGCTAAGGGTTAGGCTTACCTACTAGTGGGGTGTAGTAGGTGTCATCATGACCTGAGAAATCGGGTTGTGACACATTCATGCAATTCAATTGAAATTAAGATATCACAATTCATATGAAGGACGCAATGCCATAACATAATAGAGAATCCCAAACACATTTAAGAATATCAATTAAAGGGATTATTAATCATGCAAGAACACTCATTCTCATAAATGAATTGAAGAATATACACATTGACCCATAGGATTATCTTGTAGTAGATCGTCACTAATATAGATTTACAACGCTCAAAATCTCTAAAGACTTGTGGGTTTTGTTTAGGCTTGGGGAAAACGTATGATATCATTTGGTCAAGTGACTAAAGTGCCTCCCTAGTGCTTCCATTTCAATCAGGCTTTCGGCTCATATTTTTTATTTTTGCCTTACATCTTATTTCTCCCTTGTTTCATATTCACTTGTTTCAGCTTCTATTTTTCTTTTTACCTTGAGGTATGTGCATATGATGAGCTAGCCCCCAAATTTTTGTTTCTATTCATTCATGGTTTTTTCAACCTTTATCAATTTCAAGCTTATGGTTCTCTTATGCTTTTATTTCAAACCTCATTGTTTCATCTTTGCACGAACCCCCAAATAGGATTTTGCCTACATTTCAATGCCTAAGTTCGTCTTTCGAGCCAAATCAAATCTAGAATTTTGCCTAGAAAAATATTTTGCAGCAAGTTCTAAACAATATGCTCAAACAAGAATGAATCAATCCTTTCCGCACAAGGCATTACAATCCAAAAAATTCTCAAGTTAGTCTCAAAATCAATAAAATCAAATGAATTTTGACGACAACAACAGGGAAATCCCGCTTCTCAATCATAAAGCCAAAGCAAGAATATACGAACTATGACAAAAGATTGCATTTTAATTCACTTTTTTCCATTTGAAATCATTTTAAAAAGAAGTTTCTTTTGCCAACAAAATTTGTGGTGGTCACTCTCGCAAGTGGTGCGACACAATACTCGATTTAACTAATACTTTTGATATTTTCCCATAAGAAAGTCATCCACATTTTATCTTAGGGAATGCCAACCCAGTTCGACACCAAAAAGACTCAAGGGCAAAGATAAAACAAAATAAAGAAAAATATTTTTTCTCTTTGGGAAAGAAACACGGTATAAATAAAACCCTTGTAGTTTATTCAACTACTACTACTATTCACAAAGGCTAAAATTTTGATTCATGCGACATAAATTCATTGAGAGAACAGTGCCTTATGGAAAGGCACTAAGCATGACAAGCAATCAAGCACAAGTAGTAAAACAATAAAAAAATGTAGAACCAACCTGGTTAACACAAATGATCAGTCATAGAAATATGCCTAGCAAGACATAGCTCAAAATTCCAACAAAAAAAAAGGACGAAACCAATTTCCAAAAAGGCAAAACAACACAAATAAAAATTTAAAATTAATACAACATTAAAACGAACACAAATCAATACGCAATAAAACACTAAAAAAAATAGTCATCAAATGACTTTCAAAAACTCCTCCCCCAAGATATAATATTAGCAATGCCTCAATGCAATAAAACAAGGTCAATGAGGGAGAGACACTTTCTGGATCACTCAGTCTTCTCTTTTTCACCATCTTACTCTGCACCATCTTCTTTATCATCAATATGTTGCTAAAATGGGTTGCTAGATTCAACCTCGCTTTGATGTGTCCCCGTTGTCTCAATTTCAGCCCCTTCTTCAAAAATCCCCATGCTCCCCATCAAAGAATTTATGGGTCCAAGGGTGTTTCTCGAATCTCTCATTACATAAGCCAACTTATCAATTTCGCAACCTGTTATTTGAACCTTCCCCTTTGGATCATTCATGTAGGATTTCAAAGTATGATAGCTCCCTGTGCTATCTCAACCCATTTACATGATTTGTCTATGCTGCTAGTTAAGTTTTTAAAAGTTCTTTCTTCGGTGGCCATGAGCATATTGGGTAGAGATTGTGCGAGCTTTTTCGGTTGGTGATCATTAGAATATGTGACATCTATCAGCCCTTGGTAGGCATTGTATTTGGTTAATGGTTTAGGCAAGGGCCTTCCAGGGGTGGTGTCGGACCCCATCCCTGCATGTTCAAGCTCCATAGGGATTGTTGTGTCTAAAGCATCAAGAGTCAAGGTTTCCCACCCAACATTTACACTTTTTTGCTTTTTGACCTTTGGTGCATCGACATCCCTCTTGCGATCTTTATCAAGCATCCCAATAGTAGGTGAAGCAATATTGTAACACCTCAGAAGTTGAAAAGTACAAAAGGTAGGGAAAATGTAGAAATTTGGATGAAATAGGGAACTACGAGTCCAATCTATGGACCGTAGGAAGTCATATGGGCCGTAAAAAGACAATCATAGAAGGTTGGGTTGAGATTTGGAATTTTAATTTTCTGAAGTTTTACTTACGAATGAACAGGACGAACCGTAGGAAGGTTGAAGAGCCATAGATCACTTTCGTAGAAGGGATTCATAGATTTGATTTAGGACCTAAGTTCCATGGAAGAATTTGACGGATTGTCATTTAGTCTACGGGTTGTAGGATGGGTCACGTAGAAACGGTTCAGACTTAGTGAAATTTTGGACTAAAATATGAGTTCTACAGATGGGGTCTATGAACCGTAGAATGGTCTCGTGGGAAGTAAGGTGAAATTTTAGTTTCTGCAATTGGTTCTACGGTTCACCAGTACGGGCCATAGAAAGTTCTACGGACCGTAAGTCCAAACCGTAGGACTGTCCGACAGTTATTTTTAAGGGTATTTGGGACTTTTCCTATGCATTTAGTGCCTATAATAAGTTGTTTTGATCTTAATTCGAAGTCCTATAACTATCCTTCTACTCCTAAAATTTCCCCAACTCTTTCATTCCCTCAAATTCCCTAAATCCATCCATGTTCATCCCCTCCAATTCTCTCCCAAGGTCAAGAAGAAGAATCTAGGGTTTTCAAGTCAAGTCTCCTTGTTCACCATTGCTTTTGGACTTTCATCCTCAAGGTACGTAGGAATTCATCAATGGGTTCCATTAACCCATTGAGACCTAAGGTTTTCTCAATTCTCCAATTCAATTTTCCTAAATTGGTTAGGTTTTCATTCGATTCCTCATGGGTTCTATCTGTATGGATTTAAATTATTTGATTTTGATCATAATATGATTATTTTAGATACAATTAAATGTTTTCTAATCAATTCCGTATGAACCCATGCATTGATCATGAATTTGACTATGAACCCTAATTTACATGAATTTATGAAGAAGCTCGAATCTATAAATTATGTTTTATGAAGTTAAGCATGATTTATGAAATTAAAGGTTTTATGATCTAGGTTTCTTTAAGATGCGCATCAATGATATTGTGAAAGGATTTTCTCACGTGTTAAGGGATCAAGTCTTGGTAAAAGGTTTTCTCACTTAAAATTGATTCAAGATTTAATGAGCTACTCTATGATATTTAATCTTGGATTAATATTTGAATTGTAATTCTCCATGTATTATGATAACTTTATAAAAATGACTATTCCGTTGGGATTTAACTTAGCACCAAGAGAACTTTGAGGTGGAGGCTCAAATATGGTAGCCTCTAATAGCAACCTCTAGTTCCAAACTACGTGCCCCTGTAGAATTTCCTTAAATGGCCTAGCTAGTGGATCCACATATAGCACATGACATGATGTGAAGTTCTACCTTGGCAAGTGGACTCTCCCATCTCGATGTGGGAGTGACATCGTATTCCATGTTATACCTCGCATGGTCTATTTTCGGTTAAAACTAATATCCCAAAATGAATTAAGTTACTTACAAATGTTTTATGAAGCTTCATTTATAATTTTAAGATGCATTGACCATGTTCATGATTTACGATTCTTCTTAAATGATTTTACTATGTTTAGCTTGGTCATGCATATCATATAATTGATTATGTCTTATGATCATGTTTCATGTTTCATGTTTTATTGCATTTTCCTCATACTTAGTACATTCCATGTACTAACATATACTTGTGCCTACATTGTTTCATTAATTTAGGGCTTGGTGATTCCTCTAACTCCCTTCGGGGCTAGTTGATCACTTTAGAGATTAGAAAACTAGGTGAGTCCTCATACTCTGAGGACAATGTCACCCATATTTCTTTATTATGTCTTTATATTTTGAATAGCTTACATGGTGCACGGGTTACGTCTCGGCCACTCCTTTTGATGTAATAGATGACTTGTCAAGACTATGTTAGAATTTCACTTTTAGATGTCAAACTCTTTATTTCATATGAGATTTCTTGCTTTTCTCTATAATGTTCTATATATGTATGCGAGCTGGCTTGTGTAGGGCCTCTCGGTGTCTTATATGACATGTCACATCTAGGGTGTACATGGATCATGAAAAACTTGGTATTCAGAGCACAAGATTTTAGAAAAAGGTCCTAGGATGTTTGACAAGATGCATCGAGTAGAGTCTTGTTCCTGAATGTGAAGCGCACCACATTTATGAATAAGAGGCTATAAGGCATTTAGAAAACTCAACTTCTTTCATTACTTTAAAGTCATTCCATCGAGTCTATCTCTATAAAAATCCTTCTCCTAAATCATGTTTAGTCTTTTTTAGGATATGGCCACTCGAAGAGCTTACGTGAGAAGGAATGCGGGTGAGAATCTGGAGCCCGAGGTTCCTTAAGTTTTGGTTTATCCTTTGGCTGAGCAAGTGCCTCATGATAAATTTTGAGCCGCTTTCCAAGTGTTGGCTCAAGCTGTGATGGCTCAAGCCAATAGAGAGGCTAATGCTACCGTGAACCCAAATGTGGGTACGGCGGCGGCAAGGATAAAGGACTTCACTCGGTGAATCCTCCAGAATTTCATGGGTCTAAAGTTGATGAGGATCCTCAAGAGTTCATTGATGAGGTGTATAAGATAGTAGGTATTATGGAATTGACTATGGTTGAAAAGGCAGAGTTAGCCACTAATCAACTCAAAGGTGTTGCTCAAGTTTTGTTTGAACAATGGAAGAGTGAGAGGGTTATTGATGCAGTCTTGATTTGGGAGAAATTTAAGGGAGCTTTTCTTGATCATTTCTTTCCTCTTGAAATGAGAGAAGCGAAAGTGATTGAGTTCATTAACCTCCATCAAGGAAATATGAGTGTGAAGGAGTATGCATTGAATTTTTAATTTTACTCAATTGGCTTAGTATGCTCCAACTATGGTTGCCAACTCTAGGGCAAGGATGAGTAAGTTTGTGTTGGGTGTGTCTGACTTGGTTGTCAAAGAGTGTCGCTTTGCCATGTTGATCAAGGAAATGGATCTTTCTCATTTGATGTTACATGCCCAACAAATTGAGGGGGAAGAGTTTAAGGAAAGGGCAAAAGAGTCCTAGAGGGCAAGGACCGGTGATGGTGACTTTTCACATTCTAGGTCCAATGGACATGGGCGTCCTCAATTCTGACAAAAGTTTTTTGATCTAGATTCTTCTAATGCACCGAATCCTAAATTCAACAAAGAAAGGGTATCTAACCCTAAACCTCAAGGAGGGGGTGGTAATGGGTCTTCTATCCCAACTTGCACTAGGTGTTTTAAGAGACATTAGATAAGTGCTTTGTCGGTATCAATGGTTGCTTTGGTTGTGGTAAGAGTGGTCACAGGGAGAAGGATTGTCCATTGCAAGCTAGCAAGGGCAAGGATGGTAGGCAAGCTTAGCCTAGTGGTTCTGGTTTGGGTGCTCTGAAGCAAAATAGATTCTATCCTCTTCAGACTCTATACAAGCCACTTAGCATGCATCATACAAGATAATAGCAAATTAAGTGTTAAAAAGACAACTCAATATCACAAGAATGTACAACGCATAGCGGAAGTATACATATAGTCTCGAAGCCATCTACCAAAGGAATAGAAAGAATGTTGGGAGGTAACCCAATACAAGTCCAAAAGTAAAGATACATAAAAGAATAACAAGGCAACGTCCTCGAACATATGAGGACTCACCAAGTCTTCAAGGCTCTCCTACTATATGCTCTAGCCACGAGTGGATGAAGAGGAGTCACCATGCCCTACATCAAAAAATCAATGTAGGCAAGAGTATGCGTTAGTACAAATATGTACCAAGTATGATAACTATGCATAAAATAATTTAATAATGCTAAAAGGGAACATTTACATGACATGCAAAGACCAAACTAAAACATGAGGTAAGAGAGGTTAGAAATATAAGTCATAAGATCATGGTCAATGCAAGCTAAACATCCTTAAAACACTTATAAGGTACTTTAATAGTCACTTTAGTTCATTATTGTGGGAAATTTCCTTTAACCGACATTTAAGACAGTGTGAGCTCTTAACATGGAATCTGGTGTCCTCCCTACACTGGTAGGGCCATCCTAATTGCCAAGTTAGGACCCTAAATTTCAAGCGTAAATTGATCCACTAGCTAATGTCTATTTAGACAACCTATGGTGGCACATAGTTATGGGACACGGGTGATCGCCACTTGTCCACTCGGTGCTAAGCATAATTCCCACTGAATATTCATTAACCATAGCTTATCTTTAGTAGACATGGGTAATCGCCTCTTGTCTATCATTAGGGAACATGGGTAGTCGCCTCTTTCCCCTTACTAGGGAACATGGGTAGTCGCCTCTTGTCCCTTAGTTTAGAATAGCTCCTTAACTTTGATTCAAGTTTAGTTGAGAAAACCTTTCAACCCTTTATGAATCCTTTATGTGAGAACAATCCTTTCACATTCATGGTTTGAGTAATATGTTACAAACCCTTTCACAACTCAAAAACAACATCAATTATGCTTCAATCTCAAAGCAAGCCTTAAATCATTATAAATTTCATAATTGGACATGCATATATTCATAAAACCCATCTTTTGATCAGTCATAACTTCATCATGAAATTCATTGCTTAGTAGACATAAATCATGTATGGGCTTACGTACCTTTATCTCAAAATCATTCAATTACCCCAATTCATCTTTCATAGCTCAAAAACTCACATTATGGTCATAGTCTAGAAATCATGAAATTCATATGGGTTGATGGGGATTCAACTTAAAACATGCAATTCAACTCAATTTCATGCATAATAAATCATAATTAAAGCAATTTGATCATAATTGATAAGAACCCACATGATAGAAGAAAACCCTAAATTCAATTAAGAATTCTTACTTTGAAAATTAAGGAATTTGGGGACCCTATGGAGGAGAGGACTCCATAAGTGAAAGCTATCATACTTCAATGACAAAAGCTTGAAATCCATGGAGGATTAGTAGACTTGACCTTAAAACCCTACCCTTCTTCTTCTTCTTCTTCTTTACTTCTAGAGAGAGAATTATTTGCAAAGGTTTTGGGAATAGTTTAAAAGTGATTAGGAAGGGTAGAAATTAGGCTTATAAGACTTATATAGTGCTTAGGATTAGAGGGCAATTAGCTTTACTTAGGAACTAAGCAATTAAGGAAAAGACCTAAACACCCTTTTTAAAAATCAGCTGACGACCCCCAACCTATTACTTGACCTACGGTTGGTAGGTCAACTAACGACCCGTAGGTCAAAGTCGTAGGTCACACTGGAATTTGCCAAAATTTGCTAAATTTCCCAGGCTGATCCACGACTCCACCTACGGTTGGTAGGTCAGGCCAACGAGTCGTTGGTGATGTCGATGGTAGTGCCCCAAAGTTGAAATGTTGCATTTTCTTTCCCTTTTAAAAATCCAAGGTGTTACATTATCTCTCCCTTGGGAATAATCGACCTCGAATGAGATTTAACACATCATAAGGAGGGTAAGATCAAGATCTAACAACCCGAAAAGAATGCAATCACATAAATGCATATATCCGAGGAGGAAACATCAACTCCAAGCTAAAGGATGTTCAAAGCATCATTTCATAAAGTCTATATGCTGCTCATACTCATATGCACATAATCATGGAGAAATCAATCAAGTTAACCCATTTTCTCAAAATTTAAGCTTTTCATGAGCATGCATAGATGAGGAATCATGGGAATATCTAAGACATATGAGACCAAAAGAGGAAACCATGCGGAACTAAATACCTCAATATAGAGTAGGATCGGAGGAAAACAGATGAGGATATCGGGACATCATATCGGCCTCGGCCTCCCAAGTAGCACCCTCAATTAATTGATTCCTCCAAAGAACCTTCACGGAAATAATTTCTTTATTCCTTAACCTTCGAACTTGCCGGTCCAAAATCTCAACCGAGACTTCTTCGTAAGAAAGGCTGCCCTTTATACAAAAATTCTCTAAGGGTACTATGGATGTCGGATCACCAACGCATTTCTTTAACAAGGAGACATGGAAAACTGGTTGCACCGATGCTAAGTCATTAGGTAAGTCAAGTTCATAAGCAACCTTACTAATACGCCTCAAAATCTGATATGGGCTCACATAATGGGGACTAAGCTTCCCTTTCTTTCCGAACCTCATTACACCCTTCATGGGTGAAATTTTCAAGTAGACCCAATCATCAACATCAAATTCTAAATCTCTCCTTCTAACATAGGCATAGGACTTTTGTCGACTTTGAGCTGTTTTCAACCTTTCTCTAATAAGCCGAACTTTCTCAATAGCCACGTGTATTAACTCGGGACCTATTAAAGAAACTTCACCAACTTCAAACCAATCTATAGGAGATCTACACCTCCTACCATAGAGAGCCTCGAATGGAGCCATAACAATACTTGAATGATAGTTATTATTATAGGCAAACTTAATCAAAGGCCAATGATCATCCCAATTACCCTTGAAATCAATCACACAAGCTCTCAACATGTATTCCAAAGTTTGAATAGTTCATTCCGCTTGCCCATCGGTTTAAGGATGAAAGACCGTACTAAGCTTAACACGCGTACTAAGGTCCTTTTGGAAAGATTTCAAAAACTGAGAAGTGAATTGAGTACCACGATCGGACATAACAGATAGCGGCACTCCATGCAACCTTACCATTTCTCTCAAGTACAACTTAGCATAGTCCTCCGCTAAGTAGGAAACCTTGACGGGAATTAAATGGGTGGATTTTGTCATTCGATCTATAATAACCCAAATTGAGTCGTGTTGCCGCCGGGTACGTGGAAACCAACAATAAAGTCCATATTCAGATCTTCCCACTTCCAAGTAGGAATACTAATATCTTGGGACAAACCTCCTGGCTTTTGATGCTCGACTTTTACTTGTTGACAATTAGGACATTTAGCCACAAATTCCGCAATATCCTTCTTCATCCCATTCCACCAATAGACCTCCCGTAAATCACGATACATCTTGGTGGCTCCTGGGTGAATGGAATATCGAGAACTATGGGCTTCTGATAGAATCTGCTCCTTCAAATTATCAAGATCGAGAACACACAAATGACCTTGATATCGAAGCACACCATCTCCCCCTTGGGAAAAACCCTCAACGGACTTCTTGAGCATCGCTTCTTTCAACTCTATTAAGATTGGATCCAGACCTTGCTTTGCTTTCACATCCGACACATAGGACGATTGTGTACCATTATGAATGAGAACACCACCCTCACTAGAATCAATCAACCGAACACCCAATCGGGCCAATCTATGAACATCTCAAACCTATTCCTTCTTACCATCCTCAATGTGAGCAACACTACCCATTGACACTTGACTAAGAGCATCCGCCACCACATTCGCCTTATCGGGGTGATAGAGGATACTCATGTCATAGTCCTTTAACAACTCAAGTCACCTCTTTTTGCAAAGATTTAGATCTTTTTTCTTGAACACGTATGCAAACTCTTATGGTTTGTGAAAACATCCACATGGACACCATACAAGTAATGCCTCCAAATCTTTAGAGCAAACACAACCGCGGCTAGTTCTAGATCATGAGTGGGATAGTTCTTTCCATGAATCTTAAGTTACCTTAAAGCGTATCCAATGACTTTCCCATTTTACATGAGGACACACCCTAGTCCAATCCTTGAAGCGTCACAATAAACTACAAACCCATCGGGCCCTTTCGGTAAGGCCAACACCAAATAGATCATCGCAAACACTTTCAAAAACCCATTAACAATGGGGACCAACTCAAGAGTAGGGGTTTCAGAATCCACATCTCTCACCCTAACAAGATGGTATATGCAACCCTTAGAAATCATCTTTCTAGCATTTGGACAAGAAACAAACTGACCCTTAGGCATAGAGTTTCTCCCTTTCCACTCTAGGGTAGGCTCAGTTAGAAATTGAAACTTAGCCACTCGGGTAGCACAATCAATAGAAGCATAACAGGAATGCAACCAATCTATCCAAGGATAACATCAAAATCTAACATATCAAGCTCTACAAGATCAACATGAGTGACTCTATGGGATAAGGAAATGAGGCAATTTCTATAGACTCTCTTAGCCACAATATATTCACCAATAGGAGTAGAGACACAAAAAAAGGATCTAACAAAACATCCAGAAGAACATCAAACCTCATAGCCACATATGACATCACAAAAGACTAAGTAGCACCGGGGTCAAGCAAAGCATAAATATCAAGATGAAAGACCTTCAACATACCAGTAACCACGACGGGAGATCCCTCTTACTCTTGATGAGTCTGAAGCGCATAGAATTGGTTTTGCTTTGGATTCCCACTTGAACCCGTAGGACGTTTAGGTTGAGCCCATTTTCGATTATCTCCTTCGCTCTTAGACACAAAGGGACAATCCCTTATCTTGTGATCAATCTTACCACAACCAAAAAATGCATTGGAACCTGCTAGACACTCACCCTTATGTCCTCTTCCACACTCCCGACACTCGGACCACATTTGCTCACTAGAACCCTTACCGTGAAAATGATTACCTCCACTAGATCTTGAATATAAAGAATCACCATCATTTCTTCTTGTCCTCTTCAAATCCCTAGTTTTCTCCTTAAGCTTTTCTTCTATTTGTTGTGCATGAACCATCGAACGGGAGATATCCATCTCCTTAACAAGCATGGTGGTTAGGCATTCTTTGACCACCAAGTCAGAAGCACCCGACACAAAGTTACTCATCCTTTCCCTTGGATCGCCAACCATAGTTGGAGCATATTTAGATAATTTTTTGATTTTCAAAGATTACTCCTTCACACTCATATCCCCTCAACGAAGGTTAATGAACTCAAATACCTTTGACTCCGTCATCTCAAGGGGAAAGAACCTATCAAGAAAAGCATCCTTAAATTTCTCCCAATCAAGAGGACCCGCATCTATTGCCCTCTCTTCCTTCCATTGGTTAAACCACACTTGAGCCACACCCTTGAGATGATAAGCGGCCAACTCTGCCTTTTCCACCGGGTTTACACTCATTATCATCAACGCCTCATACACCTTATCAAAGAACTCTTGAGGATCTTCCTCAACTTTAGACCCATGAAATTCTGGGGGATTCATCCTAACAAAGTCCCTCACTCTTGTTGCCGCAATACCCACCCTTGAGTTCATGGGAGCCACAACCTCTCTATTTGCTTGAGCCATCATAGCTTGGGCCAATGTGTGAAATGTCACTCGAAACTCATCATTAGTTACTTCCTTAGCCAAAGGGTTGGCCGGTACTCGGGGAACCTCTTGTCTCACATTTTTGCAAACATTCCTTCTCACGGGATTCCTTCTTGGAGGCACATTCTGAAAAGCACAAAAAGGGGTTAGGAGAGGAAGACTTCTATAGAGGTAAACTCTATGGCACGAGTTTAGAGTATTGAAAGAAGTGAAGTTTCCTAAACATCTTATAGTCTCTCATTCATAAATGTGGCACGCTTCACACTCATGAACAAGACTCTACACGACATGGCTTATGGGACTTCCTTGGACCTTTCTAAAATCTTGTGCTCTGAATACCAAGTTTATGATGACCTAAAGTACCCCCTAGATGTGACATGGCGTACAAGACCCTGAAAGGCCTCACACAAGCCACTTAGAATGCATCATACAAGATAATAGCAATTTAAGAATTCAAAAGACAACTCATTATCACAAGAGTGTACAAAGCATAGCGGAAGTCTACATATAGTCTCAAAGCCATCTACCAAAAGAATAGAAAGAACGTTGGGACGTAACGCAATACAAGTCCAAAAGTAAAGATACATAAAAGAATAACAAGGCAACGTCCTCGAACATATGAGGACTCATCAAGTCTTCAAGGCTCTTCTACTACAAGCTCTAGCCATGAGTGGATGGGGAGGAGTTACCACGCCCTACATCAATAAATCAATGTAGGCAAGAGTATGCGTTAGTATAAACATGTACCAAGTATGATAACTATGCATAAAATCATTTAATCATGCTAAAAGGGAACATTTACATGACATGCAAAGGCCAAACTAAAACATGAGGTAAAATAAGTTAGAAATATAAGTCATAGGATCATGGTCAATGCAAGCTCAGCATGCTTAAAACACTTATGAGGTACTTTGAAAGTTATTTTAGTTCATTATTGTGGGAAATTACCTTTAACCAACATTTAAGACCATGTGAGCTATTAACATGGAATCCGATGTCCTCCCTACACCGGTAGGGCCGTCCTACTTGCCAAGGTAGGACCCTAAATTTCAAGATTAAGTGGATCCACTAGCTAATGTCTATTTAGACAACCTATGATGGCACATAGTTATGGGACAAGGGTGATTGCCACTTGTCCACTCGGTGCTAAGCATAATTCCCACGGAATATTCATTAACCATAGCTTATCTTTAGTAGACATGGGTAATCGCCTCTTGTCTATCATTAGGGAACATGGTTAGTCGCCTCTTGCCCCTCACTAGGCTCCATGGATAGTCGCCTCTTGTCCCTTAGTTTAGAATAGCTCCTTAACTTTGATTCAAGTTTAGTTGAGAAAACCTTTCAACCCTTTATGAATCCTTTTTGTGAGAAGAATCCTTTCACATTCATGGTTTGAGTAATATGTGAGAAACCCTTTCACAATTCAAAAACAAAATCAATTATGCTTCAATGTCAAAGCAAGCCGTAAATCATCATAAATTTCATAATTGGACATGCATATATTCATAAAACCCATCTTTTGATCAGTCATAACTTCATCTCGAAATTCATTGCTTAAAAGACATAAATCATGCAAGGGCTTATGTATCTTTATCTCAAAATCATTCAATTCCCCCAATTCATCTTTCATAGTTCAAAACCTCACATTATGATCATTGTCTAGAAATCATGAAATTTATACGAGTCCAAGGGAATTCAACTTAAAACATGCAATTCAACTCAATTTCATGCATAAGAAATCATAATTAAAGCAATTTGATCAAAATTGATAAGAACCCACATGATAGAAGAAAACCCTAAATTCAATTGATAATTCTTACTTTGAAAATTGGGAAATTTGGGAACCCTATGGAGAAAAGGACTCCATAGGTGAAAGCTATCATACCTCAATGCCAAAAGCTTGAAATCCATGGAGGATTAGGGGATTTGACCTTCAAACCCTGGCCTTTTTCTTCTTCTTTACTTCTAGAGAGAGAATTATTTGGAAAGGTTTTGGAAGTAGTTGAAAAGTGATTTGGAAGGGTAGAAATTAGGCTTATAAGACTTATATAGTGCTTAGTATTAGAGGGTAACCGACTTTACTTAGGAATTAAACAATTAAGTAAAAGACTTAAAGATCCCTTTTTAAAATCAGATGACGACCCCCAACCTACGACTTGACCTACGATTGGTAGGTCAACCAACGAGCCATAGGTCCAAGTCGTAGGTCACACTGGAATTTGCCGAAATTTGCTAAATTTCCCAGGCTGATCCACAACTCCACCTACGGTTGGTAGGTCAGGCCAATAAGTCGTAGGTGATGTCGTTGGTACTGCCACAAAGTTGAAATGCTGCATTTTCTTTCCCTTTTTAAAATATGAGGTGTTACAGGTGACTGATATGTTGAAAGTTTTTCACCTTGATGTTTATGCTTTAATTGATCGGGGTGCTACTTTGTCATTTGTTACTCCTTATGTGGTCATGACATTTGATGTTGGTCCTGAAGTTGGGTTTCTGAAGTTGGTTCTACTGTTGATCAGTACAGGCCGTAGAAAGTTCTACGGACCATATGTGATGTGCCATGAACTCATTGCACATTTAACGCTCAAAACTAAGGATTGGCACGAGAAATCGAGCTTGTTTATGTGGATATGATGGTTTCTTTGACATTGTACAGGTGCAACGCTTGGATGCAAAAGATAGGAAGAAGGAAGGAAAGTAAAGCATGAAGACCATGGAGTCCCAGACAGGCTGTGGTCCGGTTGAAGAGCCATCTTATGATTTGTGAAAGAGAGGCATAGGAACCAGTGGGTACCTAAATGAAGGCGCAACTGCACAGAGCACTAGACGAGCCGTGGTGCTTAAGACGAGCCGTCTAGTAGCTCGTGAAGACCAACAGTGAAGGAAGACTCACACTATCTAAGTGTGGGACCACGATGGGCTTGATGAGCCGTCTAGCCTTAGACGAGCCGTCACCCTGCCCGTGAAGTTTTTCGACAGCAGCAGTCCTACTTTGCGTAGGACTCTTATCAAAGACTATTTTAATTATTTAGGGTTTATTTTTGAATATTATCGATCATCGTCGTGACATTGAAACATTTGAAGTGTGGAGAAATACTTATTTTTCTTTTGGAATACATTTTTTTGGTCATTTACTTTGGATCAAAACTTTGTATTCTTGATTGAGTGTTGATAATCAAGAAGCTTTTGGTTTGCTATTATTGTTAGTCTATTATGTTATGCTTTCGATAATCTCTAGTACTATTTTTCTTGAAATAATGAGCTGCTAAACACCACGACTAGGGTTGTGGAAACCATGACTAAAACATAACTAGGTATTCAACTACGAGTAGCGTTTGATTATTAATTGCATATGTTGTTTCTACTTTCGTATTAACTACGTTCTAATGAGTGCATGCATTAGAACTTGCCTATAGTTATCACCTGTTCAAGAGAAAAGTGATAATTAGGAAAAGCTAGAATTAAACTACATCAACTTGTTTTGAGAATTAGAGCTCGAAAGAATATAATTTTCTTAACAAGTATTCAAGGGTAAGCTTCAGAGCATTGTAAGTCCGAGAGGAGAAGAGTGAAATTCATCTAATAGGGATGAAATGCATTTTGATGAATCTTACTTGCTAGGAACATATAATATTAGCAATCAACAACTATTTGTAGAGAATCCAGGAGTGAAGTAAATGTCACGAGGAACACAATCCTAATTTCATTAAATCAATTACTAATATCTTGGAACTATTGTTTTCTTTTGTTGACTGTTAATCTTAACTATAAAAAAATTGGTTACTTGACTTTAAACAACCCAATATTTACTTTTCGCAATTTACTCTTTTCGAAAATATTAACCACAACTGAATATAAGCATTAGTAAGGTTATTTCTGCTGTAAATTCCCTGTGGGATAGAACACAACTCCAGTTGAGTTCTATAATTGACTGTGACCATTTATACTTCTTATTTGAGGTGTAAGTTTGGACTTATCAAATATTTGCGCTGTTGCTGAGGAATTTCAGTTCAGAAATACTCTACTAGCTATTACTTCTGTTGGAGGTGTATTTCCTAATTTTACTTCTTGTTTCTTGTCTGTGTCATTTACAGGTAAGTTCACTAGTGCATGCCAAACACAAGAAGTAAGGAAGACCTTTGATTCCTTATGATCCCGAGCTAAGAAAAACTATAAGGAAGATGGTGAATGCACCACAACTTGAAGCCCAGAGGCAGAGACTGAGACAAGATGCTGAGGCCAATGCTAGAGGTGCTCAACATAATGCTAATGAAACGAACATGGTGATTGAGGATAATGAAGGGGTAGAAGAGATAGCGCCTCCTCAACACCAACCACTAGCTCCAAGAGGTCAAGTCCAACAACCGGTGCATATGGCATTTGAAGAAGATGACCTGGAGCTACTGGAGCTATAGTACTACTAGTGCTACCTCCAAGAATGAAGTTCACCATTACTAGGACCATGATCCAACTGCTAATCCTGAAAGGGATGTTTAGAGAAACTGCTGGTGAAGTCACAAACAAGCATTTGATGAACTTCGTTGCAATTTCCAAGTCAACTTAGATTCCTAGAGCTAGTGAAACTACGATGAGACTAAGGTTGTTCCCTTTGTCTCTAGCTGGTGAAGAAACAAACTGGGTGAATGAGTTGCCGCACAACTCCATCAGAACTTGGGCAGAGTTGAGAGAGATTTTCATGGAGAGGTTCTTCCCAGAAACAAAAGAGCTGTAGATGAAGGATGAGATAGGTTCTCATAAGCAGCTACTAGGTGAAGCAATGCATGACACATGGTTGAGGTTTAGCCAAAAGCTAAAGAAGTTCCCAAATGATGGCCTCACTGATAGGCACTTGAAGCAGGTATTTTACAGGTCATTAAACTTTGTAACTAAACCAGTTGTGGATGCAGTATGTGGTGGATGGTTCATGAGCAAACCATTCCCTGAGATTATGGTTATCATGAATGAAGTATCAAAGAACAACAGAGCATGGCACACAAGAGATGCAGATGTTAGAGACCTTGGGTTCACCTTTCAACTCTCAGCTGAGCAGAGAAAGAGAGAAGAAGAACGGGACCAAGATATGGCCCACATGAAAACACAAATGGACCTCATCACGAAACATCTCACTGCTGGTCAAGAAAAGGTAAATGCAATGGGTGCAACAAGCAGGTATAAAGAGAAGTATCACGACCCAAGGTACCCCCTAGACGTGACATGGCATACAAGACCCCAAGAGGCCTCATACGAGCCACTTAGCATGCATCGTACAAGGTAATAGCAATTTAAGAGTTCAAAAACCAATTTATTATCAAATGAGTTTAAGGAAATATTGGAAGTCTACATATATTCTCAAAAGCCATCTAACATAGGAAATGAAAAAACATTGGGATGTAACCCATACAAAGTCTTTCAAAGAAAGTAAATGTGGCTACGTCCTATAATATATGAGGACTCACCAAATTCTTCAAGATCTCTACTATCACGAACTAGCCACGAGAAAATGGGGATGAGCTAGATCCTACACTTATAAGAAAATGTAGGCAAGAGTATGAGTTAGTACAAGAATGTACCAACTATGACAACCATGCATAAAAAAGTCTAAACATGCAAAAAGGGACATTTTCATATCATGCAATGATCAAGCTAAACTATGAAAAAAAAGTTAGAAATCATAAGTTGTAAATCATGATCAATGCAAGCTAAACATCTTTACCTTACTTGAGAAATACCTTAAAAGTCACTTTAGTTCATTATTATGGGAAGTAGCCTTAACCAACATGTAAGACCATGTGAGCTATCAACATGGAATCCGGTGTCCTCCCAACACCGATAGGGCAATCCTACTTTCCAAGGTAGGACCCTTAAACTTCTAGCTTACGTGGATCCACTAGCTAATGTATATCTAGACAATCATCCTATGGTGGCACATAGTTTAGGGATAAAGAGATTGCTACTAGAAGCCCGGCCTCTACATACGGGAGAGCTTCCATCTCAATATCCTCTCGGTGCTAAGCATAAATCCCACGGAATTTTGTCATAATTCTTATTCATCTTATTATCCATGGAAAGGTAAAACTAGAGTTACCAATCCAAGCTAAGGTTCATTAGTATTGACGTTTCATCTTCCATGGACTTGTCCAAGCTAACATCATTTAGAATAGCTCCTTGAATGTTGATTCAACTTTAGTTGAGAAAACCTTTCAACATGTTATGAATCCTTTATGTGAGAAAAATCCTTTCTCATTTATAGTTAGAGTAATATGTGAGAAACCCTTTCACAACTCAACAACAACATTGTTGCTTCCAATTGCACACCCAAGTGTACCTGGTCGCAGAAGTAATAAATGGCTTTTTTAGAACCGAGTTGTCGTACACAAGGGACTTATGATCAATGTATATCAATTCAATTAAATCTAAAGTTAAGGAACGTATTATCAATATGAGATGGTTTTTATAACTACTTCTAAGAATAATTTAATTAATAAACTAACTAACAAGGATAACCATAATTTCGGTGTTTTAATCAATTAATGGACAATTCCAAGGCTGCAGCATGCTTTGGGTTTCATGTATCACATCTCATGCAAAGAATCAATTTTAGTTAACACATTACTGATTTACAGGGTTAATTTTATGATCATGATCTCTCGACCTCTAATCGCCTACTCCAACTAGCTGTCTAACTACATCATTGAGCGGGGATAGGCAGTCCTAATTGGCAAGCATTTATATTTCATCCTGTTTCGTAACCAAGCAAGGTGTTCGTCCGGGTGTCACTCCTAAACACGAATCTAATCAAAGTTATAACAAGCTCTTTACATTCTCTGGTCTATCTATCTCTTCATCTCTCGAGTCCAAGAATAGACAACAGATTTATTTCTATGGTGGCCTAGCATGAAATACTAAAACAAGAATGTAAAAGTAATGTATATGATAACCAATAATAAATTAAAAAACAATCGATGTTCAACAATTACCATTGCTACAGCTCCAGAACAAAGGCGTTTAGCCACACATAATATTCATAAACTAAAAAATAATAAGTTTCATAAAATTCAAACCTAAAGAAGAAGTAGAGAATTGAAACCAAAGATGAATTGTAATCCCTTGCTCTTGCACACCAGAAATATAGCTCCCCTAAATAATTATTTCTATGGACTATTTATAGATGTAGAAAACCCTGAATAAAATAATTGAGTCCAAAATAAATTAGGAACCAAAAACCAAAACGGAATTGGATTCCTACGTGAACAGTAACCGCCTCAACAATTTTCTTCTGGCATCGTCTTTCATCAATTGGCAGATGGCTTCAGGAGTTGCCACGTGTCCAATGTGCTACTTCAATTGAAGTTGGCCGACTGCACTTTATACATTTATATATTATTATATTCAATTTAATCCATTAAGCTGCCTACTTGATTTTCCTTCTATAATCTTCCATATTTAATTCGTTTTAGCTCCAAACTTCTTCAACTTCACACCAATTTAATCCTACAAATAAAATACACTATTTAGCACAATCCAGAAAATTCATACTCAAAAAGAAAAAAGATAAATAATAAATATGAGGCAATTAATGATAAGAAAATATATTTTTTGCCTCAGATCAACACCTAACACTTAAACTTTTGTTCGTCCTCCAGCAAACATTAAAGCTCATCTCAAAAATCATACTAGGAAGCCATCACTTTGGTTGATACAAACAATTAGGCCTTATTCAAATTTCAACACTTCAAGTACACTTCTCAATCATTATGTAAGACATCCAAATAAACAACAAACCTCTAACCTCCTAACCTCAAGGAAGGACTCTGAACTCATCAAATTTAAGCTTGCCCACCTACTCTCATCAAACAAAGTTAATAACATCACCTATCTATCATGAAACAAGTGCCCTCACAAGAAGAAATAGTCTACAAACTCAATTCAAAAGATTGAATATAAATTAAGGACTTAGCATTAAAAACAACTCTCACACTCACAAATAAAATTCTCATGTATGCACAAAGAACCATAAGCTTGCCCATTATGTACATCTCCACTAATTAAGCATGCTTGAATAGAATCAAATAGGACTTTAACGGGTTGTAATGTAGGCTGGGGGACGGGTAGGAAAACTATATAATAGTGACTTACACTTCCCTAAGCACTTTGCAATTTTAGACTTCATCACCCATTATTTTCTTCTCTTTCTTTTCAGCCCTCTCTTCAACAATTATTTCACAAGTAATTCTCATCATCTCAAGAATGCTTCAATCATTTTTTTTCCACAATAATTAAATTTTTTTCTTTTTTTTTTCTTTTTCTTCTCCCTTTTTTTTTCTTTTTCATGTCACATTCTTTCGAAGAGGGCTTTTTCATCACGTTGTAGCTATCATTGATTTTGTTTTCTTACAACCATCACTTTTTTTCTTCCAGCTATAGCAATTATAATCAGTCTATGCTACAGTGCTCAAGGAAGCAAGGTGCAAAAACTAGGGATTCAACAAAATAATTAAGGGCAAAATATGGCTACCAACAAAAGACTACAGGCTCAAAAAGGCTAACTAGTGATATAATATCTGAAAAGGCTAAAATTTACAAGACAAATCAAAGAAAGCCTATTATCATCTCCCAAACAAAGCAACACTTTTTATTCCGCTTCAATAATATGCAGGGCAAGTTCTAGACTAAGATGCAAAACATGGAATAAACAAATTCTCACCAAACATGGCACAAGTATCAATCAAGAAGGATCAACTCCACTTCTAAGAGAGACAAGATCATAACAAACTACAAAATAAAATAAGCTATTTACAAAGTCACAACCATGAACCTCGGTGTCAAAGAGTCTGCAATGTCATTAGCAATAAAGCATTCACAAGAAAGTATTACTCGAAATTAGGCCTAAATATCTAGTATCACACAACTCAAAGGGGTCTTTTCTTTTCTCTAAAAAAATAAATAAATTAAAACATTAAAAATTTACTCCCTATCGGTTCAAAGGGACTATCCTCAGGAAAAGTACCGAAAACAAAAGCCGAGGAACCCACCTAAAAATACAAAAAGACTCGATAAAGCAGTATAAACTAGGAATTCATTCCTCCACCCCACACTTAAAAAGATGTTATGTCCCCAAAGCATCAAATAAAATTTAAAACAAGGGTTAGGAAAACTCCCTGAGGCCTCTAGGCCTAGCTAGTAACATGTTCTCTTAATTTTTATCAAGGGTCGTACCCCACCCTTAAAGTCAAACGTACTCCTTAGCTCCAAATTCTTGGGTACTCAGACTTCCCCTAATCTGCAAAAACAAGACCAAAAGAGAAAAAAAAATAATAAGAAGCTACACTACTAATTGGGTTGCCTCCCAATAAGCACCTATTTTAACGTCGCGGCTCGACTCAGCTTGGATCATTCATCATTTAGCTCAAGAGCTTCACGATCCTGATCCGTATCCTTTCCATAATAATGTTTGACCCTTTACCCATTCACCAAGAACAAGGGGCCAGTTTTGTCTCTAAGCTCTACCGCGCCATGTTGAGTAATCCTCACCACTTCAAAGGGTCCACTCCATTTAGATCTTAGTTTTCTAGGGAACAACCGAAGTCTAGAGTTAAAAAGTAATACCTTTTGCCCCGGAGTGAAAGTAAGAGGGATTATGTGCTTATCATGCCATCTCTTGAATGTGGCAGGAGCATTGCAACGCCCAAATGGCATGCGTTTGAACGCATACGTCCATAGGGACATGTGAATGTAGTCTTCTCTTGATCCTTAGGTGCGATCAAAATTTGATTATATCCAGAATACCCATCCAAGAAGCAATAATACTTCTGTCCTGCTAAACGGTCAAGCAATTGATCAATAAAAGGGACAGGGTAGTGGTCCTTTCTTGTGGCATCATTTAATTTCCGGTAATACATGCAAATTCTCCATCTGGTGACAGTTCTTGTAGGGATCAACTCATTCTTGTCATTCTTCACTACTGTCATACCTCCTTTCTTAGGTAAACATTGCATAGGACTTACCCATTTGCTGTCAGAGATAGGATACACAATTCTTGCATCTAACCACTTGATCACTTATTTCTTCACGACCTCCTTCATCAAAGGATTTAGCCAGCGTTGGTGTTGCGCACTCGATTTATGGTCGTCCTCCATGTAAATTCGGTGCATGCATAAGGCCGGATTAATTCCATGAATATCCGACATTTGCCAGTCTATTGCTTTCTTCCTTTTCTTTAATATCTCCAAAGCCGCATCAACCTGTGCTGCAGACAAATGCGCAGAAAGTATAACAGGTAAAGTTTCATTAGAGCCAAGATATGCATACCTCAAGTGTGACGGCAGAGATTTTAACTCCAACTTTGGTGCTTCTTCAATCAAGGGTTTGGGAGGAGGTCCCAACACCCGCTCTAATGGTTCCACTACCCTGGTCGTGAACCAATCATCGCTACATTAAGACAAGTAGCCAGTTCTTGTGCATCTGCATCTCCATCTAGTCATTCCCCACCAAAACTCTTTCCAAGGGATCCTCGAGAGTTATGCAATGCGATTCTACGATGAGATCCACAACCGTAATGGCAGATAACTCTTCATAGACAAACGGCAGTTTCAGGGCGCGATAGACATCAAACACCTCCACCTTATCATGAGCTCTCATAGTCAACTGCCCAGCCGCTGCATCAATCAATGCTCGCCCTGTAGCTAAGAATGGTCGTCCCAAAATAAATGGAACTTCAGGATTAGGCTCGAAATTTAGGACAACAAAGTCTATAGGGAAGATCAGCGAACCCACTTGCACCAAGACATCTTCTACTACTCCTTCTGGCCTCGCCACGAACCTATTCGCTAGTTGGAGGATAATTGTGGTTGGTTTTGGACTACCCAACCCAAGTTTCTTGTACACAGATGCCGGCATAAGGTTTATACTCGCACCCAAATCACACAAACCTCGGGCATGAACACTTTGACCAATGGTGATTTGCACTGTGAAGCTCCCCGGATCCTTTAACTTTTTGGGTAGTCTATTTTGGATTCGAGAACTGCACTCCTCAGTGAGCGCCACTGTTTCATACTCAGTCAATCTCCTTTTGTTAGCCACTATCTCCTTCACATACTTGGCGTACTTAGGAATTCCCTGCAAAACATCAACCAAAGGTAGATTAATATGAACTTGTTTAAGAAGAGACAGAAACTTACCGAAGCATTCTTCCTCTTTCTGGTTTTTGAAATTTTGTGGAAAAGGAGGGGGTGGTTTTACTTGAGGGATAACCCTCTCAACATTTGCATCTTGAACCACCGCTTCAGATTTCTTTTCTTCTCTCACTACCTCAGAACTTCTTTTCTTTGGAGGTAGTTCCTCCAGTTGTAATCCACTCCTTGTGCTCACCGCATTCAGTTGCCTTGGGTTAGGATCCGTGTCACCCGGAAAGCCCCCAGGTGGACGCACATTTACATCATTCGCCAATTGTGCGAACTGTTTTTCTATATTTTTCTGCGCCAACTGGGTGCTTCGCAACTCCTCTTCTAGTTTTCTATAATGTTCTTCATTTTTGGTGTTGATTTCTGTGCTTAGCTTTTGAAACAGCTCCTCATTAGTCATGCCTTCTTGCTTCGCACCTTGATTATTTTGCTACTGAAAATGTGGTTCATTACCTCGTGTTCAGTATTGGTTCTGCCCTTGCGCTTGATTTTGGTGTTGATTCTGATTTCCACCCCATGAGAAATTGGGGTGGTTCCTCCAGCTTGGGTTATAGGTGTTCCAATAATTCTGCGTGCCTTCACCTCTTTGGGCATTTCCCAGATATTTCATAGAGTTTGGGTTCGTACCGCAATAATCAGCCACATGGTCTCCGCTCCCACCAACTTCACATCATTCTTGCGGTTGGTGTACAACATTTACCTGTGCTTGTTGCTGCCCGACTGATAACTATTTTAATTGTGTGGTGAACATATATGCTAGGGCATCAAGCTTTGCATTTAGTGCAGTCGCTTGATCCACATCTAACATACCTGCAGTCTTCTGTGCTATGCTCCTTTGCGTATCACCATTCCAATACGGGTTGCTTTCAGACATTTTGTCCAAGAGCTCCACTAACTCATGATAGGTCTTCTGAAGAGCTTGCCTACCTGCTGTAGTATTCAATAGCACCATAGCATTATATTCAAGGCCTTCAAAAAAGGTATGAGCTAGTACCTCATTCGCCTGATAGTGATATGGACACGCAAGTAACATTTGTTTAAATCTATCCCAGGCTTGGTACATATTCTCTCCGCTTCTCTGCTTGAAACTCAATATTTCACTTCTCAGTTTTGCAATTCTGCCTGAGAGGAAGAATCGATTAAGGAACTTCTTTGCTAACTGATCCCAGGTGATGATAGAGTTGGGAGGCTCAGAGTCTAACCATCGCCTCGCTTCTCCCAAAAGTGAAAATGGTAACAAGGTCAATCGCATATAATCAGTTGATACCCCATGTGGAATATAAGTGCTGGTTATCTCCAAAAAACCTTTGAGGTGCACTTCCGGATCTTCATGGGGCAGGCCAGTGAATTGCCCTTTAGTATGGAGGAGATGCACCATGGATTGTTTCAACTCAAATCTTCCACCCGGCGGTGGTTTCCGTATGCTCGAGGTCATACTAGTGGTGAGTGGGACTGCCACATCATGAACTGGCCTCGTAGCTATTCCTACAGGTATCTCCATGTGTTCTCTTTCCACGTGTTCTCCACGATCGTCAACCGGGTTCTCCTCTCATTTTTTTGGGAGATCTAGTCCTAATTTCTGTTTTCTTCCAAGATTCACCAGCTTTCTTCATTGTCGAAAGGCTCATTCTTGTTCGTCGTCTAGTTCAACAGGATCACCTTTGCGAGCCAGACTTCAGATCCTAATTGCCTGTAATACAGAACGGCTAAGATCAAGTTGTTAGAACTTCGAATAATCACTAGTAGACTCAAAAGAATTAAATATAAAGTAATTTCTAAGTCCCTGGTAATGGCGCCAAAAACTTGTTGCTTCCAACTGTACTCGCAAGTGTACGTGGTCGCAAAAGTAATAAATGGCTCTTTTAGAACCGGGTTGTCATACCAAAGGGACTTATGATCAATGTATATCAATTCGATTAAATCTAAAGTTAAGGAACGTATTATCAATATGAGATGGTTTTTATAACTACTTCTAAGAACAATTTATTAATAAACTAACTAACAAGGATAACTATAATTTTTGTGTTTTAATCAATTAAGGGACAATTCAAGGGCTGCAGCATGCTTTGGGTTTCATGAATCACATCTCATGCAAATAATCAATTTTAATTATCACATTACTGATTTACAGGGTTAATTTTTTTATCATGATCTCTCGACCTCTAATCGCCTACTCCAACTAGCTGTCTAACTACATCGTTGAGTAGGGATATGCAGTTCTAATTGGCGAGCATTTATGTTTCATCCTGTTTCATAATCAAGCTAGGTGTTCGTCCGGGCGTCACTCCTAAACACGAATCTAATCAAAGTTAGAACAAGCTCTTTACATTCTCTGGTTTATCTATCTCTTCATCTCTCGAGTCCAAGAATATACAATAGATTTATTTCTATGGTGGCCTAGCATGAAATACTAAAACAAGAATGTAAAATTAATGTATATGATAACCAATAATCAATTAAAAAACAATCGATGTTCAACAATTACCCAACGTGATAGTATTTATAGATGACATTTTGATATATTCACGTGATGCCACAGAACATGTCAATCATCTAAGAGATGTTCTACAAACACTCAGAGAGCACAAACTATATGCTAAGTTTTCTAAATGTGAATTCTGGATGAACTCTGTGGCTTTTCTTGGTCATGTGGTCTCTAGTGAAGGCATAAGAATAGACTTCTAGAAGATTGAGGCTGTGAAGAGTTGGCCTCGGCCTAGTACACCGATGGAGGTGGGTAGTTTCTTGGGGCTAGCGGGATATTACCAAAAATTGGTAGAGGGCTTCTCCTGTATTTCTGCACCTTTGACAAAGTTGACACAGAAGGCAGTGAAATTCCAGTGGTCCGATGCTTGTGAAATACGCTTCCAAGATCTTAAAGATAGATTGACTAAGGTGCCATTATTGTCCTAACCAGAGGGTACAGAAGGGTATGTAGTTTATTCTTATGCTCTAGGAGTTGGCCTAGGGTTTTTCTTGATGCAGCATGGGAAGGTTATAGCATATGCTTCTCGGCAATTGAGCAAACATGAAAAAAATTACCCAACTCATGATTTAGAGCTCGCCGCAGTGGTATTTACACTTAGGATTTCGTGGCACTATTTGTATGGGGTACATGTTTATATATTTACAGATCATAAGAGTCCCCAATATCTCTTCAAGAAAAAATACTTGAATTTGAGGTAGAGAAGGTGGCTAGAGTTGTTGAAGGACTATGATGTGAGCATTCTCTACCACCCAGGCAAAGCTAACGTTGTGGCAGATGCTCTTAGTCCACTATCTATGAGCAGCCTAGTTCATTTACCACGTGTAAAAAATGAAGTAGTATGAGATGCTCACAAATTAGCCAGCCTGGGTGTTCGACTTCTACAATCCGAAGATTGAGGCGTACTCATACATAATACTGCATAATCATCATTAGTTGCATTTGTAAAAGAAAAATAGTATGATGATCCTATATTTTTGCAATATTGAGAAGGGAATCGAGAGCACCAAATTACAGCATTTGAGTTAGCAAGAGATGGCACCTTGAGATGCCAAGGCAGACTATGTGTTCCAGATACAGAAGCGTTGAGGCAGCAATTCATGGATGAAGCACACTACTCCCGATATTCAATTCATCTAGGCTCCACAAAGATGTATCACGACCTTAAGGAGGTCTACTGGTGGAATGACAGGAAAAGAAATATCGCGGAGTATGTGGCAAAATGCACCAATTGCCAACAAGTTAAAGCAGAACATTAGAGACCGGTGGCCTAGCTCAGACTATGGACATTCTAATATGGAAATAGGAGGTTATTAATATTGATTTCATTACAAGTTTGCCTTTCTCTTTTATGAGACATGATTCCATTTTGGTGAACATGATAAGTTGACAAAATCAGCCCACTTCTTGCCAGTTAAATTCAACAGTACAACCAAAGAGTATGCCAAGCTTTATATAAAAGAAGTTGTTCGCTTGCATGGGACTCCACTATCTATTATTTTAGATAGGGGTGCCCAATTTACGACACATTTCTGGAGATCATTCTAGAAGAGTTTAGGCACACAGGTGAACCTTAGCACTGCATTTCAGCCACAGACAGACAGCCAGGCCAAACACAGTATTCAAACACTCAAAGATATGTTGAGAGCATGCTTCAAAACTTTAAAGGAAATTGGGATTATCATATGCCCTTGATAGAATTTTCCTACAATAATAGTTTTCATGCCAGCATTGGCAAGGCTTCATTTGAAGCTCTTTATGGGCGTCAGTGCAAATCACCTATTAGTTGGTTTAAAGTTGGTGAAACACAAATATTATTACCCGGCCTCGCTCACCAAGCTGTTGAAAAAGTAAAGTTGATACAAGAGAGACTAAAGACTGCTCAGAGCCGATAGAAATTATATGCAGACGTACATTGTAGAGACATTGAGTTCCAGGTTGATGATTGGGTATTATTAAAGCTATCACCTATGAAGGGTGTTATGAGATTTGGTAGGAAAGGAAAGTTGAGCTCCAGGTATGTTGGGCCATACAAAGTTATACATAGAATTGGCCAGGTAGCTTATGAAGTGGACTTGCCTCGAGAGTTGGCGGTAGTACATCCAGTCTTCCATGTGTTGATGTTACTCAAATGTTTGGGGGATCCTACAAAGATTATTCCCATAGAACTTATAGAACTCTCAGACGACTTATCATTTGAGGAAGTCCCAGTTGCAATATTAGACCGACAAGTGAGGAAGTTGAGGACCAAAGACGTAGCATCAGTCAAGGTACTTTGGAGGAATCATAATGTGGAAGAAGCCACTTGGGAAGTAGAATCTAGCATGAGGGCCAAGTATCCCCACTTATTTCAGTAGCTGCCCAAAGGTTCTTAAAGTCACAACTCCTTCCATGTAAGTATCAGTTTTACCCGTACTTTGTAGTACTACTTTGTTATGTGTTATATGTTCAGGATGTTCCTCAAAGTTTAAATGTCCGTAGTATAAGGTAGGTTATATTATTTCATGAAGCTTCAACTGGCATAAGGCCAAGAAGAGCCTTGTGGATATTCGTTACATATTATTGTGTTGTGATGATCTATGGAGCAATGTGTCTGCATTCTGGTTAGCTAACAGGTTTTGGATAAATCTGTTTACAAAGGAAACTCTACCAATTTATTTATTTTTAAAAAAAGAGAGTTTGGGTCATCTTAAGGTACAAACTTCATTCGAGGGCGAATGATCCCAAGGAGGGGATAATGTAGTACCCCATAACTTAAAATACATTTGCTACACGTAAATACCTATGTATAGGTGTGATATTGAGGGAATATATCATTGAAAATGGTTAAGCATACAATGTAATCCTTATACTAAGTCACTTGGAGGGTTAAGAAAAAGTTTTAGGCCAAAGAGATCATTAAAGAAAATGTTCAAGTTTAAAGGTTCATTGTGGAGGAATACTACAAACGATCTAAATTATCAGCTGACTTTGAACGAGCATATCTCCTAATATATAATGAGTTAGAGTATTTAAAACCTATCAAATGAAAGGTATTTTAGTCTAGTTTTTAGAAAAACAAACCGCTCATTAATATGACTTCGGAGTAAAAAGTTTTGTTCATTCTATGACAGATGCACGCACTGTCCAATGACTGCGGGACATGTGGCACTTTAGAGAAAATCAGCCAAACTTATAGTTTTTATATTAGAACTTTGGGATTTCTTTAACCATATCCTCCAAAACTTTTAAGTACTGGTTTCAAGTTATTTCTTCAAGTTTTTCTCATCTTCAATCCTCCCAAGCTTAAGGTAAGTTGATTTCTTCAAGAATCAAGTGTCTTCCTCCCCATAGACTAATAGATATACTTAGCGAAGTGTTTCCTTGAAGGAAACGGGTGTTGTTCTTGAAATATAGAAAGGGCAGGGACTTGTTTTATTGGATATAAAGGTATGACTCCTCTTCTATCTCCTTATGTAGTATTCTAAGGATGCTTTAAGTATAATTTACGGGTAGGACTCACGGGATGGTGATAGGAAGCCGTGAGTCCATGTTTTACCCATTGTAGTTGATGTTCTTGGTGAGAAGGGAGTTTGTAAAGGTATGTGTTGGCTGTCTTTTTGACCAAATGAGGGGTGGATGGTATCATATTGGGGTAGTATGATGGTTATGATAGAATGGAAGGCTAGGTATAGAAAACACAACTCTTATAGTTCTTGATAGTTTGTCACTCACCAAGTGTTTGATGAAATGCCTAAATTGTTTAAGAATATGTGTAGCTCTTTATTTGAGCTCCTATTATTTTAGTTTATGGCAGTAGTTCTCTACCAACATAAACTATAGCTTATAAGGGAATTGGACGTTGTTGACAAAGAACTCATGCGCTGGTGTTCGGAAGCCATTAGTTTAACTTTATATGTTAATTGTGGATAATTAAAGGGGCTGGGTCGTTATCATTAAAGGATTGATGAGTAATATTGAGAATGTAAATAATTCATGACCTCACATGGAAAGTAGAGAAAGAGAAAAATGTGACGAAACGCAATTTATCTATAGTAGTTGTTGAGCTTGTCACTCGTGAACTATTGTGGTGTTTTCACCCTTGTTGTGCTTCTTTATGAGCCTCTTATAGTGCCCTTCTACTGTGTTATGTTATAGATAATGTTGTCAGAAAAGGAGTTTGGCGATACGATGTAGGATAGTAAGTCCAAAAGTAAGGTATGTAATGCTTAAACCTCCTTCGCCATTAAGGCATGACCCAAAGTCGCATTTCTTCTGATAAATGTCATAAGAGATTATATAATACCTGAAATCAAGTTATCCTATTTTGTAAACCCTCTCATGTTAGAGACCTAAACCTATAGAGTTATAGTACTCTTTTCTGGTCAAGGAAGTCATATGTGTCTTCAATATAAACTCTTGGAAGTTAGCGAGTGTATATGTTGCATAAATTTAAAGGAAGTAGTTGGCTATAGACTATTTGTAGATGCATAGGTCACAAGATATATGATTCTTAAGCTAAAGGAAGTAATCGCAAACGGTAGCATGAGCTTTTTGATTTATGAGTTAATTATTATAAGTCTTTACATGCAATTGAAATTATAGCCTACTCTGCAGCATGGGGTGGGTCTTTTTAGGGCCACTACATGCGATGATTTTTTGTACAAAGAATTCAAATAGATTCAGTTTGAGTTTCCCGTCGTGGATTCCCTTGACTAATACAGGCCTGCGGGTAGACCATACAGGAGCCCTAAGGGGTGTACCTTGATAGACCTCGCTACTTACACTTTGAGATTCCACGCATGGTCGTGACGATGGGCTACAATAGCCATACAGGGTTCATTGATCGCCGACACTAGGCCATCATGTGATTCCTGAAAATTAGTTTTACAAAGAGCAAAGAAGCTATGTAACAAATTAAAGATTTCACTTAGGCAAATTATAGGAATTATATATGTGTAAAAGAATAAGCCAAGAAAGGTTAGGTGAGGACCCTTGACATTTGTCACAAATTCTAGTTTTAGATTATGAAGCATGCATACATATGCTTAGATTTGCCTATCTTGAAGTTTGATGCATTTCAGCATTCTTATATGTCTACTTGTTATTCAGTCTGCTTTACATACCAGCATATGTTTTATATGTACTGACATCCATATTTTTGTGGCGCTGCATTTCAATCAATACATGCTCAGGTACTCAGGACAACAAACATTTCCAGTAGACCAGAGACTTCTAGTTTAGTAGTTGGTAAGCTCAACCTCTACTTGGAGCTATCAGATATTATGTTTTTCTATATATGTTCATATGTTAGAATGGATATGTCAAGGCCCTGTCCTGACTACTTATCAGATTCTCACATGTATACTCTTTAGAGGCTTCTTAGACTTAGTTTTGTGTTCGTTGTAATGTAGCTAGTAGTCCCTTTTGTTTTCTATGTTTTAGTATGTGTCTTGTTATATATTCCACTACTTATGAGTCTACAGCTTTGGCATGTGTTTAGTTCATATACTTAGTAAGTGCTTGTCTAAACCCTTGGTATCCGCCGATTTCTAGTTGGGGGCGTGAAAAATTGATAACCAAAGCTTTATATTAAGTTGGTGGTATCATCCACCCAATTGTTCTTACTATTATAAATAAGCTAAATTAAAGTCCGAATTTCTTGATAAGGAATTCTCCACGATACACCATTCCCTATGGGATTCGACCCCGACTCTTTGTTGGATTTTTATTGAAGATAATCGCTCACTCTTTTAATTGATTTTGGAGTGTGATTTGAGCGTTATCAAAAATGGCGCCGCTGTTGGGGAATGGTAGTTGAGAATTCTAATTGAGAAATTAGATTTTAATTTTATTTAGTTGTAGTAGATTTGTTGTTTGGTGTTGTTGTTGGCTGATTTGTAGGTTTACAAAAAGAGTGACCATGGGTGTCATGACCTAAAGTATCCCCTAGACATGACATGGCGTACAAGACCCCAAAAGGCCCTATACAAGCCACTTAGCATACATCATATAAGATAATAGTAAGTAAGAAGTTCAAAGACAATTTCATATCAAAAGATCGGGAGACTAAACATAGTCTCAAAGCCATCTTATACATGAATGGAATGAAAGTGGGACGTAATCCATACAAGTCTTTAAATGAAAATGACATGAAAGATAAATGTGGCTATATCCTCAAACATATGAGGACTCACCAAAGCTTCAAAGTTTCTATCACAACGAACTAGCCATGGGAGGATGGAGATGAGTCGGATCCTACACTTAGGAGAAAAATGTAGGCAAGAGTATGTGTTAGTACAAAAATGTACCAAGTATGATAACTATGCATATAGGTTATAAAATCATGAAAAAAGGGCTATACATAAGATACAATGACCAATTTAAATCATATGATGACATGATAGAAAGCGTGAGAAAAAGCCATGGTCAATGCAAGGAAATCATCTTAAAACAACATATGCTTAAAAGCCTTTAGAAAGTAACCTTAGTTCGTTATTGTGGGAAGTAAGCCTTAACCGACATAGACCATGTGAGCTATAACATTGAATCCGGTGTCTACCCCACACCAAAATGAGGTGTCCTTACTTGCAAAGGTAAGAACCATAGATTCTAGCTTAGGTGAATCTACTAGCTAATGTCTATCTAAGACAAACCTATGGTGGCACATAGTTATGGGATAAGGAGATTACTACTAAAAACTTGGCCTCTACTAATGAGAGAGCTTCCATCTCAATATCCACTCGATGTTAAGCATCATAATTCCCACGGATTAATCATCATTCATAGCTTATGTTATCACTATTAGAAACACGGGTAATCGCCTCTTGTCCCTTCATTAGAATAGCTCCTTAATCTTTGATTCAAAGTTTAGTTGAGAAAACCTTTCAACCCTTATGAATCCTTCATGTGAGAAAAGTCCTTTCACAAATCATTAACAACAACATTTATGCTTCAATCTCAAAGCAAATCTCAAATCATCATAATTTCATAAATTAAACATGCATATCTTCATAGAATCATAGCTTGAAAACCATAAATCATGCATGGTCTCATATAATTTCATCTTAAAATTCATTGAATTAACTCAATTCATGCATAATAAACATAATTCAATTAATTAGATTATATTTGAAGGAACCCATAAGATAGAGGAAAACCCTAATTTCAATTGGAAAATTCTAGCTTTGCAAATTGGAGAATTTAGGAATCCTATGGAGGAAAGGACTCCATAGGTGAAAGCTATCATACCTTCATGCCAAAATCTTGAAATCAATGGTGAACTTAGGAGACTTGAATGAAAACCCTAGAACCTTCTTCTTCTCCAACCTTCTAGAGAGAGAAATATTTTGGGGAAAGACTTTGGAGGGAATTTTGGGAGAAGTTGAAAAGTGATTAGGAAGGATAGAATTTAGGCTTAGAAGCCTTATATAGGGGCTAGGATTAGGGCTTAACCGACTTAGATTAGGAATAGATCATTTAGGGAAAAGACAAAAAAGCCCTTAAAATTAACTGCCGGATCCCGACCTACGGTTGCAACCTACGATTCGTAGGTCAAACTATGGACCATCCTGTGCAACCGTCGATGGATTCAGAAGCTGAGAATTTTTTTCTTCGAACAATGGTTTCCATGTACGGTCCGTTGGTCCACTTATGGACTGTACGTACTAGCCGTAGGTCCCAACATAGACCCTCAAAATTTCACTTACTATGGGGATGACCTACGAGACCTTACCTAGGACTCGTTCATGGAATGATGGGCCATCCTGTCAAACCATCAATGGAATCCTTAAATTTGACATTTTCAAAAATTCATCTTGCTACCTACGGTTCCCACCTACAGCCCGTAGGTGGCTTCCGTTGGTACTGGCACCAAACCTGAAAACTAGAAATTCCATCTTTTCGAATCTGAGGTGTTACAATATCTCCCCCTTGGGAACATTCATCCTCGAATGAGAATCAAAACATCATAATGAGGATAGGAACTAAACAAAACAGCCCAATATGAATGCAATCACATAGACACACATATCCGAGGAGGAAACAACAACTCCAAGCTAAGGCATGTTCAAAACATCATCTCATAAAGTCTATATGCAACATATACTCAAATACACATAAACATGAGGAAATCAATCAAGTTAACTCATTTTCTCAAAATAACGCTTTTCATGAACATGCATAAATAAGGAATCATGGGAATATCTAAGAGACGTGAGACCAAAAAGAGTGAACCATGATGAACTAAATACCTCAAGCTAGAGTAGGGACAAAGGGAAAGAGATGAGGATAACGTGACATCATATCGGCCTCGGCCTCTCAAGTAGCACCCTCAACTAACTGATTCCTTCAAAGAACCTTAACGGAAGCAACTTCTTTATTTCTCAACTTCCGAACTTGCCGGTCTAAAATCTCAATAGGAACCTCTTCATAAAAAAGAATTTCTTTCACACCAAGAATTTCCAATGGCACTATAGATGCCAGATCACCAACACACTTCTTCTATAAGGAGACATGGAAAACCGGATGAATCGATGCCAAATCATTAGGCAAGCAAAGTTCATAAGCAACCTTGCCAATTCGCCTCAAAATTTGATATGGCCCTATATAATAGGGGCTAAGCTTCCCTTTCTTCCAAAACCTCATTACACCCTTCATGGGTGAGATTTTCAAGAAGATCCAATCATTAGCATCAAATTCTAGATCTCTCCTTCTAACATCGGCATAGGACTTTTGTTGACTTTCAGCCTTTTTCAACCTTTCTCTAATAAGCCTAACTTTCTCCATAGCCTCATGTACTAACTCGGGACCTATCAAAGAAGCTTCGGTCACTTCGAACCAACCTATAAGAGATATACACCTCCTACCATAAAGAGCCTCGAATGGAGCCATGCCAATACTGGAATGATAGCTATTATTGTATGCAAACTCAATCAAAGGAAAATGATCATCCCAATTACCCTTGAAGTCAATCACACAAGCTCTCAACTTATCTTCCAAAGTGTTGATAGTACGTTCCGCTTGCCCATCAGTTTGAAGATAAAGGCCGTACTAAGCTTAACACGGGTACCAAGGCCTCTTTGGAAAGATTTCCAAAATTGAGAAGTAAATTGTGTACCACGATCGGATATAATGGACAGGGGCACTCCATGCAACCTAACCATTTCCCTTGGGTACTACTTAGCACAGTCTTTGACAGAATAAGAAACCTTGATGGGAATGAAATGAGCCGACTTCGTTATACGATCTACAATAGCCCAAATCGAGTCATGTTGTCACCGAGTACGTGGTAAACTAACAATGAATGACATATTCAAATCTTCCCACCTCCAAGTAGGAATACTAATCTCTTGGGACAAACCTTTCGGCTTTTGAGGCTCTACCTTCACTTGTTGACAATTAGAACACTTAGCCATGAATTCCGCAATGTCCTTCTTCATGCCATTCAACCAATAGACCTCCCGCAAGTCACGTTATATCTTGGTCGCTCCCTGGTGAATTGAATATTGGGAACTATGGGCTTCCGATAAGATCTGCTCCCTTAAGCTATCAACATTCGGAACACATAAATGACCTTGATATCGAAGTACACCATCTCCTCCTTGGGATAAAGCCTCAACGGACTTGTTAAGCACTGCTTCCTTCAACTCCATCAGAATTGGATCAAGATCTTGCTTTGCTTTCACATCCGACACAAAGGACGATTCTAAACCATTATGAACAACAACACCAACTTCACCAGAATCAATCAACCGAACACCCAATCGGGCCAATCTATGAACATCTCGAACCAATTCCTTCTTACTATCCTCAACATGGGTAACACTACATATGGATAACCGATTAAGGGCATCCGCCACCACATTCGCCTTGCCGGGATGATAGATGACACTCATGTCATAGTCCTTTAGTAATTCAAGCCACCTCCTTTGGCGAAGATTCAAATCCTTTTGCTTGAACACATATTGTAAGCTCTTATGGCCAGTGAAGACATCGACATGGACACCATACAAGTAATGCCTCCAAATCTTTAGAGCAAACACAACCGCCGCTATTTCCAGTTCATGGGTAGGATAGTTCTTTTCATTAATCTTAAGTTACCTTGAAGCATAAGCAATGACTTTCCCTTTCTACATAAGGACAGATCCTAACCCAATTCTTGAGGAATCACAATAAACCACAAACCCATCGGACCCTTCTGGTAGAATTAACACCGGTGTGGAGGTGAGTCTATCTTTCAATTCTTGGAAGCTCTCCTCACATGCTTCAGACCATAAAAACTTAACTTTCTTTTGGGTCAATGCCGTCAATGGAGAGGCAATTGAAGAACCCCTCAACAAACCTTCTATAGTAACTAGCAAAACCCAAGAAACTTCAAATATCTGAAGGGGATAGAGGTCTTGGCCAACTCTTCACCACATCCGTCTTCTTAGGATCTACCTTAATAACCTCACTAGAAACAATGTGACCAAGAAAAACCACAGAACTCAACAAAAACTCACATTTACTAAACTTTGCAAAGTGTTGTTGATCCTTAAGGACTTGCAACACAATCCTCAAATGATCGGTATGCTCACCCTCACTCCTTGAGTAAATCAAAATGTCATCGATGAATACAATCACAAACATATCTAGGTATTGTCTATAAACCTTATTCATCAAATCCATAAATGCAGCCGGAGCATTTGTTAAGCCAAACGACATTACTAGGAATTCATAATGGCCATATCTAGTCCAAAAAGTTGTCTTTGGGATGTCATCTTCCTTCACCCTCAACTAGTGATAGCCCTATAACACCCCGGATTCTAAAAGAATGAAAAATTTTGAAGTTTGAAAAGTTTGGTAACCCACAACTTGACCTACCATTCATTGGTTGACCTACCAACCATAGATCAAATGTGGGAAGGAGTCGTAGGTCTTATTGGTTGGGGGGAGAAAATTGATTAAATTTTTGGGCTTAGACAGAATGACCTATGGTTTGTCACCTACGGGCGTAGGTTGACCTACCAACCGTAGGTCAAGTCATTGGTGAGGTGGTTCCGAAAATAATTTTTAGGGATTCATTGTTCTTTTCACCCAATGACTTATTTACTAATCTAGGTCGGTTCCCTTCAACTCCTAACACTATATAAACCATCTTAAGCCTAAAATCTACCCTTTTCCCTAATCAGTTTCCAATTACTCTCAAAACCTCTCCCAAATATTTCTCTCTCTAGAAGTTTGAAGAAGAAGAAGAAGAAAAAGAACCTAGGGTTTCAAGATCAAGCCTCCTAATCCTCCATTGATTTCAAGCTTTTGGCATTGAGGTATGATGATCTTTATCTATGGAGTCCTTTCCTCCATAGAGTCCCTAAAATTCTCTATTTTACAAGTTAGAAATTTTCCATTGAAGTTAGGGCTTTTCTTCTATGTGATTGATTCTTCTCAATATTGATTTAATTGATTGTTTTATGAACTATGAAGCATTAATTGAGTTGAATTTCATGAATTAAGATGAATCCCCATGAACCCATGTGATTTCCCCAATTTTGAAATTTGGTTTGTTGATGGGTTGAATTGTGAAGAAGATGAATTTTATGAAGTTTATATGAACCTATGCATGATTTACGATTTCTAAAAGCTATGATTTCATGATGAATTATGAATGATCAAAAGATGGGTTTTAGGAAAGGATGCATGTTCCATGATGAAAATTATGATGATTTATGAATTTCTTTGAGATTCAAGCATTAATGATGTTGTTGTTGAGTTGTGAAAGGATTTCTCACATATTACTCAAACTATGAATGTGAAAAGATTTTTCTCACATAAAGGATTCATGACTTGTTGAAAGGTTTTCTCAACTAAAGTTGAATCAAAGATAAATGAGCTATACTAAATGATGTAATCTTGGATTGGTAACTATAGTTGTACCTTTTCATGGATAATAAGATAAATTATGATATATGACTATTCCGTGGGATTTATGCTTAGCACAGAGAGGATATTGAGATGGAAGCTCTCCCGTAGTAGAGGCCGGGTTACTAGTGGAAGCTCTCCCGTAGTAGAGGCCGGGTTTTCAAAAGTAATCTCTTGTCCCATAAACTATGTGCCACCATAGGATGATTGTCTAGATAGACATTAGCTAGTGGATCCACGTAAGCTAGAAGCTTATGGTCTTATCTTGGCAAGTAGGACACCTCTTTTTGGCAAGGGGCAGACACCAGATTCTGTGTTGGTAGCTCACATGGTCTTACATGTCGATTAAGGCTACTTACCACAATAATGAATTAAAGTGACTTTTAAGGTATTTCTCAAGTAAAGTAAAAATGTTTAGCTTGCATTGATCATGGTTATAACTTATGATTTCTAACCCTTTTTTTTTCATGATTTAGCTTGATCGTTGTATGATTATGAAAATTTCCCTTTTTGCATGAATAAATGTTTTATGCATGGTTATCATACTTGGTACATATTTGTACGAGCGCATACTCTTGCCTTCATTTTCTTATAAGTGTAGGGTCCTGCTCATACCCATTTTCTCGTGGCTAGTTCGTGATAGTAGAGATCATTGAAGAATTTGGTGAGTCCTCATATGTTCGAGGAAGTAGCCACATTTACTTTTATGTAATTTATTTGCTTTTGAAGACTTTAGATAGGTTACATCCCAATGTTCTTTCATTCCGATGTTAGATGGCTTTTGAGACTATATGTAGACTTCCGCTATTGCTTAAACTCTTTTGTAATTTTAAATTGCTATTATCTTGTATGATGCATTCTAAGTGTCTTGTATGAGGCATCTCGGGGTCTTGTACACCATGTCACATCTTGGGGGTACTTTGGGTCGTGACAAGCCTGACCGAAGGTAAATGTTTGAAAAGTAACTCAATCCTTGAAGTTGATCAAACAAATCATCTATCCTTGGGAAAGGATACTTATTTTTAATAGTAATCTTATTCAATTGTCGATAATCAATACACATGCGAAGCGGACCATCCTTCTTTCAAACAAATAATACTGGGCACCCCATGGAGAGATACTTGGTCGGATGAAGCCCTTATCCAATAAGTCTTTTAATTGTTCCTTCAATTTCTTAAGTTCTGTCGGAGCCATTCTATAAGGAGGAGTAGAGATAGGTTGCGTATCTGGGAGAAGGTCAATACTGAAGTCTATTTCCCTTTCGGGAGGAACACCGGGTAGATCATCGGGAAACACTTCCAGAAACTCATTTACAATGGGGACCGACCCAAAGATAGGGTTTTCAGAATCCATATCCCTAACCCGAATAAGGTGGTACATGCAACCCTTACAAATAATCTTCCTAATTTTAAAACAAGAAACTAATCGACTCTTAAGCATAGAATTTCCCTCTTTCCACTCTAGGATAGGCTCATTTGGAAACTGAAACTTGACAACTCGAGTTCTACAATCAATAGAAGCATAACATGAATGCAACAAATCCATCCCAAGAATAACATCAAAATCTAACGTATCAAGCTCTACAAGATCAATATGAGTGACTCTATGGGATAAGGAGACGGGACAATTCCTATAGACTCTCTTAGCCACGATAGATTCACCAATAGGAGTAGAGATAGAGAAAGAATCGAACAATACATCCGGAAGAACATCAAACCTCATAGCCACATATGGCATCACAAAAGACAAGGTAGCACCAGGATCTAGCAAAGCATAAACATCAAGATTAAAGACTTTCAACATTTCGATAACCACATCGGGAGAACCCTCTTGATCATGTCGAGTTTGGAGTGCATAGCACCGGTTTTTCTTTGGGACATTTGAACCCGAACCACTAGGTGGAGCTTTTCTACCTTCTCTTCCCTTAGTCCCAAGTGATGGAAAATCCCTTATCTTATGACCACACATACAACAACTGAAGCAACCATTCGTATCGGCTAAGCATCTAGTCTCATGCTTCTTGCCACATTTAGCACAAATAGTTGATAAAGATCCACCACCATTTCCTCCTTGAGGCTTAGGGTTAGACACCCTATCTTTGTTGAATCTAGAGGGAGCATTGGATGAACCTTGACCGAAAAATCATTGTCAAAACTTAGGATGACCATACCCATCGGACCTTGAGCGTGAAAAGTCACAATCACCGTTATTTGCCCTCTTTGTTTCCCTAGAATTTTCTGTAAGTTTCTCCTCTTCTATTTGTTGAGCATGAACCGTTAGACGAGAAATGTCCATATCATTTATAAGCATGGGGGTGCAACATTCTTTGACTACCATTTTGGACACTCCCAATACAAACTTACTCATCCTTGCCCTTAGATCGACAACTATAGTAGGAGCATACCTAGACAACTGTGACAATTTCAAGGCATACTCTTTCAGACTCATGCTTCCTGGATGAAGGTTAAGAAACTCAAGAACCCTTGCCTCCCACATCTCAAAGGGAAAGAACCTATGCAGGAAAGAAACCTTAAACTTCTCCCAATCAAGAGGACCCACATCAACCGCCCTCTCACTCTTCCATTGCTCAAACCACACTTGATCTACACCGTTGAGTTGATAAGTGGCCAACTCCGCCTTTTCCACCGAGGTTACACCCATGATCATTAGCTCCTTATACACCTCATCAATGAATTCTTGAGGATCTTCCTCAACCTTAGACCCATGAAACTCCAGAGGGTTCATCCTAGTGAAGTCCCTCACTCTAGATGCTGCCGTACCCACATTTGGATTCACGGGGACAATAGCCTCCTTATTGGCTCTAGTCGTCATGGCTTGGGCCAACACTTGAAAAGCAGCCCTAAACTCCGCAATAGTCACTTGCTTGGCCAAAGGGTCGACTGGAACTTGAGGAGCTCCTTGTTCCATATTCTCTCTCGCATTCCTCCTAGCATATGCCCTTCGAGTAGCCATATCCTAAAAAGCATCGGATAAGGATTAGGAGAGAGGCATATAAAGTTAAACTGTATCGCACGACTTTAGAGTGATGAAATAAGTAGAGTTTCGTAAACATTTTACAGCCTCTCATTCATAAGTGTGGCGCGCTTCACACCCATGAACAAGACTCTACTTGACATGGCTTATGAGACATCCTAGGACTTTTTCTAAAACCTATGCTCTGAATACCAAGTTTGTCATAGCCTAAAGTACCCCCTAGACGTGACATGGCATACAATACCCCAAAACTCCCTATACAAGCCACTTAGTAATGAGTGGTAGATTTGAATCATTTATAGCTTTGAGTGTGCCAAATTAGTGTTCTTAATGCCCATTTAGCACCTATAACTAATTTTAAATTGTTTGTGTGCAGTATGAAGGACTTGGAATGAGGCAAGGACAATATAATGCAAAAACAAATCAAAACGTTGCAAAAATTGATAGAACAAAAAGGCTGAGGCTCGCCAAAGGCAACTGGGCGAGTCGCTGAGTGAACAAAGCATCGCCTAAAGTTTTAGCAAAAAATGAGAAAATCTAGGTCAAGTCGGTGAGCTGAGGGACAAGACGATGAGTCACCGATCTAAATGGCGAGCTCGATGCACATCGCCTAAAGTTTCAGAATGAAATCAGTACTAAATTCAAGAATTGAAGGGCGAGATCAAGCAACTCGGCGCATCGTCAAGTGGAAGGGCGAGCCCGAACCTAAAATTCAAATCATGTGGAGTTTTTGGGAAAGTATAAATAGAATTTTTTGAATTGAATTGAGGGAGAGAGTGCTAGGGAGAAGAACTAGAAGTAAAACTCAAAAAGTACATTGCACTTTCGGGGATTTTGTGTACTATTCTTGTGATTTCTTGGGAATTGAACTTTGGGTAAAATTTTGGTTGGTTGTATTTGCTATTTGAAGACTTGGAAATCAATGGCTAATGTTTTTTGTAACTATCTCTTCATCATTACTATGATTGGCTAAAACCCCATTGCCGTAAGGGTGTGATTATGTGTTCAAATGGCTTATTAGCTTATGGGTCTTATGGATTGCTGAATTAAATGTTTAAATAGAATGGGTTCAGTTGATAATTCATGTTTTTATCTGATGAATTGAAGTTGTAAATTCAATTCTAGTCTATATCTCTTCGTATGCTTGTTGAAGATGCAATTGAGTGGAATTATTAACTGATAATTGTATGAGTTCTATCTTGTACTACTCAGCTTGTTAAAGTGGGTTTAATTAAGGTATATGATTGTGCTCAATTTGTATAGCCTGTTGCGGTTTGATAAAACCCAATTGAAAGAATGGTAGTTGGTTGCAAAATAACTACCATAGTCATAATCTTGCCTATCCATTATTTGAACACTCACACATTCCTAAGGTTCCAAAATTTTCATTGGTTAAATCCCTCTTTAACTCGTGTTTGTTAAAATCAATCATTTAAAACTCTATTCAGTTGATAATTGAAACCTTAACAATTTACTTTATGCATCAATTCATTCACTTACATCTACAAAAAGCTAGATCACTTTAGTACTTCATATTTGAATTCTATACTCTGCTCCATTCCTCGTGAGATCGACCCCAACTCCTCGTTGGGTTTATATTGCTAATGACCACCTACATCTTGAATTGTGATAGGTGAAGTTGAGCATTATCAAAAATGGCGCCGCTACCGGGGAATGTCACTTAGAATTCTTGTATTGACATATTTGAGTGAATTAGTTTGATTGTAGTCGAATTTACTTATTAGTCTTTTTTTTTCTTTTTCGACATGTGACAACATGAGTGACGCTGATAGTGTTGTTGGTCAGAATGATGACATGCAGCATGTGAATGATGACGTTGGTAATCTGAATGATTTCAATATAGCTCAAGTTGGAATTGTTGGAGCTATACGCTTGCCCCCTACTGTGGTTAATGCCACCTTTCATGTGACCGAAACTATACTTCAGCTGTTGCAAATCAAAGGCTCATTTGGAGGACTTACTCATGAGGATCCCCATGAGCATTTTCAGAACTTTTTGGATGTGTGCAGCCCTTTCACATTCAAGAACATCTCTCAAGAGTTGATTCGACTTCGGTTGTTTCCTTTCTCTCTAAATGGGGAGGCAACGAAGTGGTTGGCTGAGTTACCGAGAGACTCAATTACTTCTTGGGCGGAACTGACGGAAGCATTCTTTGAATGATTCTTTCCACCTTCGAAGATGGTGAAGTTGTGAGAAGGTATTCAGAACTTCAAGAGACTTGATGGTGAACCAATCCATAAGTCATGGCTCGGATTCCAAAATCTTCTTCTACAATGTCCTACTCATGGTTTGCCTAAAAATGTTTTGTTGCAATACTTCTACCGTAGCCTTGATTCAATAAACAAGTCTATTGCTGGTCGTTTAATTCAAGTTGGAATCATGAGTCAACCGTTCCTTATTGCGTCAGCATTGCTTGATGATAAGACCAAAATCAACCACGATTGGCACACAAGAGAAGACCAAGTATCACCTCTTGTGGTCGGAATGACTAAGGAGCAAATTGAGAATGATCAAGAGAATTATGCGAATATGGCTAAGATGATGACTCAGATGGATTTCATGACTTAGAATTTGCGGCAGTTGTGTTTGCTTTGAAAATATGGCGACATTATTTGTATGGGGTACATGTAGATGTCTTCACCGACAATAAGAGTTTTCAATATGTATTTAAACAAAAAAATTTGAATCTCCGCTAAAGAAGGTGGCTCGAGTTGTTAAAAGACTATGATATGAATGTTTTCTATCACCCCGGTAAGGCTAACGTGGTGGCGGATGCTCTTAGTTGATTATCTATGGGTAGTGTTGCTCATGTTGAGGATGGTAAGAAAGAGTTGGTTCGCGATATCCATAGATTGGCCCGATTGGGTGTTAGATTGATTGGTTCTACTAAAGGTGGTGCTACGTTTCACAAGGGTTCTTAATCTTCTTTTGTGCATGATGTGAAAGCTAAGCAAGGTCTTGATCCTAACTTGGTTGAACTAAAGGAAGTGGTACTCAAGAAATTCATAGAGGTTTTCTCCCAAGGGGGAGATGGTGTGCTTCGATATCAAGGTTGTTTGTGTGTTCCCAATGTAGAGGGCTTAAAAGAGCAAATTTTATCGGAAGCTCATAGTTCTTGATATTCCATCCACCCAGGAGATACCAAAATGTATCGTGATTTGCGGGAAATTTATTGGTAGAAAGGAATGTAGAAAGATATTGCGGAATTTGTGGCTAAGTGCCCTAATTGTAAACAACTGAAAGTTGAGCATCAAAGGCCGGGAGGTTTGACCTAAGTATTCCTACTTGGAAGTGGGAAGATGTGAATATGGTTTTTATTGTGGGTTTACCTCGCACGAGGCGAATATATGATTCGATTTGGGTTGTTGTGGATAGAATGACAAAGTCAGCCCATTTCATGCCCTTCAAGGCTTCTTTTTCGGCGGAGGATTATGCTAAGTTGTATTTGATGGAGATTTTTAGGCTGTATGGAGTGCCTTTATCCATTATCTCCAATCGTGGTGCACAATTTACTTCTTAATTTTTCAAGTCGTTCCAAAAAGGTCTTGGTCGTGTTAAGCTTAGTACGACTTTTCATCCCCAAACTGATGGGCAAGCGGAGCGTACTATTCAAACCTTGGAAAATATGTTGAGATCTTGTGTAATCGATTTCAAGGGTACTTGGGATGATCACTTGCCTTTGATTGAGTTTGCTTATAACAATAGCTATCATTCTAGTATTGGTATGGCTTCATTTGAGGCTCTCTATGGTAGGAGGTGTAGATCTCTTATAGGTTGGTTTGAAGTTTGTGAAGTTGCTTTGATAGGCCCGGAGTTGGTGCATGAGGCTATGGAGAAAGTTCAACTTATTAGGGAAAGGTTGAAAACAACTCAAAATCGACAAAAGTTCTATGCTGATGTTAGAAGAAGAGAATTAGAATTTGATGTGGAGGATTGAGTTTACTTGAAAATCTCACCCATGAAGGGTGAAATGAGATTTGGGAAGAAAGGGAAGCTTAGTCCCCGTTATGTAGGCCTATATCAGATTTTGAGACGTGTATGTAAGGTTGCTTATGAGATTGAATTGCCTAATGATTTTGCAGTAGTGCATCCGGTTTTCCATGTCTCATTATTGAAGAAGTGTGTTGGTGATCCGACCTCTATAGTGCCATTATAGAATCTTGGCATAAATGATAGTCTTTCTTATGTAGAGGTTCCGGTTGAGATTTTAGACCGGCAAGTCTGGAAGTTAAGAAATAAAGAAGTTGCTTCCTTGAAAGTTCTATGGAGGAATCAATTGGTTGAGGGTACTACTTAGGAGGTTGATATCCCGATATCCTCATCTCTTTCTTTCCGATCTTACTCTAGCTTGAGGTATCTTTATCCTCATGGTTCATTCTTTTGGTCTCATGTGTCATAGTTGATTTCCATGATTCCTTTATTGTGCATGTTCAAGAAGAGTCTTATATGATTATGTGCATTTGAGTATGAGTTGCATAAAGTCTTCATGATATGTTGTGTGGATCATGCTTTAGCTTAGAGTTGAGGTTTCGTCCTCGTATATGTGCCTTTATGTGATTGCATACTAGGTTGGGTTGTTAGTCTGTGTCTATTACCCTCTCAAGGTGCCTTGATTCTCATTCGAGGATGAATGTTCCCAAGGGGGAGATATTGTAACATCCCAAGCTTCCAAGGGATTTTAAAATGCAGAAATCACCTGAAGACATTGACCTACGGAGGCCACCCATGGGCCGTAGATGGATTGACGGGCCATAGGTGGGGACCGTCAATGGCACTGTGAAATTTTAGGATTTCCAAGTTTCTGAACTTTGACCTACAGAATAGCAGGACGGTTCGTAGTTCAATTGACGGGTCGTAGATGGGTTCCGTAGATGCCTTCATGACTTAGCCAAATTTTCAACCCAAAATGAACTTTCTGAATCAATTGACGGAAGAGCAGGACGGTCCGTCAATTGATGCACGGACCATAGATCCTGTCCGTCGATTGGCCCCGATAGTTCTTAATTAAGGACTTTTTGGTCTTTTCCCTAATTGCTTACCTATGAAGCTAAGTCGGTTATACCCTTAATCTAAGACCTATAAATACTTTCTAAGCCTAATTCCTTTCATTCTAATTAATTCCAAAACTCTCCACTCTCAAATATTTCTCTCTCTAAAAGAAACTCTCTCAATTCTCAAGGAAGAAGAAGAAGCTTGAATCCTCTATTGAAGACCTTCAATCTTCTACAATTTCTTGTGGATTTCTTTGAGATATGATAGTGTTCACCATTAGGTGTCTTTTCCTCCAATGGGCCCTTCTTCTTCCTCATGATTTTCAAAGGTTTACTCTAACCCAATTGAATTAGGGTTTGTGATCAATCATTGTGGGTTCTTCAATTATGATTCCAATTATTGATTTTATGATTACTAGTGCACGATTTAGCGTGATAAAGTAACTTAGTGCACGAATTAGCGTGAATTACATGATTTGATGTAAAGATTGGATGAACCCCCATGATCCCAAGCTAATTCTCCCCAATTTGATAATATGTGCTTTGATTATTGGGTTGAGCTATGATTTAATGAAGTTTATGAATTTTCTATGAAATCAAGCATGAATTATGAATGCATTGAGGATAATCTTATGAATTATGCATGATCAAGTAAAAAGCATGATTTTCCTCTATTATGTGAGTTCCTTCAAGTATGGGTAAATTGTCCTAATTATGATTTTCTAAGCATGAGCTTGCATTGAATTGCATGAACCCATTTGAACTCTATGAACTATGAAATATGAGCATGATGAATTAAGGGTGCTTTGAGAGTAAAGTACCAAAGGTATGATATGATGATGCTATGGTTGAGTAGTGAAAGGTTTTCTCACGTAATTCTCCCACTATGATAAAAGAAGAACAAAGAGGCGATTACCTGATGCAAACATCGTTAGGCAAACCATTGTTCCTCAGGGTCAGGAGTATATTTTAATTAGCTTACTTTAGTCAAATAATAATCTTCACGATTTACCATTTCATCCAAAGATATTGGTATTCAGAGACGGCAAGAAGTTCAAGAACGAAGGACCTTCCATGGAGGCATAATTTAGAATTGTGCCCCTGCGTGAGACTAATTATTTGTATCCCATTTTCCTATTATGTATCCTGATTCAGTTTATTTACAAAGATTGTATAAATTTGAGGTTTGGGGCAATGGAATGTTTCAAATGAAGATAGGCATCCTTCAAATATTTAGGCCTACCCTTGGCACAAAAGGGTCACATATCTGTTTAGAACGCGCAATAACTGCTTATATGTTATATGTTATAACGGCTTGTGTTAAAATGTTGCTTTATTTGGAGATGTTCTAGCTCACTCCATTTTGAAATTTTTTTGAAACTCTAAACACAAATATCAAGTCACTATCATAAGTGAGTCCAAATACTCCTTCAGTCTTTACTTTTCCAACAAAACCTGAACTTCACTTTCAAATCCTAAACATTACTCTTTCTTATAAAAAATGGTTGATTTTTCATCAAAAAGAAATTCAAGCTAGTCGAACTATGTAGGACTTGAATTCTCCTCCGTGAGATATGTAGGCAGCCATTCAAGGCTCGGTCCCCATTTTAAAGAAATTCTATCTTTTTCGACCCTCACAAGGAAATTAGAGTTACATCTCAATCGAAAACCATAAGTACGTCAATGAAAGATACAACCGAATTTGTCTCTCAAGTCAACCGTTCGAAAGGGGAAGACTCCGACAGAGTGATTTGGAGCGTGCGCGATCGGCCTTCAGATAGGCTACAACTTCCCTTTCCTTTAAATTGAGCCTGATTATGTAATTACATGCGAATTTGTGCGAATCTGGGGTGGGTAGCTAGTATCTGTTCTCTTCTTCTCAAAAAGCATGCTTTAGGGTTGATTTTTGGGTTATTTCGGGGTTAGTACCATGTGTGTATTATTTGTTGGGCACTTTATATGTTGTTGCATGCAGATTTTATGGTTGGTTGCTATTGTATTGGAGTATATTCTTCGGCTTGAGTTTAGGACAAACTAGTGTTAACTTAGACCCATGTACCTGGTTGACTTTGGTATGTATCCGATGTCGATTCGGATGGACTAGGTCCTTGTAGACCGGCATAGCAGACTAGGGTATGATAGTTGAATTTAGTTTTGGCTTTGTAGTGCTTGCGATCCTTCGATCTTTTCTCCCCTTTTTCTGTGATATTGATGCGTTAACGGAGTTGTGGTATCTTCCTGGTTGGGTGCTTCGAGGTCGGTTCTGGGGTGTTGTGATTGGTTGTGGATGTCAATCCACTACGGCTTGGGGTTGATGCATTCGTTGTGATGTGGTTGGTAGTGGACGTCGATCCACGCTAGTTTGGGAGTTGAGATCTTTTACGGAGTTGATTCTCTTTTTACGTTCTGTCTAGCTGGGTAGGGCCCCCAGGAGTGTTTGATGAATCACTTGTCTCACCGGGTAGGGCCCTCAGAGTGTTAGTCGGTGAGGCCATTGGATAGCAGTTGGCTAAGGTTCTCTTCATAGTGGTATGCACCGCACATTCGTCTGGCTGGGACATGACCTCCGGAGTGTTAGCTGGCTTACCCGTCTTGCTGGGACATGGCCCCCAGGTGTTAGCTGGTTGGACGGTTGGATATCAGGAACTTAAAGGGGTTGTCGTACCCCCCCCCCCCCCCCGCAACACTCGTCTGGCTGGGTGAGGCCCCAGAACGACTAGCGGGCTAGGTGAGTTGATTTGGAAGTCGTACTTGTTTGTTGGGTTGGAGATGATTGGTGGTTTCGATTCGGAGTTGGTTTCCTTTGGTCTGTAATTTAGCTTTTCTATGCACCTATCGGGCTTGTGGGGGTCCGTTCAGGTTTTATTTAAACTTGTGCATGAGTGTACCTTTTGGGCTTATGGGGGTCCAGTTAGGTTTAGTTTAGCTGTATCTAGTTTTACTTTTAGTGCACTCGTGTGCTTTTTTTCATTTTCGCTTGACCTCTGTGATTGTAGATTCTATCTTTTCAGTTTATTTTTACCTTTCTTGCTCTGTCGGCCTATGATGCTTACTGGGTACCTGTTGTTTGGTAATCATGCTACACTCTGCATCTGTTTTCGTGATGCAGGTCCGAGCAGTAGCTATCAGCATTGAGTTCGAGCCTGCTGCACTCTGTTTCAAAGGAGAAGGTGAGCACATCACGTCCTGAGATTACCTACCTCCTTCTGTTTGTATATTTTGGCTTGTCTTTCCTTTTTGAGACAATCTTGTTTCTATGGTCCACTTTTGGATCTTGTACTCATTTTGTAGTAGCTCAGTACATGTGACTTCCAGGTTCTCGGAGGTATTGTTGTTGTATATAGATGTTTTCACTTCCGCCTTTCCTTTATATGTTTCTTTACTTATGCTTCCACTTAGTTGAGGATAGTTTCCACTCTCAGTCCCATTACTGTTAAGTTCAGGGATAGGCTTTGGCTTGACTACTAGCGGGCTGGTAGGCTCTATCATGATTCGATGAATCAGGTCATGACAAGTTGGTATCTAAGCCCCATGTTCGCCGGTTTAACTTGTATAGAGCTAGCATGTAGTAGAGTCCGGTGGATCGGCGTGGAGACGTCTGTTACTTATCTTCAGGAGGCTACAGGATGTCCTTAGGGGGTTTTCATGTCTTGCATCTTTTTTGTGCATTGTTGTCTGACTGGTTTTGTGGAATCTTATATCATTCTATCGCAAGATGGCTCACACGCGTAATAGAGGTCGACCGCGAGGTTGAGGTGGTGTTGCGGCACATGGCCGCGATAGAGCGAGGACTCTGGAGCAGAAGGCGGAGCCTCAAGTTGAGCAGATTGGGGCTGGGACCAGCCCAATAATGCCCGCACCAGCTGCCGCACCTTATCTACAGACGATGCTTGCATAGATTCTAGCTGGAATAGGGGGTATTCAGCAACAGCAGCAGGCCCTAGCTCAAGTTCCAGATCCAGCTCCAACACCGTACGGTCAGCCTTCCCAAGTGGCTCTAGAGATTCTTTAGCTTGGCCAGCCTGTAGATTCAGCAGCCGCCAACACCAGCCGCGGTTCAGCCGGACGCTTTGGATGGGGTCATGCCACTTCGAGAGTGGAAGATGCTCGGGGTGTTTTTGAGGTTGTCACCACTGAGGTTTTCTAGGGCATTTGTCGAGGACGCCCATGAGTTCATTCCTTCCTACAGAGAGAGACTGCAGGCTCTAGGATTAGTTGAGTCGAGGGGAGCCGACTTCACAACATATGAGTTAGATGGGCCGGTCTGGAAGTGGAGATATTCTTTTATGTAGACCAGACCAGCTGGGTCCCCACCGGTGACATATATAGAGTTTTCTGAGGCCTTCCTTGTAATGACCGTCCAGGTAATTTCTGTGTTAATTCCTTATTTTTGTTGTTTAGAGCATTCCTGGAGCGACCCCAAGTCATTTATGACTTGCTGGCACTGACTGTTCGATCGTCTGGTTGTTCGTTTGTGTTTTGTGCCTATTTTTCAAGCACCCAGTAGGAGTTTTTGAATTCTCCAAAACTCAGCTGGTGCAGCTGTCAAAACTGCAGACTCATTTACTCTCCGTGTTGGCGGGATAGGCTCCGCGTTCGCAGAGGTGTGGGAAAGTCTACTCCGTGTGTGCGGGCCAGAGGCCGCGTTCGTGGTGGTCTATGAGTCTGGGAGTATCCCTGTTCTCTGTGTTCGCGAAAGACTCTCCGCGTTCACGGAGGTCTTGGTCCCTGAGATGAGCTTTCGCGGAGCGGTCTCTGCGTTCGCGGAGGCCTATTTGGTAAGAGGAGGGGTTGTTCTCCGCGTTCGTGGGCTTAGGGCCACGTTCACAGAGCACTGGTTGGCTCAACTCCGTATTCGCAGAGCGTTGACCACGTTCGCGGAGGAGAGGGGCCTGGAGTGTCTATTTAATGAAGTTGAAGCTCCCATTTTGGAGAGCTTCAAACATTCATAAAAATCTCCTCGGTAGTCGGTTTTCGGCGATTCAAAGTCCCAGGCACTTGGTTTCTCATTGGCTTTGTAGGTTTTAGATTGGGGTTCATTGGGTGTTCTTCATTTCCCGTGAAATTTAGGGTAAGTTCTTTGTTGGCCTATTTTGTTTAGATTTGTGATTTGTCGTTGTGGGGTGTTAAGAGCGGATCCGACACCTAATAGGTGATTCAATTTGGGATTAGCGTTTGGGGAAGGATTTGGGACCTTTTCACTGAGTCAATTCAAGAGAATCCATAACGGGTCTCACTTTGCCCGATTTGACTCCAAAATTGATCTGTCTCCGAATTTTTTTATGTAAGTATCTAAACAACCGTATTGACGCTGTGATTCTATTTTTTATAGCGTGGCAGGAGTCTGAGGCCGTTCAGAAGGGGAAATCTCTAGTTGAGTGACTTGGAGCGCTTGTGATCAACTTTTTGGTAGGTTACGGTTTCCCTTCCTTCTATATTGAGCTTTAATGTGAAAATGCTAGTTGATATTTGTGAATCTGGGGTGGTTGGCTAAGGTTTTTTTCCCTTATTTCCCCGATTCCTTAGTTTGGAGTTGACTGTTGGGCTGTTATGGTCTAGTATCATGTTGTAGGTTGAGTTGTGGACTTGGATTGATGGTATCTGTGTTCTGGGGTATCTTTTGGTGGTTATCTAATGTTGCATGAGTGGGTTCGGGTGATTTATTTTTTTGAATGGCTGATTATTGTGGCTACGCCTTAGAATAGGTTGTTGTGATGATGACTTAGTCCCATGTACCTTGTGACTTGAGTATCTATCCGACGTCGATTCGGATGGACTAGATCCTTGTAGAATGGTGTAGCAGACTTGGGTTTGATAGTATAAGCCTTTAATATAGGCATTTTCGTGGCTTTCGAACCTTTCGAGCCTTTCTCCCTTATCACTACGATTCTTCGGATGCTGTCAGAAGATGCTGCCTTTGCGCCGATGATCGGTTGGATTGTGCTTGGCTGGGAGCCCTGTCACGACCCAGGGTAGCCCCTCGATGTAACACGGTGTACAAGACCCCGAGAGGCCTCATACAAGGCCTTAGCACACACAACATACAAGATAATAGAGAAATAACAGTTCAAAAGAGCATTTTATATCAAAGCTTTACTCAAAACAGCGGAAGTCTACAACTCATGTCTCAAAGGCTTCTAATATCATAGAATACGAATAAAAGTTGTAGAGACGCAGCCCAATACAATAACCAATACTGAAAAGAAATGACATGAAAATAAGAACAACTCGGCCATGTCCTCGGATGGATAAGGAATCACCAAGTCTTCTTCCCTACTCTAAGTCAATGCTCTAGCCACGAGTGGATGGTGAATTGCCACGTCGTACGCCAAAGAAGTTAATGTAGGCAACAGTATGCGTTAGCACAATTAAGTACTAAGTATGATAGCAATGCACATAAACACATAAATCATGCTAGAGAGAGACATAATCATGACATGCAATGGTCAAGCTAAAAACATGATAAACATGTAACATAAAGCATATATCAAGGCCAAAGCAAGCCAAATCATCTTTCCTTCTTTTCTTTACTTCATCATGAGAACACTTATTTATTAACTTGTGGGGAAAGCCTTAACCGACATGTAAGACCATGTGAGCTATCAACACGGAATTCGGTGTCTACCCCACATCGAAAAGGGGTGTCCTACTTGCCATGGTAAGACCATAAACTTCTTAGCTTATGTGGATCCACTAGCTAATGTCTACTTAAAGACAACATCCTATGGTGGCAACATAGTTTATGGGATAGAGATTGCTTTAGGAGACTCGGCCTCAACTAACGGGAGAGTTCCATCTAGAAAACCCGGCCTCTACTAACGGGAGAGCTTTCACTAGAAGACCCAGCCTCTACTAACGGGAGGGCTTCCATCTCAATATCCACTCGGTGCAAAGCATAATTCCCAAGGATTAGTCATTAACATATTTATATCATCAAACATGGAAAGGTACAACTAGGGTTACCAATTCAAGCTAAAATCATGCTTATAGATATTCATCTTTCATGGACCTTGTCCAACTTACATCATTATAATAGATCCTTAAGATCATGGGTAATCACCTCTTTGTTCTTCTTTTATCATAATGGGAGAATTACGTGAGAAAACCTTTCATTACTCGACCATTGCATCATCATATCATAACTTTGGTACTTTACTCTCAAAGCACCCTTAATTCATCATGCTCATATTTCATAGTTCATAGAGTTCATATGGGTTCATGCAAGTTCAACTCATATCATGCAATTCAATGCAATCTCATGCATAGAAAGCCATAATTAAGACAATTTACCCATACTTGAAGGAACTCACATAATAGAGGAAAATCATGCTTTTGACTTGATCATACTAAATTCATAAGATTATCCTCAATTCATTCATAATTCATGCTTGATTTAATAGAGAATTCATAAACTTCATCAAATCATAACTCAACCCAACAATCAAAGCATAGATTATCAAATTGAGGAGAATTAGCTTAGGATCATAGGGGTTCATGCAATCTTTACATAAAATCATGTAATTCACGCTAATTCATGCACTAAGTTACTTTATCACGCTAAATCGTGCACTAGGAATCATAAAATCAATAATTGGAATCATAATTGAAGAACCCACAATGATTGCTCACAAACCCTAATTCAATTGGGTTAGCATAAACCTTTGAAAATCATGAAGAAGAGGAAGGACCCATTGGAGGAAAGGACTCCTAATGGTGAATACTATCATACCTCAAAGAAATCCACAAGAAATTGGAGAAGATTGAAGGTCTTCAATGGAGGATTCAAGCTCCTTCTTCTTGCTTGAGAGTTGAGAGAGTTTCTTTTTTTTTAGAGAGAGAAATATTTGAGAGAGGATAGTTTTGGAATGAATTAGAATAAAAGGAATTAGGCTTAGAAAGTATTTATAGGTCTAAGATTAAGGGTATAATCGAATTAGCTTAATAGGTAATCTATTAGGAAAAAGACCAAAAAGCCCTTAATTAAAAACTGTCGGGGCCAATCGACGGACAGGATCTACGGTCCGTACATCAATTGACGAACCGTCCTGCTCTTCCGTCAATTGATTTAGAAAGTTCATTTTGGGTTGAAATTTTACTAAGTCTAGAAGGCATCTACGGATATGTGCATTTATGTAATTGCATGCTAGGTTGGGTTGTTAGTCCGTGTCTATTACCCTCTCAAGGTGTCTTGATTCTCATTCGAGGATGAATGTTCCCAAGGGGGAGATATTGTAACACCCCAAGCTTCCAAGGGATTTTAAAATGCAGAACTCACCTGAAGACAGTGACCTACGGAGGCTACCTACGGGCCAAAGATGGATTGACGGGCCGTCGGTGGGGACCGTCAATGGCACTGTGAAATTTCAGAATTTCCAAGTTTCTGAACTTTGACCTACAGAATAGCAGGACGGTTCGTAGTTCCGTTGACGGGCCGTAGATGGGTTCCGTAGATGCCTTCAAGACTTAGCCAAATTTTCAACCCAAAATGAACTTTCTGAATCAATTGACGGAAAAACAGGATGGTCCGTCAATTGATGTACAGACCGTAGATCCTGTCCATCGATTGGCCCCGATAGTTCTAAATTAAGGGCTTTTTGGTCTTTTCCCTAATTGCTTACCTATGGAGCTAAGTCGGTTATACCATTAATCTAAGACCTATAAATACTTTCTAAACCTAATTCCTTTCATTCTAATTAATTCCAAAACTCTCCACTCTCAAATATTTCTCTCTCAAAAAGAAACTCTCTCAACTCTCAAGGAAGAAGAAGAAGCTTGAATCCTCTATTGAAGACCTTCAATCTTCTCCTATTTCTTGTGGATTTCTTTGAGATATGATAGTGTTCACCATTAGGAGTCTTTTCCTCCAATGGGCCCTTCCTCTTCTTCATGATTTTCAAAGGTTTACTCTAACCCAATTGAATTAGGGTTTGTGATCAATCATTGTGGGTTCTTCAATTATGATTCCTAGTGCACGATTTAGCGTGATAAAGTAACTTAGTGCATGAATTAGCGTGAATTACATGATTTGATGTAAAGAATGCATGAACCCCCATGATCCCAAGCTAATTCTCCCCAATTTGATAATCTATGCTTTGATTATTGGGTTGAGCTATGGTTTAATGAAGTTTATGAATTTTCTATGAAATCAAGCATGGATTATGATTGAATTGATGATAATCTTATGAATTTACCATGATCAAGTAAAAAGCATGATTTTCCTTTATTATGTGAGTTCCTTCAAGTATGGGTAAATTGTCCTAATTATGATTTTCTAAGCATGAGCTTGCATTGAATTGCATGATATGAGTTGAACTTGCATGAACCCATATGAACTCTATGAACTATGAAATATGAGCATGATGAATTAAGGGTGCTTTGAGAGTAAAGTACCAAAGTTATGATATGATGATGCTATGGTTGAGCTGTGAAAGGTTTTCTCACGTAATTCTCCCACTATGATAAAAGAAGAATAAAGAGGCGATTACCCATGTTCTTAAGGAGCTATTCTAATGACGTAAGCTGGGACAAGGTCCATGGAAGATGAAATATCTATAAGAATGATTTTAGCTTGAATTGGTAACCCTAGTTGTGCCTTTTCATGTTTAATGATATAAATATGTTAATGACTAATCCGTGGAAATTATTCTTAGCATCGAGTGGATATTGAGATGGAAGCCCTCCCGTTAGTAGAGGCCGGGTCTTCTAGTGAAAGCTCTCCCGTTAGTAGAGGTCGGGTTTTCTAGATGGAACTCTCCCGTTAGTTGATGCCGAGTCTCCTAAAGCAATTTCTATCCCACAAACTATGTTGCCACCATAGGATGTTGTCTTTAAGTAGACATTAGCTAGTGGATCAACCTAAGCTAAGAAGTTCATGGTATTACCTTGGCAAGTAGGACACCCCTTTTCGGTGTGGGGTAGACACCGGATTTCGTATTGATAGCTCACATGGTCTTATATGTCGGTTAAGGCTTTTCCGCACAAGTTAATGAACAAGTGTTCTCATAATGAAGTAAAGAAAATAAAGAAAGATGATTAGCTTGCTTTGGCCTTGATATATGCTTTATGTTTCATGTTTCTCATGTTTATCATGTTTTTAGTTTGGCCATCGCATGTCATGATTATGTCTCTCTCTCTAGCATGATTTATGTGTTTATGTGCAATGCTATTATACTTAGTACTTAATTGTGCTAACACATACTTTTGCCTACATTAACTTCTTTTGTGTAGGACGTGGCGATTCACCTCCCACTCGTGGCTAGAGCATTGACTTAGATGTGAGAAAAAGACTTGGTGAGTCCTCATCCATCCGAGGACATAGCCTTGTTGGATTTTACATTTTATGTCTTTCCTTATGTTGGATATTGTAATGGGCTGCGTCCCTATCACTTTTATTCGTATTCTATGATATTAGAAGGCTTTGAGATATGAGTAGTCGACTTCTGTTGTTTCTTTTAAAAGCTTTGATATGAAATTCTCTTTCGAACCTTTATTCTCTATTATCTTTTATGTAATGTATGCTAAGGGCTTGTATGAGGCCTCTCTGGGTCTTGTACACCTTGTCACATCTAGGGGGTACCTTGGGTCGTGACAGGATCATAGACGTCTAAACGGCCCATGAAGCCCCACACGGTCTGTGAAGTCATCCGTGAAGGGGGTTTGTCAAACTTAGTATTTAGGGTCAACTTCAAGTGATCATATCTTTTAGCGCAAATGAATTAGGTGGACCATAACCTATCAAATTAAACCTCTCGATGGCCTCAACATCCACGGCCGGAGATGTATCAATAGGGGCTCTCTTTTGTTTGTCAGCCTAATCTTTCATGTACTAGGCCTCAATTCTCCGGATGTCACAAGATGAGGTAGAAGTTACCCGATATCCATCTTCTTATCAAAAGAGACACCACCCCGCCTGCACAACACACTAGTCAAAATTTTGAATGGTAGGGAGGTATACTGCTGTTTAGCCCTCATCAGAATCTCACTCTCGTTTATCATCCCTTAATTCAAGCGCTACCGATCAATAATACATCCAAGGAGGGCAGCCTTCGAATGCCTAAGTATCCACTCATTTTGCGAAGGTTGAGTGTACTACTCAGAAAACCAAACCAATAACAAGCCACAATGCTGAGGTCCCTCTTCTCAACTATGGCTCCCGCATCAAACAACCAGGGGGAGGCATCACTTATTAACGGAGACAACCACGCCTTTAAAGTCTCAAAATTCCCCTTGAGAAAGTCGGCCAAGGAGTGTCAGTACCCGAAGGTTCAACCACGGACTGCATTAATCTCTGTTTGGCTACACTTTTCTTTCCTCCCGTGCTCCATCATAAAATCAACAGGTTGCATAGACTACGCCAACTTCTTGACTCATGGAACTAAACTTGCGTAGGCATCATAGAACGCCAAGAACCAAGTTGGTAGATAAGCGTCACCGGGCCTGGTGAAGATCTGAAAATTGTGGTGGTGGATTGTGTCCCACACCTGGGGTATCTGTCCACCACCACATCAGTAGACAACCTCTTTTCCTCAGGGATTGTATGCCGACCCTCAGCTTTTAAGCGGTCAATCTATCTTGGAGGATTGACTGGGGCCAGTGCTAGAGCGGGAGCAGCATTCGTGGCAGGAGAAGAAGTAGTAGGAGCCACCTGGGGCTCAGAACTGGTGGTGGAGGCATTGACCCTAACCAATGGATCATGTCGTGACTTGGACCGTAACTCAGCACGCGTTCATTTTAAAAGCTCACCAATAGGAGTCCCGGACTCCTCACCCTCAGAACTTTCGAATTTTGTAGACGTGAACTATATAGATTGTTCCGCACTATCCGAAGAGGTATCCTCAAGGACATGTTGCTTCCCCTTCCCCTTTGATTGGGCTTTAGGTTGTTTAGGTTGGCGTGGTCTATCGACTGCCGAGGCAATTTCTATGCCATTGGCTTTCTTCCTAGGAGGTTTCTGAGTGACAACTTTGCGGCAAGGCATATCTTTCAATGCAAACAAACAAACACAAAAAATTAATAGAGACGAGTTAGCATAGGGTTAAGCAGGAGAAATTGCAGAAATACTCGCCCAACAGGTCGGCGAAACACCGAAGCGATTGGACGAGCAAAAAGATGCATCGTCGAAAGTAACAGACCCAACTCAGGCAAAAATCAAGCAAAAAAGGCGATGAAAAATTCGTTCGGCGAGCTAAAGGAGATATTGCCAAAATCACAGAACACACAGTCAACAATTCATCATTCAAAGGCGATGAGTGGTGCAATGAGCGCATCACCGATTAGAACGGCGAGCCCGACTTGGCTCACCGATCAAATTAGAAACAACACCCTCTCCAAAAATATTACGATTAGCAACTAACACCCCAATACACAACAATTAAAGCTCAAATATCAATAAATAAGCCATACCCATGCCCAATTTCTCCTCGAGGTACTCCGACTTCCCCAAAACCAATTCGAAAACAACAAAATGACGATTTGCCCTTAAGAAAGACGTCACCCAATCCATCATTGGGCAAATACAAGCCATTTGATTGAATTTGGGACTACTCCGACTTCTCCCACCAATTAATCAACAACCCACAAGCAATAAAAAGAAATACCCATTCCACAGAGCCTGAAATCACAAAAATTAACTACGGACAGACCCAAATCATACAATCTAATGAATGGGAAGTAATCAAGGCATACAATGTAGAATAAAATCAAGTGCACAACTAACACGATATGAAATTGAGAAAATATGCTAGCAAAAATAGAAACTCAAGAAAACTAACCTCAAGGCTGAAAATACGATGCAACAATGATGAAAATGGGGAACGGGGACAAGTCCAAAGCACTTCATTAACAGCTAAAGGCAACAAAATGCAAAAGTGTATGGGTGTGTGTGGAGACGAGGAAAATTTCAAGTGTGAAGAAAATTTGAATTGCAAAAGATTAAAAACCCTTCAGTTCGCGCCCTAAAAGGTGATGGAATTAACGTCGCCGTTTAACTTGGCGATGCACCGAGTGGTACCAATTATCGCCGAAAATCACAGGAGTGCAGTCCATTGTATATGTCCAAAAGGCAAGCTAGATCGGGTTCGCCCTTTCAACTCGGCGATGCGCCGAGTGGGCAGTTTGCTCGCCTAATCTTCCAGGGTAGCCCTCAACTGTAACCTTCAAGTTTTGATGAAATTGGGTGATCCTAGAAGCCCATTGGGGGATACGGTGATTGGTCTAGCTCTTCGCCTATTAACTAGCACTCGAAATTTCATATGCCAACCTATACACTCAACACATTTTATTCAAAAACACTAAGATAAAGCTTGGGTTGCCTCCCAAAAAGCACCTTATTTAGCATCGTGGCATGACGTGGACATGCGTTCAAGCATCGTCCATGTAGACCACATCAATCAATCGTACAACGGGGGCCTCTCCAAAGTAGAGTTTCATCCTTTGCCCATTAACTTTAAAGAATGACCCATTTTCACCTTGAACTTCAATCACCCTGTTTTCAAACACACGATTAACCTTAAAAGGGCCTGACCACTCAGACTTCAGCTTACCTGGAAATAGCTTTAAACGAGAATTGTAGAGCAACACACAATCACCCACCCTAAATTCTCGATGAAGTATCTTGGCATCATGCCATCTTTTCATTTTCACCTTATAAAGAGCGGCACTTTAAAAAGCTCGAAGCCAAAATTCTTCAAAAGCATGAAGTTGGTCAACCCGACTCTTGGATGCAACATCCCAATTCAAATTTATGGTTTTCAAAGCCCACAAGCCTTTATTCTCTAGTTCCACTAGGAGATGACATGATTTTCTGAACACCAACTCATATGGCGACATACTAATTGGGGTTTTAAAAGCAGTGTGATAGGCCCACAAAGCATCATTTAACCTTTGTGACCAATCATAATGGTTTGAATTCAAGATTTTGGCAAAAATTTCTTTAATTTCCCGGTTGGACACTTCAACCTGTCCACTTGTTTGCGGATGGTAAGGGGTGGCAACCTTGTGCTTTACTCCATACTCGCTCAATATTGATGCGAACAATCGGTTGCAAAAGTGCGAACCCCCATCACTAATAATTGCTCGTGGTGTGCCAAACCTTGTAAAAATATATCACTTAAGAAATGTAATGACACTTCTTACTTCATTGTTGTGTAAAGCAAAAGCTTCTACCAAATTCCACACATAATCACGGCCACCAAAATGTATTTGTTCCCATAAGAACTCACAAAAGGGCCCATAAAATCAATTCCCCACACATCAAAGAATTCAACTTCAAGTATTGGAGTAAGAGGAAGCTCGTGTCTTCGTGTCACTCCTCCTAGCTTTTGACATTGAATACACATGCGTTCAAGGGAATTTGCATCTTGATACATCCTTGGAAAATAATAGCAACTTTGCAACACCTTGGCAGCTGTACGTACCCCACTATAGTGTCCACCAACCGGAGATGCATGGCATGCACCTAGAGTAGCCTCAAATCGACTTTTGATACACATCTCCTAATTATGTGATCAACACATTCCTGAAATAGGTAAGGTTCATCCCAAAAATACCTTTTCGCATCAAAAAGAAACCTCTTGCGTTGATAGAATGTCAGCCCATCAGGAATAATTCCACACACTACATAGTTGGTGAAATCAGTATACCAAGGAATGGAACTCTTAGAGACCATCATGACCATCTCATAAGGAAAAACATTTTCAATATCCTTGTCACCTGACACAACAACACTTGTTTCGAGTCTTGATAAATGATCAGCCACCTGATTTTCACATCCTTTCGGTCTTTGACCTCAAAATTGAAATCTTGCAATAACATCACCTATCGAATCAGTCTAGGTTTTGCATCCTTTTTGGCCATTAAGTAGCTTATAGCCACATGGTCAGTAAGCACCACTACCTTAGTTCCAAATAAGTACGCTCAGAATTTCTCAAAAGCGTACACTACATCCAATAACTTCTGTTCGGTAACAATGTAGTTTCTTTGAGCCACATTCAAGGTCTTGCTCGCATAGTAGACTGGGCGGAATAACTTGCCTCTACGTTGACAGAGTATAGCACCAAAGGCGACGCCACTAGCATCCATTAACTCGAAGGGGCTACCCCAATCCGGGGAAACAATGACCGGAGCTGACACAAGTTTCTCCTTTAGACACTCAAAAGCAATCATATAGGCTTCATTAAACATAAAAACACTGTCATTCTCAATTATCTTGCACAGAGGAAGAGCTATCTTAGAGAAATCCTTTATAAACCGCCGGTAGAAACCCGCATGTCCTAAGAAGCTTCGGACACCTTTAACTGAGATAGGCGGTGGTAACTTGGCAATAACTTCAATCTTTGCTTGATCCAGTTGTATACCTTTCCATGAAATCTTGTGCCACAAAACAATCCCTTCTTTCACCATGAAATGGCACTTCTCCCAATTAAGTACGAGGTTTGTTTCGACACATCTCTTTAAGACTTGTCCTAAGTGTTCAAGGCATTCTTTAAATGAGTCCCCAACTACGAAAAAATCATCCATAAAAAGTTCCATTGAGTCTTCAATCATATCAACAAAAATAGACAACATACACTTTCGGAACGTTGCCGGTGCATTACACAACCCAAAATGTATTCGTTTCAATGCAAATGTTCCTTAGGGACAGGTGAAAGTAGTTTTGTCTTGATCCTCCGGGGCTATGGATATTTGATTGTAACGGGAGTAACCATCAAGGAAGCAATACCATCCACGCCCCGCCAATCTATCAAGCATCTGGTCCATAAAGGGCCTTGGAAAATGATCTTTCTCAGTTGGCGAATTAAGCTTTCTATAGTCCATGCACACACGCCAACCAGTAATTGGTCACATTGGCACAAATTTCACCTTTCTCATTCAGGACCACAGTCATACCACCCTTCTTAATGACACATTGAACCGGGCTTACCCACTTGCTATACGCAATAGGGTAAACCACACCTGCATATAACCACTTGATGACTTCCTTCTTAACCACTTCTTTCATTGGAGGATTCGACCTTCTTTTGTGCTCGACGCTAGGTTTACAATCAACTTCAAACTGAATCTTGTGCGTGCAAATACCGCGAGGAATCCCCACAATATCAACAATTGTCCATCCAATACCTTTGATAAATCTTTTTAGCACACTAACAAGTGCTTGTACCTGCCCTTCAAATAGGTTAGCTGCAATGATTACTGGTAAGGTGTTATTAGCCCCCAAAAACACATATCGAAGATGAGAAGGAAAAGCTTTCAATTTAAGCTTCGGGGGTGCTTCAATGGATGGCTTCGCGGGAGGACTTTCTCTATTCTTCAAATCAAGTTCAAGCTTCAAAGGAATTTTCGAGTAAGAACCTAAACCTGATAAAGCAACCACCACTTAATCATAATCTTGGATCTCTTCCCCATCATAATTCAAAAAGACAGCTACCTAAGATTCACCAATACAAGAAATTTCACCAATACTAGCAACTGCTTGATCGATCACATCAATAACTCACACCACATGGAAGTCATTGCATTGTTTCATAGACTTACACACATTAAAAATGACTTCCTCCTCATTAACTCTAAATTTCAAGTCGACACTCTTCACATCAACCAAAGCTCTTCCGGTAGCCAAGAATGGTCTACCAATAATTATCGAGATCTTGGCATCCATCTCACAATCAAGAATAACGAAATCTGCTGGAAAAATGAACTGGTCAACCTTTACCAAAATATCATAAAGAACACCAATAGATCGCTTAATAGAACGATCCGCCATGAGAAGTTACATTGTGGTTGACTTAGGCTCACCTAGCCCAAGTTGCTTGAAAATAGCATATGGCATCAAGTTAATACTACCCCCAAATCACACAACGCTTTGGAAAACTTGAACGCCCCAATAGTGCAAGGTATCGTGAACGCTCCCGGATCATCGTTTTTAGCAACCACATTTGACATAATAGCGCTGCAACTATGGGATACCTCAACCATTTCAAAGTCCATACTTCTCTTTTTCGTGACAAATTCCTTCATGAACTTAGCATACCCCGGCATTTCTAGTAATGCATCCACTAGTGGAAGATTTATAGAGATAGACTTAAAAACTGAGAGAAACTTTTGAAATTTTGCATTGTCATCTCTCTTCTTCAACCTTTGTGGAAAAGGAGGGTTTATTTTAGGTAACGGCTTTGGAGAAACCGATATATACACATCTCCCACCATAGATGTTGAAGTTCCACCGAGAGTAGCATCATAAGTTAAATCAACATCTTTCTTGGGAACATCGGTGTTCACACTATTCTCAAGACCATCATCATTACTCACAATAGGTTGAATTGTACTATGTTTAGCCCCCGCAACCTCAACCACATCACTACACAAGAGCTTGCCACTGCGAGTTATGATTTCCATACACTAAGCATTCTCATTCTTTGGGTTAGCCAATGTGTCACTATGAAGGCCACCATTTTGTCTTTGATGCAATTGGGTGGATATTTGGACCATTTGGATTCAAGATGTTTAATTGAAGCGGAGTGAGAAGTCAGATTTTAATTTAGAGAAGAGAAATCAACTCTCATCTCTTTGAGTACTTTGTCCGAACCTTCCACCTTGTGCAAAATACGAGCAAGCATATCTTCAGTTCTAAAACTTTCCAGATCAGCCTTTGGTTTGGTAACTTTTGGATGATCATGTGGAGGCACATACCGATCTCTCTCACCAACTCTCAAATTTATGCCTCGATCACTCCACTCCCGATTGTCTCTCCAACCAACACCTTGTTCTTCGCTTAATTCTCACCCGGCCTTTGATAGCTCGGATGAGAACCCACAATATGATTCAATACAAATTGGACTTCTTCGTTGTACATGGTTTAGAATGTAGCGTCATCCGGGCTCATAGCAACTGCATTCATGACTTTGGAACCCGCACCAATAACATGCTTTGTCAATAAATCCATTTGGGTCATCGTCATAGCTATATTAGCATCACGCTCTTCATCTTTCTCAATTTGCTCCTTAGTCATTTCGACAATAATAGGTGATACTTGGTCTTCTCTTGTGTTCCATGTCCGGTTGATTTTAGTCATATCATCAAGTAACGCTGACGTAATAGGAAACAGTTGTCTCATGATTCCACCTTGAATTAAACGATCAGTGATAGACTTGTTTACCGAATCGAGGCTACGTAGAAGTATTGCAACAACATATTTTCAGGTAAACCATGAGTAGGGCATTGTAGAAGGAGCTTTTGAAATCTGAGCCATGTCTCATGGATTGGTTCACCATCGAGTCTCTTAAAGTTCTGAATACCATCTCTCAACTTCACCATCGTCGAAGGGGGAAAGAATCGGTCAAGGAATGCTTCTGTCAGTTCCACCCAAGAAGTAATTGAATCTCTTGGTAGTTCAGCCAACCACTTTATTTCCTCCCCAGTTAGAGAGAAGGGAAACAATCGAAGTCGAATCGACTCTTGAGAGATGTTCTTAAATGTGAAGGGGCTGCACACATCCAAAAAGTTCTGAAGATGCTCATGGGGATCCTCATGAGCAAGTCCTCCAAAGGAACCTTTGATTTGCAACAGCTGAAGCATGGTTCCGGCCACATGAAAGATAGCATTACCCATAGTAGGGGGCAAGCGTATGGCTCCAGCACTTCCAACTTGAGCTACATTGAAGTCATTCAGATTACCAATGTCATCATTCACATGATGCATGTCATCATTCTAACAAATAACACTATCAGTGTTACTCATGTAGTCACGTATTGAAAATAAACAACGAAAAGACTAATAATTAATTTGACTACAATCAAACTAATTCACTAAAATATGTCGATACAAGAATTTTAAATGCCATTCCCCGGCAACGGCGCCATTTTTGATAATCCTCAACTACACCTATAACAATTCAATATGTAGGTGATCGCTAGCAAAATAAACCGAATGAAGAGTTGGGGTTGATCCCACGAGGAATGGAACTAAGTATAGAATTCAAATATGAAGTATTAAAGTGATCTAGCTTTTTGTAGATGTAAAGAAGTGAATCGATGCATAATGTAAATCTTTGAAGTTTCAATTGTCAAATAAGAAGGATTTTGAAAGATTAAAATCAACAAACACGAATTAAAGAGGAACTTAACCAATGAGAAATGAGACCTTAGGGATGTGTGAGTGTTCAACTACCAATTTCACTAAATGGGTCATTACGAATTGCTTAAGTATGCTGAATTATAATGTGTAGGAAAGATTACAACTATGATAGCTATTTTACAACCGACTACCATGCTTTCAATTGGGTTTTACAAAACCTCAACAGGCTATACAATAAGAACACAATCTTCTACCTTAATTCAACCCACTTTAACAAGCTGGGTAGTACAAGTAAAAACTCGTACAATTATCAATTTCTATTTCCACTGAAATGCATCTTTACCAAGCATACAAAGAGATATAAACTAGAACTGAATTTGCAACTTTAATTCATAAGATGTAAATATTAATTAACAACTGAACCCATTCTAAATCAACATTTAATTCAGCAATCCATAAGACCCATAAGCTAATTAGTCATTTGAACACATAATAACACCCATAAAGCATTGGGGTTTTAGCAAATCATAGTGAGATTGAAGAAATAGTTACCAAAAACATTAGCCATCGCTTTCCCAAGTCTTCGAATAGAAAATACAATCAACTAAAAGCACACCCAATATTTGAATCTCAAAAGCTCATAAGAATAATTCACCCAATTGACTCTAAGTATTAAAAAATGCAATGTACTTTTTTTCTCTCAATACAATGCTATCTAACTCCCTTTCTCTCATTTAAAAATTTCTTTTTATACTTCTCAAAAATTTCCCACGATTTTGAATTTCAAGACCATTCGACGACGTAAGTCGAGCTTGCCTACCAACTCGGCCATGCGCCGAGTTTCTCAATCTCGCCTTTTGTATTTTTGTTTTTCTATAGTTTCGCTCCTGAAACATTAGCCGTAGTCCATCGGGCTCGCCTTTTCAACTCTGTGATGTGCCGATCGGTTCTTTAGCTTGCCGTTTTGCCTTTAATCCTCTCCTTGATTTCTGGAACATTAGGCGATGAGAATGTCCACACGGCGTGTCACCGAGTTCTTTTTTGCGAGTTACAACTTCCTTTTTCTTTCAATTTTATAACTTTACAGCTTCTCCTTGCATTATCTTGTCCTTGCCTTATTCCAAGTCCTTCATGCTACACATAAACAATGTAACATTAGTTATAGGTGCTAAATACGAATTAAGGACACTAATTTTGCACAAATGAAACTATAAATGAGTCAAAACTACCGACTCATCAATATGGTGTCCAAGGATGGCATTATGGTGGATCAGGCAAAGATTGAGGTTATCTGTTATTGGGCTAGGCCCACCTCTGTGACTGAGGTTCGAAGCTTCATCGAATTGGCGGGGTACTACAAGCATTTTATTGAGGGCTTCTCTTCTGTAGTGGTGCCTCTGACTCGGTTGATACACCAGGATGTTCTCTTCGTGTGGTCGGAGGAGTGTGAGAGGTGCTTTCTGAGGCTTAAGGAGTTGCTTACCACCGCTCTTATATTGACTCTTCCAGTTGAGGGCGAGGGCTTCACGGTTTATTGTGACGCATCCAGCGCGGGTTTGGGTTGTGTTTTGATGCAGCGCGGCCGGGTTATTGCATATGCATCGAGGCAGCTTAAGCTGCATGAGTGCAACTACTCCACTCGTGATTTGGAGTTGGCGGGGGTAGTTTTTGCGCTTAAGATCTTGAGGAACTACCTATATGGAGTTCATTGCGATATCTACACTGATGACAAGAGCCTTTAGTACATTATGACCCCGAGTGATCTTAATTCGAGGCAGCACCATTCTATAGGGAGGAATAGAAATATGTTGCGTATCTGGGAGAAGGTCAATACCGAAGTCAATTTCCCTTTCGGGAGGAATGCCCGACAAGTCATCGAGAAACACTTCCAGAAACTCATTAATAACAGGGACCGACTCATGAGTAGGGGTCTCGGAATCTATATCCCTCACCCTAACAAGATAGTAAATGCACCCCTTAGAGATCATCTTTCTAGCTTTTAGATAAGAAACAAATTGACCTCGGAACATAGAATTTTCCCCCTTCCACTCTAGGATAGGCTCATTTGGGAATTAAAATTTTACCATTCGGGTCCTACAATCAATCGAGGTATAACAAACATGCAACCAATCCATCCCAAGAATAACATCAAAATCTAGCATATCAAGCTCTACAAGATTAACATGAGTGACTCTATGGGATAAGGAGATGGGACAATCTCTATAAACTCTCTTAGCCATGATAGATTTTCCAATTGGAGTAGTGACACGAAAAGAATCTAGCAACACATCCGAAACAACATCAAACCTCATAGCCATATATGGCGTCATAAAAGACAAGGTAGCACCAGGATCAAGGAAAGCATAAACATCAAAATGGAAAACTCTTAACATACCGGTAACCACATTGGGAGAGCTCTCTTGCTCATGACGAGCCTGAAGTGCATAAAATAAGTTTTGCTTCTGATTCCCACTAAAACTTGACGGATTTTTTGATTGAACGCATCGACGGTTATTCTGTTCATTCTTAGCCGCTAAGGGGCTATCCCTTTTCTTGTGATCTGTCTTACCACAACCAAAGCATGCATTAGAACCAGCTAGGCCTTTGCCCTCATGCTTTCTCCCACACTTACGACAAGTAGACAATGAAGAACCACCACCATTTCCTTCTTGAGGCTTAGGGTTAGACACCCTATCTTTGTTAAAATTAGGAGGAACATTGGATGAGCCTCGGTTAGAGTACCTTTGTCAAAATCTAGGACGACCATATCCACAGGACCTTGAGTGCAAGAAGTTACCATCACCGGTCCTAGCCCTCGTAGTCTCTCTAGACCTTTCCTTAAGCTTTTCTTCCTCAATTTTTTGAGCATACACCATGAGACGAGAAATGTCCATACCATTAACAAGCATCGTGGTGCGGCATTCTTTAACCAATATTTCAGACACCCTCGAAACAAACTTACTCATTCTTGCCCTTGGATCGAAAACGATTGAAGGAGCATATTGGGACAATTGTGTGAACTTTAAAGCATACTCTTTTATGTGAACTTCAAAGCATACTCTTTCACACTCATATTTCCTTGTTGAAGATTGATGAACTCAACCACCTTTGCCTCCCTCATTTCAAGGGGAAAGAACCTATCAAAGAAAGCAACCTTGAATTTTTCCCAATTAAGAGGACCCTCATTTACCGCCCTCTCACTCTTCCATTGATTGAACCAAATTTGGGCAACAACCTTGAGTTGATAAGGAGCCAATTCTTCTTTCTCTTCCGGTGTCACACCCATAATCATCAGCACCTTGTATACTATATCAATGAATTCTTGAGGATCTTCCTCAACCTTAGAGCCATGGAATTCTGGAGGATTCATCCTCGTAATGTCCCTCACTCTTGATGATGCCGTACCCACATTTGGGTTCATGGGAGCCACCACCTCTCTATTGGCTTGAGTCGTCACGGCTTGAACCAACACTTGGAAAGCAGCCCTAAACTCCATATTAGTCACTTGTTCCGCAAAAGGGTCGACCGAAACGTGAGGATCTTGGTGAGGAGCTTCTTGTTCAACATTCTGTCCCATGTTTCTTCTAGCGTAAGCTCTTCGGGTCTTCATATCCGGAAATGCGTAGGATAGGGATTAGGAGAGAGATATATAGAGTTAAACTCTATGGCACGACTTTAGAGTAATGAAAGAACTTGAATTTCTTAAACGTCTTATAACCTCTTATTCACAAATATGGCGCGCTTCACACTCATGAAAAAGACTCTTCTTGACGCAGCTTATGAGACATCCTAACATTTTTCTAAAACCTGGCTCTGATACCAAGTTTGTTACGAGACAAGGTATCCCCTAGATGTGACATGGCGTACAAGACCCCGAGAGGCCTCATACAGGCCCTTAGCATACTTTACATACAAGATAATAGAGAATAAAAGTTCAAAAGAGAATTTCATATCAAATCTTATAAAAGATACAGTGGAAGTCTACATCTCATCTCTCAAAGCCAATCTATCATAGAAAGTAAAGTTGGGACGTAACCCAACACAATCCAAAACTAAAAGGAAATACATGAAAAAGAAATAAGAGCTAGGCTATGTCCTCGGATGGATGAGGACTCACAAAGTCTTCTATCAACTCTCTAATCAAGCTCTAGCCATGAGTGGAAGGTGAATCACCACGTCCTAAACCAAAGAAGTTAATGTAGGCAAAAGTATGTGTTAGCACAATTAAGTACTAAGTATGATAGCAATGCACATAAACACATAAATCATGCAAGAGAGAGAGACATAATCATGACATGAAATGGTCGAGCTAAAAACATGATAAACATGAGAAAAATGAAACATAAAGCATATATCAAGGCCAAAGCAACCTAAATTATCTTTCTTTCTTTTCTTTACTTCATCATGAGAACACTTTGTTCATTAAATTGTGGGGAAAAGCCTTAACAGACATATAAGACCATGTGAGCTATCAACATGAAATCTGGTGCCTACCCCACACCGAAAAGAGGTGTCCTACTTGCCAAGGTATGACCATGAACTTCTTCGCTTATGTGGATCCACTAGCTAGTGTCTATCATAGACCATCACGCAATGGTGACACATAGGTTATGGGACATGGGTAATCACCATTTGTCCACTCGGTACTAAGCATACTTCCCACGGATTAATCATAGTTCATTTTATCTTAAGTAGACATGGGTAATCTCCTCTTGTCTACATTAGTCATAAGATCATTATTGGTAGACTTGGGTAATCGCCGCTTTGTCTACATTAGGGTACATGGGTAGTTGCCTCTTGTCCCTTCATTCATTAGAATAGCTCCTTAAGAACATGGGTAATCGCCTCTTGTTCATCTATTAGTCATGTTTGGAGAATTACGTGAGAAAACCTTTCACCACTCAACCATAACATCACCGAATTATAACTTTGGTACCTTACTCTCAAAGCACCCCTTAACTCATTATCAACTTCATACGAGACATGCAAAAGTTCTTTAGCTTTATCTTTACGTAGTTCATTATGCTCATAGTTAATAGATCATAGAGTTCATATGGATTCATGCAAGTTCAACTCATATCATGAAAATTAATGCAAGTTGAACTCATATCATGAAAATTTATGCAAGTTCATGCTTAGAAAGCCATAATTAGGACAATTTACCCGTACTTGAAGGATACACATAATAGAGGAAAATCATGCTTTAAACTTGATCATACTAAATTAATAAGATTATCCATAATTCATGCTTGATTTCATAGAGAATTCATAACTTCATCAAATCATAACTAAACCCAATAATCAAAGCATAGATTATCAAATTGGGGAGAATTAGTTGTGATCATGGGGGTTCATGCAATCTTTGCATCAAATCATGTAATTCACGCTAATTCATGCACTAAGTTACTTTGTCACCCTAGATCGTGCACTAGGAATCATAAAATCAATAATTGAAATCATAATAAAAGAACCCACAGTGATCGATCAAAACCCTAATTCAATTGGGTTAGAGTAAACCTTTGAAAATCATGAAGAAGAGGAAGGGCCCATTGGAGGAAAGGACTCCTAATGGTGAACTCTATAATACCTCAAAGAAATCCACTAGAAATTGGAGAAAATTGAAGGTCTTCAATGGAGGATTCAAGCTTTCTTCTTCTTCCTTGAGAGTTGAGAGAGTGTCTTTTAGAAAGAGAAGTATTTGAGAGGAGAGTTTAGGAATGAGTTAGAATGAAAGAAATTAGACTTAAAAAGTATTTATAGATCTTAGATTAAGGGTATAACCGACTAAGCTTAAGAGGTAAACAATTAGGGAAAATACAAAAAAGCCCTTAATTAAAAACTGTCGGGGCCAATCGACGGACAGGATCTATGGTCCGTACATCAATTGACGGACCGTCCTGCTCTTCCGTCAATTTATTAAGAAATTTCATTTTGGGCTGAAAATTTGGCCAAGTCTGGAAAGCATCTACGGAACCCATCTACGGCCCGTCAACTGAACTACGAACCATCCTGCTATTCCGTAGGTCAAAGTTTAGAAACTTGGGAATCCTGAAAGTTTACAGTGACATTGAAAGTCCCCACGTACGGCCCGTCAATCCATCTACGGCCCGTGGGTTGCCTCCGTAGGTCACTATCTTCAGGTGAGTTCCGCATTTAAAATTCTTTGAAAGCTTGGGGTATTACAAATTTCCACTATAAATACCCCCTTTCTTTCACTGTTTAAGAAAGTTGGAGGACCCTCCAAGAACAATATATTTCACCATAGAAAAATCTCTAGAAATAGCTCCACAAAACCTACATTAAGAGCTCAAAAAGGCTTAGTGATTTTTTCCGTTAAGATTCGTTGGAATCCGGTGAAGCACCACTTGTGGTGGAAGTATTTTCTCAGCCCGTCGTCTTCTGTCGTTGCTCCAAAGAAGGTAATTCCTTTTCATCCGATTTCATTTTTTTTAGTTTTCGGCCTTCTAGTTTAAACCTTGAATACTCTTTTTATATGTTCTAGTTCCCTGTTTGAAATTTTGCTTAATTGATCGATTTATGTGATTTATTATGTAAGGATGTGAAAGTGTTACTGATTTAGTTTGTTTCTTTGGGTTTTCAAGAAGTGTTAAGTTAAAACGTGTTATTTCAACTTCAACTTGTCGAGCAGTTGATATTGTTCAGTACTATGAATGAATGTTAAGTTGCTGTTTTAATGAATAATTTTTTCTCATGTCTTGAAATATTTTGTCAAGCGTTTAAACTCCACAAATTGTCATAAGAGCATCTCATATCATGTGTCGATTCTTTTAACTTTTTTTGTTTTTATCATGAAATTTATTAGTGTTGAAATATTATGCTTTCCCAAACTAATCTAAACCCTTCCTAAATCTAGATTGTTTAAAGGATATGGGGTACTTAAGGGAAATGCATGCTTTTGATGTTCTGGACAATGTTTTATTGGAAATAGATGTGATATGGGTTTGTTTTTCCTTGCCTTGTTCAAGTGTTTGTCAATTTTTGAAGAAAAAAAAAGGGCTAATGTCGTTGTTTAGTAAATGGTAGATTAACTCGTTTCTAAAAGTTGTTGCTTCTGTAAATTAATAATATATTTCTTGACTTAGATCTTTCCCTTAAATGCTATAAAATTAATTTATATTTCGGTTAAGTATTTGCTTGCCTGATTTTTAGAAGCTTAGGACAACTTTCCAGTAGCTTCACAAAAATAATTAATTGTAACAAATAATTTGCAAGCTCTTGTTCATTTTAATTATGAAAGTGTTTAATTAATTGTTGTTTGACTTAATGATTTGCTCACTTGTGTTGATCAATTTAATACAAATATTATGTCTCTATTTATTCATATGTGAAACTCCATCGGAGTCCATTTTGGAATCCACCCTTGCATATCGTTGAGTCGTTTCCAGTCATCCTCTTATTTGTTGTGAAAGAGAAGCTGAAAGAGGGCAAATGGAAGCAAATATACATGAAACGAAGATGATATACTAGCCTATTTACACTGATATACAACGTGTGTATATAAAAATGGGATTTGAGCCAAAGACCTAAATCAGCATCAGCAGTAGGCCCAAATTCATTTCTCTCTCTCTCTCTCTCTTTTAATTTTTTGATTGTAATTATTTATTTTTTGTTTTGATTTTGAATATTTAGATTAACTTAATTAAATCCCTTAAAGACAAACCATCTTTTGTTATGTTGAATTTTTTTATTTAAATAATTTATTTTATTGTCTTTCTTTAATAAGTCATTTTTTGACAAAAGTTTATTCCCTTTTAAAAATTATTTCATGTGTAGGTTAATTTCTTTTCAATTAATTTTAAAAATCTTTATTTACTTTAAGTATTTTTTTCCAAAAAGTTAGTCAAATAAAATATTTTCAAGTCGTTGGATAACCGCGTGTTAGCAGACATTTCAAATGCCTTTTAAACCTTTTTGAAGTGTAAATGAGAACCTCGTAACCTTTTCTCTAATTTTTTTAGGCTTAAATATGCTAAAGCCTTTAAAATTATGTTTTCTTAATTTCTTTAAAAAATTAAGTGGCGACTCTTTTAAAAAATCGATTTATCTGTTAAAAGTTTAATCAAGTTTAAAAATTAGTTATTTCTTAACATAACACAAACCATATCCAACTTTTAGGGAAAAAGAAAAATAGAAAAACTCAAACAAAACCAACATTATACTACTAAACCAAAATAAGAAGTTATTACTACGTTAACAACAAATTTAATACAACAAAGATAAAAACAAAGGAATTGATTCAAAATAGCAACATACAAGCATAAAGGTTACGCACTAGCAAGTACCTTCACCCAACCGAAAAGAAAGTAGCAATGTCCTCAATGCGAAATAAAATAAAAACCATAAACGTAAAGAAAGGCAAAAGATCCCCCTTTAAGGATAGGCTTGAAGAGAACTCTAGCTCGGCGAGGCATCCTCAACTTGGGCATCAGTGCCGGTGCATCAACAAGGGTAGAAGAATCTAGTGGATGGGTCCCACTTGAATCGGCGATGGAAGTCTAATGGACAGAGTTCTCCATAGCAACCTACAAGAAAGCATCCTCTAAGTTTTCCAAGCCTGCATAAGTTTCCTGACTATGCTGCTCAATGCCCGCAATATCCTCCTCATCAGTTTGTGGAGTAGAATCCTCATCATTCATTCTAGGCAAAACTCAACCAGAGGCATAAAATTACACACAATTGCGGCTAGAGAGACTCGATCGCTGGGGCATTAGGTAGAGGTACATCACCCTAAAGCATATACATATTTGTGGACTTGAGCACGTCCACATCTTTCCTCTACCCAACAATATCAGCCTTTAGGGATTTCACCTCTTTAGAGGCACCCTCCACTCTTTCACGCTCCTCAACCTGAGTAGTAAGGGTGTCTAATCTTTGTCCATAATCAGTCAACACAGTGTACTGTCCCGCTATCTCTTCCCTAGGATGGGCAAGCGTAGCCTCAATAGCTGCGGAGATCATAGTGTGGACCTCTCTCTCAAGATGAGAGGCTCTATCATCCACCGAATGGGTGAGGTTGCGCATCCGGTAAAGCAAGGCCTGAGTCAATAGAGGCCAAGATGTAGAGGGAGAAACAATAGAAATGGAGGATGTATCCATATCGTACATCTCTATAGTATGAGGAAGAAGTGGATTATCATCCTCCAAAGTATCTGGGTGAACCACCGGAGTAGTGTCAAGTGGCACTAGCTTCCTCCTAGTCGCATCATCCTCAAATATTCTACCTCAATCTGTCAAATATCAATAGAAGAGGCTGGTGTGACTCGAACATCAATATCATCACTAAACGGGACCCCAATAAACTGAAAGAGGTAGGTAATCAAGTTCGTGAAGGGAAAGGACGTCTACTGCTGCCTCTCCCTCAAAATTATCTCTGGAACACTGATCAACCCATGATTCAGCCTGTGTCAGGAAATAGTGCATCAAAATAGCATAACCTTGGGATTGTGGAGAATAGACTCATTCTTAGACGACATTAATGTGCTACTTATAAACGTGAACCAATACCAACCTACAACACTAATATCTTTTTTCTCAATCTCAACTCCATCCGCAATCCAAGGAGGTGTTCCATCAGAGAAAAGGCGAGGTAGCCACCCCTTCAAACTGTCAAGAGACTATAATATCTTATATTTGAACAAACTGTGATGTATCCAATCACACCCAAGAGCTTCATTAATGTCAAATACTCCACAACAAATTGTTTTACCCCTAACTTTAACATACAAAAAAGGATCATAGAAAACTCCCTCCCTCTTCTTAGGCAAAAACTAAGCATAGGCTTCATAAAATTCCCTCATCCTAGTGGGAATGCATAGGTCCCGAGCATGGGTGAATCTTTCAAAACCATGAAAACGGATAGTATCCCAAATAGCTAAATACCTATCCACAACTCCATCAGTAGACAAACACTTTTCTTCTAATATAGTTTGCAACCCAAAAACATTCAAATGGTTCATAGCATGAGGTGAAACGTTTGAGATCATCCGAGGCACAACATTGACCAAAGGGTCATGTGTAGCTTTGGAGCGTATTTCTATATGATTCCTCTTTGTAGCCTGTGATTCAGCCCCTTGCCTGTGTACCAGAGTAGTAGAACCCTCAACATGTTTTTGATCATCCTCATCATCAGTACATTGGATATTTAGTTCTCCGGAGTTAGAGTAAGAAGTGGTCGCATCTTCATCAATCAACTTTGTCTTTTGGAGATATAGTAGTCTTCTCTTTTGCTTTATCATTTACACACACATTTAGATTTATATTGAGTGGGTTGGGGTTGCTCAATTGGTTAAGAGATAGAAATTCCCTTTTGCCTTCTCTGAGGTGGAGAATCCCCCGTAGAACCTCATCTAGTAATCAATACGTTTGAACGGGCCATCCCCACATTACACAACATCCCAAACATAGATCGGGTGAAGGTCTAATGAAAAACAAACTATAAAACAACCAAGAAATAAACCTGTCGTGACACTCACCAAATGAGTCAGCGAATCGTAAAGACGGTTCAACGAGCTAAAGTGAGCTCTCCAAATGGATCTGACGCAACTAGCAAGAATTTCAGACAACAACAATGATCAACAAACCAATTTGGCGAGTCGTCAAAGACATACGGCGGGCTAACAAGAGCACACCAAAATTAATTAGGGTGACTGGCAACATTTAACAACAAAAGGGTGATAAAACATACAATTTGGGGAGTCGCCGAAGACGTTTGGCAAGCTAAGGTAGCTCGTCAAAAAAATCTGGGCAACTGCAAGGAATTCAACTTAATAAGGGCAAGCTGGGGCTCACACGTGGATATCCTATCAAGCATCAACCAAGTACATCAGTTCAATCACATTCACACCATGACCCTCTCAAAAATATAATTTCAAGCATTGAACATTTACACTGGACATTAACCCATTACCTGAACCACCTTAAATGGCCCTAACCATTTTTATTTCAATTTTCCCAGGAAAAGTCAACTAAGAATTGAAGACTAACAGAAAGTCACCTTTTCGGAACTCCCAGTGTAGGATTTTTTCATCGTTCCACCTCTTTATTTTTTCTTTATAAAGTGATGAATTTTCATACGCTCTTAGCAAAAATTCTTCCAACTCGTGTAGTTGATCAACACGCCCTCTAGAAGCCTTATCCCAATTCAAATTCATATATTTAAACACTCATAATACCTTGTGTTCTATCTCGACCGGTAAGTAACAAGACTTTACGAACACTAGCTGCTATGGAGGTCTTGAAAGCTGTACAATAAGCCTACAAGGCATCTTTTAGCTTCCTTGACCAATCAGACTGGTTGGCATTCACCATATTTGCAAAAATGTTCTTTATCTCAGGATTTGATACCTCCACTTGTCCACCAATTTGGGGATGATAGGGAGAATCCACCTTGTACTTAACCCCGTATTTGGACAATAATGATTCAAATTGGCGAGTACAAAAGTGGGATCCCCAATCACTTATGATAGCCCGAGGCGTACCAAATCTCACAAAGATGTACCCCTTGAGAAATTAATTGATATATTAAAATTCATTGGTGGGTAAGGCCACTACCTCCACCCATTTCAACACATAAAACACAGCCATAAGGATACCCAAATGAACCCCAACAAACTCACGAAAGGCCCCATAAAATCTATTTCCATACATCAAAAAGCTCAACTTTAAGGATTGGTGATAGAGGAAGATCATGATTGCGGGAAATACCTCCTTGTATTTTGCATTGTACACACACCATTGAAAAAGTATTTGCATCTTGATATAATGTTAGTCAATAGTAGCCACATTGGAGGACATTGGATGCCATTCGAATCCCACCATTGATGTAATTCCTACCAGGAATTATAAACAAAATGCGCAAATTAAAGACAAGAAAATAAAGATAGATAGATAGACACAAAAAGAGGAAATAGAAAGCAACCAAAAGGTATGTTAAACTTTAAGACCTAAATCCATTAATCCTACAAGAAGCACCTAACTCTTACGATGACCTTGAGGGAAATTGATTCACCCCGCAACAAAAGTTTCTAAGCCAGTTTTAAACAAAAAGCTTGTACTAAGCCCACTCTCTCAAGAGGGTCACAATAACAATATTCAATAGCAAAGTCATCTGTCAAAATAAGACCCTCCGTTAGCTATTTATAGTTTTGGGCTATTTATTACAAAAAGGGCAAAAAGTGGTCCATGAAATGCAAATCGGCGATCTTAGGACAATTGCCGAACCGGTTTGGCGAGTCATCGAATGGACTAGTTCCCTCGCCTAGCTCTTGTTCCTTACTATTATATTCGGTGAGCTGGGATGACTTTGGCGCATCGCCACCATCACCGAATGTGGTAGCATCTCCCATCGTCTTCTCTTTACCTCTCCAAGCGATCTTTAAGGCATGGAACCCTTTGTTTGTCATCAACAAAAGCTCCAAAACCTCTAGCTTCATGAATAATCCTTGCATTCTTTGAAGTTCCCAAGCTTGACTTTGAGTGAACGGCCTTGATGCAATCCGGATTGCATCATTCTCTCCTTCTTGAAAAGAATTTGACCTCAAATTTAACGAATCATCATCATCATGAGTGGTTAATGGAGAGAGGTCACAAACATTGAAGGTGTTGTGAACTTGATACTCCGAAGGGAGGTCAATTTGTTATGCATTGTCATTGAGCCTTTCAAGAACTTGGAATGGGCCATCACCTCTAGGCATCAACTTAGTCCTTTTATGAGTGGGAAATCGCTCCTTGTGTAAATGCACCCACACCCATTCACCCTGTTCAAGCAGAATTCTCTTGCGACCTTTGTTCGCCTTCTTAGCCACTTCTTGGTTTTTCTTTTCAAGGTAAAGTCTCACCTTTTCATGAAGTTTCTTCATAGATAGATTCCGCTCGTTTGTTCCCATCTAAGCTTAAAACAACATCTTGAGCAAGAGGGGTGAGATCTAAAGGGGTTAGGGTGTTAAAACTATACACCACTTCAAATGGAGTCATGCCAATAGTTCTATGAACAACTCGATTATAAGCAAATTCAACTAATGGCTAATGTTCCTCCCAAGAGGCCAACTTTCCATGTACCACGATACGAAGCATAGAACCCAAGGTCCTATTCACAACTTCAGTTTCGCCATCGGTTTGTGGATGACAAGAAGTTGAGATCAACCACTTTGTACCATGTCTACCACCCAATTCTTTCCAAAAGTGACTAAGGAACTTTGGGTCCCTATCACTTTTAATGGTTTGAGGAATTCAATGCAATTTAACAATATTTTCAATAAACAAAGATGCAATATTGGAAGCATCATCACATTTATGACATGGAATGAAATGAGCCATCTTTGAAAATCGATCAACAACTACAAAGATGCTATCTCGACCTCTTTTTGTCCTTGGCAAACCCTAAATGAAATCCATAGAAATGTCAAGTCAAGGTCTTTGAGGGGTGGGGAGTGGAGTGTAAAGACCAATGGGAAGGAGACATGACTTAGCGCTTCTACATTCAATACATTTGCCATAAATTCGAGCAACATCTTTGAGCATCTTAGGCCAATAGAATTGCTCCTCTAGAATTCCCCTAGTTTTATCAACACCAAAATGACCTATCAATTCCCCATCTTGTGCCTCCCTCACAAATAGTCCTCTCCAAGAGCTCATAAGCACACATAGTCTCTTTCCTTTGAACAAGAAAACATCAAATTTAGAATAGGGAGCAGAAGATCTATCCCTAAGCCACCTTTCCCTTTCCCATTCCTCACAATCTTAGAAGATTTGAGAAAAAATGGGGTCCTTGGGATACATTGTCTTCAAACATTCAAAACCAAGTAATTTAGAAGACAAGGTATTTATCAACACATGCTTTCTAGACAAGGCATCGGCCACCACATTTTCCTTTCCCTTTTTGTATTGAATTACATAAGAGAAAGTTTCAAGGAATTCAATCAATTTGGCGTGCCTTTTATTTAACGTTCCTTGGGCCCGAATATTCTTTAAAGACTCATGATCGGTTCGGATGACAAATTCTTTGGGCCGCAAGTAATGTTGCCAATTACCCAATGCTCTAATCAAAGCATACAATTTAAGATCATAAGTAGAATAATTCAAAGTTGCACCTTTAGGCTTTTCACTAAAATAAGCAATGGGCTTTTGGTCTTGCATTAAGATGGCTCCAAGGCCTACTTTACTAGCATCACATTCAACTTCAAACATTTTCTCAAAATCAGGTAATTGCCACAAAGAAGTAGAGCTAAGCATTGATTTCAAAGTCTCAAAAGATTTTGCTTGCTCCTCACCCCACTTAAAAGGTTTATCCTTTCGGATTACCTCGGTCAAGGGAGCGACTATGGTACTAAATCCTTTGACAAACTGCCTATAAAAACTAGCCAACCCATGAAAGCTTCTAACATTGCTTATGGATTTTTGAATTGGCCAATTATTAATAGCGTCTATCTTAGACTCGTCAACCTCAACGCCCCTTGAGCTCACAATGAATGCTAAGAAAACAACTTCATCAACATAGAATGAACCTTTTTCAAGATTAGCATAAAGTTGTTCCGTCCTACGTACATCAAATACACACCTCAAATGCTCTACATGCTCATTCATGGTTTTGCTATAAATCAAGACAACCACAAACTTCCCTATGAAAGGCTTCATCACATGATTCATGAGGCGCATAAAAGTACTAGGAGCATTGGTGAGACCGAAGGGCATCACCAACCATTCATAAAGACCAAACTTGGTCTTGAATGCGTTTTCCATTCATCACCGGAGTTCATCCGGATTTGATGATAACCACTCCTAAGATCAATCTTTGAAAACACACAAGAACCATTGAGCTCATCAAGCATATCATCAAATCTAGGGATAGGATGACGATACTTTACCGTGATTTTATTAATGGCTTGTAACACCCCAAGCTTCCAAGGGATTTTGAAATGCAGAACTCACCTGAAGACAGTGACCTACGGGCTGTAGATGGATTGACGGGCCGTAGGTGGGAACCGTCAAAGGCACTGTGAAATTTCAGGATTTCCAAGTTTCTGAACCTTGACCTATGGAACAACAGGACGGTTCGTAGTCCAGTTGACGGGCCGTAGATGGGTTCCGTAGATGCCTTCAAGACTTAGCAAATTTTCAGCCCAAAATGAACTTTCTAAATCAATTGACGGAAGAACAGGACGGTCCGTCAATTGATGTATGCACCGTAGATCCTGTCCGTCAATTGGCCCCGACAGTTTTTAATTAAGGACTTTTTGGTCTTTTTCCTAATTGATTACCTATTAAGCTAAGTCGGTTATGCCCTTAATCTAAGACCTATAAATACTTTCTAAGCCTAATTTTTTTCATTCTAATTCATTCGAAAACTCTCCTCTCTCAAATATTTCTCTCTCTACAAAGAAACTCTCTCAACTCTCAAGGAAGAAGAAGAAACTTGAATTCTCCATTGAAGATCTTCAATTTTCTCCAATTTCTTGTGGATTTCTTTGAGGTATGATAGTATTCACCATTAGGAGTCTTTTCCTCCAATGGGCCCTTCCTCTTCTTCATGATTTTCAAAAGATTACTCTAGCCCAATTGAATTAGGGTTTGTGATCAATCATGGTGTGTTCTTCAATTATGATTCCAATCATTGATTTTATGATTCCTAGTGCACGATTTAGCGTGATAAAATAACTTAGTGCACGAATTAGCGTGAATTACATGAACCCCCATGATCCTAAGCTAATTCTCCCCAATTTGATAATCTATGCTTTGATTGTTGGGTTGCGTTATGATTTGATGAAGTTTATGAATTCTCTATGAAATCAAGCATGAATTATGAATGAATTGAGGACAATCTTATGAATTTAGCATGATCAAGTCAAAAGTATGATTTTCCTCTATTATGTGAGTTCCTTTAAGTATGGGTAAATTGTCTTAATTATGGCTTTCTAAGCATGATCTTGCATTGAATTGCATGACATGAGTTGAACTTGCATGAACCTATATGAACTCTACGAACTATGAAATATGAGCATGATAAATTAAGGGTGCTTTGAGAGTAAAGTACCAAAGTTATTATATGATGATGCTATGGTCGAGTAGTGAAAGGTTTTCTCACGTAATCCTCCCATTATGATAAAGGAAGAACAAAGAGGCGATTACCCATATTTTTAAGGAGATATTCTAATGATGTAAGATTGGACAAAGTCCATGAAAGATAAATATCTTTAAGCTTGATTTTAGCTTCAATTGGTAACCCTAGTTGTACCTTTTCATGTTTAATGATATTAATATGTTAATGACTAATCCGTGGGAATTATGCTTAGCCCCGAGTGGATATTGAGATGGAAACCCTCCCGTTAGTAGAGTCCGTGTCTTATAGTGAAAGCTCTCCCGTTAGTAGAGGCCGGGTTTTCTAAATGGAACACTCCCGTTAGTTGAGGCCGAGTCTCCTAAAGAAATCTCTATCCCATAAACTATGTTGCTACCATAGGATGTTGTCTTTAAGTAGACATTAGCTAGTGGATCCACATAAGCTAAGAAGTTCATGGTCTTACGTTGGCAAGTAGGACACCCCTTTACGGTGTGGGGTAGACTTTGGATTCCGTGTTGATAGCTCACATGGTCTTACATGTTGGTTAAGGCTTTTCCCCACAAGTTAATGAATAAGTGTTCTCATGATGAAGTAAATAAAAGAAGTAGAAAGATGATTTAACTTGCTTTGGACCTGATATATGCTTTATGTTTCATGTTTATCATGTTTTTAGCTTGGCCATTGCATGTCATGATTATGTCTCTATCTCTAGCGTGATTTATGTGTTTATATGCATTGCTATCATACTTAGTACTTAATTGTGCTAACGCATACTTTTGCCTGTATTAACTTCCTTGGTGTAGGACGTGGCAGTTCTCCTACTCGTGGCTAGAACATTGACGTAGAGTTGGGAAGAAGACTTGGTGAGTCTTCATCCATCCTAGGACATGGCCTAGTTGTTCTTATTTTAATGTCATTTCTTTTCAGTATTGGATATTGTATTGGGCTGCGTCCCTACCACTTTTATTCGTATTCTATGATATTAGAAGGCTTTGAGACATGAGTTGTAGCCATCCGCTATTTTGAGTAAAGTTTTGATAGGAAATGCTCTTTTGAACTCTTAATTCTCTATTATCTTGTATGCTATGTATGCTAAGTTCTTGTATGAGGCCTCTCGGGGTCTTGTACGCCGTGTTACATCTGGGGGCTACCCTGGGTCGTGACAAACTTGGTATTCAGAGCGCAAGGTCTTAGAAATATCTTAGGATGTCTCATAAGCCGCGTCAAGTAGAGTCTTGTTCATTAGTGTGAAGCGCGCCACATTTATGAATGAGAGGCTATAAGACGTTTAAGAAATTCCACTTCTTTCATTACTCTTAAGTCGTGCCATAGAGTTTAACTCTATATATCTCTCTCCTAATCCCTATCCTATGCGTTTCAGGATATGGCGACCCGAAGAGCTTACGCTAGAAGAAACATGGGAGAGAATGTGGAATCAGAAGATCCTCCTCAAGCTCCTCCCATTCCGGCTGACCCTTTGGCGAAACAATTTACTAATGCGGAGTTTAGGGTTGCTTTCATAGTGTTGGCTCAAGCCGTGACAGCTCAAACCAATAGAGAGGTAGTAGCTCCCGTGAACGCAAATGTGGGTACAGCGGCATCAAGAGTGAGGGACCTTACGAGAATGAATCCTCCAGAATTCCATGGCTCTAAGGTTGAGGAAGATCCTCAAGAATTCATTGATGAAGTGTACAAGGTGTTGATGATCATGGGTGTGACGCCGGAAGAAAAGGCGGAGTTAGTGCTTATCAACTCAAAGGTGTTGCCCAGATTTTGTTCAATCAATGGAAGAGTGAGAGGGAGGTTAATGAGGGTCCTCTTGATTGGGAGAAATTCAAGGTTGCTTTCCTTGATAGGTTTTTCCCTCTTGAGAAGAGACAGGCTAAGGTGCTTGACTTTATCAACCTTAAACAAGGAAATATGAGTGTGAAAGAGTATGCATTGAAGTTCACACAATTGGCTAGTATGCTCCATCCATAGTTGCCGACCCAAGGGCAAGAATGAGAAAATTTGTGTCGGGAGTGTCCGATATGTTGGTGAAGGAGTGTCGCACCGCCATGCTTGTGAATGATATGGATATTTCTCACCTCATGGTTTATACCGAACAAATCTAAGAAGAAAAGCTTAAGGAAAGGTCTAGGGAGACCAAGAGGGCTAGGACCGGAGATGGTAATTTTTCCCTTGCAAGGTCCGATGGACATGGTCGTCCTAGATTTCGACCAAAGTTCTCTAACCAAGGCTCATCCAATGCTCCTCCGAAGTCCAACAATGATAGGGTGTCTAACCCCAAGTCTCAAGGAGGGAATAATGGTGGTTCTTTATTGGCTCCTTGTGCCAAGTGTGGGAAAAAGCATGAAGGTAGATGTCTAGCTGGTACGGATGCTTGTTATAATTGTGGAAAGAGTGGTCATAAGATGAGGGATTGTCCATCTCTCACAGCCAAGGGAAAAGAGAATAAGCAAGCTCCACCTAGAGGATCGGGTTTGAATGCTCATAAGCAAAACCGATTTTATGCACTTCAGGCTCATCATGAGCAAGAGAGCTCTCCCGATGTGGTTACTGGTATGTTAAGAGTTTTCCATTTTTGATGTTTATGCTTTGCTTGATCTCGGTGCTACCTTGTATTTTGTGACGCCATATGTGGCTATGAGGTTTGATGTTATTCCGAATGTGTTGCTAGATCCTTTTCGTGTTTACACTCTGATTGGAGAATCTATCATGGCTAAGAGAGTTTATCGAGATTGTCCCGTCTCCTTATCCGATAGAGTCACTCATGTTGATCTTGTAGAGCTTGATATGCTAGATTTTGATGTTATTCTTGGGATGGATTGGTTGCATGCTTGTTATGCATCTATTGATTGTAGGACCCGAATGGTCAAATTTCAGTTTCCAAATGAGCCTATCCTATAGTGGAAGGGAGGAAATTCCATGTTTCGAGGTCAATTTGTTTCTTATCTAAAAGCTAGAAAGATGATCTCAAAGGGTTGCATTTACCATCTTGTTAAGGTGAGGGATATAGATTCCGAGACCCCTACTCTTGAGTCGGTCCCCGTTATTAATGAGTTTCCAAAAGTGTTTCCCGTTGACTTGCCTGGTATTCCTCCCGAAAGGGAAATAGACTTCGGTATTGACCTTCTCCCAAATACGCAACCTATTTCTATTCCTTCTTATAGAATGGCTCCGGCGGAACTTAAGGAACTAAAAGACCAGTTGAAAGACTTGTTGGATAAGGGTTTCATCCGGCCAAGTATTTCTCCATGGGGTGCTCCGGTCTTGTTTGTAAGGAAGAAGGATGGTTCACTCCGTATGTGTATCGACTATCGCCAATTGAACAAGGTTACCATTAAGAATAAGTATCCTCTACCAAGGATAAATGACTTGTTTGATCAACTTCAAGGGGCTAATTATTTCTCTAAGATCGACCTTTGTTCGGGCTATCACCAATTAAGGCTGAAAGAAGATGATATCCCAAAGACGGCTTTTCGGACTAGGTATGGCCACTACGAGTTCTTGGTAATGTCGTTTGGATTGACAAATGCTCCGGCCGCATTTATGGACTTGATGAATAGAGTGTTTAAGCAATACCTTGACATGTTTGTGATTGTGTTTATTAACGATATTTTTATCTACTCAAAGAATGAGGGTGAACATGTTAATCATTTGGGGCTGTGTTGCAAGTCCTCAAGGACGAACAACTCTTTGCGAAGTTTGGTAAATGTGAGTTTTGCTTAAGGTCCGTGGCTTTTCTTGGTGACATTGTTTCCGGTAAGGGCATTGAGGTAGATCCTAAGAAGACGGAAGCTGTTAAGAATTGGCCTAGACCTTTATCGCCTTCGGATATCCGTAGTTTCTTGGGCTTAGCCAGTTATTATAGGAGGTTTGTTGAAGGGTTTTCATCCATTGCTTCCCCATTGACGGCTTTGATTCAAAAGAAGGTTAAATTCGCATGGTCCGAAGCGTGTGAGAAGAGTTTTCAAGAGTTGAAGGATCGACTTACTTCGGCTCTGATATTGACTCTACTGAAAGGATCCGATGGTTTTGTGGTTTATTGTGACGCCTCGAGAATTGGGCTAGGATGTGTTCTTATGAAAAATGGGAAGGTCATTGCTTATGCTTCAAGAAAACTTAAGGTGCCTGAAAAGAACTATCCTACTCATGATTTGTAATTAGAAGCAGTTGTGTTTGCTTTGAAAATATGGCGACATTATTTGTATGGAGTTCATGTAGATGTCTTCACCGACTATAAGAGTTTACCATATGTGTTTAAACAGAAAGACTTGAATCTCTTCCAAAGAAGGTGGCTCGAGTTGTTAAAAGACTACGATATGAGTGTTCTCTATCACCCCGGTAAGGCTAACGTGATGTCGGATGCTCTTAGTCGATTATCTATGGGTAGTGTTGCTCATGTTGAGGATGGTAAGAAAGAGGGTGTTCGCAATGTCCATAGATTGGCTCGATTGGGTGTTAGATTGGTTGATTGTACTAAAGGTGGTGTTACGGTTCACAAGGGTTCCGAATCCTCTTTTGTGCATGATGTGAAAGCTAAGCAAGGACTTGATCCTAACTTAGTTGAACTAAAGGAAGCGGTACTCGAGAAGTCTATAGAGATTTTCTCCCAAGGGGGAGATGGTGTGCTTCGATATCAAGGTCATTTGTGTGTCCCCAATGTAGAGGGCTTAAGAGAACAAATTTTATCAGAAGCCCATAGTTCTCGATATTCCATCCACCCACGAGCTACTAAAATGTACCGTGATTTGCAGAAAATTTATTGGTGGAACGGAATAAAGAATGATATTGCGGAATTTGTGGCTAAGTGTCCTAATTGCCAACAAGTGAAAGTTGAGCATCAAAGGCCGGGAGGTTCGACCCAAGATATTGGTATTCCTACTTGGAAGTAGGAAGATGTGAATATGGATTTTATTGTGGGTTTGCCTCACACGAGGCGACAATTTGATTTGATTTGGGTTGTTGTTGATAGAATGACAAAGTCAGCCCATTTCATTCCCGTCAAGACTTCTTATTCAGCGGAGGATTATGCTAAGTTGTATTTGAGGGAGATGGTTAGGCTGCATGGAGTGCCTTTATCCATTATCTCCGATCGTGGTGCACAATTTACTTATCATTTTTTTAATTCATTCCAAAAAGGCCTTGGTACTCATGTTAAGCTTAGTACGGCCTTTCATCCCCAAACCGATGGGCAAGCGGAGCATACTATTCACACTTTGGAATATATGTTGAGAGCTTGTGTAATTGATTTGAAGGGTATGTGGGATGATCATTTGCCTTTGATTGAGTTTGCTTATAACAATAGCTACCATTCTAGTATTGGTATGGCTCCATTTGAGGCTCTCTATAGTAGGAGGTGTAGATCTCCTATAGGTTGGTTTAAAGTTGGCGAAGTTGCTTTGATAGGCCCGGAGTTAGTGCATGAGGCTATGGAGAAAGTTCGACTTATTAGGGAGAGGTTGAAAACGGCTCAAAGTAGACAAAAGTCTTATGCCGATGTTAGGAGAAGAGAATTATAATTCGATGTGGATGAGTGGGTTTACTTGAAAATCTCACCCATGAAGGGTGTAATGAGATTTGGGAAGAAAGGGAAGCTTAGTCCCCGTTATGTAGGCCCATATCAGATCTTGAGACGTGTTGGTAAGGTTACTTATGAGCTTGACTTGCCTAATGTTTTGGCATCAGTGCATCCAGTTTTCCATGTCTCATTATTGAAGAAGTGTGTTGGAGATCTTACTACTATAGTGCCATTAGAGAATCTTGACATAAAGGATAGTCTTTCTTATGAAGAGGTTCCGATTGAGATTTTAGACCGGCAAGTCCGGAAGTTAAGAAATAAGGAAGTTGCTTCCGTAAAAGTTCTCTGGAGGAATCAATTGGTTGAGGGTGCTACTTGGGAGGCCGAGGCCGATATGAAGTCCCGATATCCTCATCTCTTTCTTTCTGATCCTACTCTAGTTTGAGGTATCTTGATCCTCATGGTTCATTCTTTTGGTCTCATGTGTCATAGTTGATTTTCATGACTCCTTGATTATGTATGTTCATGAAGAGTTATATATGATTATGTGCATTTGAGTATGAGTTGCATAAAGTCTTCATGATATGATGTGTTGATCATGCTTTAGCTTGGAGTTGATGTTTCCTCCTCGGATATGTGCATTTATTTGATGGCATGCTAGGTTGGGTTGTTAGTCCATGTCTATTACCCTTCTCAAGATGTCTTGATTTTCATTCGAGGACGAATGTTCCCAAGGGGGAGATATTGTAACACTCCAAGCTTCCAAGGGATTTTAAAATGCATAACTCACCTGAAGACAGTGACCTACGGAGGCCACCTACGGGCCGTAGATGGATTGACGTGCCGTAGGTGGGAACTGTCAAAGGCACTGTGAAATTTCAGGATTTCCAAATTTCTAAACCTTGACCTACGGAAAACCAGGATGGTTCGTAGTCCAGTTGACGGGCCGTAGATGGGTTCCGTAGATGACTTCCAGACATAGCCCATTTTCAGCCTAAAATAAACTTTCTGAATCAATTGACGGAAGAACAGGACGGTCCGTCAATTGATGTATCCACCGTAGATCCTGTCCGTCAATTGGCCCAGACAGTTTTTAAATAAGGGCTTTTTATTTTTTTTCCTAATTGATTACCTATTAAACTAAGTCGGTTATGCCCTTAATCTAAGACCTATAAATACTTTCTAAGCCTAATTTCTTTCATTCTAATTCATTCGAAAACTCTCCTCTCTCAAATATTTCTCTCTCTACAAAGAAACTCTCTCAACTCTCAAGGAAGAAGAAGAAGCTTGAATCCTCCATTGAAGACCTTCAATCTTCTCCAATTTCTTGTGGATTGCTTTGAGGTATGATAGTATTCACCATTAGGAGTCTTTTCCTCCAATGGGCCCTTCCTCTCCTTCATGATTTTCAAAGGATTACTCTAACCCAATTGAATTAGGGTTTGTGATCAATCATGGTGGGTTTTCAATTATGATTCAATCATTGATTTTATGATTCCTAGTGCATGATTTAGCGTGATAAAATAACTTAGTGCACGAATTAGCGTGAATTACATGAACCCCCATGATCCTAAGCTAATTCTCCCCAATTTGATAATCTATGCTTTGATTGTTGGGTTGAGTTATGATTTGATGAAGTTTATGAATTCTCTATGAAATCAAGCATGAATTATGAATGAATTGAGGATAATCTTATGAATTTAGCATGATCAAGTCAAAAGTATGATTTTCCTCTATTATGTGAGTTCCTTTAAGTATGGTTAAATTGTCTTAATTATGGCTTTCTAAGCATGAGCTTGCATTGAATTGCATGATATGAGTTGAACTTGCATGAACCCATATGAACTCTATGAACTATGAAATATGAGCATGATGAATTAAGGGTGCTTTGAGAGTAAAGTACCAAAGTTATGATATGATGATGCTATGGTCGATTAGTGAAAGGTTTTCTCACGTAATCCTCCCATTATGATAAAGGAAGAACAAAGAGGCGATTACCGATGTTCTTAAGGAGATATTCTAATGATGTAACCTTGGACAAGGTCCATGAAAGATAACTATCTTTAAGCTTGATTTTAGCTTCAATTGGTAACCCTAGTTGTACTTTTTCATGTTTAATGATATTAATATGTTAATGACTAATCCGTGGGAATTATGCTTAGCACCGAGTGGATATTGAGATGGAAACCCTTCCGTTAGTAGAGGCCGTATCTTCTAGTGAAAGCTCTCCCGTTAGTAGAGGCCGGGTTTTCTAGATGGAACTTGTAACACCCCAGTTTTTTAAAAGAAATAAAATGCAGTTTTTAAATTTTTTTGGTGCCAGTGACGACGGAGGCCATCTACAGACCGTTTGTGGAGTGACGGACCGTAGATGGTAACCGTCGAAGGCCCTGCCAGCTTTATGATTTTTGAGTTTCTGAACCTTGAACTACGGAATAGCAGGACGGTTTGTAGTTTGGTTGACGGGCCGTAGATGGGTTCCGTAGATGCCTTCCCGACTTAGCCAAATTTTCAGTCCAAAACGAACTTTCTGAATCAATTGACGAAAGAGCAGGACGGTCCATCAGTGGATGTACGGACCGTAGGTAGTGACCGTCGATTGGCCCCGACAGTTTATTTAAGGGCTTTTTGGACTTTTTCCCTCAGTGTTTATTCCTCATAATAGACGATTTTGCCTCTTAGCCGTGGCCCTATTTATATTTTGTAAGCCCTAATCCCTTCATTTTCCAAATCTCATCTTCCAAATCTTTCTCTCTCTAGAAGAACAAGAAAGATAAGAAGAGAGCTAGGGTTCTCATCAAGGTCACCAATGCCCTTTTATTTCAAGGCATTGACTTTAAGGTATGATAGTATTTACCATTTGGAGTCTTTCCTCCAATGGGTCCTCTTTTCCTTAAGGTTTTCAAGGTATAGTCTTGCCCAAGAGAGTTAGGGTTTTACAAATTCTTACGGGTTCTTCATTAAGCTTTTCATTGTTGATGTTATGGTTGATAGTGCATGATCTAGCATGGTAAAGTAAGCTAGTGCACGATTTAGCGTGGTTTACATGCAACTTGATGAATCCCATGAGCTTATGCTAAGTATCCCCCAATTTATGATTATGTTTATGATTGTGGGTTGATTGAGAAAAGATGAATTACATGAACTCTTTGTGAATTGAGTTAAGGATTATCATGATCAAGCTATGAATTTCATGTAAGACTATGAATGATGAAAAGAGGATATTTTATGAAAAGATGCATGATGAATCAAAATCCATGATTTTCCTCTATTATGTGGGTTCCCTCAATTATGACTAAATTGCCTTGATTTATGGCTTTCTAAGTATTTGCTTGCATTGAATTGCATGTTTTGAGGTGAAGCTTATGAACCCCTGATTTATGAGTGAAGAGCGTGATGAGCTAAGTAAATATGAAATTTGTGAACTCATGCATGCTTTATGAAGTTTATGATATGTTAGTGCATTTGTTGAGTTGTGAAAGAGTTTCTCATGTAATGCTCATCCTATAGTGTGAAAAGGTTTTCTCACACGAAATGATTCTTAACTTGTTGAAAGATTTACTCAACTAAGGTTGAATCTATGATTAAGGAGCTATTCAAATGATGTAAGCTTGGACAAGGTCCATGAAAGATGAAAATCTATAAGCATGATTTTTGCTTGAATTGGTAACCCTAGTTGTACCTTTTCATGTTTGATGATATAATATGTTATTGACTAATCCGTGGGAATTATGCTTAGCACCGAGTGGATATTGAGATGGAAGCCCTCTCGTTAGTAGAGGCCAGGTCTTCTAGTGAAAGCTCTCCCGTTAGTAGAGGCTGGGTTTTCTAGATGGAGCTCTCCCGTTAGTTGAGGCCGAGTCTTCTAAAGCAATCTCTATCCCATAAACTATGTTGCTACCATAGGAAGTTGTCTTTAAGTAGACATTAGCTAGTGGATCCACATAAGCTAAGAAGTTCATGGTCTTACCTTGGCAAGTGGGACACCCCTTTTCGGTGTGGGGCAGACACCGGATTCCATTTGATAGCTCACATGGTCTTATATGTCGGTTAAGGCTATTTCCCCACAAGTTAACGAACAAGTGTTCTCATGATGATGGTTTAAAGTAAAGTAAAGGAAAGATGAATAGCTTGTCTTGGCCATGTTCTATGCTTCATGTTTCTTATGTTCTATCATGTTTTAGCTTGACCATTACATGTCATTCTAGCATGATTTATATGCTCTTTATGCATTGCTATCATACTTGGTACTTGATTGTACTAACGCATACTTTTGCCTACATTGATTCTATTGATGTAGGATTTGGCGGTTCTTCTCATCCCACTCGTGGCTAGTCAGTTCCAGTGATAGTGAAGACTTGGTGAGGCCTCCTATGTCCGAGGACCTAACCTTGTTACATTTTCATGCTTTCCGTTATGCTTTTCGATACTGTACTAGGCTGCGTCCCAAACCTTCATTTCTATTCTGTTATGTTAGATGGCTTGAGACATAAGTTGTAGACTTCCGCTGTTTTGTTATATAATGCTCTTTTTAATTCTTTTCTCTATTATCTTGTATGTTATTTATGCTAAGGGCTTGTGTGAGGCCTCTCGGGGTCTTGTACGCCATGTTACATCTAGGGTCTACCCTGGGTCGTGACAAACTTGGTATTCAAAGCACAAGGTTTTAGAAAGGTTCTAGGATGTCTCATAAGCCACGTCGAGTAGAGTCTTGAGCATGAGTGTGAAGCTCGACGCATTTATGAATGAGAGGCTATAAGATGATTAGGAAACTCCTTTTCTTCATTATCCTTAAGTCATGCGTAGAGTGTTACTCTATATGCCCCTCTCTCCTAATCCCTATCCTACGCGTTTCAGGATATGGCGTCTCGCAGAGCTTATACTTGAAGGAATGCAAGAGAAAGTGAAGAGCAAGAAACTCCTCCTCAAGCTCCTCAAGTTCCGGCCGATCCTTTGGCCGAGCAAGTAACCAATGCGGAGTTCAGGGCTGCTTTTAAGGTGTTGGCTCAAGCCGTGATAGTTCAAGCCAATAGGGAGGTTGTGGCACCCGTAACCCAAATGTGGGTACGGCGGCGTCAAGAGTGAGGGACTTCACCCGGATGAACCCTCCGGAGTTTCACGGTTCTAAAGTGGAGGAAGATCCTCAAGAGTTTATTGATGAGGATTATAAAGTGTTGATGATCATGGGAGTGTCATCGACGGAAAAGGCGGAGTTGGCTGCTTACCAACTCAAGGGTGTCGCTCAAATTTGGTATAACTAATGGAAGAGTGAGATGGAGGTTGATGAAGGTCCTCTCGAGTGGAAGAAATTCATGGGTGCTTTCCTCGATGGATTCTTTCCCCTTGAGATGAGGAAGGCTAAGGTACTCGAGTTCATCAACCTTCGTCAAGGGAGTATGGGTGTTAAAGAGTATGCTTTGAAGTTCACACAGTTGGCTCAATATGCTCCTTCTATGGTGGCCGATCATAGGGCAAGAATGACCAAATTTGTTTCGAGAGTGTCCGAAATAGTGGTCAAGGAGTTTCGTACCGCCATGCTCATTAGTGATACGGATATTTCTCTTCTCATGATTCATGCACAACAAATAGAGGAAGAGAAGCTCAAGGAAAGGTCTAGGAACTTCAAGAGGGCTAAGACCGGTGACGGTGGGTTCTCTCAGTCTAGGTCCGATGGACATGGTCATTTTAAGCCTAGATAAAGGTTCTCTAACAAGGGCCTTCCAATGCCCCTCCAAAGTCCAACCAAGAGAGGGTGTCTAACCCTAAGCCTCAAGGAGGAAATGGTAGTGGCTCCTCATTGCCTACTTGTGCCAAGTGTGGGAGGAAACATGAAGGTAGATGTCTAGCCGGTATACATGGCTGTTATAATTGTGGAAAGAGTGGTCACAAGATGAGTGATTGTCCATCTCTCACGGCCAAGGGAAGAGAGAATAAGCAAGCTCCACCTAGAGGATCGGGTTCGAATGCTCAGAAGCAAAACTAGCTCTATGCACTTAAGGCCCATCATGAACCAGAGGGTTCTCCAGATGTGGTTACCGATATGTTGAAAATCTTCCACTTTGATGTTTATGATTTGCTTGATCCAGGTGCTACATTGTCTTTTGTGACGCCTTATGTAGCTATGAAGTTTGATGTCATTCCGTGTGTTGTTAGATCCATTCCGTGTCTCTACTCCTATTGGTTAATCTATTGTGGCTAAAAGAGTCTATAGAAATTGTTCCGTCTCTTTATTTCATAGAGTCACTCATGTGGATCTTGTAGAGCTTGATATGCTAGACTTTGATGTTATCCTCGGGATGGATTGGTTGCATTTTTGTTATGCCTCTATTGATTGTAGAACCCGAATGGTCAAGTTCCAATTTCAAGATGAGCCTATCCTAGAATGGAAAGGGGGAAATTCTTCGCTTAAGGGTCAGTTTATTTCTTATCTGCAAGCTAGAAAGATGATTTCTAAGCATGTACCATCTTGTTAGGGTGAGGAGTGTGAATCTCGAAAGCCCTACTCTTGAGTCAGTCCCCATTGTTGATGAATTTCTGGAAGTGTTCCCCGATGATTTACCCGGTGTTCCTCAAGAGAGGGAAATAGACTTCGGTATTGACCTTCTCCTTGATATGCAACCTATCTCTATTTCTCCTTATAGAATGGCTCCGGCAGAGCTTAAGGAACTAAAAGAGCAATTGAAAGATTTGTTGGATAAGGGCTTCATCCGACCAAGTATTTCTCCAGAGGGTGCTCCGATCTTGTTTGTTAGAAAGAAAGATGGGTCACTCCATATGTGCATTGACTACCGCCAACTGAATAAGGTTACTATGAAGAATAAGTATCCTCTCCCAAGAATTGATGATTTGTTTGACCAACTCCAAGGGGCTAGTTATTTCTCTAAGATTGATTTTCGTTCGGGTTATCACCAATTGAAGGTAAGGGATGATGACATTCCGAAAACAGCTTTTCGGACAAGATATGGGCACTATGAGTTTCTAGTGATGTCTTTTGGGTTGATTAATGCTCCACCCGCATTTATGGATTTAATGAATCGGGTGTTTAGACGATACCTTGATATGTTCGTCATTGTGTTTATAGATTATATCTTGATTTACTCAAGGAGTGATAGTGAGCATGCTGATCATTTGAGGATTGTGTTGCAAGTTCTCAAGGACCAACAACTCTTTTCTAAGTTCGAGAAATGTGAGTTTTGGTTAAGATCCGTAGCCTTCCTTGGTCACATTGTTTCCGGTAAAGGTGTCAAGGTAGAACCTAAGAAGACGGATGCGGTTAAGAATTGGCCTAGACCTCTATCCCCTTCGGATATTCGTAGTTTCTTGTGTTTAGCCGACTATTATCGCAGGTTTTTTGAAGGGTTTTCTTCAATTGCTTCACCATTGACGGCTCTAACTCAGAAAAAGGCTAAGTTTTCTTGGTCTGAAAGGTGTGAAGTGAGTTTTCAAGAGTTGAAAGATAGACTTACCTCGGCTCGGTGTTGACCCTACCGGAAAGATCCGATGGGTTTGTGGTCTATTGTGATGCTTCCAAAATTGGGTTGGGGTGTGTACTTATGCAAAATGGGAAAGTCATTGCTTATGCTTCAAGGCAACTAAAGGTGCATGAAAAGAATTACCCTACTCATGATTTGGAGCTAGCGGCAGTTGTGTTTGTTCTAAAGATAAGGCGACATTATCTGTATGGTGTCCATGTTGACGTCTTTAGCGACCATAAGAGTTTGCAATATGTATTTAAGCAAAAGGATCTAAATCTTCGCCAACGAAGGTGGTTTGAACTATTAAAGGACTATGACATGAATTTCCTCTATCACCCTGGCAAGGCTAACGTGGTGGCAGATGAACTTAGTCGGATGTCAATGGGTAGTGTTGCCCATATTGAAGATGGTAAAAGGGAACTAGTTTGTGATGTTCATAGATTGGCTCGTTTGGGTGTGCGATTAGTTGATTCCACCCAAGGTGGTGTTATGGTCCACAATGGTTCAGAATCTTCCTATGTGCATGATGTGAAAGCTAAGCAAGATCTTGATCCGAACCTAGTCGATTTGAAAGAAGCGGTGCTAAAGAAGTCCGTTGAGGCTTTCTCCCAAGGGGAAGATGGAGTGCTCAGATATCAGGGTCGTTTATGTGTCCCTAATGTAGATGACCTAAGAGGAAAAATATTGATTGAGGCCCATGGTTTTCGTTATTCCATTCACCCGGGAGCTACCAAAATGTACTATGACTTGCGGGAGATTTATTGGTGGAATGGGATGAAGAAGGATATTGCGGGATTTGTGGCTAGATGCCCTAATTGCCAACAAGTGAAAGTTGAACACGAAAGACCAAGAGTTCTGTCACAAGATATTGACATTCCTACTTGGAAGTGGGAAGATGTGAACATGGACTTTATTGTTGGCTTGCCGCGCACTCGGCGCCAGTATAATTCGATTTGGGTGGTTGTAGATCGGATGACGAAATCAGCCCATTTCTTTCCCGTCAAGGTTTCTTACTCGACGGAGGATTATGCTAAGTTGTACTTGAGGGAGATGGTTAGGTTGCATTGAGTGCCTTTATCCATTATCTCAGATCATGGCACACAGTTTAGTTCTCAGTTTTGGAAATCTTTCCAAAAGGGCCTCGGTACTCGTGTTAAGCTTAGCACAGCCTTTCATCCCCAAACTGATGGGCAAGCGGAGCGTACCATCCAAATCTTTGAGGATATGTTAAGAGCTTGTGCAATTCACTTCAAGGGTAATTGGGATGATCATTTGCCTTTGGTTGAGTTTGCTTATAATAACAGCTACAATTGTAGTATTGGTATGGCTCCATTTGAAGCTCTCTATGGTAGGAGGTGTAGATCTCCCATAGGTTGGTTTGAAATTGGGGAAGTTGCTTTGATAGGCCCCGAGTTAGTGCATGAAGCTATGGAGAAAGTTCATCTTATTAGAGAAAAGCTGAAAACGGCTCAAAGTCGACAAAAGTCTTATGCCGATGTCAGAAAAAGAGAATTAGAATTTGAAGTTGATGATTGGGTTTACTTGAAAATTTCACCTATGAAGGATGTAATGAGATTTGGGAAGAAAGGGAAGCTTAGTCCCCATTATGTAGTCCCATATAAGATTTTAAGGCGTGTTGGTAAGGTTGCCTATGAGTTTGAATTGCCTAATGAGTTGGCATCAGTGAATCCAGTTTTCCATGTCTCATTGTTGAGAAAGTGTGTTGGTGATCCGACCTCTGTAGTGTCAATAGAGATTCTTGGCATTAAGGATAGCCTTTCTTATGAAGAGGTTCCGGTTGAGATTCTAGACCGACAAGTCCGGAAGTTGAGAAATAAAGAAGTTGCTTCCGTGAAAGTTCTATGGAGGAATCAATTAGTTGAGGGTGCTACTTGGGAGGCCGAGGCCAATATGATTTCCTTCTATCCTCATCTCTTTCCTTCCGATCCTTCTCTAGCTTGAGGTACCTAGTTCCTCATGGTTCATTCTTGTGGTCTCATGTGTCATAGTTGATTTCCATGATTCCTTGATTTATGCATGTTCATGAATAGTCTAACATGATATATGTGCATTGAGTATGAGTTGCATAAAGTCTTCATGAATTTTGTATTGAGTATGCTTTAGCTTGGATTTGATGTTTCCTCCTCGGATATATGCATTATCTCCCCGTGCTTGCATGCTAGGTTGGGTTGTTAGTCTGAGTCTATCGCATTTCTTAGGATATCCAAGTTCTCATTCGAGGATGAATGTCCCCAAGGGGAAGATATTGTAACACCCCAATTTTTGAAAAGAAAGAAAATGCAGTTTTAAAATTTTTCTGGTGCCAGTGACGACGGAGGCCATATACGGACCGTAGGTGGAGTGACGCGCCGTAGATTGTAACCGTCGATGGCCCTGCCAACTTTATGATTTTTGAGTTTCTAAACCTTGACCTACGGAATAGCAGGACGGTTCGTAGTTCGGTTGACGGGCCGTAGATGGGTTCCGTAGATACTTTCCATACTTAGCCAAATTTTCAGTCCAAAACGAACTTTCTGAATCAATTGACGGAAGAGCAGGACGGTTCGTCAGTGGATGTACGAATCGTAGGTCCTGACCGTCGATTGGCCCCAACAGTTTATTTAGGGGCTTTTTGGACTTTTTCCGAAGTGTTTATTCCTCATAATAGACGATTTTATCTCTTAGCCTTGGCCCTATTTATATTTTCTAAGCCCTAATCTCTTCATTTTCCAAATCTCATCTTCAAAATATTCCTCTCTCTAGAAGAACAAGAAGGAGAAGAAGAGAGCTAGGGTTCTCATCAAGGTCACCAATGCTCTTTTATTTCAAGGCATTGGCTTTAAGGTATGATAGTATTTACCATTTCAAGTCTTTTCTCCAATGGGTCCTCTTTTCCTTAAGGTTTTCAAGGTATAGTCTTGCCCAAGAGAGTTAGGGTTTTACAAATTCTTATGGGTTCTTCATTATGCTTTTCATTGTTGATGTTATGGTTGATAGTGCACGATCTAGCATGGTAAAGTAAGCTAGTGCACGATTTAGAGTGGTTTACATGCAACTTGATGAATCCCATGAGCTTATGCTAAGTATCCCCCAATTTATGATTATGTTTATGATTGTGGGTTGATTGAGAAAAGATGAATTACATGAACTCTTTGTGAATTGAGTTAAGGATTATCATGATCAAGCTATGAATTTCATGTAAGACTATGAATGATGAAAAGAGGATATTTTATGAAAAGATGCATGATGAATCAAAATCCATGATTTTCCTCTATTATGTGGGTTCCCTCAATTATTACTAAATTGCCTTGATTTATGGCTTTCTAAGTATTTTCTTGCATTGAATTGCATGTTTTGAGGTGAAGCTTATGAACCCACGATTTATGAGTTAAGAGCGTGATGAGCAAAGTAAATATGAAATTTGTGAACTCATGCATGCTTTATGAAGTTTATGATATGTTAGTGCATTTGTTGAGTTGTAAAAGGGTTTCTCATGTAATGCTCAACCTATGAGTGTGAAAGGTTTTCTCACACAAAATGATTCATAACTTGTTGAAAGGTTTACTCAACTAAGGTTGAATCTATGATTAAGGAGCTATTCCAATGATGTATACTTGGACAAGGTTCATGAAAGATGATAATCTATAAGCATGATTTTTGCTTGAATTGGTAACCCTAGTTGTACCTTTCATGTTTGATGATATAATATGTTAATGACTAATCCGTGGGAATTATGCTTAGCACCGAGTGGATATTGAGATGGAAGCCCTCTCGTTAGTAGAGGCCGGGTCTTCTAATGAAAGCTCTCCCGTTAGTAGAGGCCAGATTTTCTAGATGGAGCTCTCCCGTTAGTTGAGGCCGAGTCTTCTAAAGCAATCTCTATCCCATAAACAATGTTGCCACCATAGGAAGTTGTCTTTAAGTAGACATTAGCTAGTGGATCCACATAAGCTAAGAAGTTCATGGTCTTACCTTGGCAAGTGGGACACCCCTTTACGGTGTGGGGCAGACACCGGATTCCATGTTGATAGCTCACATGGTCTTATATGTCGGTTAAGGCTATTTCCCCACAAGTTAATGAACAAGTGTTCTCATGATGATGGTTTAAAGTAAAGCAAAGGAAAGATGAATAGCTTGTCTTGGCCATGTTCTATGCTTCATGTTTCTTATGTTCTATCATGTTTTAGCTTGACCATTACATGTCATGATTACATGTCATTCTAGCATGATTTATATGCCCTTTATGCATTGCTATCATACTTGGTACTTGATTGTACTAACGCATACTTTTACCTACATTGATTCTATTGATGTAGGACTTGGCGGTTCTTCTCATCCCACTCGTGGCTAGTCAGTTCCAGTGATAGTGAAGACTTGGTGAGGCCTCCTATGTCTGAGGACCTAACCTTGTTACATTTTCATGCTTTCCGTTATGCTTTTGGATACTGTACTGGGCTGCGTCCCAAACATTCATTTCTATCCTGTTATGTTAGATGGCTTGAGACATAAGTTGTAGACTTTCGCTGTTTTGTTATATAATGCTCTTTTTAATTCTTTTCTCTATTATCTTGTATGTTATGTATGCTAAGGGCTTGTGTGAGGCCTCTCGGGGTCTTGTACGCCATGTTACATCTAGGAGTTACCCTGGGTCGTGACAGAACTCTCCCGTTCGTTGAGGCCGAGTCTCTTAAAGAAATATCTATCCCATAAACTATGTTGCCACCAGAGGATGTTGTCTTTAAGTAGACATTAGCTAGTGGATCCAAATAAGCTAAGAAGTTCATGGTCTTACCTTGGGAAGTAGGACACCCCTTTACGGTGTGGGGTAGACATTCAATTCCTTGTTGATAGCTCACATGGTGTTACATGTCGGTTAAGGTTTTTCCTCACAAGTTAATGAATAAGTGTTCTCATGATGAAGTAAAGAAAAGAAGTAGAAAGATGATTTAACTTGCTTTGGCCTTGATATATGCTTTATGTTTCATGTTTCTCACGTTTTTAGCTTGGCCATTGGATGTCATGATTATGTCTTTATCTCTAGCATGATTTATGTGTTTATATGCATTGTTATCATACTTAGTACTTAATTGTGCTAACGCATACTTTTGCCTGCATCAACTTCCTTGGTGTAGGACGTGGCAGTTCTCCTACTCGTGGCTAGAGCATTGACGTAGAGTTGGGAAGAAGACTTGGTGAGTACTCATCCATCCGAGGACATGGCCTAGTTGTTCTTATTTTCATGTAATTTCTTTTCAGTATTGGATATTGTATTGGGCGGTGTCCCTACCACTTTTATTCGTATTCTATGATATTAGAAGGCTTTGAGACATGAGTTGTAGCCTTCCGCTGTTTTGAGTAAAGTTTTGATATGAAATGCTCTTTTGAACTATTAATTCTCTATTATCTTGTATGCTATGTGTGCTAAGGGCTTGTATGAGGCCTTCCGGGGTCTTGTACGCTGTGTTACATCTAGGGGCTACCCTGGGTCGTGACATGGCTCGACAATCAACACATATTCCCCATGTTCCATCTTTCTTTGGAACAAAAATAACCAGGACGTCGCACGGACTCATGCTTTCTTTCACATATCCTTTGTTGAGGAGTTCCTCAACTTGCTTTTGAAGCTCTTTAGTATCCTCCGGATTACTTCGGTAAGTCGGTTTGTTTAGCAATTGAGAGCCCGGCACTAAATTAATTTGGTGTTCAATTCCCCGAAGAGGGGGTAATCCACTTGGGAGCTCCTTGGGAAATACATCATCATAATCCTGCAAAAGACAAGAAATAGAATGGGGAAGAGAAGTAATAGATGGGTTAGCTTGCAAAACATGATCCGTATGTGTGATTAGGATCAAAGGACATTGAGTCGTAACCTTCTCCCTAATCTCTTTGTATGTCGCCAACAACACTTTCCCCTTTCCCTTCAACTCCCTCCTCTCTTCTCCTTCATCAACCTCCTTTTCAACTTTTTCTCCCTCTTCACCCTTCCCTTTTTCTTTCAACTCTCTCATTTTTTGATACACTTTATTAACGTGGGAAGGTTACATGGGATGAAGAACATACTTACGACCATCCAACACAAGTGAATACTTGTTGGTTCTCCCATCATGCTTTGTTGAACGATCATATTGCCATGGACTCCCAAGTAATACATGACAAGCTTGCATTGGAACCACATCACATAGAACCTCATCTTGGTAGTTCCCAATCTTGAATTTGATCAACACTTGTCTTTGGACCCTCAATTCTGCACATTCACTTAACAATCGGAGCTTGTATGGCATTGCATGTTTGGAAGTGGGCAACTTCAAGAAATCCACCATAGTGGAACTAGAAACATTAGCACAACTCCTACTATCTATGACCAACGAACAAATATTCCGTTTGATGAGGCATTTAGAATGGAAAAGATTTTCCCTCTGGCTTGGGTCATCCATGGCTTTGCTAATCATTACCCGCCTCACTACATAATTTGGAATTGTAAGCTCTCCTTCTTGAGGCAAGACCTCTTCAATTGAAGCCCTCCTCGTTAGCCCATTGGGAACGATGATAGCCTCTTCATATGGCTCCATTTCGCCCTCTTCTTCACTTTTGGAACCACCTTCTTTTTTAGCATTGTCTTCACTCTCCCCTTCATCCTCATAGTAAGGCTCACCTTCTCGAAGAACGATGTTTCTCCGGTTCAAGCATTGTCTCAGCTTGTGACCCCATCCTTGATACCTAAAGCCTTAAAGACCTTTGGAAACATTTAATGGATACTTGTTTCCCCCCTCTTCTTGTGCGTTCATTATAGTGCCCTTGTCAAGAGACTTCTTTTCAAAAGGTTTTTTGGTGTCCTTGCCTTTGTTCCACGTTGAAGTTCCTTGAGCTCCCTCTTTGTTCTTTCCCTAAGAATTAGAAGTTGAATAGCCTCTAGATTTAAATGACTTCTCCTCTTTGAAGTTCCTTTCAATCTCAATAAGCATCCTAGAAGATATGTTTTGGTTCAACCCACTTCTAAAATGAGCCTTGGTGTGATTAGGTTGCTCTTCATACTCAAGTTTCATAGACATATTTTGGAACTCATCATAATACTCCTCTACGCTCTTGCTTCCTTGCTTTAAGTTTTGAAGCTTGGTGAGTTGTTCTTGTTTATACCTCTCCGGAACATACTTGATATTCAAAAGTACTTTCAATTCTTCCCATTGTGGAATATCGGCATACCAAAAATTTCTTCGACTTCTCCTTGTAGACTCCCACCATGTTGAAGCAAACCCTTCAAATTGTGCAATAGCATTGGTTGACTTCTTTATTTCATTTAACTCATTGGTTTGGAAGATACTTTCACATTGTAGCTCCCAATTGAGGTATGCCTCGGGATCACTCCCTCATTTGAAAGTAGGAAGAGTGACCTTGATGGAGTTGAGACTTGTGTTTCGTCCCCCATTTCCACCTTGGTCCCCAAATTGATCTCCTTGAACCCAAGCTCGGCCTTGGTTTCCAAAGTTTCTTCCTCCTTGAGGAATTGGACCATTCCTTCCTCCCCTTCCTCTATCTGGACCTAAGAATTGACCCCTTGGTCTATTCGCTTGACCATCATAGCCATCATCCTCTCCATACCCCTCAAACTCCTCTCGTTGCTCATGCCTCTCAACTTCTTCCCTTTGGATTTGTGAATTTTGGATCGGTGGATCATGGTTAAATTTAACATGTTGAAGAGCAACTCGCAGGGCTTGGTTAACATTGACATTTGTTTGTTGCATGGGAACATGATCTTGCAATGTCGGGTTGAACATTTGGTGGAGAGTGTTAGGTGAAATAGTAGATGAAGTGTTTTGCGCATGCCCGCTCGATGTCGCATGGTAATTTGGTTGAGGAGTAGAAGTTGAAGAACTAACACGCCTCTCCAGATTCAATATTCTACAATCCATAGTATCCATCCGTTGAGAGAGACCCTTAATGGCCTCAAATAGAGCCTCCCCTCCCGAAGGGCTGTGAGATTCATCTCCCGATGTCATTGTACCTGCTTAAAAGACACTCAAAAACAACAAACAATGTTAGTGTTAGTAAAATAAAATCTCACAATTACTCGTGTTTCCACACCTTTGATTGCCTCACAAATTGGTTCGGCTAATTGTTGAAAGTTGCTTATACTTGATCAATCATGAAGTGTTAATTTGCTACTCTTGGATGGAATGGATTCCTGTTTCAATGATGGATGACTCGATAAAAACAAACGGACTTGAATCAAGAAGTTAACTACGAAGTAAAATGTATAAAAGCACGAAAAGAAGTGGCACTAGCAAATAAGAGAATTCAAGAACCAATAATCAACAAGTAGATAATTTACGAGTTGAAAATTAGTTTAGGAATCGCGAGAACGAACTAAAATAAAGAAAAGGAAACTAAGGAATTAGAACCTGAGATTAGTTTCATAAAATGATGTTCGGGTCACCAAATGCAATGTTTTCTTCGCCGAAGTTGAAGTTCAGCTTGCCAACTTGAAGATTAGCTCACCAAATTTAACAGAATGTTTGGGCAATTTGGCGATTGGGAGGGTAGTTTGGCGACTCACTGAATGGACTTTGGCGAGCAAAGTCAGGCTCGCCGAATGGACCAGTGTGTGCACCTGAAGAGCTTCGAATTTTGTGCATTTGTGGTCCCCTTTGTACTTCTTTCTTTATTCCTTACCCCTTTTGGTAAATTCCCTTGTGCACTAACACTTATCCACCTACTCTTTCCTTTCCTTTTGGATTAAACACCTACTTTTTGTAGATTCCCTCTTCTTGAAGATTTCAATATTCTTCAAGAACACTATGAACAAGATGAATATCAAAAATAAAACCCTTAATAATTTTGGCTCGGAATTTCACGAAATTTGAGAATAAGATTCCTCTTGCTGTAGGAAACAATCCCCAATATTTTTTATCTTTCAATTCCTTGCCAAATCTTTCCGATTTCAAAACCCATTTGCATCTTCTTCAAACTTCTTCACTTAACAATGGTGGATCCTTCAATCTTACCCCAAACTCAACCAAATCTCAGATTTTGACTCAAATAATGCTAGGGAACTCAAATCTAGCATTAGAAACATCAAACAAGACTCAAATAAACAAAAATATTTTTGGTTTTTTTTAAAAAAAATGAATTTTGACACTCTTTTTTTTTAATTTTCTATTTTCTTTCAATACCACAACCCAAGACTAGAATCGTGAAGACAAATCTAAGCTTGGCTCTGATAACAAATGATGTAATTCCTACCACGAATTATGAAAAAAATACGGAAATTAAAGACAAGAAAGTAAAGATAGATAGATAGACACAAAAAGAGGAAATAGAAAGCAACCAAAAGGTATGTTAAACCTTAAGACCTCAATCCATTAATCCTACAAGAAGCACCTAACTCTTACGATGACCTCAAGGGAAATTGATTCACCCCGCAACCAATGTTTCTAAGCAAGTTTTAAACAAAAAGCTTGTACCAAGCTTACTCTTTCAAGAGGGTCACAATAACAATATTCAATATCAAAGTCATCTGCCAAAATAAGACCTTCCGTTAGGTATTTATAGGTTTTGGCTATATATTACAAAAAGGCCCAAGAGTGGCCCAAGAAATGCAAATCGGCGATCTTAGAACCCATCGCCAAATGGACTAGTTCCCTCGCCTAGCTCTTGTTCCTTACTTTTAAACTCGGCGAGCTGGGGTGACATCGGCGCATCACCGAATGAGGCAGCACCATCGCCGAATGTGGCAGCATCTCCCATCGTCTTCTCTTTACCTCTGTAAGCGATCTTTAAGGTGTGGAACCCTTTGTTTTTCATCAACACAAGCTCCAAAACCTCTAGATTCTTGAATAATCCTTGCATTCTTTGAAGTTTCGGAGCTTGACTTCGATTGAACGGCCTTAATGCAATCCGGATTGCATCAACCATGGTGTCCACCTAGTGGTGATACATGAAAAGCTTCAAGGATAGACTTAACCTCAATTTCTGGAACACACATCCGGATCATAGGATCAGCACACTGATAATACTAAAATTACTCCCAAAACAAGTTAAAGAGTAAGCGATTGTTAGCAATATAAAACCCAACAAGAGAGTTGGGGTCGAATACCACAAGGAACTATTTTTTGGCAATTAAAAGGACAGAATTACAAGCTACTAGTTTGAATCAAAATTAATAATACACAATTATCAAAATATGACTCGTGAAGGTAACTAATTTAAGATTGGGCAAAGATCTAATCAAGAAAGGGATAATTAGGAATTGAAAATTTTGGAACTCAATATTTATTCAAACGATCCATTGCACTTCAACACATGCTAATTGAATCATAGATAGGGTAGGTCATCATCAATAACAAAAATCTTCTTTTGATCTCCTTGTGTTATATCATGAAATCTCCTTCCGATCTAAATCTTGTAATTCAACAAAACAATCCAGTACCTTAATATAGACCTCTCTTTTGAGCCAGTCTAGCATTCAACAATGAAACCTTAAATCTTTCTTTCGAGCAAACTCAAGAATCAAAGCTAATATGTAATTATCAATCTAATTCTCCACTTTACGAATTCTCTTTCAAGCAACACACAAAGATCTAAGCTAGATTTGAGTGTGAACTATCAAATCATAAATGAAAACATGATAATTAGACTAAACCCATTTCATGAATAAGAAGCATCGAATCAATTACAAAAGAAATAGAATGAGAAATCAATGAACCAAAAGAATTGTCTGTTTCTAGCACAAACCCCAATTTCAATTAGTAATTACACCAAAAATTCATGCCATACAAAACATGGAAAGAAGATAGGATAAGAAATATTACTATTAAGAACACAATCTTCAATGCAAAATATGAATAATAAGGCAACGTACCTTCAAAGTCTCAACCCAAAAGATGAACTCTAATAGTTTTCTCTCTACTCTATTCTAAGATAAGATACTCTCAATTCTATTCTTTCCTTCTGAAGAATAACTGCTGATGAGCGTAAAAAGGGTTTTTGGGGTAGATTGGGAAAAATTCCCCTTCTGCCCATGTATCTAAAAAGTTACTCTCTATGTTTGTGGAGACTTGCCCGCGTTCGTGGGACTGCGTTGACTGGGCAGTCGCATTTGTGACAGGTGGGGTGCATTCGCGGGCTTGCAGTAAATATGAAGAAAACTAGATTAAAAGCACCAATTCTTACATAAACCAAGCCAATACTAACAAGCAAAGAGCCTCAAATGAGTGGAAATCTCCCACATATCAATACACCCAACTTAACAACTTTGCTTGTCCTCAAGTAAAGAAAATCCAAAACACAAAACGCTCTCATTTCAACACACACCACAAATCAATTTCACCTTCTTCAATTAAGCACAAAGGTGATGGCTTCAGTTGGTACTAACAAATGGTCCACATGCAAAATTCTTACAAAAGAAATCCCCTCATTCTCATGGAACATTTTCTAGAACCAAGAATCATTAAGTGACAACAACTCAAACTCAAAAAGTGACGCAACTCATTAGCTCTTTTACATGATCACTTTATTCAATTAGATATTTTCAAATTACCCCTTTATCAACTTACATGCCCTCACAAGAAAAGAAATGTCCCAAAACACTCACCCAAAGTATTTACAAAACATGGGACATAAGCACAAACACTAACACTCACACTCATAATAAAACATCTCATAAACACAAATGCCACACCATAAACTTGCCCATATTTTCAATCAATATTCACTCAACTTCATTTGATTAGAAATCTCAAAGGACTTTTTAAAGCTTGTTATGTAGGCTTAGGGAAGGTTAGGATATCATTTAGGTAAAAGTGACTACACCCTCCTTGAACACCACACAACTTATCATTTTTCAACTTTTCCACTTTTCATCATTTTTCAAACCAATGCAAATTTCATATTCTTTGCTTTTCACATTCTAGATGCCCGACATGCAACCATTTTAAACCTTTGAAGGATCCAAGTCTAATTTATTCACTTTCTTTTCTTCTTTTTCAAAAGTTTTTTTATTTTAGACTTTTTCCTCCATTCTTCAATCCATATTTTTTTTATATATACCCTCATGTGATAAGCATCCCTTCTATGAAGTTTCCCTTACTACCCCAAACTTAGGCTTTTAGCCTCAACTTTTTCAATTCTCAAGTTCAAGGAGGGAAGGGTTCAAAAGAGGATCACTTTTTAAAAAAGGATAAGGTTTGTAATGAGGTTGCCAATAAAAGGGATTAGGCTCAAAGGGGACAACTAGGGATATATTTAGTGCAAAGGTGGGATTTTTAGGCCAAGTGGGCTTCTAAAAAAATCACAAAGAAAGCCTAAGATCATTTCTTCAACAAAACTCAATCAAGACCAACATTTCAAGATCAATCGGGCAAGTTCCAAGTAACATAAGTGAACACAAGGCATTGTTGAACAATTACCACACATGACATGCAAATCAATCAATATGGTTCAAAATATTATTTCTTTCGCAAAATACAAGTGGCATCGAACATTCCAACCGCTAACGAATCAAAAGTCACAAAAAGAATTATAAGAGTTTTTACAAAATATTCACAGCATGCTCAACTTTAAAAATAAAGGGGTATGTTCAACAACTTTTCACATGTAGTAATACATTCTTAGTACCAATCAAGCCACAACCTCCTAAGAAGACGATATTTTTTCCCATAAGAAAGCCATCAACTAATCCATCATTGGGACAAATCATGCATCTATTCTGGACCGGCTACTCAGACTTTGCCACACTCAACACCAATCAAACACTAACAAGCAATCGACAATTTACCCTTAAGAAAGTCGTCACTCTATCCATCATCGGGCATCGTTATTGCATATATCATATAAAAAAACAAAGAAGCTACAAACTAAAAAATAAAAACTACAAGGAACAAAAATAAAGCAACTAATCCAACACAATATCAATAGAAAAACAGCACATCCACAATATCAAGGCCCGACAAGGGTAAACCAATTCATAACAAAGGAACAAAAGTAAGCCCAACAAGGCCACAATCACAGTACACAAAATCAAGCAACAAAATAACTACAAGGGAGGCACCCCAACTAAAAATGAGTCTCTGTCCCCACAGTCTAAATATCAATATAGAATATGAGGGACTCCCCGAACTTCATATCTCTAAACTCGAGCTGGTGGGAAAAGTAAGATCCTCCTCGTCATGAGCACTGCTACCACCTAAGCCTACCCATCATCTTGGTGAAGAACTTTCTCTTTGATCTCTCATGCTCTCTGAACATCCTCTACCATTGCTCAATCTTCCCCTGCCTATTCTTGATCATTTGGAATGGTATCTGAAGCCATTATTAGCACCAAACACCTGGGATCTTTTCAACTCTTCTTGTTCAAAGATTTGATGGCATGTTCACACCTTTTTGACTCTTGGAACTCTACATTCGTGATAGAACGGACACGTTCACAAAGGGGGTGTTGACTTTGACCTCCATATTTGTGGACCCTAATCTACGTTCATGGAAGACACCTCAAGCTGAAACTTTTTCAGACCTTTTTATCCATTTCGATGAGGTATGGGCATGTTTGGTGATCTTCCCACTCACATTGGGCTAGCCTGGTGCCCGAAAAGTTCCCCAAGTCCTATTATGAAATTGCTTCAACCCCAAACTTCAATCCCAATCAACTTATTTGCTTCCACACCTGTCCAAATAATCATAAAAAACTTTGAAACTATGAGGATTAGTCAAAAATAAAAATTTTAAGCTATTTTAAAAATCAAAAATTTGAAATCAAAAATACAAATTATTTGATAACGATGGGTTGCCACCTATCAAGAGCAAAATTTAACGTCATGACATGATGCACAGATATATCATTCTCTATGTTTCAACATCGAGGCAATGAACCTTCTCCCCAACTTTAGATCAATTTCTCTTCTAAGAGCATCAAAAACTTCACTCGATCTCTTCACTTTTAAGATTTAAATTTCTTACCCAACTTCGATTCAATTTTTTATTTTGGAACATTAGGCAAGAGTAAGAAGCTCACTAGGACATTTGAGCATTGACTTTCATAATATTTGGCCTCCAAGTAAGTGATTGTGGCATCTTTGAATGTTATTGGCTTGGATCGGTTGGATACACCCAATTTCTCATCAACGATCATCTTAACCCATTCTTTCTCACAACAAGGCATGGGCTATCCTCATAGGGTTTACAACCCCAAGCATTTTATTGTTATCACCAGAAGCAAAACAAGTTAAAGAGTAAGTGATTGTTAGCAATATAAACACCCAACAATAGAGTCGGGGTCGAATCTCACAAGGAATAATTTATCGGCAATTGAAAAGACAAAGAATTATAATTTACTAGTTTGAATCTAAATTAATAACACACAATTATCAAAATATGATTAGCAAAGGTAACCAATTTAAGATTGGGCAAAGATATAATCAAGGAAGGAATAATTGTGAATTGGGAAATTTGGAACTCAATACTCATTCAAACGATCCATTGCACTTCAACACATGCTAATTTAATCATAGTTAGGCTAGGTCATCATCTACAACACATATTATTTCGATCTCCTTGCGTTATATCATGAAATCTCATTTCTGTCTCCATAATATAATTCAACAAAGTAACCCACTACCTTAATATAGACCTCTCTTTCGAGCAAGTCTAGCATTAAAAAATAAAACCCTAAATCTCCCTTTTGAAAAAACTCAAGAATCAAAGCTAATATGTAATTAGCAATCTAATTCTCTATTTCATGAATTCTCTTTCGAGTAACCCACAAAGATCTAAGCAAGATTTGAGCGTGCACTGTCAATCGTAAATGAAAACGTGATAATTAGACTAAATCCATTTCATGAATTAGAAGCATGTAATCAATTACAAAGTAATAGAATGAGAAATCAAAGACCCAAAGGAATTGGCTATTTCTAGCATTAAACCGTCATTTCAATTAGCAATTATATCCACAATTCATGAAATAAAAAGCAATGGAAAGAAGATAGGACAAGAAATATTACTATTAAGAACACAATCTTCAATCCAAAAGATGAATTATGAGGCAACTTACCTTCAAAGTCTAAACCCAAAAGATTAACTCTAAAAGTTTTATCTCTACTCTATTATAAGTTGAGATACTCTCAATTATACGCTTGCCTTCTGAATAATACCTGCTGATGTGTGTGAAAAAGGTTTTTGGGGTAGATTTGGTGAAATTCCCATTCGGCCCAGGCACATGAAAAGTTACTCTCCACGTTCACGGAGACTTACCTGCTTTCACGGGATTGCGTTGACTAGACGATCGCGTTCACGGCAGGTGTTGCACGGGCTAGCATTGACTCGATTATCGCATTCACGGATGACTTGTTATGAGTTTGTGGTTCTTCTTTGACCTGGACTCTGTGTTCGCATGTCATCTGACTGCGTTCACGGAGAACACTTTCTCTACCGGATTTTGATTTTGTCCTTTTTTGCCTCAAGTTTTCTTAGTTTCTTCAAATGTCTTCTAAATCATCTCTCCACTTCACTTTCTGGAAAATATGAAGAAAGACACAGTAAAAAGTACCAATTCTTACCTAAAGAAAGCAAAAACTAACAAGAAAAAAGCCTCAAATGAGTGGAAATCTCCCACTCTTCACAGACTCCCTAATGAAATACGGCTCATCCCAAAAGAACTTTTTAACATAAAAAAGGAATTTCATTCATTAATACCCATTTAACCATTTGGGAATGATCCTACACATAGCAAAATCAGCATACCATGGTGTAGAACCATGAGAAAGCTCCATGACCAACTCATCTAGAAAGGACTGTTCAATGTCTTTTTCATCAGCAAACAGAACAGTAGGTTGAAGATGAGATACACGGTCTGCTACTTGGTTCTCACAACCCTTCTGATCTTTTACTTCAAAATCAAACTCTTGGAGTAGAAGCACCCACCAAATCAACCTCAGTTTAGCTTTGTTCTTCGCCATTAAGTACCTAAGGTAGCATGATTAGTGTGCACATTCACCTTAGTACCCAACGAATAGGCTCTAAATTTCTCATAGCCATACATAACATCCAATAACTCTTGTTTCGTGACAGTATAATTCTTTTGAGTCCCATTTAGTGTCTTGCTAGCATAATAAATATGATCGAAAAGTTTGTTCTCTTGTTGCCCAAGGACCGCTCCAAGAGCTACATGACTAGCATCACACATCATTTCAAACGAAATATTTTAATCTGTAGAAATAATAATAAGAGCCGAGATGATCTTCACCTTCATACATAAGAATCCCCGTAATACTATTTTCATCAAAATCATAGACACTCTCTTTTTATAGTAGCTTACACAAAGGGAGAGCCACATTAGAACAATCTTTTATGAAACGCCTATAAAACCTGACATACCCCAAATAAACTATGTACACCTTTAACCAAGATTTAAGGAGGTAGCCTAGCAGTAACATCTACATTTGGTTGGTCTACTTCAATTCCCTTTCCCGATATCTTGTGCCCGAGTACAATCTCTGCTTTCACCATGAAGTGGCACTTCTCCGAATTAAGGACAATGTTTGTTTAAACACAACACTGCAAAACTTTACTCAAATGACTCAAGCACTCTGCAAAAAGAATCACCTACAATAGAGAAATCATCCATTAATACCTCCTTTGAGTTTTCGACCATGTCTGTAAAGATTGATAGCATGCACCTTTGGAAAGTCACAAGGGCATTGCATAACTTGAATGACATTCTCTTGACAGCAAACGTCCCACATGGACATGTAAAGGTGGTTTTTTCTTGATCCTCCAGAGGTATGCAAATTTTGTTGTACCCCCAATATCCGTCTAAGAAGCAATACTATCTTCTACCCCTAAGGTGATCTAACATTTGGTCAATAAAGGGCATTGGGAAATGGTCTTTCTCACTCTATGAATTAAGTTTTAGATATTCCATAGATACCCTCCAATTGTTGAAGGATCAGGTAGCCACCAAATCATTGTTTGCATTTGGAACTACAATCATACCTTTTTTAGGAACATATTGAAATAGGTTGACCCATTTGCTATCCGCAATGGAAAAAACAACGCCCGCATCCAACTAATTTATTATTTCTTTCTTAACCACTTCTTGCAGAAAAGGATTTGGCTTTCTTTGATGCCTTATACTCGGCTTGCAATCCTCGTCTAATTTGATTTTATGTGTTTACATTCTGGGTGGAATCCTAAAAATGTCAACAATCGACAAACCCAAAGCTTTGACAGACTTCTTCAATACCCAAATCAAGGCCTCCACTTTCCCTTATGAAAAACTATTAGAAACAATAACCGATAATGTGTTATCAACCCCTAGAACTACATACCAAAGGTGCGAAGGAAAAACTTTAAATTCTAACTTTTGTGGTTCTTTAATCGATGGTTTGGCCGGAGGGTTCTCTCAATTCTTCAAGTCAATATCAAGCTTCTAGGAATTGGATGAGAATGAACCTGGCCCCACAAGAGCTGCAACCACTTCATCATAATCAATAATTCCTCCTCATCATAGTTTAACAAAACAATTGCTAATGACTCTCCACTACAAGCCTCTTCACACACACTTGCGACCGCTTAATCAATCACATCCCCATAAGATACCACATTCATATCACTAGGGTGCTTCATATGCTTGCACACATTAAACTTAGCCTTTTCGTTGTTCACACAGAACTTTAATTCTCCACTCTCTACATCAACTAGTGCCCTCCCGATAGCTAAGAAAGACCTACCAAGAATGATTGATATTTCCGTATCTATTTCACAGTCTAACACAACGAAGTTAACGGGGAAGATGAACTTATCAACTTTCAACAATATGTCAGACAATACCCCTATTGGTCTTTAATTGACAAATTTACTATCAATAGCCTAATTGTTTTGGGTTTGGGAGCATCTAACCCTAACTTTTTGAAAATAGCAAGGGGCATCAGATTTTTACTCGCCCAAAGATCACACAAAACTTTAGCAAATTGGTACACCGCAATGGTGCACAGAATAGTATAGACCCCCGGGTCATCTTTCTTTATGATCACATTCCTTGACATCATAGCACTACAATTATGAGAAACCTCCACGGTCTCAAACTCCATTCGCTGCTTCTTAGCGACCAGCTCCTTCATGAACTTAGCATAACTCGGCATATCAAGTAGAGCTTTACTAAAAAGGAATGTTTATTGATAAACTCTTGAACGTATTCAAATTTTTTTTGGAACATGGCTTCACCGTCCTTCTATTTTTGTAATTGAGGAAAAAGAGGGGTCATTTTAATAGGCACTTGCATTGGATTTGGCACCTTCACATTGTTGGGCGGAATAGCCACCACATCACCCCCCAAATTTACATTAGAATCACTCCCGGAATTCTCATTGTCATCATTATTAGTCACAACTATAGGTTCATCAACATGCTCCAGTGGCCCATGATCGACAACTACTTTTTTGGTACAAACATCTTTATTCAAAGACTCATTGTTCAAGCTCTACCGCTTCGAGTAATAATAGGCAACATATGAGAATCATTTTTAAGATTAGCAACTATATTACTCGGCAAACCTCCTTTCGGTCTAGGATTTAGATGAGCTAAAATTTGGCTCATTTGAGGCTCAAGTTATTTTGTTGAGATCGAATGTGAGGTGACAGTTTGATTCAAAGTAGAGAATTTAGTCTTCATTTCTTTCAACACTTTATCAGACCCTTCTACCTTGTTGAGTATCCTTGCTAACATATCTTTAGTTTGGAAACTCTTAGGATCCGCTTGTTGTTCCCTTGGCTTGGGTCGGTGTTTTTGCATCATATACTAGTCCTTTTCCCCATCATGTTCTCTCCAATTTTTGTCCCTATCATGCCAATCCCTTTCTCTATTTCTCAAAATACCTTCATGGTCTTTGTTCTGATCATGATTCTCGCCCGTCTTTGATAGCTCAGACGAGAACCCCCACTTTGGTTGCCGAAAAATTGAACCTCTTCATTATACATTGCCTCAAATTTCTAATCTCCCGGGCTCATTTCGCTACTAGCTTCAACTACATTCACCATTTTGAAATTACCACCCATGACATGCTTTGATAGGAGATTAAGTTATGTTGCCATTTGTGCCAAATTCTCATCTCGTTCTTGGCTCTTCTCCAATTTCTCTTTAGTCATCCCAAATGAGAGAGGGGAAACTTGATCTTCCTTAATGTGCCATGGCCGATTGATCTCTTTCATCTGATCTAACAAAGATGATGCTACTTCGAATGGTTGTCTCATGATTCCACCTCTGATGAGTTGATCAATGTCATGACCCAGGGTAGACCCTAGATATAACACGACATACAAGACCCTGAGAGGCCTCATACAAGCCCTTAGCATACATAACATAAAAGTTAATAGAGAAATAAGTGTTCAAAAGAGAATTTTATATCAAAGCTTTACTCAAAATAGCGGATGTCTACAACTCATGTCTCAAAGCCTTCTAATATCATAAAATACGAATAAAAGTGATAGGGACGCAGCCCAATACAATTTCCAACGTAAGGAAACACATAAAATGTAAAATCCAACAAGGCTATGTCCTCGGATGGATGAGGACTAACCAAGTCTTCTTCTAAACTCTAAGTCAATGCTCTAACCACGAGTGGAAGGTGAATCACCACGTCCTACACCAAAGAAGTTAATGTAGGCAAGAGTATGCGTTAGCATAATTAAGTACTAAGTATGACAGAAATGCACATAAACACATAAGTCATGCTAGAGAGAGAGACATAATCATGATATGCGATGGCCAAGCTAAAAACATGATAAACATGAGAAACATGAAACATAAAGCATATATCAAGGCCAAAGCAAGCTAAATCATCTTTCCTTCTTTTCATTACTTCATTATGAGAACACTTGTTCATTAACTTGTGGGGAAAAGCCTTAACCGACATGTAAGACCATGTAAGCTATCAACAAGGAATCCGGTGTCTACCCCATACCAATAAGGGGAGTCCTACTTGCCAAGGTAAGACCATCAACTTCATAGCTTATCTGGATTCACTAGTTAATGTCTACTTAAAGACAACATCCTATGGTTGCAACATAGTTTATGGGATAGAGATTGCTTTAAGAGACTCGGCCTCAACTAATGGGAGAGCTCCATCTAGAAAACCCGGCCTCTACAAACGGGAGAGCTTTCACTAGAAGACCCAACTTCTACTAACGGGAGAGCTTCCATCTCAATATCCACTTGTTGCTAAGCAAAATTCCCACGGATTAGTCATTAACATATTTATATCATCAAACATGAAAACGTACAACTAGGGTTACCAATTCAAGCTAAAATCATGCTTATAGATATTCATGTTTCATGGACCTTGTCCAAGCTTACATCATTAGAATAGCTCCTTAAGAACATGGGTAATCGCCTCTTTGTTCTTCTTTTATCATATTGGGAGAATTACGTGAGAAAACCTTTCACTACTCAACCATAGCATCATCATATCATAACTTTTGTACTTTACACTCAAAGTACCCTTAATTCATCATGCTCATATTCCATAGTTCAGAGAGTTCGTATGGGTTCATGCAAGTTCAACTCATATCATGCAATTCAATGCAAGCTCATGCTTAGAAAGCCATAATTAATACAATTTACCCATACTTGAAGGAACTTACATAAAAGAGGAAAATCATGATGCTTGATTCATAAGATTATCCTCAATTCATTCATAATTCATGCTTGATTCCATAGAGAATTCATAAACATCATCAAATCATAATTCAACCCAACAATCAAAGCATAGATTATCAAATTGGGGAGAATTAGCTTGGGATCATGAGGGTTCAAGCAATCTTTACATCAAATCTTGTATTTCACGCTAATACGTGCCCTAAGTTACTTTATCACGCTAAATCGTGCACTAGGAATCATAAAATCAATAATTGGAATTATAATTGAAGAACCCACAATGATTGATCAAAACCCTAATGCAATTGAGTTAGAGTAAACCTTTGAAAATCATGAAGAAGAGGAAGGGCCCATTACAGGAAATGACTCATAATGGTGAACACTATCATACCTCAAAAAAATCCACAAGAAATTGGAGAAGATTGAAGGTCTTCAATGGAGGATTCAAGCTTATTCTTCTTCCTTAAGAATTAAGAGAGAGTTTCTTTTTTAGACAGAAATATTTGAGAGGAGAGTTTAGGAATGAGTTAGAATGAAAGGAATTAGGCTTAGAAAGTGTTTATAGGTCTTAGATTAAGGGTATAACCGACTTAGCTTAATAGGTAAACAATTAGGGAAAAGACAAAAAAGCCCTTAATTAAAAGTTGCCGGGGCCAATCGACGGACAGGATCTACGGTCTGTACATCAATTGTTGGACCGTCCTATTCTTCCATCAATTGATTCAAAAAGTTCATTTTGGGGTTAAAATTTGGCTAAGTCTAGAAGGCATCTACGGAACCCATCTACGGCCCGTCAACTGAACTACGAACCGTCCTACTATTCCATAGGTCAAAGTTCAAAAACTTGGAAATTCTGAAATTTCACAGTGCCATGGATGGTTTCCACCTATGGCCCGTCAATCCATCTACGACCCGTAGGTCACTGTCTTCAGGTGAGTTCTACATTTTAAAATCCTTTTGAAGCTTTAGGTGTTACAATATCTCCCCCTTGGGAACATTCATCCTCGAATGAGAATCAAGACATCTTGAGAAGGGTAATAGACACGAACTAACAACACAACCTAGCATGCAATCACATAAGTGCACATATCCGAGGAAACCTCAACTCCAAGTTAAAGCATGATCCACACAACATATCATGAAGACTTTATGTAAATCATACTCAAATGCACATAATCATATAAGACTCTTCATGAACATGCATAATCAAGGAATCATTGAAATCAACTATGACACATGAGACCAAAAGAATGAACCATGAGGATCAAGATACCTCAAGCTAGAGAAGGATCGGAAGGAAAGAGATGAGGATATCGGGACATCATATCGGCCTCGGCCTCCCAAGTAGAACCCTCAACCAATTGATTCAACCATAGAACTTTCACAGAAGCAACTTCCTTATTTATTCCTTAACTTCCGGACTTGCCGGTCTAAAATCTTAAGCGGAACCTCTTCATAAGGAAGACTATCCTTTATGCCAAGATTCTCTAATTGCACTATAGAGGTCGGATCACCAACACACTTCTTCAATAATGAGACATGGGAAAACGGATGCACAGATGCCAAATCATTAGGCAAGTCAAGCTCATAAGCAACCTTACCAACACGTCTCAAAATCTTATGTGGGCTTACATAACGGGGACTAAGCTTCCCTTTCTTCCCAAATCTCATTACACCCTTCTTGGGTGAGATTTTCAAGTAGACCCAATCATCCACATCAAATTCTAATTCTCTTCTTCTAACATCCGTATAGGACTTTTGTCGACTTTGAGCCATTTTCAACCTTTCCCTAATAAGTCAAACTTTCTCCATAGCCTCATGCACCAACTCCAGGCCTATCAAAGCAACTTCACCAACTTCAAACCAACCTATAGGAGATCTACACCTCCTACTATTGAGAGCCTCAAATGGAGTCATACCAATACTAGAATGGTAGCTATTGTTATAAGCGAACTCAATCAAAGGCAAGTGATCATCCCAAGTACCCTTGGAATCAATTACACAAGCTCTCAACATATCTTCCAAGGTTTGAATACTACGCTCCGCTTGCCCATCGGTTTGGGGATGAAAGGCCGTACTAAGCTTAACAGGAGTACCAAGACCTTTTTAGAATAACTTCAAAAATTGAGAAGTAAATTGTGCACCACGATCGGAGATAATGGATAAAGGCACACCATGCAGTCTAACCATCTCCCTCAAATACAACTTAGCATAATCCTCCGCCGAATAAGTAGTCTTGATGGGAATGAAATGGGCTGACTTTGTCATTCTATCCACAACAACCCAAATCGAATCATATTGTTGCCTCATGCGAGACAAACCCACAATAAAATCCATATTCACATCCTCCCACTTCCAAGTAGGAATACTAATATCTTGGGTCAAACCTCCCGGCCTTTGATGCTCAACATTCACTTGTTGACGATTAGGGAACTTAGCCACAAATTTTGAAATATCTTTCTCCATTCCGTTCCACCGATAAATTTCCCGCAAATAATGGTATATTTTTGTAGCTCCTGGGTGGATGGAATATCGAGAACTATAGGCTTTCGATAAAATTTGCTCTCTTAAGCCCTCTACATTGGGAACCCACAAACGACCTTGATATCGAAGCACACCATCTCCCCCTTGGGAGAAAACCTCTATGGACTTCTTGAGTACCGTTTCCTTTAATTCAACCAAGTTAGGATCAAGACCTTGCTTAGCTTTCAAATCATGCACAAAAGAGGATTCATAACCCTTGTGAACCGTAACACCACCTTTAGTAGAATCAACCAATCAAACACCCAATCAAGTCAGTCTATGGATATCGCGAACTAACTCCTTCTTACCATCCTCAACATGAGCAACACTACCCATAGATAATCGACTAAGGGCATCTGCCACCACGTTAGCCTTACCGGGGTGATAGAGAACACTCATATCATAGTCTTTTAACAACTCGAGCCACCTTCTTTGGCGGAGATTCAAATCTTTCTGCTTAAACACATATTGCAAACTCTTATGGTCGGTGAAGAAATCTACATGTACGCCATACAAATAATGTCGCCATATTTTCAAAGCAAACACAACAACCGCTAATTTCAAGTCATGAGTAGGATAGTTCTTTTCGTGCACCTTAAGTTGTCTTGAAGCATAAGCAATGAATTTACCTTTTTGCATAAGAACACATCCTAGCCCAATTCTCGAGGCATCACAATAAACCACAATACCATCGGATCCTTCCGGTAGAGTCAATATTGGAGCTGAAGTAAGTCGATCCTTCAACTCTTGAAAACTCCTCTCACATGCCTCGGACCACACAAATTTAACCTTCTTTTGAGTCAAAGCCGTCAAAAAAGAAGCAATGGATGAAAACCCTTCAACAAACCTCCTATAATAACCAGCTAAGCCCAAGAAACTACGGATATCCGAAGGTGATAAAGGTCTAGGCCAATTCTTAACCGCTTCCGTCTTCTTACGATCTACCTCAATGCCCTTACCGGAAACAATGTGACCAAGAAAAGCCACAGACCTTACCCAAAACTCACATTTACTAAACTTCGCAAAGAGTTGTTGGTCCTTGAGGACTTGTAACACAATCCTCAAATAATTAACATGTTCACCCTCATTCTTTGAGCAGATCAAAATGTTGTCAATAAACACAATCACAAACATGTCAAGGTATTGCTTAAACACTCTATTCATCAAGTCCATAAATGCGGCCAGAGCATTTGTCAACCCAAACGACATTACCAAGAACTCGTAGTGACCATACCTAGTCCGGAAAACCATTTTCGGAATATCATCTTCTTTCACCCTTAATTGGTGATAGCCCGAACGAAGGTCGATCTTATAGAAATAACTAGCCCCTTGAAGTTGATCAAACAAGTCATCTATCCTTGGTAGAGGATACTTATTCTTAATGGTAACCTTGTTCAATTGGCGATAGTGGATACACATACGGAGTGAACCATCTTTCTTCCTTACAAACAAGAATGGAGCACCCCATGGAAAAATACTTGGCTGGATGAAACCCTTATCCAATAAGTTTTTCAACTGCTGTTTTAGTTCCTTAAGTTCCACCGAAGCCATTCTATAAGGAGGAATAGAAATAGGTTGTGTATCTGGCAGAAGGTCAATACCAAAGTTTATTTCCCTTTCGGGAGGAATACCGAGCAAGTCATTGGGAAACACTTCGGGAAACTCGTTAACAATGGGGATCGACTCAAGAGTAGGGGTCTCAAAATCTATATCCCTCACCGTAACAAGATGGTAAATGCAACCCTTTGAGATCATCTTTCTAGCTTTTAGATAAGAAAGAAATTGACCGCGAAACATAGAATTTCCTCCCTTCCACTCTAGGATAGGCTCATTTGGAAACTGAAACTTGACCATTCAGGTCCTACAATCAATAGAGGCATAACAAGCATGCAACCAATCCATCCCAAGAATAACATCAAAATCTAGCATATCAAGCACTACAAGATCAACAAGAGTGACTCTATGTGATAAGGAGACGGGACAATCTCTATAAACTCTCTTAGCCATGATAGATTCTCCAATCGGAGTAGAAACATGAAAAGGATCTAGCAACACATCCGGAACAACATCAAACTTCATAGCCACATATGGCGTCACAAAAGACAAAGTAGCACCGGGATCAAGCAAAGCATAAACATAAAAATGGAAAACTCTTAACATAGCAGTAACCACATCGAGAGAGCTCTCTTGCTCATGATGAGCCTGAAGTGCATAAAATCGGTTTTGCTTCTGAGCATTCGAACTCGATCCTCTAGGTGGAGCTTTCTTATTCTCTCTTCCCTTGGCCGTGAGACATGGATAATCCCTCATCTTGTGACCACTCTTTCCACAATTATAACAACCATCTGTACCGGCTAGACATCTACCCTCATGCTTTTTCCCACACTTGGCACAAGGAGCAAATAAAGAACCATCATTATACCCTTCTTAAGACTTGGGGTTAGACACCCTATAATTGTTGAACTTCCGCGGAACATTGGATGAGCCTTGGCTGGAGATCCTTTGCCGAAATCTAGGACGACCATGTCCATCGGACCATGCATGCGAAGAGTTACCATCTCCGGTCCTAGCCCTCTTGGTCTCCCTAGACCTTTCCTTAAGCTTTTCTTCTTCAATTTGTTCGGTATAAACCATGAGGCTAGAAATATCCATGTCATGAACAAGCATGGCGGTGCGGCACTCTTTCACCAACATATTGGACACTCCCGACACAAATTTTCTCATTCTTGCCCTTGGGTCGGCAACTATGGACGGAGAATATCTAGCCAATTGTGTGAACTTCAATGCATACTCTTTCACACTCATATTTCCTTGTCGAAGGTTGATAAACTCAAGAACCTTAGCCTCTCTCTTCTCAAGAGGGAAGAACCTGTCAAGGAAAGCAACCTTGAATTTCTCCCAATCAAGAGGACCCTCATTAACCGCCCTCTCACTCTTCCATTGATTAAACCAAATTTGGACAACACCCTTGAGTTGATAAGCGGCCAACTCCGCCTTTTCTTTCGGCGTCACACCCATGATCATCAACACCTTGTACACTTCATCAATGAATTCTTGAGGATCTGCCTCAACCTTAGAGCCATGGAATTCTTGAGGATTCATCCTCAAAAAGTCCCTCACTCTTGATGCCGCCGTACCCACATTTCGGTTCACGGGAGGCACCACCTCTCTATTACCTTGAGCCGTCACGGCTTGAGCCAAAACTTGGAAAGCAGCCCTAAACTCCGCATTAGTCACTTGTTCCACCAAAGTGTCGGCGAAAACTTGAGGCACCTGAGAAGGAGCTTCTTGTTCAACATTCTCTCCCATGTTTCTTCTAGCATAAGCTCTTCGGGTCGCCATATCCTGAAACACGTAGGATAGGGATTAGGAGAAAGATATATAGAGTTAAACTCTATGGCACGACTTAAGAGTAATGAAAGAAGTGGAATTTCTTAAACGTCTTGTAGCCTCTCATTCATAAATGTGGCGCGCTTCACACTCATGAACAAGACTCTACTTGACGCGGCTTATGAGACATTCAAGGATCTTTCAAAAACTTGGCGCTCTGAATATCAAGTTTGTCACGACCCAGGGTATCCCCTAAATGCAACACGGCGTACAAGATCCAAAGAGGCCTCATACAAGCCCTTAGCATACATAACATACAAGATAATAGAGAAATAAGAGCTCAAAAGAGCATTTTATATCAAAGCTTTACTCAAAACAGCGAAAGTCTACAACTCATGTCTTAAACCCTTCTAATATTATAGAATACGAATAAAAGTGATGGGGACACAACCCAATACAATATCCAACATAAGGAAAGGCATAAAATGAAAAATCCAACTAGGCTATGTCCTCGGATGTATGAGGACTCACCAAGTCTTCTTCTAAACTCTAAGTGAATGCTCTAGCCACGAGTGGAAGGTGAATCGCCACGTCCTACACCAAAGAAGTTAATGCAGGCAAGAGTATGCGTTAACACAATTAAGTACTAAGTATGATAGCAATGCACATAAACACATAAGTCATGCTAGAGAAAGAGACATAATCATAAAATGCGATGGCCAAGCTAAAAACATGATAAACATGAGAAACATGAAACATAAAGCATATATCAAGGCCAAAGCAAGCTAAATAATCTTTCCTTCTTTTCATTACTTCATTATGAGAACACTTGTTCATTAACTTGTGGGGAAAAGCCTTAACCGACATGTAAGACCATGTGAGCTATCAACACGGAATCCGGTGTCTACCCCACACCAAAAAGGGATGTCCTACTTGCCAAGGTAAGACCATAAACTTCATAGCTTATTTGGATTCACTAGTTAATGTCTACTTAAAGACAACATCCTATGGTTGCAACATAGTTTATGGGATAGAGATCACTTTAGGAGACTCGGCCTCAACAAATGAGAGAGCTCCATCAAGAAAACCCGGCCTCTACTAATGGGAGAGCTTTCACTAGAAAACCTGGCCTCTACTAACGGGAGGGCTTCCATCTCAATATCCACTCGGTGCTAAGCATAATTCCCACGGATTAGTCATTAACATATTTATATCATCAAACATTAAAAGGTACAACTTGGATTATCAATTCAAGCGAAAATCATGCTTATAGATATTCATCTTTCGTGGACCTTGTCCAATCTTACATCATTAGAATAGCTCCTTAAGAACATGGGTAATCGCCTCTTTGGTCTTCTTTTATCATAATGAGAGAATTACGTGAGAAAACCTTTCACTACTCAACCATAGCATCATCATATCAAAACTTTGGCACTTTACTCTCAAAGCACCCTTAATTCATCATGCTCATATTTCATAGTTCATATGGGTTCGTGCAAGTTCAACTCATATCATGCAATTCAATACAAACTCATGCTTAGAAGCCCATAATTAATACAATTTACCCATATTTGAAGGAACTCACATAATAGAGGAAAATCATGCTTTAGACTTGATCATGCTAGATTCATAAGATTATCCTCAATTCATTCATAATTCGTGCTTGATTCCATAGAGAATTCATAAACATCATCAAATCATAACTCAAACCAACAATCAAAGCATAGATTATCAAATTGGGGAGAATTAGCTTGGGATCATGGTGGTTCATTCAATCTTTACATCAAATCATGTAATTCAAGCTAATTCGTGCACTAAGTTACTTTATCACGCTAAATCGTGCACTAGGAATCATAAAATCAATAATTGGAATCATAATTGAAGAACCCACAATGATTGATCAAAGCCCTAATTCAATTGGGTTAGAGTAAACCTTTGAAAATCATGAAGAAGAGGAAGGGCCCATTGGAGGAAAAGACTCCTAATAGTGAACACTATCATACCTCAAAGCAACCTACAAGAAATTGGAGAAGATTGAAGGTCTTCAATGGAGGATTCAAGCTTCTTCTTCTTCCTTGAGAGTTGAGACAGAGTTTCTTTTTAGAAATAAATATTTGAGAGGAGAGTTTAGGAATGAGTTAGAATGAAAGGAATTAGGCTTAGAAAGTATTTATAGGTCTTAGATTAAGGGTATAACCAACTTACCTTAATGGGTAAACAATTAGGGTAAAGAACAAAAAGGCCTTAATTAAAAACTGTCGGGGCCAATCGACGGACAGGATCTACGGTCCGTACATCAATTGACGGACCATCCTGTTCTTCTGTCAATTGATTCAGAAAGTTCATTTTGGGCTTAAAATTTGGCTAAGTCCGGAAGGCATCTACGGAACCCATCTACGGCCCGTCAACTGAACTACAAACCGTCTTTCTATTCCGCAGGTCAAAGTTCATAAACTTGGAAATCTTGAAATTTCACAGTGCCATTGACGGTTCCCACCTACGGCCTGCATTCCATCTACGGCCCGTAGGTGGCCTCCGTAGGTCACTGTCTTTAGGTGAGTTCTGCATTTTAAAATCCTTTGGAAGCTTGGGGTGTTACAATCAAGTACCCCCTTGTTACAAGTATAAAAACTTGTAAAAGTATTGCAGCAAGAAATTATCTGGTAGCCCGTGAGTAGGATATTGTAGACAACTTATTTTGGAGCCTCAACCACGTTTCATGAATAGGCTCACCGTCAATCTACATGAATATTTGAAGGCTATCCCTCAGCTTCAACAGTTTGGAAGGGGAAAAAAGCTCTCAAAAAAATGCTTCTGTGAGCTCCTCTCATGAAGTAATTGAATCCCTTGGTAACTATGCTAGCCATTTCATTGCTTCATCCATCAAAGAGAAAGGAAACACTCTCAGTCAGAGGGACTCTTGAGTGATATTTTTGAAAATTAATGGACTACATACATCCACAAAGTTCCAGATGTGGTCATTGTGATCTTCATGAGATTGACACCCAAACTTCCCTTTCATTTGGAGTAGTTGGATAATAGTCCCATTCACATAGAATATGGCATTGCCCACGGTTAGGGGCAACTGAATAGCTCCCGTACTCCCATGATCTTCTATGTTGACATCATTTAAGATTCCTCTATCACCCAGCTGCCCAGGATTGCTAGATATGGAGCTCATATCTTCACCTATTGAGAACACAACAAGGAAAATAATCGTAAGAGTGTTCGACTACAAACAAATCAGTTCACAAAATTAATTCACTATATGTATTCTAAGCACCACTCCCTGGCAGTGGCGCCATTTTGATAACGCTCAACTACATACCTTACAAGTCAGTGTACAAGAGATCATTGATCAGAAAGAACCGAACAAGGTTGGGTCATATACCATGTGGGGGTCTTTGTTATACTTCAATTAGGATGTTTGATTCGTGAGCTAATCTTTTCTAGAGAGATAACAACTAGCGGTTAATATAAATAATTTTAGACATTTCAAATTATCAAATAGCAAGAGTTAGTAAACTATTGATCATCATGAGCAAATGAACACGAGTGTTTGCCAAATATGAGATTGAAACTAGGAGTGTGTGGAAGTGGGCATTCAATTTCGAATAGGGGTGAGTGTGATTGCACTATAACATAACCTCTCATGGATAGGCTAGATCAATCTAAAGCAAAAAATACATTTCTCAATAACACAATGTTCATCACAAGAGCTTTTCTTAAAGCCTCAAACGTAAGACATAAAAAACAATCTAACACCTTAATATAGCCTTTATTTTACAAGAAAATGTAGCATTCAACAATAAAATTCTAAATTCTTCTTGTTAAGCAAACTTAAAATCTAAAGCAAATATGATATTATCAATCCAATTATCCATTTCATGTAAGCCTTTTCAAGCAAATCATGAAGATATAAACTAGATCCAAGTTTGCAACCTTCAATCATAAACATGATAACAAGATTGAATCCATTGAGATTAATATAAAAATCACATGGTTAATCAAAACCTAACTTCATTTATACACCCCTAGAATAGGGGTTTTAGCCACACATATGGAAATTGAAAATTGTTTTAACAAAATATTTGTTCTACATTTGAATTGATTGACCCAAACTTCAAATTCCCAAATACCCAAAGCATAAATCTACCAAATTCAGTTACAAGCTTGCTAAACACTCAAAATCTTTATATGGTTCTTGTGTACTATTTATCCAAAGAATGGAAGATGAGTTTTCTCTCTTTTCACCTATTTATACGTTCCAAAAAATTAGAACACATTTCATTGCAAGACTCAATTGGTGACGTTAGTCGGGCTCGCAGACTTACTCAGTGAGTCACTGACTAACACATCTTCTTGCTTTTCCTTCCTAGGCTTCAAGATTCAAATGTTTGAATCATCAGTTGGCGAGCCCGATGGGCAATACCGTTCACAGTCGTGAGTTGCTGAGTATCACATATGTTCTCTTATTTGTTCTTTATTTGTAGCAGAACTCCCACAAAGTTTGGGCTAGATAGCCATTGGTCGCAGACCTGGTTGTCTAGTCGCCAACTGAATCTTCACTTCAGTGATCTACTTTGACTTTTTAGTAGAACTCTCCAACATTTTTGGTGACTTAAAATCACTTCCTCTATTGAATTTGCGAGTCACTATTATTATCCTCTTTCTCACTGACTCAGTTTGAAATTTTTAGTAGAAGACTTAGTCACTTTTAGCGAGGTCCAACACCTTTGGCGAGTTGCCAAGTCCCATATGTGAGCTTTAGCTTTACATTTTCTTTGTTTTTCTATGTTTTTGGCTTATTTTTACATATATTTTGTCACGATCCAAAGTACATCCTAGATGTGAGAGGGTGTATAGGACACCGAGAGGCCTTACAAAAGCCACTTGACATACATACACACAATATAATAGAAGTAAGAGAGTTCATATCAAAGTAAAGCGTCTGACATATAAGGGGAAGTCTAACATAGTCTTGACAAGCCATTCTAATAAAATAAAGAAGTGGTCGGGATGTAACCCGTACACCACATACAATGTCTAAAAACTAAAATATAAGGATAACATAATAAAGATTACATGGTCCTCGGAACATGAGGACTCACCATGCCTTACACCTCGAACAATCAAATGATCACCAACTAACCACGAACGGAAGGAGAGAAAGTGTCACACCCTACATTAGTGAAATAATGTAGGCATAAGAATGCATTAGTACATGGAATGTACTAAGTATGAGGGATATGCATAAAAATATGAAATATGATCATAAGAGGACATAATAAAAAACATGATAAGCATGACCAAGCTAAATATGGTAAAATCATTTAAAGAAGAATCATAAATCATGAACATGGTCAATGCATCTTAAAATCATGAGTAAATATTTAAGAAACATTTAAGAATAACTTAGTTCATTTTGTAGGATATTTACTATTAACCGACATAGACCACGTGAGCTATAATGTAAAATCCGGTGTCTTGCTCCCACACTAAAAAGAGATGTCATCGCTTGCCAAGGAAACGGCCTTAAACTTCTAGCTTAGATGGATCCACTAGCTATGTCACTTATGACAATCCTATGGGGGAATGTAGTTTGGAACAAGGAAATTTCTACTAGAGACCCGACCTCCACTGACGGGTGAACCTCCATGTCAATAGGCTCTCGGTGCTAAGTAAAATTCTAATGGAATTAGTCATAAATATAAACATATCAACATCTATGGAAAATCATAATTTAGATAATAATCCAAGCATAAATTATCATAGAATAAATCCTTAAATCTTTAATCATTCATGTGTGAGAAAACCTTTCACCAAACCATGATTCCTTATATGTGAGAAAACTTTTCACACTTTTATTGATGCTCATCTTAAAGCACCTAGATCATAAAATATTATTTTTCATAAATCATGCATAACTTTCATGAAAGCATCATTCATAAATTCAAGCTTCTTCATAAATTCATATCTTTAAGAGTTCATAGTCAAAATTATGATCAATGTATGGGTTCATGTGAAATCGATTGGAAAGCATGTAATTGAGTCAAACGAATCATAATAAGATCAAATTCAAGAAATTGAATCCACACAATTAGAATACATGAATAATTGAATAAAAACCTAATCACTTTGAATTTGACTTGGAGAATTGAGAAACCTTGGGGCTTAATATGTGAATGGAACCCATTGATGAAAACCTACATACATTGAGGAATTGGAAACTTGATGCTTGGAAAACCTAACCTTCTTCTTGACCTTGGGAGAGAATTAGAGAGGATGAATGTGGATGAGATTTGGGTCTTTGAGTGAATGAGAGAATTGGGGAAGTTTCAAGCGTAGAAGGGCAGTTATAGGACTTCAAATAGGGGCCAAAATGACATAGTATAGGTATTTGTTTCATAAAAAAAGACCCAGACATCCACAAAAAAAACTGCTAGATGATTCTTATGGTTTGGACCTACGGTTCGTATAAAACTTTCTTGTGACACCCCAAAATAAGGAGGTGCAACTGTCACTCGATGTTGTATTCTATCGAGTTAGCCACTGAAACGTACTAGGTAACTTAACTATGGGACAAAATGATCGGGTAACACAACATTCGAAATGTGAAGACTGGACCATTAAGGTCATGACCTAATTAACAATAAACCATATAAATAATGGTAGACAAACAAAAATACTGAAGTATTATCTAGACGATGAGGCCACAGCTGAAGAAATACTTACTTACACACCCATATATATATATATATATATATATATATACACATGCAAAGCTTATGGGCTGAAGATTGAAACCTACAAAAGAAACCTAGAATATGGTGTCCACAATAGCCTCTATGAATGACATAAGCACTGTCAGGACAAGGCCCCGACAATACCCAAACTGTTCAACAAAAGTAAGAATCCTCTTACAGCCTAGGATAAGATGGAGAATACCAACTAACAGCTGAACCTGAATCCTAGTGGGTGGGTCGAAAAAAATCCCTAGTTGGACCTCCTCGCATGAAACAAACATAGTAGCGTCCTAGGCAATGGGACGTCAGTACAAATAAAAGTGTAATGGTATGTAAGACAGAAAGTAGAATCATATGTAGCTGCTATAAATTTAAATAATATCCATGGCTAACATTTGACCTCCTACTATTTAAATATGCATGGTATACTCGTGTAATCGTATGTCGTGAATACATTTATATAGATTCAAATGCATGCTATATCCAACCAAATGCTAGCAATGGCGATGCTCTCGGTAGCTAATTGATGTCATATTTGCCAACTTTTGGCCAAATGTGTCTCATACGTATAAATATAGGTAATAGGCCCTATAACTCCCGATAATAGCTTGGGAGTAGAATTTTTAGCATGTCATGTCATGGATTCATAATGAACATATTTTACCATAATCATGTTGCCAATCTTGTCCTGTTTGTACTCTTGTTCTCATAATCCCATAATCACTTTCGTATAACATGTAAATGTCTCATGAAACCTCATATTTTTTCCGAATAAGCTTGAAAACTTACCTTGACTTTTGGAAAGACAACATAACCTTGAAGATTTTCATAAAAGTCTTAAGGTGCTTCACTTACTTCCTATACTTGGCTCCTAGATAATTTATAAAAGAAAGTATTTCAAAAATCAAGGGTTTTAATAGTTTAAACATTTAAGTTATATTTGAGAGTTTTGAAAATCGTGTGTTACTTTAAAGATATTTCAAAATACACTTTTGCGGGGAAAGAGGACTTGTTAAAAATACTAAATGTCTCCCATAATATTTTTAAGTCACACCACCCAAAGAAGAATATGAATTCATACATAAGGACATATAGTCAAGGAAGCCGATAAAATGATATGTAGATGTCGAATACCCTATTTATTTGAACGAGTGGAATATCAACATAATAGCATCATGAAAATAATTCAGTTGCAACCCCAATGCCTTTCACATAAGATTTTTCTAGTAATAGAATAGTAAAATATTGCATTTGGCATTTTAGGAATTTCACAAGAGTCGTGCTGAAAGGAAGGATGGAGTTTAGCCTTAATATACCTTTCCAATGAACGCTCGAATGCCCGTAGTTTCTTCATGAAAGTTGTTTCTTACATCGTAAGCTTCATAAAAACTGTATATACACAGCTGGTACTAACCTATAAACAATTTATAACTGAGCTTAAATCAGAAGATTTTTCATATGGTCCTAACTTGACGAACTGTCTGTAGAACTTCATAAAAAACAATCATAAAAGAGTCCTGAGATGATTAACTTAGCAAATCAAGTGTAAACCTTAAAGAAACACCAATAACTACTAAGCTATATCTTCAAAAAATGGCTCAAAAGACAGCTAATAAAAGGGAAAAACGATAGCCACGTGTAGAGATGACCTTTGTAGGCACGGGGGCAACCTTTAGTGGTAGAAATCGCTAAAAACTAACCTTCATCATCCAAGAACTCCATAAGAAACCACTCTAAAGCTTTATTTATCGTTAGAAAGTGAAAAAAATGTTTTCATGGGTTAAAATATCGAGTAGCCGACATACCATATTTTTTTACCCGACTTGGTTCGCGACCCAGATTTTTCCCGGACAATATGCAGTAAAACACTCGTATCGTTTTACTTTAATCTTAGTTTTTTGTGAGATTTTGTGAGTTGCAAACTAGACTCATAGACATTCGATTTGATAGGTCTTGGGCCTTTTAACACTTTATAAATTGGGACAAAATATCCAAGACATCTGACCCAAAGTTCAGGAAATTTTATTAGAGAAACTTCAATAACTTTTGTTGACCTTTGTTTTTCTAATTTTCTTGACTTCAAAACTTAACATACAACCATTTTGCTATTATAATGCCGCATAACACATTATTTTTAGCATATTAGACACTCATAGGAATATCCCAGAGGTATGGGTTAATTTAAACCTTTCAAACGGGCGAGGTATGGGTTAATAACTTAAATTATTATAACTATAAGACATATAAATTGCACTTTCAAGTCACTTAAAATCCAATTAAGTTATTATAAAGAAAATAATTGTCAATTGTCCAAATGTGACTCACCTTAAGTCGTAAAGAGCTGGGGGTTCTCCTTCCTTATTGTGAAGAAAATAACTGTCAATTGTTGAATTTCATAACATTGATATAGGTAGTGTTAGTCCTATATTCACATGTATATTTTGTCTTTGATAGCATGATAATATTTGAGGCTCTTCAAAAAGAAAAAGCACCCGAGTAGAGGTTTTAGTGCGGTTTCAGCTTTGAAGTAGGTTACAATTTCCTCCTTTAGATTTAGCTAAGTTAGATTCAATATAAGTTGAGTAGAATTGATCGTTAAGAAGGTTTTAGGATGAGACTTTAGGTTTGTATGATCCTTATTGTAATTCTTCGTAATTTTCAGGATGTTAGCTTAACATTTTAGCCATGAAGCCTTAGATTATGATTAGCCTTAGACTTGGTTGATGATATAAGATCCTTAGAATTCTCTTAGGTGGTTGAAACATAGATTTATACACGTTGGGTTGCTTGGTATGATTGTGTGCCTTAGAAATTTATTTTCGAGCTTTAATCAATGATACCAAGTCTAGGGTTTGGATTTCTATGTATATTTCATCTTTTTTTGTCTTTTTTAGACCGTTGCTATATATTTGCACCATTATGTATATATATATATACTAAGATCACATTCCTTATCTATTTTGATTCCTCGTACTTTAATCTCTAAATATTATTATCGCTTTTAGTTGAGTTTTGGCTTGCCTACTGGAGGGTTCATGATAGGCATCATCATGGCAGGATTCAGGGTCATGATAGTATGGTTTTGTTAATTCTGAACTACCCATCATATGAATCATTGATTAGACGGTCGCTAGCAATATATAACCCAACATAAAAGGTCAGGGTCGAATCCAAAAGGAACAATGTCTAGGAAATTGAAGGGATAAAGAATTACGAAGTACTAGTTTGAATTAAAACAAAAAATACACAATTATAATATGAAGATATTTTAGATAACAATCACTGATAGGGGAAAAGGTCTTTTCGGGAATGGGGATTTAATTCATGATCAAATGATCTATCACAACTAACCAATCATTATCTTGATAATCATGGGTAAGTCAATTATGCCTTAGATTCTCAATTACTCAGATGCATCTTCCGATCACAAGTAAGTATATCAAATTAAACAATCCAATATGGCAACACTAGGATTATTCTAACTCTAGTTCAAATCCTAAAATGAGAATTAGGCTCAGTTCTAGAATCTCTCAAATTCTAGTAAACTAGCCAAACCAGTTCTCAGATTGTGCTAATCAATCTTTCCTACATTTAATCCTCTTTCTTAAGTAAGATCAAGATAAATATGCAAGTCCTTGGGTTGATCAATCCCTTGCAAGTCAATCATATCATATCATATATATATATATATATAAAAGAAAACCCTAAGCCCGCCTACGTGGCGCCACCACAAACCAGGATTCTCTTTTAATTTATTTATTTCCAAACTAGCCTTCCATAAAAAGTTGTGACTTTTATGAAGACTTGCGACTTTTATGAAGAGTTGTGACTTTTATGAAGAGTTGTGAGTTCTATAAAAAGTTGTGACTTTTATGAAAGGTTGTGAACTTTCCAAAGGGTTGTAACTTTTCCAAAGAGTTGTGACCTTTCCCATAAGGCACAATAATCATTTGTTCACACTACCCTTTGTTGTCTATAAAGAGAGGGATTTCCTCTCATTTTAAAACAATGAAAATTTTGAACTTCTTCTTCTTCTGCACAATTAAATATTCACTACTTTGCTCCTATTGACTGGCTCACTGACACCATTATTTTTGTATCAATACACCGGTGAATAGAATTGTTCTTTATTGAGATGATCTATTCCTTTAAACCTCGGGTACTAGAGGGGAATAATTTTCTTAATTGAGGGGATACTATGCATTCAGTGGCCTCGATTGTTTCTTTCTATTTCATTTTATTGCTACAGATCCTAGTATGTTTTTTTACAGTCAATAATTTATGCTTATGTTATTTATTGCTGTTTTTGAGTACATGCTTTCAACTTTGTTGTTTATGTTTCTGCAAAGTTATGATTATAAGTATTTGTTCGTACAGATTAAATAACACACGTTAATTGAGTATTCATGCAAGTTTTCTCTACTGAAGTTGTTCAAGATACAATACAAAATCCTTAAAGATCTGCACTACCATCTCTTGAAGAAAAAATTCAAATTTGGTATGCCATTGTTAGGACATAAAAACCTTATTGTACCTTGACGTGCGATGTGAACCAGGAAAAGAAGACAAGAATTATTAAACTTTTTACATGGATTCAAGGATATTTCGTTGGATGACCTATAGAGTAATAGGACTAGACTGGAGCCTCTTTTAATCTAGAAGACATAGATAACTACACAATAAATTAATTGCTCATATTCAATATGAAGTATGAATAGAAGTAATATTTTATAAATTCCGTGATATTAAATTTCCACGCGAGGCGCGGGTAATTTTACTAGTATATATATAAAAGAGAACCCTCAACCCGGTGATGTGGCGCCACCAGAAGCAAGGATTCTCTTTTTAATTGTTTATTTCCAAAACTGCCCTTCCTCTTTGCAATAGGAACGCCGCTTCAGGCTCCAACAACCGCTTCTCCCATTAATTTTTTTACCGCTCTTGCTGCTCTTCATAAATGTTGCACATGTTTACAACAGCTCACCCGCCTATGTGGTTCCCTCACAGATCATGATTCTTATTTAACCCTTCTTAAAATTCACAACCTTACGGAAAAGTCACAAATTTTCGTAAAAGTCACAACTCTTTAGAAAAGTCAGAACTCTTCATAAAAGTCACAACTTATCATAAAAGTCACAAATTTTCACAAAAGTCACAACTTTTCATAAAAGTCATAATTTTTCATAAAAGTCACAACTTTTAAAAAAAGGCACAACTTTTCACAAACGTCTAAGCTTTTCACAAAAGTCTAAGCTTTTCACAAAAGTCAGAACTCTTTATTTTTCATTCACACCTTTTAAAACCCAACACTTAATTCCAAGGCACCAAAAGATGAAAGAATAAACAAAGAAAATTTATTCCAATTACAATGCGACATTACTACTCTTGTACCTCTAGTCCACAACTCATAACGCTGTTGGAATTGTTGAATTCATTACATTTGGTTCTTTAATAAACAAAACTACTATTTCTGCCACTATTATTTGTATGGTTTTTTCCGCTATAGGGGAGTCAAATTCAAATACATTAATTAAGCTTCTTATGACGTGTGTTTTATTCCTCAAAGTTTTTTTCCTCCTATTTCATGAAGCTTAATCTTTTACTGTAAGTCATAGTGATTCATGTAACAATTGCAATTTCTCTTTGCTATTTTGGTGACTTTTTTTAACTCTATTAAGAATTCCAGTAAGTATGATTGAAAATTGATCTTCTCTTTTGTCCCTTTCTACAGGTTTCTTCATATATAGTTTTTTGGGATAACTAATACGGAACCAGTTGAAATATGTGATAACTAATACAGAACTAGTGGTGAAGTTTGTTAAAAGAACAAAACAGATTGCTCTCTTGCTTGTCACAGTTAGTATATTATTTTGATTGTTTTATCTTAGGAACAAACATTTTGTATGCCATTGCACTCTTCCTAAAATATTAGTATAGAGACAATTAGTTCACTTCTTTTATCGAAAATTGACTAATTTGCTATATTTCTTCCTCTCTTCTTTTTGGACATAATAAGAGATCAAGTTTTCTTGAAACTAACAGATGCCCAAAATACACTACAATAAAAATAATTTTTATCGACAATTAATATGCACATTAACGAAGTGTGCTAGAGCCTTTACCTACATTAATTAATAATCATTAGATTCAATGTCGCTATAGACTTTAGGAACATTTATAGAGAGTACTAATTACCTCTGAAAATACATATTTAGCGGTAATTAAGCTATTAATTACCATTAAAGATCATTTTTGCTATAGTGATAACTCTTTCTTTTGGCTTCTTTCAATTAAATTTGTGAACTGTAAACATGGATACAGCCTGACAGACTATCCTTTTTAAAAGTATGTTAAGCAACATGTCTTTTTCTTCTTAATTATTAGGAAAGTAAGGTCGTCTTTATTATTATTTGTGGATATTTGGGAGTTCAATTGCTCACAAAATTATGCTGTGAGATTTTAATATGTTATGTATCAAAATATTGGTGTAGAATATGCAGTTGTGAATAGTTCTATTGAGATGCCACCTACTGCTTGGTTGATTATTGCATTAATTCTTTGTAACTGCATACTATAATCATAATAATACCTATGGTTCAATTCCAAATAAGTTGAGGCTAGTGATACAAAATCTAAGCAATAGTAATGACTATTCTGAAACAATGAGGAATAACCTTTATGATAATAACAATTTTATAGTAAAAAAGAGATTGACGGAGGTTCATAAGAAAGGAGCCGAAGGTCCTCCATTTGAATTTGGTTAATTATATTCTTGTATGGATGTGATATTCTACTTTACTTGGGAGTACTGTTGTTCGAGACTTTTTCGTCTCTTCTTTAACGTCTGATATTGTTCCTTATAACTTCTTGGAATTTAGAAAATCTATTACTTCTGACCCACTATTTCCATGGAAATTTTCTTAGACTTCTTTCTTAGACTTAAAATCTCTCTATGACTCATAATTTTTGTATAAAAAAAATAAAAATTAAAAAATATAGCACTTTAAGATTTTAGAAGAACGCTTTGCCTTAAGATAAAATGTTCTTGACGATGTACTGTATGTATCGAAATCATGAATATTATCGAATGATCATATGTAAGCTTAATAAAATAGAAAAATACAACAATATCCCATTACTGTCCATTTCTACCACAATATCCCAATCATCTACAAACCATTACACCTACAATTCATGAACTACAAAACAACGAAATAAAGAAAGGGTGAAAACTATTACAATGGAGTATTCAATCTTCAATCCAAAATGTGAATTGTGAGGAAACTTGCAATCCAAGCCTAAACCCAAACTAAGAATATGAAATATTCTCAATATGGAATTGTATGATCAAAATATGGCTATGCATTTATGTAACAACAAAATTTGGGATCAAAAGGGTGAATTTCCGAATCTCCCCAGAAGCTTGAAAGTTAACTCTTTGCATCCACGACATTATTCCATGCTATCGCGATGAAGTATGTTTTTGTTGATCGTGATCACGACCATTGAACATGCGATCACAATTCTTTAGTAGTCAGTTGACTAGGATCACAATGCTTGACCATGTGATCATGAAGAACAACTTCCCACCAGTTCAAATTTTCAGTTTTAGTCTTCCTTTTGTCTCGATTTCACTTGGTTCCTTCATTAATCCTCTCAATCGCTTTATTTTTCATTTTCTTGCAAAAGATGAAGAAAACCACATTAAATGCACCTACTATCACATAAACAAGGCAATAAAGTAAGCTTAAAGATAAGATAATTTGGTAAAAATACCCAGTTATAAACAAACCCAAACGTAAATCATTGATTGTCCTCAAGCAAGTTAGAATCAAAGCATCAAGAACCTCTTCCTTTCAAGCACACACATCATTCCATTTGTTTCAAATTCACCACTATTACTTAAGCACAAAGAATATGACTTTGGTTGGTAATAAAAAATAGTCACTAGATAAAAAATTTCACAAATATTCCCCTCATTATCACAAAACACTTTCAAGAATCATGAATGATCAATTGACAATAACTCATTCTCAAGAAATGAATCAAAATCACTAGTTCCTTCACATGCTCATTTGACTCATTTAGATTTTTCAAAACCACCACTTTACTAATTCACATGCTGTCACGACCTAAGACTACCCCCTAGTCTTAACACGTTGCTTAGAATCACAAGTGACTCTAAGCTAATTTTTATACTGGCATAGTAATGAGCAACTAAATATGAACAAGTAAAAGAATGAAAATAATTAAACGGAAGCATAATTATGGAATATTGTTCAATATATTTTTGAACAAAGCTTTGTATACAACAACTGTAATGTGAATGGAATCTGAAATAGAATAGACCGAATACAACAACTCTAACTGACTGTTTATGAAGCCTCTACTAATACTAATTACAGTTAGCGGGACATGACCCCCATTTACCTTAACCAATACATGTGAATTGAAATAACATACTATAACTACAAACTGACATGAGAGCTCAAAATAAGTGAACTCATCACCTTCTGACTGGAAGCTGTGATCCAACGGACTAAGATCGTGAAAGTAAGAACCTGAATCTACATCACATGAAAAATGTAGGCACAAGAGGTGTGTGAATCAGTACTTTGAATGTACTGAGTATGAGATATATATGCATGATCATTTTTAAAGATGGACATGATTAATTCTAAGCATGATATGCAAGACCAAGTAACACTTGATAAAAGCCTTTATAAAGAAATCATAAGTCATATATGAGGTCAATGCATATTTAAAACCATTTAAGAAGCATTCATAAAACCTTTGAAGAAAACATAGTTGTTTTGTGAGATACTTTTAGAAGTAACCTTAGTTCATTCTTGTGGGAAGTGAGCTTTAACCGACATAGGCCATGTGAGATATAACATGGAATCCGGTGTCTACCCCACACCGAAAAGAGGTTTCCTTACTTCCCAAGGTAAGAACCATAGCTTCTAGCTTAAGTGGATCCACTAGCTAATCCTATGGTGGCACATAGTTTATGGGACATGGGTAATCGCCACTTGTCCACTCGGTGCTAAGCATAGTTCCAACGGATTAATCATAATTCATAATTCATCTCATCATTAGTAGACATGGGTTATCGCCTCTTGTCTATCTTTAGGGAACATGGGTAATCGCCTCTTGTCCCTTCATTCATTAGAATAGCTCCTTAATTATTGATTCAATTTTAGTTGAGAAAGCCTTTCAACCCTTTATGAATCCTTCATGTAACAAAACCTTTCATAAATCATGTTTTGAGTAGTATGTTATAAATCCTTTCACAAACACAACACCAACCATGCTTCACTCTAAAAGCAATCTTAAATCATAAATTCATCTTTTCATAAAGAATTCATAAATTGTTTATCAAATTCATAATCATAGTTCATAAGTTCATAAGCTTTTCTTTATGACTTCATAGTCAAAATCATAAATAATGCATATGTGCATATAAATCAATTGGAAAACAATGCACTTGAAGTAAAATATACTTTCTTGAAATTCTTCTAAAATCATGCACTTTAAATTAAAGATAATAATACTTTCTTGAAATACTTCTTGAAAATAATGTACTTAAAATAAAATATACTTTCTTGAACACTTTCTTGAAAGACTTATTTAAAATCTTGAACATACTTTATTTGTGAAATTAATGCATATGAAATACTACGATAAGGTTTTTAAATAACTTTGATTAGAAAGAGATCCATGTGGTATAAGAGCATTAACCATAAATCAAAGATCATTAATGACATAAAGTACCATAAATTTGATGATAAAAATCAAGAATCAATGATAGGAGATAAAGGGAATTCAAAATCATAGAATCTTGGATAAAAATCCTAGCTTTGATCTTAAAAACATATATTGTAGAAGTAGGGTGTGAGAAAGAACAAAGTTCCTCATTTTAATAATCTTGGATACCTTAAACACTCCATTAATCTTGAAGAAGAACCCTAATTTTGAAGAAGAATGATCAAGAAATCCTTTATTGAGATACTTGAATTAGTTTCTTGAAAATCTTTTGAAGAAGAATCTTGAAAAGGATTTGGAAGAACATTGCTTGAAGAAGAATCTTGAAAAATATTTGAAAGAATCTTGCTTGAAAGTCTTATGCTTTGATCTTCCTTAGAATTTTTTATTAGAGTTCGAGAGAGGAGAAGATTGAATTAAAAAGATGGAAATAGGATTGTTTAGGGCTTTGTACGAGTTAAGAAATCCATTTTTAAGGTTTTCCTAGTGGTATAAGGAGAAGAAAATTACCTTATTTAGAATTTTCCCAATGCCAAAACGGAACTTCACTACGTTATTTAGTAAAATGATCATAACTCTCTTCTTCGAACTCGGAATGACGCAAACTTGGTGACGTTGGAAAGACGATTCAAAGACCTTTAATTTGATAGGTTTTGGGCCAAGTAAATCTTCATATTCTAAGAGATATGGTCATTTGAAGTTGACCAAAGTAAAATTTAATACGAAAACTTAACCGATAAGGAAACTTTCAACTCAACTTTATGTTAGAGGATTATTATTACCTTAATTAATCTCCAAATATCCTCCCACACTAAATAATTCATTTAACGCCTATGCACAATTAAGAATTACCTGGTATAACCCTATACACTTATGAAGAATTGTTCGGATCTTAGCTTAGAGATTTTTCGGGTGTAACACATGCCCTCACAAGAAGGAAAATGTCCCAAAATTACTCAGACAAATATCAACATGACAAGGGACAATAGCACAAATACTCGCACTCACAAAGAACATCCCATTAATACAAATATCACACTATAGGCTTACCCTTATTTTAAAACATCATTGGTTCAAAAGCATTCGGTCGGAGAACAAAGGACTTTTATCAGGCGTGTAACTCTTCAATTGTGATTTAATTGATTAATTTATATCTTTTAATGCATGAATTGAAGTAATTACATGATTTTGAGTTGAATTCACATGAACACATGCATGATCCATGATTTTAGACTATGAACCCATGATGAACCTTATGAACTATGAAAGATTAATTTAAGAAGATATACATGCTTTTATGAAATTGAAGTAAATGAATTTGACGATGCTTTGACTATGAATACAAGATGAAGTTATGAATCTATGAACATGATTTATGAAAATTATGCATGTTTTATGAAAGCAATGTTTATGACTTAAGTAAGCTTATAGATAAAGGTATCTATATGTCCTATGAAGCTTTACCACATGACATGAATGGTATCTAGATTTGCCATCAATACTTTTGATTATTTTCCTATATTAGGTATTGAGTAGTATGCTAGCTGGATATGCCATCAATGATCATGGATCAAGTTTTCTAAAATTAATATTATTAGTAGTATGGCACTTTTAGTATGAAGTTAATGATTATGGGTCTTATAAAGCTATTATGAAAAGATCATGGATGGTGAAAGGTTTTCTCACACATTGTCTAATGAGCTACTCTATGATGTTTCTAGCTTGAATTAGTAACTTATTTGTACTTTTCCATGGTTGATAATATGAATATGATTAATGACTATTCCGTGGAATTGTACTTAGCACTGAGTGGCTTTTGGTTAGATGGTTTCTGTGAGCATACGTGGAACTTTAGTAGCAATCCCTAAAGTCATAGAACTATGTGCCACCATAGGATGTTGTCTCCGATAGATATTAGCTAGTGGATCCACCTTAGCTCAGACTCATGGTCCTTACCCTGGCAAGTAGGACACTCTCTTTTCAGTGTGGGAGGAGTACATTGGATTCTATGTTATAGCTCAAATGGTCTATGTCGATTAATGGTAAGCATCCCATAATAATTACCTAAGGTTACTTTCAAAGTATCTCACAAAGTGTTTTAAATATGTTAAGCTTGCATTGACCTTAATTATGTCTTAAGTTTTCTAACCCTTTTATCTTATGATTTAACTTGGTCATTGCATGTCATGTAAAGTCCTTTTTAGTATGATTTCATAACTCTTATGCATTGCTATCATACTTAGTACATTCCATGTACGAAACATTATATTGTTTCACTAATGTAGGGTTTGACGCTCCTACCTCTCACACTCGTGGCAAGTTGATCTTTTGGCCCTCAAGGATTGATGAGTTCTCATGTTTCGAGGATCGAGACACACTTATTGTTTTCATTTATTTTAGATTTCATACTTTATATGTGATGTATGGGGTACGTCCAAATCACTTCCTTATGATGTAATAACTGGCTTATTGAGACTATGTTAGACTTTTGCTTTGTCAAAATCGTTTATGATAGAAAACAATGATTTTTGAAATTTTTAATTCAATTATCTTGTATTATGTATGCTATGTTTCTTGGTGTAGGGACTTTCGGGGTTCTATATGCCATGTTACACTTAGGGTATACTTTGAGTCGTGGCAAACTCTGTGTTCAGAGCATAAGGTTTAGAAAGGTCCTAGGATGTCTCACAAGCCACATCGAGTAGAGTCGTTTTCATGAGTGTGAATAACCCCATATTTATAAATAAGAGGCTATAAGATGTTTAGAAAATTCCACTTCTTTCATCATTCTAAAGTCGTGCGATAGAGTGTAACTATGTAGGTCTCTCTCCTAATTCTTAACTAATGCTTTTTAAAATATGGACCCTCGAAGAGCATATATTAGAAGGAATGCGGGTGAGAATGTAGAACAGGAAGCTCCTCAAGTTTCAGCCAACCCTTTGGCTGAACACGTGACTAATGATGAGTTTCTACCCGCATTTCATACATCGGCCCAAGCTATAATGGCTCAAGCAAATAGGGAGGTTGTGGCTCCCAGGAACCCAAGGGTGGGTACGGTGGCAACAAGGGTGGAGGATTCATCACAGAATTCCATGGTTCTAAGGTTGATGAGGATCCCCAAGAGTTCATTGATGAGGTTGATAAAATAGTGGGAATTATGGGAGAGACTACGATTGAGAAGGAAGAGTTCGCCGCTTCTCAACTCAAGGGTGTTGCTCAAATTTGGTTCAACCAATGGATGGAAGACAGGGCGATTGATATGGGTCCTCTTGATTGGGAGAAATTTAAGGTTGTTTTTCTTGATAGGTTCTTTTCCCTTTAGATGAGTGAGGAAAAGGTGCTTGAGTTCATTAATCTTCGTCAAGAAAATATGAGTTTGAAGGAGTATGCTTTGAAGTTCACTTAATTTGCTAGGTATGCTCTAACTATAGTTGTCAATCTAAGGGCAAGGAGAAGTAAGTTTTTGTCGGGTGCATCCGACTTGGTGGTCAAAGAATGCCTAACCGCCATGCTTGTTAAAGAGATGGATGTCTCCCGTTTGATGGTTCAAGCCCAACAAATCAAAGAAGAAAAAATTAAGGAGAAGACTAGGGATTCAAAGAGGGCAAGAAAGGATCACAGTGATTTCTCACATTCAAGATCTGGTGGAGGTAATCGTTCTCAAAGTAATGGTTCTAGTGAGCAAATGGTGTTCGAGTGTCAGAGGTGTGGAAAGTGCCATATGGGTAAGTGTCTAGTTGGTTCTAATGCATGTTTTGGTTGTGGAAAAATGTGTCATAAGACAAGGGATTATCCTTCGATTGCTTGGAATGAGGGAGATAATTGTTGATGGGCTCAACCTTACCCTTCTTTCGGTTCTAGTGATGGTTAGAAAAAAAATAGGTTCTATGCTCTTCAGAATTGACAAGATCAAGAGGGTTCCCCGGATGCGGCGATTGGTAAGTTATGGTCTTTTAGCTTGTGGTTATGCATTGCTTGATATTGGGTGTTTTGTTGGCTATAAGTATGACTCCATGTATGGTTATTATGTTGAGCTCGACCTTGAAATCTTTGTGGAAACTTCTTAACTGTTTACTTGTATCAATGGCTCTGTGGTTGTTAAGACTTTGGTGCTATGCTTGGGTTGAGGGAGATGGATTCGAAAAGACTAGAGAGGTTTGCTCCCAAGGGGGAGATAATATGCTTCATGGTGGGTGTGTGTGGAACTATTTAATTTATTGGAAGGGTTCCTTGATATGGTTTGGTAAGTGAAGAGCCGGAGGCAATGTGATGTCTTAGTATCCCTATCTCGTCCTTCTATCTTCGGGTCTAGCTTGAGGCATTAATCCCTCATGTCACTTTGTGGGATTCTTGTGTTCTTGGTCATTTTCATGTTTCCTCATGCATGCATGCTCATGAAAATTTTGATTTTGAGATATGATTTAGCTTGATTGATTGCTTCATGATGATGTGCATTTGCTTATGATTTGCATGTATGTTTATGAAAGGATGTTTTAAATTATGTTTTAGCTTGGAGTCAGTTTTTTCCTTAGTTATGTGCATTTTGATAAAATTGCATTCATGTTTGGTTGTTAGTTTCTCTACTACTCGATTCATGCCAGCTTGAGTTCCATTCGAAGATGAATGTTCCCAAGGGGGAGATATTGCAACACCTCAGATTTTGAAAAAGATTAAAGCGGGTTGACGGGTAGGATTACAAGCCTAAAACAGGCGAGGGACTCCTCACTGAACCCTAAATCGTCCATAAAAGGGGTCCACTGACCGTTTAGAGAGGTGGCCTTGCTGTATAGGGCAGCACGGAAAAAGGGGCCCTCTGGACGGTTGGCTTCACGGACTGCGGAGCCCTAAATTGTCCGTGTGGCCTTCCATATAGGTGACTCCGTTAGCTTTTAAGTTAGGGTCATTTTGGTCTTTCCCCTATGTGTTTGATACCTAAGCTATGTTGTAGTAACCCCTATTCTAAGACCTATATAAGTTATTTAAGCCCTAAAACTACCCATTCTAAATCAGTCACCTAAATTCTAATTTCCCTCCAAGTTCATCCCCTAAATTCTCTCTCTAAAACTAAGGAAGAAGAAGCTCGAATTTCAAGATAAAGTCTCCAATTCCCATAGCTTTTAGTATTTGATCATTTATGTATGTTATTATTCACCTATGGAGTCCTTTCCTCCGTAGGGTTCCCAAGATATCCAATTTTACAAGTTAGATTCTCCATTCAAATTTAGGATTTTATTCAATCTTTACTGGTTCTATTCAATTGTGATTTTATTGATTAATTTCTACCTTCTAATGCATGAATTGAAGTAATTACATGATTTTGAGTTGCATTCATATGAACCCATGCATGATCCATGATTTTAGACTATGAACCCATGATGAACCTTATGAACTATAAAAGATGAATTTCAGAAGATATGCATGCTTTTATGAATTGATGTAAATGAATTTGAGGATGCTTTGACTATGAATACATGATGAAGTTATGAATCTATGAACATGATTTATGAAAATTATGCATGTTTTATGAAAGCAATTTTTATGACTTAAATAAGCTTATAGATGAAGGTATCTATATGTCCTATGAAGCTTGGACAGATGACATGAATGACATCTAGATTTTCCATTAAGACTTTTGATTATTTTCCTATATTAGGTCTTGATTAGTATGGTAGCCGGATATGCCATCAATGATCATAGATCAAGTTTTCTAAAACTAATATCATAAGTAGTATGGCTTTTTTATTATGAAGTTAATGATTATGAGTCTTATAAAGCTATTACGAAAAGATCATGGATGGTAAAAGGTTTTCTCACACATGGTCTAAGGAGCTACTCCATGATATTTCTAGCTTGGATTAGTAACTTAACTGTACTTTTCAATGGATGATAATATGAATAGGATTAATGAATATTCTATAGAATTTTACTTAGCACTAAGTGGACTTTTAGGATGAAAGTTTTCATGAGCATACGTGGACCTTTCGTTGCAATCCCAAAAGTCACAGAACTATGTGCTACCACAGGATGTTGTCTTAGATAAACAATAGCTAGTGGATCCACCTTAGCTCAGACTCGTGGTCCTTACCTTGGCAAGTAGGATGCTCTCTTTTCCGTGTGGGAGTAGTACACTGCACTCCATGTTATAGCTCACATAGTCTATGTCAGTTAATGGTAAACATCCTACAATAATGAACTAAGGTTACTCTCAAAGTATCTCACAAAGTGTTTTAAATATGTTAAGCTTTTATTGACCTTGATCATGTCTTATGTTTTCTAATCTTTTTATCTTATCATTTAACTTGGTCATTGCCTGTCATGTAAAGTCTTTTTAGCATGATTTCATAGCTCTTATGCATTTCTATCATACTTAGTACATTCCATGTAATAATCCATACTTGTGCCTACATTGTTTCACTAATGTAGGGTTTGACGCTCCTACCTCTCACACTCATGGCTAGTTGATCTTTTGGCACTCAAGGATTGGTGAGTCCTCATGTTCTGAGGACCGAGGCACTCTTACTGCTATCATTAATTTTAATTTTCATACTTTGTATGTGATGTATTGGTTACGTCCCAATCACTTCCTTATGATGTAATAGATGGCTTTTTAAGACTATGTTAGAATTCCGCTTTGTCAAACTCATTTATGATATAAGACAGTGACTTTTGAAATCTTTATTTCTATTATCTTGTATGATGTATGCTAAGTGACTTTGTGTAGGACCTTTCAGGGTTCTATATGTCATCTTACACCTAGGGTATATTTTGGGTCGTGACAATAACCGATCCTATATTTGTAAGTTTTTGACCATAGGTCGCCAATGTGGACCGACCCGACCAAATCTGAAGTTATTTTTTCTAAAAAATATATAAGTACCAATCTAAAAAGGGTTGGGAACAGTTACAAAGTAACTGCTCCACCATATACTGATTTCCCTTTTTAAATGTGTGTTGAAAGATTTTCAAAGGAGATTGTGTGAGGAGGACAAAAATTGAAAAACAAAGGGAGAAGCAGAATAACAAAATTCATTCATAATTTCTCAAAAGTCAGCCAAAAATTTCATTTCAAGACCAATTCAGTGATGCTAGTTGTTCATGCTGATAGACTTTATAAGTTGGCGACTACTCTTTTTCTCATCGATCCTTCCTTAACATTAGGCTTCAGGTGTTTGAAACACAGTTGGCAAGTCCAATAGGCATCACCATTCACGATCAGTGAATCAACGAACACCACCTCTACTTTCCAAGTTGTTCTTTTGTTTCTGTCAAACTACTTAGCAGTTTTGGCTATCTTTTTATCATCTCACTAACTTTGTTGGCGAGTCACCGAATAAGTCAACAACTCACCAACCCATTTTAAGCTCTTTAGCTTGGGACTCTATCACTTTTAGCAAGCTTAGGCCCATTTGGTGAGTCACTGAGTTTACTACCTATGCTTCAGCTTCGCCCTTTCTTTTTTAATGTTTCAGGCTTCTTTTTGTATATACTTGTCCTCGCCTTTTCTTTAAGACTTCATAGCCACAAAACAGAAGTAAAATATTAGATATGGATTCAAAATGGCATTGAAGACACTATATGTTGAACTAAAATTCTTAAATTAGTCCATAATCTCTGACGCATCACTTGTACAGGGCTAATGCCTCATAGAGTCCCGTGGATCAGTGAGGAGCAGTCTATATCCTATGTTTGGGAGGCCACACAGTGTCATTAGGAATGTTCTATCTATTGTATCACTTTCATGAAGCATATGTCTTATTAGTTTCATGGAATCTCACTTGTTTTACTCTTTTGTAGGACAGATCGTACGTGCCCTTCAGTGGCAAGAGGTGATCGAATCGGGCCCATAGGTAGAACCCCATCTAGGAGTAGAGGATGACCGCAACAGTGTCCTCGGGCTACAACACTAGCTCGTGATAGGAATAGGACTCTAGATCTTATAGTAGAGCCTTAGATAGCTCATGTTCCTCTGCTAGGGCCAGCCCTACCACCACCCGGACCAGCTATGGATCCCAATCTCCAGGCAACCATTACTTATCTTTTGACAGTGATAAGGGGTATATAGTAGGCCCCAACTATAGCTATAGTTGCACTAGCACAAGCCATGCAAGGTCATTCTGCAATAGAGGCACCTCAGGTTCAGGCACACTAGCCCGCCCGTGATTTTGGCCTAAGTTATACCACTAAAGAAGCAGAAGATGCTTGGCATATTCTTGAGACTATTACCTCTGAGGTTTTGTGGGGCTATTGTGGAGGATGCCCATGAGCTTATTACTACTTACCGTGAGGGGATATACACTTTGGGCTTGGTGGAGTCGAGAGGTGCCAAATTCACTGTGTATCAGTTTGATGGGCCAGCCAGGCAGTGGTGGCAATCTTATCTTGAGACAAGACTAGCGGGGTCTTCACGAGTTTCGTGAGCTTAGTTCTCAAAGGCCTTCTTGGCCATGTTTATCCGATGAAGTATCAATGATAGACTCCAGGATCAGTTCATGAGGTTTGAACAGGGCTTCATGATTGTGTCTGAGTATGAAATAAGATTTTAGAAGCTCTCCCATCATCCTACTATGATCTTGCCTACTTAAGAGGAGAGTGTTTTGTGCTTTGAAAGAGGTTTTTGTGCTTTGAAAGAGGTTCGAGACTTTAGGTGTAGATTATGACCCAGGATATGGTTTAAGCGGGCCATTATTTCTAGATGTAGTTGACTATGCCCATACTATTGAGCAGCTCCATCGTGAGACCCCTGGGGTAGCGATAAGAAGGCTAGGCATGGGGTAGCTACAGAGGGTCCATTTCTAAGCCGAAGGACTTATATGATAGGCATCGCTAGAGGTTTTAGTAGGGTCAATACAGTCGGCCTGTTCAGGACTCACTTCAGGCTTCAAAGGGTGAGCAGTATAATCAGGTTGATGTCGGTAAGGGTAAGAGCCAAAGGGCTCTAAGTCGGGTGCTTCGGGCCATGGTGGTCGTTCTTATATTATAGGATGATCTTCACATAGTTTCAATGACTATGGGAAGTTAGATTATTGGTCTAGAGAGTGTCCCCAATGTGAGATGGTTACACTTGCTCCACACCCAGCTAGGCCATTTGCAGTAGTAGCACCTCCTGCTAGAGGTGGTGCCCAGAGTCAAGACCAGATAGGTGGTTATTAGGGTGCATGGGGTTGTCCCTGGGAAGGTAGGTTAGGTGGTGGGATTTATCCTCGGGGTAGAGGTATCCAAGCCCATCTTTATGTAGCTCCAGCAAGGATGGGGGCTTAGGCATCAGATGATGTTATCACATGTGTAATTCTTTTATTCCATCAGCCTACTTCAACTTTATTTGATCCGGGCTCTACTTTTTCGTATGTATATGTGTATTATACTTTCTATTTCAGTATGAGTTTGGAGCATTTGGCAGCGCCATTGCGTGTGTCAAACTTGGTGGGTGAATCTTTAGCAGTTGATCAGGTGTTTAGATCTTGTTTGGTCACTATCCCGAGACGTGCCACTTGGGCGGACCTTATATTGCTTGATATGCTGGATTTTGATGTTATTCTAGGCATGGACTGGTTATCCCCCTACCACGTGGTCTTGGATTGCTTTTCTAAGACCGTTACCTTATTCATGCCCAACATTCCACCGGTAGTGTGGCAAGGCTATAGTAGTTGCACACTGATTTGATTTATCTAATTTATTTAGGCTCGAAGGTTGGTGGCTAGTTGTTTCTTATCTTACTTTGCTTATGTGTGGGATATGAATAGGGATGTTCCTTTGGTTGAGTTGGATCCGATTATTTGTGAGTTTGTAGATATGTTTCCTACTGACCTACCTAGCCTACCTCTAGATCATGATATGATATTGATTTTGTGATTGACCTTGAGCTGAGCACTTATTCTATTTTTGTTCTGCCTTATGAGATAGCCCGCGCAGAGCTCAAGGAGATAGTGTTAGGCTTCTTGAACTCTCGGGTAAGGAATTCATTCGACCTAGTATATCACCATGGGGTGCCTCCGTTCTGTTTGTGAAGAAGAAGGATGGATCCATGCGGATATGTATTGACTACAGGAAGTTGAATCAGGAGATGGTGAAGAATCGTTACCCTATCCCTTGAATTGATGATCTATTTGACAATCTTTAGGATGTTGTGGGGTTCTCTAAGAAGGATTTTAAGGTGTGGCTACCTTCAATTGAGGATTAGGGCAATGGTAATATGTAAGACAACATTTAGGACTCATTATGATCATTTTGAGTTCCTAGCTATGTCTTTTGGGTTAACTAATATCCTTGCCACCATCATGGACTTGATGACGTGTGTGTTTAGCCCATACCTTGATTCTTTCATCATTGTTTTCATATATGACATTTTGGTATACTCATGGAGCCAGAGAGAGAATGATCAGCATATGAGGATTGTGCTCTAGACTTTTGAGAGATAAACAACTTTATGCCAAGTTTTCAAAGTGCGAGTTTTGACTTGATTATGTATCATTCTTAGGGCACGTGGTGTCCAAAGATGGTATTATGGTGGATCTAGTGAATGTTGAGGCTATTCGTGATTAGGCTACCACTTCTGTTACCGAGATTTAGAGCTTCGTCAGATTACTGAGCTACTATAGATGGTTTAAGGAGGGCTTCTCTACTATTGCAGTACCTTCGACCTGGTTGTCTCGACTTAATGTTCTTTTTGAGTGGTCTGAGGGGTGTGTGTTGACCTTCCAAAAGCTCAAGGAGTGGCTTACCAATACTCAGATTTAGACTCTTCCAGTTGATGGTGAGGGCTTCACGGTGTATTGTGATGCATTTGCCTCTGGTTTTGGTTGTGTATAGATGCAGTGGGGCTGAGTTATAGTTTATGCAATGAGGAAGCTTAACTTGCATAAGCGCAACTACCCTAGTCATGACTTGGAGTTGGTGATGGTAGTTTTTGTACTTAAGATCTATAGGCACTGTCTATATGGAGTTTGATGTGAGATATGCATTGATCATAGGAGTCTTTAGTACATTATGAGCTAGAAGAACCTTAATTCAAGGCAGTGACATTGGTTTGAGCTCCTGAAGGACTACGATATCTCTATTATATACCATTTAGAGAAGGTAAATGTGGTATCAGACGCCTTGAGCTGAAAGGTGGTGAGTGTGGGCCTTCCTTTGTTCTATGGAGTGACCTTTGACTTTAGACATTCAGTCTTTAGACAATAGGATGATTTGGTTTGATATTTCAGATTCTAGGTGAGTGTTGGCCTATGTGGGAGTTCAGTCCTCCTTGTTGGAGTGGATTCGTGGTCTCGAGTATGATTCTGAGACCTTGGTTGCTCTTCAAGATTGAGTGTTTAGAGGTTAAGCCAGATATGCTACCTTATATTCAGATGGGGTTTTAAGGTTTACTGGTCATATCTGTGTTCTAAGATTTGGGGATTTGATCTAGTTGATCCTTCGTAAGGTCCATGACTCTAGATATTCTGTCCATCATGGCACAATGAAGATGTATCGGTATTTGAGGTAGCACTAATGGTAGAGATGTATGAGGAGAGATATTGTAGGCTATGTTTCCCATTGCCTGTGTTGCCAATAGGTGAAGACCTAGCATTTGAGGTCTGGTGGTGATTTTAAGAGATTACCTATTCCAGAGTAGAAATGGGATCATATCACATGGACTTTATTGTAGGGGTGGCCTCAGATTTCTAGAGGTGTTGACAACATTTGGGTTATCATGGATTGATTGACCAAGTCAGCACACTTCCTCCCCATTCAGTCCTTGTTCACCACCGAGAGGTTGGCTCGCCTCTATATTTGGTAGGTGGTGGTTCTTTATAGTGTGCCTGCATTTGCTATCTCAGACCAGGGTTCTTAGTTTACTTCTAGCTTTTGGAGGACCTTCCAAGAGGAATAGGGTACTCGTGTTGACCTTTGCATAACTTTATACCAATAGACTTACTACTAGTCGGAGTGTACTATTCATTTTCTTGATGATATGTTGCAGGCTTGTGTCTTGGATTTTAGAGGTCAGTGGGACCAGTTCTTTCCTTAAGTGGATTTGCGTACAACAACAACTACAACTCTAGTATTCAGATGGCTCGTTTGAGGCCTAATATGGTAGGCATTGTTGCTCTCCGATTGGTTTGTTTGAGACTTCAAAGCATAGGCTGCGTGATACTGATTTACTTCAGTAATCCTTAGACTATGTACGGGTGATTCAAGATAGGCTTAGGACAGCTCAGAGTAGGCACTAAGGGTATGTTGATCGTATTCATTAGTTGTTGAGGTTTGGAGTTTATGACTTGGTATTTCTTCGTATGTCGCCCATGAACGGTGTGATAAGGTTTGGGAGGCTGGGCAAGCTTATCACCAGGTATATTGAGCCTTTTGAGATTCTTCAAATAGTTGGTGAGGTTTCTTTCGAGTTGGCCCTACCTCCTGCATTTTCATGTATTTACCAAGTTTTCCATGTTTCGATGTTTTGCCGGTATGTTACCAATGAGTCTCATATGCACTGGTATGATTCAGTTGAGTTGGATGATTGTTTGACCTTTGTGGAAAAACCAGTTGCTATTATAGCTTAAGATGTGCAGTGGTTGCATTCGAAAGCCATTACTGGGGTTAAGGTCTATTGGAGGCATCGTTTGGTTGAGGAGGCTATGTAGGAGACCGAGCATGGGATAGGAGAGCAGTTTCCCAGTGAGTTTGAGCCTTGAGGTAATTCTTGACTCTTACTTTCGCAGATGGAAGGCATTTTTAGTAGTGGATGTTGTAATGATCCTCAAAGTCACTTCTATGTAAATGCCTTCTTTTCATCATTTAGAGCATTCCCATAGCGACCCCAATTCATTTATGACTTTTTGGGACTAACAGTTTGGTCACATGGTCGTTCGTTTGGATTCAATGCAAGTTTTTGTGTTTTACAGCATCTGAAACTTGAGTGGCTGACTTCCGTGAAAAGTTGAGGAACACGGCCTCAGAATTCAATTCTAACAGTCTCGTTAGCTTCAAAACATCGAATGTGGTGTTGAACAACCTTTTATGCAGATCCAAAGGATTCCAGGCCAATTTTCAGCCCCTTTTTTTGAATTTAGCTTAAAATGGAGCTTTGGTGTGAGACCCACATTTTGTCGATATGACATTGGTTGGATGTTTTTATTCCTTTGTTGAGTCTAGAATGTAATTTGGTGGGGTAGCATTTTTGGTTTACGCGCATAGGGTTTCAAACTATTCCCAAGCACCTCGTCGAGGATTTTTGCATTGACCAAAACTAGTTGATATGCATCAGCTGGTGCAGGCCCCTTTTACCCTTTACATTTGTGGGGCCCTTGGCCGCATTCATGAAAGCCAAGTATTTTTGTTTGCATGATCATGTGGCTCTGCCGCCTTTAGGAGGGTCTAGCTATTTACCCTTCGCATTGACAGACCTCTTGGCCGCAATCGTGATCCCCTACCCCATTTCCCTTTGCGGGCCCCTTAGCGCATTTGCGATAGAAAATTTTGTTGACCTCTGAGATCAGGGGCCCTCCTAGTCACGTTCACAAAGAGCAATTTGTCTTGTATTTTTAAGCAATGACCAGAACCCGATCAACTCATAATTGGAATTTTCTTTTATGATTTTGAGATCTACAAGACTTTGATTGAAGTGATTCGAAGTCCAGCGTGATCTAGAAGTTTGGGGATACGTGGGGGATTTCTTGGAAACTATCAGGGAACCTTCAATTGATGTAAATTGGGCACCAAAGGGACTGCAGCCATCCTTTTTCTTAGTTTTTTGGTGAATTTTATGCATTTGTTAGTTTGGGCTATTCCGAGTCTCGAACTGTGTCCCCTTTTGGGATACAAGTTCAAGGAGAAAATTGGATCTATTGACAGAGTCAATTTTGAAAATTTTGACGCGGGTCCCACAGTTCTCCTTTTGACTCCAATTTAGGTTCATCTTTGATTATTAAGTTTTTGGTGTCTAAAAAATCGTATTAACATTGTGATTCTGTTTTTGATAGCGTGGCAACGTTCAGAGGCTGTTCATGGTGTCGGCGTTTCAGAGATTCCTATGATAAGAGTAACTCATTAAAGTTGGGCTCTATGCGGCCTTGTTGTTCGCAGGATAATCATCCCTTGGAGTGGAGTATTTAGTTTAGAAGGTGAGTTTCAGCTTGGATTATTGGTTTTTGAAGTTGAGATTGAAATTTTAGGCCTTGCCCTGGGTTGAGTTTCTTATTTTTGTAGGTGTCGCTCCCCGATGTTAAGACATAGTGCGTAACCCCTTCGAGGTTGGTGTTGTATGGTTCTGTAAGAAAGTTTCAGATAGTGTTGGTAGTATTCAAGATGGCCGAGGACCGAAAGAACGCTCTTGGTGGATGGAAGAAGATGGATTTGGAGCATAAGTAAAGTATTTTGAATTATGAGCTGAGTTACACCTGCCATGGTCCTGTGTTTCTCATTTTCGTTTGCTTTGGTGTGCTTTAGGTTTTCCCCATATGAGCTTGGTATTTTCGGTCAAGCTGAGGTTAGTTGAGCGAGAGTTGGAGCCCAAAGGGGAATTGGAGGAGCTTTTGGTGTGTGAAGTGAATTTAAGGATTTTCCTCTCAGCCTGAGTTCTGTGATGGCAGTTGTTCGATCCGTAAGGGTGTCTGGGGGTCTTGCAGAGCATGCGTGCCCTATATCCTCTTCTTTTCGTTCCTTCATATTGTAACTATCCTTCTACTTTCGCGAACGAAAGTCCCTTTAGTAGTGGATGTTGTAATAACCCTCTTGGTCATTTTCTCTGTTTTCAGATCGTTTCAGCGTTTAGAGATTTTCTGTAGCGACCCCAAGTCATTTATGACTTGCTGGCACTGACTATTCGGTCGCCTAGCCATCTAGTTGGGTTTTATGCTCATTTTCTTATTTTGGAGCTTTTGAAACTTTAAAAGTTGATTTCGGTCATAACCTCAGGTAAACGGCCTCATAATAGAATTCTGATGGTTCCATCAGTTCCGGAGTAGACAAATTAGGCTTGAAGTATGCTTGGCCCGAGTCTCGAGGCTTTCGGTGTGACTTTGAGGCCATTTGGTGCTTCAGCCTTTGAAATTTTGCCCAAGGTTGATTTTGGTCAACATTCTTGGTAAATGTGCTCGGATGGAAATTCTATCAGTGCGGTTAGTTCTGGAATACCGAGTTTTGTCTAGAATTACCCTTCGTGCGCTTCCCGGGGCTTTCGGTCTAATTTCGAGGCCCTTTGTGGAAATTGGCAAAAATGGTATTTGGGGTGTGGGACCCACTTTTTGTTGAAACGACCTCATATATAAATATTGACTATGCCAGTTAGTCCGTAACGTCAAATTTGATGGGGTAGCATATCTAGTTTGTGTGCACGGGGTTCCGAATGAATTTTGAGCACCCCGTCGGAGTTTTAGCAAAGGACAAAACTCAGTTGGTGCAGCAGCTGATGTCGCAGGCCTATTTCTTCTCCGCGTTAGGGGGTAAGGCTCGATGTTCCCGGAGGTCTTCCTTGGTGTTCTCTGCGTTCGCGGAGAGGTTCCGCGTTCGCGGAGGTCTACCTTCCTATTCTCTTTGTCTTCTCCACTTTCGCATGTGAGGCTCCCCGTTCGCGGAGGCCTGGTTGCTTTCCCTCTGCGTTCGTGGGTGAGGCTCCGTGTTCACGGAGGTCTGGGACTTCCAATTCTGCATTCGCAAGCTCTTGTCCTTGTTTGCGGAGGTCTTTTGTGACTGGTTATTTATTTAAAGACCCGTCGAGAGCCAGTAGTTGAGCAAAGTTTGAAAGGTGGTAACTCTCTCAATTTACATCGAAAATTTGTGATTTTTTATCCTTGACGTTAGGAATTGTCGTGGCTATGAGGGTGGTTGATCAGAAAGTGTCGAGGTGCCCTCGTTTGAGGTAATTTATCATTGCTTTGGGTCTACCATAGTTGAGTTTGGGTAATTTCTTTTGTGAAATCTTTGAACTGTTGCATGTGGCTATTCCGAGCCCCGAACTGTGTTCCATTTTTTAACACAAGTTCGGAAGAGTATTTTGAACCTTTCCACATAGTCGATTTAGGGATTCCTAGTTTGGGACCCACTATCCCATTTTAGACCCAATATTGGGTCTGTCTCCGATTATAGCAATTTTTGTGTTAAAACGCCCATAATGGTGTTGTGATCAATATTTTGATAGCGTGGCAGCGATTGGAGGTGATTCGGTGGTGGGAAGCTTCAATTGGGTAGATTAAGAGTGCGCGTGATCAGCTTCGAGGTAGGCTATGGTCTCCCACTTGGACTGGACTTTCTTAGATATTGTTTAGTATGTATTGCATGTGACTTAAGTTGGTAATCGCCGAGTATAGAACTTGCCTCCTTTTTATCTTTATTTTCTTGACTCCGATTGAGCTTTATACTAAAGTAGTCTCGTGAAATCCTTAGATTAGGCTATGGGCCTTGGTTGTGGTATTGGCTTAGTGATGTTATCCCTTTTAAGATTGGTATTGCTGGCCTTAGGTTAGGTTTGAGCCTTAGATGGTTTATTATGTGATGTACCACCCTTGTAGCTAGGCGTAGCTTCCGGTAAGGCTTGTTATGGACACCGTACCTTGTGCTAGTGCCTGAGACCATTGAGGCTCATCGTAGCCGTAAGTTTGGCTTAGTTGTGCTCGTTGGGAGCTGAGATGGCATTTTTTGGGATAAGGCATCGATCCTAATGATATTTCTCCTCCTATTTCAATTTCGAGCTGCCTCCCGATTTTTGTGTTTTCTGATTAGCGGTAGACATGTGATGCCTTATTGTCAATTGTCTATTGTTGGGCCCGAGCCCGTATTCGAGGAGTGATTGGATCTCAGGTTAGTTTCCCTTGCCTTGGAAGTGTGGCATGGTTTGGTATTATATTTCGGATTGTGTGTATCTTGTTTGGATGTTGGTGATGACATGCTTGCATTGATTGAGAATTTTCACTTCTTTGTGGTACGATCCTGGTACTTTCTCTGGATTTTTACTATTTTCTAAAACTAGTTTTTAATGGGAATCGTACCACCTGGACTACTTGACAAACTGATTTTGAAACTCATGAGGCGTCGAGGACATACTCTTTTTTTTATTGGCAGTTTCAGAGATATAAGGGATGCGCTCAGTTTTTGTGTTTATCCGGCGTAACGTCACCCTTTTTCTACTTTGGCTGCATCTCGGATGCCTTTAGACTATACTTCACTATCTGGCGCGGCATCGCCCTTTCGACATCGGCTTGATCACTCACTCTCCGGTACCACTAAAGGGATGCTATGTGTTATGCATAAGACCTGGTTCGGCCCAGGCATTGTATACGGACTACCCGCATCCCCTATGTGCCCCTCTAGCCGGTGCGCCCCTGAACTGGATGAGGGAGCTACATGGGTCCCACATGGCAGGCCGGGGGCCGGGGTGGTTGTATACACTTGGTTATGGATGATCTCTGAGAGCCACCGATGATGTTACATGTTTTTACTACAAACTTGCATCGATTAGCATCGTTAATCACCAGTATACTTGTTTGTTGTTTGGTCCCCCTGGTTTATGGGGGAGGGGTTATGTTTGATGTTTGTACCTTCCGGGGTATGGACGTCCGATCGGTTATTTTTTTATTATACTTGTTTTTACCTTGTGATGTATTTGTAGATAATCTTCAAGGGGTCTTGTATGGATTTGTTATCGGTACTTCCTGCTAGGTTTAGTTGGATTAGTTCTTAGGTGTTTAGCGGTGGTAGTCAGTATTTCGTTCTTGAGTAGTTGACTCCTATAGTGCTCTCTTATTGTAAAAAGGTTTTGGCTTGCGGTTGTAGGTGTGTTCCTTGGCTCTGTTTCCTTTTCTTCTTGTATCTTAGCTCTTTACTCTTGTTACCTGCTCTACCTTGTGTTAATTTTTATTTTAGATACTTGTGCTGCTCCTACCTTATTTATATTTCTTTTATACTTTCTTTATCTGTGGAGCTTAGTCGGCCTGTGCATACTGAGTACCATTTGTTTGGTACTCATACTATACTTCTGCACCCTGTAGATCATAGTACGGGTTATCATCGGTGATTGGACTTGGTGCAGAGCAGCATGCATTCAGAGATTGGGTGAGCTCTTGGCGTCCGAAGTTGCCGATTTCCATCTATTTTGGGCTAGGACTAGTCTTTACTTGCTTTCGAAGACTGTTTGTATCTATTTTGTATTTGTAAAAGCTTTGCACTCTTATTTTGTTTAGATGCTCAATTACTGACTGATGCCAGGTATTGGGGATGGTTCCTTGCATATTTCTATGTGATTCCTCTTTCCTCTCTTTTTATCCATTGGTTCCTCTTCTGTTTGATAGTCCGCTGCTTCTGGTTCTAGGCTATGGGTTAGGCTTACCTACTGGTGGGTTGTAGTAGGTGCCATCATGACCTGTGGAGTCGGGTCGTGACATTTATCCTCGAATGATGATCAATATAAGGTAACCAACTTAAGCTAACTTTTATCTGAAACTGAATATTTCTATAAAGGTGATGAGTCGGGAATTTTAACTCATTTGAGACCCTTTTCCTTATGATTCTGTGGCACTTAAGTAGAAAAAAAGGCTAATTATCCATTTATTTTTTTGTGTTTCAACTATTGATGGCTAAAAAAGAAATTTGATGGAAACTGGTTGAAAAGAGTGGAAAAAAGAGCAAAAACTAGCAGAAAACCTGTCACGACCCAAAGTACACCCTAGATGTGACATGGCGTATAAGACCCTGAGAGGCCCTACACAAACCACTTGACATACATAAACACAACATTATAGAGAAAAACATGAAATCTCATATGAAATAAAGTGTTTGACATTCGAGAGCGGGAGTCTAAAATAGTCTTGACAAGCCATCTATTACATCAAAAGAAGTGGTCGGGACGTAACCCGTACACCACGTAAAATATCCAAAACATAAAAACATAAGAAAGCAATAAAAGCAACATTGTCCTCAGAGTATGAGGACTCACCAAGTCCTCAAATCTTTAATGTGATCAACTAGCCACGAACGGATGGAGAGGAGTCGTCACACCCTACATTAATTAAACAATGTAGGCACAAGTATGCATTAGTACATGGAATGTACTAAGTTTTAGGGATATGCATGAAAACATGAAATATGATCATAAGAGGACATAATCGAAACATAAAATGCATGACCATGATATAAAGCATAGGAAAACCTTTAAAGAAACAATATAAATCATGAACATGGTCAATGCATTTTAAAATCATCAAGAAAAGTTTCATTAAAATCTTGATAGAAAATATAGATCATTTTGTGGGATACTAGCTTTAACCGACTATAGACCATGCGAGTTATAACATGGAATCCGATGTAACTCCCACACCAGAAGGGAGAGTCTTCTTGCCAAGGTGGAACTCCGTATCATAATTCATATGCTATATGTGGATCCACAAGCTAGGCCATTTAAGGCAATCTTACGAGGGCACATAGTTTGGAACTAGAAGTGGCTTGTAAATTTTATTAGGATATAGTTGAAAACAAATCTATCTATATATAAGAGGAGAGGAAAACACGCCACAAGTCAGCGCCACAATTAATTTCAAATTTTTTGTATTTAAAAATCAATTTTAAAAAAATAAAAAATATGAGTATTTTTAAAAAAAAGACACAAGTCAGCAATTACTAAAAATTGCATATTTCGATTCTTCAAAATAGATTTTAAAACATTTTTAAAATGTAATTTTCTGTCAACACCCAAAAAAATTGGGATTTAATATTTTTAAATAAATAAACCGTGAAGAACATAGATATTCGTGGATATACAATTAGTTCAAACTTTTTATTTAAACTTTATATTTTTATATTTTTTTATTTAACTGTGTCAAACACAAAACAAACTTCACAAATTGTATTTCTTTTAACATAATAAAATACTAATATCATTTTTAAAAAACATCAAAATTGTACGCAAATTGTATTATTGTTTACATAACACCTTTCAATAGTTTCGAAATAATGGGAGAGGTGATAGCGCCAACGTGTCAACACCACAAAAATCTAAATTTCGAAATTCTTAAAATTAATTTACATTCTGAAAATAAAAATAAAAATTACAAACACTTCAAAAAAGAAAAGAAAAAAGAATTGAAAAATAGTAAATATTAAATTTTTACTATTATTTTAACTTTTTACAGTTTTTCAAAATTCAATTCTTAATAGTAGTTAACTACATGTATGATTCCTTTTTTTTTTGCGAACTATCATATTTTTAATTAGAAACATAGTAGTTTAAGTTTTTCTGTTTTTTTTAATAGTAAATTAAATTTTTTTAATTTTTAATAAATCCAAATAATGATGTAAAACTTCCAAGCAGTTACTTTTACAGTTTTTACTTTTACTGGATAATGAATCCCACATTTTGTGGCGACATTATATTTTTTAAAGCGGTGGAGGAGTCATTTGAAAAGTCAAGAAACTCTTCATACGTTTTTTTTATCATGAACTCTTTCTGCACATTCATTGTATTTGTATGCAGATTTAAAAAAAAATATTGCTGCATACTGGGTTTAAATAATTAATTCAAGATAACTACTCAAAAAGGTAAGAAGGTAGTAAACAATTTTTTAGAAGCTATTCTTTCATCTATTGCTTTTAATGTTCTCTGTTATATTATATTAAGACTGATTTGCTATTTTATTTTTTGATAGTTTGTTTTATTACTGCTATTCTTTTGACATATATATTGGTTTGTGGAGTTTCAACAATTATCTATGAATTTTCTGCTAATTTTAGTTTTTCGATGTTTGATAGTTTGTTGTATGAATGTTATTCTTTAAATCTCTTCTTATTTATAACTATTTTTGATGAATCTGTGAAAGAAAGTTCAAAGGATGATTGAGATACAGTGGACTGGCGTGATCAAAGAGAGGAGGCTGACAAAGAATATCTGTTAACATTCGCAGACAAAGTAACTCCGAAAATGTTTTCTCACAAAAGCCGGAGAATTTTGAAGCGGGAGAATTATGTTGATCTCTTTTGACTAGAAGTGCAGACATATACAAATTTTGGAGTTATGTTACTTTACACTTACCAATAAAAGCAAAAAAATAAAATAAAATACTTTTGATAGTTTAACTTTGTACAAGATGATGTGGATTGTAATTGATGGAAAAGTTAGTACGTCAAATTTAGGCTTCTTTCTTCTATTTATTCCTTATTTAATAATATATATTTAAGAAAATGTCTTTCATTTTCTTTGCAGATTTTTTAGAATAATTATATTTCTATAATCTCTTATCATGTTTCACCAAGAGCAAAACATCAAATATATTGATGGAATATTATCAGTCATTCACTATGCATTATATTTTCCTTGAAAAATAATAATTTTTTAAGTTTGCCGATTTCTTTATACAAATACAAATATGTATTACATATTATTTTGGGGTCTTGCATAATTATTATATAAAGGTGATTTAATTTTTTTATTTTTTTTTTAAAAATCTTTTAATATTAGATTTTGACAAAGTAAGAAATTAAACATGTTTATGGAATGTTATAACTAACTTTTTTTTAAAAGTTCAAAAGTAGAAGATACATATGAAGAAGTTGAACGCAGCATATTTTTTTTTAAACAAAACTGCATTCACTATATGGTAAACTTGTTTACAATTCATGTTGGTAAATCAATTCAATTACACCTAATCAAAGAGTATTTTTTTCTCAAATTTTGTATCAATTAAATGGTTTAAATTAAAATGAGAGTAATAAATAAAATGAATATTAAGAAAATAGAAATATTGATTTAAAATATGTTGAACACCATTGAAGCTCGGATGAACCACTAATGAAATGTCGAATTTTCAATATGTCATTTGTTGCTTATTTTGAAGTGGGTGATTTAGATTATTATTCTTGGCATCATTGTAAAATTGTATTTTAATTTTGGAGGGTTTCAAAGACGGATTAAGGTATCTGGATGGATTTTATAGTTGGGTTCAATGAAGAAGATGAATAATAATTTCAAGAACAAATTAAATTTAGAATAATTAATAAAATGAAAATCAAGATTCTTTCCCCTTTGTTTAATGGGGTTGTGGGTAGGGCAGGTATCAGGTTATTAAATTGATCTAAATTTGAATTGGAATTTAATTAATTTAGGTTAATTATGAAACAAACTAACAGAATCGTGGCACAAAATAAATGAGATTTTAATTATATTCTTAATTCTGGCAAACAATAGAAGGGTATTTTAGGATAAATAGGTTGACGTTACAAGCATTTTAGAGCCGAAAGGTTAACGAGGGATATTTTGTACCAAATTCGATAGTTCAAAGGTATTTTAGGCCCTTTTCTATTAAAACATTAAATTTTTTCCCCGTAGGTACATTTTAATTTTGAGAAAAAAGAAAAAAAAATCTTCTCTAAAGTAGAGAATTTGCGTGAAATTTGTAAATCTAAATTTTGGAAAAAAGGGATTATTTTTTCTAAGGCAGTAGAATTTGTTTTATATTTTTATTAGATTAAGGTAATTTAATTTTTTTTATGTGTAGAATTCATTAGTTTTAGAGTTTGTATACCCCAATTTATTTTCTTAATAATAGTAGTTTAGGGTTTCCTTTGATAGTTGCAGGGGCAGATCTAAACCTCATCTACAAAATTGAAAGGTGTAGCTCAATGGTCAACAGGGTTCAATTTTCAACGTGTCGCTGAGATTGCGTGTTCAATTCCCTTTGACATCTTATTTTGTAGTTCTTTTAGATTTGGTCTTTTCTCACTCCTTTTTCATTTTTAATAGGGAAAACTAAACAAATTGGACTCATTTGGCAAATTATTTACCCAAATTGGACTAAATCCATTATATTTATCTTGATTGAACCCATACCCAAACTATTTATCCGAGTGCTTTCTTATTCTATTCACTGAACCACTGCTTCTACATCCTTGATACCATCGAAATATATGTTTACTCAGATGGTATCTATAAACTTTTATGGTATCAAGCAGTACTTGAACAGTACGCGTCTTTTTACTAAAACATTCTCTCTTTCTCTTTGATGCCATCAGAGTATATATATACATTTATGGTTCTTTGGGGTACAAGTATTTTTTTTCCCTTTAAATAAGCATTGGGTTTTATTTGTCCTTTCTCACTCCTTTTTCATTTTAAATGAACAATGCGTTTCTCCATTTTTAGTTAGCGTACACTTGTAAGTATTTAGTATTTAAATAGCTAAGTTTTTTCTATTTGTCAACTTTTATAGTTTATGTTATCAAGTTATATCACTAGTTTATTTCAGCTATTTTGTTTTTATCATTGAACCTATAAAGATTGATGTTGTTCAATATTTTTATTTTTTATCGTTATTGAGCACTAAATAAGTATTATAGTACTAATAATTCAATCCTTTCCCCTTTTTAAAAACAATTACTTTTTTGGGGGTATTAATTTGAAAAATAAAAGAAAATTTTAAAATAAAATAGGACACTACAAAGTGAGAGTTAAAAAAAGGCACAATATTTTTTAAAAAGGGCTCGATGGTTAAGAGTAAGAAATGGAAAAAAAATATTAAATGAGCATGATAAGGTGGGTTAAGATTTAGCGGATACCTCACTTTATTTTTCATCCTTAAATTTTTAGGTATTTACTTCTTCATATTTAGAATCTCGTGAATGAAAATCCTGCGTCCACCACTGGATAGTTGATGTCCTAATATTCTCACCAATCAAATCTTTCTTGATTTATGAATTCTTCAACTTCAAGAGTAAGAATTGTAAAATCTTATTTATCGACTTTGTCTTAGCTTTGTCTCAGAGTTTTCTTCATTAATAACTTTATTTTAAAGTCTTCTTTATCAACTTTGTGGTAACTTTGATTCCGTCTCAAACTTTGTATGTTTTTGTTTTTCTATCTTATTTATGCTTATTGTTTTACGTTGTGGAATTGAAGAAGACAGTAGTAATAAATATAAACTTTATCGTAACTTTAATTCAATCTCAAACTTTGTATGTTTTTGTATTTTTAATCTTATTTATGTTTGTCGTTTCATGTTGTGAAATTGAAGAAGAAAATAATAATTAATATCAACTTTATCGTAACTTTGGTTCAATCTCCAGCTTTGTATGGTTTCATATTTTTCTTTATTTAAAAAATCCTTTTTTGTTTCATGTTGGAGAATTATAGAAAACAATAGTAATTATTACACTACTCAAGTTGCTTATGATTCTTATTAGACACTTACTAGAATGCGTACCCGCGCGATGCGCAACTAATATTAATTATAATAATAATTTTATTATTATTTTAGATTGTGATATCTTTTTTGAACATGTTAAATTATATTATCTTACAAAAGTTCAACTAACATATTGTTCCTCAATGAAATGTACTCCCCTCCATCCTCTCCCTATCTATTACTACAACACATTAGACTTTGAAAAAAGTTAAAGCGGGTTAACAGGTAGGATCACAGGCCTAAAGCAGGCAAGAAAACCTTCAGTGAACACTAAACGGTCCGTGAAAAGGGTCCACTGGCCGTTTAGGGAGGTGGATTTCCCGTATAGGGCAGACCAAAAAAAGGGCCCTCTGGACGGTTGGCTTCACGAACCGTGGAGCCCTAAACGGTCCATGTAGCCTTCCAAATATGTGACTCCGTCAGCTTTTAAGTTAGGGTCATTTTGGCCTTTCCCCTATGTGCTTAGTACCTAAGTTATGTCATTTTAACCCTTATTTTAAGCCCTAAAATCACCCATTCTGAATCATTCACTAAATTCTAATTTTCCTCCAAGTTCATCCCTAAAATTCTCTCTCTAAAGCTAAGGAAGAAGAAGCTAGGGTTTCGAGATCAAGTCTCCAATTCACCATAGCTTTTGGGCTTTGATCATTGAGGTATGTTTGTATTCACCAATGGAGTCCTTTCCTTCATAGGATTTCCAAGATCTCCAATTTTACAAGTTAGATTCTCAATTCAAAGTTAGGGATTTATTCTATCTTCATGGGTTCTCTTCAATTGTGATTTTATTGATTAATTGCTATCTTCTAATACATGAATTGAAAAAATTACATGATTTTGAGTTGAATTCACATGAACACATGTATGATCCATGATTTTAGACTATGAACCCATGATGAACCTTATGAACTATGAAAGATGAATTTAAGAAGATATGCATGCTTTAATGAATTGATGTAAATGAATTTGAGGATGATTTGACTATGAATACAAGATGAAGTTATGAATCTATGAACATGATTTATGAAAATTATGCACGTTTTATGAAAGCAATGTTTATGAATTAAGTAAGCTTATAGATGAAGGTATCTATATGTCCTATGAAGCTTGGCCACATGACATGAATGACATCTAGATTTTCCATCAATGCTTTTAATTATTTTCCTATATTAGGTCTTGATTAGTATGGTAGCTGAATATGCCATCAATGATGATGAATCAAGTTTTCTAAAACTAATATCATTAGTAGTATGGCATTTTAGTATGAAGTTAATGATTATGGGTCGTATAAAGCTGTTATGAAAAGATCATGGATGGTGAAAGGTTTTCTCACACATGGTCTAAGGAGCTACTCTATGATGTTTCTATGTAGGTTAATGGTAAACATCCCACAATAATGAACTAAGGTTACTTTCAAAGTATCTCACAAAGTGTATTAAATATGTTAAGCTTGCATTGACCTTGATTATGTCTTATGTTTTCTATCCTTTTTATCTTATGATTTAACTTGGTCATTGCATGTCATGTAAATTCCTTTTTAGTATGATTTCATAACTCTTATGCATTTCTATCATACTTGGTACATTCCATGTACTAAACATTATATTGTTTCACTAATGTAGGGTCTGATGCTCCTACCTCTCACACTCGTGGCTAGTTGATCTTTTAGAGCTCAAGGATTGATGAGTTCTTATATTTTGAGGATCGAGACACATTTATTGCTTTCATTTATTTCGGCTTTCATACTTTGTATATGATGTATGCGTTACGTCCCAATCACTTCCTTATGATGTAATAGATGGCTTGTTGAGACTATGTTAGACTTCTGCTTTGTCAAACTCTTTTATGATATAAGACTATGACTTTTGAAATCTTTATTTCTATTATCTTTTATGTTGTATGCTATGTGTCTTGGTGTAGGGACGTTCGGGGTTCTTTACGCCATGTTACACCTAGGGTATATTTTGAGTCATGACAAACTTTGTATTTAGAGCACAAGGTTTAGAAAGGTCCTAGGATGTCTCACAAGCCATGTCGAGTAGAGTCTTATTGATGAGTGTGAAGCGCGCCACACTTATAAATAAGAGGCTATAAGATGTTTAGAAAATTTCACTTCTTTCATCATTCTAAAGTCATGCAATAGATTGTAACTCTATACGTCTCTATCCTAATCCTTATCGAATGCATTTTGGGATATGGCCCCTCGAAGAGCATACATTAGAAGGAATGTGGGTGAGAATGTAGAACAAGAAGCTCCTAAAAATTTGGCCGATCCTTTGGCCGAACAAGTGACTAATAATGAGGTTTGACCCGCATTTCCTGCATCGGCCCAAGCTGTGATGGCTCAAGCAAATAGGAAGGTTGTGGCTCCCATGAACCCAAGGGTGGGTACGACGGCAACAAGGGTGAGAGACTTCACTAGGATGAATCCTCCATAATTCCATGATTCTAAGGTTGATGAGGATCCCCAAGAGTTCATTAATGAGGTTTACAAAATAGTGGGAACTATGGGAGTGACTATGGTTGAGATGGAAGAGTTGGCCGCTTATCAACTCAAGGGTGTTGCTCAGGTTTGGTTCAACCAATGTAAGGAAGACAGGGCGGTTGATATGGGTCCTCTTGATTGCGAGAAATTTAAGGTCATTTTTCTTGATAGGTTCTTTTCCCCTGAGACTATGGAGGCAAAGGTTCTTGGGTTCATTAATCTTTGTCAAGGAAATATGAGTGTGAAGGAGTATGCTTTGAAGTTCACTCAATTGGCTAAGTATGCTCCAACTATGGTTGCCGATCCAAGGGAAAGGATAAGTAAGTTTTTGTCGTGTGCTTTCGACATGGTGGTCAAAAATACCTAACTGCCATGCTTGTTAAAGAGATGGATGTCTCCCATTTGATGGTTCATGCCCAACAAATCGAAGAAGAAAAACTTAAGGAGAAGACTAGGGATTCAAAGAGGACAATTAAGGATCACTGTGATTTCTCACATTCAAGGTCCGGTGGAGGTAATCATTCTCAAAGTAATGGTTCTAGTGATGGTTATAAACATAATAGGTTCTATTCTCTTCAGACTCAACAAGATCATAAGGATTCCCCAGATCCGACAATTGGTAAGTTATGGTCTTTTAGCTTGTGGTTATGCATTGCTTGATATTGGGTGTTTTGTTGGCTATAAATTTGACTCCATGTATGGTTTTTATGTTAAGCTCAACCTTGAAATCTTTGTGGAAACTTCTTAAGTGTTTACTTGAATCAATGGTTCCGTGGTTGTTAAGACTTTTGTGCTATGCTTGTATTGAGGGAGATGGATTCGAAAAGACTAGAGAGGTTAGCTCCCAAGGGGGAGATAGTGTGCTTCATGGTGGGTGTGTGTGGAACTATTTAATTTATTTGAAGGATTCCTTGCTATGGTTTGGTAAGTGAAGGGCCGTAGGTGATGTGATGTCTTAGTATCCCTATCACTTCCCTCTATCTTCGGGTCTAGCTTTAGGCATTTGTCCCTCATGTCACTTTTTAGGAGTCTTGTGTTCTTAGTCATTCTCATGTTTCCTCATGCATGCATGCTCGTATGCTCATGAAAATTTTGATTTTGAGATGTTATTCGGCTTTATTGATTGCTTCATGATGATGTGCATTTGCGTATGATTGTCATGTATGTGTATGAAATGATATTTTAAAGTATGTTTTAGCTTGGAGTCTATTTTATCCTTGGTTATGTGCATTTTGATAAAATTGTATTCATGTTTGGGTGTTAGTTTCTCTACTACTCAATTCGTGCTAGCTTGAGTTCCATTCGAGGACGAATTTTTGCAAAGGGGAGATATTGCAACACCTCAGACTTTGAAAAGGTTAAAGCGGGTTAACTAGCAGGATCACATGCCTAAAATAGGCCAGGGACCCATCACTGAACCCTAAATGGTCCATGAAAAGGGCGCACTCGCCGTTTAGGGAGGTCACCTTGCCGTATAGGGCAGCCCTAAAAACGGGGCCCTCTGGACGGTTGGCTTCATCGACTGTGGAGCCCTAAACTGTCCGTGTAGCCTTCCAAATTGGTGACTTCGTCAGTTTTTAAGTTAGGGTCATTTTGGTATTTCTCCTATGTGTTTGATACTTAAGCTATGTTGTTTTAACCCCTATTCGAAGCCCTATATAAGTGATATAAGCCCTAAAACTACCTATTCTAAATCATTCACCTAATTTCTAATTTCCCTCTGAGTTCATCCCCAAAATTCTCTCTCTAAAGCTAAGGAAGAAGAAGCTAAGTTTCAAGATAAAGTCTCCAATTCCCATAGCTTTTGGGATTTGATCATTGATGTATGTTATTATTCACCTATGGAGTCCTGTCCTCCATAGGGTTCCCAATATCTCCAATTTTACAAGTTAGATTCTCAATTCAAAGTTAGGATTTTATTCAATCTTCACGGGTTCTGTTCAATTGTGATTTTATTGATTAATTTCTATCTTCTAATGCATGAATTGAAGTAATTATATGATTTTGAGTTGCATTCACATGAATGCATGCATGATCCATGATTTTAGACTATGAACCCATGTTGAACCTTATGAACTATAAAAGATGAATTTAAGAATATATGCATGCTTTTATGAAATTGATGTAAATGAATTTGAGGATGCTTTGATATGAATACATGATGAAGTTATGAGTCTATGAACGTGATTTTGAAAATTATACATGTATTATGAAAGCAATTTTATGACTTAAATAAGCTTATAGATGAAGGTATCTATATGTCCTATGAAGCTTGGCCGCATGACATGAATGACATCTAGATTTTCCATTAATGCTTTTGATTAATTTCCTATATTAGGTCTTCATTAGTATGGTAGCCGGATATGCCATCAATAATCATGGATCAAGTTTTTAAAAACTAATAAAATTAGTAGTATGGCCCTTTTAGTATGAAGTTAATGATTAGGAGTCTTATAAAGCTATTATGAAAAGAGCATGGAAGGTGAAAGGTTGTCTCACACATGGTCTAAGGAACTACTCTATGATATTTCTAGCTTGGATTAGTAACTTTATTGCACTTTTCCGTGGATGATAATATGAATATGATTAATCACTATTCTGTAGAATTTTACTTAGCACTAAGTGGACTTTTGGGATGAAGGTTTCCGTTAGCTTACGTGGACCTTTAGTAGCAATCCCTAAAGTCACAAAACTATGTGCTACCATAGGATGCTGTCTAAGATAGACATTAGCTAGTGGATCCACCTTAGTTGAGACTCATGGTCCTTTCCTTGGCAAGAAGGACACTCTTTTTTCCGTGCGGGAGCAGTACACTGGATTCCATATTATAACTCACATGGTCTATGTCGATTAATGGTAAACATCCCACAATAATGAACTAAGGTTACTTTCAAAGTATCTCACAAAGTGTTTTAAATATGTTAAGCTTGCATTGACCTTGATTATGTCTTATGTTTTCTAATCTTTTTATCTTATCATTTAACATGGTCATTGCATGTCATGTAAAGCCCTTTTTAGCATGATTTCGTAACTGTGATGCATAGCTATCATACTTAGTACATTCCAGTACTAATCCATAGTTGTGCCTACATTGTTTCACTTATTTAGGGTCCGCTCCTACATCTCACACTCGTGGCTAGTTGATCTTTTGGCACTCAAGGATTGGTGAGTCCTCATGTTCCGAGGACCGAGGCACTCTTATTGCTATAATTAAATTCAATTTTTATACTTTGTATTTGATGTATGGGTTACGTCCCAATCACTACCTTATGATGTAATAGATTGCTTTTTGAGACTGTTATTTTTCCGCTTTGTCAAACTCTTTTATGACATAAGACTGTGACTTTTGAAATCTTTATTTCTATTATCTTGTATGATTTATGCTAAGTGACTTGGTGTAGGACCTTTCAGGGTTCTATATGCCATGTTACACCTAGGGTATACTTTGGGTCGTGACAATAACCGATTCCATATGTGTAAGTTTTGGATCGTAGGTCGCCCATGTGGACCGACCCGACCCGATTCTAAATGGGTGTTGAACAATTTTCAAAGGATATTGTGTGAGGAACACAAAAACTAAAAAACAAAGGGAGAAACATAATAACAAAATTCATTCATAACTTCTCAAAAGTCAGCCAAAAATTTCATTTCAGGACCCATGAGTCGCAGACTACTCTTTTTCTCATTAATCCTTCCTTTACATTAGGCTTCAGGTGTTTGAATCACAGTTGGAGAGCCCAATGGGTATCACCATTCACGATCAGTGAATCAACGAACACCACCTCTACTTTCCAAGTTGTTCGTTTGATTCTATCAAACTACTTGGCAGTTTTGGTGATTTCTTTATCATCTCGCTAACTTGGTTAGCGAGTCACCGAACCAGTCAACATCTCACCAAACCATTTTAAGCTCTTTAGCTTGGGACTCTGTCACTTTTAACAAGCTTAGGCCCATTTGGTGAGTCACTGAGTTTACTCCGTGTGCTTCAGCTTCACACTTTCTTTTTTTCAATGTTTCTGGCTTCTTTTTGCATGTACTTGTCCTCGCCTTTTCCTTAAGACTTCATATCTACAAACCAATAATTAAACATCATATATGGACTCAAAATGGCATTGAGGACACTATTTGTTGAACTAAAAAGCCTTAAATGAGTCCAAAATCTCTTAATCGTCAATTGTACAGGGCTAATGCCAAGTAGAGTCCCGTGGATCGGTGCGGAGATGTCTATATCCTATCTTTGGGAGGCCAAATAATGTCATTAGGAATGTTCTATCTATTGTATCACTTTCATAAAGCATGTGTCTTATTAGTTTCATGGAGTTTCACTTGTTTTACTCTTTTATATGACAGATCGTACGTGCCCTTTAGCAACCAGGGGTGATTCACTTGGGCCCACAGGTAGAGCCCCAACTAGGGGTAAAGGATGACTGCAACAACGTCCTCGGGCTGCAGCACAAGCCTGTGATAGGGAGAGGACTCTTGATCCTGCAGTAGAGCCTTAGACAGCTCATGTTCCTCTGAAGCCGGTGGGGCTGGGGCCAGCCCTGCCTCCACCTAGACAAGCTATGGATCCTAATATCCAAGAAACTATTACTTATCTTTTAATAGTGGTAGGGGGTATAAAGTATGCCCCATCTATAGCTACAATTGCACTAGCACCAGCCAAGCAGAGTCATCCTACAACAGAGGCACCTCAAGTTCAGGCACACTACCGTACCTGTGATTTTGGCCTAAGTGATACCGCTGGAGTAAGAGAAGATGCATAGGGTATTCTTGAGACTATTACCTCCGAGGTTTTGTAGGGCTATTGATGAGGATGCCCATGAGCTTATTACTACATACGGTGAGTGGCTATACACTTTGGGCTCGGTGGAGTCGAGAGGAGCCAACTTCACTGCGGTTCAGCTTGATGGCCCAGCCAGACAATGGTGGCGTTCTTATCTTGAGACAAGACTAGCGGGGTCTTCAAGGATTACTTGTGAGGTAAGTTTTCAAAGGCCTTCTTGGCTAGGTTTATCCCATAAAGTATCAAAGATAGACTCCAGGATCTGTTCATGAGGTTGGACTAGGGCTCCATGATTGTGTCTAAGTATGAGATGAGATTTTAGAAGCTCTCCCATAATACTACTATGATCTTGCCTTTTAAGGAGGATAGAGTTTTGTGCTTTGTTAGAGGTTTGAGACTTTAGGTGTAGATTATGACCCAGGCTATGGTGTAAGCGGGCCATTATTTCTAGATGTAGTTTACTATGCCCATACTATTGAGCAGCTCCATCCCGAGGCCCCTAGGGCAGCGATAAGAGGGCTAGGCATGAGGGTAGCTACAGAGGCTCCAATTCAAAGCCCAAAGACTTATATGATAGGCCTCACTAGAGGTTTCGGTAGGGTCAGTAAAGCTGGCCCGTTCAGGTCTCACTTCAGCCTTCAGAGGGTGAGTAGTATAATCAGGGTGATGTCCGCAAGGGGCTCTAAGTAGGGTGCTGTGGGCCATGGTGGTCGTTCTAATATTATGGGCTGATCTTTACATGGTTTCAATGACTGTGGGAAGTTTGATCACTGGTCTAGAGAGTGTCCCCAATGCGGGATGGTTACACTCGCTCAACACCCAGCTAGGCCATTTGCAGCGGTAGCACCTCCAGCTAGAGGTGGTGCCTAGAGTCAAGACCAGATAGGTGGTTATTAGGGTGCACCGGGTTGTCCCTGGGAAGGTAGGTCAGGTTGTAGGCTTGATGCTCATGGTAGAGGCAGCCAAGCCCATCTTTATGTAGCTCCAGCAAGGGTGGAGGCTTAGGCATCGGATGATGTTATCATATGTGTGATTCTTTTATGCCATAAGCCTACCTCAACTTTGTTTGATCCGGGCTCTACTTTTTCATATTTATCTATATATTGTACTTTCTGTTTGAGTATGTGTTTGGAGGCGCCATTGCTTGTGTCAGCCTCGGTGGGTGAAACTTTTGCAGTTGATTAGGTGTTTAAATCTTGTTTGGTCACTATCCCAAGATGTGCCACTTGGGTTGACCTTATATTGCTTATTATGCTGGATTTTGATGTTATTCTAAGCATCGACTGGTTATCCCCCTACCGCGTGGTCTTGGATTGCTTTTCTAAGACCATTACCTTATTCATGCCCAACAATCCACCAGTAGTGTGGCAGGGCTATAGTAATTGCACACTGATTGGATTTATCTAATTTATTGGGGCTCAGAGGTTGGTGGCTAGTGGTTGCTTATCTTATTTTGCTAATGTGCAAGATATGAGTACGGAGGTTCCTTTGGTTGAGTTGGATCCGATTATTTGTGAGTTTGTAGATTTGTTTCCTACTGACCTACCTAGCCTACCTGTAACGACCCATTAGGTCATTTTGAACACTAGACCTATTTCTTCAATAAAAGAACCATATCGTAAAGTTTAAAGGGTAATTTTGAACCATTCATTTAACTATAGTTATTTAGTTGGTGAGTATTTATTAAATAATTAATGTTTAGTTGATTATAAATAGACCAAGTCTGAAATTTATTTAATACCCTATATAACATGACCAGATATATAAAATAAATTAAAGCGAGATAGGGTTAACATTTTTGGTTGTCTTATCGCAAGGCGTGATGCGGCATACAAAGATCAATTGTGAGTTTCTTTAGAACTTCATGTACAGTTCCTTCATAGCATTATTTTTGAAGATTCGCTATATTAAATTACTAGCACTAGTAAATTTTATATTATTATATTTATGATATGAAGTGCAGTAGTATACTTTAAAGGAAATTGATTTTGTGGACACGAATTGAGGTAGGAAAATAATTATAGTTATGATAGATTAAGGTGCAATTGAGTTGTATAGTTGGGATGAGTGTTTTGGCTGTAAGCCTAAGGACAGGTGCTGGCTGCCACTGGTTTCATAACCAGCGGCTTTAATTTTAAATATTATAAATTTGGTTATCATATTATAAATTAGGTTTTGATATATTGAGATAGGTAATTAAATTTTAGGTGTATTGTATTATATGAATACCATTAGATTTATGGTAAATGAAGGAAGTGCGACTTAATCATAGGCTTGAATTTAAGAGATATAAGATTTGACCTATTAATTGAAATCACGGTTGAAACTTGATTATAGGATTGAACTCATTTACTTACAAATTATGTATACTTGATAGGTTGGGAACGTTCTAAGACATTGAGGAAAGGAAAAGCATTGAAGAATTAGCTTGCTTGCCTTCGGTTCTTCAGTTGAGGTAGGTTATGGTTTATTCTACGTGATTGAGAGACTCTTAATAGCAATTGTTAGTCATTGAGTGACATTGTGAATTTTTCTATGTACTTGGTTGTTGTGGTTTGGATGATTCATGTGTTGTTGTGATTGGTCTGTAATCCCAACACCACGAAATTTATAATCTTGAACTTGTTTTATTAAAGTGATGCCTTGAATAAAGAAGACTAAATGAAATATTGTTAAGGAAGTGGAAAGAGATAATAAATAATGACAAATGAATTAACAACATATATTTGATCGGGTGTCACGTTCCAACACGGTGTTATTGGATCGTGTGTCACATTTCGACACGATATTATTGGATCTGGTGTCATGTTTCGACACGGTAATATTAAAGGAAAACATATTAAATTAACTTAATATACTCAATCTCAAAGAACACATTTTCCAAAAGAGCGTGGTGTGGAGGCGTGAGTCCTCATATTATTCTTGATATTGTGGACTGATTGCATACTTGCTTTAGTGCTATTGTCAGTTGTTCATGTTGCTTGTTGCTTGCCACCTGCTAAGTGCTATAGTTGATTTCATATTATTACTTTATGCATATTAATTTCTATTTTGAGTCGGCCGATGATATCTACTCAGTACATGTTGCTCTGTACTGATCCCTACTTGTATTGTCCTTTGTTTTCCTTTTATGGAGTGCAGCGAGTGTACCAACAACTTCGACTCGCTTTCAGCTTTAGCCATTCTGCAGCACACCATGTTCCAGGGTGAGCTATTCATTCTAGCTCGTGTTGGATTCTCTCGGTTATGGCATGATGTCCATAGTTTTCGGACACAAACTAGTTTGTTGATCTATTTTTGGTGTATTTGATACTCTTAGACTTAGTATGTAGATATTAGATGTCTTTAATGTGATGACTTTCAGGTTTTGGGAAAACAATATGTAATAGACTCTAGAGGATTTTTATTATTTACTTTAATAAAATTTGAGCTTCCGCATTATGGTTATATTTCGTAGTTGAACAATTAATATAAGTTAAGGTTTGGATTCATTGGTTTGCCCACCTAGGAGGTTAAGTGTGGGTGCCACTCATGACTCGTTCTGGGTCGTGACAAACTTGGTATCAGAGCTTTAGGTTTGGTGATCTCATCACACAAGGACAGGTCTAGTAGAGTCTTGCGGAACGGTACGGGGACGCCTTTACTTTTCTTCGAGAGGCTATAGGACTGTAGGAAAACTCATTCCTTTCTTTCATTCATGCTATTACTTGAATCCAATTGGTATCTAGGTGATACAAATTGGTATCTGGACTTTTCACTCTATTTCGCATATGGTCAAAACTAGAGCAACAGAGGTGACAATATTAACACAAGAAAGAGAGGAGCGTCCTTGGAAATAGTCATGTTTCTCCGATAGACTACATGGCCTGTGACCAACATGATCTCTTTATTAAGTTCTTAAAGTTGAAACCCTCGGTCTTCAAGAGTATTGAATATGAAGATGTTTATGATTTCCTTGTTGATTGTCATGAGTTGCTGCATAAGATGAATATAATGGAGGGGTTTGTTTCAGTTTGTAACATGCCAATTTTAGAGAGACGCCAAAATGTGATGGCGGCCTTATGTTGACTATCAACCAGTAAAGGCATTACCTTTGACTTGGGCAACATTTTCTAGCTTCTTCATAGAGAAGTATATACCCCGGACTTCAAGGAACAAGAGGAGAAATGAGTTTCTGAATATAGAGCAATGGAAGATATTTGTTGCGCCAATTGAGGGCAGAATCTCTACTATGATTACATAGATTGAGTGTATATCAAAGAGGGTCATGATACGACTACTACAACAATACTAATGCTTACTTGGTTAGAGTTTTGAAGTGTGTTAGTTTTGTTGTCGACTTGATCTAAGAAAGATGCAAATAACTTGGGCTAGAGACAGAACGAATTTGATAATGTTTTGCAGCTTTTCAATGGGTAAAAATGTGTGGGCTATTTGGGGTACGATCTTCTCGGTAGGTATGATGTGTTCTAGTGATGGATCTAATGTACTTTAACAGTATGGTACTAGTGTTATGTTAAAACAAATATGTCGATTGTCAAGTGTGAATACTAACTACTTAAGGAGTTATCAATTGTATGACATATACAGATAATGAGATTTGGGTTGCATTCACAATTGAGAAACAAACTAGTTTGTTACTACGGACACTTGGGTTAAGCATTGGCTTTAAGGAAGCTTTTAGCGGTGGATCTTTGGTATGGTACTAATTCATTTAGGTTGTGAAGTGTATCCTGAGGATTCTAAATGAGGACTGGTGATTTTATCTTAAGCTCCAAAGGAGTGGATTGATACCGGAATGACAAGCTTATGGATAAAGAAAGTCTCAGTGAGTATACTTGGATGAAGGCAATTGAAGATTTTAGTGAGAAAGGGCATCTAAAATTGGGTTAGTCCTTTGGATTTAATTGGTATAACTGGGTTTGAGGTGTCATGTCAATGAAAAGGTTGACTTCGTGGTGATGACAAGGGCTAACTGAGCATGATGGTAATAAGAGTTTATGATGGATTGTGATTGGGATGGAACTATATAATAAGGATTGTTGGTTAAACAATTTTCTCAAGGTAATAACGACTTGCAAGTGTCTAAGAGTGTGGTTTTCTATTATTTGGTGAGTAATGTGGTTGTATGGAAAGTTTTAGGAGATGCTGGGACACCGCTCGAATAAAATATAAAGGAGCTAGGGTCATAATAATAAAAAATTAATGGGATGTAGTGTAGCCTTCAAAAAGAGGTGAGAACAAGAATATTTTCTACTATTGAAAGTGCTAAAGAGGTATCTTTAGAGGGATTGAGAATTGGGTTCAGAAGCATGTGATTTCATCCGTTTTGTTCTGGTTATGGTAAGAGTGTCACGGGTTCATTTGATTGTTTAAAAATAATTGGTTAAGACTTGAGAAAGGAGTGTACAGACGTTCAACTTGAGTGTGATGATAAGTTTTTTTTTGATTTTGAGTTTGGTAATGAGTACGGTTTGAAATTTAGCGAAGGATATCGTAAGATCGATGGAGAGGCGATCAATGATAAGCTAAGATACATAAATTCATAAAAATCTTCAAGATATGAGCTAATGTTGATAGATAAGGGGATTGGATTGCATAATTCAAAATTTTCATTGTAAGTCTACATTCGTATTGGTATGTTTTGTCAAGGTATGAATTTGTAAGGTAAGAAATGATCGATTACATGGGGTATTGAGTATTTGAAAGGACTTATGCATGGTTTGGATCGTAAATTTTGTTACTTTTGAATGTTAAAGAACCTAAGAAAGGGTTTCACTTAAAAGTGTTGGTTTAGAGTAAGGTAAATGGTCGGAGTGGTTATAATGGTTGTTAGTATTGAGAGTGTGGGCTTCAGTAGAATAATGTGAAGAGTATGTGGAGTCTGATAAATAGAGTATAGGTACGATCGTAATGGAGACCAGACTGGTGAATTGTGGGTAGCTAAAATCAAAGAAATGGAGTCCACTAAATGTAAATATTTGATAAGGACTCTTTAGAGGAAGCATTTAGTGTTATTCAACTTATGTTCCGTACATTCTTAGGTGACCACCAATTTCGTTCTGTACATGGTTTGGAGTATGATTCACTTGCTATGCCCACATGTGTTTTCACTTTTGTGGGTAGATTCCTAGTGGTGGACCGGGTGTACCGATTCTGTGATGTCCTCTTGGTTTGGTAGGTTGTTTGGGCAGACTTGGTTATCTCAGATGACATATTTAGTGGTCTTGGAGTTGTCTAAGTATTCCAGTGGTTCTACATGTATCACGTTGCTTATGAGAATTTATAGAAGAGTTACCATGGATATTTATAGTAGTCCGACAATCTAAATATTCATCTAGTCGTCGAGGTCATTTTCTGATTATGTGTGGTCGAATGTGGGGACTATTGGGTTTAGTTCTGCCATTCTTAAGGGTTATGTACAATCACAGCTACTAATCTAGCATTTCGACAGTGTTGTTAGAGGTTCTATATGATTTGGTGTATCGCTCAATGGTTGGTTAGTTGATCATTTTCTTCTTTGGGTTAGGTAAATTTGATTCTCCCTTAATGAGTACCTGATGTCAAAAGATCAAAATTTTTTAACTTAAGCTCATGAAAAGTTTATGTTGTGAGAAGGAAATATTGATAAGACCTATGATGCTTTGTACATTATGAGTGTGCGGTGGTTGGTTCAGGTTTACTTCTGGTCGTACCCAGTATTGATTCAGCATTTTATCATGGTTATGTGAGAAAAAAAATTCGTTCTGGTGGTTATGTCAAGGTCCTTGAGAACATGTTGCGGACGTGTATGCGATTAACTTTAGTGGTTATTGGGAATAATTTTTGTTAGTTGAGTTTACATACAACAATAGTTATCATTCAAGTATTGAGATGGCCCCATTTGAGGCATTGTATGAGAGGAGGTGTAGGTCTTCAATTGGTTGGCTTGATGCAGTTTAGGTGAGACCTTGGGTACGAATATTTTGAGGAAATCGTTAGAGAAGGTGAAATTCATCCAGGAGAAGCTTCTAGCAGTTTAAAGTAAGCAAAAGGAGTATGCAAACCGAAAGGTCATGTATATGAAGTTTATGGAGGGAGAACAAGTTTTGTTGAAGGTTTCACCCATGAAGGGTATGGTGAGGTTTGGTAAGCGAGGTAAGATTTGTCCGAGGTATATTGGACCATTTAAAATTCTTAAACGTATGAGAGAGATGGCCTATGGATTAGCATGGCCTCTAGGGTTATCAGGAGTGCACCGGGTGTTTCATGTGTCTATGTTGAAGAAATATCATGGTGATGAAAACTACATTACTCATTGGGATTCAGTCCTGCTTGATGAGAATCTATCTTATGAGGAGGAGCCCATAGCTATTCTAGATAGGGAGGTCCGCAAGTTGAGGTCAAAGGACATTGCATCCGTCAAGGTCCAGTGGGAAAAATTGTCTAGCTGAAGAGTTCACTTGGGAGGCTGAGGTTTATATGCACGAAAGATATCCACACCTTTTTATCGATTCAAGTACTCTTTCTTACCTGTGCTTTCTCTTGATCGTTCGAGGACGAACGATGGATAAATTGGTATCTGATGTAACGACCCATTAGGTTATTTTTAACACTAGACCTATTTCTTCCATAAAAGAACCTTATCGTAAAGTTTAAAGGGTAATTTTTAACCATTCATTTAACTATAGTTATTTAGTTGGTGAGTATTTGTTAAATAGTTAGTTTTTAGTTGATTATAAATGGGCCAAGTCTAAAATATATTTAATACCCTATATAACTTGACAGGATATATAAAATAAATTAAAGCGAGATAGGGTTAACATTTTTGGTTGTCTTATCGCAAGGCGTGATGCGGCATACAAAGATCAATTGTGAGTTTCTTTAGAACTTCATGTACAGTTCCTTCATAGCATTATTTTTGAAGATTCGCTATATTAAATTACTAGCACTAGTAAATTTTATATTATTATATTTATGATATGAAGTGCAGTAGTATACTTTAAAGGAAATTGATTTTGTGGACACGAATTGAGGTAGGAAAATAATTATAGTTATGATAGATTAAGGTGCAATTGAGTTGTATAGTTGGGATGAGTGTTTTGGATGTAAGAGTATGGACAGGTCCTGGCTGCCACTGGTTCCGCAACCAATGGCTTTAATTTTAAATATTATAAATTTGGTTATCATATTATAAATTAGGGTTGATATATTGAGATAGCTAATTAAATATTAGGTGTATTGTATTATATGAATACCATTAGATTTATGGTAAATGAAGGAAGTGCGACTTAATCATAGGATTGTATTTAAGAAATTCAAGATTTGACATAGTAATTGAAATCACGGTTGAAACTTGATTATAGGATTGAACTCATTTACTTACAAATTATGTATACTTGATAGATTGGGAATGTTCTGACATATTGAGGAAAGGAAAAGCATTGGGGAATTAACTTGCATGCCTTCGGTTTTTCGGTCGAGGTGGGTTATGGTATATTCTACGTGATAGAGAGACTCTTAATAGCAATTGATAGTCATTGAGTGATATTGTGAATTTTTCTATGTACTTGGTTGTTGTGGTTTGGATGATTCATGTGTTGTTGTGACTGGTCTGTAATCCCAAGACCATGAAATCTATAATCTTGAACTTGTTTTATTAAAGTGATGCCTTGAATAAAGAAGGCTAAATAAAATATTGTTAAGAAGTGGAAAGAGATGATAAATAGTGACTAATAAATTAACAATATATTTGGATCGGGTGCCACGAGCCGGCACGGTGTTATTGGATCGGGTGTCACGTTCTAACACGGTATATTCGGATCGGGTGTCACGTTCTGACACGGTATATTTGGATCGGGTGTCAAGTTCCAACACGGTATTATTGAATCGGGTGTCACGTTCTGATGCAGTATTATTGGATTGGGTGTCACGTTCTGACACGATATTATTGGATCAGGTGTCACGTTCTGACACAATGTTATTGGATCGGGTGTCATGTTCTGACACAGTATTATTGGATGAGGTGTCACGTTCCGACACGGTATTATTGGATCGAGTGTCACGTTTCGACACGATATTATTGGATCGGGTGTCACATTCCCACACAGTATTAATGGATCGGGTGTCACGTTCTGACACGGTATTATTGGATCGGATGTCACATTTCGACACGGTGTTTTTGGATCGGGTGTCACGTTCCGACACGGTGTTATTGGATCAGGTGTCACGTTTCGACAAAGTATTATTGGATCGGGAGTCACATTCCGACACAGTATTATTGGATCGGGTGTCACGTTCCGACATGGTAATATTAAAAGAAAACATATTAAATTAACTTAATAAACTCAATCTCAAAGATCACATTTTCCAAAAGAGCGTGTTGTGGAGGCCTGACTCCTCATATGTATTCTTGATATTGTGGAATGATTGCGTACTTGCTTTAGTGCTATTGTCACTTGTTCATGTTGCTTGTTGCTTGCCACCTGGTAGGTGCTATAGTTGATTTCCTAGTAATACTTTATGCATTTTAATTTCTATTTTGAGTCGGCCGATGATATCTACTCAGTACATGTTGTTCTATACTGATCCCTACTTGTATTGTCCTTCATTTTCTTTTTGTGGTGTGTAGCGAGTGTACTAGCACCTTCGACTCGCCTTCTTCTCTAGCCAGTCTCCAGCACATCAGGTTCCAGGGTGAGCTAGTCATTCTAGCTTGTGTTGGATTCTCTCAATTATGGCATGATGTCCATAGTTTTCGGACATAAACTAGTTTGTTGATCTATTTTGGGTGTATTTGATACTCTTAGACTTAGTGTATAGAGATTAGATGTCCTTGATGTGATGACTTTCAGGTTTTGGGAAAACAATATGTAATAGACTCTAGAGGATTTTTATTATTTACTTTAATAAGATTTGAGCTTCCGCATTATGGTTTTATTTCATAGTTGAACAATTAATATAAGTTAAGGTTTGGATTCGTTGGTTTGCCCACCTAGGAGGTTAAGTGTGGGTGCCACTCATGACTCATTTTGGGTCGTGACACTACCCCTAGATCATGATATGATATTGATTTTGTGATTGAGCTTGAGCTGGGCACTTTTTCTATTTTTGTTCTGCCTTATCAGATAGCCCGTGCAGAGCTCAAGGAGATAGTGTTCAGCTTCTGAAACTCTTGGGTAAGGAGTTCATTCGACCTAGTATATCACTTTGGGGAGCGCTTGTTCTATTTGTGAAGAAGAAGGATGGATCCATACATACATGTATTGACTACAGGAAGCTGAAACAGGAGATGGTGAAGAACCGTTACCCTATCCCTTATATTGATGATCTATTTGATAAGCTTCAGGATGTCGTTGTGTTTTCTAAGATTATTTTAAGGTTTGGTTACCATCAGCTGAGGATTAGGGAAGTGGTTATCTAAAACACTACATTTAGGACTCATTACGATCATTTTGAGTTCCTAGCGATGTCTTTTAGGTTCACTAATGCCCTTGCCCCCTTCATGGACTTGATGACGTGTGTGTTGAGGCCATACCTTGATTCTTTCATCATTGTGTTCATAGATGACATTTTTGTATACTCATGGAGCCGGAGTGAGTATGAGCAGCATTTGAGGATTGTGCTCTAGACTTTTGAGAGATAAACAACCTTATGTCAAGTTCTCAAAGTGTGAGTTTTGACTTGAGTATGTAGCATTCTTAGGGCACGTGGTGTCCAAGGATTGTATTATGGTGGATCTAGTGAATGTTGAGGCTATTTGTGATTAGGCTACCACTTTTGTTACTTAGATTTAGAGCTTCGTCAGATTAGCGAGCTACTACAAATAGTTTAAGGAGGGCTTCTCTACTATTGCAGCACCTTCGACTTGGTTGACTCGCCTTAATGTTCTTTTTGAGTGGTCTGAGGAGTGTGTGTTGAGGTTTCAACAGCTCAAGGAGTTGCTTACCAATACTCATATTTAGACTCTTCTAGTGGAGGGTAAGGGCTTCACGGTGTATTGTGATGCATCTGCCATTATTTTGGGTTGTGTATAGATAAAGTGGGGCTGAGTTATAGCTTATGCGTCAAGGATGCTTAAGCTTCATAAGCGCAACTACCCCAGTCATGACTTGGAGTTGGCGGTGGTAGTTTTTGCGCTTAAGATCTATAGGCACTATCTATATGGAGTTCGATGTGAGATATGCATCGATCATAGGAGTCTTTAGTACATTATGAGCCAGAGGGGCCTTAATTCAAGGCAGTGACATTGGTTTGAGTTCCTGAAGGACTACGATCTCTCTATTCTATACCATTTAGGCAAGGTAAATGTGGTATCAGACGCCTTGAGCGGAAAGGTGGAGAGTATTGCCAGCCTAGCCTTCCTTTCTACTATGGAGTGACCTTTGTCTTTAGACATTCAGTATTTAGCCAATAGGATGATTTGGTTTGATATTTCAGATTCTAGGTGAGTGTTGGCCTATGTGAGAGTTCAATCCTCCTTGTTGGAGAGGATTCGTGGTTTCGAGTTTGATGATGAGACCTTGGTTGCTCTTTGAGATCGAGTGTTTGAAGGTGAAGCCAAATAGGCTACCTTAGATTTAGATGGGGTTTTGAGGTTTACAGGTCGTATCTGTGTTCCAAGAGTTGGGGATTTGATCTAGTTGATCCTTCATAAGGCCCATGACTCTAGATATTCTGTCCATCATGGCACAATGAAGATGTATCAGTATTTGAGGAAGCACTGATGGTGGAGACGCATGAGGAGAGATATTGTACACTCTGTGTCCCATTGCCTGTGTTGCCAACAAGTGAAGACCTAGCATTTGAGGCCTGGTGGTGAGTTTAAGAGATTACCCATTTCAGAGTGGAAGTGGATCATATCACATAGAATTTATTGTAGGCTCGCCTTAGATTTCTAGAGGTGTTGACAACATTTTGGTCATCGTGGATCGATTGACCAAGTCAACACACTTCCTCCCCATTAATTCCTCGTTCAGCACCAAGAGGTTGGCTCGTCTCTATATTTGGGAGGTGGTTCTTCTTCATGGTGTGCCTGTATTTACCATCTCAGATCGAGGATCTCAGTTTACTTCTAGCTTTTGGAGGACCTTCCAAGAGGAATAGGGTACTCGTATTGACCTTCGCATAACTTTTCACCTATAGACCGACTACTAGTCAGAGTGTACTATTTAGTTTCTTAATGATATGTCACGGGCCTGTGTCTTGGATTTTGGAGGTCAGCGGGACCAGTTCTTGCCTTAAGTGGCGTTTGCGTACAACAAAAACTACAACTCTAGTATTCAAATGGCTCATTTGAGGCCTAATATGGTAGGAATTGTTACTCTCCAGTTGGTTTGTTTGAGTCTTCAAAGCCTAGGCTGTGTGATACTAATTTACTTTAGTAAGCCTTAGACTATGTACAGGTGATTCAGATAGGCTTAGGATAACTCAGAGCAGGCGCAGGCACTAGAGTTATGTCGATCATATTTATTGGTTGTTGATGTTTGGAGTTTGTGACTAGGTATTTCTTCGTATGTTTCCCATGAAGGGTGTGATAAGGTTTGGGAGGCTGGGCAAGCTTATCACTAGGTATATTGAGCATTTTGAGATTCTTTGAACAGTTGGTGAGGTTGCTTTCGAGTTTGCCCTGCCTCCTACATTTTCATTTATTTACCCAATTTTTCATGTTTTGATGTTTTTTCGGTATATTCCCAATGAGTCTCATGTGCGCTTGTATGATTCCGTTGAGTTGGATGATTGTTTGACCTTTGTGGAACAACCAGTTGATATTATAGCCAAAGATGTACGGTGGTTGCATTCGAGAGACTTTATTGGGGTTAAGGTCTATTAGAGTCATCGTCTAGTTGAGGAGGCTATGTAGGAGACCGAGCATGAGATGGGAGAGCAGTTTCCCAGCAAATTTGAGCCTTGAGGTAATTCTTGACTCTTACTTTCGCGGATGAAAGATGTTTTTAGTAGTGGATTTGAAATGACTCTCCAAGTCACTTCTATGTAAATGCCTTCTTTTCGTTATTTAGAGCATTGCCATAGCGACCCCAATTCATTTATGGCTTGCTGGGACTGACAGTTTAGTCACTTGGTCTTTTTTTTTGATTCAGCGCAAGTTTTCATGTTTTACAGCAACTGAAACTTAAGTGGTTGACTTCGGTGAAAAGTTTAGGAACACGGCCTCAAAAGTAAATTCTGCGAGTCCTGTTAGCTTTAAAACATCAAGTTTGGTGTTGAACAACCTTTCATGCAGATCCCAAGGATTCTAGGCCAATTTCGAGCCCCTTTTTTGAATTTAGCTTAAAATTGAGCTTGGGTGTGGTCCCACATTTTGTCGATACGACATTGGTTGGAAATTTTGATTGCTTTGTTGAGTCTAGAATGTAATTTGGTGGGGTAGCATTTTTTATTTACGCACACAAGGTTTCAAATGATTCCCAAGAACCTCACCGAGGATTTTTGCATTGGCCAAAACTAGTTGATATGCATCAGCTGGTGTAGGCCCCTTTTACCCTATGCATTCGTGGGGCCCTTGGCTGCATTCATGAAGGCCAATTCTTTTGGTCTTCATGATCATGTGGCCCTGCCGTGTTTAGGAGGGTCTGGCTATTTACCCTTCGCATTCGCAGGCCCTTGGCGCAATCGTGATCCCCTACACCCTTTCCCTTTGCGGGCCCCTTATCGCATTTGCGATAGATAATTTTGTTGACCTCCGAGATCACAGGCCCTCCTTGTCACGTTCATGAAGAGCAATTTTTCATGTATTCTTAAGCAATTGCCAAACCCCGATCAACTCATAATTGGAATTTTCTTTTGGTGATTTTTATATCTATAAGACTTCGATTGAGGTGATTCGCAGTCCAGCATGATCAGGAAGTTTTGGGATACGTGGGGGATTTCTTGGAGACTATCAGGGAACCTTTGTTTGATGTAAATTTTTCACCAAAGGGATTGCCAGCCATCCTTTCTCTTATCTTTTTGGTGAATTGTATGCATTTGTTAGTTTGGGCTCTTCCGAGTCCCGAATTGTGTCCTCTTTGGGGACACAAGTTTAGGTAGATAATTCGATCTATTGACAGAGTCAATTTTGAAATTTTTGATGCGTGTCCCACATTTATCATTTTGACTCCAATTTAGGTTCATCTTTGATTATTATGTTTTTGGTGTCTAAACAATCGTATTAACATTGTGATTCTATTTTTGATAGCGTGGCAATGTTCGGAGGCTGTTCAAAAGGGAAAAGCTCTAAAATAGTAATTTTAAGCGTGTGTGGTCAACCTTAAGGTAGTCTATGGCTTCTGGTTCCTTGGATTGATCTTTAATGCGTAAATATATGTTGATTTGTGTGAATTTAGGGAGGGTATCTAATCTTAGCCTATTAGAAAATCATGTTTTAGGTTGTTTATTGGGTTTTTTTAATTTGATAGCATGTTGGTTGTATTGCCTATGATCATCCTTATCTTGTGGTGTATTTTGGTTGTTATTCATGATTATTTTGAGGATGTTTGGCATTAGTGTAGTCTTAGACTAGTGATTGCCTTACACTTGCATAGTTTGGAGCCGATAGGCCTTAGAATCTCTCTGACATCACTTCGAATGGCTTAGCTCGCTCTAGACTGATATCGCACCCTCTAGACTGATATTATGATCCTTAGTTAGGTGACAACTCAGTTCATCTTGCCTTTTCTTTCTTGGCTTAATCATTGTTATCGACACGGCATTTATGCCGTCTATATTGGGCTTATCTCTGATTTGACATCAAATTGTGGAGTTGGAGCTAGAGTGGATCCCTGATGAGTCTCAGGTGGTCATGTTCTATGATTTGGACCAGTGCTAAGATGGAAAAGTATTTGGAGTTGTTCTCTATAGTTCAAGCCTATATACCCTGTTATTACTCTTGTTTTGAGGCCCACATGAGCATCTTTTCAGACGAGTTCAGTCCCCGCTTGGATTACCCCTTTGATTAGTTTCAAGTCCTGACTGGGTGATCATACTCCCTTTGATCTGATTCAAGTTCTTACTGGACGAATCTATTATGAATCCCCTTAGATCCGATTCAAGTTCTGACTGGGTGACTATATAGTAAATCCCCTTTGATCCAATTAAAGTTTAACTAAATGATTTCATTGGATTCTTGGATGCCTTTACCGTAGTTGTAGTCCGAGAAAGGTTCTGAAAGTTTTGGTAATACCCTTAAGTTCTCTCTTTAGTTCTTAGCTATTATGTTTACCAGTCGGACTTATGGGGGTCCATTCGGGTTTTACTTAAGCTTATGCATGAGTGTACCTTCTAGGCTTATGGGGTTCTGTGAGGTTTACTTAGTTGTACTTACTTCATTTCTGTTATTAGTACACTCCTGTGCATTCCTTCCTAGCTTTCTATTCTTTGATCTTTGTTGTGCTTAAATTCTAGCATTTCATATTGCCTTTACTTTTTTTACTTAGTCGGCCTTTGATGTCTACCGAGTACTTGTTCTTTTGGTACTCATGCTACAATCTACATCTATTTTGTGATGTAGTTCCGAGCACCAGTTATCTACGCTGAGATCGAGCCTACAGCTACTGGATTTGGAGGCTAGGATGAGCACATGACGTTCTTGATTTTACTTGTCTCCATCTGTATTTTGATAGCTAGTCTTTTGTATTTTGAGATAATCTTTGTATTATGGATCACCTTTTAGGACTTGTACTTAGTATTTAGTAGCTTTATACTTGTGACTTCTAGGTTCTAGGTGGGATCTTTATTATTATCTATATGTTTTGGTTTGCTTCCATTTCTCTCTCATTATTGCTTTTAAATTGTTGCTTCTGCCATTATTCTACCCTTACATTCATTACTTGTCATTCCGAGTTACGGGCTGGCTTACCTACTGGGTTGTAGTAGGTGCCATCATGATTCAGGAAATCAGGTCTTGACATATCATTTCACTACACCAAAAATGATCTTTAGTGGCAATTAATTAATGACAATAGCTTAATTTCCACTAAAAATATATTTTTAGCGGCAATTAGCAATCTTGTGTATATTTAACTAATGCCGGTAAAGACTTTAGCCTTCTTTGTTATTGTGTATATTTATTGCTGCTAAAAGGTGCTTTTGTTGTAGTGTTTACCGATACTAGGATAATGTAAGCCTTTCAAGTCACTTCAATTTAAAATAACTAATTTCCTGTCGACCTAATCCCCAACTATATCAAATTCCATAGTTTCTAAAATAGGACAGACAGACAATAAGTTGACAATTTTGTCATCGGACAACACCCCATACATCCACTTTATACTCTTCAGAGACTTCCACTTAATAACTACTCCAGAATGGAAACCATAAAATGTCAAACGTAATGATACCAATGATTAATAGGTGCAGAAAGACTTAGATAATGTGCAACCTTTTCATATTGGAACTTGAGTGGTATACAAAATCTACCACATTTTATTCAATACAAAAACTAAGCCATCGACTAATATGTGATTTGTATGGATACATGTAACTGCATGTCGAGCTCTAATCTTTTTATTTTTGAAGAAAGGGAACGAGCTAATACATAGTCAACAAAGGATACAAAGTTTTTGTTTTCAGCTTATTTTTTCAAGTAAAATTTAAGTTGTTAACAGAAGGCTATCCATAGAGCCACCTCTTAGAGAGATAGATATTGTGAATTCCTACTGGGGTGGTAAAAGGAAGATAATTTGAACTAGAAACAAGTTTGGCAATTGGCTAATACGATCTAGGGTTCTCATCACTCCCACTTTTTTTTCTTTGACAATGAATTTCTGAAGTAACTGCTACTTGCGAATCCATCATTGTCACCGAAAGCCATGATTTTAGATCATTGCACATGGAGAACTCTTCTTTAGAATAAATCATACATAAATGAAACTAAATAAAGTAAGCACTTAATGAAATGAGATTTACTCTTTATTTTTATTTTTAATTGAATCACGAGATATTAATGAATCGTTTGGTCATGATAAATATTCTCTTTTTAGTTACTTTATTTGAAATCAATGTTGGTCCATCAAAATTTCAATCAACTTGTATTTGAAATTTGAAAAACATTTGTTTTTGCTTTTTAATCCATCTCATTTTTTTATTTTTATTTTTCAAATTTTGGCTCTTTTTGTTTGGTTTTTTAAAATTAAAATGGTCCTATTTTAATTTAAATAAGTGTAGCCCAAAGATAACAATAATTTTCTGAATTATACCTCCCACTGGCAAATGCTAGTGCAACCAATTGCTGAGTTTATACATTTTTCTTGATTAAAAAAATATTTTTAAAATTATTTTATTGAGCTTATCTATAGACTCATTTAAAACAATTGGTACTTTGTAATAGTAAATGGGGCTAGACATGCCTTTTTCTATTCATCTAGAGGTCTCAAGCAAGGGGATCCTTTGTCTCCACCCTATTTACATTAGGTGTGGAGGCTCTATCTAAAGCTCTTAATCAACTTCATAACAGAGCAGATTTCATGGGATTTTCAAGAGTAACAGTGGGCCTCAAGTTAACTATCTTTGTTATGTTGATGATATAGTACTCTTTTGTGCTATTGACAAATATTCTAATAAACTGATCATGATGCAATTGAAGAAGTACCAGGAAGCTTTTGGTCAAGAGATTAACAAGGGCAAAAGTTGTTTCATTGCTCATAACGATGCAGTCTTCAAGATTAACAGAAAGATCAAAATATGGATTGGATATAATCAAGAAACACTGGGAGGAAGAGAATGAGTATTTTTACAGACATAGCCGCAAAGGTCATTAACCAAATTAGTGGGTGGCAGAATAATCTCCTCTTTGCAGGGGGTGGGGGAGGGGTAAATCTCTCATTATTAAACACATTCTTCAGCATCAAACACTGAATTTGTTTGCTACTCTGGAACCCCCTAAGAATGTGCTTTATCACATAGAGGAGTATTTCTCTAATTTCTTCTAGGGGCAAAAGGAAGGTAAAAATAAGTACCATTGGAATTCCCGGAAGAAAATGTGTTTTCCCATTGAGGAAGGTGGACTGGGCTTTGAAATATTGTTTGATATTATCATATCCTTCACAGCTAAGTCATGGTGGAGACTAAAGACTATGGACAACTTATAGACCAAATTTATGAAACCAAAGTATTGTCCTAGAACAAACATGGTGGCAAAAGTAATTTGCTCCAAAAATTCCAATTCTTGGAGAAAGCTATTGCATATTAGACCTATTGGAAAGAAATATTACATGGGAGATTAATGAGGGTCATATGTATTTCTTGTGGGATAAATGGCCTTCCAACGGTCAATAAGCCAATAGAGTTTATTCACACAGAAAACATGGGAATAATACTCTGAGTCAGTTTCATATTAATAACCATTTGGAATCAAGATTCTCTAAGCCAAATTCTCCCTTATAACTTGGCCCAAGAGTTTACTCAGATTGACACTGGTAACATGGAATAGAAGGATCTCTGCATATGGTCACTCACCTCAGATGGCATATTCTATTGTTCTTCTGTCTGGTCTTTCATATGACAAAAACAACAAAAAGAAGCCATTTTCAATCAAATTTGAGGAAAAGGGATTCCTTTCAAGATTTCTTTCTTTATGTGGAGAATTGTTTTTAAAAAGCTTCCTATACTGAAAGTATTTTTTAAAATCTTGGCATTCAGGTTTCTACTAGATGTACTTGTTGCAGGAATTCTCAACTTGACACACCTAACCATCTGTTCACCTCCAGTGACTTGGCCAAAAAAGTCGAGGATCAGTTGCACCTTGGCTATTTCAAAAAAGATCAGCAAGATGAATAGCAATTGGGGATCGTCTAGTACTTGCCTGGTAGCAGAAAACTACAAGTCGAGGATCAGTTGCATTTTGGTTTACTGGAAAAAACCTGCAGGAGGCAACTGGAAATTAATACAGATGGTAGTTTTCTGTTCAGACAAGATCTGGCTGGAATCAAGGGTATTGTTAGAAAAAGAAATCATTGATTATGGTGTTTGCCAAAACTATCCAATTCACTAATAACAACATTTGTGAGCTACAAGCAGCATTGCACAAAATAAAATGGTGTGGAGACAACTTTAATGCCCACATTACTTTGGAGATGGACAGTCTGATGGCATTCAACATGATCAAAAGATTGGTACAACCTCCTAGACATTAAGAAAGATTGTAGACAAGATTCAAGGAAAGGTTAGAAACTTGCAATGTGAGGTCATTCATTGCTTCAGGGAGGAAAATGCAGTTGATGATTCCCTTGCTAGATATGCCATCACAAGAGACATACATGGGAAGTACTCCCGAGAAGAAGACATGCCTAATACTACTAGAGGGCCTACGAGGATGGGTAACTAAACCTTGCCTCTTTTAGGTTTAAAAAAGCAAAACACTCAGGATGGTTGTATGAGCCACCATGAAGGTGCTAAATGAAGATTTTGACAGCCAGTTCCTTAGGCAGAAGAAGTCTTCCCTTTGGAAACTATTGGATAGTACAATGCAAATCTTTGATGTTTTCTTTTTTTGGTGATATTGGTGCAGAGCTTTTGTGGTCTTATGTGCCCCTCTATTTTAAACTATCTTATTGAATTGAACAAGGTAGGGATCAAGGTCAAATTCTCCATTCCGATGTGAGCATCAACTCATATAGAGGAATTTAATTTTTTTTTAAATGATATAATAAATCCAAAAATGTCACATTCTTTCTCAGGTATATATGAATGATATAATAGAACCAGAGATGTCACATTCTTTCTCACGTATATAAGAATGATATAATAGAACACGAAATGTCACATTCTTTCTCCGCTATATATATGAAGATACAACAGAACCAGAAATGTGACGTTCTTTCTTAGGTATATATGAATGCTATAATAGAACCAGAAATTTCACATTCTTTCTCAGGTATGAATGATTTATATGAAATGTCATATTCTTTGTCATGTATGAATGATATAATAGAGCCAGAAAGTTAAATACAAAAAATAAGCTATGCCTTTTCCTATTTATGTCTCTTGTAATTTCTACCTAAAGACTTGAGAATCTTTTTTCAAGACTTCTTAAAATTTGAAACACTCTAAATCATTTTTAAATGGAGGGAAAAATTGGGGACTGATTTGTTAGATATCGTATTGCATAATAAATATAATTTTTGCTTCCTTTCCCACATTCTTCTTAGTCTTATATGTACCATAGAGGAGTATGTAGCAATTATCGACATCGGAATTGAATAATAAAACATATGAAAAATAACTATGTTATTAATTCATTTATATATAATGCGACATGGGTTTTATGTGTCTACTTGTTCAACTTTGGGATACTTTAAGTGTCTACTTGTGCACACCCAAAGTTAGAGGGCATAAATGGCAGTTGAAGCCAAATTAAAAGACACATTTATGTATTATGTCTTTCCCTTATTAGGTTTAAGTGTTAACGGGATGTAACTTTTGTATAAGAAAATTTCAGTACTAGCAATATTACCTTTAAATTTTACATTAAGGATTAACTATTTTTTAATTATACATTTTTTGGTGACAACTTTGATTGCTAGCTCAAAAAGTAGAGTTTTTTTAGCTAAAATTGTTCCATTAATATAATTAACCTTCAAATATAATCCCACGTATATTTAGTTCGTAATTTTCAATCAAATCGATTAAGTTGGTTAGTTTTGTCATTTATTTTGTAATTATTGTTAATTTTAGGTCCATTCTATTGTTTTATAGAAGGTGCTCCACTACTTGGGACTAAATATGCTTAGAATTATATTTAAAAGATAAAAATAAACCTACTCATATAAATAAGGGACGATTTTGGCTGAATATCCTAGAAAAGTGACCATCCATGTATTTGTTTCCAATATAAAACACTAAATTAACCTAATGCCCCATTCATTTGGTCTGTGCCTTCTCCATAGCTACCATGGAAGAAAACAAAAATCTCTTCCCTTCCCTCAGGAAATCATCAAATCTACCCCTCAAATCACTCGAAGCTACCTCTCAAATCACTATTACATCGCAATTCACGTGTGTTTCAAAATCCGTTGTAGCCTCAAATAACTGGATTCCCATGTATGTGAAAAATTGGGTGGAAGTTGTAGGGGGGTAAAAAGTATCTTTTGCTTGACTTGCCATTACAGGGGAAAAGGATTCAAAGACTTCATAGACTTGGTGTTTTTTCCTCCGCTCTTATTGGATTCACACTTTTAAGGTCAATTATAGTGTTTCCTTTTTGAAGTGAGCCAAGGAAAACTTGTACACATTTATGATTTTCATGATTTTCATTGTTTTCCAGATCGATTTTGCTAGTTGCAGAAACTATACCAACCTGGGATTTAGGAGATCAAATTTTTTTTTTGGCCGGGGGGGGATGTTCTTATTCTTCTCTTTCAGTCCAATGTCAAATAAAACAACCATCATAGGATTATTTTAAGGTGGTGCTCTAATCTCAAGGACTTGGTGCAACATGATGAGGATATGTGAAGTAACAAGGCTAAAGGTTCGGGCTCGTTCGCCAGACTATACCATGATACAAATGTCATCATCTATATCAACATTTCACTATGATGATCAAATGTTCTTTGGAGCAATTTTTCATATGATATTATGTTATATGTTTTCTTTAATAATATTTCTCTATAGTAGCCAAAAGATACACAAATATGAGTAAATTATGTATTTAGATTAGGAAATGCAAAATATTGCCTGAATTTACATAGAGTCCGATTTGCTATCCCTCTTTTAGATATGGTTTTGGATATAAATTAATGAGTTCCATGATGAACATAAAATTCTTGTTACTTTAAATGTGTTTGATTAGTTTCATGATATATGAATATAAAATTATCGTTATTCTTGATGTGTTGTAATGACCCTCTAGGTCATTTCTGTGTTAATGCCTCCTTTCTGTCACTTAGAACATTCCTGTAGCGACCCCAAGTCATTTATGACTTGCTTGCACTGACTGTTCGGTCGCCTGGTAGTTCGTTTGGTTTTTATGCTTGTTTTTCTGTTTTGGAGCTTTTGAACCTTGAAAAGTTGATTTCGGTCATAACTTCAAGTAAACAATCTCAGATGGGAATTTTGATGTTTTCATCAGCTCCGGAGCGGCAAAATTAGGCTAGAAGCATGGTTTGCCCGAGTCCTGGGGTTTCCGGTGTGATTTTTGGGCCAGTTAGCTCTTTAGCCTTCAAAATTTAGCTTAAAGTTGACATTGGTCAACATTCTTAGAAAACGCGCTCGTATGAAAATTTCAACAGTACAGTTAGTTTCAAAATGCCAAGTTTGGTCTAGAATGACCCTTCGAGAACTTTCGGGAGCTTCCGATCAAAATTCGAGGCCTCCAATAGAAATTGGCTAAAATGGCCCATTGGGTGTGGGACTCACTTTTTGGTGAAACGATCTTGTATGGAAATTTTGACTACGCCATTGAGTCTGGAACGTCAAATTCGAAGGGGTAGCATATCTTGTTTGCGTGCACGGGGTGTTGAACGAATTCCGAGCACCCCGTCAGAGTTTTGGAGTAGCCGAAACTCAGCTGATGCAGCTGTCAAAAGTACAGACATCCCATCTCTCTGCATTCGCGGGATAGGGTCCGCATTCTTGGAGGAGTGAGGGAGTCTGTTCCGCATTCGCCGTGGTCTAAGACCCTGTGCACTGCGTTCGCGTGAGCTGCTCCGCATTCGCGGAGGTCTGTGGTGTGTGAGGCATCCGTGTGATCCGAGTTCGCGGGCCTGGGGCCGCGTTCGCGGAAGTCTAAGTTAGTGTGGAGTTCTTTTTCTTTGTGTTTGTAGGCCTGGGGCTGCGTTCGCAGATCTGTGATTTGTTTCCCTTCGTGTTCTCATAGCCTTGGCTGCGTTCGCGGAGAAGAGCGGGGTTCAACAATTATATAATGGAGGTCGAGGTTCATTGGGATGATAGCTTCCAAAAAGCATATCTCCCTCCTCGGTTGTCGGTTACTCAAAGTACCAGGCATTCAGAATCTCGTTGGCTTCGTGGGTTTTTTGTTGGTTAGCGTTGCTCCTCGATTGTCGTGAATTCAAGGCGTAAGTTACTTTCTTGGCCTAAATTGTGTAATGATTTGCGTTTCTTGTTTTGCTTGCATGGAGCTGATCCGAGCCCGATTAGTGTTCCATTTGGGAATACAGGTTTGGGGGAGGATTTAGAACCTCTTCACGGAGTCAATTCCAAAAAATCTAGAGCAGGTCCCACATTCTTGATTTTGACTCTAAAATTGGTCTATCTCCGAATTTGATGATTTTAGTGTCTAAACGACCTTATTGACGCTGTGATTCTATTTTTAATAGCGTGGCAGGAGTCTGAGGTCGTTCGGAAGGGAAAAGCTCTGGTAGAGTGACTTGGAGCGCGCGTGATGGACTTTCTGGTAGGTTACGACTTCCCTTCTTTCTAGATTGAGCATGATTGTGTAAATGCTTGTCGACTTGTGTGAATCTGGGGTTGGGTAGCTAGTATTGTTCTTCTTCTTCTCCATTTACCTTCTTTTAGAGTTGATTTGTGGGCTGTTCGGGGCTAGTATCATGCTGTATGTTGGGTTGTTGGTATTTGTGTTGGGAATTATCTGTTGGGTGGTTATCTGTTGTTACATGCGTGTGTTTGGGTTATTTACTTCCGTTGTGTTGATTGCTTGTGTTGTTCGGCCTTACAATAGGCAAGGGTAGTATTGCCTTAGTCCTATGCACCTGTTGAGTTTAGTATGTATCCGACGTCGTTTCGGATGGACTAGGTCCTTGTAGACTGGTATAGCAAACTTGGGTCTGATAGTTGAGCCTTAGTTTAGGCATTTTCGGGGCTTCCAAATCTTCTGATTCTTTCTCTCTTATTTCTGTGATTCTGGGATGCTGTCGGAAGATTTAGCGTTGTTGCGTCGATTGATGGTTAGATTGCGCGAGGCCGGGAGTCTTCAGATGATATCCTCATAGGGGTGGCGGCCCGTGGTGTGTAGTTTTGCCTTGTATGGTTTGTTTTGTTTTGGCTTTATTCAGTTCGAGGTTGTTAGCTCCAGTACGCAGCTGACGTTACCCGATTAACATCCGGTATTTCTAGTGCTTGCTGTCGGGGGTAGGCTTCTAGCATTCGGTTCGTAGCTCACGTTACACGATTACAGTCAGGTATTTCCAGCGCGAGGCCGTTCCTCGTAGGCTACTAGTCCCAGCTGCACAGTTGACATTACCCGATTTGAGCCAGTATTTCTAACGCTAGGCTGTTGAGCGAGAGGCTGACGTTACCCGGTTAGAGTCTAGTATTTCCAGCTCATGACTGATGTTTGGGCTGGGCCCAGGTACTGTTCTAACTCGAGGCTAACGTTACCCGGTTAGAGTCCGGTATTTCCAGCTTGTGACTGATGATTGTGCAGGGCCCAAGTGTTATCTTTTTGGGTCCGGGACCCATGGGTGTTGAGGCTTCTCGAGTGGGTTTTCCTTAGTTTCTATAGAATAGCTTCTGTGTACCTGTCGGGTTTATGGGGGTCCGTTCGGGTTTTATTTAAACTTGTGCACGAGTGTGCCCAGCGGGTCTAATGAAAGGCTCAACTTGGTTTAGCTTAGTTGTTCTTAGCTTGATCTTGCTTTCTCTCTTCCTATTTTTCGTTGACTTCTGTTTGTGCTGATTCTATCTTGTCTACCTGTTTTTACCTTTCTTGCTCAGTCGCCCTTTGATGCCTATTGGGTACTTGTAATTTTGGTACTCATACTGCACTCTGCATCTGCTTTCATGATGCCAGTCCGAGAACCAGTTATAAGCATTAAGTTAGAGCCTGCAGCTGTCTGTTCGGGAGACGAGGGTGAGCACATGGCGTTCAGGGGTTACCTGTCTCCTTTTGTTATTATATTTTGACTTGTCTTTTATTTTTGAGACAGTGTGTTTCCGTGGTCCACTTTTGGGACTTGTACTCTTGTTAGTAGTTCTATACTTGTGACTTCCAGGTTCTGGGAGGTGTCTTGTGTATATAGTTTTGTTTCGCTTCGGCCTTCTTATGTGTTTTATTTGTTGCTTCCGTGTAGTTGAGGTTAGTTTCCACCCTTACTCCCATTACTATTCAATTCCGGGATAGGGTTTTGGCTGGCCTACCGGTGGGTTGGTAGGCGCCATCATGATTCGAGAAATTGGGTCGTGACAAGTTGGTATCAGAGCCCCAGGTTCAATGGTCTCACTAGTATAGAACTAGTATCTATTTGAATCTTGAGGATCGGCGCGGAGACGTCTGTGACTTATCTTCGGGAGGCTACATGATGTCCTTAGGATTTTTCTTGTTTTGATTCCTTTTCGTGCGTTGTGTCTGATTGGTTTCATGAAATCTCACTTGTTCCATTCGTAGTAGAGGCCGACCCCGAGGTCGAGGTGGTGCTGCGGCACCAGGCCGCAATAGAGCGTGGACTCCTGAGCCGGAGCCTCGGGTAGATCAGATTCCTTCTCAGCCAGCCACCGCCTGTACCAGCTGCCGCCCCGGATCTTCAGGGTATGCTTTCCCAGATCCTAGTTGCTATTGGGGGTATGGAGCAGTAGCCCCAACGCTAGTTCCAGGGCCGGTTCCAGCACAGCAGGGCCACCCTACGGTAGCGGCTCCAGAGGTTCACCAAGCGCCATCACCGGGCGTGGTTCAGCTATACTCTTTGGATGGGGTTATGCCTCTGTGAGAGAAAAATATGCTCGGAGTGTTTCTTAGACTATCACCGGCGAGGTTCTCCAGGGCTATGAGGGAGGATGCCCATGAGTTCCTGACAACTTGCCGGGAGAGATTGCAGACATTGGGGTTAGTGGAGTCTTGAGGAGCCGACTTTATCGCTTATTAGTTAGATGGACCGGCCAGACAGTGTTGGTGTTCCTTCATCAAGACCAGGCTAGCTGGGTCACAACCAGTATCGTGGACGGAGTTTTTTGAGGCTTTCGTGGCTAGATATATTCCATGGAGTGTCAGGGATTGACTCCATGATGAGTTTACGAGGTTGGAGCAGGGCTCCTTGAGAGTATCAGAGTACGAGGCCAAATTTGTTGAGTTGTCTCGTCACGCAAACATGATTCTACCTACAGAGAAGGAGCGGGTCCGATGCTTTATCAGAGGTTTGAGGCTGCAGTTGAGGATTAAGTCGCAGTCTATGCTATCAGCTGGTCGATCTTTTATAGACATGGTGGACCATGCCCGCACTATTGAGCAGCATCGTCGCGAGGCCCATGGGGGCAGCGGCAAGAGGGCTAGGCCAGATGATAGCTTAAATGGGGCCCATCGTAGGTCGAGGGATACCCGAGATCAAGTTTATAAGGGGTTCCAGTTGAGCCAGTCTAATCGCCCGTATCAGGCAGCGTTAAAGGTTTCAGAGGATGACCAACACCGTCTGAGTGGGCATAGTGCTGGCCAGAGTCAGGGTCGAGGTGGTTGCCAGTTAGGTGCATCAGGTCAGGGCGGCCGGCCTTCAGCAGGTAGCAGATCATCATAGGGTTGCTTCACTAGCGGGGAGCTTGGTCATTGGGCTAGGGAGTGCCCTGTCTCAGGATCAGCTTTACCAGCTTCTCAGGTGGCGAGACCGGTTTCGGCGGTAGCACCCCCAGCTAGGGGAAGAGGTCAGCAGCAGGGTGCTCAGGGAGGTTCCCGGGAAGGCAGGTAAGGCGGTAGAGTGAATGCTCGAGGTAGAGGCTCCCAGGGCCATTTCTATGCAGCTCCAGCAAGAGCAGAGACCTTGGCATCGGATGCGGTGATCAAAGGTACGGTTCTTTTATGCCATCAGTCCGCTTCAGCCTTATTTGATCCTGGTTCTACTTATTCTTATGTGTCGACTTATTGTGTGCCTCGATTGGGAGTGAGTCCTGAGCCCTTATCTTTGCCTTTGTGTGTTCCAACCCAGTAAGGGATTCTTTAGTAGTGGATCAGGTGTGTAGATCCTCTGTGATGGCGATTCAGGGGCAGGACACTCTGGTCGATCTTATTGTGCTTTGTATGGTGGATTTCGATGTGATTTTGGGCATGGATTGGCTATCCCCTCATCGGGCCATCTTGGACTGTTATGCCAAGACCATTACCTTAGCCATGCCTAGTTTTTCGTCGATGGTGTGGCAAAGCTCTCGCTGTTGCACACTAGTCGGGGTGTTTTCTTGCATTCAGGCCCAGAGGCTGGTGGATAGCAGATGTTTGGCTTATTTAGCATATGTTATAGATGTTAGTAAGGAGAGCTCTATAGTTGATTCCGTGCCTATACTCCGAGAGTTCTAACATGTGTTTTCTGCCGACCTTCCTGGCCTACCCCTAGAGCAAGATATAGACTTTGCCATAGAGTTGGAGCCGGGTACTCTTTCTATTTCAATTCCACCGTACCGTATGGAATCTGCAGAGCTCAAGCAGCTCAGTGTTCAGCTTCAGGACCTCTTGGGTAAGGGGTTTATTTGGCGTAGTGTGTTGCCTTGGGGTGCCCCAGTCCTATTTTTGAAGAAGAAGGATGGCACCATGCGGATGTGCATTGACTATAGGAAGTTGAATAAGGTGCCGGTGAGGAACCGTTATCCTATGCCTTGTATCGATGATTGGTTCGACCAGCTTCAGGATGCCGTAGTGTTTTCGAATATTGACTTGAGATGTGGCTACCATCAGTTGAGGGTGAGAGCTGCGGACATCCTAAGACAACATTTAAGACTTGTTACAACCATTGTGAGTTTCTAGTGATGTCTTTTGGGTTGACTAATACCCTGCCACCTTTATGGACTTGTGACTCATGTATTCAGGCCGTATTTGGACTCCTTCATCATAGTCTTCATTGATGACATCTTGGTGTACTCGTGGAGCCATAGTGAGCATGAGCAACATCTGAGGGTAATGCTTCAGAGTTTGAGAGATCATCAGTTGTATGCCAAGTTCTCAAAGTGCGAGTTTTGGCTTGAGTCCGTTGCATTCTTGGGGCACGTGGTATCCAAGGATGGCATTATGGTGGATCCAGCGAAGATTGAGGCTATTCGTGGTTGGGCAAGGCCCACTTTTGTGACTGAGGTTTGGAGCTTCGTCAGATTGGCTGGGTATTACAGGCGCTTTGTCGAGGGTTTCTCCACTATAGCAGCACCTCTAACTTGGTTGACTCGCTAGAACGTTCCCTTTGTGTGGTCAGAGGAGTGTGAGCAAAGCTTTCTGAGGCTTAAGGAATTGTTGACCACCGCTTCTATATTGACTCTTCCAGTTGAGAGCGAGGGCTTCACGGTTTATTGTGATGCATCCGGTGTTGGTTTTGGTTGTGTTCTGATGTAGCAAGGCCTGGTTATTGCTTATCCATTGAGGCAGCTTAAGCTGCATGAGTGCAACTACCCCACTCATGATCTGGAGTTGGTAGCGGTCGTTTTTGCGCCTAAGATCTGGAGGCATTACCTTTATGGAGTTCATTGTGAGATCTTTATCGATCATCGGAGCCTTCAGTACATTATGAGCCAGAGGGATCTTAATTCGAGGCAGCGCTGTTGAATTGAGCTCCTGAAGGACTATGATCTCTCTATTCTCTACCACTCGGGAAAAGAGAATCTAGTAGCAGATGCCTTGAATCGGAGGGCAGGGAGTATGGGTAGTCTAGCCTTCCTTTCGGTTTTGGAGCGACCCTTAGCTATGGATATCTAGTCCTTAGCCAATCGGATGATCAGGTTTGACATTTCAAAATCTAGCCGAGTGTTAGTTTATGTGGGGGTTCAGTCATCGCTTCTTGATCAGATCTGTAGTCATCTGTTCGAGGATGAGTCTTTGGTGGCACTCAGAGATAACGTTTTGGCGGGTGATGTCAGGCAGGCTTCCTTAGTTTCAGATGGGGTTTTGAGGTTTGCTGGCCATTTGTGTGTTCCGAGAGTTGGTGATTTGATCGAGATGATCCTTAGCGAGGCCCATGATTCCAGGTATTCTATCCATTTGGGCACAGCTAAGATGTATCGTGATTTGAGGCAGCACTACTGGTGGAACGGTATGAGCAGGGACATCTCAGACTATGTATCCCGTTGCTTGTGTTGCCAGCAGGTGAAGGCCGAGCATTTGAGGCCTGGTGGAGAGTTGCAGAGATTACCCATTCTTGAGTGAAAGTGGGAGAGAATTACCAAGGACTTCGTTGTGGGGCCGCCACGGACTTCTAGGGGTGTTGACAACATTTGGTTCATCGTGGATCGATTGACCAAGTCAGCACACTTCATACCTGTTCATACATCCTTCCATGTTGAGAGGTTAGCTCGTATCTATATCCGGGAGGTGGTCCGTCTTCATGGTGTGCCTGTTTCCATCATTTCATACCGGGGTTCGTAGTTCACTTCTAGCTTTTGGAGGGTGTTTCAGGAGGATTTGGGCACCCAGGTGGATCTTAGCATAACTTTTCACCCGCAGACTGATGGCCAGTAAGAGCGCACTACCCAGGTCCTTGAGGATATGTTGCAGGCCTGTGTTATAGATTTTGGAGGTTAGTGGGACCATTTCTTGCCCTTGACAGAGTTTACGTACAACAACAGCTACCATTCCAGCATTCAGATGGCCCCGTTTGTGGCCTTGTATGGTAGGCATTGTCGCACTCCAGTTGATTGGTTCGAGTCCACAGTGCCTAGGCCGTAGGGGACATATTTGTTTCAGGAGACCATTATGCATGTGAGATTGATTCAGGATCAGCTCAGGATGGCTCAGAGTAGACAACAGAGTTATGTAGACCGCAGGGGCCGACCGTTGAGATTTGTCATGGTTGATAGAGTATTCCTCCGAGTGTTTCCCATGAAGGGTGTGATGAGATTTGGGAGGTGGGGCAAGCTTAGCCCTAGGTATATTAGGCCTTTTGAGATTTTGAGGGCAGTTGGTGAGGTGGCTTATGAGTTAACTTTACTTCAAGCATTCTCAGCTATTCATCCAGTTTTCCATGTTTCGTTGCTCTGTCGGTATGTTCCAGATGAGTCTCATGTGCTCCAGTATGATGCCGTTGAGTTGGATGATCTTCTGACCTATATTGAGGAGCCAGTTGCTATTTTTGCAAGAGATGTGAGGCAGCTGAGGTCGAGAGCCATTCCTGTGGTTAAGGTCCGTTGGAGGCATCATCAAGTTAAGGAGGCTACCTGGGAGACTAAGCGGGAGATGCGGGAGCAGTTCCCCAGCTTATTTGACCCCTCAGCTACTTCTAGACTTTTACTTTCGAGGATGAAAGTCCTTTTAGTAGTGGATGTTGTAAAGACCCTTTAGGTCATTTCCATGTTAATGCCTCCTTTCTATCGCTTAGATCATTCCTGTAGTGACCCCAAGTCATTTATGACTTGCTGGCACTAACTGTTTGGTCGCCTAGTCATTCGTTTGGTTTTTATTCCTGTTTTCCTATTTTTTAGCTTTTGAACCTTGAAAAGTTAATTTTGGTCATAATTTCAGGTAAACGACCTTAGATGGGAATTTTGACGGTTCCATCAGCTTCGGAGCGGCCAAATTAAGCTAGAAGCAGGGTTTGCCCGAGTCCCAGGGTTTCCGATGTGAATTTGGGGCTAGTTAGCTCTTTAGCCTTCGAAATTTGGCTTAAAATTGACGTTCGTCAACATTCTTGGAAAACATGCGCAGATGAAAATTCTGACTGCGCGGTTAGTTTCGAAATACCGAGTTTGTTCTAGAATAACCCTTCGAGAACTTCCGATCAAAATCTGAGGCCTCCGGTAGAAATTGGCTAAAATGGCCCATTTGGTGTGGGATCCACTTTTTGTCGAGACGAACTCGTATGGAAATTTTGACTACGCCATTGAGTCCGAAACATCAAATTCGAAGGGGTAGCGAATCTCGTTTGCGTGCAAGGAGTTCCGAATGAATTTCAAGCACCCCATCGGAGTTTTGGAGTTGCCAAAACTCAGCTGATGCAGCTGTCAAAAGTGTAAACATCCCATCTCTCCGCATTCGCGCGATGGGCTCTGCATTTGCGGAGGAGTGAGGGAGTCTACTCCGCATTTGCGGAGGTCTAGGGTGTGTCCTTGTTATCCGCGTTAACGGGCCTAGGGCCGCATTCGCAGAGGTCTGAGCGAGTGTGGAGTTCTTGTTCTCCGCATTCGCGGAACTATGATTTGTATCCCTCCACGTTCGCGGAGCCTTGGCCACGTTTGCGGAGAAGAGCGGGGTTCAGCAGTTATACAATGGACGTCGAGGCTCATTTGGATGATAGCTTCCAAAAATCATATCTCCCTCCTCGGTTGTCAATTTTTGGTGATTCGAAGTCCCAGGCGTTCAGAATCTCGTTGGCTTCGTGGGTTTTTGTTGGTTATCATTGGGTACTCCTCGATTGTCATGAATTCAAGGCGTAAGTTGCTTACTTGGCCTAAATTGTGTAAGGTTTTGTGTTTCTTGTTTTGCTTGCATGGAGCTGATCCGAGCCCCGATTAGTGTTTTATTTTGGAATACAGGTTCGGGGGAGGATATAGGACCTCTTCACAGAGTCAATTCCAGAAAATTTGGAGCGGGTCCCACATTCTCGATTTTGACTCCGAAATTAGTCTATCTCCGAATTTGATGATTTTAGTATCTAAACGACCGTATTGATGCTATGATTCTTTTTTAGATAGCGTGGCAGCAGTCTGAGGCCGTTCAGAAGGGAAAAGCTCTGGCAGAGTGACTTGGAGCGCGCGTGATCGGCTTTTTGGTAGGTTACGGCTTCCCTTCTTTCTAGATTGAGCATGATTGTGTAATGCTTGTCGACTTGTGTGAATCTGCGGTTGGGTAGGTAGTATTGTTCCTCTTATTCTCCAGTCTTCTCTGTTTATAGTTTATTTGTGGGCTGTTCGGGGGTAGTATCATGCTGTAGGTTGAGTTGGTAGCTTGGATTGTTGGTATTTGTGTTGTGAATTATCTGTTGGGTGGTTATCTATTGTTGCATGCGTGGGTTCGGGTTATTTTCTTCCGGTATGTTGATTGCTTGTGTTTTTCGGCCTTAGAATAGGCTAGGATAGTATTGCCTTAGTCCTATGCACCTGTTGACTTGAGTATGTATCCGACGTCGTTTCGGATGGACTAGGTCCTTGTAGACTGGTATAGCAACTTGGGTGTGATACTTGAGACTTAGTTTAGGCGTTTTCGTGGCTTTTGGATCTTCCGATTCTTTCTCTCTTATTTCTGCGATTCTGGGATGCTACCGAAAGATTTAGAGTTGTTGCATCGATTGACGGTTGAATTGCGCGAGGTTGGGAGTCTTCGGATGATATCCTCATGGGGGTGGCGGCCCGTGGTGTGTAGTCTTGCGTTGTATGATTTGTTTGGTTGTGGCTTTATCCGGTTCGAGGTTGTTAGCTCCAGTACGCAGCTGACGTTACCTGATTAGCATCCGATATTTCCAGCGCTGGTTGTCGGGGGTAGGCTGCTAGCATCCGGTCCACAACTGACGTTACACGATTGCAGCCAGGTATTTCCAGTGTGAGGCCGTTGCTCGTAGGCTACTAGTCCAATTTACGCAGCTGACATTACTCGGTTGGAACCGGTATTTCCAGCTCTAGGCTATTGAGCGAGAGGTGTGCTTTTCCGGTCCGAGGCTGACGTTACCTAGTTAGAGTCTGATATTTCCATCTCGTGACTGATGATTGGGCTGGGCCAAGGTATTTTTCCAGCTCGAGATTGACGTTACCCGGTTAGAGTCCGGTATTTCCAACTCGTGACTAATGATTGGGCGAGGCCCAGGTGTTATCTTTTTGGGTCCGGGAGCCATGGGTGTTGAGGCTTCTAGAGTGGGTTTTCCTTCGTTTCTGTAGAATAGCTCTTCTGTGTACTTGTCGGGCTTATGGGGGTCCGTTCGGATTTTATTTAAACTTGTACACGAGTGTGCCCAGCGGGTCTTATGGGAGGCTCAGCTGGGTTTACCTTAGTTGTTCTTAGCTTGCTTTGCTCTTTCTCTGTTCCTATTTTCCGTTGACCTCTGTTTGTGCTGATTCTATCTTGTTTGCCTGTTTTTACTTTTCTTGCTCAGTCGGCCTTTGATGCCTACTGGGTACTTGTTGTTCTGGTACTCATACTACACTCTGCATCTGTTTTCATGATGCAGGTCCGAGCACCAGTTATCGGCATTAAGTTCGAGCCTGTAGCTGTCTGTTCGGGAGACGAGGATGAGCACATGGCGTTTTGGGGTTACCTTTCTCCTTATGTTATTATATTTTGACTTGTCTTTTGTTTTCGAGGCAGTTTGTTTTCGTGGTCCACTTTTTGAACTTGTGCTCTTGTTAGTAGTTCTGTTCTTGTGACTTGCAGGTCTGGGATATGTCTTATGTATATAGTTTTGTTTCGCTTCTTCCTTCTTATGTGTTGTATTTGTTGCTTCCGCGTAGTTGAGGTTAGTTTCCACCCTTTGTCCCATTACTGTTCAGTTCCGGGATAGGGTTTTGGCTGGCCTACAGGTGGATTTGTAGGCGCTATCGTGATTCGAGAAATCGGGTCGTGACATATTTGATGAGTTATATGATGAATAAAATTATCATTATTTTCAATTTATTTGATGAGTTACATGATTAATATAAAATTATCGTTATTTTGAACAAAAAATTATTGTTATTTTCAATGTGGATGATAAGTTATGAGATGTATATACAATTATTGTCGTTATTTTCAATGTGCTTGATGAGTTACACGTTGAAAATCAAATAATAATTAATTTTAATGTGTTTGATGAGTTACATGACATTATAAAATTATCATTATTTTCAATGTGTTTGATGAGTTAGACGAGAATATAAAATTCTCATTATTTTCAATGTATTTAATGAGTTACATGATGAATGTAGAATAATTATTATTTTTAATGTTCTTGCACTGTGTGGGGCCTTATAAACATTACTCCTTACATGAAACAAATATTACTATTAGGTTGTAGTATATTGGTTTTCATATTTCTAGCGAGGATGTAATTGATATCTTGAACAGAGCCTTAAAAAGCATAATTTTAATGAGAACACGAGATTTAGGAAACAGTGATGCAAACTAGTAATTAATAAAACGTCTATTACTAGTTTATCGTGTCACATTATTAATTTTACCTGTTTGACAATATTTTCTTTCATGAATCAATGGTCGAATCTTGTTTCATTCTGGAAAATATTGTGATGAAATTACAAAGAATATGAATGAAAACATGTGATTTAGGAATCGAAACCGCAATCTAGTAATAACTTTTATTACTAGTATATTGTGTCACATTGTTTATTTTCTTTTTTTGAAAATGTTTTTCTTTCTTTTACTTCTTTTGTGAATGAATAGTCAATTCTTTTTTCACTATGACAAACACAGTGATGAAAGCACAAACAGTTTAAATAAGACACGAGATCTAGGAAATAAACTACGATAGTCAAGTGATAAATCATTGTTGTGCTTCTTAACTTGTTAATTATTCTTGAACTTTCAAGTAGTCGAAGCTTATATGAATATGAGCAATCCTAACTAAGAGTACATTGATCAAAATGATGAAGCTTGACATTTTCATTTTTTTTGTCGAATGATCTTTGTATAATGTGTAGGAGCATGACTCAACGTCTCCACTGACTCTAATAGCAGTTTCCATTTCTTGTATGGCTTTAACATTCAATGACTGTGTTGTGTTTGCTCATTGTATCTATTATATTTTGTATCTGAGTGATATTAAGCTAGAATAAATAGCTATACCTACCTTATAAGTAACCTACTAGTGTAAATATTTTTCATAGTTACTCTTTTAAATGTGTAATGTATAGCGTTGGGTGGCCAAGTTGCTGGCACCCTTAGCAACCTTTGTACTCAAAGAAAATTTGTTGTGCTTTAACTTTTTCTCCTCCGCTCCTTGCCTTTAACCTAAGGCTCCCTGACTTGATAATCTTTTCTCCTAGTCTCTACCATGAGTTTATACTTTATTATCGAAAGTGAACCTGGTGTACTATTACCAACTCTTTGTGATTCCTTTTAAATCACATTAATTTATCTTAAAGACTTCATTTCAATTGAAATTTGGATATTCACTCATACGAGGATACACCATATTTATTATTGTCACGACCCAAGGTACCTCCTAGATGTGACATGGCGTACAAGACCCCGCGAGGCCTCATATGAGCCCTTAGCATACATTACATACAAGATAATAGAGAATAAAAGTTCGAAAGGGAATTTCATATCAAAGCTTTTAAAAAAAATAGTGGAAGTCTACATCTCATGTCTCAAAGCCAATCTAATATAAAGAACAATGTTTGGGACGTTACCCAATACAATTAAAAACTGAAAGGAAATACATGAAAAAGAAATAAGAGCTAGGCTATGTCCTCGGATGGATGAGGACTTACCAAGTCTTCTATCAACTCTCTAATCAAGCTCTAGCCACGAGAGGAAGGTGAATTGCCATGTCCTACACATAAGAAGTTAATGTAGGCAAAAGTATGCATTAGCACAATTAAGTACTAAGTATGATAGCAATGCACATAAACACATAAATCATGCTAGGGAGAGAGACATAATCATGACATGCAATGGCCAAGCTAAAAACATGATAAACATGAGAAACATGAAACATATAGCATATATCAACGCCAAAGCAAGCTAAATCATCTTTCTTTCTTTTCTTTTCTTCATCATGAGAACACTTGTTCATTAACTTGTAGGGAAAAGCCTTAACAGACATGTAAGACCATGTGAGCTATCAACATGGAATCCGGTATCTACCCCACACCGAAAAGAGGTGTCCTACTTGCCAAGATAAGACCATGAACTTCTTAGCTTATGTGGATCCACTAGCCTAAGCTAATGTCTACTTAACGACAACATCCTATGGTGGCAACATAGTTTATGGGATAGAGATTGGTTTAGGAGACTCGGCCTCAACTAACGGGAGAGCTCCATCTAGAAAACCCGGCCTCTACTAACGGGAGGGCTTCCATCTCAATATCCACTCGGTGCTAAGCATAATTCCCACGGATTAGTCATTAACATATTATATCATTAAACAGGAAAAGGTACAACTAGGGTTACCAATTCAAGCTAAAATCATGCTTATAGACGTTTCATCTTCCATGGACTTTGTCCAAGCTTACGTCATTAGAATAGCTCCTTAAGAACATGGGTAATCACCTCTTTGTTCTTCTTTTATCATAGTGGGAGAATTACGTGAGAAAACCTTTCACTACTCAACCATAGCATCATCATACCATAACTTTGGTACGTTACTCTCAAAGCATCCTTAATTCATCATGCTCATATTTCATAGTTCATAGAGTTCATATGGGTTCATGCAAGTTCAACTCATTTAATGGAATTCAATGCAAGCTCATGCTTAGAAAGCCATAATTAAGACAATTTACCCATACTAGAAGGAACTCACATAATCGAGGAAAATCATGCTTTTGACTTGATCATGCTAAATTCATAAGATTATCCTCAATTCATTCATAATTCATGCTTGATTTCATAGAGAATTCATAAACTTCATTAAATCATAGCTCAACCCAACAATCAAAGCATAGATTATCAAATTGGGGAGAATTAGCTTGGGATCATGAGGGTTCATGCAATCTTTACATCAAATCATGTGATTCACGCTAATTCGTGCACTAAGTTACTTTATCACGCTAGATCGTGCACTAGGAATCATAAAATCAACAATTGAAATCATAATTGAAGAACCCACAATGATTGATCAAAACCCTAATTCAATTGGGTTAGAGTAAACCTTTAAAAATCATGAAGAAGAGGAAGGGCCCATTGGAGGAAAGGACTTCTAATGGTGGACACTATCATACCTCAATGAAATCCACAAGAAATTGGATAAGATTGAAGGTCTTCAATGGAGGATTCAAGGTTTCTTTTTCTTCCTTGAAGCTTGAGAGAGTTTCTTTTAGAGAGATAAATATTTGGGATAGAAGAGTTTAGGAATTAGTTAGAATGAAAGGAATTAGGCTTAGAAAGTATTTATAGGTCTTAGATTAAGAGTATAATCGACTTAGCTTAATAGGTAAACAATTAGGGAAAAGACCAAAAAGCCCTTAATTAAAAACTGTTGGGGCCAATCGAAGGACAGGATCTACGGTCCGTACATCAATTGACGGACCGTCCTGCTCTTCCGTCAATTGATTCAGAAAGTTCATTTTGGGTTGAAAATTTGGCTAAGTCTGGAAGGCATCTACGGCTCGTCAACTGAACTACGAACCATCCTGCTATTCTGTAGGTCAAAGTTCAGAAACTTGGAAATCCTGAAAGTTTACAGTGCCATTGACGGTCCCCACCTACTGCCTGTCAATCCATTTACGACCCGTAGGTGGCCTCCATAGGTCACTGTCTTCAGGTGAGTTCTGCATTTAAAATTCTTTGAAAGCTTGGGGTATTACAATTATTGTTTCTCCATATGTTGATTGCATTTTGCATTAACCATATCTGTGGTGGCCATGCAGAGATATATATGAATTCTAACAATCAAATTCAAGAATATCACACTTAAAATTCCAACTTCCAATTTAATTTAATTTTTCATCCACCTTTTCTTAAAAATCATTTTCTCATGTGAAGGGATTCATTAATTTATCGACATATATTGAAACCTTTTAGAAGTACATTGCTTCACCCCATAAAATTGTGTGAAATAAACTACTAAATTAATTGGTCGATCTGAATTTTTTTTAGCAAGTTAGGGAAGTGTGCATGTTAAAAATTTAGTAACTTATAAAAACTTAGCAAGTTATTCACATCTTTTTTATTTACTTGTTTATCTACATTGGTACGGTAGAAAAAACTAAATGAACTACTTAAAACCTTTCAAATTCGATATGACTAAAATTAGCAAGGAGAAAGAACACCACTTCTTTGAGGAGTGCTTCCCATATTATCATATATTCCTCATGCTTGTGTCATTTGCTAAAAAAGTCTACACATTTGTTTATCTCCCTCCAAATATGTTTAATGATAACCCTATTGATCGTCAACATATGTTTATAGTCTTCAATAAAATCTCTAATAGAATGAAATTGAATATCCTCCTCCTTGATAAGCTTGCATCAAGTAGGCAATTTGTGTCTCCACTTTCAGATCCTTACTATCCATTTCATTTGCTAATTTCAACTCTTATTATTTGATACTCCATAATTCTTTCATGAAATTTGAGGTTCATCTTATTTGTATATACCAAGAACCACTTGCCTTGATCATCTTTAAAGATTCCTCCAAAAGAAGTATCACCAGTTTGAGTCTTGCCATTTGTATTCAATTTTTGCTTTCATGCACAAGGAGAACACCAACCTATTAGTTTGGATCCTTTGAAATTAGATATTTCCCTAGGAAATACAATATCAATTAATTAGCATAATATCTATTGTGTTTAGATATAAGATTTAAAGATAAATATTTCCACTCAATAAAATTTCTATTTTGTTCTTTCCATATATGCCACATAATATATAAAATTATAACATTAGCACTATAAAAGGATTGTCAAGTGTTTTTATAATATCATCTAGTCATTCAAACATTGACTTAGTGTTCATAACATCACTCTTAATCTTCAATATGAATTCAATCAATATGTGTTTAAATTTTTGACAGGCTGTGATAATATGTGAGGAGTGCTTCACACTAAAGTCACATCCCTCATACTTAAGTTACTCAATTATTTTTTTGATAAATCGAAGCTCGTTTGATATGTGCCTATTATGTCATTTAATTCATATAAAATATTTGAACTTTTTTAGGAGTGTGGAGCTTCCATATATTACTCACTAGTCTATCATATTGAATAGTAATGTCACCACAAACAATCTTATATGTCGATTTAGTACTATATCTTTTGGTTCTTGTTCCACTCCACGTGATTTTATTTAAAAAAACATTATCAGAGTTATGATACAATTTAGTTGAGACATTTCAAAAAAATGAGCTATAAGTGAAATATATATTCTCCATCTAACAACACATCCAAAACTTATATATATTAACCTGTTCAATACCAACAATAACTTTATCAATAGGTGGTTCCTCACCACATTACCAAACAAATCAAAAGTTTATTAAACTTTCGTGGTCCAAAATAAAATATCTTTATTGCAAGACTTTGTAGCCAAATGTTATTTCAAGTGTAGTTGGCAAAAGGGACCAAATTAAGCAATATGGAGGATACATGGAGTTGGAAGCATGTGTTGTTTGATAGATAACACTACAAGCCCAGGATAAGTAATTTGCTAATCAATTGTAACAAACTTTTGGCTAACAATTGGAAGCACGTACCTATTTTAGATATGGCTTTTGATATTGATATACATGATGAATAAAAAATAGTTGTTATTTCCAACCTTTGTAGTGATACGAAGGTCAAAATTTACAGTCTGAAGATGGACTACAATTGGAGGACACTCTGGGAATTTCCAAGACAGTTTGTGATAATTTTCATTTAAGTGTGCCATGGCGAAGCTTTGTTGGACTTCTTTAATTTGTCATGACTTCAATATGAGCCACAACATAATTTATTTTTATTTAGCAAATGAAATATGGGATAAGGAGGAGCAACCCGATTATGGAGAAGGTAAAATCGATTTGAAGTTGGGAGTTTGGGAAGTGATCCTGCAGTGCTTTGTAAAGATTCAGAATGGAAACGATGAAATTTATTCTATCTTTACAATGTGCAGAGAAACTTTTTTAAATACAAGTGAAGATCAAAAAAATCTCCTATACTATAGGAGGTGTATGCCTAGTCGACTCTTAATAATAAAAGTACAGTACTAAACCTATAAGCAGTAAATAACTAACTAACAACTATAACTGGCTATGCACTATTATAGGGAAGATGCGCCAATACGCCCCCGCAAATTGAAGGTGAAATCAACAACCTTAAACATGGGTAGATGTTTGTGAAAGAGTAGACGAGACAAAGACTTTGTAAGTATGGTTGCAAGCTGATCCACAATATGAAGATGTTGAATGTGCACCTGGTTCTGCTCCACTTGATCTCTAACAATGTGAAAATCAACTTCGATGTGCTTCATCCCTCTATGTAAGACAGGATTTTGACAGATATAAGTTGCACCAACATTATCACAATATATTACTGGTGGTTCAGGTAGCTAGACATGTAGTTCTGCAAGAAGTTTTAGAACCCAATTGAATTCAGTAAGAGCAAAAGCGACAACACCATACTCTACTTCAATAGAAGAACGAGCTATAGTACATTGCTTCTTGGAGGACCAACTAATGGGATTTTGACCAAATTAAATAATATATCGAGAAGTAGAAGTCATATAATTAATGTCACCTGCCCAAATCATATCTGAATACATAAACAACCCATGATAAGTTTTACTCATTATCTATAACCTGTAATTCTTGGTATGTTGGAGAAAGCGTAGAAGCCATTTAATAGAAGACCAGTGTGTTTGTGTAGGAGCATGCATAAATTGAGACAACTTGTTGATGACAAAGCTTATGTCTGGTCTGGTAAATGACAAATACTGAAGCTTAACAATAACTTGATGGTACAAGGTGGCATCTACAGAAGGAGTACCATCCTTAAGGGATAGAAAATTTGATGAACTCATGGGTGTGTGAACAAGTTTAAACATTCAGACATATTATGGGCAGCTAGAATATCAAAAATATGCTTAGCTTGAGAAAGAATGATTCCATCTCGCGTTCGAATGACCTCAACACCTAAGAAACAGTGAAATTTCCTTGATCTTTGAGAGAGAATAAAGATGAAAGAACTTGAATATTCTCTTGAATAACATCAGAATTAGAACCCATAATAATAATGTCATCAACGTATACAAGAATGTAAACAAGCATTCTACTGTGATGAAAAATAAAAAGGGAGGAATCAGTGTTGGATATTTAAAATCCCATTTGGATGAGGAACTGCTTTAACTCAGAATACCATGTGCGACGAGCTGGCTTCAGGCCGCAGATTGCTTTCTTTAATTTGCACACATAATCAGGAAAATCAGGATGAACATACCTAGGAAATTATCACATATAGACATCTTCATTAAGGTGACCTTGAAGAAATGCATTATTCACATCCAACTACAGGTGGTAAAACCAATCTAATAGTAACAAGTTTAACGACTGCAGTGAAGGTAGAGTGATAATCAACACTCGGACATTGAGTAAAACCTTTTGCAACCAACTGAGCTTTATACCTATTTGTACTTCCATCTAGTTTGGTTTTGATACGATAAAGCCATTTGTAGTCAACCACATTTTGTGAAGTGGACAGTGGTACGAGCTCCCAGGTCAGATGGTCATTAAGACATCAAACTCAAGATTCATAGTTTCTCTCTAGGGCTTGGTTATAAGTGGTTGGAAGTGATTATATAGAGGTAATGGTAAGATAATCAAATACTTTCTTTGGTGTAGTGATGTTTTTCTGAGAATGAGTGATAGGGCAATGGATAGTTGGTGGTTTGGTAGATGGTATGGTTCTTCTAGATGATGGATTGATATTCGAAGATGGGTTAAGAGGTGAGTAATAAACATTGGTCAGGACTGAATCTATATTAGGTAAAAAAGGTATTATGGGTGGAATTTGTGCTTGTTAGTTTTGGCGTTTATATTGGAGTAGGGGTGGAGATGTACGTGGAGTGGGAGTAGAACAACCTGGAGCAATAAGGTTTTGAACGGAGGAGTGTAAGATAATGATTGAAGGTGGCACTAACTCGAGAGACGGAGTTTGAGATGGATTAATAGAAGAAGCCTCTTGCAATTATCTGTCACGACCAAAAGTGCCCCCTAGGTGTGACATGGCGTATAGGACCCCGAGAGGCCCCACACAAGCCACTTAGCATACATATACATAAGGTAAACACAAAAGTGAGGAAACGAAATAGACAATCTCATAAAAATAAAGAGTTTACAAGTGGAAGTCTTGACTATGTCTCAAAAGTCATCAAATACAATAGAATGATTGGGACGTAACCCGTACATCATATACAAGTCTGAAACTGAAAAGTAAAGAAAAGCAATAAAGTCTCTTAGTCTCCGAAACATGAGGACTCACCAACGCTGATAGCTCAAACTCTGAAAGAAACTAACCACGAAAGTGTGATGGATGACTGTCTGACCCTACATTATAATAGAATGTAGACACAAGTATGTGTTAGTACATGGAATGTACAAAGTATGAAGTCAATACATGTAATCACATAAATAATGCCAATGAGATGCTTTCATAAAAGAAATCATGCTAATGAGATATCGTCATGAACATGCAATGATCAAACTAAATCATGTGACATTAGGGTTAGAAACTCAATGCATAAACATGGTCAATGCAAGTCAGTCATATCATAAGTCTTGCCTCGTGAGATACTTCTAGCACCTTAGTTCATTATTATGGGATTTTTATGTTTAACCAACATAAACCATGTGAGCTATAACATGGAATCCAGTGTCTGCCCCATACCGAAAAGGGGAGTGATGTCTACCCCACACCACTAGGAGGGGTGTCCTACTTGCAATGGTAAGGACCATAAATCTTTAGATTACGTTGATCCACTAGCTATGTGTCTATCTGAAACAAAAACCTACGAGGCATGTAGTTATGGGACTTAGGGATTTCCACTAAAGGTCCATGGATGCTAAACGAAAACCTTCATCCCAAAAGCTCACTTGGTGCTAAGTAAAATCCCAAGGAATAGTCAACTAAGCTTATTCATATTTTAACCAAGGAAGAGGTACATCTAGGGTTACCAAATCCAACTAAGATCATATCAAGACGTTGCAACTACCATGGGCTTGCCCCAAGCTTACATCATTAGAATAGCTCCTGATCGATTCATAGGTGAGGAAGCCTTTCAACCATATGAACCCTAATTTATGTGAGAAAAACTTTCACATTCATATTCTTAGCTTATTTTGAAGAAAACCTTTTCACAACGCATGGATGCCCTCATCTATATGCATCCTAGCAATTACAAACATAATTCTCATGAAACATGCATATCTTATTCAAGCTATTCATATGTTCATAAATCATGAGCAAGTATGGGTACATGTCAATTCTTCTTAGGGTCGTGCAATAAACTAGAATCATGCATACTTTCATTAATCATGAGCAAGTATGGATACATGTCAATTCATCTTAGGGTCGTGCAATAAACTAGAATCATGCATACTTTCATTAATTTGATAAGTTCATGAATGCATGGATCACTCTTCATCATGAATTCATAACTAGGAATCATGGCTCATGCATGGGTTCATACAATTTCTACTCAAATAATATAAATCACGCTAGATCGTTCACTAGATTACTTTATCACGCTAGATAGTGCACTAAGAATCATAAAACAACAATTGGAATCATAATTGAAGAACCCATAAGAATTGATCAAAACCCTAACTCAATTTGGGGAATTAAACGTTGAAAATTGAAGAAAACTAGGGACCCAATGGAGGAAAGGTCTCCAATGGTGAATGCTATCATACATCAACAAAGCCCACAAGAAATTGCTAAAAAATCGATGACCTTCAATGGAGGGTCCTAGCTCTTCTTTTTTCTTGGGAATTGAGAGAACTTTCTAGAGAGAGAATTATTTGGAAAGTTGGGAATGAAAATAACGAAGGAAAAATTGGGATGAAAGACTTATATAGTGGGTCAATTTAGGGGAAAGGTTGTAATTAAAAGGACTTAAAAGAATTGGAAAAAGACATAAAAATTCCCAAAAAATAACTACTGGATGAAGTGTACAATTTCACCCTACGGTCCATAAGAATTCCTACGGACCAACCTGTTGGACCGTAGAAAACTTCAGGGAACCAAAATTAAGGACACTTTCTACGACTTCGATCTATGGCCCATAGGCCATTCTACGGTTTGTAGACTCAACTTCAGAGACTTGATTTTCAAAACATTTTACCCTCTTTCTACGGATGCATTCTACGGTCCGTCAACTGGTCTACGACCCGTAGATTGCGTCCGTAGAAAGTGACTCTGGGACAAAAACTGAAAAAATTTCTCTTTGAAAAACTGAGGTGTTACAATATCTCCCCCTTGGGAACATTGGTCCTCGAATGGAACTCAGCTAGCAATAACAAGAGTAGGGGAAACAACAATTCTATGATTCCAATCATGAATGCAACTACATAATGCACATATCCGAGGAGGAAGATCAACTCCAAGCTAAAGTATGCTTCATCACAAAATGTCAAGCCATAAAAACTTAATGAATGCATGCATAAGGAAACATGAGAATGACTAAGAAGCATGAATCCTAAAAATAAATCGTGATGAGCTAAATACCTCAAGCTAGGGAAGACTCGGAAGGAAAGGGATGAGGATAACGGGACATCATATCGGCCTCGGCCTCCCACGTAGATAGCCTCAACTAATTGATTCCTCCACAATACCTTAACGGAAGCAACTTCTTTTTTTCTCAACTTCCAGACTTGTCGGTCTAGAATCTCAACCGGAACCATTTCGTATGATAACTCTCTTTGATGCCAAGACTTTCTAAGGGCACTATGGATGTCGAATCTCCAACACATTTCTTTAAAAGAGATACATGGAAAATCGGATGAATCGATCCTAACTTATTAGGCAATTCAAGCTCATAAGCAACCTTGCCAATGCATCTCAAAATCTTATATGGGCATACATACCGGGGACAAAGCTTCCCTTTCTTACCAAATGTCATGACACCCTTCAGGGGCAAAATTTTCAAATAGACCTAATCATCAATCTCAAACTCAAGATCCCTTCTTCTAACATCGGCATAGGACTTTTGTCGACTTTGAGCCATTTTCAACCTTACTCTAATAAGCCGAACTTTCTCCATAGCCTCATGCACTAATTTGGGACCCATTAAAGCAACTTCACCCACCTCAAACCATCCTATAGGAGACCTACATCTCCTACAGTAAAGAGCCTCAAATGGAGCCATACCAATACTTGCATGGTAACTATTATTGTAGGCAAACTTAATCAAAGGCAAATGATCATCCCAATTACCCTTGAAATCAATCACACAAGCTCTAAGCATATCCTCTAAGGTTTGGATACTACGCTCCGCTTTTCCATTGGTTTGGGTTTGAAAAGTCGTGCTAAGCTTAACATTGGTACCAAGACTCTTTTGGAAAGACTTACAAAATTAAGAAGTGAATTGGGTACCTCTATTAGAGATAATGGATAGGGGCACTCCATTCAACCTAACCATCTCCCTAATGTATAACTTAGCATAATCTTCGATCGAAAAGGACACCTTAACAGGAATGAAGTGAGCCGACTTCGTCATACGGTCTACTATAACACATATAGAATCATGTTGCCGGCGAGTGCGGGGTAAACCTACTATGAAGTGCATATTAACATCTTCCCACTTCCAAGTAGGAATAGCTATATCTTGGGATAAGCCTCCCGGCCTTTGATGTCCAATCTTAACTTGTTGACAATTTGGGCACTTTGCCAGAAATTCTGCAATATCTTTCTTCATTCCATTCCACCAATAGACTTCCCACAAATCGCGGTACATCTTGGTGGCTCCCCAATGAATAGAGTATCGGGAACTATGAACTTCTTCTAGAATTTGTTCTATTGGGCCATCAACATTAGGCACACACAAACGGCCTTGATATCTAAGGACACCATCTCCCTCTTGGGAGAAAGCCTCATTGCCCTTCTTTAGAACTGCTTCTTTCAACTCAACTAGTACCGGATCAAGTGCTTGCTTAGCCTTAACATCCACCACAAAGGATGATTCCGACCCATTTTGGACAATCACACCTCCCTCATCGGAGTCAACCAACCGAACACCTAGCCGAGCTAGTCTATGAACATCCCGAACCAATTCCTTTTTATCATCTGCTATATGTGCAACACTATTCATCGACAACCGACTCAAGGCATCAACCACTACATTAACTTTGCCCGAGTGATAGAGGACACTCATATCATAGTCCTTTAAGAGCTCTAGCCATCTACGTTGTCGAAGATTTAGATCCTTCTGCTTGAACACGTATTGCAAACTTTTGTTGTCGGTAAATACATCAACATGGATACCATAAAAATAGTACCTCCAAATCTTTAGGACAAAGACAACTGCCGCAAGATCTTAATCATGGGTAGGATAATTCTTTTCATGAACCTTAAGTTGCCTTGAAGCATAAGCAATCACCTTCCTATTTTGCATAAGAACACACCCTAAGCCAAGCCTTGAAGCATCATAATAAACCACAAAGCCATCGGAACCTTCCGGTAGTGTCAATATTGTAGTGGAAGTAAGCCTATCTTTCAATTCTTGAAAGCTCTTTTCACAAGCCTCCGACCATACAAACTTAGTCTTCTTTTGAGTCAACGAGGTCAATGGAGAGGCAATAGAAGAAAACTCTTCCACAAACCTCCTTTAGTATCCGGCCAAGCCCAAGAAACTATGAATATCCGAAGGAGATAGAGGTCTAGGCCAATTTCTAACCACATCCGTCTTCTTAGGATCTACCTCAATACCCTTGCCGGACACAATGTGACCAAGGAAAGCCACAGATCTCAACCAAAACTCACATTTATTGAACTTAGAATATAACTCACGATCCCTAAGAATTTGCAATACAATCCTCAAAAGATCGGCATGCGCTTCCTCACTGCGGGGGTAAATCAAAATATCATCAATGAATACAATCACGAACATGTTCAGGTATCGTCTAAACATTTTGTTCATCAAATCCATAAAAGCCGCTAGAGCATTAGTCAATCCAAACGACATAACTACAAACTCATAATGGCCATATCTAGTTCGACAAGCCGTCTTTGGAATATCACAATCTCTCACCCTCAATTGGTGATAACCCGACCGGAGATCAATCTTAGAGAATAAACTAGCACCTTGAAGTTGGTCAAACAAATCATCTGTCCTCAGAATCGGGTACTTAATCTTAATGGTAACCTTATTCAATTGCCGGTAATCAATACACATATGGAGAGAACCATCTTTCTTACGAACAAACAACACCAGAGTACCCTATGGAGAAATACTTGGTCAGATGAAACCCTTATCCAACAAATCCTTCAATTGCTCTTTCAATTCCTTAAGTTCCACCGGAGCCATACAGTAAGGAGAAATAGAGATAGGTTGCATATCGGGAAGAAGGTCAATACAAAAGTCTATTTCTCTTTTGGGAGGAACACCGAGTAGATTTTTGGGAAACACATCCAAAAACTCATTTACCACTAGAACCGACTCAAGACTAAGGGTTTCAGAATCTATATCCCTAACCCGAATAAAATGATAAATGCAACCCTTGGAGATCATCTTTCTAGCTTTAAGACAAGAAACAAACCGGCCTCTAGGCATAGAGTTTTCCCCTTTCCATTCTAGGACAGGCTCATTAGGAAATTGAAACTTCACCACTCGGGTTCTACAATCAACCGAGGCATAAAAAGAATGAAGCCAATATATCCCAAGAATGACATCAAACTCTATCATATTTAGCTCTACAAGATCAACATAGGTGACTCTATGGGACAAGGAAACGGGATATTTCTTATAAACTCTTTTAGCCACAATAGAATCACCAATAGGAGTAGAGACACAAAAAGGGGTCTAACAACACATCCGGTGTAATATCAAATCTCATGGCTACATATGGCGTCACAAAAGATAAAGTAGCACCGGGATCAAGTAAAGCATACACATCAAGATGGAAGACTTTCAACATGCCGATAACCAAATCAGGAGAACCTTCTTGCTCTTAGCGAGTTTCGAGTGAATAAAATCGGTTTTGCTTCGGAGCACTACAACCCAAACAACTAGGAGCACCTTGTTTACCATCTTTCCCCTTTGTAACATTCATTGGACAATCCCTCATTTTGTGACCACTTTTGCCACAAGTGAAGCAACCATCTGATCCGGCTAAGCATCTCCCCTCATGCTTCCTCCCACACTTTTGACATGGGGAAATTGGAGTTCTATCACCACCACAATTGCTTCCTTGAGGCTTGGGGTTAGACACCCTATTCTTGTCAAACTTAGGCATAGGAGAATTTTAAGACCCTTGGTTCGAAAACCTTTGTCGAAACTTAGAACGGCCATGTCCTCCAGTCCTTTGGCTTGAGAAGTCACCATCACTGGTCCTAACCCTCTTTCCCTCTTTGAACCTCTCCTTTAGCTTCTCTTCTTCGATTTGTTGTGCATGTACTATCAACCGTGAAATATCCATTTCTTTGATAAGCATGGCAGTTCTACACTCCTTGACCACCAAGTCGAACACCCCCGACACAAACTAACTCATTTTTGCCCTTGAATCGGCCACCAAGGAAGGTGCATATTTTGACAATTGAGTGAACTTCAACGCATATTCATTGACACTCATACCACCTTGCTTCAAGTTAATGAACTCGAGGGCCTTAGCCTCTCTCATCTCAAGAGGAAAGAATCGATCAAGAAAAGCTTCCTTAAATTTCTCCCATTCAAGAGGACCCGCATCTCTACCCCTCTCACTTTTCCATTGGTTAACCACACTTGGGCCACACCCTTCAATTGGTAAGCGGCCAACTCCTGTTTCTCTTCCGGTATTATTCCCATGATCATCAAAATCTTGTAAATCTCTTCAATGAACTCTTGTGGATCCTTCTCCACCTTGGAGCCGTGGAATTCCAGAGGTTTCATGCTTGTGAAATCTCTCACCCTTGCCGCCGCTGTACCCACATATGGGTTTACGGGGACCACAACTTCTCTATTGGCTTGGGCCGTCACGGCTTAGGCCAATGCGTCGAACGTGGCTAAGAACTCCGCATTAGTAATCTCTTCGCCCAAAGGGGCAGCCGAAACTTGATTAGCCTCTTGCTCCACATTCTCATTTGCGTTCCTACTTACAAAAGCTCATCTAGGTGCCATATCCTAAAAAACGTAGGACATGGATTAGGAGAGGAACGTATAGAGTTAAACTCTAAAGCACGATTCTAGAATATGAACGAAGTGGAATTTCCTAACATCTTGTAGCCTCTTATGCATAAATGTGGCGCGCTTCACACTTATGAACAAGACTCTACTAGATGTGTCTTTGAGACATCCTAGGACCATTCTAAACCTTGTGCTCTGAATACCAAGTTTGTCACTACCCAAAGTGCCCCTAGGTGTGACAAGGCGTATAGGACCCCGACAGTCCCCACACAAGCCACTTAGCATACACATACATAACGTAAGGACAAAAGTGAGGAAAAGAAATATACAATCTCAAAAAAACAAAGAGTTTACAAGTGGAAGTCTTGACTATGTCTCAGAAGCCATCTAATACAATAGAATGATCGGGACATAATTTGCACATCATATAAAAGTCTAAAATTTTAAAGTAACGAAAAGCAATAAAGTCTCTTAGTCCCCGAAGCATGAGGACTCACAAACGCTAATAGCTTGAAATCTAAAAGCAACTAACAACGAGAGTGCGATGGATGACTGTTTGACCATACTTATAATAGAATGTAGGCACAAATATGCGTTAGTACGTGGAATGTGCTAAGTATGAAGGCAATGCATATAATCACATAAATCATGCCAATGAGATTCTTTCATATAGGAAATCATGCTAATGAGATATCATCATGAACATGCAATGACCAAACTAAATCATGTGACATTAGGGTTAGAAACTCAATGCATAAACATGGTAAATGCAAGCCAGTCATATCATAAGTCTTGTCTCGTGAGATACTTCTAGTACCCTAGTTCATTATAATGAGATTTTTACGTTTAACCGACATAGACCATGTGAGCTATAACATGGAATCCAGTGTCAGCCCCACACCAAAGAGGGGAGTGATGTCTTCCCCACACCACTAGAAGGGGTGTCCTACTTGCCAAGGTAAGGACCATAAATCTGTAGCTTACGTGGATCCACTAACTATGTGTCTATCTGAGACAAAAACCTACGAAGCACGTAGTTTTGGGACTTAGAAATTTCTACTAAAGGTCCACGGATGCTAAATGGAAACCTTCATCCCAAAAGCCCGCTCGGTGCTAAGTAAAATCCCAAGGAATAGTCAATTAAGCTTATTCATATTTTAACTAAGGAACAAGTACATCTAGGGTTACAAAATCCAAGCTAAGATCATATCAAGACGTTTCAAATACCATGGGCTTGCCCCAAGCTTACGTCATTAGAATGGCTCCTGACCGATTCATAGATCAGGAAGCCTTTCAACCATATGAAACCTAATTTATGTGAGAAAACCTTTCACATTCATATTCTTAGCTTATTGTGAAGAAAATATTTTCACAACTCATGGATGCCCTCATCTATATGCACCGTAGCAATTATAAACATAGATCTCATGAAATATGCATCTCTTATGCAAGCTATTCATATGTTCATAAATCATGAGCTAGTATGGGTACATGTCAATTCATCTTAGAGCCGTGCAATAAACTAGAATCATGCATATTTTCTTCAATTTCATAAGTTCATGAATACATGGATCACACTTCATCATGAATTCATATCTAGGAATCATGGCTCATGCATGGGTTCATACAATTTCTACTCAAGTCATATAAATCACGCTAGATCATGCACTAGATTACTTTATCATGCTTGATCGTGCACTAGATTAATTTATCAAGCTAGATCGTGCACTAGATTACTTTATCACGCTAGATCGTGCACTAAGAATCATAAAATCAACAATTAGAATCATAATTGAAGAACCCATAAGAATTGATCAACACCCTAACTCAAGTTGGAGAATTAAACCTTGAAAATTTAAGAAAACTAGGGACCCAATGGAGGAAAGGTCTCTAATGGTGAATGCTAACTTACCTCAACAAAGCCCACAAGAAATTGCTAAAAAATCGATGACCTTCAATGGAGGGTCCTAGCTCTTCTTCTTCCTTGGGAATTGAGAGAACTTTCTAGAGAGAGAATTATTTGGGAAGTTGGGAATGAAAATAATGAAGGAAAATTTGGGATGAAAGACTTATATAGTGGGTCAATTTAGGGGCAAAGTCATAATTAAAAGGACTTAAAAGAATTGAGAAAAGACATAAAAACCCCTGAAAAATAACTTTCGGATGAAGTCTACTGTTTCACCCTACGGTCCGTAAGAATTCCTACGGACCATCCTGTTGGACCGTAGAAAACTTCAGAGAACCAAAATTTAGGACACTTTCTACGACTTCGATCTACGGCCCGTAGGCCATTCTACGGTCCGTAGACTCAACTTCAGAGACTTGATTTTGAAAACATTTTACCTTCTTTCTACAGATGCATTCTATGGTCCGTCGACTGGTCTACGACCCGTAGATTGCATCTGTAGAAAGTGACTCTGGGCCAAGAATAGAAAAAAATTCTCTTTCAAAAACTGAGGTGTTACATCATCGAGCAACCTGGATTGGCAGTGGAATCTCATGATTTATTGATGACACATATGCGGGAGTGGAGTGATGTGATTCTTTTGGCAGAATATCCCATTTTAAATTTAAAAGTTTTTTTTCTTAATGGAGGAAAACATATCAGAAATGGGAAATTTATTTTCCTAAAAGATAACATCTCGGGAAATATATATTGTTTGAGACATAGGAACATAACACTGATGATTGTGGTGGACATTAGAATAGCCTAAGTAAGCCCAAGGAACAGATCTGGGATCTAATTTGTGTTTCATTACGGCTGAAGCCATGGGTTAGAAAGGCAGCCACAGGTTCAAATAATATGGTAATTGGTAATTTCGCCAAATAATCGTTGGTATGGAGAATCATGTATTGACCCTCCAGATCTTTTTCTTTGTTTTCCAATTTTTCAATGTTTTGAGCTTTTTCGTAGTGACTCCAAACTATTTATGACTTGATGGGATGGAAAAATTTGTCATCGGGTCATTCGTTTTGATTTTGTGTAAGTTTCTATATTTTGAAGCCTTTGAAACTTGAATAGTTGACTCTAGTCAAAAGTTTTGGAAGACAGCCTCAAAATGCAACTCTGACGATTTCATCAGCTCCGAAAGGGCCATTTTAAGCTAGGGGCATGGTTGGTTCAGGTCCCGAGCTTCTGGTGTGAGTTTGTGTCATTTGGTGTTTTAACTTTGAAGCTTAAGCCAAGGGTTGACTTTGGTCAAGATTCTGGGTAAATGTGCTCGGATAAGAATTTTGTCAGAGTGGTTAGCTCCGGAATATCGAGTTTGGTCTAGAAAGACCTTTTGTGTGGTCCCTTAGGCTTTCTGTCTTATTTGGAGCCTTCTTATGGTTTTTAGCTTAAAATGGAACTTAGGTGTAGGACCCACTTTTCATTTAAACAGCCTCGGATAGGAGTTTCGATGGTTATATTGAGTCTAGAATGCTGATTTTTATGGGGTAGCATATTTCGTTTGCACTCACGGTGTTCCGAATGAATCTCAGGCTCCTTGTCGGAGAATTCAGAGTTTAAGCAAACCAGCCGAACTGCTGACATCTGGTGTAGACTTTTCGTGACTAGAAATTTGACTTTTAACGACCTGAAATAGCCTTTTAGTTACTATATTTTTGTTATTTATATAGAGAAATTGCAGCTTTAGTTCTTATTTTCAAAAAGCAATTTCTCCCTCCTTTCAACTCCTAAGGTGATTCAAAGTCCAGCGTGATCTTGGAAGTTGCGGCTACGTGGTGGAGTGATCAGATTGTGTTGGTGAACCTCTGTTTGAGGTGAATTTAAGCTCAGAGCTGCTGCCCCTCCTCTTTTTTGTGCTTAATTTGTGAACTCTTTGCATATGTTGTGTTTGCTTTTATGGGGCCTCGGATCGTGTCCAATTTTGGAACACAAGCTTGATAATATGTTTTGAACCTTTCGACAAGGTTTATATATGAATTCTTGACGCGGGTCTCACATTCCCATTTTTACTCAATTTTGGGTTAATTTCCAATTTTTACAATTTTAGTGTCAAAACATTCGTAATGACGTTGTGATCGATAATTTGATAGTACGGTGGTGTTCGGAGGAATATCAAAAGTGAATAGTTCATGTGTGGTGGTTTCGAAGTGCTTGTGTTTGGCTTTAAGGTAGTCTTTGATCTACTTTCTTTATTGAGCTTCTTAGATAACGCGTAGTATAGATTTCATGTAATTTTGGATGGTATTTACCGGGTATTTAGATTTCCTCTTGTTATCCCATCTTTTCATGATTTCATAGGAGCCTTGGGCTTATTGTGGGTGTAGGGATCCTTAGTTTAGGCTAGCTTCTCTTGTGGTTTTGATGATCTTGCTTATCCTTGTTAGGATTAATACATTGTGGCCTTAGACTAGGCTGGACCTTAGATGCTTTAGGTTATGCTTTATAGCCCTTGTAGCTATGATTTGCTCCCGGTAGGGCTTGTTGTGGGTAGTTTCTCTTGTGTGGGTGCTTGTGACCTTGATGGCTCAACGTAGCCGTGAGTTGGTCCTATCTATGCTCAATAAAGGACTGGGGCGGTATGATTGGGGTAGGGTGTCGTCCCTTGAGTTGGTTCTCCTTTTTATTAATTTGAGACCTCTTCTTTGGTCCCGTAGCTTGTAAGTTAGTGGTAGACCTATTATACTCCTATTGAGCTTGAATATATTCTTAGGCCCGAGGCCATGTGTGAGGACTAGTTGGATCCCAAGTTAGTACTCTCTGCCTTGATAGCATGGTTTAGTTTCTTGCATGTTTATTTGAATTGGAGTGCCTTGTTTGGTTGCTGGTGATGGCATGCATTTCATTGTTTGTTTATTTTTAGAGATTTGTAGTACGATCCCGGTTCATGCATTGGCATATTTTTCTTTTATTTTGAAACACTATTTTACTTGGCTCTATTCGTAATTGGTTTTAATGGGAGTCGTACCACTTGGATCACTTGATTTCTAGCTTTTGAGATTACGAGGCGTCAGGGACATGCTCCTTTCCTACTTGAGATATTAGAGCCGTCTAGGATGTTTTCAGTTTTCACTTGACTACCCAGCGCGTTGATGCCCTTTCTTGCAAGCTTTTGGTCTTACTTACACCCTAGGTTACTCTTACTAGCTGGGCTGGGAGTTAACTGTCTGGCTAGGCATCCCTAATTTGCATGAGATCCTCTTTGGAGTCCACACAGCCCCCGGGTCACTCTTGCAAGTTGGGTGGCTTACATCTCTAGAGTGGACTGACTAGCTGGGTGGCCTGGGTTGATTTGGCACTCTTGCTAGTTTGGCTGGGAGTTGACTGGAGTCATATGGTTATGGTTTTGGATGGTCACTGATGGTTTTGCAACTCACCCTGCATTCATATGCAGTGCCTATAACCTGTATACTTGTTTGGTTTTTGTACCCTTCGGTTTATGAGGGCCAATTGGGTTATGTTTGTTATTTATACCTTTCGGGCTTATGGGGTCCAGTTAGGTTATTATTTAACTATATTATGCTTTCTACTATTGTTTTATTGTTAGCTGGTAGGTTTTGACTTTAGAATTGTGGTTGTGGATCCTTCTTACCCTTGGTAGTTGACTTGGTATTTTAGTTGCTTCTGAATAGGATTTTGGCATGCGTCCCAGGTGCGTTCTGAACTCGACTTCTTACCCTTTATTTCTTGTCTCTATCCTTTAATGCTTGTCTCTATTCTTCAAGAAACCTGTAAAAGTGCTTTTTTGGAATCTACTCTCTCCTAGATAGATAGAATGAAGCATTCCATGAATGTGGACGGGGCCTCAGCACATTCCACTAGAGTTTTAGCATGTGATTAGGCTAGAAGGCCTCTGTCGGGCAGAAACCTTAAGGTCAGAGGCATTCCTCATCATTCAGAGAGTCAAGTGGAAGCCTAGGCTTTGGCAGGGTTTTTGGCTAGCTTGATTCCTTGGTATTGACTGTTAGGAGGTCTGAGCTCCTTTGTGGGTACACCTCAGGTAGGTGCGGTTCTTAGTGCAATGGGTGCTCCTTAGAGCAGAGTTGGGTTGACTGGTCCCTAGTAAGTTTCTTCGTCCATTTCTGAGTATGTGTTCAGATTTCTAGATTGGACATGGCATAACCTGACATTATTCACTTCAAATCAGGAGTTGAGTCAGGGGTTGATCGAAGGGTTAGATTTACCTCTCCGGTTAGCGTGGGATCATCAAATATCTATATGATCTACCTTTCCCCTGGCTGTGAATCATGTGAGGGTTGTGGAATAGTAATGCCTTGAGACTTACAGTGATGGTGGTATGAGGCTTTGCCATCAATAAAACGGTGCTTGAATTCCAGTTTGAAGTGAGTCTCGATTCATCAAGGGACATCTTTCTTTTGATATATCAGGCCTATGGAAGTAGCATCTCAGGTTCCAAGGATTCATAGGTAGGTTGTGTTGCAAGCGGCAGGCAGAGTTTAGGCCAAACTTCTCACGTTGGTCATTCTTGAACTTCGAGTGTTGGGTCTCATGTTACTCTAGTTTGTTCTTTGTAGCCAGTTGCTCTTAGTAGAGGTTTCTATGGGTGTGGCGAGATAGGCCACTATGTTAGAGATTGTTGCAAGGCCCCAGTGCATTTTGCTAGGGGTGGTTTTGAGTCTTTCAGGGGTAGACAAGGTAGATCACCATATTTTTACACTAGACTTTGCGCTATAGAGGTTTCTATGATTGTGGAGAGTTGGACCACTGGCCTAGAGAGTGCCCTAGGCGGGAGTTTCTTTTTCAAGCAATTCAAACATTTGATACTTCCAGGATGGGGTGGTCGGACTTGGTTGTACTTGTGGAGAGCTTGTTCATCAGCTTACAACGAGTCCTTAGCATGGGATCAAGATGAGTGGTATTCATCTAGATCAATGTTATGGGTTATCGACTCCTTCGATTAGAGACGGTGCCTTTGGGTTTGCCATTACTACATCAGGTGTTCTGGTTGAGATTAGACAAAGTCTATTTTATGCTTCTGTACTCCATCATTCATAAATCCTTTTTCCCCATTCTTCCCTTCCCTCTCTGTGTTCTGCCCTATTTTTTTCCTTTCTTTCCAAATTTTTTTTCTTTCTTCCAGCCAATTTAAAGGTCATGGGTCAATTGTTTTACGAAGTGTGGCATATAGTACGAGCACTTGCATCTACTCTCTCGTTCCTGCTAAGGTAATGATTCTGAACACCCTTTTTACATGAATTACAGTTAATTGGGTAGGTGGTGCTCACCGTTGGAAATTTTTCTGTAAGTTTTAATGTTAGTAGTGTTCATGAGCCCTCGGAACAATGATATAGTGGTTTCTAAATCATGAATACTGATGCATAATGAAAATATGGCCATCTAAACATATTCCGGACTTAAGGCTTTGTTCTAACTTGAGATTATGAACTTAAATGCTAAATTGGAGCCTTAGGAATGATTTGATTCTATGTAGTAAGGCGTGTTCTAGAGTTGTTTTGATTATTAAACTTGTGTCTTTGGGCAAATATGGTGTAACTGAATCTGTTCTGGTCGACGACCATGATCTCCGGATCGTAGGGTAACCTACAGACCGTAGGTCACCTCCTGTAAATCTGTAGCACCCACTAATGCCTAAGCCTGGGTTGATGGTTTGATCTATAGTCCGTAGATCAATTGACGAACTGCCCTGGCAGGCCGTCACTTGAACTTCAGAAACTTGAATATTGGACTTCCTCATCTACGGTAAGGTCTACGACCCGTACTTCTTTCTACAGTCCGTAGATCCTTTCCGTAGGTCCCAAAAATAGTAACAGTAGGTTAATTTTTCTTTTCTTTTCTTTTTTATCTTGTTTTCTTTTCTTGCTTTGTTTTTGCATTTTGTAGTTACTAACGATGGCTTTGTAGGTACAATGCCTCCTAAAATAACTCAGCAATACAAATGGAAGGCCCCTGCACCTGCTCCTCTGGACCGACGCCGATTGCTCATTGATGAAGCCTTTGAGGAGGAGCGGAATGGGTATGAATATGACCCACCTTTGGGGGCTAGCTCTCCCAAGTCACCCCGGACGACTCGACAGCAGGCAAGACAGATGGCCATAGTTCCAGCACCGGAGCAATCAACCACTGGAGATGATGAGGAAATTTTCCAGTCTGCATATGAAGTGCAGAGTTCGAGTAGAGGTAGAGATGACACTCCAAGCAGAGGTGCCCCTAGCTCAAAGCCTGCAGCCCAATTTGAGTCAGGTTCTACCTCTTAATCGGAGTCTGTTTCAGGCTCTGCCTCTTGTTCCAGTCTGGATGATACGGACGGAGAGGAACACCCTATTCAGGTTGCAGGAGAGCAAAACCTGTGGTGTGTAGAGGGCATGTATCGTATTTATAATGATGCTATCCGCCATAATTCCCAACACAAGCCCACTAGGCAGATAGAAGAGGAGCGGTGCATACTTACCGGGAGCCTTCACACCATTCCCCAAATACATGAGCTGCTCAAGAGGCATCGTTGTGAGTGGATGGCTGAAACCCTCACTAGATATAGTTCGATCATGGTACGCGAGTTGTATGCGTCTTATGCTGCCATAATGTTTCAGAGTCTGCCCCGAAGGGGAAAGGCAGTAGAGCAACCCCCACTCCATTCTACTCTAGTCTGGGAAATTCTCATTGACAAATCAGAGACCACACTTCGCCATTTTATTTATGGCCCATCATATGCTCAGCCCATTAATACTGCTGAGTATGATTATAGGATGCAGCAGGTCCGCAGTCGAACGATGCGAAATGTGGCACAGAGGGAGTCGTTGATTAGATAGGTTGCAGGCCATATTGCGGAGCAGGGGGTCCATGCTGAGTGGGTCAGAGATATGACCCTTCCTATCAAGAAGGCCACACTGAGCTTTGCAGCAAAATTTTGGTGGTCTATAGTTCGTACCCGGTTGTCCCCGATGATGGCAGATAATCAATTGACATGGGATCGAGCGGTGATGGTGGAGTGGTTGATGGCAGGGAACGAGATAGATTTTGTTATGGTCATCATCACCGAGATACATGAGTGGGCCTTTAGGAAGACGATGACTTTGCCCTTTCCTTGTCTAATTTTCAGATTATGTCGAGAGGCCCCGATCCTGATGTACATTGTTGATTCATACATTGAGGTGTTTAAGACCGTGGACATTTGCCTTTTATGAGATGACACCAATCCTGCTGCACCGCGCAGGAATATTCACGTGGAGCTACCGCCCATAGGCGAGGCATTGGCCCCCGGGTAGGTTGATGATGATATAGTTTTGGGACCTACAACGGAGCCTCAGGGGTCTGTACCCCTATCCACAGCCTCAGCTTCTACAGCGAGCACACCCTGTGCTCCACCTGCTATAGGGACAACCATACTCCCCATTGCTAGAGTGAGCCGACAAGAAGCTCAGATGGTAGCCCTGTTACAGCATATCCGACCATGGATGCAGAAGTCAGTTAAGGAGTCAGAGGCAACGATCGAGCGGATGGTGGATGCCAAGGTACTAGCAGTTAATCGGCGCATTGATGCCTTCGAGAGCCGGATGATGGAGAGGTCCTAGCCTGGGCCTGTGATTGATTTGACAGCCTTCCAGAAGGATTTAGCTAGTCTTCGTGCTGATCTTACCGCTTTGGCTGCCACAGACGTGGCTGTTTCGATACCTGCACCGGAGCTTGATGCAGATGATATAGTGCGTATTGCACTTTTTGGTGGAGCCTTGCAGGCCACTAAGACCTCCTGTGGAGCAGGCAAGCGAGTTCGCACTAGTGAGGACGTTGTGATAGACCCGGAGGTGGCTAGGCGAGCTCGGAAGAAGGAACACAGGGAACATGAGACTGCCCGGCAGTAGTCTGTTTTGAATAACCAGATGACATAAGAGTGTCAGCAGGAGATGGCAGTAGGTGCTTCTGGATTAGGGCTCGTGTAATACCCCAGCTTTCCAAGGAATGAAAATGCAAAATTTACCTGTAGGCATTGACCTACAGAGGCCACTTACGGGCCGTAGTCAGGTTGACGGGCCGTAGGTGAGGAACCATGAATGTCTCTGTCAATTTCAGTATTTCTGAATCTCTGAAGTGTGATCTACGGAGTAGCAGGACGGATTGTGAGTTAGTTGACTATTCGTAGAAAGTAACCGTAGATGTCCCCTAGACTTGGTTAAATTCTTGAACATAGGCTATGATCCACGATTGAGGTGTACGGTCCGTATATGGACCTACCAACCATAGATTGAAACCGTCGTTGCAGGGTCCCCAGATACCAACTCTCTAAATCTTTTGATGGTTCAACAGGACGGTTCGTCAATGGATGTACAGACCGTAGGTACTGACCGTAGATGGGCCCCGATAGTTTTTAATTAAGGGCTTTTTGGTCTTTTCCCTCGTTAATTCCCTAATTAATGAAATTGTTTTTACCCTTAATTAAGGTCCTATATATAGTTCTTTATACCTAAATCACTTCATTCTAACTCATTCCCTAAATTCACCTCTCAAATATTTCTCTCTCTAAAATAAATCCTCTCTAGCTCAAGGAAGAAGAAGAAGCTAAGTTCTCCATTGAAGATCAATCAATTCCCTCCAATTTATAGTGGACTTTGCTAAGGTATGATGGTATTGACCAATGGAGTTACTTCCTCCATTGGGCCCTCCCTTTTCTTCGTGAATTTCAAGGTTCAATTCCCTTCAAGTAAGCTAGGGTTTGATCAATTGTTATGGGTTCTTCTAGTATGAGTTCAATTATTGATTTAATGCTTAGTAGTGCACTATCTAGGATGGGTAAAGCAATTTAGTGCACGATCTAGCGTGAATTACATGTCTAATTGTAATTAATGCATGAACCCCATGATCCCAAGTAAATTCTCTCCAATTTGATAATATGCCTTGATTGTTGGGTTGAGATATGAATTGATGAAATTGAGAATGAATTGGAGTTAAGTGCATGAATTTAGCATGTTCAAGTAAATAGCATGATTTTCCTCTTTTATGTGGGTTACTTAAAGTATGACTAAATTGCCTTGATTATGACTTTTAAAAGATAGCTTGCATTGAATTGCATGGTTTAAAATAAACGCAATATGAACCCATTAGCTATGAAGAAAAAGCATGATAGAATCATGAAGAAAGAGGCTTTTAGAATCAAGCATGTTTTATATGAAATCTATGATATGTTGATGTTGAGTCTTGAAAGGGTTTTTTCATACAATGCTCAACCTAAGCTTGTGAAAGGTTTTCTCACATGTAAAGGATTCATAACTTGTTAAAAGGTTTGCTTAACTAAAATCTAATCAAGAGCTTAAAGAAGCTATTCTAGGGGTGTAAGCTTGGACAAGTCCATGAAAGAAGAAACACTCAATGAAGTAAGCTTGGACTAGTCCATGGTATGTGAACTCATGTTTAGCTTGGATTGGGAACCCCAGTTGTGCCTTTCCATGGATATCAATATTTATGATTGTATAGTGGGAATTATGCATAGAACCGAGTGGACGGGTGACAAGTCCCCATATGTCCTATGCCTATGTGCCCCCATAGGTAGTCTTTAACATGCCCATATTATATCAGCTTAGCTAGTGGATCCACGTAGACTATGGTCCGGATTCTACCTAGGCAAGTAGAATGACCCTTTTTCGGTGTAGGGCAGTCACCGGATTCCATGTTGAGTTATTCCATGGTCTACAGATCGATTTAAGGCTTTTCCCACACTTCAGCTTACACAATGGTGCATGGGTTACTAAAAGTAAAGTAAAGAAAAGAAGAGTAAAAGAAAGATGATTTAGCTTGCTTTGGCCATGGTTTAGGCTCGATGCTATTTGCTTATATGCTTTATTATGTTTAGCTTGGCCAATTGCGTGTCATGTTTATATCTCAGTTTCTAGCATGTTTTATGAGTTTATATGCATTGCTGTCAAACTCAGTACTTTATAATGCTAACGCACACTCTTGCCTGCATCAACTTCTTTGGTGTAGGACATGCCAGTTCTCCTACTCATGGCTAGAGCATTGACTTTAAGTTGAGAAGAAGACTTTGGTGAGTCCTCATCCATCCGAGGACATAGTCCTGTTGGATTTTACTTTGATGTTTTTCCTTATGTTTGATATTGTATTGGGCTGCACCCCTATCACTTTTATTTGTATTCTATGATATTAGAAGGCTTTGGACATGGGTTGTAGACTTCCACTGTTTTGAGTAAAGCTTTGATATAAAATGCTCTTTTGAACTCTTATTTCTCTATTATCTTGTATATTATGTATGCTAAGGGCTTGTATGAGGCCTCTCGAGGTCTTGTATTCCGTGTTACATCTAGGGGCTACCCTGGGTCATGAAAAACTTTGTATCAGAGCCAGGTTTTAGAAAGATTCTAGGATATCTCATAAGTCGCATCGAGTAGAGTCTTGTTCATGGGTATGAAGCGCGCCACACTTATGAATGAGAGGCTACAAGATGTTTAGGAAACTTCACTTCTTTTGTTTCTCTTGAGTCGTGCAATAGAGTTTAACTCTATATCTCTCTCCTAATCACCTATCCTACGCGTATCAGGATATGGCATCTCGAAGGGCCTACGCTACTAGGAATGCAAAAGAGAATGAAGGGCAAGGAGCTCGTCCTCAAGCTCCACAAGCTCCGATCAACCCTTTGGCTGAACAAGTGACCCCTGTAGAATTTAGGGATGTTTTCCAAGCTTTGGCCCAAGTCGTGAGGGCCCAAGCCAATAGAGAAGTGGTGATTCCCATGAACCCAAATGTGGGTACGGCGGCCTCGAGGGTGAGAGACTTTACAAGGATAAATCCTCAAGAATTTCATGGCTCTAAGGTGAAAGAGGATCCTCAAGAGTTTATTGATAAAGTTTATAAAGTGTTGATGATAATAGGTGTGACACTAGAAGAGAAGGCGAAGTTGGCCGCTTATCAACTTAAAGGTGTTGCCCAAACTTGGTACAATCAATAGAAGAGTTAAAGGGCTATTGATGATGGTCCCATAGGATAGGAGAGGTTTAAGAGTGATTTCCTTGATCGATTCTTTCCTCTTGAGAAGAGAGAGGCCAAGGTGCTTGAGTTTATTAATCTTCATCAAGGGAGTATGAGTGTGAAAGAATATGCATTGAAGTTCACACAATTGGCTAGATATGCTCCGTCCATAGTTGCTGACCTAATGGCAAGAATGAGCAAATTTGTGTCGGGAGTGTCCGAAATGTTGGTGAAAGTGTGCCGCACCGCCATGCTTGTGCATGACATGGATATTTCTCACCTCATGGTTTATGCTGAACAAATTGAAGAAGAAAAGCTTAAAAGGAGATCTAGAGAGACTAAGCGGGCTAGAACCGGAGATGGCAACTTTTCTCATGCAAAATCCGATGGACGTGGTCATTCAACATTTCGCCAAAGGTTCTCTAATCAAGGTTCTTCCAAGGCTCCTCCAAGATCCAACAATGATAGGGTGCCAAACCCTAAGCCTCAAGGAGGGAACGGTGGTGGATCATCTTTGCCTAGTTGTACTAGATGTTGGAGGAGGCATGAAGGCAAATTCCTAGCTAGTTCGGATGGTTGCTATACTTGTGGTAAGGCTTGTCACACGATGAGAGATTGCCCATCTTTCTTGGCTAAAGGAAGAGAGGGTAAGCAAGCTACCCCAAGTAGTTCGGGTTCAGGTGCTCCTAAGTAAAAAAGATTTTATGCACTTCAGGCTCGTCATGAGCAAGAGAGCTCACCCGATGTGGTCACCGGTTCATTGAAAGTTTTCCATTTTGATGTCTATGCCTTGTTAGATCCTGGTGCTACATTGTCCTTTGTGACGCCCTATGTGGCATTATGGTTTGAGATAGTACCGGATATGTTTCTAGATCCTATCCTTGTTTCTACTCCGATAGGAGAGTCTATTTTAGCTAAGAGGGTTTGTAGAGGTTGCTCCATTTCCTTATCCCATAAAGTTACTCTTGTCGATCTCATAGAGCTAGATATGCTAGATTTCTATGTCATTCTTGGGTTATATTTGTTGCATACTTGTTATGCCTCTATTGATTGTAGGACCAGAGTGGTCAAGTTTCAGTTCCCTAATGAGCCTAACCTAGAGTGGAAAGGGGGAAATTCTATGTTTCGAGGTCAATTCATTTCTTATCTAAAGGCTAGAAAGATGATCCCTAAGGGTTGCATTTATTATATAGTTAGGGTGAGGGATGTAGATTTCGAAACCCCTACTCTTTAGTCGGTCCCCGTTGCTTGTGAGTTTCCAGAAGTGTTTTCGGATGACTTGCCCGGTATTCCTCCCGAAAGGAAAATAGACTTCGGTATTGACCTTCTCTCAGATATGTAACCTATCTCTACTCCTCCTTATAGAATGGCTCCAGCGGAACTTAAAGAGTTGAAAGAGCAACTAAAAGACTTGTTGGATAAGGGTTTCATCCGACCAAGCGTTTCCCCATGGGGTGCTCCGATATTGTTCGTGAGAAAGAAATATGGTTCACTTCGTATGTGCGTCGACTATCGCCAATTGAATAAGGTTACAATCAAGAATAAATATCCTTTGCCAAGGATAAATTATTTGTTTGACCATCTTCAAGGGGCTAGTTACTTTTCTAAGATCGACCTCCGTTGGCGTTATCACCAATTGAGGGTGAAAGAAGATGATATTCCAAAAACGGCTTTCCGAACAAGGTATGGTCACTATGAGTTCTTGGTTATGTCGTTTGGGAAGAAAAATGCTCTGATCGCATTCATGGACTTGATGTATAGGGTGTTTAAGCTATACCTTGACATGTTCGTGATTGTGTTTTTCGATGATATCTTGATCTACTCAAGGAATGAGGATGAGCATGCTAGTCATTTGAGGGTTGTGTTGCAAGTCCTCAAGGATCAACAACTCTTTGCAAAGTTTAGCAAGTGTGAATTTTGGTTGAGATCCGTGGCTTTTCTTGTTCACATTATTTCCGGTAAGGGTATTGAGGTAGATCCTAAGAAGACCGAAGCGGTCAAGAATTGGCCTAGACCTTTATCACCTTCGGACATTCATAGTTTCTTGGGCTTAGACGGTTATTATAGGAGGTTTGTTGAGGGATTTTCTTCAATTGCTTCTCCGTTGACGGCTTTGACTCAAAAGAAAGCTAAGTTTACGTGGTCCGAGGCTTGTGAAAGGAGTTTTCAAGAATTGAAAGATAGACTTACTTCGGCCCCGATATTAACTCTACCGAAAGGAACCGATGGTTTTGTAGTGTATTGTGAGGCCTCAAGGATTGGGCTAGGGTGTGTTCTTATGCAAAACGGAAAGTTGATTGCCTATGCTTCGAGGCAACTAAAGGTGCATGAGAAGAACTATCCTACTCATAACTTAGAGTTGGCAGCGGTGGTGTTTGCTTTGAAAATATGGCGACATTACTTGTATGGAGTACATGTAGATGTCTTCACCGATCAAAAGAGTCTCCAATATGTGTTTAAGTAGAAAGATTTGAATGTCCACAAAAGAAGATGGCTTGAATTGCTAAAGGATTTTGATATGAGTGTTCTTTATCACCCCAGCAAGGCTAATGTGGTGTCGGATGCTCTTAGTAGATTGTCTATGGGTAGTGTTGCGCATATTGAGGATGGCAAGAAAGAGTTGGTTCGTGATGTTCATAGTTTAGCCCGATTGGGTGTTCGACTGATTGATTCCGCTAAGGGTGGAGTTACCGTTCACAATGGTTTCGAATCCTCTTTTGTGCATGATGTAAAAGCTAAGCAAGACCTTGATCCTAATTTGATGGAATTGAAAGAAGTGGTTCTCAAGAAGTCCATAGAGGTTCTCTCCCAAGGGGGAGATGGTGTACTTCGTTACCAAGGTCGCTTATGTGTTCCCGACGTTGATGATTTGAGAGGGAAAATTTTTTCCGAAGCTCATAGTTCTAGATATTCTATACACCTAGGAGCTACCAAGATGTACCATGATTTGCGAGAAATCTATTGGTGGAATGGCATGAAGAAAGACATTGCAGAATTTGTGGCTAAGTGTCCTAATTGCCACCAAGTGAAGGTTGAGCATCAGAGACCGGAAGGTTTGACCCAAGACATAGAGATTTCTACTTGGAAGTTGGAAGATGTGAATATGGATTTCGTAGTAGGGTTGCCTCGCACAAGGCGACACTATGATTCTATTTGGGTTGTGGTTGATAGAATGACCAAGTCTGCCTATTTCATTCTTGTCAAAACTTCTTATTCGGTGAGGGATTATGCTAAGTTGTACATGAGCAAGATGGTTAGGCTGCATGGAGTGCCTTTATCCATTATCTCCGATCGAGGTAACCAGTTTACTTCTCAATTTTGGAAGTCATTCCAAAAAGGTCTTGGTACTCATGTTAAGCTTAGCACAGCCTTTCATCCCCAAACCGATGGGCAAGCGGAGCGTACTATTCAGACTTTAGAAGATATGTTGAGAGCTTGTGTTATTGAGTTCAAGGGTACTTGGGATGACCATTTGCCTTTGATCGAGTTTTCTTATAATAATAGCTACTATTCTAGTATTGATATGGCTCCATTTAAGGCTCTGTATGGTAGGAGGTGTAGATCTCCCATAGGTTTGTTTGAAATTGGGGAAGTTGCTTTTATAGGCCCCGAGTTAGTGCATGAGGCTATGGAGAAAGTTTGGCTTATTAGAGAAAGGTTGAAAATGGCTCAAAGTCGACAAAAGTCTTATGCCAATGTTAGAAGAAGAGAATTAGAATTTGATGTTGATGATTGGGTTTACTTGAAAATTTCACCTATGAAGGGTGTAATGAGATTTGGGAAGAAAGGGAAGCTTAGTCCCCGCTTTGTAGGCCCATATCAGATTTTGAGACATGTTGGTAAGGTTGCCTATGAGCTTGATTTACCTAATGTGTTGGCATCGGTGCATCCGGTTTTCCATGTCTCATTGTTGAAAAAGTGTGTTGGTGATCCGACCTCTATAGTGCCAATAGAGACTCTTGGCATAAAGGATAGTCTTTCCTATGAAGAGGTTCCGGTTGAGATTTTAGACTGACAAGTTCGGAAGTTGAGAAATAAAGAAGTTGCTTCTGTGAAAGTTCTATGGAGGAATCAATTAGTTGAAGGTGATACTTGGGAGGCCAAGGCCGATATGATGTCCCGCTATCCTCATCTCTTTCCTTCCGATCCTTATCTTGCTTGAGGTACCTAGTTCCTCATGGTTCATTCTTTTGGTCTCATATGTCATAGTTGATTTTCACGATTCCTTGATTTTTATGCATGTTCATGAAGACTCTAATATGATATATGTGCATTGAGTATGAGTTGCATAAAGCTATCATGAACTTAGCATTGAGCATGCTTTAGCTTGGAGTTGATGTTTCCTCCTCGGATATGTGCATTTATATGCTTGCATGTGTATGTTGGGTTGTTAGTCCGAGTCTATCACCCTTCTCACGATGTCCAGGTTCTCACTCAAGGATGAATGTCGACAAGGGGGAGATATTGTAATACCCCAGCTTTCCAAGGAATGAAAATGCAGAATTAACCTGTAGGCAGTGACCTACAGAGGCCACTTACCGGCCGTAGTCAGGTTGACGGGCCGTAGGTGAGGAGTCGTCAATGGCTCTGTAAATTTTAGTAATTCTCAGTCTCTGAATTGTGATCTACGGAGTAGCAGGACGGATTGTGAGTTAGTTGACGGTTCGTAGAAAGTAACTGTAGATGTCCCCCAGACTTGGTTAAATTCTTAAATCTCAAGTAGTGATCCACGGTTGAGGTGTATGGTCCGTATATGGACCTACTAATCGTATATTGAAACATTCATTGCAGGATCCCCAGATACCAACTCTCTGAATCTTTTGATGATTCAACAAGACAGTCCGTCAATGGATGTACGAACCGTAGGTCATGACCGTAGATGGGCCCCGACAGTTTTTAATTAAGAGCTTTTAGGTCTTTTCCCTGGTTGATTCCCTAATTAATGAAATTGGTTTTACCCTTAATTAAGGTCCTATATATAGTTCTTTATACCTAAATCACTTCATTCTAACTCATTCCCTAAATTCACCTCTCAAATATTTCTCTCTCTAAAATAAATCCTCTCTAGCTCAAGGAAGAAGAAGAAGCTAAGTTCTCCATTGAAGATCAACCAATTCCCTCCAATTTATAGTGGACTTTGCTAAGGTATGATGGTATTGACCAATGGAGTTGCTTCCTCCATTGGGCCCTCCCTTTTCTTCGTGAATTTCAAGGTTCAATTCCCTTCAAGTAAGCTAGGGTTTGATCAATTGTTATGGGTTCTTCTAGTATGAGTTCAATTATTGATTTAATGCTTAGTAGTGCACTATCTAGGATGGGTAAAGTAATTTAGGGCACGATATAGTGTGGGTAAAGTAATTTAGTACACGATCTAGCGTGAAATACATGTGTAATTGTATTTATTGCATGAACCCCATGATCCCAAGTAAATTCTCCCCAATTTGATAATCTATGCCTTGATTGTTAGGTTGAGATATGAATTGATGAAATTGAGGGATCATCTATGAAATTGAGCATGAATTGGGGTTAAGTGCATGAATTTAGCATGTTCAAGTAAATAACATGATTTTCCTCTTTTATGTGGGTTACTTCAAGTATGACTAAATTGCCTTGATTATGACTTTTAAGAGCTAGCTTGCATTGAATTGCATGGTTTAAAATAAAGAAAATATGAACCCATTAGCTATGAAGAAAAAGCATGATAGAATCATGAAGAAAGAGGCTTATAGAATCAAGTATGTTTTATATGAAATCTATGATATGTTGATGTTGAGTCTTGAAAGGGTTTTCTCATACAATGCTCAACCTAAGCTTGTGAAAGGTTTTCTCACATGTAAAGGATTCATAACTTGTTAAAAGGTTTGCTTCACTAAAATTGAATCAAGAGCTTAAAGAAGTTATTCTAGGGGTGTAAGCTTGGACAAGTCCATGAAAGAAGAAACACTCAATAAAGTAAGCTTGGACTAGTCCATGGTATGTGAACTCATGTTTAGCTTGGATTGGGAACCCCAGTTGTGCCTTTCCATGGATATCAATATTTATGATTGTATAGTGGAATTATGCATAGAACCGAGTGGACGGGTGACAAGTCCCCATATGTCCTATGCCTATGTGCCCCCATAGGTAGTCTTTAACATGCCCATATTATATCAGCTTAGCTAGTGGATCCATGTAGGCTATGGTTCAGTATTCTACCTTGGCAAGTAGAATGTCCCTTTTTTGGTTTAGGGCAGACATCGGATTCCATGTTGAGTTATTCCATGGTCTACAGATCGATTTAAAGCTTTTCCCACACTTTAGCTTGCACAATGGTGCATGGGTTACTAAAAGTAAAGTAAAGAAAAGAAGAGTAAAAAAAAGATGATTTAGCTTGCTTTGGCCATGGTTTATGTTTTATGTTATTTGCTTATATGCCTTATCATGTTTAGCTTGGCCAATTGCATGTCATGTTTATATCTCAGTTTCTAGCATGTTTTATGAGTTTATATGCATTGCTATCACACTTAGTACTTTATTGTGCTGACGCATACTCTTGCCTGCATCAACTTCTTTGGTGTAGGACGTGCCAGTTCTCCTACTCGTGGCTACAACATTGACTTAGAGTTGAGAAGAAGGCTTGGTAAGTCCTCATCCATCTGAGGACATAGCCTTGTTGGATTTTACTTTGATGTCTTTCCTTATGTTTGATACTGTAATGGGCTACGTCTCTATCACTTTTATTCGTATTCTATGATATTAGAAGGCTTTGAGACACGGGTTGTAAACTTCCGCTATTTTGAGTAAAGCTTTGATATAAAATGCTCTTTTGAACTCTTATTTCTCTATTATCTTGTATGTTATGTATGCTAAAGTTTTGGATGAGGCCTCTCGGGGTCTTGTACCCCGTGTTACATCTAGGGGCTACCCTGGGTCGTGACAGCTTGCTACTGATGGTGAGCCCCACACTGCTACTGAGGGTACTACTGAGAGTGCCCAGCATGGTGATCCCGTGGGTTCCAAGCAACCAGACCCACCAGTTCTTGATTTATCTTTAGTGCGTATGCGACACAAGTTTGTCTCACCCAAAGTTTTATTTTTATTTATGCATTGAGGACATTGCACTATTTTCCTTTTGGGGGTGGGGGCAAATGGGTTTTGCGTTAATGTGAAGTCTGAGTAGCATAACTCATAAATCCTTCCTTGGGGTTTTTTTACCTGTGTTCTTTTTCCCTAAGGAACAGTTTACTTTCTGTTGAACCGGCATGTTTAGGATTGTAAATGTGTACAAGTAATCTGGAAATAAAGAATGATGGCATTATCGCATGAAACTGATATCCCTCCAAAAAACTTGTGCTTTGTGCTATGTATGTGAATTGAATAAGATGAATGTGTAGGATCTTTGTATGACATGATTTAGTATCGATATGACACATTGACTTAAGCTATAACATTAACCCGGATTCATTGATGATTCGATATTTTCAACAAGGTGCCATGTGATAGGTGAGATTATTTGAATATTCGTATGATATGTGCCAATCTAGAACTTGCCCTGTTGGTCTTGATAAGATCATTTGAACTGAACACTAAAAGATTATCATAGGCCATTATTGTTATTAAGTCCACTTAAGCCTAAAATGAAATAACCAAATCATGTGTAAAAATCCTTCCCTTTGATCCAAATGTTTGAGCCTAACGAATACCAGTCTTTCTTTATACCCAATTCACTTTCCCTGAAAGTATTGTTAAAAAAATTTTTTTGGCCCTGGTCCCTCCCTGGACATCATGCACCTCAACATAGGCCAAAAGCCTAAGTTTAGGGTGGCTTCTATGAAGTTACCTGAATTTTGGCCCTGGTTCTTTCTAAGGATATTGTGTACCTTAGCTCATACTAAATGTGTAAGTTGAGGGTGGCTATTATGAAGGAAAGCAAGAAAAACAAGGGTATGAATAGAGTTGTGCGTAATGCAAAGGAAGCAGATAGTTTGAAAATGATGAAAAAGGTGTGAATCTACAAAAAGAAGTGAAAAGAATCAAAAGCTATAACCAAAAAGAATTCAAGTAAAGAAGTCACACTCAAGCTGATAAAAATCCTAAGGAAAAGAGTATGAAGCAAAAAGAGATGAAACGTCGTTGAAAAAGAAAGGTAACGAGCCAAATTAGATGTTAAGGAGGGGTGGGGCAAAGTCACTTAATATCCAAATATACCACACCTAACCACTAGCCTACGTTACAACCCAAAAAGTCCAATAGTGATTCTAGTTGGAAAGTTTGAAAAGCCAAAGTAAAGAAAAGAATGGCAAGCCTATAGTATTGTGCACAAATTGTATATAATTCGTTCTGAGTGTGATTGAATATTGAGTCCCTAAATTAAAAAGTCAAATTCTGTGTGAAAAAGGGATTTCTTTGCAGTGAGGGCACAAGTTGTATTATTGGAAAATTGATATCTTGATGAATTGTTATATGTGTATGTGTATGTGTCTATTGGTATGACAATGTCATTTATTGATCCACATAACTTATCTTGTTCGGTTTATAATGGAATTGCACTTAGTTGAGAATGTATAAGGAGGAGAAAGATTGAGTAAATTGCTAGGTGATTGCTTGAAGTCTGGGTTGCTTATATACTCGTGTCGTTTAGAGTTTGTTGTGTCGCTTTAGGACAAGAAAAGTTTTAAGTTGAGGGTTTTGATGTACCGTGAATTTACGGTACTTGTGATGCATTAAACTTAGAATTTTGCATGTTACTCAAGTGGTTTGTACTAGATTTAATAGTATTTGTGCTAAAAGTGCAGGAAATAGGCCTTTTGGAGCAGTGGGGAAAAATGATGCAGCAGCATTTAAATTTTTGTGATGTACGAGACAGTCTATGGACCGTCAATGCATTGACGAGTCGTGAGTTGGAGTCTTAGGTTCAGGAGCCTGAAGAATTGGCTAAGTATGGAATGACCGACCAAGATGACGGGCCGTATATCCTGCTACGAACCATAGATTCCCAACCGTAGATAACTTCAAAAGAGGGTCACTTGCAGAACCTGATTGACGGAAGAATAGAACAGGCCATACATGAAATGATGAGTCGTAGATCATGCTCGTAAAAAGAAACCTTTTGGAATTCTACTAACTGCTGGATGACGGTTGGAACCTATGAGCCATAGGTCTGTCTACGAGCCGTAGGTCTCCAACCGTAGATGACTTTGCCCAGGCCGAATTTCTCCAGATTTCCTTTTCCTAGTCTAATTAGGATTTATTTTCTATATATACCTCATGTAAATGTCATTTTGAGGGTATTGAACTATTTTTGAATATTTTCCTTTTGGCTTTGGGAATTACTTTTCATCTTTTGTGGAGATTAATTCTTAAAGTTGGTTTATGCAATTTGCTTTTGATTTTCAATTCAAGATTGTGGATTTCTTCAATTCTTACTGTAAGTTCATGATTTATTATGCAAACCCTAATATAAATTGTGAACATTCAAACATGAGTAGCTAAATCCACAACTAGGGTTGTGGGAACCATGAGCAATAAACAAAAGTAAAACTAATAATGTTGTAATTCTTGAAAGTGTTTATGCATGTTTTTGTTAATCTCTTCGTTTAGAATGATTTTTAACGGTGCGCAACGTTGGAACCTGCCTCATTCCTACTAACCAGACCATGGAGGTAACAAATGAGATAGAGATTATACAACGGAGATTTAGCGTTGAGTAGTCCGTTATCTAATAACCAAAACTAGTTATAGCTGCGGGTTAATCTGGGTCAAAGGTAAGGCTTAGTAAATCGACACACATAGCCGGACCAGGATGAGGAGTGAAATTCCCTATTTGGAGGACCATTCACTTAGGGATACACAACTTATCGATCATGCATGCTAGACATTAGAAATAATTACCATTGTTAGGATTACTGAGTTAAGAGCTTATGGGGAACACATATACCTTAGTTTCATCCTCGTATTGATATCTCCAACTACATAATTCCTGCTATTTGTTTACTTGTTTTATTTCATATTCAGTAGTTTTAATTCTAGTTTATTTAAACTACTCCCTTTCCTTTAGAGATAATTCGGCTAAACGTACTACTAACCTTAATTAGCCTAAGTCTAAACCATATTCCTCGTGGGATCGACCCTAACCTTTGTTAGGTTCTTTATTTGACAACGACCGCTTATACTTATGTGGGGAGGTGTCATTTGGGCGATATCAGCCATGTGCTTCAACCTCACTCGCTTCCGATAATGGAGCAGTTCCCATGGGACGGGCCTCATGGTTTTTCAATAAAAGAGTATTATGTTGCTCAGCCACAAGAAGGCATGAGATCAACTCAGAATACTTTTTAAATCCCCTTTCACGGTATTGCTGCCGTAATACAAAATTTGAGGCATAAAAAGTTGTGAGAGTGTTTTCCAACATGTCCTCATCTTTTATATCAAACCCACATAATTTCAATTGGGAAGTAATTTTGTATACAACAGAATTATATTCACATAGATTTTTAAAATCTTGTAACCGTAAGTGAATCCATTCATAACGAGCCCTTGGCGATACCGTTGCCTTAAGATGGTCATATCTTTCTTTCAAACCAGTCCACAATTCAAATGGATCTTTCACCGTAAGGTATTCAACCTTCAATCCTTCATCCAGATGATGACGAAGGAAAACCATTTCCTTTGCTTTGTCTTGACTCGACGTTGTATTACCATCGGTAATAGTGACACCAAGACCTTTAGCGTCAAGGTGAATTTCAGCATCGAGTACCCATGACAGGTAATTTTTTTTCTAGAAATATCGAGTGCCACGAACTCAATGTTTGATAAATTCGACATGATAGAACTATCATAGAAAATAATTAAATTAGTGTAAAATAGACAATGAGTAAATAATTAAGTAGCAAAACGTTTTTTCATCAAAGTAAAATTAGCATACAATCTAAATTAATATTATGTCTCACAAACAACAAAAATAACTTTTAGTAAAATTGGTAGATAAAATCTTTTCATTAAAAATTAACTATAATATAGATAGTTCACTTTTTCCAATGAGAACCGAAAACACTAGGATTTGTAGTCCATTTTTTTTCACAAAACAGTGACCTTCATCTTCTCTTCGCAAAATCGATAAATGGTTAGTCTTTTTTTCATTCAACTTTAAATAAAATGTAAAGTAGAAAAAGTATAACCACAATTTAATTATTTTAACATTAGATTATAAAGGGATACCTCACAAGAAATGTTCAACCTTGAGACTTCGTGCTGATAACGTGTTGTAAAACTTAAAAACAAAAGAGCAATATGAAGATGAAAAACTACAAGAATATAAGACAAGAGGAACAATATAAGATAGCTTTCTTTCTTTCAAGTGTATTCAACATTATTCTCAACACCACTATTTGTAGGATTACATTGAGGAATATCAAAGGGTGTCATCAACAGTACATTAAACCTTGAGAATTACTATCCATAAAGGAGGAAATACACCTAGGAGTTATGGTCAACCATGATCAACAACATTACTACCAATAAAGGAGGAAATTAACCTAGGAGTTATGGTCATCCATTTGACCACATTATCAACAACATTACTACTCATAAAGGAGGGAATTAACCTAGGAGTTATGGTCATCCATTTAACCATCAAAATAATTTACAACAAATGAGATTTTTTTTTAAACAATAGTTGCACCCATTTGTTTTCAATTGAAAGAAAATCGTCAAATGTTTTTAAAAAGTGACTTGCAAGGTCTGAAGGATTTTGAACATAAACAATTGAAAACTTGGTTTTAAAACAGATTGTTGATTCTTCTATATTTTTTAAAAAATGAAAAACTACCGTCAATACAATGGTTTTATTTCTAATGAGAGATGCTCAAATACAAACATCTATATTATGTTAGCGATTGTGAATTCAGGAACAAGAAAGCAATCAAATCACCCAGGCAAATATGACATGTAAATAAAAATAAGTAAGTAAATAAATGCTGAAAAATATAAGTAGCCATGAGTGACTCCAAATGCGTACCACTTTTTTTGCTGGCTATTCGGATTGTCTAAAATATCGTAATGACTCCGTGTAGGGGTATAATGATAATGTCGAGTCTGGGTATAATGATAATGTCGAGTCTATGAGACTCGATTTTTTTGTGAGAGTCACGAATCAAGCCTCCATTTTGTTCCCAAAGTGTTCATGTACAAGAATAAAATAAAGAAAAAGAATTAGACAAAACTTTGTTTTGTAAGAGTGAATGCAAACTAAAGTAAAATAGAAAACTATGATATATTTAAATCAAACGATAAGCATAAACATGGAGAAACGTTACAAAACCATATAAAAATGAAATCAAGTACAATTTTAATTTTTCCAAAAGAAATGGGCAGTAGATTTGAGCTATATATAAATGACATCATACATGAAACCGAAAATTAAAGGAACTTGAACACGGTCAGTCATGCTTTTTTTTTCTGATTAAAGGGTCATTCATGCTAGTTTAAACATACGTTCAAACATACATCTTGATTTCAAAAAAAAATTCAAACAAATCGTACTTTATTAAATTTAAAGAAATGACAGTTTCTAATTAATACAAATTCTTATTAAGAGAGTAATCTTAACTAAGCCCTAGTTGGATACACGGACGGTTAACATCCCTCTTTGTGACATTAGATCAAAGAAATACATGATTTTTATACACATAAATGATTAGCTATGGATAGAATATAACATTTGATAAAGAAAAAGATTTATGATGCTACAAGTTTAAATACACAATTCATCAGCTTGCATTACATGCGTGTATTTAATAAACCACACAAATACGCAAAAAAGACTACATATTGACCAAAGAATATAATATTGACACTGACCTCTTGCAAGGTAGTGAACCAGGGCGAGGTTTCAGATCTACTGAACTCTGACTTTACTCACAGGCAAAACAACACGATTAATCAAAAGAAAAGCTTTGGCAATGTTTTTGAGATTTGGAGAGGAGCTACGGTTCAAAAACTCAATGTGAACAAAGGAGGAGCGGCCGCCAAATGTTTATGTCAAAAAAGTGGCTCAAAAACCTTTGAAAACGAACTTGAAATTAAGCGTTTATAGGTGAAATTAGGGTTCTTGAATTTTTGAGCAGGAATTTGAATTTCATATTTTTAAATTGGTCAAAGATAGCCATTAAAACTCAAACGTTGGAATTTTTTTATGCATTCGACAGTCTTCACGTGATCGACATAGCCATAGCACGAAAATAGAGTGGTAGCCTCTGTCCATAGCTAAAGGACAATGGACATTTGTTGAAAATTGAAGGGAAGGAGAGAGAGAGAGAGGCTCCTACGGCTTGTGAGTAATAAGGGACTCTGGGGGGGATAAAAGCCTAAACAATCTAAAACAAAAAGGGTATTTTAGGTAGTTAAATGAGGATAAAATTGGTAGAAGGGATTGTGAAGAAGGCTGATGGGTTGATGTTATGGCTGCTGTGTTTCCACCCTTGTTTTTTAGGGTTCTTTTGCAGATTTGGGTTGTTATTTGGTAGCCAAATTGTTGATGTATTTTTTGGGTCTTTTCATTCTTCAAATCACTTATTTTGAGCTCCTAATTTTAATAACTAGAGTAATATATAAATAGTATATAGAAAATAAAGTACTAATATTGCAACTTTTTGTTAATGTTTATATTAATTTAGTAAGTTTGAAATTTGAAATAAAATGACGACAATCAATTAAAATGAAACAAAAAGTGATAAAAGTGACTTTTTAAGAAAAAGTGTATTTTAATATTAATTCTAAAAATGTGACAACAATAGTGTAGTAATGATATTAATAATGATGAGAAATGATGGTAAAAATAACGTAATATCTTGTTAACAACTTAGAAGCTCAAGCAAATGTAATTTAATAAATGGAAGGTCAAAACTGGGTGCCAACAGCTTCACCTCTTTGAATGGAGACGATGAAAGAGTTTTTTGGAAAAGAAGTTGACGTAGCAACCCATTTTATCGTTTAAATAAAGTTTATGAAAGTATAGGGAAAACTTGATGTGAAAATTCCTACATATCCCGAACTGTGGGATAGTTGAGTAAACTTCGAGAGTAGATCATTGACCATTGTTAGTGAGTTTGACTCTCGAACAAATTGCCCCAGTTCATTTCTTAGATAAAGTTCCATGTTGCGTTATTTCTCTTGTTGTTGCATGTGGATTATGCTTCCTGCGAAATCTAAAGTTACACCCCGAGGCTAACCCCTAGACGTAACACGAGACCTAGGATCACGAGTGACCCAAAGCTAACCCTGAGTCTGGCATGTCACAAGCATAATGATATATAACTAAGTAAGCGGAAGCATAACTGTAAAATAAACAATACTAAAATAAACATCAGGTGTGAATTTAACTAAACATCTATGGGAAACAACCCAAAACAACTGAATACTGACTCTATGTCTGAAAGCCTCTAATACTGATGAGTTGCTGGCATAAGCCCTCAACTAACTCTATAAGTCTGAAAGTAGAAAATAAAGACTGCAGAAGTAAAGCATGTCTATCCTCGATCTATGAGGACTCACCACTGAAGCTGTTGTGTAAGGACTAGAGGTCGAACTAAGGGCGGTCTGGATGTTGAGCGCCTGAACCTACATCATGAAACGATGTAGCGCAAAAGTATGCTTTAGTACTTTGAATGTACATAGATACTAAGCTGAACGTGGAAAAAGGATGTACTGAAGTATAACGGCAAACTAGGCTAGATGCTATGACCAAGTACTAATAATGAAGATAACATGTTGAACTGTATACTGATGTAAATGTTGTTAACTTGGTCAATGCACTGAGAGTATGACTGTGGGAGCTACTGTTAACCGACATAAACCACGTGAGCTAAACGTGGAGTCCGATGTATACACTCCATCGACAGGGCAAAATATACCTTGCCAGGGTACAAAGGCATGACTGTGTCGTGATAACTAAAACTGATGCCCAACAGAGGGGACTTCCGAACCTACGTTGGCACGTAGTTCTTGGACTTTGTGGGTACGCTGAACCCGTCCACTCGGTGCTAAATCTACTCTCAACTGAATATGCAAAGCTAAAATGCAACTGATATACTGAGTAGCTCAAAATACTGACATGCTATCTGGGAATGGACATAAATATACTTAAACATATGGCATTCAAATTCTGAAGCATGATTTTCTGACTAATCTGTCTAGCAAGTATAATTCATGAAAACCTGATGATGAATACAAGCTAGGGTGCTAAGTTCTATTCATGGGACTACATTAATTCTCCAAGAAAACAGGTAATCAATGCAATGGAACTATAACAGCTAACTTTCAATGCATTGGGATTTGGGAACCCTAGGTCTAAGCAATTAATGGAGAAACTGAAAAAACTTACTGAATTCCAGGGACCTAATGGGTGAAAGGAACCCATTAGTGAAATCCCACATACCTGGTGACAAAAATTACAGAGAAATCCTTTAGATTTGGGGGCTGAACTTGAAGAACACCTCTAGTTGTTCTTGGGAGAAAACTATCGCTTCTTTCTTCTCTTTTCTTTCTAAGTTGGATGATTTTGAAGAATGAGGGTGCTAGGTAGTTTCTGATTGGACCTAATGGGTGAAAGAAACCCACTAGTGAAATCCCACATACGTGGTGACGAAAACTACGGAGAAATCCTTTGGATTTGGGGGCTGAACTTGAAGAACACCTCTGCTTGTTCTTGGGAGAAAATTATCGCTTCTTTCTTCTCTTTTCTTTCTAAGTTGGATGATTTTGGGGAATGAGAGTTCTAGGTAGTTTCTGACTAGGTTATTAGCCTTAAACTGAGTAAAACGACGTAGTTTAGGCATAACACGACGTAGTTTAAGTGGCTAACGCATAGGGGAAAAGACCAATATGACCCTGACTTAAAAACTGATGAACTGACTTCAAGACACCCTTCACGAGTAGTGAAGCACTTCAAGGGTCGTCAAGCTGGTCGTCAAGCTTCATCTGCCTGACAGTGGTTCACTAAAATGGGAATAACATTTTACTCCGAACTTCAAATAGGACAAACTCAATGGCATTGGAAAGCGGACTCAAAGACCTTCAATTTGATAGGTCATGGGCCACGTTGTTTATTTTCTACTAAAAGATATGATCGTTTGAATGTAGCCCAAAACTCAAAACCTGATCAGTCTCCTTCACGGACAACTTCACGGTCCGTGTAAAGCTTCACGGGCCGTTTAGACGTCCGTGGCCCTTTTCTAGTGACCTTGGGTCACACCCCACCAACTAGGTGACTTGTACGACTCACTTGATGGGTCGTCAAGTCCTCCGCAAGCCGTATGGGTCACCGTTAAGGTGACCACCTGCATGGGCAGATTCTGGAAAGGACTCATGAGCTCCTTAACAGGCCATGATCCCCTTCATGAACTGTCTAGGGTTCCGTGAAGAGTCCATGGTCCATTTTGGGTTTGTGGACCTTTTTCCGTTCCCTCTTTTTAGCCTTTTTTTCAAATCCGAGATGTTACAATATCTCTCCCTTGAGATCATTCGTCCTCGAATGAAGTCTAAACAAGATAAGTTTGGAGGAAAGAGGTGTAATCCCTACCAATTGAGTACTAAAAACTGATATCTAACTGAAATGAGTTTCATGAACATGCAAATATGCTGAAATGCATGGATAACTGGCGGGACAATATACTGAGACTAAAATACACAAGAGTAAGCTGAGAGACTGGAGAGGAACTATTACCTCAAGCTGAAACTGAATCGGTCGAAAAAAGATGGGGATACTTGGCCTTCATAGCAGCTTCTGCTTCCCAAGTAGCTCCCTCTACGGACTTACTCCTCCACCAAACTTTCAGTAAAGCGACTTCCTTATTTATCAACATACAAACCTGACTGTCAAGAATCTCAACTGGAATCTCCTCATATGCGAGGCTATCCTTCACAGCCACTCTTTCTAAAAGTACTATCAATGTCGGATCACCCACAGACTTCTTCAACAAGGAAATGTGAAAGACTGGATGAACCACTGCTAGTTTTGTTGGGAACTCTAACTCATAAGCCACATTACCAACCCTTTCCAGGATTCTGTAAGGACCTACATATCTGGGACTGAGTTTCCCTTTCTTGCCAAATCTCATCACCCCCTTCATGTGTGACACCTTTAGGAAAACTCAATCATCGATTTCAAACTCTAAGTCTCTTCTCCTTACATCCGCATAGGACTTCTGACGACTCTGAGCTGTCTTCAGTCTATGTCTGATGAGCTGAACTTTCTCCATAGCCTCATGAACCGAATCTGGCCCAACCAAGGCTACTTCACCCACTTCGAACCAATCGAAGATGTACATCTACGCCCATACAGTGCCTCAAAAAGGGCCATCTAAATACTGGAATGGAAACTGTTATTATAGGTGAACTCTATGAGAGCTAAGTGATCATCCCAACTACCCTTGAAATCGATCACTCAAGCTCTCAACATGTCCTCTAAAGTCTTAATGGTACGCTCTGCCTGACCATCCATCTGCGGATGAAATGTTGTACTGAGGTTTACCTGAGTACCAAGAACCTTCTGAAATGATCTCCAGAAATGAGAGGTAAACTGAGGACCTCTATCTGAGATGATACACAAAGGAGCCCACCATGCAACCTGACTATTTTGTTTATGTAGAGTCTAACGAAGTTCTCCGCTGAATCTGTAGTCGTGACTACCAAGAAGTGAGCTGACTTAGTGACTCTGTCCACTATCACCCAAATGGAGTTATGTTGTCTGCGAGTACGAGGTAAACCCATAATGAAGTCCATATTTACCATTTCCCACTTCCAAGTAGGAATGCTAACCTCTTGAGTCACACCTCCTGGTTATTGGTGTTCTACTTTAACTTGCTGACAGTTGGGACACTTAGCCACAAAATCTGTGATGTCTATCTTCATGTCGTTCTACCAATAGACTTCCCATAGATCACGGTACATCTTTGTAGCTCCCGGATGAATAGAATATCTGGAATTATGAGCTTCTGTAAGGATCTGCTGCCTCAACTCACCCACATTAGGGACGCATAAGCGACCCTGGTAACGAAGCACACCATCACCCCCTTGGGAGAAAACCTCCACTCTCTGCTGATGAACTGCGCCTTTCAACTGAAGTAATATAGGATCACTATCTTGTTTCTCCTTAACCTCCACTACCAATGAAGATTCGGACCTATTTTGAACTATCATACCACCATCTGACGTGTCCATAAGGCAAACTCCTAAGCGAGCAAGACGGTGAACATCTCTATCTAATTCTTTCTTCTCTTCCTCAACATGTGCTACACTACCCATGGATAGTTTGTTGAGGGCGTCAGCCACTACATTGGCCTTACCCGGATGGTAGAGCACATTCATGTCATGGTCTTTGAGGAATTCAAGCCATCTTCTTTGGCAAAGATTCAACTCTTTCAGGGTGAACACATACTGGAGGCTCTTATGATATGTGAAAACATCAACATGAACACTATACAAGTAGTGTCTCCAAATCTTTAGGGCAAACACGACGGCTACAAGCTTGAGGTCATGAGTCGGTAGTTCTTCTCATGGATCTTAAGTTGTCAAGAAGCATAAGCTATGACCTTACCCTGCTGCATCAACACACAACCCAGGACAACCCTGGATGCATCACAGTAACCACATAACCGTCTGAACCCTCTGTTAGAGTCAAGACATGAGTTGTAGTCAACCTGGTCTTCAGTTCTAAGAAGCTTTTCTCACACTCATCTGACCACTGAAACTTGACCTTCTTCTGAGTCAACCTGGTCAATAGGGAAGCTATGGATGAAAATCCTTCTACAAACCTTCTGTAGTAACCGGCCAAATCCAAGAAACTTCTGATATCAGTCGGAGAGGTGGGTCTAGGCCAATGCTTTTCTGCCTTAATTTTCTGAGAATCCACTCGGATCCCTTCGGTGAATACCACATGACCAAGGAAAACAACCGACTGTAACCAGAATTCACATTTACTGAACTTGGTGAATAGCTGGCGATCTTTGAGGGTCTGCAGAACCACTCTCAGATGAGTCGCATGCCCTTCCTCATTCCGAGAATAAATGAGGATATCATCAATAAAGACGATTACGAACAAGTCCAAATACTGCTTGAACACTCTATTCACTAAGTCCATGAAAGTTGCAGGAGCATTTGTTAGTCCAAAAGACATAACTACAAATTCCTAGTGACCATACCAAGTCTTGAAGGCTGTCTTCAAGATGTCACTATCTCGAACTCTGAGCTGCTGATAGCTGGATCTGGGGTCTATCTTAGAAAAGCAACTACCACCCTGAAGATGGTCGAACAAGTCATCAATCCTTGGGATGGGATATTTATTCTTGATTGTGACTTTTTTCAACTGACGATAGTCAATGCACATCCTGAGGGAACCATCTTTCTTACATCACGAACAACACTGGAGCACCCCATGGAGAGATATTAGGTCTGATAAAGCCCTTATCTAGAAGGTCTTTCAACTATTCTTTCAATTCCTTAAGCTCAACTGGAGCCATTCTATAAGGAGGAATTGAGATAGGCTGGGTATCTGGAAGGAGATTTATTTCAAAGTCGATTTCCCTTTCGGGAAGAATTTCGAGAAGATCTTCTGGAAACTCATTCACCACTGGAACTGACTCAACAGTTGGGGTTTCATAGTTTGAGTCCTTAACTCGAACAAGATGATAGATATACCCTTTGGAAATCATTTTCCTGGCCTTAAGGTAAGTGATAAATCGACCTGCAAGCACTGAGTTACTACCCTTCCACTCTAAGACTGGCTCATTTGGAAACTGAAACCGAACGATCCAAGTTCTACAATCGACTGATGCATAACAGGAATGTAACCAATCCATGCCTAGAATGATATCAAAATCTATCATTTCTAACTCTACAAGATCAGCTGAGGTGACTTTCTGGGAAACTGTGATAGGGCAATTTCTGTATACCCGTCTAGCTATTACTGGGTCACCAACTAGAGTAGAGACTGAGAAGGGTTCTGAGAGTGTTTCTGGACTGACACTGAAGTTTACTGCTATATAAGGAGTAACAAACAAAAGTGTAGCCCCTAGATCTAACAATGCATAAACATCTAAACTAAAGACTTGTAACGTACCAGTGACTACATCAGGAGAATCTTCCTGATCCTGGAGAACCTGAAGAGCATACAACCTTTTCTGGCACTGACCACCACTTGTACCAGATGAGGCACCCTGCTGAGTAGGGTGAACTGCTGGTGCTGCTGAAGTCGTTAACCGAGCCATGTTACCTCTTTGTCCTTGCCTCGTAGAAGGGCAATCCTTCAGCCTATGACCAGTTTGACCACACCCAAAACACCCCATCTCTGCCAGCAAGACACTCACTCGGATGGTTCTTGCCACACTTTAGGCAAGATGAAAAAGTCCGGTTACCTGAAGCACTTTCGTGAGACTTAGTGCCTGGTGCCCTTCCTTTCTGATCCTATCGAAACCTGGGGGAAGGGGCATTAGTTGATGAAGGTGCTGGGGTTGTAGACCTCTACTAAAACTGTGAGCGACTTCCACCACCCGACCTCTGCTGAGAATATTCATAGTTGCCTGTTCTAGCCTTTTTGTTAGCCTTAGCCATTTCCTTGAGCATATCTCCCTCAACCTGCTGAGTGTGGGTCATTAGTCTGGAGATATCCATATCTCCCAATAGCATAGCATTCCTGCACTCAGTCTTTACCAGATCGGATACTCCAAACAAGAACTTGTTCATTTGTGCCCTCGAATCTTCCACCATATGTGGAGCATACCTGGAGAGTTGAGTGAACTTTAGCCCGTATTCTTGGACTGACATCGACTCTTGCCTCAACTTCATAAACTCCTGAGCTTCGCCTCCCTCAAATCTCTCAAAAAAAACCTGTCCATAAAAGCTCCAGTAAAGTAGTCCCATGTCATCGGAGCTGCATTTGCACCCCTATTTTCTTTCCACTGTGTGAACCAGATACGAGCCACATCCTTGAGTTGATAGGATGCTAGTTCAACACTATTAGTACCAGTCACTTGCATTATCACAAGGATCTTCTTGATCTCATCAATGAAGTTCTGTGGGTCATCACCAACCTAGGACCCTAGAAACTCTGGCGGATTCATATGAACAAAGTCTCGAACCCTCGATGCAGCTGATCCACCACTGGTGTTTACAAGAACTGGGGCCTACTGATTGTTCTAGTTGGCTACGGAGTGTGCCAACAACTCGATCGCAGTACGGAACTCTACATTTGTAACCTCATGGTTCTGGACTGGAGGAACTGCGTTAGCATTACGTGTGTTAGCCCTGCGAGGAGGCATGATCTGAAATGCATAACGATGGATTAGAAGGGAGAAGTTGAATCACAAAACAAGGCACGATAAAGTTAGCAAAGGAAGTGAAGTTTTTCTTAGAAAACTTCGAAGCCTCTCCCTCATAGATGTGGCACACTTCACACCCATGAAAGAGACTCCACTTAGTGCGTTTTCAGACACCCTAGGACTCTTGAACCTGATGCTCTGATACCAAGTGTGTCCCACCCCGAGGCTACCCCCTAGACGTAACACGGGACCTAGGATCACAAGTGACCCAAAGCTAACCCTGAGTCTGGCATATCACAAGCATACTAAAATCTGACTAAGTAAACGGAAGCACAACTATAAAGGGAGTCAAAACTAAAAGAACTCCAAACAAAAATATATCTGAATATCCATGGGAAACAACCCAAAACACTGAATGCTAACTCTATGTCTGAAAGCCTCTAAAACCGATGAGCTGCTGGGATAAATCCCCAGCTAACTCTAATAATACTGAAAGACTGATAATAGATTGACTAAACTAAAGCATAAAGAAATGTCCTCGGACTATGAGGACTCACCACTGAAGCTACTGAGTACGAACTGGAAATCAAGCTAAGCGCGGTCTGGATGCATAGCGCCTGAACCTACATCATAAAATGATGTAGCGCAAAGGTATGCATCAGTACTTTGAATGTACTGAGCATGCAGGATATAGATTCTAAGATGAAAAATATAAGTTGTACAATATAAACTAAAAATGGAAGTAGGCTGCACTAAAATGTAACTTAAAACTGAGCTAGATGCAATGACCAAGTACTAATCATTAAGATAACATGTTGAATTGTATATTGAAGTAAATACTGATAACATGGTCAATGCATTAGGAGTATGACTGTGGGAGCTACTGTTAATCGACATAAACCACATGACCTAAACATGGAGTCTGATGTATACGCCCCATCGAGAGGACCCAATATACCTTGCCATGGTATAAAGGGATGATTGTGGCGTGATCACAAAAACGGATGCCCAACAAAGGGGACTTCTGAACCTACGCTGGCACGTAGTTCTGGAACTTTGAGGGTATGCTGAACCCTAGTCCAACTCGGTGCTAAGTCTACTCCCAACTGAATATAAAAAACTAACAATGCAATTGATATACTGAGTAGCTCAAAATACTAACATGCTACCTCGGAATGCAACATAAATATGCTAAAAATATGGCATTCAAATACTGGAGCATGATTTTTTTGACTGATCTATCTAGCAAGTATAATTCATGAAATGATGAAAATCAATACAAGCTAGGGTTCTAAGTTCTATACATGGGACTACATTAATTCTCTAAGAAAATAGGCAATCAGTGCATTGGAACTATAGCAGCTAACTTTCAATAGATTCCCAAGATTTGGGAACCTTAGGTCTAAGCAATTTATGGAGAACTTGAAGAAACTGAATGAATTCTAGGGACCTAATGGGTGAAAGAAACCCACTAGTGAAATCCCACATACCTGGTGACGAAAACTATGGAGAAATCCTTTGGATTTGGGGGCTGAACTTGAAGAACACCTCTGCTTGTTCTTGGGAGAAAATTGTCGCTTCTATCTTCTCTTTTCTTTCTAAGTTGGATGATTTTGGAGAATGAGGGTTCTAGGTAGTTTCTGACTAGGTTATTAGGCTTAAACTGAGTAAACTGATGTATTTTAGGCATCAAACAACGTAGTTTAAGTGGCCAACACATAGGGGAAAGACCAATATGACCTGACTTAAAAATTGATGAACTGACTTCAAGACACCCTTCAAGAGTCTTAAAACACTTTAAAGGTCATCAAGCTGGTCGTCAAGCTTCATCTGCCTTAAAGTGCTTCACTAAAATGGGCATAACCTTTTACGCTGAACTTCAAATGGGGCACACTTAGTGGCGTTGGAAAGAGGACTTAAGGACCTTTAATTTGATAAGTCATGGGCCACCTAATACATTTTGAGCTAAAAGATATGATCGTTTAAAGTTAGACCAAAACTCAAAATCTGATCAGTCTCCTTCACATACGACTTCACGGTCCGTGTGAAGCTTTACGGGCCGTTTAGACGTCTGTGGCCCTTTTCTATTGACCTTAGGTCACACCCCACCAACTAGGTGACTTGTACAACTCACTTGACGAGTCGTCAAGTTCACCACGAGCCGTATGGGTCACTATCAAGGTGACCTCTTGCATGGGCAAATTCTGGAAAGGACTCAAGAGCTTCTTAATGGGCCGTGGTCCCCTTCACAGACTGTCTGAAGTGCCGTGAAGAGTCCATTGTCCATTTTGGGTTCGTAGACCTTTTCTCGTTCCCTCTTTTTTGCCTTTTTTTTCAAATCCAAGATGTTACAGCTGGTGTGGACTTCATACTAACGGATCTTGACCTACGATCCATAGTTTTCCCTACAAGCCGTAAGTCGAAGTCGTCGATTACTATACTGTCAAGTTTACTTTTTGATTTAATCTAACATCATATTTTTAACGTTTAGACTACCAAAACATTTCTAGCACATGTATTTCAACATATTTTTATGTGTTTCTATCATTCCTAGGGTTTTATTCAAGCAATTAAACACAAGACAAGAAAATTTCAACGCAAAACCCTAAGTCAAGAAAACAACTAGTCATTAACCCACATGTTTACATCAAAACACACCATTACTTACGATACTTTCATCCCAAGGGTACATTTAACTAATATTATCAGATGTAACAAACAAGTTATACCCTATGGTAAAGTAACAACTCTATTTTCAACCAACCAATTAAATTAAAGTAGTGTTAGAGCATTACCTCTCAGAAGGATAATAGAATAGGACAAAGAAGAATAAGAATAATGGGAGAAATGGGGGTTATATAGAGGGATGGTAGAAGTTTGTGGGGCTGAATAATAAAGGTGAAGGGGTGGGAAGTTAATGGTTATGTTTTTTGGAGGGATTGTAACGGTTTGAAAAGTGGGAAATGGGGGAAGGTTTTGAAAAGAGGGGTTTTTTATTCAATTTGGTCACATGTCGGGTCTTTTAATTTTATCCAGACAGTATCTATAAAACCCTGCCTACGGTTCGTATAAAGTTGTACGAGCCGTAGATGGGTTCTGTCATTTCTCCCAACACTTAGTAAAATTTTGAGAGCATACCTGGGTCTACGATTGTAGACTACGAACCGTTAAAAGATGTACAGTTCGGACTGTGCAATCGTAGACTTAAATCTGCAGTAGTATTTTGACCACAGATTTTATGGATGCCATTCACGGTTCGTCGACTGAACGATGACTCATAGATGGGAACTGTAGAACCTTCTACACTTATAATTTTCAAAATTTTTTCTTACTTTTCTGCACATGTAGCAAGCATTAGGACTTCCTTTTACATTTTTCTTGACTCTTTTTGTACAGGGACCCTAGACTAACCTAATCTAGCAAAACTTGAAACTAAAAGTGTAAAAATCACTAGAAAGTTATAAAACTAGCTAAATATAGCTTGGGTTGCCTCCGACGTAGAGCTTATTTTAACGTCGCGGCACAACGCAGACCTCTTGACCACTCAGACTTCATCAAGACTCCATTTTTTGATCACCTCATTGACCACTTTAAGTTGACCCATGTAGATTTTGATCCTTTGATCATTGACTTTGAATTTGTAATACCCCAAGCTTCCAAAGAACTTTAAAATGCAGAACTCACCTGAAGATAGTGACCTACGGAGGCCACCTACAGGCCATAGATGGATTGACGGGCACTAGGTGGGGACCGTCAATGGCATTGTGAAATTTCAATATTTCCAAGTTTCTGAACCTTGACCTACGGAATAGCAGGACGGTTCGTAGTTCAGTTGACGGGCCATAGATGGGTTCCGTAGATTCCTTCCAGACTTAACCAAATTTTCAGCCCAAAATGAACTTTCTAAATCAATTGACGGAAGAGCAGGACGGTCTGTCAATTAATGTACGGACCATAGATCCTGTCCGTTGATTGGCCCCGACAGTTTTTAATTAAGGGTTTTTGGTCTTTTCCCTAATTATTTACCTAGTAAGCAAAGTCGGTTATACCCTTTATCTAAGACCTATAAATACTTTCTAAGCCTAATTCCTCTCATTCTAATTCAATCCTAAACTCTTCTCTCTTAAATATTTCTCTCTCTAAAAGAAACTCTCTCAACTCTCAATGAAGAAGAAGAAAGCTTGAATCCTCTATTGAAGACCTTCAATCTTCTCCAATTTCTTGTGGATTACCATTGGGAGTCCTTTCCTCCAACGGGCCCTTCGTCTTCTTCATGATTTTCAAAGGTTTACTCTAACCCAATTGAATTAGGGTTTGTGATCAATTATTGTGGGTTCTTCAATTATGATTTAAATTATTGATTTTATGATTTGTGGATCACGATCTAGCGTGATAAAGTAACTTAGTGCACGAAGTAGCGTGAATTACATGAATTGATGTAAAGATTACATGAACCCACATGATCCCAAGTTAATTCTCCCCAATTTGATAATCTATGCTTTGATTGTTGGGTTGAGCTATGATATGATGAAGTTTATGAAATCTCTATGAAATGAAGCATGAATTATGAATGAATTGAGGATAATCTTATGAATTTAGCATGATCAAGTCAAAAGCATGATTTTTCCTCTATTATGTGAGTTCCTTCAAGTATGGGTAAATTGTCTTAATTATGGCTTTCTAAGCATGAGCTTGCATTGAATTGCACGATATGAGTTGAACTTGCATGAATCTATATGAACTCTATGAATTATGAATTATGAGCATGATAATCTAAGTGAAGAAGAATCTGATGAACTTATGCATGTCTCATATAGAGTAAATGATGAATTAAGGGTGCTTTGAGAGTAAAGTACCAAAGTTATGATATGATGATGCTATGGTTGAGTAGTGAAAGGTTTTCTCACGTAATTCTCCAATTATGATAAAAGAACAAAAAAGAGGTGATTACCCATGTTCTTAAGGAGCTATTCTAATGACGTAAGCTTGGACAAGGTCCATGGAAGATGAAACGTCTATAAGCATGATTTTAGCTTGAATTGGTAACCCTAGTTGTACCTTTTCATGTTTAGTGATTTAATATGTTGATGACTAATCCGTGGGAATTATGCTTAGCACCGAGTGGATATTGAGATGGAAGCCCTCCCATTAGTAGAGGCCGGGTCTTCTAGTGAAAGCTCTCCCATTAGTAGAGGACGGGTTTTCTAGATGGAGCTCTCCCGTTAGTTGAGGCCAAGTCTCCTAAAGCAATCTCTATCCCATAAACTACGTTGCCACTATAGGATGTTGTCTTTAAGTAGTCATTAGCTAGTGGATCCACATAAGCTAAGAAGTTCATGGTCTTACCTTGGCAAGTAGGACACCTCTTTTCGGTGTAGGGTAGACACCGGATTCCATGTTGATAGCTCACATGGTCTTACATGTCGGTTAAGGCTATTCCCCACAAGTTATTGAACAAGTGTTCTCATGATGAAGTAAAGAGAAGAAAGAAAGATGGTTTAGCTTGCTTTGTCTTTGAGTATGCTTTTTGTTTCATGTTTTGAGTATGGCCAATGCATGTCATGATTATATTTCACTCTAGCATGATTTACGTGCTTATGTGCATTGCTATCATACTTAGTACTTAATTGTGCTAACGCATACTTTTGCCTACATTAACTTCTTTGGTGTAGGACGTGGTGATTCACCATCCACTCATGGCTAAAGCTTTATTGTAGCAGATTGATAGAAGAATTGGTGAGTCCTCATCCATCTGAGGACGTAGCCTAGTTATTCTTATTTTCATGTCATTTCTTTTCAGTTTTTTAATTTTATTGGGTTACGTCCCAACTTTACTTTCTATTATAGATTGGCTTTGAGACATGAGATGTAGACTTCCGTTGTTTCTTTTAAAAGCTTTGATATGAAATTCTCTTTTGAACTTTTATTCTCTATTATCTTGTATGTAATGTATGCTAAGTGGCTTGTATGAGGCCTCTCGGGGTCTTGTACGCCATGTCACATCTAGAGGGTACCTTGGGTCGTGACAAACTTTGTATTCAGAGCACAAGGTTTTAGAAAGATCCTAGGATGCCTCATAAGCCGTGTCAAGTAGAGTCTTGTTCGTGAGTGTGAAGCGCACCACAGTTATGAATGAGAGGCTATAAGACGTTTAAGAAATTCCACTTCTTTTATTATTCCTAAATCGTACCATAGAGTTTAACTCTATAACTCTCTCTCCTAATCCCTATCCTATGCGTTTCAGGATATGGCGAACCGAAGAGCTTATGCTAGAAGAAACATGGGAGAGAATGTGGAACAAGATGCTCCTCCTCAAGCTCCTCAAGTTCCGGCCAACCTTTGGCGGAACAAGTGACTTATGCGGAGTTTAGGGCTACTTTCCAAGTGTTGGCTCAAGCTGTGACGACAAAAGCCAATAGAGAGGTGGTGGCTCCCGTGAACTGAAATGTGGGTACGGCTGCGTCAAGAGTGAGGGACTTTTCTAGAATGAATCCTATGAAATTTCATGGCTCTAAGGTTGAGGAAGATCCTCAAGCGTTCATCGATGAAGTATACAAAGTGTTGATAATTATGGGTGTGACGCCGGAACAGAAGGTGGACTTGGCCGCTTATCAACTCAAGGGTGTTGCCCAAATTTGGTTCAATCAATGGAAGAGTGAGAGGGCAGTTAATGAGGGTCCTCTTGATTGGGAGAAATACAAGGTTGCTTTCCAAGATAGGTTCTTTCCCCTTGAAATGAGGGAAAGAAAGGTTCTTGAGTTTATCAACCTTCGACAAGGAAATATGAGTGTGAAAGAGTATGCTTTGAAGTTCACACAATTTTCCCAATATGCTCTTTCTATCGTTGCCGATCCAAGGGCAAGAATGAGTAAGTTTCTTTTGGGGTGTCCGAAATGTTGGTTAAAGAATGTCGCACCGCTATGCTTGATATGGACATTTCTCGTCTCATGGTGTATGCTCAAAAAATTGAGGAAGAAAAGCTTAAGGAAAGGTCTAGAGAGACCAAGAGGGCTAGGACCGGAGATGGTAACTTTTCGCATGCAAGGTCCGATGGACATGGTCGTCGTAGATTTCGATAAAGGTTCTCCAGCCAAGGCTCATCTAATGCTCCTCCGAAGTTCAACAATGATCGGGTGTCTAACCCCAAGTCTCAAGGAGGGAATAATGGTGGTTCTTTATTGGCTCCTTGTGCCAAGTATGGGAAAAAGCATGAGGGTAGATGTCTAGCCGATACGGATGGTTGTTATAATTGTGGAAAGAGTGGTCACAAGATAAGGGTTGTCCATCTCTCACGGACAAGGGAAAGGAGAATAAGCAAGCTCCACCTAGAGGATCGGGTTAGAATGCTCAGAAGCAGAACCATTTTTATGCACTTCAGGCTCGTCATGAGCAAGAGAGCTCTCCCGACCTGGTTACCGGTATGTTAAGAGTTTTCCATTTTGATGTTTATACTTTGCTTGATCCCGGTGCTACCTTGTCTTTTGTGACGCCATATGTGGCTATGAGGTTTGATGTTGTTTCGGATGTATTGCTAGATCCTTTTCGTGTCTCTACTCCGATTGGAGAATGTATCATGGCTAAGAGAGTTTATAGAGATTGTCCCGTCTCCTTATCCCATAGAGTCACTCATGTTGATCTTGTAGAGCTTGATATGCAAGATTTTGATGTTATACTTGGGATGGATTGGTTGCATGCTTGTTATGCCTCTATTGATTGTAGGACCCGAATGGTCAAGTTTCAGTTTCCAAGTGAGCCTATCTTAGAGTGGAAGGGGGAAAATTTTAAGTTTCGAGGTCAATTTGTTTCTTATCTAAAAGCTAGAAAGATGATCTCTAAGGGTTGCATTTACCATCTTGTTAGGGTGAGGGATATATATTCCGAAACACCTACTTTTGAGTCGGTCCCCGTTATTAATGAGTTTCCAAAAGTGTTTCCCGATGATTTATCTGGTATTCCTCCCGAAAGGGAAATAGACTTCGATATTGACCTTCTCCCAGATACGCAACCTATTTCTATTTCTCCTTATAGAATGGCTCCGGTGGAACTTAAGGAACTAAAATAGCAATTAAAAGACTTGTTGGATAAGGGTTTCATCCGGTTAAGTATTTCTCCATGGGGTGCTCCGGTCTTGTTTGTAAGGAAGAAGGATAGTTCACTCCGTATGTGCATTGATTATCACCAATTGAACAAGGTTACCATGAAGAATAAGTATCTTTTACCAAGGATAGATGACTTGTTTGACCAACTTCAAGGGGCTAGTTATTTCTCTAAGATCGACCTTCGTTCGGGCTATCACCAATTAAGGGTGAAGGAAGATGGTATTCCAAAAATGGCTTTTCGGACTAGGTATGGTCACTACGAGTTCTTGGTGATGTCGTTTTGATTGACAAATGCTCCAGCCGCATTTACGGATATGATGAATAGTGTTTTTAAGCAATACCTTGACATATTAGTGATTGTGTTTATTGACGATATTTTAATCTACTCAAAGAATGAGGGTGAACATGTTAATCATTTGAGGATTGTGTTGCAAGTCCTCAACTCTTTGCGAAGTTTAGTAAATGTGAGTTTTTGTTAAGGTCCGTGGCTTTTCTTGGTCACATTGTTTCCGGTAAAGGTATTGAGGTAGATCCTAAGAAGACGGATGCGGTTAAGAATTGGCCTAGACCTTTATCACCTTCGGATATCCGTAGTTTCTTGGGCTCAGCCGATTATTATAAAAGGTTTGTTGAAGGGTTTTAATCTGTTGCTTCTCCATTGACGGCTTTGACTCAAAAGAAAATTAAATTTGTGTGGTCCGAGGCATGTGAGAAGAGTTTTCAAGAGTTGAAGGATCGACTTACTTCGGCTCTAATATTGACTCTACCAGAAGGATCCGATGGTTTTATGGTTTATTGTGATGCCTCGAGAATTGGGCTAGGATGTGTTCTTATGAAAAATGGTAAAGTCATTGCTTATGCTTCAAAGCAACTTAAGTGCACGAAAAGAACTATCCTACTCACGACATGGAATTAGCGGCGATTGTGTTTGCTATGAAAATATGGCGACATTATTTGTATGGGGTACATGTAGATGTCTTCACCGACCATAAGAGTTTACAATATGTGTTTAAACAGAAAGATTTGAATCTTCGCCAAAGAAGGTGGCTTGAATTGTTGAAAGACTATGATATGAGTGTTCTCTATCACCCCGATAAGGCTAACATGGTGGTAGATGCTCTTAGTAGATTATCTATGGGTAGTGTTGATCATGTTGAAGATGGTAAGAAAGAGTTGGTTCGCGATGTCCATAGATTGGCTCGATTGGGTGTTAGATTGGTTGATTCTACAAAAGTTGGTGTTACGGTTCAGAATGGTTCTGAATCCTCTTTTGTGAATGATGTGAAAGCTAAGCAAGATCTTGATCCTAAATTGGTTGAACTAAAGGAAGCGGTACTCAAGAAGTCCATAGAGGTTTTCTCCCAAGGGGGAGATGGTGTGCTTCGATATTAAGGTCATTTGTGTGTTCCCAATGTAGAGGGCTTAAGAGGGTAAATTTTATCGAAAGCCTATAGTTCTCGATATTCCATCCACCCAAGAGCTACCAAAATGTACCGTGATTTGTGGGAAATTTATTGGTGGAATGGAATGAAGAAAGAAATTGTGGAATTTGTGGCTAAGTGTCCTAATTGTCAACAAGTGAAAGTTGAGCATCAAAGGCCGGGAGGTTTGACCCAAGATATTAGTATTCCTACTTAGAAGTGGGAAGATGTGAATATGGATTTTGTTGTTGGTTTGCCTCGCACTAGGCGACAATATGATTCGATTTGGGTTATGGTTGATAGAATGACGAAGTCAGCCCATTTCATTCCCGTCAAGACTTCTTATTCGGTGGAGGATTATGCTAAGTTGTATTTGAGGGAGATGGTTAGGCTGCATGGAGTGCCTTTATCCATTATCTCCGATCGTGGTGCACAATTCACTTCTCAATTTTGGAAGTCGTTCCAAAAAGGCCTTGGTACTCGTGTTAAGCTTAGTATGGCCTTTCATACCCAAACTGATGGGCAAGCGGAGCGTACTATTCAGACCCTGGAAGATATGTTGAGAGCTTGTGTAATTGATTTCAAGGGTACTTGGGATGATTATTTGCCTTTGATTGAGTTTACTTATAATAATGGCTACCATTCTAGTATTGTTATGGCTCCATTTGAGGCTCTCTATGGTAGGAGGTGTAGATCTCCTATAGGTTGGTTTGAAGTTGGTGAAGTTGCTTTGATAGGCTCGGAGTTGGTGCATGCGGCTATGGAGAAAGTTTGACTTATTAGGGAAAGGTTGAAAACGGCCCAAAGTCGACAAAAGTCCTATGCCGATGTTAGAAGAAGAGAATTAGAGTTCGATGTTGATGATTGGGTTTACTTGAAAATTTCACCCATGAAGAGTGTAATGAAATTTGGGAAGAAAGAGAAGCTTAGTCCCCGTTATGCAGGCCCATATCATATTTTGAGACGTGTTGGTAAGGTTGGTTATGAGCTTAACTTGCCTAATGATTTGGCATCGGTGCATCCGGTTTTCCATGTCTCCTTGTTGAAGAAGTGTGTTGGTGATCCAACCTCTATTGTGCCATTGGAGAATCTTGGCATAAAGGATAGTCTTTCCAATGAAGAAGTTTCGATTGAGACTTTAGACCGGCAAGTCTGGAAGTTAAGAAATAAAGAAGTTGCTTCCGTGAAAGTTCTATAGAGGAATCAATTGGTTAAGGGTGCTACTTGGGAGGCCGAGGCTGATATGATGTCCCGATATCCTCATCTCTTTCCTTTCGATCTTACTCTCGCTTGAGGTATCTAGATCCTTATGGTTCGTTCTTTTGGTGTCGTGTGTCATAGTTGATTTCCATTATTCCTTGATTATGCATGTTCATGAAGACTCTTATACGATTATGTGCATTTGAGTATGAGTTGCATAAAGTCTTCATGATATGAGGTGTTGATCATACTGAATCTTGGAGTTGATGTTTCCTCCTCGGATATATGCACTTATGTGATTGCATGCTAGGTTGGGCTGTTAGTCCGTGTCTATTACCCTTCTCATGGTGTCTTGATTCTCATTCGAGGACGAATGTTCCCAAGGGGGAGATATTATAATACCCCAAGCTTCCAAAGAACTTTAAAATGCAGAACTCACTTGAAGACAGTGACCTACGGAGGCCACCTACGGGTCGTAGATGGATTGACGGCCCGTAGGTGGGGACCATCAATGGCACTGTGAACTTTCAGGATTTCCAAGTTTTTGAACCTTGACCTACGGAATAGCAGAATGGTTCGTAGTTCAGTTGATGGGCCGTAGATGGGTTCCGTATATGCCTTCCAGACTTAGCCAAATTGTCAGCCCAAAATGAACTTTCTGAATCAATTGACGGAAGAGCAGGACGGTCCGTCAATTGATGTACGGACCGTAGATCCTGTCAGTCGATTGGACCCGACAGTTTTTAATTAAGGGCTATTTGGTCTTTTTCCTAATTATTTACCTAATAAGCTAAGTCAGTTATACCCTTAATCTAAGACCTATAAATACTTTCTAAGCCTAATTCCTTTCATTCTAATTCATTCCTAAACTCTTCTCTCTCAAATATCTCTCTCTAAAAGAAACTCTCTCAACTCTCAATGAAGAAGAAGAAAGCTTGAATCCTCCATTGAAGACCTTCAATCTTCTCCAATTTCTTGTGGATTGCTTTGAGGTGTGATAGTGTTCACCATTAGGAGTCCTTTCCTCCAATGGGCCCTTCCTCTTCTTCATGATTTTCAAGGGTTTACTCAACCCAATTGAATTAGGGTTTGTGATCAATTATTGTGGGTTCTTCAATTATGATTTAAATTATTGATTTTATGATTTGTAGATCACGATCTAGCGTGATAAAGTAACTTAGTGCACGAAGTAGCGTGAATTACATGAATTGATGTAAAGATTACAAGAACCCCCATGATCCCAAGTTAATTCTCCCCAATTTGATAATCTATGCTTTGATTGTTGGGTTGAGCTATGATATGATGAAGTTTATGAATTCTCTATGAAATGAAGCATGAATTATGAATGAATTGAGGATAATCTTATTAATTTAGCATGATCAAGTCAAAAGCATGATTTTTCCTCTATTATGTGAGTTCCTTCAAGTATGGGTAAATTGTCTTAATTATGGCTTTCTAAGCATGAGCTTGCATTGAATTGCATGATATGAATTGAACTTGCTTGAACCCCATATGAACTCTATGAACTATGAATTATGAGCATGATAATCTAATTGAAAAAGAAGCTAATGAACTTATGCATGTCTCATATAAAGTAAATGATGAATTAAGGGTGCTTTGAGAGTAAAGTACCGAAGTTATGATATGATGAAGCTATGGTGGAGTAGTGAAAGGTTTTCTCACGTAATTCTCCCATTATGATAAAAGAAGAACAAAGAGACGATTACCCATGTTCTTAAGGAGCTATTCTAATGACGTAAGCTTGGACAAGGTCCATGGAAGATGAAACGTCTATAAACATGATTTTAGCTTGAATTGGTAACCCTAGTTGTACCTTTTCATGTTTAATGATATAATATGTTAAAGACTAATCCGTGGGAATTATGCTTAGGACCGAGTGGATATTGAGATGGAAGCCCTCCCATTAGTAGAGGACGGGTTTTCTAGATAGAGCTCTCCCGTTAGTTGAGACCAAGTCTCCTAAAGCAATCTCTATCCCATAAACTATGTTGCCACTATAGGATGTTGTCTTTAAGTAGTCATTAGCTAGTGGATCCACATAAGCTAAGAAGTTCATGGTCTTACCTTGGCAAGTAGGACACCTCTTTTCGGTGTAGGGTAGACACCGGATTCCATGTTGATAGCTCACATGGTCTTACATGTCGGTTAAGGCTATTCCCCACAAGTTATTGAACAAGTGTTCTCATGATGAAGTAAAGAAAAGAAAGAAAAATGGTTTAGCTTGCTTTGGCTTTGATATATGCTTTTTGTTTCATGTTTTGAGTATGGCCAATGCATGTCATCATTATATTTCACTATAGCATGATTTACGTGTTTATGTGCATTGCTATCATACTTAGTACTTAATTGTACTAACGCATACTTTTGCCTACATTAACTTCTTTGGTGTAGGACGTGGCGATTCACCATCCATTTGAGGCTAGAGCTTTATAGTAGCAGATTGATAGAAGACTTGGTGAGTCCTCATCCATCCGAGGACATAGCCTAGTTGTTCTTATTTTCATGTCATTTCTTTTCAGTTTTCGGATTGTATTGGGTTACGTCCCAACTTTACTTTCTATGATAGATTGGCTTTTAGACATGAGATGTAGACTTCCGTTGTTTCTTTTAAAAGCATTGATATGAAATTCTCTTTTGAACTTTTATTCTCTATTATCTTGTATGTAATGTATGCTAAGTGGCTTGTATGAGGCCTCTCGGGGTCTTTTATGTCATATCACATCTAGGGGTTACCTTGGATCGTGATAGAATTTAGTTCATTCCGTATTCTCAAGTTCAACCACTTCATGTGAAAATACTTGGACGACTTTGAATGGTCCCGTCCACTTGGACTTGAGTTTGCCAGGAAACAAGCGTAGCCTTGAATTAAATAGAAGTACCAAATCACCGGGAGCAAAATCAAGCTTTTCGATCTTTTGATCATGTTACTTTTTCATATTTTCTTTATACAAGGCGGAACTTTCATATGCTCTTAAGTGAAACTCATCTAGCTCATTCAATTCACTCAACCTTTGACTTGATGCGGCATCCCAATCTAGATTTAGCTTCCTGAGTGCCTATATCGTCTTATACTCTAGCTCTACAGGTAAGTGAATATACTTCCCAAAAACAAGTTGGTAGGGAGACATACCTATGGGAGTCTTGAATGCGGTGCGATAGGCCCATAGAGCATCATCGAGCTTTCTCGACCAATCAGTTTTGTTCGCATTCACAGTCTCTTCAAGGATTTGCTTGATTTCTCTATTTGACAGTTCAACTTGCCCACTAGACTATGGGTGATACAGAGTTGCTACGCTGTGACAAACACCATACTTCTCAAGCAACGCCTTGAACAGTTTATTACAAAAGGGGAACCTCCATCGCTAATAATCATCCTTGGTGTACAAAATCTAGAGAAGATATTCTTTTTCAGGAATGCGGTGACACTTTTACCTTCGTTGTTTAAAAGCAGCTTCCACCCATTTGGACACATAGTCAACCACTATAAGTATGTACTTCATCCCATTCGAACTCACAAATGGACCCACAAAATCAAGGCCCCAAACATCAAAAAACTCAATTACGAGTATGGGATTCAGTGGGAGTTCATGCTTCCTTGAAATAACTCCTTCTCTTTGACAACGATCACAAGATTTGGAAAAATCATGAGCATCTTGGTGAATAGTAGGCCAATAGTACCCACACTGCAAAATCTTATGAGCAGTTCCGATACCACTATGATAACCACTAATAGGTGATGAGTGGCAAGCTTCTAAAATACTCAACATCTCTACCTCAGGAGTAGAGCGATTAATAATCCCATCAGAGCACACGCGAAATAAGTAAGGTTCCTCCCAGAAAAATTTCTTCACATCGGACATGAACTTTCTTCTTTGGTGGAACGACAAATCCGACGGCACCACATTACTTGTAAAGTAGTTGGCGAAATCTGCAAACCAAGGGATAAGATCAAACAAAGCAGCCAATACATGTTCGTCTGGGAACGAATCATCAATTTCAACTCCATCAGCTAACTTCAACATGGCTTCCTCCTCTAATATGAATAAGTGATCGGCCACTTCATTTTATGTTCCCTTTCTACCTTTTACCTCAAAATCAAACTTTTGTAATAAAAGCACCCATCGAATCAGTCTCGACTTTGTATCCTTTTTAACCATAAGGTACCTAAGTGTTGAATGATCAGTGTGCACAATAACTTTAGTACCAAGCAAGTATGATCTGAATTTTTCAAAAGTGAATACTATAGCAAGTAATTCTTGTTCGGTGACCGTATAATTCTTTTGAGCATCATTTAGGGCTTTACTCACATAATATATTAGATGCGGAATTTTCTCTCGCCACTGCCCCAATACTACACCAAGTGCTACCCCACTCGCATCACACATAACTTCAAACGGTTGTTCCCAATCTGGTGAAATAATGATAGGTACAGATATCAACTTCTCTTTCAGCCCCTCAAATGTTTTTAGACAAGCATCATCAAATACAAATTTTGTCTCCTTTTCGAGTAGCTTGCACAATCGAGGAGCAATTTTTTAGAAGTCCTTTATGAATCGCCTATAAAAGTTAGCATGGTCCAAGAAACTTCTAACACCTTTCACGGAGATTGGAGGGGGCAATTTTTTAATCACTTCGACTTTTGCCTTATTAACCTCTATACCTTTTCGAGAGATGCGATGACCGAGAATTATACCTTATTTCACCATAAAGTGACATTTCTCCCAGATTAGCACAAGATTACATTCTTCGCATCATTTTGGCACATCACCTAGATGCGCCAAGCAGTCTTCAAATGAGTCCCAAACCACAGAGAAGTCATCCATGAATACGTCGATTGTGTTCTCTACCATGTCAGAAAAGAAGAATGTTAACACCCAATTTTGACCGACCTATAACCCATTTTCGAATTGCTATTTGATTAAATATGTATTTTAAAACTTATTTCTTTTTAAGTTTATGCTTAGTTTTACCCAATTAACTATATACTTTAGTATTTGTAATTTACAAAATTATTATTATTTCCTCTTTGTATTTGTTTATTATTATTACTTAATAATTTAATAGTTACCCATTTAATATATATTTTTAGATTTTTTTAGTTTTAACTCAAATAATCCATATTGAGTACTTTTTTAAAAAAAATAATTAAAATTTGGTCAAATCTTTCCATATCCATAAAATCTTTCCATCAAAATTGAAAATCCTTTCTTTACATATTACTTTTGTCCAAAAATAATTCACCTTGTCATTATATTTTTTGGAAGAGATAATTCCTTTCCTTTGGAGAAAATATGATCACCCTTGATTGATTCTTCTACCATTTTTTATTCCCTTCCCAATGTTTTTTTTTGCCCCCTTTGATACTTAGAATAAAAAGAAGAAGGAATGACTGACAGCTTTTCGAAAGAAGTATAAGATAACACACAACACACAAATATTGGATTCAAGCATAAGTAAAAAAAAAGAAAAGATAGCAACGATCTGCTCTTCTTCCTAACATTGTCCTCACTGGATTCATGATGTTTTTCTCCATCCATGAAAATAAATTCTTAAACCACCCATAACCCTTCATAACATTGTTTAAATACCACTATATTTACTGGTGTCTCTCGGTTATGGCCTATGGGTGAGGTTTCGTTCGAGTTTCATGGACAAAGTTGGATGTCTTCTTATTAATATTGAAGAAGCTCTACTTAAGGTCCAAATCTTTAACTCCTGTTCATTTTTTCTTTTAACGTCGTGTGCTTATTTATGGATCAGTTCGTCTTTTCGTTTATTTTAGAGCTATGAAATTTAATGATATTGATTTATTTAAATATGAACTATACCTCTGAAATGGTGATATAAATTGGTGATAATCTTGTTTAAGCTACAAGATTATATTTGTTTGGTATGAAAATTGAATGTCAAAGGGTTTTATGTTCACAGTGAATAGCTAGTTTGTGGCTTTTAGCTAAGTCTTATTATAAAGGTGAATTTTATTCATTCAACCTTTAATATGATAGGTTTTAATTAGTTAAATGTGTTGCTGATTCATTAATTAATGTAAAGTAATAATATATTTATTTTTCTCTTTTCTAAATCAATAGCTTGCTATATATTTTTATGTGATCTAATGTTTTTTCATTGTCAGTTGGTCTGTAGATTAAGGTCATAGTACTCATAATTGAATTATTATCATGTTTTAAGCTGAGATCTATTTAAAATTTGGATTATTTAATCTTGAAAAGAATAATATGAGATGTATATAGATTTATTTTAACTCTCTTGTTAAACTCTTCTCTTTACATTCTTACCTCGACCAAGTATTGTTATTACTTTATTATTTTATTTTTATTTCAATTAGTTAAGCCCTAAGAACAGATATACGTTTACCTCTTTAAATATATATTTTTACATGCACATAACAACAATGGAATGACTTCGCTTGGAGTTCTACCACAACTAGCAGCGGATCAACGCGTGAAGCCAAGCTCAAGTGGAATCTTCGCCTCAAGAGGGGCCAGGTACATTTTGGAAAATTATGAAAAGGACAAGCTATAGCTGATTTCTTGTAGGAAGCTCTTTATAGCTTTATAAAAATAAACCCACTTGTTACTCCCTTATTTTCTAATTTTATACGTCACCCTTTTAAAAGTCTTTAAAACATGACAACTTTTATTATTATATTAACTTATCAACAAACTTTCATATAATCTTAATATAAAAATATACATATATTTTAGATTCACATTAATTTTTTTTAATATCAAAATATTTTATTTAGTACTCTTGAATAATTTCTTTCAAAATCATTTTCGTCTTGTCTTAAGGAGTTTAAGAAGGTCGATCATAAAAATGGAATAGAGGGAGTAACATCGTATTGGACCCGTTTTCAGCCTTGTCATATTTTGATCCCACATTCTCTTTTACCTTATTTATTTATTGGTTGACTTACTTATTTTTCTTAATTTCTTACATCAATTTGCCACCAAATTTGAGGTTGAGCATATGTTATTAATAAGTCTCTTCTCATTATTTGTCATTTATAATTATTTTGTTAGCTCGAATATTGATTTATTTATTTTGTGTTTGTCCTAACACCATAAAAAAGAAAAAGAGATTGTCGGAATTCATAGTTTTAAGAGAATGGTTTCTCTCTCTTTCTCAACACTCATGCCTAACTTCATTTTGTGGCCTCTATTCATGGATTTGTACTAAAGGGTGAATCAATGTATATTTGTTCATTTGACTAAGATAGTTCATATATCAATTACTCTTTTAATTTTCGACTTAGTTTTTCATTTTATTTGTGTTATTCAATTCCTTTAAGTAATCTATTAGAAGCAACCGTATCAATATCTTCCTCTTTTATTGTTAATATTGCAAGTGTTTCATTATTGTCTACTGGCCTAAGAATATTCTTCGCTTAACTGAATTCATGACTTTGTGGCTTTACTAGTTTTGTATGTGTCAATTGTTACAACTTTTTTTCCTAACTATCTAGAGCTTTAGACTTGTTTTAATTAGTAATCAACTTTACATGTTTAGATTTAACTTATTTGAATAAATAAAAATAAGTTTGCATGTCGAATTACCTTATCACATAGATTTTTTATTAATTAGATAATAATGGATTCATGCTTAGTTTATTTACTTGTCTTAAAATTAGAATATAATTTTTATATATTTTATGATAAATTATATTCTTAGCTTAACAAATTATTGGCCCTTTATTTTATCTCATAATTCACAAGATTTGGCGTTATAGACCTCAAAAGGTGCTTAACACCTTCCCTTCGAGGTTACATGAACCCTTACCCTATCTATGGTTTTGCAGACCCTTAATTTAAATTTATTTGCTTGTTTAGTATAGAATGACGCCCTAACACGCCTTTAATTCGTTAGGTAGCGAGTTTTCTTTTTAAAATAAAACCTAAAAGAGTTGTTAGGTAGTTGCACCCAACTCATTTTGTAAAAAATGGGGCGCGAAAGAATGATGACTCTGCTGGGGATATATCTAGGTTCTAATCATTACATGTTTTGTGTTTTACGTGGAATTATTTTTTTGTGCCTTTATTTGTCTATGTTTTTTTTGTTTTTTTTAATTCATAGTATAGTTCATTTTTCCCGTTTTATTATGTCTCCTTGAATTGTAGATTCTTAATTCACTGTGTTTTTATGTTGTTTTAATTGTCTATTTGTTATTTATTTATCTATTTCATGTGTAGTTCTTTTCCTTTCCCCTTTATTATGTCAAAAGATTTTTTTGATCTTTTCAAATTCTCTTGTATTTGGAACTACGTCAGACCTGATTCCCGTTTAAGAGGGGATACGTAGGCGCTCCTATGGAGTTCGATCTCATCCTAATAAAAATTATCATTTTCCTCTTGAGTATGTAACTGGGGCAGAATTTTTGAGAGAATCTAAAAAAATTCCATCAAAAGAGCATTTTCTTGTGAGTCAAATACTGGTGGCAGAATTTTTGAGGGGATCTAAAAAATTCCATCAGAAGATTGGAACAATTTTGAGAGGAACTCAATAATCCTATTATACGAATCATCTGACTGGGCAGAAGTTTTTGAGGAAACCTCAAAAAATTTTAAAATTGCATTCAGAATAGAAGGACGAACTTCAAGCATCCGTCAAAGGAGCATGCTGATCAAAGTAGAAATACAGATCAACCTCCCCCTCTTATAAACTAACCATTTTTATTCGAATGCAAAGAAGACAGGTATTTATACAAAAGGAAAGTTCTACGTCACTCGAAGGATCAAGCTACTCTACACTGTTATATTGAGCCTAAATAATCGATAGTGAATGGCACTCTATCCTTTCAATAGGACTAATATCTAAGCTGTTTTACGCTCTCAACGATTATATTGTGCCCAAAAGTTGCATGTGCCCGAGAATTGCATTGTGCCCGAAGATTACATTGTGTTCGAGAATTGCATTGTGCTCGAAGATTGCACGTGCCCGAAGATTTTATGTGCCCGATAATTGCATATGCCCGAGATTGCATTGTGCCCAAAGATTGCATTGTGCCCGAAGATTGCATTGTGCTCGAAGATTATATTGTGCCTAAGAATTGCTTGTGCTCGAAAATTGTGTGTGCCCGAGATTGCATTGTTCTTGAAGATTGCATTGAGCTCGAGAACTGCATATGCTTGAGAATTGCATGCGCCCGAAGATTGCATTGTGCCTGAGAATTACATCGTGCTCGAGAATTACATCGTGCTCGAGAATTACATATGCTCGAGATTGCATTGTGCTCGAAAATTGCATGTGCCCAAAAATTGCATTGTGCTCTAGATTTACATCGTGCCTGAGAATTGCATGTGCCTGAGATTGCATTGTACCCAAGAATTGCATGTACCCGAGATTGCATTATGCCCGAGAATTGCATGTGCTCAAAAATTACATTGTGCCCAAGATTTACATTGTGCCCGAGATTTGCATTGTACCCGAGAATTGCATGTGCCCGAAGAAATGCATTGTACCCGAAGATTGCATTGTGCCCGAGGATTGCATGTGCCTAGTAATCGCATTGTGCCCGAGAATTGCATCTACAATTGCATGTGCTTGAGATTGCATTGTGCCCGATAATTGCATGTGCCCAAGATTGCATTGTACCTGAGATTGCATTATACCCGAGAATTGCATGTGCTCAAAAATTGCATTATGCCCGAGATTTACATTGTGCCTGAGATTTGCATTGTTCTCGAGAATTGCATGTGCCCGAGATTGCATTGGGCCCGAAAATTGTATTGTGCTCGAGAACTGCATGTGCCTGAGCATTGCATCGTGCCCGAGAATTTCATGTGTCCAAAAAAATGCATTTTGCCCGAAGATTGCATTGTGCCCGAGGATTGCATGTGCCTAGTAATCGCATAATGCCCAAGAATTACATCTACAGTGAGCCCAAAAATTTTATTTAGCTCGAGAACTATATTGGAGCTATTGTTGAATCAATTCATGGAAATCACACTGAGCTCAAGGAATACATCTATATGGAGTTTCTATCGACTCAAGCTACAAGCACCCCCTAATGTCTGAATTACATCGAAACAGATACACTCTCTTTACTCATTATCTATGTTCTGAATGCATCATAGTCTAAAGGCACCATCTTTCATGACCTGCAGACATCATTTCATGGTCTGAGGATTTAATTTATGTTTATCATGATCCGAAGGTGTCATAGTCTAAGGCAATTATTTTTCATGGCCCACGGACAACATTTTCATGACCTTAGGATTTAATTTATGTTTATCATGATCCGAAGGTGTCATAGTCTAAGGACATTATTTTTTATGGCCCACGGACAACATTTTTATGACTTGAGGATTTAATATTTGCATATCATGGCCCTAGACGTCATAGCCTAAGACATCATCCTCATAGTCTTAAGGCAAATATCATGGTCTATATGGGAAATTGCATCATGTTTTAAAATTATTTTTCATTCAATTGATATATATGCCCTAAACACTTTATTTAGTTATAGTATAAGTTACAGATTTGCAGAGACTGACAGATTGCAGACAAGATCAATTACCCTTTTAGATACGACTACCATGCTTATATTATCGCAATAAAAGTCTTCTCAATCTTTTCAAACTCATATGATCCTTTTCTCTCATAACTTAAGTCATTCTAATGTCCTTACGTTATTCTTACCACCTTGTGCTCTATTCTTATCTACTCAAGCTCTTATCGCTCCTTTTCGAATCTCGTACCGTTACTTCATCTTTAGGAACTTAGTCCATTCTTAAATCCAGAACTACACATGGCCTGATACTCGTAATACCAGAGATATGTAGGCCACTTAAAACCAAAGTCTCGGTCATACCATTTTCCACAATCGCATGTCATTTCAATTGATCCCACTAACATCTTTCTATTGGTCGTACAAAATTTGCTACTTAGTCAACATTTTTTGCCTGACAATTCATCCTTCATTCTCATGCAAACAAGGGGCAGCTGTTGACACCCAATTTTGACCCACCTATAACCCATTTTCGGATTGCTATTTGATTAAATATGTATTTTAAAACTTATTTATTTTTAAGTTTATGTTTAGTTTTACCCAATTAACTATATACTTTAGTATTCATAATTTAAAAAATTATTATTATTTCCTCTTTGTATTTGTTTATTATTATTATTTAATAATTTAATAGTTACCGACTTTTTATATATTTGTAGATTTTTTTAGTTTTAACTCAAATAATCCATATTAAGTACTTTTTTAAAGAAATAATAATTAAATTTTGATCAAATCTTTCCATATCCATAAAATCTTCCCATCAAAATTGAAAATCCTTTCTTTACATATTACTTTTGTTTAAAAATAATTCAACTTGTCATTATTTTTTTTGAAAGAGATACTTCCTTTCCTTTGGAGAAAATATGATCACTCTTGATTTATTCTTCTACCATTTTGATTCCCTGCCCAACGTTTTTTTGCCCCCTTTGATACTTAGAATAAAAAGAAGAAGGAATGACTGGCAGCTTTTCAGAAGAAGGATACGATAACACACAACACACAAATATTGGATTCAAGCATAAGTAAAAGAAAAAAAAGACAGCAACGATCTGCTCTTCTTCCTGACATTGTCCTAACGAGATTCATGATGTTTTTCTCCATCCATGAAAACAAATTTTTAAACCACCCATAACTCCTCATAACATTATTTAAATACCACTATATTTACTGGTCTTTCTCAGGTATGGACTATGGGTGAGGTTTCGTTCGAGTTTCAAGGAAAACGTTGGATGCCTTCTTATTCATATTGAAGAAGCTCTACTTAAGGTTTGAATCTTCAACTCTTATTCATGTTTTCTTTTAACGTCGTGTGCTTATTTATGAATGAGTTCGTCTTTCGTTTATTTTAGAGCTCTGAGATTTAATGATATTGATTTGTTTAAATATGAATTATAACTCTGAAATGGTGATATAAATTAGTGATAATCTTCTTTAAGCTACATGATTATATTTTGTTTGGTATGAAAATTGAATGTCAAAGGGTTCTATGTTCACGGTGAGTATCTAGTTTGTGGCTTTTAGTTTGAATTATTCATTTGTTTGCTCCACGGTTTCTTTTAGTTAAGTAATATTATAAAGGTGAATTTTATTCATTCAACCTTTAATATGATACGTTTTAATAAGTTAAATATGTTGCTAATTCTTTAATTGATTTAAAGTAATAATTCATTTATTTTTCTCTTTTCTAAATCCGTAGCTTGCTATATATTTTTATGTGATCTAATATTTTTCCATTGTAAGTTGGTCTGTTGATTAAGGTCATAGTACTCATAATTAAATTATCATCATCTTTTGAGCTGAGATCTATTTAAAATTTTGATTATTTAATTGTGAAAAGAATAATATGAGATATATATAGATTTATTTTAACTCTCTTGTTAAACTCTTCTCTTTACATTCTTACCTCGACCAAATATCGTTATTACTTTATTATTTTATTTTTATTTCAATTAGTTAATCCCTAAGAACAGATATCCTCTCACCTCTTTAAATATATTATTTTACATGCACATAACAACAATGGAATGACGTCGCTTGGAGCTCCACCAAAACTAGCAGAGGATCAACGCGTGAAGCCGAGCTCAAGTGGAATCGTCGCCTCAAGAGGAGCCAAGTACGTTTTAGAAAATGATGAAAAGGACAAGCTATAGCTGACTTCTTGTATGAAGCAATTTATAGCTTTATAAAAATAAAGCCACTTGTTACTCCCTTATTTTCTAATTTTATATGTCACCTTTTTAAAAGTCTTAAAAACTTTACAACTATTATTATTATGTTAACTTATCAACAAACTTTCATATAATTTTAATATAAAAATATACATATATTTTAGAGTCACATTAATTTATTTTAATATCAAAATATTTTATTTCGTACTCTTGAATATTGTCTTTTAGAATCCTTTTCGTCTTGTCTTAATGAGTTTAAGAAGGTCGATCATAAAATTAGAATAGGGGGAGTAACATTGTATTGGGTCCATTTTCAACCTTGGCAAATCTTGATCCCACATTTTCTTTTACCTTATTTATTTATTTATTTGTTTGTTAACTTACTTATTTATCTTAATTTTTAATATCAGTTTGCCACCAAATTTGAGGTTGAGCATATGTTATTAATAAGTCTCTTCTCATTATTTCTCGTTTATAATTACTTTGTTTGCTCGAATATTGATTTATTGATTCCGTGTTTGTCCTAACACCATAAAAAAGCAAAAGAGATTGTCGAAATTCATAGTTTGAAGAGCATGCTTTCTCTCTCTTTCTCAACACTCATGCCTAACTTCATTTTGTGGCCTCTATTCATGAATTTGTACTAAAGGGTGAATCAATGTATATTTGTTCATTTGACCAGGATAGTTCATATATCCAATACTCTTTTAATTTTCAACCTAGTTTTTCATTTTATTTGTGTTATTCAATTACTTTAAGTATTCTATTGGAAGCAACCATGTCAGTCTCTTCCTTTTTTATTGTCGATATTACAAGTGTTTCATTTTTGTATACTGGCCTAGGAATATGCTTCGTTTAAGTGAATTCATGACTTTATGGCTTTACTAGTTTTGTATGTGTCAATTGTTATAACATCATTTTTCTAACCATATAGAGCTTTAGACTTGTTTTAATTAGTAATCAACTTTACATGTTTAGATTTAACTTATTTGATTAAATAAAAATAAGTTTGCATGTCTAAATGCCTTATCACTTAGATTTTGTATTAATTAGATAATAATCGATCAGTGCTTAGTTTATTTACTTGTCTTAAAATTAGAATAGAGTCTTTATATATTTTATGATAAAGTATATTCTTAGCTTAATAAATTATTGGTTCTCTATTTTATCGCCTAATTCCCTCATAATTCAAAAGATTCGGTCGAGACCCATATTTGTGGACCTTGAAAGGTGCTTAGCACCTACCTTTCAAGATAACTTGAACCCCTATCCGATCTATGATTTTGCAGACCCTTAAATTAAATTCATTTGTTAGTTTACTATAGAATGGTGCCCTAACGTGCCTTTAATTCATTAGGTGGCGACACTTCTTTTTAAAATAAAACCTAAAAGAGTTGTTAGGTCGTTTTACCCAACCCGTTTTGTAAAAAATGGGGCACGACAATGGACATCATGCAGCGTTGAAATGTAGTTGGTGCATTACATAAGCCGAAAAACATCCTCTTGAATGTGAATGGGCCATAGGGACAAGTAAAGGTGATCTTCTCTTGGTCTTCAAGTGCGATAGATATTTGATTATAGCCTGAATATCCATCAAGAAAGCAGTACCAACCCTTTCTAGCAAGCCGATCTAACATCTGGTCCATGAATGGCATTGGGAAGTGGTCCTTCTCTATCCAAGCATTCAATTTGCGGTAGTCCATGCAAACCCTCAAATCTAGTGACAGTCCTCATCGGAACCAGCTCATTTTTTGCATTAGGAACCACAGTGATTCCTCCCTTCTTTGGCACACATTGAACCGAGCACACCCAGTTACTACCAGCAATAGGATACATTACTTCAACATCTAACCACTTGATGATTTCTTTCTTCACAACATCTTGCATTGGTAGATTTAATCTTCTTTGATGCTTAATACTTGGCTTGCTATCGAGCATGAGTTGGATTTTGTGCGAATATATTCCCGGTGGAATACCAATAATGTCAGCAGTAGTCCACCCAATAGCTCTCTTAAAATGCTTGAACACTGATACTACAGCTTCTATTTGCCTGTCATTAAAATCAGCAGCGATGATAACTGGCAAAGTACTATTTTGGCCCAAGAACACATACCTCAAATGAGATGGAAGGGCCTTTAACTCAAGTTTTGGAGGCTCATCAATAGATGGTTTTGCAAGTGGAGTTTGTCGATTCTTCAAATCCAAATCCAGCTTCTTTGGTTGGCGACGCGACAATTCTGCTCTATCAAATGCGGCCTCTAGCTCACCATACTCCTCAATACCATCTCCATCAAAGTTCATGATCACAACAACGAGTGCTTCCACACCTAATCTCTCCTTAATAGGCATTTTTGGTTTCTCCTCATCAGTATGGTTCACCACCGGAACTGACTTAAATTCACTTTGATGCTTCATTGATCTGCAAATAGTTAAATGCCACCTCTTCATTGCTTAAATGAAACTTCATCTGCCCTTTTTCCATATGTACTAATGCACACCCCGTAGCAAGGAATGGTCTTCCTAGGATTATCGACACTTCAAAATCAACCTCGCAGTCTAGTATCACAAAATCTAGCAAAAATATGAATGCCTCAACTTTAACCAGAACATCTTGGAGCACCCCTATTGGTCTCTTCACAGTACGGTCAGCCATAAGTAGCTGCATTGCAGTCGATTTGGGGGCTCCCAAGCCAAATTTCTTGAACACGGACAGCGACAACAGATTTATTCTAGCACCCAAGTCACATAGGGCATTCACGAAATGCATCATGCCTATTGTGCATGGGAAAGTAAATACTCCGGGATCTATCTTCTTCTGGACTAACAATCTAGTAGCAATGGCGCTACAATGCTGAAGTTTATCATCATCTTCAAAATTGACAGATCTCTTTTTGGTCACGAGATCCTTCATGAATTTTGCATAGCCAGGCATTCTCTCAAGTACCTTAATTAAGGGAATATTTATCGATAACTGCTTTAGCATGGATATAAAACTGTGATACTTTCCTTCTTCAAACTTCTTTACCAACCTTTCTGGGAAAGGAGGTGGAGGTCTCGGCATCAGAATAACCTTTTGAGTAACTTCAGCTTCTCTCTCGCTTTGATCTTTGGGTTGCTCCACTTCCTCAACTTCATCCTCTTCCGGCTCTTTCATACTTTCCACAATGATTGGCATAGGGGGGTCAATTAGCTGCTTTCCACCCTAGTAGTGACTGCCATACAATGCCCATCATTCTTTGGATTTTGAATGGTATTGCTGGGAAGTGTTCCTTGTTGGCGCGGATTTGCATTCCATGATAGTTGACTCAGTTGTTGCTCAATCTACCTAATGGAGACTACATGGGAATCTACCTTTTGTCCAATACTTGAAAAATCAATATGTATCTCCTTCACATGCTCATCAGTTGTGTCAAACCTTTTCATCATTTTAGTCATCATAGCTTCAATGCTATTTAAACTTGATCCTCCATCGCAATTTCCTGGTGGGATATATGGACCACTTCTATCGTTTCTGTTGGTATACTCATTTTTGTTGTAGTTGTTATCTCTATTGTATTTCCCTTCACGATTATACTTCCCTTCTCAATTGAAATTATTAAAATTTTGACCTTGATTTCCTTGACCTAGATGCCAATTATCTTGATTAGATCCTTGGGTGTTAGTCCGAAAACCCCCCATCTGGTCATTCGCCAAATTCACATCCTCATCATATGTGTACCATTCAATTGGTGGAGCACTATTTTGATAGTGTACTGCATTTACCTTTTCTACATTCCCACTGACATGTTTGAGTACCAAGCCTACCTCTATCCTCAACTGTGCCATTTCTTCATGAATATCATCATTGGACTGATTTGGTGTAGCTTGTATTGAAAAGGTGCTTTTTTTAGTAACTGATGTTCTAGTGGTCCATGCTTTATTATTCTTGGAGATCTTCTCAAGTTTTTTAGCAATCTCCTAAAATGTGTTTGCCCCATAAGATCCTCCAACAATAATATCTAGCACAACTTTGCCATTATCATCCAACCCTCTATAGAAATATTCCTTGAGTGATTCATCATCAATGTGGTAGTTCGGCACAGCCCTCATGAAACCTGTAAATCTGTCCCAATAATCACTGACTTACTCCCCATGTAACGCCATGAAATTGTTAATTTTATCTTTGAGCTTCAACTTCTTTGACACGGGAAAGTATTTTTCGAGGAACACTCGATGCAGCTCCGTCCATATGGAAATGGAGTTATATAGGAGCTCAGACAACCATACGGTAGCATCACCTATCAAGGATAGTGGGAACACACGCAAACCAATTACATCTATGCCTAAGTTCAACCTCCTCACACTGCTCTTACACATGCTGATAACTTTACTCAAATGAGCATATGGATCCTCCGGTGGTAACCCAACAAACAATCCTCGAGATGTCAGCATCTACATAAGGCTGCTAGTAACCATAAACATGTGTCCGGCTGGTAGTGGAGGAACAAATATGGCACCAGTTGATCCTACAACGTTGTGATCAACCATATAGTTAAGGCGAACATTGGGTGCTGGTTGATTTTGCACTCCAACCGCACTATCAAAAAGAGGATTATCCCGAAGGTTTCTTGGCACTTCCACCACTCTTGGAGGTTGAGCTCCCGGTACCTCTTCATGATCCTATCGGTTAGGATCATCTTCCAGACCCAAATGTTGACCTCTTCCGGCCATTCTATGCAGTGTTCTTCTTAATTTCGGGTCGTAAGGAGTCAGGGGATTACCTTGACTTCATATATTTGGCATACACTAAAACTAAAATATGTGGAAAACGAAAACAAAATGAAACATAAATTGAGAAATAATTGACTAAAGTGCATTAAAAAATTAGTCTAATCTAAAAAGCCTTATTCCCCAGCAACGGCACAAAAATTTGATACGCCCAAATTATACCTCCCTAAAAAAGTATAAGCGATCGTTGTCAAATAAAGAACCTAACAAAGGTTAGGGTTGATCCCATGAGGAACAAGGTCTAGACTTAGGCTAATTAACGTTAGTTGTACTTTTTGTCAACTTATATCTATAAAAAATGGGGAATTTGTAAAATAAAATAATGATTAATTGATGTATAGTAACAAGTAAGCAAGTAATAGGATTTGCATTTTATACTATTAATATGAGAATGAAACTAGAGCATATGTGTTTCCCACAAGTTCTTAACTAAGTAATCTTTATTAATAGTAACTATTTCCTAGTGTTTAACATGCATACTCGGTAAGTTAGATATCTCCTAAGTGATTGGTCCTCCAAATAGGGAATTTCACCACGCAACTTGTTTCGTTTATGGGTGTATGCTTTATTAACCGTTACCCTTGACCACAGATTAGCCCGCACGTATTTGGTTTAGTCCATTTGATAGTGGATTATCACGCTAAATCTCCGTTGTTTAACCTCTTTCTCATGCATTAATTCATTGGTCTAGCAAGTAGGAATGCGGCAAGTTCTAACATTGCACACCGTTAAAAAGCATTCAAAATGAAGAGATTAATAATACATGCATAAACACTATTCAAGAATTACTTAGTTATTAGTCTTACATTGTTAAACTCATGGTTCCCACAACCCTAGTTGTGGATTTAGTTATTCATGCTTGAGTGTTCACAATTCATATTAGGGTTCAAATAATAAATCATGAACTTACAATTCGAATAGATGAAATTCAGAATCTTGAATTAAAGAACAAAAGAAAATTTCAAAAACTAAACTTCAAGAATTAAATGCAAAAAATGTTAGCAAATTACAACTTATATTTATAGAAAACAACTCCTAAAAATGAAAATTACAACTTATATTTATAGAAAACAACTCCTAAATAAAGTAGGAAAAGGAAATCTAAGGAAATTCGACTTCGGCAGTGTCCTCTATGGTTGGTGACCTATGGCTCGTAGTAAGACCTACGGCTCATAGGTACCTCCCGTCATTCAGCAGTTAGTCAATATCCTGAGGGTCTCTTTCTACGGGCATGATCTACGGTTCGTAGATCTTAGTACGACCCGTCCTGCTCTTCTGTCAATCAAGTACTGAAGCTTACCCTCTCTGAACTTTTCTACGACTTTTGATGTACGACTCATAGCAGGAAGTATGGCTCGTCATTCTTCAGTCATCATTTCTCACTTAGTTCAAATTTGAGCTCTTCCACCTACGGCTCGTAGGTGATTTTACGGCTCGTAGGTCACCTCGTACATTAATAAAAACTCTACTGCTGCAACATTTTAACACCAACTACTCCAAAAACCTATTTTCTTTAAAATTTTGAACAAAATACCATCACATCCAATAACAAATGCTTAAGACACATGCTAAATTCTAATTTTAATGCATCAAAAGTACCGTAAATTCATGGTACATCACCATCATTACCTAAATTTTGGGGTCGTGACAGATACATCGGATCTACTACTACTGAATCCCCAACAAGAGTAGAAACATGTGCATGCAAATCAAGAGACTCACATAATATATAAAAAACATGAAACAAAATATGTGGACGCATAAGAATAAGTAGCGCCTTGATCAAATAATGCAGTAGTTGATTGATGACAAACTGGAATAATACATGTGATGACAACATCTGAAGCCTTTGCCTCTGGTCTACCCAAAAAAGCATAGCACTTGGCACGACTGACTTTTGACTGTGAACCTCCAAGACCACCACCTCGACTAGAATATGAACCACTCTACCTTAATGAGAACTACCTCTGCCACTATGTACACCTCCCTTAGTCGGAGATTGTGCAGCCCTAAAAGTCGAAGCCTAAGAACCCTGATGCAAACCACCATGTCTAATCCTAGGGGATTCCCTCACAAAATGTCCCAAATCACTACACTCAAAACAACCCCTACGAGACGTAGGCTGATGAGAGGAACCTGAATGATAAGAATGCCCTCCATGGCCTACAGGTCTAGATGATGAGGCCTGTGAAGTATGTATCGAACTAGAAGAACTATGCCCAACATAATCAGCCTCAAACGCTAGTGTAGTGGCATGAATGGGTCTACAAGATTGAGAGTGATAACCTCTCCCTGAGTAACCTAGACTCTTAGGTGGAACCCTACTAAACTCACCTAAATGACGGGCCCTCTTTCCCTCACGCTGCTCAAATCATCTCTAACTCTTTGGCACCATCTACCACTTTTTGAAATGGAACTCTAGAAGTGGCAACCTGAGAAACTCCTATACAAATTAGAATAATCAGCCCCTTAACAAACCTTCTCACTCTCTAAGCCTCGGTAGGAAGTATCATCGAAGCACGCCTGGACAAGGCATGGAATTTAATCTCATTCTCTATTAACGACATACCATCTTGCTGCAAACCCTTGAACTCGGGCCTCTTGCGCTCCCTCTCACTGCGTGGAACAAACTTATCTAGAAACACCTAAGTAAACTGAGTCCATGAAAGTGGAGGTGATCCAGCTAGCCTACTACTAATATAATCTCTCCACCACTGCTTGGCAGGGTATTCATCTGAAACGTTGTGTAGTCAACTCCATGATACTCCACTAATCCAAGGTCATGCAGCCTCTCCTGATAGCTAACTATATATTCATATGTATCCACATTCAAGTCACTATTATAAGTCAAAAGATTCATCATTTTGAACCTTCCAAACATCTTTTGCTCATCAATGGTCATGGACGGCCTATTAGCCAAATGAGATGCAACACCTCGCAATACCGTACTATCTAAACTAGGAGTTACAGCAGCAGCTAGCTGAGTCCCTAGTGTCTGAGTGTATTTACCTGGTTGGCCATTTTTGGTATTTTTATGAAATTACCATTTTGCCCCTCTAAACTTTTGAACCCGAGTTATTCTTGATTAAGTTTTGAAAATTGGTTTCAAACCTTGAGTAAAAAGTTGAGATTTTGGCAGGTTTTGAGTTTGAAAGGCTAAGTTGCTTAAAAGTTGTTTCTGGTGTCATTTTGGGGTTCAGATGCTTGGATAAAAATTCTGAGGGTTCCATTGGAGTCGATAGATGATTTTAAGCCTAGGTGAGGTCTTGGTTGATTTTTGAGAGGTCTCGAGCTTATTTTTTCATTTTCAGGCGTTATGTTAGTTTCTTTTGGTTTTCATGGATGTTGGGTCGAGGAGACCTCGGATTCAATTTTTAATGGTTCCATTGAGTTTGAAGCATCGAGTATAGTTGATTTGCATATTTGGTTTGTGTGTATAGGGTTCCGAATGAATCACAATCATGAAGTGGTGTGTCGCGATCGCGACCTTCACTTAAGTGAAGGTATGTTCAGGATCGCGAAGGCCAAATTTTTTCTGGGGTTCGCTTTTGTGAACCCATGGCCACTTTTGCGACGTCAAAGAGGGGTTTTGACCTTCCATTTTCAGGGTTTAATCCCCATTTAAAAATTTTAAGATTGGGAAACCCTTGGAGGCAATTTTCGAAGAGACTTCTTGTGCTAAATCTTTTGGGTAGCTCTTGTGACCCTAAAACTTTATTTTTCTTTGATTATTCATGGATTTTAACGTCACAATTTGGAATTTTGATTGGAAAATGACAAAGTTATGCAAGAACTTGAGTTTTAATCTAAAATGGTGATTTTGAAGTGATTTTAAATTCTTTTTCGAAATGGCTTTCACCAATGTGTTTCTAAAGCCTTAAATATCATTTTTCAAGTATTGATTTTTGAATTCAAACCTCCTTTTCAAAATCGGATGTTGAGTTTATTCACTCATTTTTCAAAGTAATTAATGTGGGTATCGTTATTTCTGAAAATTTATTGTGAATACTAAGTTGATATAGATTATGTGGCTTTGAAAGTGATTCGAAAAGGGAAAACTCAAGCTTCGAGTTCACTAATTGATTGCTTTAAGGAAAGTGATCTCTTAAACTTTGTTATTTAGTATAATGATCTACTTCTTTTCATTGTATGTGTATTGGAAAGTAATTGGGATTGAGGTGAAGGGTTATTTACTCCACTTGATTAATGTTAACCAACAAAAAGGGGAAAAATGAAAAGGCTTCTTGATGATAATAATAAATTATGAATTGCCTTGTTAGGGCCTCTATTTGATTGATTGGTGAATTGCTTAAATGCATAAAAGTGGACTTGAATTGTATGAATTGTTGCCTCTCCATGTGGTGTGATATTGTTTGTATGCATTGATTGTTGAACACCGTGATGAGACATTTTCTATTAAGTCAAACGGAAATGGTTCCGGCTAGTGAATTGATATAAAGTCGAAGGGAAATGGTTTCAGCTAGTGATTTTATATAAAGCGGATAGGAAATGGTTCCGGCTAGTGATTTGATATAAAGCCAAAGGGAAATGGTTCCTGCTAGTGACTTGATATAAAGCCGATAGAAAATGGTTCTGGCTAGCAATTTGATATAAGGCCGAAGGGAAATAATTTTGGCAAGTGATGTGATATAAAGCTAATGGGAAATGTTTCCGGCTAGTGATATTGTGCCAAAGGAAAATGGTTCCGACATGAGTACTTTTATGTGATTTAATGCCATTGATACTTGTGATTGGTCTACGTGTTACTTGTGATCGATCTACTTGTTAATTGTGATTGATGTACTTGATACTTGCGATTGAGCTATTTGATTTGTGTTGATTGTTGACCTGTGACTATTGGACTGGGAATATTAAACCTTATGAATTGTGCATTGTAGAACTGTTAGGTTGGGCTGATTTCTATGCAGGTTGCATTTTGTGGAGGCTTGGTTGGGATGAAAGAAGTATTTGATTATAGCTAGGTTGCCTTGTTTATTAGGTTGTTTGTTGGATACCATATTGTTGGTACTCACTCCTTGCTTCTACACTTGAGTAGGTTCCGAGCCCGGGCCTGACTGATCTTCTTCTTCTGATTTTAAGGCTTGTCAAGGATTCTGAGAGGTAGCTACTTGTCATCCCGGTTGGGCCCTCTTATTATTCCTTTACGTTATGGTTTGTTCTACTTGAGAAACAAAGACATTGAGACTTGTATTTATCTTTCAAATTTTGTATTTACATTAGTGACTTGTATACGTGACAACAAGTTTTGGAGTGTTTAAAGAATGAATAAGTTTTTTGCTTTCATATTGTTCTTGATTTATCTTTCTGCATTTCTTACGTCTCATTGGGTTGAGGTTGACTTGTCTTTGTGGGAATGTACAAGTGCCATCACACCCATTTTTATGTTGTGACAAATGGTACAGAGCCCAGGTTCATAGGTCTCACGTGTGCAAGATAAATCTAAGTAGAGTCTCGAGGATCGATACAGAGACATCTGTACTTATCTTCGAGAGGCTATGAAGACTATTAGAAAACTTCCTTTTGTTTATTCCTTCTTATAGTGTGTGGTTCTTCACTAGTGCTGAGTTGCCGCATGTTTTTTTTGCAGATACCAAGGACCAGGGCTTTATTTTCCAGTGGTAGAGGGGAGGATATCCCCGATGCAATTGTTGAGACCCTAGCTAGGGGTAGAGGTAGGGCCAGAGCTAGAGATTGTGCTCGTGGAGTAGCACCGGCTAGATGTCGTGCCCATGGAGTGGCACCAGCTAGAGGCAAAGCTAGAGAGACTTCACCTGAGCCACAGGTTGAGGTTACTGAGGACAAGGTTCCTTCCGGGTTAGAGCTCCCTTGTTTCAGGAGACTTTATTAAGGATGATGGGCGTGTTGGAGAACTTCTCTCAGGGTGGTGCAATAGGTACACCACATGGTTCTCAGACTTGATTAGGGGCACACACTCCAGTTCAACAGCAGGCTCTGGGTATGCAGGATCAGGTGGGTTAGCCACCAGTGATTTCGACACCGGTTGTAGGTGTTCAAATTTCTCCTGAGGTTAATTTGACGATAGCTGAGCAACAGTGTTATGAGAGGTTTTAGAAGGAGAAACCACCCCAGTTTTAGGGTGGTAAGAGTGAGGATGCTCATGAGTTCTTGATCTTGTGCCATGAGATGCTTGATGCAGTCGGTATGGTAGACGCTCTTGGGGTTCATTGTTGTACTTCAGCTGCGTGGACGCGCCAAAGAGTAGAGGAGGAATTTTATGAGGTCTAGACTAATTGGATCTCCCCCAGCTGAGTGAGATGCGTTCTCTAGTGCGTTCCAGGACCACTTCATTCCTTGGAGCATGAGGGAGGAGAGTCAACTGAGGTTTGAGGACTTGAGACTGGGCAATTTTTCTGTGACTGAGTATGAGGCCCGTTTCTGTGAGCTTTCTAGGCATGCCATGACTATTGTTCCCAATAAGGTAGAGTCTCGTAGGTTTGTGAGCGGGTTGACTTCCTTTACCAGTTCATATGTGTTCCAACCAGCTAGAGAGGGAGATTTCTTCCATTCCATTATGAGCACCGCCAAAGAGATGGAGTTGATTATTTTAGAGAAGTTTGGAGAGCCCAAGAGGGCCTCTTCTTCTGGTCAGTTTTCTGGTGCCTCATCTGGAGGCAAGGGTTCACACCAAGGTGGTGGCTCCTTTTAGTGTCGTGGGAAGGTTCATGCATCTATGCCAGTAGCGGAGAGCACACAGTCATACCGAGGGTCTTATGGTTCTTACCGATGTGGCCATGGTAGCTCATCTGGTTCACATCAGTAGTTATCCGCGCTGAGGTCGTGTTATGGTTGTGGGGACCTAGGGCATATGATTTGGTAGTGTCCTCTACAGACTCACTCAGGGCCCTAGTATACTTATTCAGCTGCTCCAGCTAGAGATTCAGCGCCTCCGACCAAGGGTCGATGCAGAGGTCAGTCTAGTAGAGGCGGCTGGACTTCTGGTAGAGGTGTTTTAGCTCCACAGAGTGGAGGTTGGGTTCTACTCGGACTGCAAATGGTCGAGAGGGTTAGTGTTATGCTTTTCCAGAAAGTCCTGAGGCTGAGACTTCTAATGATGTGCTTACAAGTATCGTCCCAGTTTGCCATCGCCATGCGTCTGTATTGTTTGATCCGGGGTCCACTTTCTCATATGTGTCTACCTATTTTGCTGCTGGGTTTGACATGATATCTGTTAGTATGCATGTGCCTATCATATTTCTACACTAGTGGGTGAGTCCTTAGTGGTGGATCGAGTGTATCGATCCTGTGTTGTTTCTTTGGTCGGGTATTATACATGGGTAGACTTGATCATTCTGGGAATGGTAGATTTTGATATTATTTTGGGTATGGATTGGATCTCTCCGCATCATGTAATTCTTGATTGTTATGCTAAGATTGTAATCTTAGCGATGCCAGGTGTCCCGAGGGTTGAGTAGACAGGTGCTAGTGGTTCTTATCCTAGCAAAGTTATCTCTATCATTCGAGCTCAGAGATTGGTTGATAGAGGGTGTTTGTCCTATTTGGCTTTCATTCGGGACTCTAGTGTTGAGCCACCTCCCATGGATTCTGTGCCCGTGGTTCGAGAGTTTTCATATGTGATTCCTACTGACCTTCCAAGTGTTCCTCCGGATAGGGATATTGATTTTGCTATTTACTTGGAGCCAAGCACCAAGCTCATCTCTATTTCTCCTTATCGCATGGCTCCAACAGAGTTGAAGGAATTGAAGGATTAGTTACATGATTTGTTGAGTAAGGGGTTCATTCGTCCTAGTGTTTCTCCATGGGGTGCTCATGTTCTGTTTGTGAGGAAGAAGGATGTCACCATGAGAATGTGTATTGACTATCGACAGTTGAACAAGGTGACAGTTAAGAACAAGTGTCCTCTTCCTCATATTGATGACCTATTTGATCAGCTTCAGGGCATCTTTGTTTTCTAAGATTGATTCCGAAAGCGAAAACTCAAGCTTCGAGTTGACTAATTGATTGCTTTAAGGCAAGTGATCTCTTAAACTTTGTAATTTAGTAGAATGGTCTACTTCTCTTCATTGTATGTGTGTTGGGGAGTAATTGGGATTGAACTGAAGGGTTATTTGCTTCACCTGATTAATGTTAACTAACAAAAAGTGGGGGAAATGAAAAGGCTTCTTGATGATAATGATAAAAGGTGAATTGCCTTGTTGTGACCCCTATTTGATTAATTGTTGAATTGCTTAAGTGCATGAAAGTTGACTTGAATTGTATAAATTGTTGTCTCTCTGTGTGGTGTGATATTGTTTTTGTGCATTGATTGTTGAACATCGTGATGAGACATTTGATATAAAGCCGAGGGGAAATGGTTTCAACTAGTGAACTGATATAAAGCTGAAGGAAAATGGTTCTTGCTAGTGATTTGATATAAAGCCGACCAAAAATGATTCCGGCTAGTGATTTGATATAAAACCAAAAGGAAATGGTTTCGGCTAATAACTTGATATAAAGCCAATGGGAAATGGTTTTGGCTACTAATTTAATATAAGGCCGAAGGGAAATGTTCCGACTAGTGATGTTATATAAAGCCGATGGGAAATGATTCCGGCTAGTGATATTGTGCCGAAGGGAAATGGTTCCGGCAAGAGTGCTTTTATGTGATTTAATGCCTTTGATACATGTGATTGGTCTACTTGTTACTTGTGATCGATCTACTTGTTAATTGTGATTGATGTAGTTGACACTTGTGATTGAGCTATTTAATTCTTGTTGATTGTTGACTTGTGACTATTGGACTGCGAATATTGAACCTTTTAAATTGTGCATTGTAGAACTGTTAGGTTGGACTGATTTCTATGCAAGTTGTAGTTTGTGGAGGTTCGATTGGGATGAAAGGAGTATTCGATTCTAGCTAGGTTGCCTGTTCATTAGGTTGCTTGTAGGGTACCGTGTTGTTGGTACTCACTCCTTGCTTCTACACTTGTGTAGGTTTCGAGCCCAGACCCGTGTGATCTTCTTCTTCTTCTGATTTCGAGGCTTGTCAAGGATTCTGAGAGGTAGTTGCTTGCATCCCCGATGGGCCCTCTTGTTCTTGTACACGTAACAACCAGGTTTTTGGGTGTTAATAGAATGAATAAGTTTTTCTCTTTTATCTTGTTCTTGCTTTATCTTTTTGCATTTCTTTCGTTTCGTCGGATTGAGTCTGACTTATCTTGGTGAAAATGGACAAGTGCCAGTAAGCCCATTTTGGGTCGTGACACTGAAGTTTGATCTCCAATACGAGTATGTGCGCCATCATAGGGGAGAAGTAATGTTCCCGCCTGAGCCATCACCTCTAGGAGTCCTAGCATACAAACCAAAGTATCTTGAAGCACCGGAGTGGCAATAAAACCAGCTAGAGCCTGAGCTGGTCCATACTCCTCAACATGATCCTACGAATCCTCGTGAATCACATCTATATTTTGAGATACTTCCCTAGAATGGCCCTGGGTAGCTGTCGGTACTTGGCCTCCCAAAGGTGTTGCAACACAACTTCTAACCTTACCTCGGCTTCGACCTTGCCCCCTGCCTCTACCTCGGGTAGTGATCCCAGAAGCAGGCGCAGGAATTAGACTCTTGATCACCACTCGCATATGTAGGAGTCCTCACCATCTGTGAGAGAATGAGATAACAAGATTAGAATTTCAACAGATTCAAGTGTGCACGATAAGGAATGAAAAATAGAAGTTTCTTAAATGTTCTATAGCCTCTCAAAGATAAGTATGGACTTCATCAGATTGATGTAAGAGACTCTACTAGATATTGCTCTTGTACTCATAAGACCAATAAATCTAGGGCTCTGATACCAACTTGTCATGATTCAAAATCACAAGTCATGATAGAACCTATGTTCCCAACTGATAGATAAGTCAATCCACTAGTTTTATCAATTTAACTAAATAAATAAAGTAGAAAGATAAGTGACAAGCAGAATTTCCCAAACACTAAGTATTTCATAAGTATGAAATGCGGAAAGCTAAATTACCACTCAAGTTTTGATGTCATAAGTACAAGGGCTTCTAAAATATGGTGCAACTCTGAAACTAAAATGACAAGGTCTAGACGTAAGAAATATCTTGTCTGAATACTACAATAACACAATAAATAATGTGATAGAGGAAGGTATGGGCTGCGGAATAGCCAAACAACTCACCACAACACCAAGATAATTCAAGCTCGGACTCAGAAAGCTCCCCGAGATGTGCTCGTATTCAAAATTGAATATGCACCACAAAATAGTGCAACAAGTGTAGTATAAGTACGAAACTATGTGTACTGAGTATATCTAATAGACCGACAATAAAGAAGTAATGATATGAGTATGTAAGAAATCATTTTCTAATTTTACAAGTCTACATTATATTTATCAATCAAGTTTTAAAAAATAGGAATAATCAAATGTCACGTGATGTCCAAACATCAATGAAGCACACAATCGAACATGAATGAAGGATATGATGAGATACAATGCAAAACCATGAGATGATATGTTGCGAAATGCAAATAACCACTCAACCGTCTATACACAATACTTCTTGAGAAATCATCGAGAGTTCGTAACCCATGAGAGACTTGGAAGGTCCATATACCGACACGAATGACCCCTATGTATCTGTGCGGACAATCTCAACGCACTATCATAAAATCAAACCATCTCTAGCACGGATGATTTCCACAAGCCCAACTCATAATCATAAAATGCTCTCAACACAGACGATCTCCACGTGATGGATCCTTACTCATACTCAATCTCATATCAGTACATGTGCACAATGCAATATCAACAAATAGGGGATGATGATGCATCTCAATCAATAAAATATTGGTATGACATATAATAACCACAATTATCACAAGTATACGAGTCAATAAAGAAACACAATCACACAAAAGAAACTAATTCAATAATACATTAGCTTATGCCCACATTTTTTGGCGTTCTAGGATTACAATCCGTCATTTCATAATAATAAACATTCCCTTGATAACACTGGTATTCATACCAATGCCCGTCACACTATTGGTACAACTCTCCCATCTTTTTCCCTTACCCATTGACTATTCCATCATTAATCTTTAATTAGAAAAAAGTCCATCAACAAAGTCTAGAATTCTTAACATACCTTGTATGCCGAACATGTGTAATGAATAATCAAGATTTCACCTTGTCCTTCCGTAAAGTTTCAGAACGTTCTCAATCTATCAAATAAGCATTATTTGTAAGTAAACGAGTTTGTATACACCCATATTACTATATGCCTAGCCTAGACCGAAAAAAGTCACCCATATCTATAGTCAAGTTCCTAATCTTGATGTCAATTAATATGTCAAGTCTCATATTTTCCTTAAATTTGAAGCATAGAGTTAAGTCTCAATTCCTCCTAGTATCACAAATCTAATGGTATTCAAATAATACAATACACCTAATATTTAATTTCCTATACCAATATATCAAAACTTGAATCATAATATGATAAACAAGAAAATAATTTCAAAATAGAAAATCAATACACAATCAGCAACCTCTAACTACGAAATCAAAACCTTAATCCATTTATCTACCATTTGTAATGATGTCCTCATTATTGCCAATTATTAGTCCACAATCATGATCCCCAATTTCCAATCAAAGGTTCAATATGACGCCACCTTCTTTGCACACTTAAAAGCTCAATTAGCAATTAGATGTAGATAAAAAAAAAATTATAATCTTCCACCCAATAATATTATATACATATATTCAATGTATAAATACTCAACCATTGAGTTTTTTTTACATCTACCCAAAATTTGAGATTACCTGCGCTCTTGTTGTTCGTCCGCGCAGGTGCTTCTCGTTGTTCTCTTCTTTGTTTTTATTTTCTTCTTTCTTATTATGATCTTAAAAAAAAAGGTTAAATCCAACTAATTTATTCCAACACATGGGCCTAATGACACAAAATATTAAATAAATTATGAACTTTACCTATTAACCACTAATTAAATTAATTATTTAATAACTAATCGTCAACTAAATAACATGTTAGGATTTTGTCTTGATTTTCTTACTATATTTTAAGTTTTATTTTTTTTCTAAAAGAAAAGTGAAAGTATTACCATAAGTGGTTTAACTTTTTCTAAAAGGAAAATATAATTCTTTTCCATATTTGATTTAGAAAAGTTTGGAAATCTATAAATTAAAGATCCATCTTTTACAATTTAGAAGTGGTAGATATGAAGATTTCTTACCTACATCAAACAAGGAGTTTAATTAATTTCAAACATCATAATAGTTAAATGATAATTATTTGAGAAAAAAAATGATGATATTGGAATTGAGAACGTACATACAATTTTGATTTACTTTTTGGTCGGTAAAGACTTGTAGCAATTTGATTCCATCGAGAAAAGAGTATCACACAAGGTAAATAACTAATTTTAAAGCCTTAATAAGTTAATTTTAATTCATTTTAAATTATTAAATACACGAAAAATAGTGAATTGACAATTCTAATTGAATTGGTCGTTTTTTGACAATTTCTTTGGGTCATTTTTGCTGATTTTTTGGACGTTTTTTTAAAAAACCTTTGCCTATTATTTTGGAAGTTTTTTGACTATTTTTTAATCAAGTCTGTTTTAGTTGAAAAAAGATTTCTCTTACAGGAATTTAACCATAATAAGAAGATCTTCTCCATTTAATTTTTATTATAGTAAATATTTAATATCATTAAAACAATGGTATACTAATTAAAGGAAAATGAAGAAAACACACTTTTGTCTAAAGTGAAGTCTTTTAACGAAAGACAAAAAGTTCAAACAATATTTTTTAGGATATTCATGCTTTTAATATATTAGTACAGATATAGGTAGATACTATATAGTAAAGTATAGATAGATAAGTGCATTATATGTTGGATGTAATTGTAATTATAATCACTATTATTTTCTTTTTTTTGGTTGAAAATGAAAAACAGCTTGCTTTTAGATTTCAAATTTTTTCGATATTTCTTTATTTGAGATACTTGCTACCGATTATAATTCATTATATGTTTAGAATTTTGTTGACAATTAAGTTTTATTACCGTGTATGCTCTCTAATTAGGTTTAGGTTTAATATCCTTTAGGTATTATCCTTTAATTAACAACTAATGTTTACGTTGTCGTCATGCCTAATTACTCTTACCTACGTTAGAGTTCAAATTTTGGGACATATGTGACACATGAAAATAGGTACGAAATTGCTTTCTAACCATACACCTCTATGTGTAAGAGTAAATATCAGGTTCCACGGGACTCAGCATCTTATATTTTCTTTTGTGCTAACACTCGATCAACAAAGTTATTTTCATAAAAAAGTAATATAAATATGTGTTGTTTAATTAATGACGGGGATTAAAAGATTTGATATTTTATTGGTGGGTATATTGATCGAAAAAATTAAGGAATTTGGAGAGTATGTCACCTAGCTCTCAATATTTCCTTTAATGAAATTTATTCTATATAAAAAAAATTGAGTGTTTAATTATAGTTTAAGCCCATGATCGAATTGTTGATGAAATTCTTTTAAAAAAAATTATATACTCAAACATAGATATAATATAAAGTAGTATCACATAAATTGTAGGAGTAGTATTTTTCTTTTACTCCAATAAATGTTGATATAATGATATTCCAATAATTTTGTCCAACTACTCCCTCTGTTTCATTTGTTTTCCTATTTTAACATGGTATGAAGGTTAATAAAGAAGATTTTTGGATCTTGTTATTTTAAATTGAAATATATATGAAATGTATCAAAATATCTTTTAAAGTTGTTATATTAAATATGTCATGTGGAAAATTGGAATTAAAGATATGCTAAAAAAGAACTTTTATTTTTAAACAAACAATTAAAAAAATAAGTAAAATAAATTGAAACACCAATAAAATAGCAGTAAACGTTTAATAGTTTTTTTGTTCCTATGGATGTGGGAAAACAAGTAAAAACAAGGATGTAATATTGGTGGAACGTTTGGTGAGAGGATAAGTAGGGAGTTTGTTATGAACGAATCAAGATCTGTATTCAAAGTAAGAGATGCGATCATTCTATTTAAACAGTTAGAAATTTGTTATGTGATCCCCACTACTATTTTCTTTAATATTGCATTCTGTAAAACAGGTATAGTGAGTTGAAAGCTAAGGTTGAGTGATGGGTAAGCCAGCAGAGATAGTGTGTTTCGGAGAGATGTTGATCGATTTCGTTCCTGATTCTGCCGGAGTCTCCTTAGCAGAGTCTACAGGCTTTCTTAAAGCCCCCGGAGGTGCGCCCGCCAATGTTGCTTGCGCCATTACCAAACTTGACGGCACCTCGGCCTTCATTGGCAAGGTAAGAGACTTTATCCGAGTTTAATCTTATGCATCGGGAGACTACTATTTTCTTTTTTCTAAATTTATTTAAGTGTCTTAATTTGCTTTTAATTAATGGTCAAAAACACAATTGAAGTATGATCACTTATTTGCCAGTTTGCTATCAAAACTATCTATCATCAACATTTTATCGAAACACACCTCAACTATCAATTGTTTGCTTTGTCTACCTGAAATACCACCATAGCCCGGGTAGGAAAAGAGACAACGGATCGTAAAGGTGTTTTTTGATAAATATTTAGTGATAGTTTAGATAGATAATTCGGAAAAGGGTCAAATATACACCTGCACTATTCGAAATAGTTTAAATATACCCTTCGTTATACTTTCGGTTCAAATATACCCCTCCGTTATACTTTCGAGACAAATATACCCCTCTCATTGTATTTTTGCTCAAATATACCCTTAATTTTAACAGATGGTTAAATAAATCATATATAAAGATAAAAATTGTAAATTACAATTGTATAAGTATAATCAACATATAATATTATAGTCATGAAATTTAAAAAATTATGGAATGTAAGTTTTTATTAATAATAGTATAGTCATGAAATTTTAAAAATAACTTATAGTATTTATTTTTTTTAACCAAATTCATCAATACCTAAGTGTTTACTAATCCATTTTCCTCCTATGAAATACTCTAATCCATATATCACAATCTAAAATTTTAACCCAGCAATATTTAAGTTAAACAACGAGAGAGACGACCACATAATGTAAATTGATACATAATAGATATCACTTTATTTAGTTTAATGTCAAGGAATAATTATGTCATGAAAGAGAAAACACAACATATTCAAAAGAATATAATGAAGAAAAGGGCCTATCATTTGATCCAGAGTTAAAATTAAGGGTAAATTTATACCAAAGTATAATATGAGGGGTATATTTGGTCCTAAAGTATAACGAAAGGGGTATGTTTAGACCAAAAAGATAACGAAGGGTATATTTAAATTATTTCTAATAGTAGAGGAGCATATTTGGCCCTTCGCCCTAGATAATTCACACATCTGATAGTTCAAATATAAAACTCAAACATGCCAGTGGTGAGTAAATAAAGTATTTTGGACGTTGCACCCAGAAATTTTGAACATTATTTGTTTTGGAGTCCTAAATATATAAGAGTTAGGAGTGTTTTAATTTGTTCAGGTGGGAGACGATGAGTTTGGGCGCATGTTGGTAGATATATTGAAGAGTAACGGAGTGAACAGCGAAGGAGTGTGCTTTGACACACATGCAAGGACAGCTCTAGCGTTTGTGACATTGAAGAGAAATGGAGAGAGGGAGTTCATGTTCTACAGGAACCCTAGCGCAGACATGCTACTGAAGGAGTCTGAGCTCAACTTGGGTCTCATCAAGCAGGCTAAGATCTTTCACTATGGTTCCATTAGCTTAATCTCCGAGCCTTGCAGGTCCGCTCACATGGTTGCCATGAAAGCTGCTAAAGATGCAGGTGTCCTACTTTCATACGACCCCAATGTTCGCCTTCCTCTCTGGCCTTCCCCTGAAGCTGCCAGAGAAGGTATCCGAAGCATCTGGAATGAAGCTGATTTCATCAAGGTTTCTACCTACTCTTCTCAATCATTATACTATATTATATATGGTTAATGTCAACAAATGATGTATAAATGTGAATTTTATGATAAAAGGTTAGTGATGATGAGGTAAATTTCCTCACACAAAAAGATGCAGAAAAGGAAGAGACTGTAATGTCCTTATGGCATGACCGTTTGAAGCTTCTTATTGTTACTGATGGAGAGAAGGGATGCAGATACTTCACCAAGGTAACTAACTTGTTAACATTTTCCTTTTTCATTTTGAATCAAAGTCTGATGAGATGTTCTTTTACTATATATAATGCACAGAGTTACAAAGGAAAAGTGAGTGGGTTCCCTGTTAAGACTGTAGACACCACAGGTGCCGGAGATGCTTTTGTAGGTTCCCTTTTGGTTTTCATTGCCAAAGATCCATCAATTTTCCAGGTATAAATCTCCCTTTCATTTGCTTCCTTATTCAACACTAACAATTAGATGCGGAGCTAGGTGGACGAACCCAGTAGTTTTTCTGTATATTCTGTATTTGTACTAAAAAATTAAATAATTATATATTTTTATTAACTTGTAAACGTCTAACAAAATTGATTACGGTCAGTGGTAAGGAAGAGACCGTAGAAATGTTTTTCACGCTAGAGTTGTGGGTTTAAACACCCCTCTCTTTTCTTTTAAAAGGAAATTTAGAATTCCCAAACTCTTAATTATGACTCCGCCTCTACCAACAACAATAGTGTGAGGATATAAACGTTATTCAAATTTCACATTTTTATATGGACTAACATATTGCTTGCAGAATACTATTTTCTACATTGCTTTAAAATGTTCAGCTTTTTTCAAATGTCTCTGCTTGTGTAGGATGAAGAGAAATTGAAGAAAGCCTTGAAATTTGCAAATGCGTGTGGTGCAATCAGTACAACTCAAAAGGGAGCCATTCCAGCATTGCCATCTACATCTGATGCTCAAGGACTCGTGGCTGGCTCCAAGGCTTACTAAACATTCTTACCTAGTTATCATTTTATTTCTAATGTCTTTCCTTATTTTCAATTGACACCATTTCTCTAAATTAATAATAATAAGTTTTGCAGACAATATATTTAAGCCTAAACCGGTCATTCCTATTCTAATTGCCCGTGCATTTCTAGTGTGTTTGTTCATCGATAGGCTTGTTGGAATTTTAATATTGTTTCTCTCGTAGTTTGGTAGGGTGTATAAGAATAATGTTAAATAGAGTGTATTAGTAATTCTTTCATTAATTATGAAGAAATTTCCTATGCATTGTTTGGCTTGATGTTTTAAAAATAGCATGCATGCATTTGTTTTTTTTAAAATATTTATTTACAGACCCTCCACAAATATATATGGTGGATAAGATGTAAAAAAAGGGTTTTAAGGGGTAATTGAGTCTTTAACAATGCTAATGCATGCATTAAATTCCCTTGCATTACTAATATCATGGAATTTCATGCATTCGTAATACACACCTCACTATACAATAGTGTATAAATAATGCAAGCATTAGGTATATATAAGCTGAAAAAGTAAATCAAACTAGATATTAATATACAAAGTTAATGCATGCATTATTTCTCCTAATACACTCTACCAAATGACCCCTTACTGTTAATATAAATTGTTTATGAACAATTCTTTTCCGTCATGTCCTTCATGAGTAAAAATTTCATTTCCAGGGTGTGTTTGGTATGAAGGGAAATATATTCCATGAAAAATATTTTCTTGAAAAATAAACTGGTTTCTAACTTATTTTTCTCATATTTGGTTGGTGACTAAAAATATTTTTCGAAATAAATTTTTCTAGTGTTTGGTTGATGAATGAAAAACATTTTCCATAAAATATCCTTTTTCTTTTTTGCTAGGAAGTAGAAAATACTTTTTAGGAAAATAGTTTCTGACCCGGAAATGTCGTGACCCAAAATCAGACCGTGATGGCGCCTAATATAATCCCCCGGTAGGCAAGCCAAAAACCCAAACCTTGCCGAAATAACAATTAAAAGATAAAGAACAAGCGGAAAAATGAATAAGGATACAAAATAGGGTCATAATAAAGAAACACAAATGCGATACACAATATACAAAAATGGTTCAAAAGTGACCAAGAATGACAAACTAACACAAGAATCAATCCCTGAATCTATTGTCACTGGTACAGGAGCATCTAAGTACAAAAAGGCTATATATACAAGTCTGTCTAATCCAAAATACAAAAATATAGATAGGTACAAAAGAAGAAAAAGCAGTAAACCTCTGGACGGTAAGAGCTCACCACAATTTGAATCTGCGATGGCCACGGGAGATCCAACGCTCACTGAGGATTGCTCATACTGGAAGCTGCATCAGAAAAAGATGTAGAAATATATTATGAGTATCAAAATACGGAGTGCTCAGTAGGCATCATAGGACAACCGAGCTCAGAAAGATCAAACATATATAGAGTAGCACGATAGTTCGAACATTACAATGAAAAGGTTCAAAAATACGATAATCGATTATCGAGAAAAGAGGGAAACACCAACACAAGATAGTTAGCAGGAAACACTCAGGTACAAGACAATCCCAATATGCACAACAAGCCAGACAACAGGATGATGTGATGTAAGTGATGAAGGCTCGAAAGTAGAAGCCTAGAAAAAACCTCGAGCCATTCAGAATGATACTTCACACTCATATACAGGTGCAACACAGTGTAATATAACCCAAATCTGAGTCAATAGGCCACCCGAAGTGATACCTCAAGCTTATCAGAGCAAAAGTAACCCATGCATAGAAACTCATAAGTATTTTTGCCGTTTTAAGACATAAAAACCTCGAAAATGTCGTATTTTCCATGTAAACTCATTTTTCCTTAACTTAAATAGTGACCCGCCCCTTGGAAACTCAACAAGTGGGGAAAACTTAGTGAAAACCATTTCCATTCCTCAATATTGACTATCCAAGTTTTTTCAAGAATAAACAAGTCAATTGCCGATACCAAAAAGCCAATATCATGCCAAAATATACACAACCCAATCAAAATCAACATATCAACAATCATTCGGGTAACACCCGACACAGCATAGACGTTCTAACCTAGAACTCCAGCAAGTCTAAGCTAACGGCCTCAGACCCAACAATAAGTAAAAGTAAAGAACTGAAAGGCTTGAAAACATAACACAAGCACACAATCATTTCAAAACAAATCAGCATGCGGCAACCTAAGTTTCACACCATCTAGAAGCATTTCTAAAGATACTAAATGACACCAAGGACAAGGATCAACCTAGACCACGGTTTTCCGGCTAAAATAAAGCCAAGCAACCCAAAATGGAAATATAGCTTCTAAGAATCATGTAACCTAAAAACTAGCCCTAAAATCTTACCTAACGAACAAAACAATCCAATATATAAATAAAATAACCGAGATAAGTCTAAAATAAATGAAACCATAACCTACCTCAAGGTCATAACCGCACTTATATGTCTACCTCTAGAGATTTTCCCTTTCGAAGGGCCTTCAAAAGATGCCACACCATAAAAAACATATCAATATAGGAATTCAAAAACATAAAACGACCCAAAAACACAATTGTGGGACATGTGCACGGAATCATGAAATTAACTCTATCACAAGGTCTCAAATAGCTCAAAAACTTGTGCCCCAAAAATAGTTACAATCCGAGCATCAGTCGAGCCAAAACAGTGCCACTAATATTTAAGCTCAAAGAACTCAAAAATGGAGAATTAAGAGAGAAATTGTTGGAAACATACACCTTTAGCGGAAGTTTTATCGACCCTGTGGTGTGCCCACGCAATTCCCCGACACAACCCAACAATTACTACTGAAAATCTCCAAGAATTGCTCCCAAAATTGCCCTAAGACTTAAGTCTTTTAAGAATATGCATGCTGAAAAATGGACTGACATTAACTTAATTATATCTGCCAGCAATTTTACTCTCGATGAACTAAGAGCCCTGTCCGCAAACGCAAAGACAAAGGGCAGTACATTACGCGAACGCGGAGGATAAAGGCAGTACACTTCGTTAATTCGGAGCTCCTCCTGCAAATGCAGAGCTCTTCCTGTGAATGCAGAGGCCAAATAAACCAATAATCCATGAACACGGAGAACAAATAGTGCTGCAAAAGCTCAACATCAAGTTGAGAAAATGCCCCTCGGGGGCTCGGGATTCATTTTGAACACTTGAATGCAAACAAAATATGCTACCTAGAAGAAATTGACATTATGGACTTAACGAAAATTGAGGAAACCACAAACAAAGGTCATCTCATTAGAATATTGAACCAAGTCAATACTTACAAGGAAAACACATAACAAAATGACAAACGCCACAAAATCATCTCGATAACCTTAGGATCCAAACCAAAGGTCGTTCTAGACCACACTCAACATTCCGAAGCTAACCGCATTGATAGAATTGTCATCCTAGTAAGTTTACCAAGAATGTCGAACGAAGTCAAACTTTAGCCAAACTTTCAAAGTTATCTCACCTAACAACTCAATTTCACGTTAAAGGCATCGGGACCCGAACTAACCATCCTACTAGACCAACATAGGCCCTCTAGAGCTGATGGAACTGATAGAAATTTCATACATCTTCAGATTCTCCTGATATTGACTAAAGTCAACTCTTTACTTCAAGAACCTCTAAAAGGCAAAACTCGCACCAAACTGTTCTGACCACCTCAAGAAGCATGCCATCAAACCCAGCACGACACATTAGCTACAAGGAATCTACGGGAAGGCGCAAAGCATAGAGGCATGCAAAAACACACAAAATGACCATGAGGGTCATTACAAAGAAACCAACTCTGATCACCAATTCGAGAACCAACCCTAGCACCTAACTAGGACATGACCCCAACAATTGATTCTTGATCCAACCTCGAGACCTATCACATGACCTAACCCTTACTCCCAACGAATGACTTGAGCAAGGATCTGACCCTGACTCTTGCCCCCGACCTGGGACCCAACATTTAAACTAGGATGTGAGCTATAATTTGACCCTAACACCTAATATGAGACACAACATTCGAACAAGGGTCCTACCCCGGTGAGCGATTCAGGATCCGACCCCAATATCAAACATGGGACCTGACCCCGACTCTTGACTCGAGATCTAACATTTGAACTGGACCAAACCTTATTCTGACACCAACATCGACACTTGACCCCGACCCAAACACCAACACCTTACTCTGACACGCACACCCAACCCCAATGAATGATTCACAACATAATCTCGAGACCTGACCTAGGACCTAACCCCAACTCTGGACCCGATGCCCAAACTAAGACTTGACACCCAAACTAATACCAAACTTCCAAACTAAGATCTGACCCAGATCTAACCGTAGACCCAACTTGCAAGACCCGACCTCTGGACCCGATATTTGACTTTTGATTTGGGACTCGATCCAAGACCCGACATTCTAAACCAAGACCTCACTTCCAAATTAGGATCTAACCTTCATACTAGATGTTTGACCTAACTTCTAAATTGAGACTCAACCCCGACACCCAACTTAAAACCCAACATCTGACCCTGACACTCTATGCTGGACCTAATTTTCAAATAGGAATCCAACCATGACTCTCGCCCCTAGACCCGACCCTAACTCTTGACATGGGGTCAACTTCCAAATCAAGACTCCACGTGAAACCCGACGTCTGAACTTGGATTTGACCCCAACACTCCACCCTGATATGATGATTGATTCAGGATACAAACCTGACCTCAACTCTTGACCCAAAACTAGACATTAGAACCAGGACCCAACCTTCACACTAGATATGGGACCTGACTTCTGAATATGAGTCCACCCGACCCTGACTCCTGACCTAGGATCTGACCTTGACTCTTGATGAGAGACTCGATATCGAAACTCAACATAAGACCTGACCCTAATGGTGACTCCTAATACATATGGCAAGTTTCGAATAGAAACCTAAGCTTAACATTTAACCTATGACCCAACTACAAAACTGAGATCCAACCCCGACACTGACTCCCATTCATGAACCCGACATCCAGATGGAGACCCAACCCTAACATTCAACTCGAGACCTAAATTCTAAATTTAGATCCCATTTCGACACTTGTCCTTGATCTGCGACCCCAACCTCCAGCCCTAACGATCTATTCAAGACTCAAACCTGACATCTGATCTGGGACTCGACCTTGACTCTTGATCTAAAACTCAAATCCAAAACCTAACTCAAAACCTCACCCTGACACCTAACCTAGATATTCAATCTGAGATCTGACCTCAAATCCTGTCCCTAGACCCGACACACAATATAATATCTGATCCGATCTTGGACTCGGGAGTTGATTCTTGAATCGAGGTCAAAAGTTGGGTCCCAAATCAAGAATCAGGAGTTCCATCTCGAATTAGTATCAAAAATTGGTATTCCAAACTTGAGTTAGGGTGGAAAGTTGAGGTGTGAGGTTGAAAAAGAGTTTTGGAAAATATTTTTCTTATTTTTAGAGGAAAGTCATTTTCCTTAAATTTGAGAAAAATAAGTTGATTTGGTAAATATTTTCAAAAATATTAAGCCAACCAACTATGAGAAAATTGGAAAATATTTTTCTAGTTCTTCATACCAAACACACCCCAATTATCTTTTTATTGTCTTTCAAATTGAAGAGTTGTAATAATCATGATGACTGTTTTAAATTTAATCCAACTATTTTACATATTTTTTATGCCTCAAATTGGAGGAACGTGATCAATACTAGTTGTCTTAATTGCGATTGAGCAATCATAAGATCTCAAAACATTCATAAGCTATACTTACATCATGATAAAGGAAATCTCAAAAAATCTATTATTAAATAAGTACAATTGACATAGGCTTTTACCTCTTGTGGTGATGTAGGATTAAGACTACCTACCTTGTAAGAGTTGATACGTTGACATTGACCTTACAGATTGATGTGTCATGGATTTATGCCACTTGTAATGCTTAAAGCATAGGATTTTTGTAAGTCTTTTAAGTGCGCTTTAGTAGATTTGATGTGTTATGTAGTTCTTTTTGCAAGAAAATAGGGTTTGCAGCTAAGTGTTGGAAGTCAGTGGTGGTAGTAAAATTTTAGCCTTTTATGAGCCAGTTTACAAGCGGTAGATGGTCTCATAGAAGAAAGTTCTGAGATATGAAGGAAAGGTCTAACTGTTTACGAAGATCCAGGTTGACCCGTAAAAATTTCTATGAGTCATAGAAAGGGTTCATGATGAAAGATCAGAGAATGATGAAACAGGGTATGAAGTTTATGAGTATTCATTATGGACCATAAAATGCTTTACGATTCGTAGGCTCCTTATCGTGAAAGAAGTACTGAAGATGTGAAAAAGTTGACTAAAAAACCACGAGTAAACAGGACGAACCATAAAAGATTGTAGGAGTCGTAGAAAAGTGTCCGTAGTTGAGATTTACAGAAGTTGGAAAGTAAAAGCCTAAGGACTACGAAGGACAGTATGAGCCGTAGAAGTTTCCACGGACCGTAGTTCTTGTCCATGGAAAAATTCCTACGACTGTATTCACTGACATTTACGAGAGGCTTCCATGGACCATACAACATATTACGACTGTTACTTTAGGTCGTAGAAGCTACCGATCCCAGTTTCCCCAGAACAGTTTAGATAGGGTTTTGTATGTTTATAAATACTTTTCCTAGGTTTTCTTTTTATTAGTACGCACATTTTTATTCAAGAATTAATAGTAAACTACTTTTTGCTTTTTTTTTCTTGAATTTTTGATTCTTAATTGCACATTGATCTTTGGTTTTTGACTTTGCAATTCAAATCTAGATTTCAAATTATCAATATTAATATTGTAAGTGCATGTTTTCTTTTAAACTAATTATTATTTCTTAGTATTATACAATTATGAGTAGTTATATCCATAACTAGGGCTGTGAGAACCATGATTAATTAACAAGTAGACCTAACACATAGTAATTCATGAATTGTGTGTATGCATGTAATGCTTTTCCCTTCGCTTTGATTGGATTTTAATAGTTGCAAACGTTAGGACTCGCCTTAATCTTACTTGCCTGATAAAGGGGGTAACAGGTGGGGAAAATGATTATACAACGGATATTTGAGGCTATCGACCCTCATCTAATAGCTTGAACTTACCCAGGGATATCTAATTTGGGATCAAAGAAAAGGGCTAGTAAAGCATACACCCGTAGACTAACCATGTTGCATGGTGAAATTCGTGTACTTAGGCAACCATCCACTTAGGTGATAAATAACTTATCGATCTTGCATATGTCACACTAGAAAAGGTTACTCATATCAGGGTCTATAGAGTTAAGAATTCATGGGAAACACATAACCATAGTTTCGTCTTCTATTAAATCAAAACACGTTAAATTGTTAATTTGTCACTTATTACTTGAAATCATCTTGAACATTACTTTTCTACACAACCCCCCCTTCTTACGGAATTATATGACTAAGAGCACGAATAATAGCTATTGAACTAAGTCTGAACCATATTCCTCGTGGTATCGATCGTAACCTTCATTAGGTTCTTTATTTGAATAACTACCGCTTTATACTTCTTTTGAGAGGTGTAATTTAGGCGTATCACATTTTGGCGCCGCTGCCAAGGAAATCAAGGTGGTGGAAGCATGAGCTCTTGGTGAAGTCTGAGTAAATAAGGAGCATGTGTCGTGCCACGTCATTAAATCCAGTGCTACTGGGGAGGCAACCTAAGATGTCTTGTTTTAATTCTTTGTATTTATTTTTTAGATATAGCCTTAGCACATCATAGGCTAGCTTAGTGTTAGTGTTAGTTTAGAGTTAGGGAAAATACAAGGTATGATCTAATGGTTGTGAAATGTGTAGGTAATAACAGATGAATATGGAAAAATTAAAGTTATAGAAGTATCTATGAGCATGGTTTACAGGTCATGGTTTAATCCACGACTCATGGATCATACCCATAAAACTTAGACCAAATTACACCCTGCAATACTTGTTCTACGAGCCCCATAGATGAGTTGTGGTTCACACTATAAACCGTAGATGGCACTCGTAGAAATCAGAGCACATGAAAACCTGCAGGTTTAGATCTACGAACCGTATAAGTTAACATGATCCATAGACAGTGTTCATAGATCTCATGTATATTTTTCAAATTTCATAACTTCCGAACTCAATCCACGAAGCCTTTCTACAAACCATAGACTATTCTATGGCTCGTAGACGAGCTTTGTAAAGCCAAGATCTGGTTAAATTATCTCGACCCGACCAGTGATGCCTTCTTTAAAAATGATCCAAATTGAATTTCCCCTATTTCATCCAAAGAATATGTCACGCCTCAAATCCAATTAAGCTGGATAGACACTCGATGCCTAAAGGCCCAAGAGAACCAACTTATAACCTATACCTACCATGCATTTAGCTAAGACAATCATGAATCTCTAACAAGTATACGTATAAGCCACAATGATAAAAGACCAACATAGGTAGGCCCAAAATATATGCACATGACTTGGTTGTTGAGGCCAGAACAGTTAAGGAACCAACCACAACTCCATGTTATGAATTAGTATACAAAGTTTCTATAAGATAGACAAACTTGGAGTAGATCGAGATAGACCCCGCCTTACCCTTACTACTATACAATGCTAAAATAAATATACTAAAGACTCGGTAAAGTCCCTAATCAACCTAGAGCTCACCAAAAGTAGCTGAGTGTCGTGCACTCCTACTGAGGAGGTCTACTAGCTCGAGCACTTGTACCTATGGAATGAAGCACACCGTCCCCCATAAGGGATGTCAATATGAAAGAAGGTACTGAATACATATGGCAGTAGCATGTGTAAAACAAGGGCTTTAATGAAATCAAGTATCAATACATAAATGCATATAAAAGACCACCTTTGTTTACTCTTGTGGGATCATATATGTTACATTCTTTTCTTTACTTTTTTGTACTTTATAATCTTTGTAAGGCAAGTGATACAAATGACCAACTGATCAGTGGTAGAAGAGGATGATCCATGCTAGGCCTTTTAACCCCTGGGATGCTGTCCACATAATTACACAAATTGGGATCGGCCCATGCTAGGATTTCTCCCTGAGCTGCCACCCTTCTATAAAAATTTGGATCGACCCATACTAGGCATTTTCCCCTGGGCTGCCACCCATAATTATACAGATTAGTTCACTTAGTTTCTTTAATCTTTGAGATTGTTGTTTTTGTGGTCATAATCATTTCTGAGATTTAGAACTATGGACCAGTAGTAGGAGACATGACAATAATAACTTTAAGGCAGTAACAATGACATAAGGAGCTATGTAACATCAATGGCATAGTTGACTTCAATTGACTAAGAGGAGAATTCACCAAGCTTGCTGTTGTGAATACCATTTCTATACTAGCACATATATAGACAAATAAAGAGTAATGAACATGTATTGAGTAACTCGACATACTTAGGAAAAGGAAAATATCGTTAGCCATGTTGGAGATCGTACAATGCCACTATGTTTCGTTTACCAGGAACAGAGCTTGGGAAACTCACTTCGTTGATAGTAATCACAGATTTCATAATTCATGACAAGGAATATGGAATCGAATAGCCTTATATACCTTGCTGTACAACTCGAATATTACAATGAATTAACCTTGTTCCTTTCAGATTATTAATCTATAATGAAATAAGTAAAGCTAGTATTAGTAGCTAATCAACACATTTTGGCTACTTAGCCTTACCAAAATGATAGACGGGCAGTAGGCCCATAATTTATCATATCAAGGGCGTTATTTCAATTACTCTTCTCGAATTACATCCACATACCTTACAAATTCTTATACTATCCCTAGAAAGAACTTTGGCTCCATTACACCCTCTAAACAACATACAAAGTGGAGTGAGCAGTAAGCCTACACAACATTTAGTTCGGTGGTGTGTCATTACACCCTCCTTCTATATTTTAACACAAAGTATCCACACCTTTCCCCAACAACAACCTTGAAGTTCCAACAAATACACATAAAATAGCCCTAAATATTGTTTATCATAGCAACCAAATATTGAACTCACCATTCCTTGAGTTCTTAATAACAACACACTCATAATTCTTTACCCAAACTCAAACATAAAGAGGACAAAAATGGTGCAATCACCTTACCTCAATTTCTGCAACTTCTCCTTTTAACTTGAACTCCTCAAGAACTTCAACTTCCCTTCACACTTAAATCAAAGAAGAAGAGAAAAGTCTCTTAATAACTAAGAAAAATGAGCACTAGCTTGTGGAAACATTCTGCCTTGTACTTATACTTAAGTATGTATACATGTTGTTCTAGTCTTCCATGGGAAAATTAAGCTAAATCCATAAGTATTTTCTCTTACCCTAGGAGGAATTTTAGGTTATTGTTTAAGCCTTGAGAGAAATGGAGATAGCTAGAGTTAAATTTTATTTTTCTTAAGTGTTAAAATGAGTGAAAAGACCAGCTTATATTGGTCTTATATGGAGCCTTCTTGACCTTTAAAAAAATCCTCTAGAGCCTCCCTTTTAGCTCTATTTTCAGCCACTAATTGGTCAAGTAGGTGATGCACCTGCTTATGTACATCAAGCTGCTCAAAATGTCAAACTAGGTGATGCACCTACTTGCCTTTGCTTAGTTGGGCTTAACTACATTGGGCCTTGATAGATTTAGCTGTTGGGTTTTGTTTTCATTTTCCTTTTCTTTACTTAGTTTGGGCCTCAAATGAGTCCATTAACATGGCCTAAATCCCATCCATTAGCCTTGGGCCCTTTAATATATATGGCTCAAGTAGGTGATGCACCTAGTAGCTTAATTAAGCCAAGCAAGCAGCTCAATATTTTATTCTATTTTGTAAATCTTAGTCTCTTTTGCTTTAACTTAACACTTAACTTTGAACTTTAAGCTCGATTACCATCTTTGTATTTTGAGTTTAAATACTTTCATCAAGGTTAACTCGGCAATATGCGTACTGAAACATGTGGGGAATCACAACACCTTCCGATCTAATTCAAATCATCAATGCTCATTTAAGAACCTTGGTCCCTCACCTATACGATAGGGCTATGTCAAGTGTCATGTGAATAGAACCACTATATGCATAATATGGTGTGCTATAGAATGAACCGCTACCAACCCCCTAAATTCCACCCCATAAACTCCTCAATTCATTCCCCCATACCTTCCTTGTTTCCCATTTCCTTCTCACTCACCCTCTACGTTATCTCACTGAAGGTTCTACAAAATTACGCAGGTCTGGCAAAACAAACTAGGGTTATTCCCACTGATTAAAATTTCATCCACTCACAATTTTTCCCCAGCTTTAGTAGGTATGTGTTTAATGCCACTACTTTTTCGAATTTGGGGTAGATTACTTAACTTTGGGTTTATGGTTTAAAGTCTCTTATTGATAAAACCCTAGGAATGATGGTATGTGAGAGTGATGAAGTAAAATTTGTTGTATTGTAAGATTATACTTATTGTGATTGTAATTTATAGGACTTAATATGAATTAAACACCGAACTAGCGTCTTTCAAAGACTAAGATTGAATAAAACCCTAACTTTGAATTGAGAATCTAACTTGTAAAATTAGAGATCTTGGGAACCCTATGGAGGTAAGGACTCCATAGGTGAACACTAACATACCTCAATGATCAAAGCCCAAATGCTATGGTGAATTTGAGATTTGATCTTGAAACCCTAGCTTCTTCTTCCTTAGCTTTAGAGAGAGAATGTTGGGGATGAACTTGGAGGGAAATTAGAATTTAGGTGAATGATTTAGAATGGGTAGTTTTAGGGCTTAAATCACTTATATAGGGGTTAAAACGACATAGCTTAGGTATCAAACACATTGGGGAAAGTCCAACATGACCCTAATTTAAAAGCTGACAGAGTCACCTATATGGAAGGCTACATGGACCGTTTAGGGCTCCACGGTCTGTGAAGCCCACCGTCCAGAGGGCCCCTTTTTTGGGCTTCCCTATACGGCAAAGCCACCTCCCTAAAGGCCAGTGGAACCCTTTCACGGATCGTTTAGGGTTCAGTAAAGGGTCTGTGGCCAGTTTTAGGCCTATGATCCTACCCGTTAACCCATTTTAACTTTTTCAAAGTCTGATGTGTTACAGTTATGGATAGGGGGAGGATGGAGGGGAGAACATTTCATTGAGGAACAATATGATAGTTGAACATCTGTAAGATAATATAATTTAACATGTTCAAACAAGATATCGCAATGTAAAATAATTTAAAATAATTATTATAATTATAATTAATATTAGTTGCGCATTTTGGGATATACTATTAACCATATGGTTGATTTATAATATTGATTTGAATCCTTTGTAAAGACTTTACATTTTATGTTAATTATTATAATAAAGTCTTTGTTTGAATAGATCAATGTGTTTATATGTGTGTCCATTACTAATATACTAGACGATTTTTGTGTATGGAGTTGTTTAACTCATACAAGGAAGATTAAAACAATCGGTTCTTATAAGCTATAAATTAAATGTTCACAATCAAAGATGAAGTTGGACAAACATCTTGATGATTGTAGCACAAGATTAAATATAGTTCGATCTTAATTATGGGAATGGTAAAATTCCAAGTTCTTGTGATAGTACATTTTGTATGTATTGAACGGACCAAATTGAGATATTTGTTTAGGTTCTGAATTTTAATAAACAATATTTCTAGTCCATTACATGTGCTTATACTCTTACTCTTGATATAGTTATTATGATCTATGTAGTTTGTTTTGTTATTTTAATCTATTAAAAGGTGAGACTCTATGATGAGTCAAAATATTTCTAATGGATTGAATAATGACAAATTACATTTGTGAAATAATAATTAGTAGATAGAACCATATCTCGGATATGAGAAAGAAAACATCCCTTTATGGTTGCTTATAAGTTTTCATATGAAAATCCTGTAGGTGGATTATATATATATCTGTCACGTGAATTAATTTAAGCATAAAGATAAAGGATTAAATAATCAATGGACTAAATTTTTTAAAAGTTTGATTTAATTGATTGGTGTCGGTAATTCTAACATGGGGAGTTAAATAAGTTGTAATGGTAAAATTTGAAAGTAAATAGAGGAGTACAGTTACAGATTTTTAGTGGTACAATTTGTGATTTATTATGATATGGTTAATCATGCTTTTACGAATTAAATGTTATAACTGGAAGCGTATGCTAATAAATTTGCGGTCCCTACTATACCTGATTAATTGATCGAGTTCGGAAAAGAAAAGCATTGTTAGTATATTTTTTAAATTTAGAAAAAAATTGTTTTTGACTTTTATTGGTTTAAAAGAGGAAAAAACTTTGTATTTCCTTAAAAGAAGAAAGAGGAAAATACTGCATTTTTTTGTTTCATTAGAAGATGAAAGAATCAAATATTGTTGTTAATGACTATTAATGGTGTTTACTGGCCATTGATTGTGTTCAATGACTGTTGAATACCCTTGGTGTTTAATGATTGTCTAAATAACTTTGATAGTATTTAATGTTATTGATGACTATTAATTATGGTTATTGAATACACTGAACAGAGTCTAAATACCATTAATGGTATTTAATGGCTGTTAATGACTATTAATTTGACCAGAAATGTTTCATCTTTCAAACTTTTCTGTCACGACCCGATCTCTCGAGTCATGATGGCGCCTACCACCCCACCAGCAGGCTAGCCGAAAACCTATCCTAGAATTGAACAGTAACGGGACTGAGGGTAGAAACTAACCTCAACAAAGCGGAAGCATAAAATCAGAACACATAAGAGAAGGCGGAAACGAAACCAAAACTATATATACAAGACACCTCCTAGAACCTAGAAGTCACAAGTACAGAACTACTAACAAGAGTACAAGTCCCAAAAGTGGACCACAGAAACAAACTGTCTCGGAAGCAAAAGACAAGTAAAAATATAAATACAGAAGGAGACTGGTAATCCCAGAACGCTTAAAAATATAAATATAGAAGGAGACAGGTAATCCCAGAACGCCATGTGCTCACCCTCGTCTCCTAGACAGATAGCTGCTAGCTCGAACTCAATGCTGAGAACTGGTTCTCGGACGTGCATCACAAAAATAGATGCAGAATGTAGCATGAGTACCAAAATAATAGTTACCTAGTAGGCATCATAGGCCGACTGAGCAAGAAAGGTAAAAACACGCAGACAAGATAGAATCAACACAACAGAGGTCAACAGAACAGGAAAAGAGCAAACGGAAAGTAAAGCTAAGAATATCACAACTAAACCCAACTAGGCCCCCCATAAGACCCGCTAGGCACACTCAATCACAGACAAACAAGAACCCAAACGGACCCCCATAAGCCCGATAGGTACATAGAGATTCTACGCTACGGAAACAAGAGAACCCAACTCCAAAAGGGCTAACACCATGAGCCTTGAACCCAATAAAGATAGCAAATGGCCCTTGCCCCCAGTCTCAAGCTGAAAATTACGGACTCTAAGCGTGTAACGTCAGCCTCAGACCAGAAATAACGAGCTCAAACCGTAAATAATAGAACCTGGGACTCGAACCCGAACCATCAGTCTCAAGCAGGAAATAACAGATTCTAACCGTGTAACATCAGCCTCGGACTGGAAATAACACCACTCGCTCAACAGTCTTGATCTGGAAATAACGTACTCTAATCGTGTAACGTCAGCCTCAGACAGGAGCTGCAGCCCTTGCTCAACAGTCCCAAGCTGGAAATAACATACTCTAACCGTGTAACGTCAGACTCGGACTGGAGCTAGCTGCCTCGAACCAAATCAAGCCACCACCAACCGTCTCAACACAAGGTTAGACACCGTGGGACGCCGCCCCCACAAGGATCTCAACCGAAGTCTCCCAGCCTATCACAACCTAATCGTCAATCGGCGCAACAGCTAAATCTTCCGGCAGCACCCCAGAACCACAAAGATAGGAAGAGAAAGAATAGAAAAAAATCTGAAGAGCCACGAAACGCCTACACTAAGGCCCATACTATAAGACCTAAGTCTGCTATACAAGTCTACAGGGATCTAGTCCATCCGAATCGACGTCGGATGCATACCCAAGTCAACTAGGTGCATGGGACTAAGGCAACACTACCCTAAGCTATTCTAAGGTCAAAACATCACATCAATCAACAAAACAGAAGAAATTAACCCTAACCCACGCATGCAAAAAAAGATAACCACCCAACAGATAACACACAACAAATCATCAACAACACAAAACAACAACCTATACTAAAGCATGATACTAGCTCCGAACAGTCCAAAAAACACACCCTAAACAAAGATATTCGAGAAGAACAACAGACATACTGCCTACCTAACCCAGATTCACACAAGTCGACAAGTAATTACGCATTCAAGCTCAACCTAGGAAGAAGGGAAGCCGTAACCTACCAAAACGCCAATCACGCGCGCTCCGAGTCACTCTGCCAGAGCTTTCCACTTACGAACGGCCTCAGGCTGCTGCCACGCTGCCAAAAAAGGAGTCACAACGTCAATACAGTTGTTTAGACACTAAAATCATCACAATCGGAGAAAAATGAATTTCGGAGTCAAAATTTGAAAACGTGGAACCCGCTTTGGATTTTCTAAAATTGACTCCGTAAAGAGGTCCCAAATCCTCTCCCGAACTTGTATTAAAAAACAGAACACCCATCGGGGCTTAGATCAGCTCCAAACAGACAACAACAAGAAAATACAAAACTTTACAAAATAGGCATAGGACAACACTTACTCCTCGAATTCACGAAAATCGAGGAACACCCAACGCAAATCAACCACAAACCCATAAAGGGAACGAGAATCTGAACGCCTAGGACTTCGAATAATCAAAAACCGATAAAAGATGAGGGAGATATGAATTTCTAAACATTTCCTCCAAATGAGCTCGACCTCAACTTATATAAACTACCAGGCACGCATACCACCGCAAACACGCCAACACACCCGCGAACGCTGAAGGGAAACATGCAACACTCCGCGAACGCAGCCAGGAGCCCGCGAACATGGAGGCAAAGGGTCCTAATTCCATGAACCTGGTACCCTATCCGCGAATGCGGAGAAAGAGATCACCCCACCCCACAGACCTCCGCGAACGCGGAGCAACTTTACGCGAACGTGGAAAACAAAATCTCACATCTCCTCGAACGCGGCCTCTGGCCCGCGAACGCAGAGTAGACACCCTTACACCTCCGTGAACGCGGAGCCTATCCCCCTTACACAGAGAGATGAAGTGTCTGCAGACACCAGCTGCACCAACTGAGTTTTGGACAACTCCAAAACTCCGACGGGGTGCTCGGGATTCGTTCGGAACCCCGTGCATGCAAACGAGATATGCTACTCCATCAAATTCGACGTTCCAGACTCAATGGCGCAGTCAAAATTTCATTACAAGGTCATTTCGATGAAAAGTGGGTCCCACACCCAATGGGCAATTTTAGCCCATTGCTACCGGGGGCCTCAAAATTTGATCGGAAGTTCTCGAAGGGTCATTTTAGACCAAACTCGGCATTCCAGAACTAACCATACTGACAGAATTCTCATCCAAGCACATTTACCAAGAATATTGACCAAAGTCAACTTAAGCCAAATTTCAAAGGCTAAAGAGCTAACAGGCCCCAAAATCACACCGGAAGCCCCGGGACTCAGGACAACCATGCTTCTAGCCTAATTTGGCCGCTCCGGAGCTGATGGAACCATAAGAATTCTCATATGAGGTTGTTTAGCTAAAGTTATGATGGAAATCAATGTTTCAAGGTTTAAAAGCTCCAAACAGGAAAACAGGCATATAACCCAAACGAACGACCAGGCGACCGAACCTATAGTGGCAGCAAGTCAAAAATGACTTGAGTCACTACAGGAATGCTCTAAACTACATAAAAGAGGCACAAACACGCAAATGACCTTAAGGGCCATTACAACATCCACAACTAAAAGTACTTTCATCCGCGAAAGTAGGAGTCAAGAAGTACCTGAGGGCTCAAATAAGCTGGGGAACTGCTCCCGCATCTCCCGCTCAGTCTCCCAGGTAGCCTCCTCAATTGGATGGTGCATTAAGCGAACCTTAACTACAGGAATGGCTCTCGATCTCATCTACCTCACATTTCTGGCTAAAATAGCAACTGGCTCCTCAATATAGGTCAAGCGATCATCCAACTCAACGGCATCATACTGGATCACAGGAGACTCATCGGGAACATACCGCCGCATCATCAAAACATTGAAAACTTGATGAATAGCTGAGAATGCTGGAGGTAAAGCTAACTCATAGGCCACTTCACCAACTACCCTCAAAATCTCAAAAGGCCCAATATACCTGGGCCTAAGCTTGCCCCGCCTCCCGAATTTCATCACGCCCTTCATGGGTGATACTCGGAGAAATACTCTATCTCCTATGACAAATCTCAACGGCCAACGCCTGCGATCTGCATAACTCTGCTTTCCACTCTGAGCCGTCCTGAGTCTATCCTAGATCAACCCCATATGCTCCAAGTCTCCTGAAACAGATCTGTACCTCTCGGCTTAGGCTCCATAAACTCAAACCAACCAACTGGAGTGTGACAATGCCTACCATATAAGGCCTCAAATGGGGCCAACTGGATGCTGGAATGGTAGCTGTTGTTGTATGCAAACTCCGTCAAATGAAAGAACTGGTCCCACTGGCCTCCAAAATCCATAATGCAGGCCCACAACATATCTTCAAGAACCTGAATAGTACGCTCCAACTGGCCATCAGTCTGCAGGTGAAAAGTTGTACTAAGATCAACACGGGTGCCTAACTCCTCCTGAAGTACTCTCCAAAAGCTGGAAATGAACTGTGAGCCCCGGTCTGAAATGATAGAAACAGGCACACTATGCAGACGGACTACCTCCCGAATGTAGATACGGGCTAACCTCTCAGCACTGATGGAGGAATAAACTGGGATGAAGTGTGATGACTTGGTCAATCGATCCATGATGACCCAAATGCTGTCAATACCTCTAGAATTTTGGGGCAATCCCACAATGAATTCCATGGTGATGCGCTCCCACTTCCACTCAGGAATGGGTAATCTCTGCAACTCCCCACCAGGCCTCAAATGCTCGACCTTCACCTGCTGGTAACACAAACAATGGGACACATTATCAAAGATGTCCCTCCTCATACCGCTCCACTAGTAGTGTTGTCTCAAATCACGATACAGCTTAGCTGTGCTTGGATGGATAGAATATCTGGAATCATGGGTCTCGCTCAGGATCAGCTGGATCAAATCACCAACTCTAGGAACACACAAACGGCCAGCAAACCTCAAAACCCCATCTGAATCTAGGGTAACCTGTCCAGCATCACCTGCCAAAACCCTTTCTCTGAGTTCAACCAACGCCTCATCCTCAAACTGATGACTACAAATTTTGTCAAGTAGAGATGACTGAACCCCCACATAAGCTAACACCCGGCTGGAATCTGAAACATCAAGCCTGATCATCTGATTGGCTAAAGACTGAATGTCCATAGCCAAAGGTCGCTTCGATACAAAAAGGAAGGCTAGACTACCCATACTCCCTGCCCTCCGACTCAAGGCGTCCGCTACTACATTCACCTTGCTAGGGTGGTAGAGAATAGAGAGATCATGGTCCTTCAGGTGCTCGATCCAACGGCACTACCTCGAATTAAGATCCCTCTGGCTCATAATGTACTGAAGGCTCCGGTGATCGGTTTAGATCTCACAATGAACTCTATAAAGTTAATGCCTCCAGATCTTAAGCGCAAAAACTACCTCTCCCAACTCCATATCATGAGTGGGGTAGTTGCGCTCATGCAGTTTAAGCTACCTCAATACATAAGCAATAACCTGGCCTTGCTGCATCAGAACATAGCCCAAACCAACGCCGGAAGCATTACAGTAAACCGTGAAGCCCTCGCCCTCAACTGGAAGAGTTAATATAGGAGCGGTGGTAAGCACTCCTTAAGCCTCAAAAAGGTCCTCTCACACTCCTCCGACCACACAAAGGGAACATCGTGGCGAGTCAACCGAGTCAGAGGTGATGCTATAGTAAAGAAACCCTTGCCAAAGCACCTGTAGTACCTTGCCAATCCGACGAAGCTCTGAACCTCAGTCACAAAAGTGGGCCTAGCCCAATCACGGATAACCTCAATCTTTGCCTGATCTACAATAATGCAATCCTTGGACACCATGTGGCCCAAGAATGCTACATAATCAAGACAGAACTCGCACTTTGAGAACTTGGCATAAAGCCGATGATCTCTCAAAGGCTGGAGCACTATCTTCAGATACTGCTCATGCTCACCATGGCTCCATGAGTGTACCAAAATATCATCAATAAAAACTATGACAAAGAAGTCCAGATACGGCCTGAATACACGAGTCATGAAGTCCATGAAAGCGGCAGGGGCATTAGTCAACCCAAAAGACATCACTAGGAACTCATAATGGCCGTAACGAGTCCTAAATACTGGCTTAGGGATGTCTGCTGCTCTAACCTTCAACTAACGGTAGCCAGATCTCAAGTCAATCTTTGAAAACACTGCGGCACCCTGAAGCTGGTCAAACAGATCATCAATATAAGGCATGGGGTAGCGGTTCCTCACCGTCACCTTATTCAGCTTCCTGTAATCAATACACATCCGCAGGGTATCATCCTTCTTCTTCACAAATAGAACTGGGGCACTCCAAGGCGATACACTAGGCCGAATGAACCCCTTACCCAAGAGCTCCTGAAGCTGAACATTGTGTTTCTTGAGCTCTGCAGGTGCCATACGGTACGGTGGGATAGAAATAGGACGAGTACCAGAATCTAAATCAATGGCAAAGTCAATATCTCGCTCTGGGGGTAGGCCAGGAAAGTCAGCAGGAAACGCATTAGTAAACTCTCGGACTATAGGCACTGAATCAACTATAGGGCCCTCCCGACTAACATCTCTAACATACGCCAAATATGCCAAACATCCGCCAGCCACTATCCTCTGAGCCTGAACATAAGAAATCACTCCGACGGGCATGCGACTACGAGAGCCCTGCCACACCACCGACGGAATACTTGGCATGGCTAAAGTAACGGTCTTGGCATAGCAATCCAAGATGGCTCGGTGAGGGGACAACCAATCCATTCCCAGAATCACATAAAAATCCACCATACAAAGTTCAATAAGATCAACCAGAGTTTCCTACCCCTGAATAGTCACCGCACAAGATCTACAAACCTGATCCACTACTAAAGAATCCCCTACTGGGGTCAAAACACGCAAAGGCACAGATAAGGGCTCTGGACTCACTCCCAATCGAGGCACACAATAAGCCGACACATACGAGTAAGTAGAGCCAGGATCAAATAGGGATGAAGTGGACTGATGGCATAAAAGAACCGTACCTGTGATCACATCATCAGATGCCTCGGCCTCTGCTCTAGCTGGAGCTGCATAGAAATGGCCCTGGGCACCTCTACCTCGCGCATCCACTCTACTGCCTGTCTTGCCTTCCCGAGGACATCCCCGAGCACCCTGCTGTTCACCTCCTCCTCTAGCTGGAGGTGCTACTGCTGAAATCGGTCTCACCGCCTGAAGAGTTGGTAAAGCTGATCTGGAGACAGAGCACTCTCTAGACCAATGACCAAGCTCCCCACAAGTGAAGCAACCCTGCAAAGATCTGCTCACTGCTGAAGGTCGGCCACCCCGACCTAATGAACCTGCCTGGAAACCACCTCGGCCCTGACTCGGGCCGGCACTATGACCACTATGATGGTGCTGGTCACTCTCTGAGATCTTTAATGAGGCCTAGAATGGGTTACTAGGCTGACCTGGCTGGAACCTCTGATGTCCCCGATCTCGAGTATCTCTTGACCTACGACGGGTCCTGCTGAAGCTATCATCTGGTCTAGCCCTCTTGCCACTTCCCCCGTGGGCCTCGCGATATAGTTGCTCAATAGTACGGGCATGGTCCACCACATCTAGAAAAGAATGACCCGCTGATAACATAGATTGCGACTCAATCCTCAACTGCAGCCTTAAACCTCTAACAAAGCATCAGACCCACTCCTCCTCTGTAGGTAGAATCATGGTGGCATGACGGGACAACTCAAGAAATTTGGCCTCATACTTGGATACGGTCATAGAGCCCTGCTCCAACCTCAAGAACTCATCCCGAGGTCGATCCCCGATGCTCCGTGGAATGAATCTCGCTAGAAAAGCTTCTGAAAACTCTGTCCACAATACTGGTAGTGATCCAACTAGCCTGGTCTCGATAAAAGAATGCCACCACTGTCTGGCGGGTCCGTCTAGCTGATATGCCGTGAAGTCAGCTTTCCTCAACTCCACTAGGCCCAAAGTCTGCAGTCGCTCCCGACAAGTAATAAAAAACTCATAGGCGTCCTCCCCTACTGCCCCTGAAAACCTCGACGGTGAGAGCTTGAGAAATACCCCGAGCATCTTCTGCTTTTGGAGTGGCATAACCCCATGCAATGGGTTCGGCTGGACTGCGGCCGGTGCTGGCGGCTGATGAACCTCTGGAGCGGACACCATAGGCTGGCCCTGCTGTGCTGGAACCGGCATTAGCATTTGTGCTGGGGCCGACTGTTATTGTTGCTGATGCATACCGCCGATAGCAGCTAGGATCTGGGCAAGCATGCCCTGAAGATCAGAGGCGGCAGCTGGTGCGGGCGGTGGATGGGCTGGTCTTGGCACTACCGACTGAGAAGGAATCTTCTCTCTACAAGGCTCCGCCTCTGGCTCTAGACCACGACGTATGAAAAGACCACGACGTATGAAAAGGAATCAAAACAAGAAAACCTCATACGGACACCCTGTAGCCTCCCGAAGATAGGTCACAGACGTCTCCGTGCCGATTCGCAGGACTCTACTAGAGGCTAGGTCGATACAAGTGAGACCAATGAACCTGGGGCTCTGATACCAACTGTCACGACCCGATCTCTCGAGTAATGATGACGCCTACCACCCCACCAGTAGGCCAGACAAAACCCTATCCCAAAACTGAACAGTAATGAGACTGAGGGTAGAAACTAACCTCAACTAAGTGGAAGCATAAAATGAGAACGCACAGGAGAAGGAGGAAGTGAAACCAAAACTATATATACAAGACATCTCCGAGAACCTGGAAGTCAAAAGTATAGAACTACTAACAAGAGTACAAGTCCCAAAAGTGGACCACAGAAACAAACTGTCTCAGAAGCAAAAGACAAGTCAAAACGTAAATATAGAAGGAGATAGGAAATCCCAGAATGCCATGTGCTCACCCTCGTCTCCTAGACAGACAGTTGCAAGCTCGAACTCAACGTTGAGAACTGGTGCTCGGACCTGCATCACGAAAAAAGATACAGAATGTAGCATGAGTACCAAAACAACAGGTACCCAGTAGGCATCATAGATCAACTGAGCAAGAAAGGTAAAAACACGCAGACAAGATAGAATCAACACAACAGAGGTCAACAGAACAGGAAAAGAGTAAATGGAAAGTAAAGCTAGGAATATCACAACTAAACCCAATTGGGCCCCCCATAAGACCCGCTAGGCACACTCAAGCATAGACAAATAAGAACCCAAACGGACCCCATAAGCCCGACAGGTACACAAAGATTCTACGCTACGGAAACAAGAGAACCCAACTCCAAAAGCCTTAACACCATGAGGCTTGAACCCAATAAAGATAGCAACTGGGCCTTGCACCCAACCCCCAGTCTCAAGCTAGAAATAACGGACTGTAATCGTGTAACGTCAGCCTTGGACAGGAAATAACAGACTCGAACAGTAAATAATTGTACTTAGGACTCGAACCCTAACCATTAGTCTCAAGCTGGAAATAACATACTCTAACCGTGTAATGTCAGCCTCAGACCGAAAATAACAGCACACGTTCAACAATCTCGAGCTGGAAATAAAGGACTCTAACCGTGTAATGTTAGCCTCGGACTGGAGCTGGCAGCCCTCACTCAACAGTCTCAAGCTGGAAATAACGGACTCTAACCGTGTAATGTCATACTCGGACTGGAGCTAGCTGCCTCAAACCAAATCGAGCCACCACCAACCATCTCAATACAAGGCTAGACACCGCGGGATGTCACCCTCACAAGGATCTCAACCGAAGGCTCCCAGCCTATCACAACCCAACCGTCAATCGACGCAATAGCTAAATCTTCAGGCAGCACCCCAGAACCGCCGAGATAGGAAGAGAAAGAATAAAAAAAATTCGAAGAGCCACAAAACACCTACACTAAGGCCCATACTATCAGACCCAAGTCTGATATACCAATCTACAGGGATCTAGTCCATCCAACTCGACGTCGGATACATACCCAAGTCAACCAGGTGCATGGGACTAAGGCAACATTACCCTAACCTATTCTAAGGTTGAAACATCACATCAATCAACAAAACAGAAGAAATTAATCCAAACCCATACATGCAACAACAGATAACCACCCAACAGATAACCCACAACAAATCATCAACAACCCAAATCAACAACCCATACTAAAGCATGATACTAGCGCAAACTAGTCCAAAAAACCAACCCTAAATGAAGAAATCCGAGAAGAAGAACAGACATACTAGCTGCCCAAACCAGATTCACACAAGTCGACAAGTAATTACTCATTCAAGCTCAATCTAAAAAGAATGGAAGCCGTAACCTACCAGAAGGCCAATCACATGCACTACGAGTCACTCTACTGGAGCTTTCCCCTTCCAAACGGCCTCAGACTGCTGCCATGCTTCCAAAAATAGAGTTAGAGCGTCAATAAGGTCATTTAGACACTAAAATCATCACAATCGGAGATAGACCAATTTCAGAGTCAAAATTGGGAAACGTGGGACACGCTCTGGCTTTTTTGGAATTTACTCCGTGAAGACGTCCCAAACCCTCCCACGAACTTGTATTCCAAAACGAAACACCCATTTGGGCTCAGATCAGCTCCAAACAGTCAACAACAAGAAAATACAAAACTTTACAAAATAGGCCTAGGACAGCACTTACGCCTCAAATTCATGGAAATCGAGGAACACCCAACACAAATTGACCACAAACCCACAAAGCCAACAAGAATTTTAACGCATGGGACTTTGAATCACCAAAAACCGATAAATTATGATAGAGATATGAATTTCAAACTTTTCTTCTAAATGAGCTCGATCTCAACTTATATAAACTGCCAGGCACGCATACCTCCGCGAATGCAGAGGGGAAACAAGAAACACTCCGCGAAAGCAGCCAGGAGCCCACGAATGTGGAGGCAAGGGGTGCCCATTTCCGAGAATGTGGTACCCTATCCGTGAACGCGGTACCCTATCTACGAACCCGGAGAAGGAGATCACCCTACCCCACAAACCTCCGCGAACGCGGAGAACAAAATCTCACACCTCCGTGAATGCGGAGTAGACACCTTTACACCTCCGCGAACGCGGAGCCTATCCCGCAAACGTGGAGAGATGGAGTGTCTAAAGACACCAGCTGCACCAACTGAGTTTTGGAGTTGTCCAAAACTCCGACGGGGTGCTCGGGATTCATTTGGAACCCCGTGCATGCATCCGAGATATGCTACCCCATAAAATTCGACGTTGCAGACTCAATGGCGCATTTAAAATTTCCATACAAGGTCGTTTTGATGAAAAGTGGGTCCCACACCCAATGAGCCATTTTAGCCCATTTCTACCGGAGGCCCAAGAATTTGATCGAAAGCTCTCAGTAGTTCTCGAAGGGTCATTCTAGACCAAACTCTACATTCTGGAACTAACCGCACTTACAGAATTCTTATCCAAGTGCGTTTACCAAGAATATTGACCAAAGTCAACTTTAAGCTAAATTTTGAAGGCTAAAGAGCTAATTGGCCCCAAAATAACACCAGAAGCCCCGGGACTCAGGCCAACCATGCTTCAAGCCTAATTTGGTGGCTCCTGAGCTGATGGAACCATCAAAATTCTCATCTGAGGCGGTTTACCTGAAGTTATGACCGAAATCAACTTTTAAAGGTTCAAAAGCTCCAAAACACGAAAACAGGCATAAAATTCAAACGAACGACCAGGCGACCGAACCTATAGTGCCAGCAAGTCAGAAATGACTTGGGGTCACTACAGGAATGCTCTAAACGATAGAAAAGAGGCACAAACAGGCAAATGACCAAAAGGATCATTACACTTTCCCCTTTACTGAAAAGTATAAATAGGGGTGGTGGTACTCAAGGAAAGATCATTATTTTTTCTGAAAATATTCTTGCCCACACAAGACTTCATTGGGAGAGTTAGTTAGGAATTAGTAGAAGGCTGGAATCCTGGAGTCCCAGTTCCTGAACGAGTTTTGTGAAAGCTTCAAAAGTTTAGAGTATCACATTTTATTCAGTTTACATTATTATGTTATTATGTATGTTCTGATCTTGTATAATGCTTCCACTGTGCATATTCTAACAATTGGTATCAGAAGTCTTCTTATATATAACTGATAATGTAATAAGAGTTCATGATTTCGATACATGTTTGATTAAATCTGTATATATTATGCCTATTTTATGGACAATTTTTGTTGTTTGAAAAAAAATCTTTTTCATATTCAAGAGTTGTAAGGTTTAATCCCTAATTCTTATAAATGATTTTTACAGTTAATATATGAGTTTATATGTTGACATAGGTCTTCTTCTCCTTCGGATAAACTTTTATATTTTGATACTATTATGTTTGTCTTTTGATTTGATGACTTGTTTTTAACTTTCCAACTAAGTTGCATGTTGAATCAATGAACAAGATACAATATATATACCTGACTAAACTTCACAGATTACTCTCTAACTGAGTTGGACTTGTCTTGTTTAAGTGGTACTATATACGAACTTGCTCTTATATATGTTTGAATAGTTAAGTTTCCCTATCGATTCTAACTGTTCATTAGCATGATTATATGTGTCTTTTTGTTGTTTTTAAAAAAAACATATGTTCCTAATGATTTGTTTTAAATATCTCTCAGATTAACTATGTCTCACTTCAATCCTCTGTCCTCTATCTTGAACCAAAACAAACTTGAAGGTCCTAACTATGTGGACTGGAAACGAAACCTTGAAATTGTTCTAACATCTAAGGGTTTCAAATATGTGTTTTTTGAAGAATGCCCCATTAAACTAACGGATTCTACTGATCAGTAGATCAAGGCCTATGATAATTGGGTCAAGGTTGATGAGATGGCAAGGTGTTACATTCTTTCCTCAATAGCGAATCTCTTACAGCATCAGCATCAGTTTATGACATCTACTTATGATATGCTTGAATCTCTCAAAGAGATGTTCGGAGAGCAGAATCATGCTGCCAAGTAGACTGCCATGAAGGCTCTCTTGACCACTAAAATGGTTGAAGGATCACCTATCAGGGAACATGATGAATTATCTAAATGAGCTGGAGATACTTGATGCTACCATTAATAAGGAATCTCAGGTAGAGATGATCCTACAGACTCTGTCGGACAGTTTTCAACAATTTCGCTTGAATTATAACATGAAGAGGATGGATTTATCTCTTGCGAAACTGTTGAATGAACTGACACCGATGAAATCTATTATCAAGCAGCAAGCTCCTCCCTCTGTAGAATACATGGTGGACCAACCTACCGCTTCTTCGTCTAAGCTGGTGAAAGCCCAAAAGAAGAAGAAGAAGCCCTGCAAGGTTGAGACACCGGGAGGTGCTAAAGGTGGTGTGACTAAGCCTAAGGGAAAGTGCTTCCACTGCAAGCAGCCTGGTCACCACAAGAGGCAATGCCCTGACTATCAAGCCAAAATTAAGAACAAAGGTAATTCTTGTTTAAATGTCGTTGAAACTTGTTTAGCAGTTGTTTCTATCCAATTATGGGTTTTAGATTTGGGAGCCACTGACAATGTCTGTACGTCTTTGTAGGGGTTTCAGGAAATGCGATGGCTAAGTAAGAATCAAGTTTGCGTCTTTCAGGCCAATGGGGAACCAACACCAGTCCTAGCTATAGGAAATTTAGTAGTTCCAGAATTCTGTTTTTAAAAATGTTCTTTATGTACTTTCGATAAGAAGGAATTTGCTTTCAGTTTAAAAAATAATGGATGCTGGTTATAAAGTTTAATTTGCAAATAACTATGTTGTTATTAAGTACAATAAGCAATTCATCCATAGTGCTCCTAAAATACATCATCTATTTGTATTTGAAGTCTCCTATGACATGCTACAAAAAACCGAATTAAATACTATTGATATTTCTCATAAAAGAAAATGTATTTCTGAATTGAGTCAAACTTACTTATGGAACTTATGTCTATGTCATATTAATATAAATAGGATTTCAAGGTTCGTTTCTAATGGATCTTTGAGTTCATTGAAAGTGGAGGCACTACCAACCTGTGAATCTTATTTAGAAGGTAAAATGACAAAAAAACCTTTTACTTCCAAAGGAAATAGATCCAGTAATAATTTAGAATTAATTTATTCTGATTTGTGTAGTCCTATGAATATACGAGCAAGAGGGGGTTTTGAGTATTTTGTGACTTTCACAGATGATTACTCCAAATATGGGTACATTTATTTGTTGCACCATAAATATAAATGCTTTGAAAAATTCAAAGAATTTAAGATAGAAATGGAAAAGTGACATGGTAAACATATCCAAATATTACAATCTAATCGTGGTGGTGAATATCTTTCTGCGGAATTCAGTAAGTACTTATCAGAATCGAGCATTACATCTCAATATTTTACACCAAGAACACCACAACAAAATGGTGTGGCAGAGTAGAGAAACATAACTCTTTTGGAAATGGTTAGATCAATGTTAAGTTATTCAGATTTGTCTTTTTACTTTTGGGGATATGCCTTAAAAACTGCAAATTACATTCTGAATTTGGTTCCTTCCAAATCTATTCCTTTAACCCCATCCAAATTGTGGAATGGGCGCAAGCCTCGTCTACGACATATTCGAGTTTGGGGATGTCCTGCACACATACTAAAAGGGAAAACAAATAAGTTGGAATCAAGGACAGAAGTGTGCATTTTCATTGGATATCCAAAAGAAACTAAAGGACTTTTATTTTATCATCCTAAGGAGCAAAAGACAATTGTTTCAACAAATGTCAAGTTTCTAGAGCAGGACTATTTAATTAACCATGTTGCAAGAAGTAAACTTGTGTTACAGAAACTAAGCAAAGGAATAACTACTAATGAAACATCAGCACAACTTCTACCAATAGTCGTTGATATAACATTGCGTCCATGTAGAGGGAGAAATGTCGATACGCAAAAGGTTGCTCAAGAGATTGCTCCAGAGGTTTCTCAAGAGAAGACTCAAGACATCTCGCTACCACAAACTAGTGGTAGTAATTACGCACAACCTGCAATTGTTGAGGAAGTAGTTAAGGATGTTCATAATTTAGTTCAAGATGTAGCAAATGTTGTAGTTACTAGTCATCGTAGTGGTGGAGTTATTAGAAAACCATAATGGTTTACGCTCTTGGGAGAATCATATGATAGAATCCCTGAAGAGACTAATACAGAACCATTAAATTACGCCGAAGCACTACATGATAAAGATGCTGAAATGTGGGTTGTTGCTATGAAATCTAAAATGGAGTCTATGTACTCAAATAAAGTCTGGGATCTTATAGAATCACCTATAGGTGTTAAACCTATTGATTGTAAGTGCATCAACAAGAAAAATAGAGGCGTTGCTGGAAAAATAAAAACTTTTAAGGCTCGGCTTGTTGCGAAAGGGTTTACTCAAAAAGAAGAAATCGATTATGAGGAATCTTTTTCACCAGTAGCCATGTATAAATCCATTAGGATTATCTTATCCAATGTTGCTCATTACAATTATGAGATTTGGCAATTAGATGTCAAGAGAGCTTTCCTAAATGGAAGTCTTGATAAGTGCATTTATATGGCACAACCAGACGGTTTCATGGAAAGTGGCAATGAACACATGATTTGTAAACTTAAGAGATCCATTTATGGATTGAAACAAGCATCTCAGGCATGGAATGTTTTTTTTGACAATTCGATTAAAACTTTTGGTTTTGATCAGTTTGAAAATGAATCATGCATCTACAAGAAATGGGAGGGAGATAGAGTAGCATTTTTTATTCTGTACATAGATGATATCTTGCTCATAGGAAATAATGTGAGCATGTTGAATTATATTAAGGAGTGGTTGTCGTCGCGTTTTGATATGAAAGACTTAGGAGAAGCGGCTCATATCCTCGAGATTAAGCTTATGCCAGATCGCAGACAAAGGATATTAGGCTTGTCTCAAGCACTTTATATTGATACTATTCTTGCGAGGTTTAGCATGTAAAATTCCAAAAAGGGATTTCAACCTTTTAGACATGGAATTACTTTATCAAAGGATTCGTCGCCTAAAACGACCGATAAGACAGAGAGGATAAAGGCGGTCCCTTACCCTTCTACTGTAGGGAGTCTTATGTATTCTATGTTATGCACTAGACCGGATATCTGGTTTGCTGTAGGCATGGTTAGCAGATTTTAGTCTATCCCTGGGCAAGAACATTGGACTATAGTCAAACTATTATCAAGTACCTGAGAAGGACTAGGGATTATATGCTTGTTTTCCACCCTAGAAATCTTGTACCTATTGGATACATAGATTCAGATTTCCAGTCAGATAGAGATTCTAGAAAATCAACCTCAGGATATGTATTTACTCTGGGAGGTGGAGCCATAGTTTGGAGGAGCATCAAGCAATCGTGTGTTGCTGATTCCACCATGGAAGCTGAATATGTAGCTGCCTCTAAGGCGGCTAAAGAGGCTGTTTGGCTCAAACATTTTCTAAAGGAGCTTGGAGTGGTTTCTTCTATTGAAGCACCAATCACACTCTATTGTGATAATAGCGGTGTAGTTGCCAACTCAAAAGAACCACAAAGCCATAAGAGGAGTAAGCACATTGAGAGGAAATATCACTTGATTCGTGGTATAACTCAAATAGGTGATGTAAGAGTTTTGAAGATTGAAACGAAGAATAATTTGACAAATCCATTTTCGAAAGGCTTACCTTAGAAGTCTTTTGATAAGCATGTGGAAGAAATGGGTGTTAAAATTATACATGCATGGTTATAAGTCTAAGTGGGAGATTGTTGGGATATATTATTAACCGTATGTTTGATTTATAGTATTAACTTTAATCCTTTGTGAAGACTTTGCATTTTATATTAATTATTATAATAAAATCTTTGTTTGAATAGATCATTGTGTTTATATGTGTGTCCATTTCTTATTTGTGTATGAAGTTGTTTAATACACAAAAGATTAAAATTGTCGGTTCTTATAAGTTATGAATTAAATGTTCACAATCAAAGATGAAGTTGGAAAAACATCTTGATGATTGTAGCTCAAGATTAAATATAATTCGAACTTAATTATGGGAATGGTAAAATTCTAACTTCTTGTGTTAGTATATTTTTTATGTATTGAATGGACAAAATTGAGATATTTGTTTAGGTTCGGAATTTTAATAAACAATATCTCTAGTCCATTACATGTGCTTATACTCTTAATCTTGATATAGTTATTATGATCTGTGTAGTTTGTTTTGTTATTTTAATCTATTAAAGGTTAAACTCTATGATGAGTCAAAATATTCCTAATGGATTGAATAATGACAAATTACATTCGTGAAATAATAATTAGTTGATAGAACCATATCTCGGATATGAAAAAGAAGACATCCCTTTATGGTTGCTTATAAGTTGTCACGTGAAAATCCTGCAGGTGGATTATATATATATCCGTCACGTGAATTAATTTAAGCATAAAGATAAAGTATTAAATTAATCAATGGATTAAAATTTTCAGAAGTTTGATTTAATTGATTGGTGTCGTTAATTTTAACATGGGAGTTAAATAAGTTGTAATGGTAAAATTTGAAATTAAATAGAGGAGTACAGTTACAGATTTTTAGTGGTAAAATCTTTGATTTATTATGATATGGTTAATTCATGCTTTTATGAATTAAATGTTATAATTGGAAGCCTCTGCTAATAAATTTGCGGTCCTTATTATGCCTGATTAATTGATCGAGTTCGGAAAAGAAAAGCACTGTTAGTATTTTTTTAGTTTAGGAATAAATTGTTTTTGACTTTTATTGGTTTAAAAGGGGAAAAAACTTTTTATTTCTTGAAAGAAGAAAGGGGAAAAAACTTTTTATTTCTTGGAAGAAGAAAGGGGAAAATACTGCATTTCCTTGTTTCCTTAGAAGATGAAAGAATAAAATATTGTTGTTAATGGCTATTAATGGTATTTAATGGCTATTAATGGCTATTGATGGTGTTCAATGACTGTTGAATACCCTTGGTGTTTAATGACTTTCTAAATATCCTTTGTGGTTACTGATGACTATTGATTATGGTTATTCGATACACTTAACAGTGTCTAAATACCCTTAATGGTATTTACTGGATGTTAATGACTATTAATTATGACCAGAAACGTTTCATCTTTCAAATCTTTCCCCTTTGCAAAAATGTATAAATAGGGGTGGTGGTTCTCAAGGAAAGATCATTATTTCTTATTAAAATATTCTTTCCCACACAAGACTTGATTAAAAGAGTTAGTCAGGAATTAGTAGAAGGCTGCAATCTTATAGTCTCAGTTCCTGAACGAGTTGTGTGAAAGCTTCAAAAGGTTAGAGTTTCACAATTTATTCAGTTTACATTATTATGCTATTATGTATGTTCGTGATCTTGTATAATGCTTCCGCTGTGCATATTCTAACAGTGCATCACGCGGGTATGCATACTAGTAAGTATCTAATAAGAACCATAAGACACTTGAGTTAGTGTAATAATTAATATTGTTTTCTTTAATTCTACAACGTACATGAAACAAAAAAGGATTTTTTAAATTAAAAAAAATCTGAAATCATACAAAGCTGGAGATTGAATCAAAGTTACGAGAAAGTTGATATTAATTATTATTTTCTTCTTCAATTTCACAACATGAAACAACAAACATAAATAAGATTAAAAAAACAAAAACTTAAAAAGTTGGAGATTGAATTAAAGTTACGATAAAGTTGATATTATTACTATTTCCCTCTTCAATTCCACAACGTGAAACAATAAACATAAATAAGATAGAAAAACAAAAACATACAAAGTTGATAAAGAAGACTTTAAATTAAAGTTATTAATGAAGAAAACTCTGAGACAAAGCTAAGACAAACTCGATAAATAAGATTCTACAATTCTAACTCTTGAAGTTGAAGAATTCATAAAACAAGAATGATTTGACTGGTGAAAATATTAGGACATCAACTATGCAGTGGTAGACGCAAGATTTTCATTCACGAGATTCGAAATATGAAGAAGTAAATACCTAAAAATTATAGGATGAAAAATAAAGTGAAGTGTCAGCTAAATTTTAACCCACCTTATCATGCTCATTTAATATTTTTTCCATTTTTTCTCTCCACCATCGAGCCCTTTTTAAAAAATATTGTGCCTTTTTTAACTCTCACTTTGTAGTGTCCTATTTTATTTTAAAATTTTAATTTTTTTTCAAATTAATACCACGTACAAAGTAATTTTTTTTTAAAAAAGGGGGTAAGGATTGAATTAGTCGTGCTATAATACTTATTTAGTGCTCAATAACGATAAAAAATAAAAATATTGAACAACATCAATATTTCTAGGTTCAATTATAAAAAAAAATAGTTGAAACAAACGAGTGATATAACTAGATAACATAAACGGTAAAATTTGATTAAAAAAATTTAAATATGTAAAACTAGTCAAATATAAAAATATTTTAAACAAACGTGACATAAAACATATAAAAAGAAATATGCATATTGTGATTTTTTTTCTTAGCTGAGAAATGTGTTAATATTAAAAATCAATTAGAAATTGTAGAAATTTAGCTAAGGCTATAAATTAGTATTGAGAACATCAAAAGAGAGAGAATTGAAATACTTTTCATTTCAACTATGTGAGAAAAACATTACATAATATTTTTAGATCCAATATTTAGCAAAATAGAAAAAAATTAGCTATTTAAATATTAAATACTTACAAGTGTACACTAACTAAAAATGGAGAAACACATTGTTCATTTAAAATGAAAAAGGAGTGAGAAAGGACAAACAAAACTCATTGCTTATTAAAAGGGAAAAGGAATACTTCTACCCCCAAAAGAAAAGAAACTATTTGTAAGCGGCTACCTCCTTACTTTCATACCCCCCATGTTTTTAACGACTAATTTACGTTTACTGCTTGATACCATCAAAGTACCATTGTAATGACCCTCCAGGTCATTTATGTGTTAATGCATTCTTTCTGTCATTTAGAGCGTTCCTATAGCAACCTCAAGTCATTTATGACTTGCTGACACTAACTGTTCGGTCGCCTGGTCGTTCGTTTGGGTTTTATGCCCATTTTTCTGTTTTGGAGCTTTTGATCCTTGAAAAGTTGACTTCGGTCATAACTTCAGATAAACGACCTCATATGAGAATTCAGACAGTTCCATCAGCTCCGGAAAGGCCAAATTAGGCTAGAAGCATGGTTCGCATGAGTCTCGGGGTTTCCGGTGTGAATTTGGGGCCTATTAGCTCTTTAGCCTTTGGAAATTGGCCTAAGGTTGACTTTGGTTAACTTTCTTTGAAAATGCACTTGGGTGAAAATTCCGACAGCGCGGTTAGTTTCGGAATGCCGAGTTTGGTGTAGAACGACCTTTCAAGAATTACCGGGAGCTTCCGATCAAAATTCGAGGCCCTTGGTAGAATTTGGCTAAAATGGCATAATGGGCGTGGGACCCACTTTTTGTTGAAACGACCTCGTATGGAAATTTTGACTACGCCACTGAGTCCGTAATGTCGAATTAAGTGGGGTAGCATATCTGGTTTGTTTTCATCGGGTCCCGAAGGAATTCCGAGGGTCCGTTCGGAGACTTTAAAAAAAAAAGCAAAAATCTGGTTGCTGGTGCAGGCCTTTAGCGACCAGAAATTAGACTTTTAGCGACCAGAAATGGTCTTTAGCGACGAGGTTCGGGTTTTATAACCCAAAAATTTCAGCTTTCACCCGCATTTTCAAATGCCGATTTCTCCCTCAGCCGAGCTCTGATTTGAGTGATTCAAAGTCCTGTATGATCGTGGAGATTGTGGCTACACAGTGGAGTGATCGGAATGTGTTGGTGAACCCTCGTTTGTGGTGAAATTCAACTCGAAGCTGCTGCCATCAACTTATGATTTCTTCTTCATTTTAAATTTTCATATCTCGAGTTCTAGAGCTCCATTTTTGGTGATTCAAAGTCCCAAGTGTTCGGGTTTTCATTGACCTCGTGGATTTGAGGTTGAGGTTCCATGGGTGCACCTCGTTCTGCGTGAAATCGGAGGTAAACCCCTTATTTGTCCTATTTTTGTTAGTTTTAAATTTGTTATTGTTTGGTTGATTGGGAGCGGATCTGACCCCTATTTGATAAACTAGTTTAGGATTAGTGTTGGGGGAAGGATTTGGGACCTTTTGATGGAGTCAATTCTAGGAAATCCGGAATGGGTCCTACTTTCCCCGATTTTGACCCAAAAATTGGTCTGTCTCTGAATTTGTTAATTTTTGTGTCTAAACAACTGTATTGACGCTGTGATTCTATTTTTTGTAGCGTGACAGCAGTCTGAGGCCGTTCGGAAGGGAAAAATCTCCAATTGAGTGACTTGGAACGCTCGTGATCGACTTTTTGGTAGGTTACGGCTTCCCTTCTTTCTAGACTGAGCCTGATTGTGTAAAAGTTGTTTGATATTTGTGAATCTGGGGTGGTTAGTTAGTATTGTTTCCCTTGTTCCCCGATTTCCTCAGTTTAGAGTTGACTGTTGGGTTGTTATGAGCTAGTATCATGCTATAGGTTGGGTTGTTGATTTGATTTGCTGATATGCATGATGTGGGGTACCTGTTGGTGGTTATCTGATGTTGCATGAGTGGGTCCGGGTGAATCTGTTTTATGATTGACTGATTATTGTGATTATGTCTTAGAATAGGCTGTGATTTATTGACATAGTCTCATGTACCTCATTGACTTGAGTATGTATCCGACGTCGTTTCGGATGGGCTAGATCCTTGTAGACTGATATAGCAAACTTGGGTCAGATTATGAGGCTTAGTATAGGCGTTTTCGTGGCTTTCGGACCTTCCGATTCTTTGCCCCTTATCGCGGGGATTTTTGGGATGCTGCCGGAAGATGCCGTTGTTGCACCGATTATCGGCTGGATTGTGTTAGGCTGGGAGCCTTCGGTTGGTATATATGTGGGGGGGGGTCGGCCCGTGATGTTTATTCTTTTAGTGTATTGTTGTTGTGGCTTTTTCGGCTCGTGGCGGCTGGCTACAGTACACGGCTGACGTTACTCGGTTATCACCCAGGATTTCCAGCGCTAGGCTGACGGGGGTAGGCTACCCGCTCCGATCCGCAGCCGACGTTACACGATTGCAACCCGTTCTTTCCAGTGCGAGTCTGTGGAGCATAGGCTACTAGTCTCAGCTACGCGACCGACGTATCAGGTGGAACACGTATTTCTAGCGTTAGACTGTCGAGTGTGGCTTGTTTGTGCCAGTCCGAGACTGAGGTTGCCCGGTTAGAGTCCGGCATTTCCAGTTCGTGACTGATGACTGAGCTGGGCTATGATGTTTATGACTGAGCTGGGCTCTGATATTTATGACTGAGCGGGGCCCTGGTGTTGTTCTTGAGTTGGTTATTCCTTTGTTTTTGTAGAATAGCTCTTCTGTGTACCTGTCGGGCTTATGGGGGTCTGTTCAGGTTTTATTTAAACTTGCACACGAGTGTGCCCAGCGGGTCTTATGGGGGGCTCAGCTGGGTTTATTTTAGTTATTTCTTTGTGTTTCCTTTTAGCTTTTTCGTTTCCTGTTCTATTGACCTCTGTTTGTGTTGATTCTATCTCGTCTGCCTATTTTTACCCTTCTTGCTCAGTCGGCCTATGATGCATACTGTGTACTTATTGTTTTGGTACTCATACTACACTCTGCATTTGTTTTCGTGATGCAAGTTCGAGCACCAGCTATCAGTGTTGATATCGAGCCTGCAACAGTCTGTTCAGGAGACGAGGGTGAGCACTTGGTGTTTTGGGATTACCCGTCTCCTTCTGTTTATATATTTTGGCTTGTCTTTTGTTTTCAAGACACTTGTTCCAGTGGTCCTCTTTCGGGACTTGTACTCTTTTTAATAGTTTTGTACTCTTGACTTCCAAGTTTTGGGAGGTGTTGTGTATATTATTTTGGTTCCGTTCCAGCTTTCATGAGTGCTCTTATTGTATGCTTCCGCTTGGCTATGGATTAGTTTCCACCCTTAGTCCCATTACTCTTTAGTTCCGAGATAGGGTTTTTGGCTGGCCTACTGGTGGGTTGGTAGGCGCCATCATGACTTGAGAAATTGGGTCGTGACAAATTGGAATCAGAGCCCTAGGTTCGTTGGTTTCACTTGTACAGAACTAGCATCTAGTAGAGTCCTGCGGATCGCAACGGAGAAGTCCGTGACTATCTTCGGGAGGCTACATGATGTCCTTAGGATGTTGTCCTATCTTTGTGTCTTTGTCGTGTGTGTTGTCCAGTTGGTTTCTTGAATTCTCACTTGTGTCCTTCTGTCACAGGATGGCTCGTACTCGTAGTAGAGGTCGACCCCGAGGTCGAGGTGTTGAACCAGGCCGAGGTAGAGAGAGGACTCTGAAGCCGGAGCCGAAGCCTAGAGCAGAGCAGATTCTACCTCATCCGGTGGGGCCGGGGCCGGGACCAGGCCAGGCACCACAAGCTCCAGTTGTCGCCCCAGATCTTCAGGGCATGCTTGCCCAGCTTTTAGCTGCTATTGGTAGTATGCAGCAGCAGCAGCCAGCTCCAGCGCAGTAGGACCAGCCTGCAGTAGTGGCTCCAAAGGTGCATCAGCCACCAACCCCAGTTGTGGTTCAGTTAGACCCTTTGGACGGGGTTATGCCTTTGCGAGAGCAGAAGATGCTCGGTGTGTTCCTTAGATTGTCACCGTCGAGATTCTCAGGGGCTGTGGGAGAGGATGCCCACGAGTTTCTGATTACTTGCCAGGAGAGGTTGCAGACCTTGGGTTTAGTGGAGTCTAGAGGAGCAGACCTCACAGCTTATCAGCTGGATGGGCCAGCTAGACAGTGGTGGCACTCTTTCATCGGGACTAGGCCAGTTGGTTCTCCACTAGTATCGTGGGAGAAATTATCAGAGGCTTTTTTGGCCAGGTTTATTCCACGGAGCGTCAGGGACAGACTCCGTGATGAGTTCTCGAGATTGGAGCAGGACTCCATGACTGTATCTGAGTACGAGGCCAGATTTCTGGAGTTGTGTTGTCATGCTGCCATGTTCTACCTACAGAGGAGGAGCGGGTCCGATGCTTTGTTAGAGGGTTGAGACTGCAGTTGAGGATTGAGTCGCAGTCTATGTTGTAAGTGGGTTGTTCTTTTCTAGATGTGGTGGACCATGCCCGCACTATTGAGAAGCTTCGTCGCGAGGCCCACAGGGGCAGCAAGAGGGCTAGGTCATATGATAGCTTCGGTGGGACCCATCGTAGGTCGAGGGATACCCAGGATTGGGGTTATCAGAGGTTTCAGTCAGGGCAGTCTAGTCGGCCATATCAGGCAGCATTGCAGACTTCAGAGGGTGATCAGCACCGTCAGAGTGGGTATAGTACCGGTCCAAGTCAGAGCCGAGGTGGTTTCAGTCAGGTGCATCAGGTCGGGGTGGCCGACCTCCAGCGGTTAACAGGTCTTCATAGGGTTGCTTCACTTGTGAGGAGCTTGGTCATTGGGCCAAGGAGTGCCCTTCTTCTAGATCATCTTTAATAGCTCCTCTGGCAGCGAGACTGGTTTCAGCGGTAGCACCTCCAGCTAGAGGAGGAGGTCAGCAGCAAGGTTCTCGGGGAGGCCCCAGGGGAGGCAGGATAGGCGGTAGAGTGGATGCGAGAGGTAGAGGTGCCCAGGGTCACTTTTATGCAGCTCCAGCTAGAGCAGAGGCCGAGGTGTTTGATGACATGATCACAGGTACGATTCTCTTATGCCATCAGTCCGCTTCAGCTTTATTTGACCCAGGTTCTACCTATTCTTATGTGTCAGCTTATTGTGTTCCTCGATTGGGAGTGAGTCTTGAGCCCTTGTCTGTGCCTTTGCGTGTTTCGACTCCAGTAGGGGATTCTTTAGTAGTGGATCAAGTTTGTAAATCCTGTGTGGTGGCTATTCAGGGGCACGACACTCTGGTCGATCTTATTGTGATGTGTATGGTAGACTTTGATGTGATTCTAGGTATGAATTGGTTTTCCCCTTGTCGGGCTGTCTTGGACTATTATGCCAAGACCGTGACTTTAGCTATTCCTGGTATTTCGCCATTGGTGTGGCAAGGTTCTTGTAGTCGCATACCAGTTGGGGTGATTTCTTGTATGCGGGCTCAGAGGCTGGTGGACAGCGGATGTTTGGCATATTTTTCATATGTTAGAGATGTGAGTAGGGTGGGCCCTACCGTCGATTCAGTACCTATCGTTCGAGAGTTCGCAGATGTGTTTCCCGCCGACCTTCCTGGCCTACCCCCAGATAGGGACATTGATTTTTCCATAGACTTAGAGCTAGGTACTAGTCCCATTTCTATCCCTCCGTATCGTATGGCACCTGCAGAGCTCAGGGAGCTCAGTGATCAGCTTCAGGATCTCTTGAGTAAAGGGTTTATCCGACCCAGTGTGTCGCCTTGGGGTGCCCCAGTCCTGTTTGTAAGGAAGAAGGACGTCACCATGCGGATGTGCATCGATTACAGGTAGCTGAATAAGGTGACGGTGAAGAACCGTTGTCCTATACCTCGTATAGATGATCTATTTGCTAGTTTCAGGGTGCAACAGTATTTTCGAAGATTGACTTGAGCTCCGGTTATCATCAGCTGAGGATTAGAGCAGCGGACATCCCGAAGAAAGCCTTTAGGACTCGTTATGGTCATTATGAGTTACTGGTGATGTGTTTTGGGTTGACTAATGCCCCTGCCGCATTTATGGATCTGATGACTCGAGTGTTCAGGCTGTACTTAGACTCCTTCGTCATTGTCTTCATCGATGACATCTTGGTATACTCGCGGAGCCACAGTGATTATGAGCAGCACTTGAGGACAGTGCTCCAGACTATGAGAGACCATCGGCTTTATGCCAAGTTCTCAAAGTGTGAGTTTTGGTTGGAGTCTGTAGCATTTTTGGGGCACGTGGTGTCCAAGGATGGCATTATGGTTGATCCGACGAACATTGAGGCTCTTCGTGGTTGGGCTAGGCCCACTTCTGTGACTGAGATTCGGAGCTTCGTCGAACTAGCGGGGTATTACAGACGCTTTGTTGAGGGTTTCTCCACATTAGCAGTGCCTTTGACGCGGTTGACTCGCCAGGATGTTCTATTTGTGTGGTCGGAGGAGTGCGAGAGGAGCTTTCTGAGACTTAAAGAGTTGGTTACTACAGCTCCTATCTTGACTCTTCCAGTTGAGGGCGAGGGCTTCACGGTCTATTGTGACGCATCCGGCGTTGGTTTAGGTTATGTTCTGATGCAACAGGGCCGGGTTATTGCTTATGCATCGAGGCAGCTTAAGCTGCATGAGAGCAACTACCCCACTCATGACTTGGAGTTGGAGGCGGTAGTTTTCGCGCTTAAGATCTGGAGGCATTACCTGTATGGAGTTCATTGTGAGTTGTTCACTGATCATAGGAGCCTTCAGTATATTATGATGCAGAGGGATCTTAATTCGAGGCAGCGCCGGTGAATTGAGCTCCCGAAGGACTACGACCTCTCTATTCTTTACCATCCGGGCTAGGCGAATGTAGTAGCGGACGCCTTGAGTCGGAAGGCGGTGAGTATGGGTAGTCTAACCTTCCTTTCTATTTCGGAGTGGCCCTTGGCTTTGGACATTCAGTTCTTAGCTAATCAGATGATCAGACTCGACGTTTCGGATTCCAGTCGGGTGCTAGCCTATGTGGAGGTTCAGTCATCTCTGCTTGATCAGATCTGTGGTCGCCAGTTTGAGGATGAGTCTTTGATAGCACTCAGAGATAGAGTGTTGCCAGGTGATGCCGGGCAGGCAGCCTTAGATTCAGATGGGGTTTTGCGATTTGTTGGCCGTTTGTGTGTTCCCATATTTGGTGATTTGATCCAGTTGATCCTTAGCGAGGCCCATGATTCCAGATATTCTATTCATCTGGGCACAACAAAGATGTATCGTGATTTGAGACAGCATTACTGGTGGAGCGGTATGAGGAGAGACATCTCAGATTTTGTGTCCCGTTTGTTGTGTTGCTAGAAGGTTAAGGCCGAGCATATAAGGCCTGGGGAGAGGTGCAGAGGATGCCCATTCCTGAGTGGAAGTGGGAGCGCATCACCATGGACTTTGTTATTGGGTTTCCACGAACTCCTAGAGGTGTTGACAGTATCTGGGTCATCGTGGATCGATTGACCAAGTCAGCACACTTCATACCCGTTCATACATCCTTCCATGCTGAGAGGTTAGCCCGTATATACATTCGGGAGGTCATCCATCTTCATGGTGTGCCTGTTTCTATCATTTTTGACCGGGGCCCACAGTTCACTTCTAGCTTTTGGAGAGCATTTCAAGGAGAGTTGAGCACCCGTGTGGATCTTAGCACAACATTTCACCCGCAGACTGATGGTTAGTCAGAGCGCACTATCCAGGTGCTTAAGGATATGTTACGGGCTTGTGTTATAGACTTTGGAGGTCAGTGGGACCATTTCTTGCCCTTGGCGGAGTTTGTGTATAACAACAGCTACTATTCCAGCATCTAGATGGCCCCGTTTGAGGCCCTATATGGTAGGCGTTGTCGCACTCCCGTTGGTTGGTTTGAGTCTACGGAGCCTAGGCCGCATGGTACAGATTTTTTTCAGGAGTCCTTAGAGCATGTGAGGTTGATCCAGGACAGGCTCAGGACGGCTCAGAGTAGACAGAGGAGTTATGCAGACCGTAGGCGTCGACCGTTGAGTTTTGTTGTGGGTGACAGAGTATTCCTGCGAGTATCGCCCATGAAGGGCGTGATGAGATTTGGGAGGTGGGGCAAGCTTTTCCCCAGGTATATTTGGCCTTTTGAGATTTTTAGGGTAGTTGGCGAGGTGGCTTATGAGTTAGCCTTACCTCCAGCTTTCTGAGCTGTACATCAAGTTTTCCATGTGTCGATGCTGCGCCGATATGTTCCAGATAAGTCTAATGTTCTCCAGTATGACGCAGTTGAGTTGGATGATCATTTGACCTATACAGAGGAGCAGTTGCTATTTTGTCCAGAGAGGTGAGACAGCTGAGGTCGAGAGCCATTCCTATGGTTAAGGTCCGTTTGAGGCATCATCTAGTTTAGGAGGCTACCTGGGATATCAAGCGGGAGATGCAGGAGGAGTTCCCCAGCATGTTTGAGCCCTCAGGTACTTCTTAATCCTTACTTTCGCGGACGAAAGTCCTTTTTGTAGTGGATATTGTAATGACCCTCCAGGTCATTTCTGTGTTAATGCCTTCTTTCTGTCGTTTAGAGCGTTCCTATAGCGACCCCAAGTCATTTATGTTTTAGATGTTTTACGTGGTGTACGGGTTACGTCCCGACCACTTCTTTTGATGTAATAGATGGCTTGTCAAGACTATGTTAGACTTCCGCTTTCAAGTGTCAAACTCTTTATTTCATATGAGATTTCTTGCTTTTCTCTATAATGTTGTGTATATGTATGTCAAGTGGTTTTTGTAGGGCCTCTCAGGGTCTTATATGTCATGTCACATCAAGGGTGTACTTTGGGTCATGACATGTTTTCTGCCAGTTTTTGCTCCTTTTTCAACTCTTTTCCAACAGTTTCCATCAAATTTCTTTTTTAGCCATCAATACCTGAAACACAAAAAAAATCAATGGATAATTAGCCTTTTTTTCTACTTAAGTGCCACAAAATCATAAGGAAAAAGATCTCATATGAGTCAAAATTCCCGACTCATCACCTTGATAGAAATATTCAATTTCAGATAAAAGTTAGCTTAAGTTGGTTACTTTATATTGATCATCATTCGAGGATGAATAATCCTAAGGGGGATATATTGTAACATCTCACAAAAAGTTCTATGCGAAGGACCCAAACTATTCGTTGTAAGTATATAAACTTGAATCGGGGGATGTCCTACTTTTACCTATGTTTTATGGTCAACTCCTAGATGTGAGAAGTGTATCATAAGTGTTTTAGGGTCATAAGAGACCTCTAACACTAAGTCGAGTTTAAATTCTTCCTACCGGCTAAGTTTTTTGCCTTTGTTCATGCAAGGGTCATAATCTTGCAAATTAAAGGTCTGTGATTCTTCTTACCAATGCCACAAAGTTTGCATTAATCGGAGTTAGGAGTAAAAATTCATGCCCAATTTACTGGACATTGTCTAGTTTCTTGCCGGCCACGCGCCCGAGGCATGTTCTGCTTTATAGCGTACCGAGAAAGTGGCTACCACCTTCCTGCATGTTGGTTGCGCTCCCAACACATTTTATGTGCGCTAGCGTGTGTCGGAAGCCTTTTAATTAACCCCCAAGGGTGTAGTTCAACTTCCTAGTCATAAAATTTACCCTAGAAAGAGAAAATCTAAAGAAACTAACTTCTGCCAAACTAACCAAAGAATTTCATAATTTCTTCATATTAACACCATTAATACCTTTTTACTCATGGAATCCTTAGGTTTTCAAGAAATTCCACCTCTAAGGTTCAAAAATTCTTGGTATATTTTTCTACAAAGATTCTCAAGAATTTAGAGAGTTTAAGGTATGAAACGCAATCATAGTTAGTGAATGAGTTCTTCCGCACACCCTACATCTAAATTTCGATTAGCAAGGTTCAACTAGGATTTTAATCTCAAGGTTTACGACATTCGAAAGTTCTACTTACTCTCTTATCATGAATTTTGATTTTTATCATGGGTGTTTATGTATATTATTTAATGGATGATTCTTAATCATTGATCATGATTTCATCCCATGAAACCTATTTAATCATTAATTTTATGAAATTTTTGATATATCAGTTAATATGCATTATCTTCATGAAAAAAACATGGCTAGTTTAAAGAAAGCATAATCAGCTTTAGAGAAAGGATTTTCAGTCAGTCTTTAAAGTAAGTTCACTTCCTTGATAAAAGAGTATTCACAACAGTAAGTTAAAACAAGATTTTGATTTTATCCCCTAAGGTGGGACTCTATTTCTGAAAATGGAATTATATTCCGTTATTGAGCACTATTGACTTTTTTGTAGTATTGAGCATCAAGTTGGGTACATGTTAGATAATTCAAACGTCCTAACTACTCAACCAACATAGGATAGGATCGTGTTGTTGATTCGGATGACTCCTCATTAAGCCCCTGGTTAGTGCTTAGATATTGGATCCATTAGTTCAGCTGGTCTTTTACCCTGGCCAAGTATTGGACGACTCTCGCAATGTGAGCAAGGCGTTGTATCATCATGAGGCTCATAGTGATGGTTGTCGATAACAGAAACTCCCCAAGAAAATTAAAATATTCTAATTTAGCATTTGATATTATTGCATATGACTTAGTTGCAAAGCTTTATCAATTTTGATAAAGTTGCATGCTTTACTTTACAGTTATCTATTTTACATTATTTTTCTAAATTACTCTTATAGTTCAGTATATTAAGTCCAAGCAATGTTTCATTCAGCTATTTTACATACCCTACATCCCATGTACTGATGCCATTGAGCGTTACATTTTTTAATGATGCAGATACAGGTATTCTGGATCGACAGCAACGCTTCGTTGAGATTCCCTCCATCAGCTTTTGGTGAAACCTCCTTGCCTTCGAAGGACTCCAATTTATTTATGTCATTAGTTTTAGTAGAACGTTGTTCGTCTCTAGTAAACAACAAACAATAAATGACAACTCTAATTAGCACCGGCGGAGATGAAGTCATGCTCTAGTACTTTAAAAAAAAACCAAAATTGGATATAAAGGTAATTCAATAAACATCATAATAGGAGATGTCAAAGCTTCATCGTTTCAATCCATGTTGTCTAAGTTTAGAATAGTCATACACATGCATTAACTTCGACTTCCTGAAAATTAAATAATACCAAACAAATTAATAAAGCACACCAATCATTTGTCACATGACTAGTAATTACTTTTGCTTTTGTGCATATGCATACATAGTTAAGAACATAAATTTGGAGTTTTATATCCTAAATCTTCTGCTCTCATTCAAACAGTATGTACTTTCATCACACAATGTTTGTCAGAGTGTTGGACTATTAATTCATAAAGGTGACAGAAATAAAAAGATTTTCAGAAAGAGAAAATTAAAATTATGACACAGTATACTAGAAAAAAAAGTTATTACTAGGGGTGTGTTTGGTATGAAGGAAAACATTTTCTGGAAAATGTTTTTTCAATTTTCTAAATTTATTTTAAAAATATATTTTCAATTTCAAATTTTTATTTTTTTACCTCACCCTACCCCCACCCCCCTCCACCAGCCCCTTACCCAACCCCCCCACCCACTCCCCGAATATTATTTTTTTTAAGTTTGTCTTAAAAATTATTTTCAATTTCAAATTTTTATTTCTTTACCTCTCCCTACCCCTACCCCCGACATCCCCCAGCCCCTACCCAACCCCCCACACCCCCCACCCCCCAAATATTTTTTTTTAAAGTTTCTTTTTTAAAAATATTTTCAATTTCAAATTTTTATTTTTTACTTTCTCCCCACCCTCTACCCCTGACGCCACACCAGCTCCTCCCCCCTCCTCTCCCCCCCCCTCCCCCCAATATTTTTTTTTTAAGTTTGTTTTTTAAAAATATTTTAAATTTTAATTTTTTATTTATTTACCTTACCCGAACTCCCCCCCCCCCCAATCACCCCCCACCGGCCCTTCCCCCCCCCCCCCCAAAAAAAATAATTTAAAAGTTTGTTTTTAATTTTTTTTTCAATTGTAAATTATTATTTTTCACCCCACCTCACCCCCTACCCCCGATCCCCCTCCACCCCAACTCCCACCCCCATCCACCGCCCTCTAAAAAGTAAAAATTTAAAGTTTGTTTTCAAAAAGTATTTTCAATTTTCAAATTTTTTATTTTCTACTCTTTAGTAAAAAAATAAAAGAGATTTTCTTTAAAATGTTTTTCATTCATAAATCAAACACTAAAAAAGTTTTCCGGAAAATATTTTCTACTCACCAACCAAACATGAGAAAATAAGCCAAAAATCCACCTGTTTTCCAAGAAAATATTTTCCTTCATACCAAACACACCCTAGGTTACAACGTTGTTTTCTAAATCTCGTATCCTCGTTCAAATTGTTTATGCTTTCATCACACAGTGTTTGTCAGAGTAAACAAGATTCGAACATTAATTCACCAAAGTAAAATAAATAAAAATATTGTCATAAAGAAAAGATTAACATTATGACATGATATACTAGTAATAAAGGTTACTACTAGGTTGCAATTTTGTTTCCTAAATCCCGTGTTCACTTAAAATTATGTCTTTTCAAACAACAATTTTCATCCTCTAGCTTCAACTTATAAAAAAATATACTACACCTAGTAATAACTTTTGTTTCATGTAAACAAAGCCAACATAAAAAGAAGAAATGCTTATAAGGCTCCACACATCACAAGTAGATATGATTAGAGATTCATAGATATTCATCGTGTTTGTCTATATATGACAAAATAATGTGCTAAAAAGAACATTAACTAGTTAAATGTGCGGGTGTAAAATTAATAAAGTTGAACACTTACATGATTTTTTGTTGTCATTGTTATCATGTCTCTGATCAGCTAGGGATAAGTGGATTAACAAGGATCTGAACAAGGATTTGTATTTCAAAACACCCCAAAATATCAGCAATTTCTACTTTTTTAATTGAATCATCTTTTGGATTGTATATTATGAAAATGGGGTGAAACAACAATAAAGCATCACTCTCATATGACTAGCAAAAAATGGGGAAATTGACATGGTCCCATGTGTTGTAAAGGTATCATTCCTAGGATCAGAAGGAAAACTGATGGTGAACTTCTTTTTTCGAGAATCGTTCATAACCTATACATCAGAATGATGTCTCTCGTAGTTACAAAGTATTAGTGCATCTTCCCTGTAATAATGCATAGTCAGTTGTAGTTGTTAGTTAGTTATTTATTGCTTATAGGTTTAGTACTACATATTTATTATTAAGAGTCCATTAGGAATAAACTCCTAAAGTATAAGAGTTGTTGTTGGTCTTCACTTGTATTTACAAAAGTTTCTCTGGACATTGTAAAGACAAAATAGATTTCATCGTTTGCATCCTAAGTCTTTTTGGTATCAGGGCTCTTCTAACCTACAAGGAGCATCAATAAATCTTCTTGTCTCTTTCATTTTTTTCCCGTTCCTCTATCATGGTGAATCCAAGGACTTTTGTCATTGCTGTTGATAACACCACTCTCCTAGTTAAATTTAATCTAGGTTCCCAACTACCCATAAAGCTTACATGTCTAAGAAATTTTGTTATTTGGAAGGCTCAGGTTGAATCTCTCATGTTAGGCAACGACCTTTACGGTTATCTAGATGGAACCATGACGTCATCGTGAAAGACTGTCCTTGAGAATGCTTCAAAGTTACCCAACCTTATGTATAAAATTTGTTTTAGACAGGACCAGTTGATTATCAATGCCTTGATGTCATCAGTTGACCAAACCATCACCTCTGCAATCGACAAAACCTCACCCTCCAAGAAAGCCTGGGACAAACTGCATCACTTCTATGCCAACAAATCACATACACAAGTTTTAAATCTTCGCAATTCCTTAGCCACAATTACAAAAAGTTCTCGTAGAATGACTACGTATCTGGAAGAGATCAAGAATGTTGCAGACAAACTTCCAACTACAGGAGCTCTTATTCTGGATGACGAACTTGCTGTAAAAATACTCAGTGGCTTAGGACCTGAGTATGATTCAATTTCTGCTGCTATCCAAGCATGAGATGCAGCTATCTCGCATGAAGACCCGTATAACAAGCATCTCAATAGAGAGCTCCTTCTTCAACATAGAGAACCTCACCAAGAAGCACCCTCCATAACTGTTGCGATGGCACAAAGGTCTTCCCCAACCAATTCTTCACCACGCAACTATAGGTGAGGACAACCATGGCGTCCACAAAATTCTAGGTAGCAACCTGCATCACCCACCAATCCAAATTGGCGTACAACTGCATCTCCTCAACCACATCATCCTGTTTGTCAGTTATGTTGTCGAATTGGGCATACTGCCAATGTATGTCGTTCATGATCTCACAAATACTTGGAAGCCAAGGCACACTATGCTTCAATGCCTTAGATTGTTGATTCTGGGGCGTCATATCATATGACCACTAATTCTCAACAACTTGAAAGTTCATATGACTACACTGGGACTGAGCAACTCACCATTGGTAACGTTGAAAAAATCCCTGTAACTCACACTGGTAATATTCAGTTAAATGCTTTCAACAAAAAATTTCACCTTAAAATACTCTATATGCCCCAACTATTAAACGTAATCTTATATTTGTGTCTACATTTTGTCGAGACAAGTTGACACATCCACGGAAAGTGTTCCGTCTTCTTTTCTTGTGAAGGATTTTTGCATGGGAGAGGTGTTGGCACGCAGCCAGAATAGAGATGGACTTTATGAATGGCACTTTGGAAGATGCCAATGCAATATGAGCTACCAAACAAATAAGGCGGAATTTCAAGATTCTTGGCATAGACAATTAGGACATCCTGATAAAAGAGTACTTAAAACACTCTTACATAAGTTTTCAATTCCTATTTCAAATTTAGAAAAGTTTGATTATTGCAATTCTTGCTCTTTTAATAAAAGTCATCGGCTACCTTTTTCTCAGATTACTATATAGAGCAAAAAGCATTTTAAAATTTCTTTTAATGATGTCTCGGGTCGTCACCAATTTTTTGATTGATAAAAAATTATATTACATAATTTTTGTTGATCAGTTTACCAAATATATTTGTCTTTGTACGATTAAAAACAAAAGTGAGGTTCAAACAATTTTTTCCAAATTTAAACCCCATGTTGAAAACTATTTTCATACAAAAATCCTCTCGGTGTACACTGATGGTGGTGGTGAGTTTGAAGGCCTCAAGCCATTCCTTTAAGCCAACATCATTGAGCACCTTGTATCACCCCTATCTACACCACAACGAGTACCGATGGCTGAACGTAGACATCACCACATTATTGATACAACCAAAACCATTTTACATCAAGCCTTCATATCCCTAATATGTTGGTTGTTTGCTTGTATACAAGCGACATTCTTGATTAATAGATTGCCTACCTCAACTCTTTGTAATGATTTGTCATGACCTGATTTCATAGGTTATGATGGTACCTACTACACCCCACCAGTAGGTAAACCTAACCCTTAGCGCAGAGCCATATACAATGGACTACCAAGCGAAAGTCAATAAATAGAAGCATAAGTCTTATAATGAAGCTAAGAAATAGATAATAAATAGAAATGCAACACAAAAAACTATCCAAAGATCAGACATCAGTCAATAGTCGAGCATCTATTAAAATAAGATTACAAAGCTTTGACAAGTACAGGACAAGTATAGGTTGTCTCTTATTATAATATAAAAACTAAGCCTAGCCAAAACAGATGGAAACCGGTAGCTCCAGACACCAGGAGCTCACCCTAGTCTCTGAAACTCCAAGATGCTCCGTACGACTCCAAATCAATGGAGATAACTCAACTACAATCTGTAGGGGCCAGAAGTATAGTATGAGTACCAAAAACGGTACTCAGTAGGCAACGGCCGATTGAGCTCATAAGATAATACAAGCATAAAAACAAGTAAAAAGGAAAGCATAGCAGAAGCAACTAAATAGGAGATACTAAAGTAGAAAGGCATTAAAGAATAGAGACAAGATACAAAGGGTAAGAAGTCGAGTGAAGAACGCAGCTGGGACGCAAGCCAATATCCTATTCAAAAGTAACTAAGATACCAAGTCAACTACCCAGGGTCAGAAGGACCGACAACAAAAATTCAAAAGTAATAACCTACCAGCTAACAATAAAACAATAGCATAGAACAAAATATAGTTAAACAATAACTTAATCGGAACCCCATAAGCCTGTACAAACATCAAACATAACCCAACCGCCACCCATAAACTGGAGGGTACAAACAACAAGCAAGTATACGGGTAATAGGCAATGCATGCGAATATAGGGTGAGCAGCAGAACAATAAGTGACCATCAAAACCAATAACCATATGATGCTAGTCAACTCCCAGCCCAGCTAGCAAGAGTGAAAAAATCATTCCAGGCCGCCCAACCAGTAAGTCCACTTCCAGGAGCGTAAGCCACCCAACTATCAAGAGTCACCTGGGGGAATGTCGACTCTAAAGAGGATCTCATGCAAATCAGGGCCGCCCAGCTAGCCATAAACTCCCAGCCCAGCAAGCAAGAGTAACATGGGGGCGTAAGTAAAACAAAAAGCTTGCAAGAAAGGGCGTCAACGCGTCGGGTAGTCAAGTGAAAATAGAGCACACCCCAAATGCCTGTAATATCTCAAGTAGGAAAGGAGCTCTTCTCTGACAACTCACATTCTCAAAAACTAGAAATTAAGTGATCTAAGTGGTACGAGTCTTGTTAAAACCAATTAAGAATAGAGCCAAGTAAAACAGTGGTTCAACATGAAAGATAAATATGCCAATGCATGCACCAGATCGTACAAGAAATCTGTGAGTATGAACAAAAAATGCAAACCATGCCATCACCAGCATCAAAACAAGCACTCCAATTCAAAGAAATACGCAACCAACCAAACCACATTTTTAAGGTGGAGAGTACTAACCTACGATTCATCTAGTCCTTACACACGGCCTCGAGCCCAACAATATAATCAAGCTCAATAAGAGTATAACAGGTCTACCGCTAACTTACAAGCAGAGGGACCAAAGAAGAGGTCTCAAATCAATAAAAAGGGTAACCAACTCAAGGGATGACACCGTACCCCAATCATACCGCTCTAGTCCCTAACTGAGCATAGCATGGACCAACTCACGACTACATAGAGCCACTAAGGTCACAAGCACCCACACAAGAGGAATAACCCACAACAAGCCCTACCAGGAGCTAATCATAAATACAAGGGCTATAAAGCCCAACCTAAAGCATCTAAGGTCCTACGTAGTCTAAGGCCACAATGCATCAACCCTAACAAGGATAAACAAGATCATCAAAACAACAAGCGAAGCTACAAGCCTAAACTAAATATCCCAACACCTATATATGAACTTCCCGTGTTCCCTATGGGCCCCTATGGCCGGTGCACCACTAAATTGGATGAGGGATCTACATGGGTCCCGCCTGGCAGGCCGGGGGCCGAGGTGGGTCTATACACTTGGGTGTTGATGATCTCTAAGAGCCACCAATGATGTTACTGGTTTTTACTACAAACTTATATTCATTAGCATCGTCTATCACTAGTATACTTGTTTGCTGTTTGGTCCTTCGGTTTATGGGGGCCGGGGGTATGTTTGTTGTTTGTACCTTCCGGGGGTATGGGCGTCCGGTCGGTTATTTTTTTATTATACCTGTCTTTACCTTGTTTTGTATTTGTAGATGATGTTCAGGGTGTCTAGTCTGGATTTGTTATTGGTACTTCCTGCTAGGTTCAGTTGGATTAGTTCCTAGGTGATTAGCGGTGGCAGTCAGTATTTTGTTCTTTATTAGTTGACTCCTATAGTTCTCTCTTATTGTAAATAGGTTGTGGCTTGCGGTTGCAGGTGCGTTCTTTGACTCTGTTTTCTTTTCTTCTTGTATTCTAGCTCTTTACTCTTATTTCCTGCTTTACCTTGTGTTAGTTTCTATTTTAGTTACTTGTGATGTTCCTACCTTGTTTATATGTTATTTAAACTTGATTTATCTGTGGCGCTCAGTCGGCCTATGCCTACTGAGTACCATTCGTGTGGTACTTATACTACACTTCTGCACCCTACAGATCATAGTACGGGTTATTGCCAGTGATTTGTCTTGGTGCGGAGCAGCATGGATTCGGAGATTTGGTGAGCTCCTAGCATCCGGAGTTGCCGATTTCCATCTACTTTGCCTAGGACTAGTCTTTACTTGCTTTTGAAGACTGTCTGTATCTATATTTGTATTTGTAAAAACTTTGCACTCTTGTTTTGTTTAGATGCTCAATTACTGACTGATGTCAAGTGTTGGGGACGGTTCCTTGGATATATCTATGTTGATTCCTCTTTCTTCTGTTTATATTCGTTTGTTACTTCATTGGTTCCTCTTCCGCTTGATAGCCCGTTGCTTCTGGTTCAGGGCTAGGGGTTAGGCTTGCCTACTGGTGGGTTATAGTAGGTGCCATGATGACATGAGAAATCGGGTCGTGACAAATGATTACCTAATATATATTGAGAGAGTGCAAGGAAAAAGAAATTCTTCACATTGTATTATTGTACACTGAATAAATTCTCCAAATCTGCCAAAATATTGTTAAGCCTCAAAAAATTTGAAAAAAGACTCAAACGAAACATAAAATCAGCAAAGAGATAAAAACAATATCCATAAATGAATCTTTATCCAACTGTGCCTAATTATCAATGTGCATGTATTTCTGAAAACGTTGATGGCTTTGATTTGACATTTTTAAAATTTTTAATTGTATATATAGAGAAAAGATATAATGGGTAGAGCAGTTTTAGATAACCACTTTAAATTCAAATTCAAAAACAAAAAGTTAATATTTTTGTTTTTTTTTAAAAAAATAAAATAATACTATGTGGATTGGTTACTGTATATATAGAGAAAAGAGATAATGGGTAGAGATGTTTAGGGTAACCACTTTAAATTCAAATACAAAAAGTAACTATTTTGGCTTTTTTTAAAAAACAAATATTAATATTACGTGGATTGGTTACTTAATTAGAAAAAATCAAATTTAAAATCAGTTTTATTTTTTAAAAAAATAAAGTATATCTTCATAACAATTTCTTTTAATTAGTGGGAAATTTTACTTTATTTATTTAAAATTGTTCATGCACAATAAATTTTTAGAATAAAAGTTAATAAAATTTAGAGATATAATCAAAGTGGCAATTTTTCAATTCTGTTTTTTTAAGAACTGCTTTAAAATTAACGTTGATTTTTCAATTCTGTTATTTTTTTTAGTGTTTGCAATTTTTTGTTTTATTTCTAGATTTTAAATTAATTTTAATAATTCCTAATTATGTTTTTTATGGTGCTGACACGTGGCACTGTCACCTCTCCTATTATATATAGATAAAAGATTATTATTATTATTATTATTATTATTATTATTATTATTATTATTATTATTATTTAACAATTTACCTTTTATCTTTGTTATAAAGAAGTAGTAAATGTGAAAAAGTTAGTCTAAATATTTTATATATAAAAAAATGATAATTACCCAAAAAATAGAGTCCGTACTTATTATACTTTTTGGTTTTCTTTTTTAATTATTTTAAAATTCAAATTAAAAAAATAGTAACCTATTTTTAATAATAGGAAAAAAAGAAATATGAAATTATTTAGGTGATTATGATAATTACCCACAAAATAGAGTCCGTACTTATTAAACTTTTTAGTTTTCTTTTTTAATTATTTTAAAATTCAAATTAAAAAAAACAGTAACCAATTTTTAATTTTAGGAAAAAAAGAAATATGGAATTATTTAGTTTGTTACTTTTTTTTTTCTTTTTGGTTAATTTTAGATATAGATTTTTAAAAAATTTAAATTATTTTTAAAATTTTAAAATTATAGAATTTTTGTGGTGCCGACACATGACACTTTTTACTTCTCCTTTTATATATATAGATAGATTTGTTTTCAACTATATCCTAATAAAATTTACAAGCCACTTCTAGTAGCAACCTCTAGTTCCAAACTATGTGCCCTCGTAGGATTGTATTAAATGGCCTAGTTAGTGGATCCACATATAGCATATGAATCATGATACAGAGTTCCACCTTGGCAAGAAGATTCTCCCTTCTCGGTGTGGGAGTTACATCAGATTCTATGTTATAGCTCGCATGATCTATTGTCGGTTAAAGCTAATATCCCACAAAATGATCTATATTTTCTATCAAGATTTTAATGAAGCTTTTCTTGATGATTTTAAAATGCATTTACCATGTTCACGATTTATGATGTTTCTTTAAGGGTTTTACTATGCTTAGCTTGGTCATGCATTTTATGTTTCGATTATGTCCTCTTATGAGCATATTTCATGTTTTCATGCATATCCTTAAAACTTAGTACATTCCATGTACTAATGCATACTTGTGCCTACATTGTTTCATTAATGTAGAACGTGACAACTCCTCTCCCTCCGTTCGTGGCTAGTTGATCACTTTAAAGATTTGAAGACTTGGTGATTCTTCATACTCTGAGGACGATGTTGCCTTTATTGCTTTCTTATGTCTTTATGTTTTTGATATTTTACGTGGTGTACGGGTTACGTCCCGACCACTTCTTTTGGTGTAATAGATGGCTCGTCAAGACTATGTTAGACTTCCGCTTTCAAATGTCAAACTCTTTATATCATATGAGATTTCTTGCTTTTCTCTATAATGTTGTGTATATGTATGCCAAGTGATTTGTGTAGGGCCTCTCGAGGTCTTATATGCCATATCACATCTAGGGTGTACTTTGGGTTGTGACAGGTTTTCTGCCTGCCAGGTTTTGCTCCTTTTTCCACTCTTTTCCATCAGATTCCATCAAATTTCTTTTTTAGCCAACAATACCTGAAACACAACAAATTAATGGATAGTTAGCCTCTTTTTCTGCTTAAGTGCCATAAAATCATAAGGAAAAAGGTCTGAAATGAGTTAAAATTCCCGACTCATCATCTTGATAGAAATATTCAGTTTCAGATAAAAGTTAGCTTAAGTTGGTTACCTTATATTGATCATCATTCGAGGATGAATGATCCCAAGGGGGAGATATTGTGACATCTCTCAAAAAATTCTATGCTAAGGACCCAAACTATTCGTTGTACGTATATAAGCTTGAATAGGGGGATGTCCTACATTTACCTATGTTTTATAGTCAACTCCTAGATGTAGGGAGTGTATCATAAGTGTTTTAGGGTCATAAGAGATCTCTAACACTAAGTCGAGTTCAAACCCTCCATACCGGCTAAGTTTTTTGCCTTTGTTCATGCAAGGGTCAACTTCAAATGACCATATCTTTAAGCATATGAAAAACTAGGTGGCCCATAATCTTTCAAATTAAAGGTCTGTGATTCTTCTTACCAATGCCACCATGTTTGCATTAATTGGAGTTAGGAGTAAACAGTCATGCCCAATTTACTGGACATTGTCTAGTTGCACGCCGGGCACACGCCCGAGGCATTTTCTGCTTTATAGTGTACCGAGAAAGTGGCTACCACCTTTCTGCATGCTGGCTGCGCTCCCAACACATTTTCTGTGTGCTAGAGTGTCTCTAAAGCCTTTTAATTAACCCCCAAAGGTGTAGTTCACCTTCCTAGATAGAAAATTTACCCTAGAAAGAGAAAATCTAAAGAAACTAACTTCCGCCAAACTAACCAAAGAATTTCATAATTTCTTCATATTAACACCAATTAATACCTTTTTACTCATGGAATCCTTAGGTTTTCAAGAAATTCCACCTCTAAGGTTCAAGAACAAGTTCTTGGTATATTTTTCTACAAAGATTCTCAAGAATTTAGAGAGTTTAAGGTATGTAATGCTATCATAGTTAGTAAATGAGTTCTTCTACACACCCTACATCTAAATTTCGATTAGCAAGGTTCAAAGAATTTCATAATTTCTTCATATTAACACCAATTAATACCTTTTTACTCATGGAATCTTTAGGTTTTCAAGAAATTCCACCTCTAAGGTTCAAGAACAAGTTCTTGGTATATTTTTCTACAAAGATTCTCAAGAATTTAGAGAGTTTAAGGTATGTAATGCTATCATAGTTAGTAAATGAGTTCTTCTACACACCCTACATCTAAATTTCGATTAGCAAGGTTCAACTAGGGTTTTAATCTCAAGGTTTAATACAGTCAAAAGTTCTACTTACTCTCTTATCATGAATTTTTATTTTTATCATGGGTATTTCTGTATATTATTTACTGGGTGATTCTTAATCATTGATCATGATTTCATCCCACGAAACCTATTTAATTATTAATTTTATGAAATATTTTATATCAGTAATTATGCATTATCTTCATGAAGAAAAATATGGCTTGTTTAAAAAAAGCATAATCAGCTTTAGAGAAAGGATTTTCAGTCAGGCTTTAAAGTAAGTTCACTTCATTGATAAAAGAGTATTCACAAAAGTAAGTTAAGAGGAGATTTTGATTTTATCCCCTAAGGTGGGACTCTATTTTTGAAAAAATGGAATTATATTAAGTTATTGAGAACTATTGCATGTTTTGGTAATACTGAGCATCGAGTTGGGTACATGTTAGATATTTTAAACGTCCTAACTACTCAACCAGCATAGGATAGTATTGTGTTGTTGATTCGGATGACTCCTCATTAAGCCCTTGGTAAGTGCTTACATATTGAATCCATTAGTTCACTGGTGTTTTACCCTGGCAAAGTATTGGACGACTCTCGCAATGTAGGCAAGGCATTGTATCATCTCGAGGCTCATAGTGATGGTTGTGGATTAGGGAAACTTTCCAAGAAAAGTAATGTATTCTAATTTAGCATTTGATATTATTGCATATGACTTAGTTGTAAAACTTTATCGATTTCGATAGAGTTGCATGTTTTACTTTATAGTTATCTATTTTACATTATTTTTGTGAATTACTCTTATAGTTCAGTATGTTAAGTCTAAGCAATGTTTCATTCAGCTATTTTACATACTGCACATCCCATGCACTGATGCCATTTAGTGCTACATCTTTTAATGATGTGGACACAAGTATTCAGGATCGATAACAGCGCTTCGTTGAGATTCCCTCCATCAGGTTTTGGTGAGACTTCCTTGCTTTCGAAGGACTCCAATTTATTTATGTCAATTAGTTTTAGTAGAACATTCTAGTTCATTTTTCAAGTTGCTGTGGATCTTGTCCCGACACCTTTCTTAGTTTAGTAGAGGCTTCATAGACAAGTTATGAGTAAGTTAAGTCGTTGGTCATTAGATGTTTTAAATATTATTATTATTATGATTCATATTCATATTTCATACTTTTCATAAAGTATCTTTAGATGTTTTGAATACTCATATCTATTAAAGTTTTCGTATAAGTGTTTAGTCTTCTGCTCAGTAGTAAGACAAGACAAGGGTTTGCTCGGGATCAGTAATGGTTCTGGGTGCCGGCCACGCCCAGGCTAAATGCGTGACATAGATATAGTTTAACAACTAAAAAAGAGGATTTAGGTTTATAGAAAAACATATAGAATGTAATAAAGCAAAAGAATGCATTTAGTCAGAGCTTAATATAACTTTAATACTAAATATAACAGACACAATGAGCAAAACACAACATTGTTCATCTCTAGCGAAAAACAAACAATAAATGACAACTCTAATTAGCACCGGCGGAGATGAAGTCATGCTCTAGTACTTTAATTTATACAAAGATCAAAGATATAAAGGTAATTCAATAAACATCATAATAGGAGATGTCAAAGATTCATCGTTTCAATCCATGTTGTCTAAGTTCAGAATAGTCATACACATTAACTTCGACTTTCTGAAAATTCAAGAATACAAAACAAATTAATAAAGCACACCAATCATTTGTCACGTGACTAGTAATTACTTTTTCATTTGTGCATATGCATACAAAGTGAACAACATAAGTTTGCAGTTTTATTTTCTAAATCTTGTGTTCTCATTCAAATAGTTTGTGCTTTTATCACACAATGTTTGTCAGAGTGTACCAACACTGGACTATTAATTCATAAAGGTGATAGAAATAAAAAGATTTTTAGAAAGTGAAGATTAATATTATGACACGATATACTAGAAAAAAAGTTATTAATAGGTTGCAACTTTGTTTCCTAAATCTCGTGTTCTCGTTCAAATTGTTTATGCTTTCATCACACAGTGTTTGTCATAGTAAACAAGATTCGATCACTAATTCACCAAAGTAAAAGAAATAAAAATATTGTCATAAAGAAAAGATTAACAGCATTACACGATATACTAGTAATAAAGGTTACTCCTAGGTTGCAACTTTGTTTCCTGAATCCCGTGTTCACTTAAAATTATGTCTTTACAAACAACAATTTACATCCTCTAGCTTCAACTTATAAAAAAATACATTACACCTAGTAATAACTTTTGTTTCATGTAAACAATGCCAACATAAAAAGAAGAAATGCTTATAGGGCTCCACACATCACAAGCAAATATGATTAAAGATTCATAGATATTCATCGTCTTGGTCTATATATGACAAAATAATGTGCTAAAAAGAACATTAACTAGTTAAATGTGCTGGTGTAAAATTAATAAAGTTGAACACTTACATGATTTTTTGTCGTCATTGTTATCATGTCCCTGATCAGCTAGGGATAAGTGGATCAACAAGGCTCTCAACAAGGATTTGTATTTCAAAACACCCTAAAATATCAACAATTTCTACTTTTCTTAATAAGTCATCTTTTGGATTGTATATTATGAAAATGGAGCGAAACAACAATAACACATTACTCTTACATGACAAGGAAAAAATGGGGAAATTGACATGGTCCCATGTGTTGTAATGGTTTCATTCCTAGGATCAGAGGGAAAACTGATTGTGAACTTCTTTTTTCGAGAATCATTCATTACCCATCCATCAGAATGATGTTTCTCGTAGTTACAAAGTATTGGTGCATTTTCCCTGTAACAGTGCATAGTTAGTTGTAGTTGTTAGTTAGTTATTTATTGCTTATAGGTTTAGTACTACATATTTTTATTAAGAGTCCACTAGGAATACACCTCCTATAGTATAGGAGTTGTTGCTGGTCTTCACTTGTATTTACAAAAGTTTCTCTGGACATTGTAAAGACAAAATAGATTTCTTCATTTCCATCATGAGTCATTTTGGTATCAGGGCTCTTCTAAACTCCAACGAGTATCAATAAATCTGCTCTTCTCTTTCATTTTTTCCCGTTCCTCTATCATGGTGAATCCAAGGACTTCTATCATTGCTGTTGATAACACCACCCTCCTTGTTCAATTTAATCCTGGTTCCCAACTACCCATAAAGCTTACGGGTCCAAACAATTTTATTATTTGGAAGGCTCAGGTTAAATCTCTCATGTTAGGCCACAACCTTTACAGTTATCTAGATGGAACCATGACATCATCGTGAAAGACTATCCTTGAGAATGCTTCAGAGGTACTCAACCTTAATTATAAAATTTGTTTTCGACATGACTAGTTGATTCGCAATGCCTTGATGTAATCAGTTGACCAAACCATCACCTCTGCAATCGCAAAAACCTCACCCTCCAAGCAAGCCTGGGACGCACTGCATCACTTGTACGCCAACAAATCACATACACGAGTTTTAAATCTTCGCAACTCCTTAGCCAAATTTACAAAAAACTCTTGTAGAATGACTACGTATCTACAAGAGATCAAGAATGTTGAAGATGAGCTTGCACCTACAGGAGCTCCTATTCTAGATGACGAACTTTCTATAAAAATACTCAGTGGCTTAGGACCTAAGTATGATTCAATTTCTACTGTTATCCAAGCGCGAGATGCAACTATCTCGCATGAAGACCCGTATAACAAGATTCTCAACACGGAGCTCCTTCTTCAACATAGAGAACCTCACCAAGAAGCACCCTCCATAACTGCTACGACGGCACAAAGGTCTTCCCCAACAAATTCTTCACCATGCAACTATAGGTGAGGACAACCGTGGCATCCATAAAATTCTAGGTAGCAACTTGCATCACCCAACAATTTAAATTGGCATACAATTGCATCTCCTCAACCACATCGTCCTGTTTGTCAGTTATGTTGTCGGATTGGGCTTACTGCAAATGTATGGCGTTCATGATCTCACAACCACTTGGAAGCCAAGGCACACTATGCTTCAATGCCTTAGATTGTTGATTCCGGAGCATCACATCATGTGACCACTAACTCTCAACGACTTGAAAGTTCAGATGACTACACTAGGATTGAGCAACTCACCATTGGTAACGTAAAAAAAATCCCTGTAACTCACACTGGTATTATTCAGTTAAATGGTTTCAACAAAAAATTTCACCTTAAAAATACTCTATGTGCCCCAGCTATTATATGTAATCTTATATCTGTCTACATTTTGTCAAAACAACTTGACATCCATGGAACTTTTTCCGTCTTTTTTTCTTGTGAAGGATTTGAGCATGGGGGAGGTGTTCACATGCGGCCAGCATAGAGATGGACTTTATGAATGGACCTTTGGAAGATGCCAATGCAATATGAGCTACCAAACAAATAAGGCGGAATTTCAAGAATCTTGGCATAGACAATTAGGACATCCTGATAAAAGAGTGCTTAAAATACTCTTACAGGAGTTTTCAATTCCTATTTCCAATTTAGGAAAGTTTGATTATTGCAATTCTTGCTCTTCTAAGAAAAGTCATCAGCTACCTTTTTCCCAGAATACTTTATAGAGTAAAAATCATTTTAAAATTGCATTTAATGATGTCTCGGGTCATTGCCAATTTTTTTTCATTGATCAAAAATTATATTACATAATTTTTGTTGATCAACTTACCAAATTTATTTCACTTTATATGATTAAAAACAGAAGTGAGGTTCAAACAATTTTTTCCAAATTTAAACCCCATGTTGAAAATATGTTCATACAAAAATCCTCTCGGTGTACACTGATGATTGTGGTGAGTTTGAAGGCCTCAAGCCATTCCTTCATGCCAACGGCATTGAACACCTAGTATCACCCCCATCTACACCACAACGAGTACCCATGGATGAACGTAAACATCGCCACATTATTGAAACAACCAAAACCATTTTACATCAAGCCTTCATGTCCCCAATATTTTGGTTGTTTGCTTGTCAACAAGCCACATTCTTGATTAACAGATTGCTTACCCCAGCTCTTGGTAATGATTTGTCACAACCTGATTTCTCAGGTCATGATGGTACCTAATACACCCCATCAATAGGTAAGCCTAACCCTTATCCCGGAGCCATAAGCAGCGGAATACAAGCGAAAGTCAACAAAAAGAAGCATAAGTCTTATAACAAAGCTAAAATGGGTAATCAATAGAAATGCAACACAAAGAACCATCCTAAGATCATGCATCAGTTAGTAGTCGAGCATCTATTAAAATAAGATTATAGGTCTTGTACAAGTTTAAGACAAGTATAGGTTGTCTCTGAATACAATATAAAGACTAAGCCTAGCCAAAACAGATAGAAACTGGTAGCTCTAGATGCCAGGAGCTCACCCTAATTTCTGAAACTCCAAGCAACTCCGCATGACTCCAAATGAATGGCGATAACTCAAATACAATCTGTAGGGGGCAAAAGTGTAGTATGAGTACCAAAAATGGTACTCAGTAGGCAATGGCCGACTGAGCTCAAAAGATAACACAATCATGAAAAATAAGTAATAAGGAAAGCATAGCACAAGCAACTAAATAGGTGATACTAAAGTAGATAGGCATTAAAGAATAGAGACAAAATACAAAGAGTAAGAAGTCGAGTCAAGAACGCTCCTAGGACGCAAGCCAACATCCTATTCGAAAGTAACTAAGATACCAAGTCAACTACCCAGGGTCAGAAGAACCCACAACAAAAATTCTAAAGTAAAAACCTACCAGCTAACAATAAAACAATAGTAGAGAACATAATATAGTTAAACAATAACCTAATTGGACTCCCATAAGCCTGTACAAATATCAAACATAACCAAACCGACCTCTATAAACTAGAGGGTACAAACAACAAACAAGTATATTGGCGGTAGAAAATGCATATGAATCTAGGGTGAGCAGCAGAACAATCAGTGACCACAAAAAACAATAACCATATGACTCCAGTCAACTCCCAGTCCAACTAGCAAAGGTGAAAAATAAATGTAGGCTGTCCAGCCAGTCAGTCCACACCCAGGGGCGTAAGCCACCCAGCTATCAAGAGTGACATGGGGACATGTCGACTCCAAAGAGGATATCATGCAAATCAGGGCCGCCCAACCAGCCATAAACTCTAAGCCAGCCATAAACTCCCAGCCCAGCTAGCTAGAGTAACATGGTGGCGTAAGTAAAAACAAAAGCATTCAAGAAAGGGCGTAGACGTATCGGGTAGTCAAATGAAAATAGAGCACATCTCAAATGCCTCTAATATCTCAAGTAGGAAAGGAGCACTTCCCTGACGCCTCATAATCTCAAAAACTAGAAATTAAGTGATCCAAGTGGTACGAGTCCCGTTAAAACCAATTAAGAATAGAACCGAGTAAAATAGTGGTTCAACATGAAAGATAAATATGCAAATGCATGCAACGGATCATACAACAAATCTTTGAGAAAGAACAAAAAATGCAAAGCATGCCATCACCAACATCAAAACAAGGCACTCCAATTCAAATAAATATGCAACCAACCAAACCATGCTATCAAGGTTGAGAGTACTAACCTGGGATCCAACTGGTCCTTGCGCACGGCATTGGGCCCAACAATATAATCAAGCTCAATAAGAGTATAACAGGTCTACCGCTAACTTACAAGCAGAGGGACCAAAGATGAGGTCTTAAATCAATAAAAAGGGGAACCAACTCAAGGGATGACACCGTACCCAAATCATACCACTCTAGTCCCTAACTGAGCATAGCATGGACCAACTCACAACTACATAGAACCACAAAGGTCACAAACACCCACACAAGAGGAACAACCCACAGCAAGCCCTACCGGGAGCAAATCATAGCTATAAGGGCTATAAAGCACAACCTAAAGCATCTAAGGTCCAACCTAGTCTAAGGCCACAATGTATCAATCCTATCAAGGATAAGAAAGATCATCAAAACCAAAAGCAAAGCTACAAGCCTAAACTAAGTATTCCAACACCGACAATAAGCCCAAGGACCCTAAGGAATCAAGAAAGGATGGAATAAGAAGAGGAAATCTAAATACCCGGCAAATACAATCCTAAATAACATGAAATCTATACTGGGCATTATCTAAGAAGCTCATCAAGAAATTAGACCGAATCCTACCTCAAAGCCAAACACGAGCGCTTTAAATCTACAAACACACGAGCTATTCGCTTCTAAAATGTGTTCGAACACCACCACACTTTCAAATTATCGATCAAAATATTAATACAGACGTTTTGACACTAAAATTGCAACAACTAGAAATGGACCCCAAATTGAGTAAAAATAGGAATGTGGGACTCGCGCCAGGAATCCTGAAATTGATTCCATCAAAAGATCCTAAACGCCTTACCGAGATTGTGCTCCAAAATTGGACACAATCTGAGGCCCGATAACAACAAACACTACACATGAAAAGAGTTCATAAATTAAGCAACAAATAGAGGAGGGACAGCAGCTTCGAGCTCAAATTAACTTCAAACGGGGGTTCATCAACACAATTCGATTACTCCCCATGTAGCCACAACCTCCACGATCATGCTGGACTTTGAATAACCTCAATCGGAGTTGAAACGAGGAAGAAATCACTTTTTGAGAATAAGATCTGAACCAAACTCGATATTCCGGAGCTAACCGCGCTGATAAATTACTCATTGGAGCACGTTTACTAAGAATGTTGACCAAAGTCAACCCTTGGCTTAAGCTTCAAAGTTAAAATGCCTAACGGCACAAACTCACATCAGAAGTCTCAAGGGCCGTACCAACCATGCCACTAGCCTAAAATGGCCCTTCCAGAGCTAATGAAACCACAAAAATTACACTCTGAGGCCATCTTCCAGAACATTTGACTAAAGTCAACTGTTCAAGTTTCAAAGGCTCCAAAATATGGAAATATGCACAAAATCCAAACGAACGACCCGACGACCGAACTGTCAGTCCCAGCAAGTCATAAATGACTTGGGGTCGCTGAAGGAAAGCTCTAAATGCTGGAAAAACTGGAAAACAAAGAAAATGACCTAGAGGGTCATTAAAACATCCACTATTACAAGGACTTTCGTATGCCAAAGTAGAAGGAGAGACACAGCCTGAACGCACAAATATATGAGGATACTGAGTCCGCATGCTCTGCGGAACCCTCTGGCAACCTCTCTTGAATCGAACAATGCCATCACATAACTCAGGCTAAGAGGAAAAAAACTCCTCCAATTCCATTTTGGTCTCCCACTCTCACCCAACTGAAACCAACATGCTTGAAAGCACCAGATTCATCTGAATAGACCAGCACCACACAAAAACCACATAATAGAGGACCCGCAGGACCATGGAAGATGCAATCCAACTCCCAAAACAAAAAATTAACTTTATGCTCCACATATACTATGTTCTAACCACCAAGAGCATTCTGCCTGTCCTTAGCTATCCTGAACATTTTCAGCACCAATTGAAACCTTCCTACAAGCCCACACAACATCAACCTCAAAAAAATAATAGGCTTTACCTGAACATTGAGGAGTGACAACTCCCATCGAGGAACTCAAACAGGGCAAAGCCCAAAATCCACTCATGAATCTCAAAACAAACAAGCCTAGATGAAATACAACCTTTGAGAGCTAACCATGCTTATCCAATGGACGACCATCCCTCAAACGACAAGTCTGCATTTAGACGACTATGGTGAGCTACTCCAAGCAAAGAAACTTTTAAAGAACCAACACCATGAGTCTATAAACTGCTCTCCCACAGCTAATCTAAACCAACCACTCAAGTCTAAGGGAAACCTAGCTGGCACGCGATGTATCAGCATAGCCAACTTGTTGGCAGTGGCCCAAGGGTACCAACTCCTTTCAATGAACTCTGCGAGCCACCCAGTATGACAAAAGCAAGCCACACATCCAGAACTATAACAAACTAATAGATTTCACGAATTACCAAGACCCCATCGTGAAGAGGAATCTTCCTTGCTAAATTCTGTTTCCTATCAGAGTTGAGGTCTGAAGCCACTGATGAAAACAACCATTCCATCTCAAAATTACACACCATTCTTGGGATCTATCAACACAACAACAAAGAACCAACAACAAAAACAACAAGGCACAACCAGGGATCACACCTCTAGATTCTGGCTAGCAATAATCAAACTCTCGGACCCCAAGAAGTGAACAAATCAAAAAATACCGAATGAGCAAAAATACAACTCCGCAATTGAGAAAAGACTAAGGAAAATGGAGAAAGCAACCAAAAAGGACTACCACAAATAAACAAGGCTAACTACCCAACAAACAACTTCGAGAACTAGCAATCTCTCAATACCTGCTCAAAAGGGACAGCTCACAACTAAGCCAACTAGACCCTACAACACACAAATCTCAATCGTGCAAAGATAGTCTAGCCACCTATCAAACAAGGATTGGTATCACTGCAAAAAGACACAACGAGGGCGGCGAAAAGGGAAACCAGTAATCCCAAGGCCGCAACCACAATAGGACTATGAAGGCAAAGGAACGGGGAGCTACCATCCACTACTCCCAATCTAAGCAACAGAGCCTAGTCAATCCACTACTTAAAGAAATCAACTATAGAGGCAAAACACATACACAATCCTCAAATCAAGCTGCCACAACAAGCCATCGATAGATAATAAGCCAAATAAACCAGAATGGACATGAAACCCCCAAATCACACAAAATAACTACCGAAGGGATAAACCACAAAATTGCATCCAAAGAAGGGATACCTAAAGCCTCGGCCTCTGACCAGCCTACAAAAGCATAAAACAGACTTTGTCTAACCTCAACCTGAACACCTGATGTAGTAATGGCAACCCCAAAGGTGCCATCTCTAACCGAAGGATTCGATAACCCATAAGACTGATCTAGATGAATTCCTCTCATCATGATCCCATGCTAGGGACAAGCTGTAAGCTGCTGAACAAGCTCTCCACATGTAAAACCAAGTCCGACCACCCCAGCCTAGGGAGTATCAAATTTTTGCAATGCCTGAAAAAACAACTCCCACCTGGGGCACTCTCTTGTTCAGTGGTCCAACTTTCCACAATCATAGAAACCTCTATAGCGCGAAGTCTGGTGCAAAAACATGGTGATCTGACCTGTCTACCTCTGAAAGACTCAGAACCCCCCCTAGCAAATTGCACTGGTGCCTTGCGACAATCTCTAACATAGTGGCCTATCTCGCCACACCCATAGCAAAAATTAGTAAGAGCAACTGGCCGCAAAGAACCAATTTGAATAACATGAGACCGAACACCTGAAGGTTCGGAATGACAAACGTGAGAATTTTTGCCTAAACTCTGCCTGCCGCTTGCAACACAACCTACCTATGCACCCATGGAACTTGAGATGCTACCTCCATAGGCCTGATAGATCAAAAGAAAGATGTCCCTCGATAAATTGATACTCACTTCAAAGTGGAATTCTATCGCCGTTGTACTGATCGCAAAGCCTCTTACCACCATCATTGTATGTCTCAAAGCATGACTATTCCACAACCCCCACATCACTCACAGCCAGGGGAAAGGTAGATCCTGTAGATACTAGATGCTCACACGCTAACCGAAGAGGCAAAGCTAACCCTTCGATCAACCCCTGACTCAACTCCTAATTTCTAGGGAATAATGTCGGGTCATGCCATGCCCACTCTAGAAATCCCAACACATAGTTAGAAATGGACGAAGAAACCTACTAGGAACAAGTCAACCCAACTCTGCTTTGAGGAGCACCCGCTGCACTAAGAACCACACCTACCTGAGGTGTACCCTCAGAGGAGCTCAGACCTCCTAACACTCAATACCAAGGAATCGATCTAGCCAAAGACCCGTCCAAAGCCTAGGCTTCCCCTTGACTCTCTGAATGCTGAGGAATGCCTCTGACCTTAAGGTCTATGCCCGACAGAGGCCTTCTAGCCCAATCACACGCTAAAACTCTGGTGGAATGTGCTGAGTCCCCCTCCACATCCATTGAATGCTTCATTGTATCTATTTAGTAGAGAGTAGATTCCAAGAAACAAGTTTTAGAGGTTACTTGAAGTGAAAGTACACGATAAGGTATCAAGAACATACTTTCCTAAGAATGCCCTGTAGCCTCCTGAATATCTAATACACACGTCTCCGCATCGATCCGCATGACTCTTCTAGGCATTTACCCTCATACCAACAATGTCAGTCAACCTACAGCTCTTATACAAAACTTTCATGATCCAATTTCTCAGGTCATGATGGCACCTACTAGACCCCACTAGTAGGTAAGCCTAACCCTTAGCCCGAAGCCATAAGAAATAGTGTACCACGAGGAAGTCAACAATAAAAAGCGTAAGTCTTATAACGAAGCTAAGAAAGGGTAATCAATAGAAATGCAGTGCATGGAACAATCCTAAGACCTGACTTCAGTTAGTAGTCGAGCATCTCATTAAAATAAGATTACAAGGCTTTTACAAGTACACGATAAGTTTAGGTTGTCTCTGAATACAGTCTAAAGACTAAGCCTAGCTAAAATAGATGGAAACCGGTAGCTCCAGAATCTAAGAGCTCACTCTAATATCTAAAACTCCAAGCTGCTCCGCACGACTCCAAATAAACGGTGATAACTCAACTTCTATATGCAAGGGGAAGAAGTGTAGTATGAGTGCCAAAAATGGTACTCAGTAGGCAACGGCTGACTTATCTCAAAAAATAAGACAAGCATAAACAACAACTAATAAGGAAAGCATAGCACAAGTAACGAAATAAGATATACTAAAGTAGACATGCATTAAAGAATAGAGACGGGATATAAAGGGTAAGAAGTCGAGTTAGGAATGCACCTGGGATGCAAGCCAAAATCCTATTTGAAAGCAACTAAATTACCAAGTCAATTACCCAGGGTAAGGAGGACCCACAACCACAATTCGAAAGTCAAAACCTACCAGCTAACAATAAAACAATAGTAGAGAACATAATATAGTAAAATAATAACCTAACTGGACCCCATAAGCCCGAAAGGTATAAGTAACAAACATAACTTAATTGGCCCTCATAAACTGGAGGGTATAAAAAACAAACAAGTATACTGGTTATAGACAATGCATATGAATGCAGGGTGAGCAGCTAAACCATCACTGACCATCCAAAACCATAACCATATGACTCCAGTCAACTCCCAGCCCAACTAGCAAGAGTGACTAATCAATCCAGGCCACCCAGCTAGTCAGTTCACTCTAGAGACGTAAGCCACCCAGCTAGTCAGTTCACTCTAGAGACGTAAGCCAACCAACTAGCAAGAGTGACCCGGGGGCCGTGTGGACTCCAAAGAGGATCTCATGCAAATCAGGGCTGCCTAGCCAGACAGTTAACTCCCAGCCCAACTAGCTAGAGTAACCTAGGGTGTAAGTAAGACCAAAGTCTTGCAAGAAAGGGCATCGACGCATTGGGTAGTCAAGTGAAAACTTAGCACATCCTTGATGGCTCTAATATCTCAAGTAGGAAAAGAGCACATCACTCATGCCTCGCAATCTTAAAAGCTAGAAATAAAGTGATCCAAGTGGTATGACTCCCGTTAAAACAAATTTAGAATAGAGCCAAGTAAAATAGTGTTTCAAAATAAAAGAAAAATATGTCAATGCATGAACCAGTATCGTACCACAAATCTCTGAGATTGAACAAACAATGCAATACAATGCATGCCATCACCAACATCCAAACAAGGCACTCCAATTCAAATAAAAATGCAACCAACTAAACAACGCTATCATGGTGGAGAGTAGTAACCTGGGATCTAACTAGTCCTGGCACACGACCTCAGGCTAAACAATATAATCAAGCTCAATAAGAGTATCATAGGTCTACCACCAACTTACAAGCCACGGGAACAAATAAGAGGTCTCAAATTAATAAAAAGGAGAACCAACTCAGGGGACGATACGCTACCCCAATCATACCACTCCAGTCCTTGATTGAGCATAGATAGGAGCAACTCACGGCTACGTCGAGCCACCAAAGTCACAAGCACCCAAACAAGAGGAACAACCCATAACAAGCCCTACCGGGAGCAAATCATAACTACAAGGGCTATAAAGCACAACCTAAAGCATCTAAGGTCCAACCTAGTCTAAGGCCACAATGTATCAATCCTAACAAGGATAAGCAAGATCATCAAAACCAAAAGCAAAGCTAGCCTAAACTAAGGATCCCAACACCCACAATAAGCCCAAGGCTCATACGTAATCATGAAAAGATGAGATAACAAGAGGAAATCTAAATACCATCAAAATTTACATGAAATCTATACATATTATCTAAGAAGCTCAATAAAAAAAGTAGACCGAAGCCTACCTCAAAGCCAAACACGAGCACTTCGAAACCGCCGCACATAAACTATTCACTTTCAAAATGCCTCTGAACACCGCTGCACTATCAAATTATCGATCACAACGTCATTACGAATGTTGACACTAAAATTGCAATAATTGGAAATTAACCCAAAATTGAGTCAAAATGGGAATGTGGGACCCACTCAAAAATTTTGAAATTGACTTTGTCAAAAGGTCTAAAACATATTATCGAGCTTGTGTTCAAAAATTGGACACGATTCGAGGCCCAAAAATAGCAAACACAACATATGCAAAGATTTCACAAACTAAGCACAAAAAAGAGGAGACGCAGCAACTTCGAGCTTAAATTCACCTCAAACGAAAGTTAACCAACACAATTCGATCACTCCACCACGTAGCCACAACCTCCACGATCACGCTGGACTTCGAATCACCTTAGGAGTTGAAACGAGGGAGAAATTGCTTTTTTTAAATAAGAACTAAAGCTGAAATTTTGCTATATAAATAGCAGAAATCTAGTCACTAAAAGGCTATTTATGGTCGCTAAAAGTGAAATTTCTAGTTACTAAAAGTCTACACCAGATATCAGCAGTTCGGTTGGTTTGCTTAAACTCTGAATTCTCCGATAGGGAGCCCGGGATTTAGTCTGAACACCGTGCGTGCAAACGAAATATGCTATCCCATCAAAATCGGCATTCTATACTCAATGGAACCATCGAAACTCCTATTCGAGGCTGTTTCAATGAAAAGTGAGTCCTATACCTAAGTTCTATTTTAAGCTAAAAACCATACGAAAGCTCCAAATAAGACCGAAAGCCTAAGGAACTGCACAAAAGGTCGTTCTAGACCAAACTCAATATTTCGGAGCGAACCAATCTGACAGAATTCTTATCCGAGCACATTTACCAAGAATCTTGACCAAAGTCAACCCTTGGCTTAAGCTTCAAAGTAAAAACACCTAATGACACAAACTCACACCAAAAGTCTCGGGACCTGAATCAACCATGCCCCTAGCCTAAAGTGGCCCTTTTGGAGCTGATGAATTCGTCAGAATTGCATTTTGAGGCCGTCTTCCTGAACTTTTGACTGAAGTTAACCATTCAAGTTTCAAAGGCTTCAAAATACAAAAAGTTGCACAAAATCCAAACGAATGACCCGATGACCGATCTGTCATTTCCAACAAGTCATACATAATTTGGAGTCACTACAAAAAAGCTCAAAACATTTAAAAATTAGAAAATAAAGAAAATGACCTCGAGGGTCATTACATGATTCTCCATACGAATAGTTATTTGGCAAAATTATTAATTACCATGTTATTCGAACCTTTGGCTGCCTTTCTAACCCATGGCTTTAGCCGTAATGAAACACAAATTAGATCCAAGATCTAATCATTGTGCTTACTTAGGCTATTGTCATGTCCACCATAATCCTCAGTGTTATGTTCCTATGTCTCAAAAAATATATATTTCCCGAGATGTTATCTTTTATGAAAATAAATTTCCCTTTTCTGATATGTTTTCCTCCATTAAGAAAAAAACTTTTAAATTTAAAATGGGATATTCTGCCAAAAGAATCACATGACTCCACTCCCGCATATGTGTCATCAATAAATCATGAGATTCCACCACCAATCCAAGTTGCTTGATGATTGCAAGAGGCTTCTTGTATTGATCCATCTCCAACTCCTTCTCTCGAGGTAGTGCCACCTTCCGCCATTGCCTTAGACTCCTCCGTTCAACACCTTATTGCTCCAGGTTGTTCTACTCCCACTCCACATACACCTCCACCCCTACTCCAATATAAACGCTTAAACCAGCCAGTACAAATTCCACCAGTAATACCTTTTTTACCTAATGCAGATTTAGTCCTGGCCAAGGTTTTGTACTCACCTCTTAACCTATCTTCCAATATCAATCCATCGTCTAGCAGAACTATACCATCTACCAAACCACAAACTATTCATTGCCTTATCACTCATTCTCAGAAAAAACATCACTACACCCAAGAAAGTATTTGATTATCTTACTATTACCTCTATAGAATCACTTCCCACCACTTATAGCCAAGCCCAAGAGAGTGCATATTAGAGAGAAGCTATGAAACTTGAGTTTGATGCATTAATGACCAATCTGACCTGGGAGCTCGTACCACCGCCCACTTCACAAAATGTGGTTGACTACAAATGTCTTTAACGTATCAAAACCAAACTAGATGGAAGTACGGATAGGTATAAAGCTCGGTTGGTTGGAAAAGGTTTTACTCAATGTATGAGTGTAGATTATCACTCTACCTTTAGTGCAGTCGTTAAACCTATTACTATTAGATTGGTTTTACCACCTGTAGTTCAGTACAATTGGCCCTTGCACCAGTTGGACGTGAATAATGCATTTCTTCAAGGTCACCTTAATGAAGATGTCTATATGTGACAACCTCCTGGGTATGCTTATCCTAATTTTCATAATTGTGTGTGCAAATTAAAGAAAGCAAATTACGGCCTGAAGCCAGGTCAACGGACATAGTATTCTAAGTTAAAGCAGTTCCTCATCCAAATGGGATTTCAAATATCCAACACTTATTCCTCCCTTTTTATTTGTCATCACAGTAGAATGCTCTTTACATTCTTGTATACGTTGACAAAATTATTATAATGGGTTCCAATTCTAATGTTATTCAAGAGAATATTCAAGTTCTTTCATCTTTATTCTCTCTCAAAGATTAAGGAAATTTCACTATTTCTTAGGTGTTGAGGTCCTTCGAACGCGAGATGGAATCATTCTTTCTCAAGATAAGCATATTTTGATATTCTAGCTGCCCATAATATGTCTGAATGTTTAAACTTGTTCACACACCCATGAGTTCATCAAATTTTCTATCCCCTAAGGATGGTACTCCTTCTGTAGATGCCACCTTGTACCATCAAGTTATTGTTAAGCTTCAGTATTTGTCATTTACCAGACCAGACATAAGCTTTGTCGTCAACAAGTTGTCTCAATTTATGCATGCTCCTACACAAACACACTGATCTTCTATTAAATGGCTTCTGCGCTATCTCCAACATACCAAGAATTACAGGTTATAGATAGTGAGTAAAACTTATCATGGGTTGTTTATGTATTCAGATATGGTTTGGGCAGGTGACTTTAATTATAGGACTTCTACTTCTCGATATATTCTTTATTTTGGTCAAAATCCCATTAGTTGGTCCTCCAAGAAGCAATGTACTATATCTCGTTCTTCTACTGAAGTAGAGTATGGTGTTGACACCTAACTCTCTCCTCCTCCATCAGTAATATCATTGTAGCATGACATGATAACTTATAAAATCTGGCCTCATACTCTGATACCCTTATGGAGCCCTGCTCCAACCTCGAGAACTCATCACGAAGCTGATCTTTGACACTCTGTCGAATAAATCTAGCCAAAAAGGCCTCATAAAACTCTGTCCATGATACCGGCGGGGAACCATCTGACCTGGTCTCCATAAACAAGCGCTACCACTGCCTGGCCAATCCATCTAACTGATAAGCTATGAATTCAGCTCCTCTGGACTCCACCAACCCAAGGGCCTGCAATCTCTCCTGGTAGGAAGTAATAAACTCATGGGCGTCCTTTCCATAAGCCCCAGAAAACCTCGGCGATGTCAGTCTAAGAAACACCTAGAGCATCTTCTGCTCCCGAAGTGGCATAACTCCATCTCAGGCATCCGACTTAATAGCGGCCAGTGCTGGCAGCTGCTGACCTTCTAGGGCCGTTGCTGCAGGCTGACCCTACTAATGAATCTCTTGAACCGCTGGGGCAGGCTGACGCTGCTCTACCGGAGCTGGCTACTGAGCAGGTGCTAGGGCCTGCTGCTACTGCATGCCCCCTATTGTCGCCAAAATCTACGTAAGCATCGCCTGAAGATCAGAGGTGGCAGCTGGTGCGGGCGGTATCTGGGCTGGTCCCTGCCCCACCGATTGAGGAGGAATCTGCTCAACCTGAGGCTCCGACTCCGGCTCCGGAGTCTTCGCTCTATCACAACCTGATGCTGCAGCACCACCTCAACCTCGGGGTCAACCTCTACTGTGCGTGTGAGCCATCTGCGACTGAGTGAAACAAGTGATATTGCATGAAACCAACCGGACAACGACGCATGAACAGGAAACAAAATAAGAAAACCTCCTAAAGACATCCTGTAGCCTCTCGAAGATAAGTCACGAATGTCTCCGCGCCAATCCGCAGGACTCTACTAGATGCTAGCTCTGTACAAGTGAGACCAACGAATCTGGCTCTGATACCGACTTGTCACGACCCGATTTCTCGAGTCATGATGGCGCCTACCAAGTCACGAGTAGGCAAGCCAACACCCTATCCCAGAACTTAGTAGTAATATGATCGAAGGTCGAACCTAAACTCAACTATGCGGAAGCATAAATAAAGGAACAGATAAAGGAAAGGTGGAACCGAATAATCTATATACAGTACAGTACCTCCCATAACTTGGAAGTCACATGTACAGAACTACTAAATGAGTACAAGTTCCAAAAGTGGACCACAGAAACAAGTTGTCTAAAAAGAAAAATACAAGACAAAATATATAACAGAAGGAGACATGTAATCCAGAACGTCATGTGCTCACCCTCGTCTCCGGAACAGACTGTTGCAAGCTTCAACTCAACACGGATAACTGGTCCTCGGACCTACATAACGGAAACAGATGCAGAGTGTAGCATGAGTACCAATACAACAGGTACCCAGTAGGTATCATAGGCCGACGGAGCAAGAAAGCTAAAAACAGACTGACAGGATAAAATCTACAATAATAGAGATCAAGCAAAAATGAAACAAATTACACGAGCACACCGAAAGTAAAACTAAGTACAACTAATCTAAATATAACTGGACCCCATAAGCCCAGAAGGTACACTCATGCACAAGTTTAAACAAAACCCGAACGGACCCCCATAAGCCCGACAGATACACAGAAGAGCTATTCTACAGAAATGAAGGAAGACCCAAGCTACGAATCGAATCCCCCAACCAACTCAACCAAACCAACCAACCAACACCAACCCGGTCACAAGTCTAACTTTCAAGTCGGGCCGCTGCCCAGACAGCAACTCCAGGGGGCCCTACCCAGCTAATAAAGTGCCAAGGCAGGACGACTCCGGCAACCCCAACCCTGAAACGGAATAACCAGGTAATCACAAGCCTTAATACTCTGCTGCCTAATTAGCCAACACTCCAAGGGCCCTACCCAAGCCAGTAGAGTGCGCCGGTACTCCCGAAGGCACTACCCAAGCCAGTAGAGTACGCTAGACAACCCAAGACTTAATACTCTGCTGCCCAATTAGCCAACACTCCCGGGGGCTCTACCCAAGCCAGTAGAGTGCGCCGGTACTCTCGGGGGCCCTACCCAAGCCAGTAGAGTACACTGTATAATACAAGTCTCTCATATCAAATCACCCATTTTGCTAATACCCCTAGGGGCCCTACCTAAGCAAGTAGAGTACGCGGGGCCATCCAAATAACTTCAAACATCAAGCCATGATGGATCGCCGTCCACTACCAACCACAGCACCGCCGAACCGATCTCGAAACATCCGAAAGCTGAGGAAAAACAACACGCCTCCGACGACACATCGGCACCACAAAAATGGGGAGAAAAGCTAGAAAGGTACACCACACAAAGCCCAAACCGTACTCAAACTATCAAACCCAAGTCTGCTATGCTAGTCTACAAGGACCTAGTCATCTGAATCGACGTAGGATACATACCACAGTCAAACACGTGCATGGGCCTAAGTTAATACTACTATATCCTGAACTAAGGCAAAGATTGTCTCCACTACAGTAAGAAGCCAACGAGACAATCCGCATGCAGTAACAGATAAACAATTCATCAGATAATCATAAAACACTGATAAGCAACCCTACCACTAACATGGTACTAACCCCAAAATATACCTAAAAATCAACCCTAAAGCATGATTTCTAAGAAGAAGAGAAGAAATAATAGAACCCCACCCCAGATTCACACAAATCAGAAAGTATTCACACATTCTAGCTCAATCTAAATGAAGGGAAGTTGTAACCTACCAGAAAGCCAACCGTGCGCGCTCCAAATCACTCTGCCAGAGTATTTTCCCTTCCTAACGGCCTCAGAACGCTGCCACGCTATCAAAAATAGAATCACAACGTTAGTACGGTCGTTTAGACACCAAGATCATCAAAATCGGAGAAAGACCAATTTCGGAGTAAAAATGGGGAAACGTAGGACCTGCTCTTGATTTTCTGGAATTGACTCCGTGAAGAGGTCCCAAATCCTCCCCCGAGCCTGTGTTCCAAAATGGAACACCCCTTAGGCTTGAATCAGCTCCATGCAATTAAAATAAGAAATGCAAAACTTTACACAATTAGCTTAGGATAGCAATTTACACCTCGAATTCATGGAAATCGAGGACCACCCAATACAAACAGATCAACAACCCACAAAGCCAATGAGATTTTGAGCAGTGGGACTTCGAATCACCGGTAACCGACTTTAGATGAGGGAGATATAAATTTTCCAACATTCCGTCCAAATCAGCCTCGACCTCACTTTTATAAGCAGCGCTAGTCGCTGACCTCCACGAACACGGCCAAGGCCCCGCGAACGCTGAAGGAAAATAATCAACACTCTGTGAAGGCGGCCTCGAGTCCACAAACCCGGAGGGAAAGGACCCACACCTTCATGAACGCGGAACCCTATCCCAAACACGGAAAGGAAGACTCCCCAGACCTCCCAAACCTCTGCGAATGTGGAGCCCTATCCACGAACGCAGAGAAGCAGATCTCAAACCTCAGCGAACGTGGACCCAAGCCTGCGAACGTGGAGAAGACAGGCCCATACCTACGCGAATGCGGAGCCAATTCCATGAATGCGGAGAAGGAATGGGTCTGCAACATCAGCTGTGCACCAGCTGAGTTTTGGGCATTCCCTAAACTCCGACGAGGTGCTCGATATTCGTTTGGAACCCCGTGTACACAAACGAGATATGCTACCCCATCAAATTCGACGTTTTGGATTCATTGGCACAGTCAAAATTTCCATATGAGGTCGTTTCGACAAAAAGTGGGTCGCACATTGAAAGTGCCTATTTAGCCAACTTCTACTGAGGGTCTCGAAATTAGATCGAAAGCCTCGAGAAGAACACGAAGGGTCAATCTAGACCAAATTCGACATTCCAGAACTAATCGCGCTGACGGAATTTTCATCCAAGCGCATTTATCAAGAATGTTGACCAAGGTCAACCTCAAACCAAATTTCAAAGGCTAAAGAGCCAAATGGCCCCAAAACCACACCGAAAGCCTTGGGACTTGGGCCAACCATGCCTTTAGCCTAATTTGGCTGCTCCGGAGCTGATGAAACTGTCCGAATTCCCATCTGAGATTATTTACCTATGGTTATGACCAAAATTAACTTTTCAAGGTCCAAGAGCTCCAAAACAGAAAAACAGGTAGAACACCCAAATGAACGACTAGGCAACCGAACTTACAGTGCCAGCAAGTCAGAAATGACTTGGGGTTGCTACATGAACGCTCTAAATGACAGAAAAGGGGCACAAACACACAAATGACCTGGAGGGTCATTACAATTAACCATATTTGTGGTGGCCATGCAGAGATATATATGAATTCTAACAATCAAATTTAATAATATCACACTTAAAATTGAAACTTCAAATTTAAATTAATTTTTGATCCATCTTTGCTTAAAAAATGTTTCTCATATGAAGGGATTCATTAATTTATCGACATATATAGAAACCTTTTATAAGTACATAGCTTCACCCCACAAACTTGTGTGAAATTAACTAATAAAATAATTGGTCGATCTGAAATTATTTTAGCAAGTTAGGGAAGTGTGCATGTTATTAATTTAGTGACTTATAAAAACTTAGCAAGTTATTCACATCTTTTATATTTACTTATTTATTTATTTTTGTAAGGTGGAAAAAAATAAATGAACTACTTAAAACCTTTCAAATTCAATATGACTAAAATTAGCAAGGAGAAAGAACACCATTTCTTTAAAATGCTTCCCATATTATCATATCTTCCTCATGCTTGTGTCATTTGCTAAAAAAGTCTACACATTAGTTTATCTCTCTCCAAATATGTTTAATGATATCCCTATTGATCTTCAACATATGTTTATCGTCTTCAATAAGATCCCTTATAGAATGAAACTGAATATCCTCCTCCTTGATAAGCTTGACATCAAGTAGGCAATTTGTGTCTCCACTTTCAGATCCTTACTATCTATTTCATTTGCTAATTTCAACTCTTATTATTTGATACTCCATAATTTTGTCATGAAATTTGAGGGTTGGCTTCATCTTATTTGTATATACCAAGAACCACTTACCTTGATCATCTTTAAAGATTCCTCCAAAAGAAGTATCACAGTTTGAGTCTCGCCATTTGTATTCAAATTTTGCTTTCATGCACAAGGAGAACACCAATCTATTAGTTTGGATTCTTTGAAATTAGCTATCTCCCTAGGAAATACAATATCAATTTCATTAGAATAATATCTAATGTGTTTAGATATAAGATTTAAAGATAAACATTTCCACTCAATAAAATTTCTATTTTGTTCTTTCCATATATGCTACATAATATATAAAATTATAAAATTAGCACTATAAAAGGGTTGTCAAGTGTTGTTATAATATCATCTAGTCATTCAAACATTGACTTAGTGTTCATAACATCAGTCTTAATCTTCAATATGAATTCAATCCATATTTGTTTAAATTTTTCACAGGCTATGATAATATGTGAGGAGTCCTTCACACTAAAGTCACATCTCTCATACTTAAGTTACTCAATTATTTTTTTGATAAATCGAAGCTCGTTTGATATGTGCCTATTATGTCTTTTAAATCATATAAAATATTTGAACTTTTCAAGAATGTGGAGCTTCCATGTACTACTCCCTAGTTTGTCTTGTTGAATAGTAATGTCACCACAAGCAATCTTATATATCGATTTAGTACTATATCTTCTGGTTCTTGTTCCACTCCACGTGATTTTATTTGAAAAATCATTATCAGAGTTATGATACAATTTACTTGAGACATCTCAAAAAATGAGCTATAAGTGAAATATATATTATCCATCTAACAACACATCCAAAACTTATATATATCAACCTGTTCAATACCAACAATAACTTTATCAATAGGTGGTCCCTCACCACATCACCAAACCAATCAAAAGTTTATTAAACTTTCGTGGTCCAAAATAAAATATCTTTATTGCAAGACTTGTAGCCAAATGTTATTTCAAGTGAAGGTGGCAACATGGACCAAATTCAGCAATATGGAGGAGACATGGAGTTGGAAGGATGTTTGTTGGATAGCGAACACTACAAGCCCGTGATAACTAATTTGCTAATCAATTGTAACAAACTTTTTGCTAACAATTGGAAGCACGCACCTATTTTGGATATGGCTTTTGATATTGATATACATGATAAATAAAAAATAGTTGTTATTTCCAACCTTCATAATGATACGAAGGTCAAAATTTACAGTCTGAAGATGGACTTGTAATGACCCTCCAGGTCATTTCCTCCGTTTTCTGATCTTTTCAGCATTTAGAGCTCTTTTGTAGGGACTCCAAATCATTCATGACTTGCTGAGACTGACAGTTCAGTGGTGTAATCGTTCGCTCGGGTTTTATGCCCATTTCCCTTATTTGGAGCTCTTAGAGTTTGAATAGTTGACTTCGATCAAAACTCTTGGAAAAAGACCTCAAAATCGAATTCTGACAGTTCCATCAGCTCCAGAATGGTCATTTAAGGCTACAAGTATGTTCGGCTTGAGTCCCGAGGTTTTAGGTCCAAGTTTGAGCCAATAGTAATTTTAGCCTTTAAGCTTTGGCCTAAGTTTGACTTTAGTCAACATTCTTGGTAAATCTGCTCGGATTGAAATTCCGACATTGCGGTTAGCTCTGAAATGTCAAGTTTGGTCTAGAATGACTGTTCATGCACTTCCCGAGGCTTTCGGGCTCATTTCGAGCTCTTTTGTGGATTTTGGCTTAAAATGGCACTTGGGCGTGGGACCCACTTTCTAGATCTCTTTTATGTTCTTTAATGGTGGGGTTGTTGCATGTTGTAATTCCGGCCTGTTCTGAGCCCTGAATTGTATTCCATTTTGGGACACAAGTTTGAGGAGGTAAAATGAACCTTTTCACGGAGTCAATTTTGGGATTCCTGGTGTGGGTCCCACAATCCTATTTTAGACCCAATTTTGGGCCAGTCTTCAATTATTGCGATTTTTGTTTCAAAACGTCTGTAATGACGTCGTGATCAATATTTTGATAGCGTGAAAGCAACCGGAGGTGATTCAGAAGGGCAAAGTTTCATATTCGTAGACTTTGGAGCGCGCGTGATAGACTTCATGTTAGGTTACGGTCTCCCACTTTGACTGAGCTTTATTAGATATCGTTTAGTATATATTAAATGTGATTTTAGGTTGGTACTTGCTGAGTATAGGTTTTGCCTCCTTCCAGTTCACTTCTTGGTTCCCGATTGAGCCTTAGACTAGAGTAGTCTCATGAAATCCTTAGATTAGGCTATGAGCCTTGGTTGTGGTATTGGCTTCGCATTATTATCCTTATTTAAGATTGGTATTGATGGCCTTAGACTAGGTTAGAGCCTTAGGTGCATTATCATGTGATGTACCGCCCTTATAGCTAGGCGTAGCATCCACTAGGGCTTGTTATGGATGGTGTACCTTGTGCTAGTTCCTGAGACCTCGGAGGCTCGTCGTAGCTATAGGTTTGTCTTAGTTGTGCTTTTTGGGAGCTGAAATGGCATAATTTGGGTAAGATATCGATCCAAGAGATATTTCTCCCCATATTTGATTCTGAGCCATCTCCTGATTACTACGTTTTTTTATTAGCGGTAGGCTTGTGATGCCTTATTGTCTCTTGTTGGGCCCGAGGCCGTATTAGAGGAGCTATTGGATCCCATGTTAGTTTCCTTTGTCTTGGTAGTGTGACATGATTTGGTATTACATTTCTAATTGTGTGTACCCTATTTGGATGCTTGTGATGGCATGCTTGCATTGATTGAGCATTTTTATTTGTTGTGGTATAATCCCGTTAATTTCATTAGATTTTTACTACTGTTTTGAGGGGACTTTCTCACACTTTTACTATTTTCTAAAACGTGTTTTTAACGGGAGTCATACCATGTGGACTACTTTGATAAACTGATTTTGAAACTCATGAGGCGTCGAGGACGTACTCCTTTTATATTGGCACTATCAAAGGCATCGAGGATGCACTCAGTTTTTATTGATATCTGGCGCGGCGATGCCCTTTTGCTACTTAGCTGCATCTGGGATGCCTTTAGCCTGTACTTGATTATCCGTCGCGGCATCGCCCTTCTCTACATCGGCTTGGCTTCTCACTCTCCCGTACCACTACGGGGATGCTATATGTTATGTATAAGACCTGGTTCGTGCCCTGGCAATGTATACGAATTTCCCACATCCCCCATGGGCCCCTCTAGCTGGTGCACCACTGAATCGGATAAGGGAGCTACATGGGTCCCACCTGGTAGGCTGAGGGCCAGGTTTTGTCTATACACTTGTTTGTTGATGATCTCTGAGAGCCATCAATGATGTTACTAGTTTTTACTACAAACTTGCATTCATTAGCATCACCTATCACCAGTATACTTGTTTACTATTTGGTCCCCCGATTTTATGGGGGCCAGAGGTATGTTTGTTATTGTTTGTACCTTCCAAGGGTATGGGCATTCGGTCGGTTATTATTTGATTATACTTGTACTTGTCTGGTGTTGTATTTGTAGTTGGTCTACAGGGTGTCTTAGTCTTGATTTGTTATTGGTACTTCCTGCTAGGTTCAGTTGGATTAGTTCTTAGGTGACTATGTGATTAGCGGTGGCAGTCAGTATTTCGTTCTTTATTAGTTGACTCCTATAGTGCCTGCTTATTGTAAATACGTTTTTGGTTGGTGCTTTCAGGTGCGTTCCTTGACTCGAGTTCTTTTCTCTATGTATTAAGTCTCTTTACTCGTATTTCCTACCCTACCTTGTGTTAGCTACTGTTTAGTTACTTGTGTTGTACTTACCTTGTTTCTATGTCATTTATACTTGCTTTATCTGTGGAGCTCAGTCGGCCTATGCCTACCGAGTACCATTCGTTTGGTACTCATATTACACTTCTGCACCCTACAAATCATAGTATGGGTTATCGCTGGTGATTTGGACTTGGTGCGGAGCAGCGTGGATTCAAAGATTTGGTGAGCTTCTGGTGTCCGGAGTTGCCGATTTCCATCTACTTTGGCTAGGACTAGTATTTACTTGCTTTCGAAGACTGTCTGTATCTATATTTGTATTTGTAAAAGTATTATACTCTTGTTTTGTTTAGATGCTCAATTACTGACTGATGTCAGGTCTTGGGGACGGTTCCTTTGATATATCTATGTCGATTCCTCTTTCTTCTCTTTATTATCGTTTGTTACTTCATTGGTTCCTCTTCCACTTTATGGCCCGTTGCTTCTGGTTCTGGGCTATGGGTTAGGCTTACCTACTGGTGGGTTGTAGTAGGTTCCATCATGACCTGAGTAATCGGGTCGTAACACAACTACAATTGGAGAACACTCTAGGAATTTCCAAGACAATTTATGATATTTGTCACTTAAGTGTGCCATGGTGAAGCTTTGTTGGATTTCTTTAATTTTTCATGACTTCAATATGAGCCACGACATAATTTATTTTGATTCAGCAAATGAAATATGGGATAAAGAGGAGCAACCCGGTTATGGAGAAGGTAAATTTAATATGAAGTTGGCAATTTGGGAAGTGATCTTGCAGTGCTTTGTAAAGATTCAGAATGGAAATGATGAAGTCTATTCTATCTTTACAATGTGCAGAGAAACTTTTTAAAATACAAATGAAGACCAAAAACAACTCATATACTACAGGAGGTGTATTCCTAGTGGACTTTTAATAATAAAAGTGTAGTACTAAACCTATAAGCAGTAAATAACTAGTTAACAACTACAACTGGCTATGCACTATTACAGGGAAGATGCGCCAATACGCCCCCGCAAGTTGAAGGTGAAATCAACAACCTGAAACTTAGGTAGATGTTTGTGAAAGAGTAGATGAGACAAAGACTTTGTAAGTATGGTTGCAAGCTGATCCACAACATGTAGATGTTGAATGCGCACCTGGTTCTTCTTCACTTGATCTCTAACAATGTGAAAATCAACTTCGATGTGCTATATCTTGCTATACAAGACATGTGTTTGACACAGATAAGTTGCACCAACATTACCACAATATATTACTGGTTGTTCAGGCAGCTAGACATGTAGTTTTGTAAGAAGTTTTAGAACCGAATTGAATTCAGTAAGAGTAGAAGCGTCAGAGGTTTGAGATTGCAGCTGCGTATTGAGATGCAGTCTATGGTATCGACGGGCCATTCTTTTTTAGATGTTGTGGTCCATTCCCGCATGATTGAGCAGCTCCATCACGAGGCCCAAGAGGGCAGTAGCAAGAGGGCTAGGCAGGATGATGGCTCTAATAGGCACCGTCCCAGCTCCAGGGATACTCAGGACCGGGTCCAGCAGAGATTCCAGTCAGGTCAGTCTAGTCGCCCATTTCAGGTAGCACTGCAGACTTCAGTGGGTGACCATCACCGTCAGGGTGGTTATAGTGCCGGTCTGAGCCAGAGACGAGATAGTTTCCAGACAGGTTCCTCAAGTCGGGGTGGACGGCCTCCAGCTTTGAGTAGGTCTTCCCAGGGTTGCTTTACTTGTGGAGAGATTGGTCATTGGTCTAGGGAGTGCCCTATCTGCAGATCAGCTTTACCAGCTCCACAGGTGGCAAGTCTGGTTTTAGCAGTAGCACCTCCAGCTGAAGAAGGAGGTCAGAATCAGGGTGCGTGAGGAGGTCCCCAGGGAGGTAGGACAGGTGGCAGGGTGGATGTTCATGGTAGAGGCACCCAGGGCCATTTCTATGCAGCTCCACCCAGAGCAGAGGCCAAGGCATCTGATGATGTGATCACAGGTATGGTTCTTTTATACCATTAGTCCCTTCAACTCTATTTGATCCTGGTTCTACATATTCATATGTATCTGCATATTGCGTTCCTCAGTTGAGGGTGAGTCTAGAGCCTTTAGTGGTACCTTTGCGTGTCTCAACCTCGGTAGGGGATTCCTTAGTAGTGGATTAGGTGTATAGATCCTGTGTGGTGACTATCCGGGGGCAGGACACTCGGGTTGATCTTATTGTGTTGAGTATGATGGATTTTGATTCGATTTTTGGCATATTGGTTATCCCCTCACCGAGAGTCTTGGATTGCTAATCGAAGATCGTTACTTTAGCCAGGCCTAGTATTTTGCTAGTAGTGTGGTGGGGCTCTCACAATCGCACACCAGTTGCGGTGATTTCTTATATTCAGGCCTAGAGGCTTATGGATAGTGGATGTTTGGGTCATTTTACTTATGTTAGAGATGTTAGTAGGGAGAGCCCTAAGGTGGAGCCAGTGCCTATAGTCTGAGAGTTTACTGATGTGTTTCCTGCAGACCTTCCTGACCTACCCCCAGAGCGAGATATTGCTTTTGCCAATGATTTGGGGCTGGGTACTCATCCTATTTCCATCCCACCGTACTGTATGGCCCCTGCAGAGCTCAAGGAGCTCAGTGTTAAGCTTTAGAACCTCTTAGGAAAGGGGTTTATTTGGTCTAGTGTATCACCTTGGGGTGCCCCAGTTCTGTTTATGAAGAATAAGGATGATACCATGCAGATATGTATTGATTACAGGCAGCTGAATAAGGTGACGGTGAGGAACCGTTACCCCATGCCTCATATTAATGATCTGTTTGACCAGCTTTAGGGTGCCGCAATGTTTTTTAAGGTTGATTTGAGGTCTGGCTATCATCAGTTGAGGGTTAGAGCAGTGGACATCCCTAAGACAACATTTAAGACTCGTTACAGCTATTATGAGTTCCTAGTGATGTCTTTTGGGTTGACTAATGCCCCTGCCGCTTTCATGGACTTGATGACTCATGTATTCATGATGTATCTAGACTCCTTTGTCATAGTTTTCATTGATGATATCTTGGTATACTCGCGTAGCCATGGTGAGCATGAGCAACATATGAGGATAGTGCTCCAGACTTTGAGAGATCATCAGCTTCATGCCAAGTTCTCAAAGTGCGAGTTCTGGCTTGAGTCTATGGTATTCTTGGGGCACGTGGAGTCCAAGAATGGCATTATAGTGGATCCGGCGAAGATTGAGATTAATCGTGATTGGGCCAGGCCCACTTCTGTGACTGAGGTTCGGAGCTTCGTCGGATTGATAGGGTACTACAAACATTTTGTTGAGGTTTTCTCTACTATATCAGCTCTTTCTCGGTTGACTTGCTAGGATGTTCCCTTTGTGTGGTCGAAGGAGTGTGAGAGGAGCTTTCTTAGGCTTAAGGAGTTGCTTACCACCACTCCTATATTGACTCTTCCAGTTGAGGGCGATGGCTTTACAGATTATTGTGACGCATCTGGCGTTGGTTTGGGTTGTGTTCTGATGCAGCAGGGCCGGGTTATTGCTTATGCATCGAGGAAGCTTAAGCTGCATGAACGCAACTACCCCACTCATGATCTAGAGTTGGTTGCGGTAGTTTTCGCGCTTAAGAAATGGAGGCTTTACCTATATGGAGTTCATTGCGAGATCTACACCGACCACAGGAGCCTTCAGTATATTATGACCCAGTGGGATCTTAATTTGAGGTAGCGCCACTGGATTGAGCTCCTGAAGGACTATGACCTGTCTATGCTCTATCATCCGGGCATGGAGAATATGGTGGCGGACGCCTTGAGGTGGAAGACAGTGACTATGGGTTGTCTAGCCTTCCTTTCTGTGTTGGAGTGACCCTTAGCTTTGGACATACAGTCCTTAGCCAAAATAATGATCAGGCATGATGTTTTAGATTCCAGCCGGAAGTTAGCCTATGTGGGTGTTCAGTCATCTCTGCTAGATGAGATCCGCATTCGTCAGTTTGAGGATAGTCTTTGGTGGCACTCAGGGATAGAGTTTAGGTGGGTGATGCCGAATAGGCTACCTTAGATTCAGATGGGGTTTTGAGATTTACTGGCCGGATTTGTGTTCCGAGTGTTGGGGACTTGATATAGCTGATCCTGTGTGAGGCCCATGATTCCAGATATTCCATCCTTCTGGGTAGGCAGCACTACTGTGAAGTGGTATGAGGAGGGATGTCTCTGATTATGTGTGTCGTTGCTTGTGTTTTCAGGAGGTGAAGGCCGAGCATTTGAGGCCTGGTGGTGAGTTGCAGAGATTTCCCATTCCTAAGTGGAAGTGGGAGCATAACACCATGGATTTAATTATGGGGTTGCCTCAGACTCCTAGGGGTGTTGAAAGCATCTGGATCGTCGTGGATCGATTGACCAAGTCAGCACACTTCATTACAGTTCATACATCCTTCATTGATGAGAGCTTAGCTCATATCTACATTCTAGAGGTGATCCATCTTCATGGGGTGCCTGTTTCTATCAGTTCAGACTGGGGTTCACAGTTCAGACTGGGGTTCACAGACATATGGCCAGTTAGAGAGCCCTATTCAGGTTCTTGAGGATATGTTGTGGGCCTGTGTTATGGACATTGGAGACCAGTGGGACCAGTTCTTGCCTTTGGTGGAGTTTGCGTATAACAACAACTACCATTCTAGCATTCAGATGGCCCCTTTTGAGTCCTTATATGGCAGGCGTTGTAGCTCTCCAGTCGAATAATTTGAGTCTACGGAGCCTAGGCCGCATGGTACAGATCTATTTCAAGAGACCTTAGCGCATGTGAGGATGATTCAGGATCGGCTCAGGATGGCTCAGAGTAGACAACAGAGTTACATGGATCGCAGGCAACGGCCACTGAGATTTGATGTTGGTGATAGAGTATTCCTCCGAGTATCACCCATGAAGGGCGTGATGAGATTTGGGAGGTGGGGCAACCTTAGGCCCAGGTATATCGGGCCTTTTGAGATCTTGAGAGTAGTTGGTGATGTGGCCTATGAGTTAGCTTTACCCCCAGCATTCTCAGCTATTCATCCAGTCTTCCATGTTTCGATGTTGCGCCAGTATGTTCTAGATGTGTCCCATGTACTCCAGTATGACGCCGTTGCGTTGGATGACCGCCTAACTTATATTGAGGAGCGGCCTGCTATTTTTGCCAGAGATGTGAGGCAGCTGAGGTCTAGAGCCATTCCTGTGGTTAAGGTCCGTTGGAGGCATCGCCCAGTCGAGGAGGCTACATGGGAGACCTAGTGGGAGATGTGGGAGGAGTACCTCATCTTATTTGAGCCCTCAAGTACTTCTTGACTCTTACTTTTGCGGATGAAAGTTCTTTTAGTAGTGGATGTTGTAATGACCCTTCAGGTCATTTATGTGTTTGTGCCTCTTTTCTATCATTTAGAGCGTTTCTGTAGCGACCCCAAGTCATTTCTAGCTAATTATGTAAAGTTTTGCATCTTGGGTTTTTTGTTGTTTGGAGCTGATCCGAGCCCCAAGGGGTGTCCCATTTTTGAGCACAAGCTCGGGGGAGGGTTTAGGACCTCTTCATGGAGTCAATTCTGGAAATTCTAGAGCGGGTCCCACAATTCCTGATTTTGAGTTTGAAATTGGCCTGTCTCCGATTTAGATGATTTTAGTGTCTAAACAATCGTGGTGATGCTGTGATTCTATTTTTGATAGCGTGGCAGCAATCCGAGGCCGTTCGGAAGGGGAAGACTCTGACAAAGTGATTTGGAGCACGTGCGGTCGACCTTCAGGTAGGCTACGACTTTTCTTCCTTTAGATTGAGCCTGATTGTGTAATTGCATGCGGATTTGTGTGAATCTGGGGTGGTTAGCTAGTACATGTTCTCTTCTTCTCAGAAATCATGCTTAAGGGTTGATTTTTGGGTTATTTCAGGGTTAGTATCATGTTATCAGAGGGGTTGCTTATCCGTGGTTGTGTGAATTATCTGTTGGGTTGTTTATATGTTACTGCATGCGGATTTTCCGGCTCATTGTTCATTGTATTGAAGTATATCTTTGGCCTTAGTTTAGGATACACTAGTGTTCACTTAGACCCATGCACCTAGTTGACTTGGTATGCATCCGACGTCGATTCGGATGGATTAGGTCCTTGTAGATCGGCATAGCAGACTTGAGTCTGATAGTTGAATTTAGTTTTGGCTTTGTAGTGCTTGCGATCCTTCTGTCTTTTCTCCCCTTTTTCTGCGATGCTGATGCATTATCAAAGGTGTGGTATCTTCCTGGTTGGATGCTTCGAGGTCGGTTCTGTGGTGTCGTGGTTGGTAGTGGACGTTGATGCACGATGATTTGGGAGTTGAGATCCTCTTCAAAGTTGATTCGCCTTATACGCTCTGTCTGGGTGGGTAGGGCCCCCGGGAGTGTCAGTTGTCTCACTTGTCTGGCTGGGTAGGGCCCTCGAAGTGTTAGTCGGCTAGGCAATTGGACATAAGTTGGCTAAGGTTCTCTTCAGAGTGGTATGCACCGTGCACTCGTCCCGCTGGGACAGGGCCCCCAGAGTGTTAGTTGGCTCACTCATCTGGCTGGGACAGGGCCCCCGGTGTAATGACCCTCCAGGTCATTTCTGTGTTAATGTCTTCTTTCTTTCATTTAGAACGTTCCTGTAGCGACCCCAAGTAATTTATGACTTGCTGGCCCTTACTATTCGGTCGCCTGGTCGTTCGTTTGGGTTTTATGCCTGAGTTTCCTATTTTGGAGCTTTTGAACCTTGAAAAGTTGATTTCGGTCATAACTTCAGGTAAATGACCTCAGATGAGAATTCTGACGGTTCCATCAGCTCTGGAGCGGCAAAATTAGGCTTGGAGAATGGTTTGCCCAAGTCCCAGGTTTTCTGGTGTGATTTTGGGGCCAGTTAGCTCTTTAGTCTTTAAAATTTTGTTTAAGGTTTACTTCGGTCAACATTCTTAACGCACTCAAATAGAAATTTTGACAGCGCGGTTAGTTTTGGATTGCCGAGTTTGGTCTAGAACGACCCTTCGAGAATTACCAGGAGCTTCCGATATGATTTTGATATCTCTGGTAGAAGTTGGCTAAAATGGCTTAATGGGTGTGGGACCAACTTTTAGTCGAAACGACCTCGTATGAAAATTTCAATTGCGCCATTGAGTCCAGAATGTCGAATTCAATGGGGTAGAATATTTCGTTTGCGAGCACGGGGTTCCAAACAATTCCGAGCACCCCGTCGGAGTTTTGGAATTCTCCAAAACTTAGCTGATACAGCAGCTATTAGTGCAGATACCATTGTTCTCTGCGTTCGCGGGATAGGCTCTGCGTTCGTGGAGGGATGAAGGTGTCTATTCCGCATTCGCAGAGGTTTGGGGATCTTGTGCTCAGCGTTCGCGGTAGGCTCTCCACGTTTGCGGAGGTTTGTATGTGTGGGAGCAGCTTGTGCTCCGTGTTTGTGGAGGTCTCCTGGGTGAGGGTGATCCTTGCTCTCCGCAATCGCGGGCCTTGGGCCACGTTCGCGGAGGTCTGTGCGATAGTGGAGGTTTGTTCTACATATTCGCGAGCCTTGGGCCGCGTTCGTGAAACTTTGGTGAGATTACTCTCCGCGTTCGAGGAGGCTTGGCTGCGTTCGCGGAGAAGACGGGTCTGGCAATGTCTATTTAATGAGGACTTAGAGCTTCAAAACTTCATATCTCTCTTGATTTTCATCGGTTTTCGGCGATTCGAAGTTCCAGGCGTTCAAATTCTCGTAGGCTTCGTGTGTTTTAGGTTTGTTGACATTGGGTGGTCTTCGAATTCCATGAATTTGAGTGGTAAGTTGATTCTTGGCCAATTTTGTTAAGTTTTGTATTTTGTTGTTGTTGGCTGTAAGGAGTAGATTCGAGCCTTGATGGGTAATCCATTTTGGTTTTCAAGTTCACGGAAGGATTTAGGACCTTTACACAGAGTTAATTCCAGAAAATCCAGAGCGGGTCCCACTTTGCCCAATTTGACCCCAAAATTGGTCTGTTTCTGAATTGGTTGATTTAAGTGTCTAAACGACCATATTGATGCTGTGTTTCTATTTTTGATAGAGTGGCAGCAGGTTGAGGCCATTTGGAAGGGAAAATCTCTGGTTGAGTGACTTGGAGCGCTTGTGATCGGCCTTTTGGTAGGTTACGGCTTCCCTTCTTTCTAGATTGAGGTTGAATGTGTAAATATTGGTTGATATGTGTGAATCTGGGGTGGTTAGCTAGTATTGTTCCCCTGCTTATCCTATTTCCTATTTTAGAATTGACTGTTGGGCTGTTCTGGGCTAGTATCATGCTGTAGTTGGGTTGTTGACTCGGATTGTTGGTATTTGTGTATTGGGTTATCTGTTGGGTGGCTATCTGTTGTTGCATGAGTGTGTCCGGGTGATTTTCTTCCATGCTTGTTGATTATTGTGATTTTGGCCTTAGAATATGTTAAGGTAGTATTGCCTTAGTCCTATGCACCTGTTAACTTGAGTATGTATCCGACGTTGATTCGGATGGACTAGATCCTTTTAGACTGGTATAGCTGACTTGGGTCTAATAGCATGAGCCTTAGTTTAGGTGATCTCGTGGCTTTCAGATCTTCCGATTCTTTCCGCTCTATTTATGAGACCGTGGGATTCTACCGGAAGATGTTGCATTGCGTCGATTGACGGTTGGATAATATTAAGCTGGGAGCCTTCGTTTGATACTCTTGTGGGGGCAGCGGCCCGTGATGTTTAGACTTGCATTGTATTGTTCGTAGTGGCTTTATCTGGTTTGAGGTTGTTTGCTCCAGTATGCAACTAATGTTACGCGGTTCCCATTCGGTGTTTCTGGCGCTAAGGTGTCGGGGGTAGGCTACCAGCTCCGGTTCGTAGCTGACGTTATTTGATTACAGCCCGTTATTCCCAGTGCGAGTCTGTGAAGCGTAGACTACTAGTCCCAGCCTGCAGTTGACGTTACCCAGTTGGAACCAATATTTCAAGTGCTAGACTGTTGAGCATAGACTGATTAGCTCCAATCCGTAAGCTGATATTACGTGGTTAGAGTCCGTTATTTCCAGGTCGTGACTAATGGGGGTGGGCCCAGGTATTTTTCCAGCTCGAGACTGATATTATCCGGTTAAAGTCTTGTATTTTTTAGCTCGTGAGTAATGGAGCTTGGCCCAGGTATTGTTCCAGCTCGAGATAGATGTTACCCGATTAGAGTCCGATATTTCCAGCTCGTGACGAATGATTGGGCAGGGCCCAGGTATTATCTTTTTTGGTCCGGGACCCATGGGTATGCGGCTTCTGGTGTTGGATCTTCTTTTGTTACTCTAGATTAGCCCTTCTGTGTACCTGTCGGGCTTATGGGGGTCCGTTAGTGTAACACCCCAAATTTTCTAAGAAAGGAAAGTGTGGAATTTAAATGAAACCTGTAACCTATGACGGCTACCTACGGACCAGAGGTGGGACGATGAGCCGTAGGTAGGGAACCGTCGTTGGCACTGTGTACTTCAGGATTTCCAAGTTTCTGAGCCTCGACCTACGGAGCAACAGGACGGGTCGTCGTTTTATTGACGGTACGTAGATAGGTCCCATAGATCCCTTCCAGACTTAACCAAATTTTCTGCCCTAAAAGAAGTTTCTGAATGAATTGACGGAAAGGCAGGGCGGTCCGTCGTTTGACCTACGGACCGTAGGTCTTGACCGTAGACTGCCCCCGACAATTATTAATTAAGGGCTTTTTGGTTTTTTCCCTAAATCTTTAACTATTAATCTAAGTCGGTTACACCCTTAACTCAGACCCTATGAATACTTTCTAAGCCAAATTATATTCCTTCTAACTCCTTCCTAAATTCTTCTCTCTCAGATATTTCTCTCTCTAAAAAGAATTCTCTCAAGCTTCAAGGAAGAAGAAATCTAGGATCCTCCATTAAAGACCATCAATTTTCTTCAAGTTCTTAAGGGCCTTGTTGAGGCATGATAGTGTTCACCATTAGGAGTCCTTTCCTCCAATGGGTCCTCCCTTTTCCTTCAAGGTTTTCAAGGTTTAATCTTGCCCAATTGAATTAGGGTTTTTGATCAATTCTTATGGGTTGTTCAATTTCGATTTCAATTGTTGATTTCATGATTTCCTAGTGCATGATTTAGCGTGATAAAGTAACTTTGTGCGTGAATTAGCGTGAATTACATGATTTGATGTAAATATTGCATGAACCCCCATGATCCCAAGCTGATTCTCCCCATTTTCATAATCTATGCCTTGATTGTTGGGTTGAGCTATGAATTGGTGATGTTTATGAAATCTCTATGGAATTATGCATGAATTATGAATAAATTGAGAATGATCTTATGAAATTAGCATGTTCAAGTAAAAGGCATGATCTTTCCTCTATTAAGTGAGTTCCTTCAAGTATGGGTAAATTGTCTTAATTATGGCTTTCTAAGTATGAGCTTGCACTGAATTGCATGATATGAGGTGAACCTTCATGAGCCCATATGAACTCTATGATCCATGAATTATGAGCATGATGAGCTAAGTAAATAAGAAGCTAATGAACTTATGCATGTCTCATATAAAGTAAAAGATGAATTAAGGGTGCTTAGAGAGTAAAGTATTAAAGTTATGACATGATGATGCTATGGTTGGGTTGTGAAAGGTTTTCTCACATAATACTCCAAATATGAGTTAAAAAGAACAAAGAGACGATTACCCATGTTCTTAAGGAGCTATTCTAATGACGTAAGCTTGGACTAGTCCATGGAAGATGAAACGTCTATAAACATGATTTTAGCTTGGATTGGTAACCCTAGTTGTACCTTTCATGGATAATGATATGAATATGTTAATAACTTATTCGTGGGAATTATGCTTAGCACCGAGTGGATATTGAGATGGAAGCCCTCCCGTAGTAGAGGCCGAGTTTTCTAGTGAAAGCTTTCCCGTAGTAGAGGCCGAGTTTTCTAGATTGAGCTCTCCCGTATTAGAGGTCGGGTCTCCAAAAGCAATCTCTATCCCATAAACTATGTTGCCACCATAGGATGATTGTCTACATAGACATTAACTAGTGGATCCACGTAAGCTAGAAGTTAATGGTCTTACCTTGGCAAGTAGGACACCTCTTTTCGGTGTGGGGTAGACATCGGATTCCATCTTGACAGATCACATGGTCTTATATATCGGTTAAGGCTTTTCCCACAACTAACGAGCACAAGGGTGCTATGATGATTCTAAGTAGAGTAAAGAAAGATGATTTAACTTGCTTTGGCCAGGGCTCATGTTTTATGCTTCTTATGCTTTATCATGTTTTAGCTTGGCCATTGCATGTCATGATTATGTCTCATTCTAGCAAGTTTAATATGTTTATGTACATTGCTATCATACTTGGTACTTAATTGTACTAATGCATACTCTTGCCTACATTAACTTCTTTGACGTAGGATGTGGCGATTCACCATCCACTTGTGGCTAGAGCATAGTAGAAGATTGATAGAAGACTTGGTGAGTCCTCATCCATCCGAGGACAACCTAGTTGTTCTTATTTTTCATGTATTTCCTCTCAGTTTTGGATTGTATTGGGTTACGTCCCAAACCTTCTTCTTTATATTAGATTGGCTTTGAGATATGAGATGTAGACTTCCGTTGTTTCTTATGAAAGGTATAATATGAAATTCTCTTTTGAAATTTTATTCTCTACTATCTTGTATGTAATGTATGATAAGTGGCTTGTATAAGGCCTCTCGGGGTCTTGTATGCCATGTCACATCTAGGGGGTACCTTGGGTCGTGACTGTTCGGGTTTTATTTCAACCTGCGCACAAGTGTGCCTAGTGGGTCTTATGAGGGGCCCAGCTGGGTTTAGCTTAGCTATACGCAGTTTACTTTTCACTTTTCTGTTTCCGTTCTATTGACCTCTAATGTTGTTGATTCATCTTGTTTGCCTTTTTTTACCATTCTTGCTCAGTCGGCCTATGATGCCTACTGGGTACCTATTGTTTTTATACTTATGCTACACTCTGCATCTATTTTCACTATATAGGTCCGACCACCAGTTATCACCATTGAGGTCGGGCCGAGAGCTGTCTTTTCAGGAGACTAGGGTGAGCACATGGCGTTCTGGGATTACCTGTCGCCTCTGTATATATATTTTGGCTCCTCTGTCATCTTCTTTGAGCTAACTCGATTGATTCATCTATGATTATGTGCATTTAGCATGAGTTGCATAAAGCTTTCATGAAATGATATGCTGAATATGCTTTAGCTTGGAGTTGATGTTTCCTCCTCGGATATGTGCATTTATGTGATTGCATTCTAGGTTGGGTTGCTAGTCCATGTCTTCTACCTTCCTCATGATGTCTTGATTCTCATTCGAGGATGAATGTTCCCAAGGGGGAGATAATGTAACACCCTACGTTTTCTAAGAAAGGAAAGTGCGGAATTTAAATGAAACCAATAACCTACAATGGCTACCTACGGACCGTAGGTGGCACGATGGGCCGTAGGTAGGGAACCGTCGTTGGCACTGTGTACTTAAGGATTTCTAAGTTTTTGAACCTCAACCTACGAAGCAACAAGATGGGTCGTCGTTTGATTGACGGTCCGTAGATGGGTCACGTAGATCCCTTCCCGACTTAACCAAATTTTCAGCCATAAAAGAAGTTTCTGAATCAATTTACGGAAGGACATGACGGTCCATCGTTTGACCTACGGACTGTAGGTCTTTACCGTAGACTGCCCTCGACAGTTATTAATTAAGGGCTTTTTGGTCTTTTCCCTTAATGTTTAACTATTAATCTAAGTCGGTTAAACCCTTAACCCATGACGTTACACGGTTAGAGTCCGTTATTTCCAGCTCGAGACCGCAGAGCGAGAGATATTATTTTCGGTCCGAGAGTGACGTTACTCGGTTAGAGTATGGTATTTCTAGCTCATGACTGATGGGGCTGGGCCCAGGTATTGTTCCAGCTCTAGACTGATGTTACCCGGTTAGAGTCCGGTATTTCCAGCTCGTGACTGATGGGGCTGGGCCCAGGTATTGTTCCAGCTCGAGACTGATGTTACCCAGTTAGAGTCTGGTATTTCCAGCTCATGATTGATAATTGGGCGGAGCCCAGGTATTATATTTTTGGGTTCGGGACCCATGGGTGCTGCAGTTTCTGGTGTTTAATCTTCTTTCGTTACTATAGATTAGCCCTTCTGTGTACTTGTCGGGCTTATGGGGGTCCGTTCGTGTTTTATTTCAACTTGCGCACCAGTGTGCCCAGCGGGTCTTATGGGGGGCCCAGCTGTGTTTAGCTTAGATATACTTAGTTTACTTTTCACTTTTCTGTTTCCGTTATGTTGACCTCTGGTTTTGTTCAATCTATCTTGTCTGCCAGTTTTTACCTTTCTTGCTCAGTCGGCCTATGATGCCTACTGGGTACCTATTTTTTTGGTACTCATGCTACACTCTGCATATGTTTTCGTGATGTAGGTTCGAGTACCAGTTATCAGCATTGAGGTCGGGCCTGGAGCTGTCTTTTCAGGAGACTAGGGTGAGCACATGGCGTTCTGGGATTACCTATCTCCTTCTGTATATATATTTTGGCTTGTCTTTTGTTTTCGATACAGTTGTTTCTGCGGTCCACTTTTGGGACTTGTATTCTGGTTAGTAGTTTTGTACATGTGACTTCCAAATTTTGGGAGGTATTGTATATATCATTTTTTGTTGGTTTCGCTTCAGCTTTCTCGTCTGTATTTTATTTGTATGCTTCTGCTTGTTTTGGACTAGTTTCCACTCTTAGTCCTACTACTGTTAAGTTCCGGGATAGAGTTTGGATGGCCTACGGGTGGGCTGTAGGCGCCATCATGACTTGAGAAATCGGGTCGTGACACCCGGGGTGTTAGCTCTTTGGGCGGTTGGATATCAGGAACTTAGAGTACCCTTCCCCCCTCCCCCCGTAGTACTCATCTGGCTGGGTAGGGCCCCCAGAGTGACCAGCGGGCTAGGTGAGTTGATTTGGAAGTCAGACTTGTTGACTGAGTTGGAGATGACTGGTTGTTTCGGTTCGGAGTGGGTTTCCTTTGGTTCCATAGATCTAGCTCTTTTGTGTACCTGTCGGGCTTATGGGTGTCCATTCAGGTTTTATTTAAACTTGTGCACGAGTGTACCTTCTAGGCTTATTGGGGTCCAGTTAGGTTTAGTTTAGTTGTACTTAGTTTTACTTTTGGTACACTCGTGTGCTTCTTTTCATTTCCGTTGGACCTCTGTGATTGTAGGTTCTATCTTTTCACTCTATTTTTACCGTTCTTTCTCAATCGGCCTATGATGGCTACTGGGTGCCTGTTGTTTGGTACTCATGCTACACTCTGCATCTATTTTTCGTGATGCAGGTCTGAGAACTAGCTATCAGCATTGCGTTCGAGCCTGTTGCAGTCTGTTCCGGAGGTGAGGGTCAGCACATGGCATCCTGAAATTACCTGCCTCCTTCTATTTGTATATATTGGCTTGTCTTTTGCTTTTGAGACATTCTGGTTTATGTGGTCCACTTTTGGGACTTGTACTCATGTTGTAGTAGCTTTGTACGTGTGACTTCTAGGTTCTTGGAGGTTTCGTTTGTTGTATATAGTTTGTTTCATTTCTGCCCTTCCTTCATATGTTCCTTTACTTATGCTTCCGCGTAGTTGAGGTTAGTTTCCACCCTCAGTCACATTACTGTTAAGTTTCGGGATAGGGTTTGGCTTGCCCACTGGTGGGTTGGTAGGTGCCATCAGGGCTCGAGGAATTGGATCGTCACAAGGTTTTATCAGAGCCCCAGGTTCACCGGTCTCACTTGTACAGAGCTAGCATCTAGTAGAATCTTATAGATCGGTGGGGAGACGTCCGTGACTTATCTTCGAGAAGCTACAGGAAGTCCTTAGGAGGTTTTCATGTCTTGCATTATTTTCATGCGTTGTTGTTCGATTGGTTTCTTGGAATCTTACTTATTTCACTCTATCGCAAGATGGCTCGCACGCGTAATAGAGGTCGACCCCGAGGTCGAGGTGGTGCTACGACACCAGGCTGTGATAGAGCGAGGACTCCAGAGCCAGAGGCAAAGCCCCGGATTGAGAAGATTCCTCCTCGGTCGGTGGGGCCGAGACCAGCCCGCCCACCACCCGCACCAGCTGCCGCCCCTTATCTTTAGGCGATGCTTGCACAGATTCTAGCTGCGATAGTGGGTATTCAGCCGCAGCAGCACACCCCAGCTCCAGTTCCAGATCAAGCTCCAGCGCCGCAGAGTCAGCCTGCCCTAGTGGCTCCAAAGATTCTTCAGCAAGGCCAGCTTGTAGCAGCGGCCCCAGATATTCAGCAGCCGCCAGCACCGACTGCCGTTCAGCCGAACGCTTTGGATGGGGTCATGCCACTTCGGGAGCAGAAGATGTTCGGAGTGTTTCTGAGGTTTTCACCGCCGAAGATTTCTGGGATAGTTGGCGAGGACGCCCATGAGTTCATTACTTCATGCCTGAAGTGACTACAAGCTCTGGGGTTAGTGAAGTCGAGGGGATCTAACTTCATTGCTTATCAGTAAGATGGGCCGGCCAGGCAATAGTGGCATTCTTTTATGGAGACCAGACCAACTGGGTCCCCGCTGGTAATGTGGACAGAGTATTCTGAGGCCTTTCTGCCTAGGTTTATCCCACGAAGCGTCAGATATCGGCTTCGTGATGAGTTCTCAAGGTTGGAGCAGGGCTCTATGATGGTATTGGAGTACGAGGCTAGATTTCATGAGTTATCTCGTCATGCCACTATGATCTTGCCCACGGAGGAGGAGAGAGTCTGATGCTTTGTTAGGGGCTTGAGGTTGCAGCTGCGTATTGAGTCGCAGTCTATGGTATCAGTGGGTCACTTTTTTCTTGATGTTGTGGACCATGCCCACACACTTGAGCAGCTCTGTCGGAAGGCACATGGGGATAGCGGTAAGAGGGACAGACATGATGATAGAGTCAGTGGGTCCCGTTCTAGGCCCAGGGTTACTCCGGACCAGGACCATCAGTGGTTCCAGTCAGGTCAGCCTAGTCACCCATTCCAGGCATCATTGCAGACATCAGAGGGTGACCAGCACCATCAGGGTAGTTATAATGCCGGACTGAGTCAGGGCCGAGGTGGTTTTCAGACAGGTTCCTCAGTTCAGGGTGGCCGGCCTCTAGTTGTGAGTAGGTCTTCTTAGGGTTGTTTTACGTGTGGAGAGCTTGGTCATTGGTCTAGGATGTGCCCTATCTCCAGACCAGCCTTATCAGCTCCTTAGGCGGCGAGACCGATTTCAACAGTAGCACCTCCAGCTAGAGGAGGAGGTCAGCAGCAGGGTGCATGGGGAGGTCCTTGTGGAGGCAAGACAGGTGGCATAGTGGATGCATGGGGTAGAAGCACCCAGGGTCATTTCTACACAGCTCCAACCAGAGCAGAGGCCGAGGCATCAGATGATATGATTATAGGTACGATTTTCTTATGCCATCAGTTCGCTTCAGCTTTATTTGACCCTGGTTCTACCTGTTCGTATGTGTCTACTTATTGTGTTCCTCGGTTGGGGGTGAGTCCAGAGCCCTTGGTGGTACCTTTGCATGTTTCAACCCCAGTAGGTGATTCTTTAGTAGTGGATCAGGTTTGTAGGTCATGTGTGGTGACTACTCGGGGGCAGGTCACTCGGGCCGATCTTACTGTGCTTAGTATGGTTGATTTTGATTTCATTTTGGGCATGGATTTGCTATCCCCTCCCCGAGCGGCTTTGGATTGGTATGCCAAGACTGTTACTTTAGCCAGGCCTGGTATTCCTCCAGTGGTGTGGCAGGGTTCTTGTAGTCGTACACCAGTTGGGGTGACTTCTTGTATCCAGGCTCAGAGGCTACTAGATAGCGGATGTTTGGCTTATTTGGCATATGTTAGAGATGTTAGCAGGGAGGACCGTACCATTGATTCAGTGCCTATAGTCTGAAAGTTTACTGACGTGTTTCCTGCCAACATTCATGGCCTACCCCTAGAGTGAGATATTGATTTTACCATTAACTTGGAGTCGGGTACTCTTCCTATTTCCATCCCACTGTACCGTATGGCCCCCGCAGAGCTCAAGAAGCTCAGTGTTCAGCTTTAGGATCTCTTGGGTAAGGGATTCATTCGATCTAGTGTATCGCCTTAGGGTGCCTTGGTCCTATTTGTGAAGAAGAAGGATGGTACTATACGGATGTGTATTGATTACAGGAAGCTGAATAAGGTGACGGTGAGGAATCGTTACCCATGCCTCGTATTGATGATCTGTTCGACCAGCTTCAGTGAGTCGGAGTATTTTCTAAGATTGACTTGAGATCCGGTTACCAACAGTTGAGGGTTAGAGCAGCGGACATCCCTAAGATAGCATTTAGGACTCGTTACGGCCATTATGTGTTCCTGGTGATGTCTTTTGGGTTGACTAATGCCCCTGCCGCTTTCATGGACTTGATGAATCGTGTATTCAGGCCGTATCTAGACTCCTTTGTCATAGTCTTCATCGATGATATATTGGTGGACTTGCGGAGGCATAGTGAGCATGAGCAGCATTTGAGGATAGTGCTCCAGACTTTTAGAGATCATCTGCTTTATGCCAAGTTCTCAAAGTGCGAGTTTTGGCTTGAGTCCATAGAATTCTTGGGGCACGTGGTTTCCAAGGATGGCATTATGGTGGATCCGGTGAAGATTGAGGTTATTCGTGATTGGGCTAGGCCCATATCTGTGACTGAGATTTGGAGCTTTGTCGGATTGGCAGGGTACTACCGGCATTTTGTTGAGGGTTTCTCTTCCATAGTGGTGCCTCTGACTCGGTTGACTCACCAAGATATTCCCTTTGTGTGGTCGGAGGAGTGTGAGAGAATCTTTCTGAGGCTTAAGGAGTTGCTTACCACCACTCCTATATTGACTCTCTTCACGATTTATTATGATACATCCGGTGTTGGTTTGGGTTGTGTTTTGATGCAACAGGGCCGAGTTGTTGCTTATGCATTGAGGCAGCTTAAGATGCATGAGCGCAACTACACCGCTCATGATTTTGAGTTGGCGGCTGTAGTTTTTGCACTTAAGATCTAGAGACATTACCTATATGGAGTTCATTGCGAGAGCTACACTTATCACAGAAGACTTCAGTACGTTATGACCCAAAGGGATCTTAATTCAAGGCAGCGCCATTGGATTGAGCTCTTGAAGGACTATAACCTTTCTATTCTCTATCATCCGAGAAAAGCGAATACGGTAGCGGATGCCTTGAGCTGGAAGGTAGTGAGTATGAGTAGTCTAGTCTTCCTTTCAGTTTCGGAGCGATCCTTGGCTTTTGACAGTCAGTCCTTAGCCAACTAGATGATCAGGCTTGATGTTGCAGATACTAAACTGGTGTTAGCCTATGTGGGAGTTTAGTCATCTCTGCTAGATCACATTTGTGGCCGTCAGTACGAGGATGAGTCCTTGGTGGCACTCCAAGATAGATTATTTGTAGGTTATACCGTGCATACTACAATAGACTCAGATGAGGTTTTGAGATTTGCTGGCCATTTGTGTGTTTCGAGGGTTGGGGATTTGATTCAGCTGATCCTTAGCAATACCCATGACTCCAGGTATTCTATCCATCCGGGCATAGCTAAGATGTATTGTGATCTGAGGCAGCACTACTGGTGGAGCGGTATGAGGAGGTGACATCTCAGATTATGTGTCACGTTGCTTGTGTTGCCAGCAGGTGAAGGCCGAGCATTTGAGGCCTAGTGGTGAGTTGCAAAGATTAACCATTCATGAGTGGAAGTGGGAGCGTGTCACCATGGATTTCATTGTGGATTTACCTCGGACTTCTAGAGATGTTGACAACATTTGGGTCATCGTGGATCGATTTATCAAGTCAGCACACTTCCTTCAATGCCGAGCGGTTAGCCCGTATCTACATTCGAAAGGTGGTCCGTCTTCATGGTGTACCTGTTTCAATCATCTCAGACCGGGGTTTACAGCTCACTTCTTGCTTTTTGAGGGTATTTTAGGAGGAGTTGGGCACCCGTGTCGACCTTAGAACAATATTCCACCTGCAGACCGATGGCCAGTTAGAGTGTACTATTCAGGTTCTTGAGGATATCTTGTGAGCCTATGTTATGGACTTTGAAGGTTAGTCGGACCAGTTCTTGCCCTTGGCAGAGTTTGCGTACAGCAATAACTACAACTCTAGTGTTTAGATGGCCCTATTTTAGGCTTTATATGGTAGGCGTTGTCGCACTCCAGTTGGATGGTTTGAGTCTACGGAGCCTAGGCCACATGGTACAAACATGTTTCAGGAGACCTTAGCACATGTGAGGATGATTCAGGATCGGCACAGGACGGCTCAGAGTAGACATCAGAGTTGCACGGATCACAGACGACGGCCACTGAGATTTATCGTTGCTGATAGAGTGTTCCTCCAAGTATCGCCCATGAAGGGCGTCATGAGATTTTGGAGGCGGGGCAAGCTTAGCCCCAACTACATTGGGCCTTTTAAGATCTTGAGGACAGTCGGTGATGTGGCCTATGAGTTAGCCTTACCTCCAACATTCTCAGCTATTCATCCATTTTTCCAAGTTTTGATGTTGCGCCAGTATGTTCCATATGGGTCTCATGTGCTTCAGTATGATGCCGTTGTGTTTGATGATCGTCTAACCTATATTGAGAAGCCAGTTGCTATTTTTGCCAGAGATATGAGGTAGCTGAGGTCCAGAGCTATTCCTATGGTTAAGGTCTGTTTGAGGCATCGTCCAGTCGAGAAGGCTACCTGGGAGACGGAGCGGGAGATGCGAGAGCAGTTCCCCAACTTATTTGAGCCCTCAGGTACTTCTTGACTATTACTTTTAAGGACGAAAGTCCTTTTAGTAGTGGATGTTATAATGACACTTTAGGTCATTTTTCATGTTTATGCCTTCTTTCTGTCGCATAGAGTGTTCCTGTAGTGACCCCAAGTCATTTATGACTTGCTGGCACTGATTGTTTGGTCGCCTGGTAGTTTGTTTGGGTGTTATGCCTGTTCTTCTATTTTGGAGCTTTTGAAACTTGAAAAGTTGATTTCGGTCATAACCTTAGGTAAACGACCTCAGAATGGAATTCTGACGGTTCCATCAGCTCCGGAGTGACAAAATTAGGCTAGAAGCATGATTGGCATGAGTTCCAAGGTTTCCAGTGTGACTTTAGGGCCATTTGGTGCTTTTACCTTCGAAATTTTGCTCAAGTTTGACTTTTGTCAACATTCTTGGTAAACGCACATGGATGAGCATTCTGTCAGCGCAGTTAATTCTGAAATGCCCTATTTGGTCTAGAATGACCCTTTGAGAACTTGTCGAGGCTTCCAATCTAATTCTTAGGGCCTTGGTTTAAGTTTGCTAAAATGGCGCTTTGGTGTGGGACCCACTTTTTGTTGAAAGACCTCGTATGAAAATTCTGACTGTGTCATTGAGTCTGAAACGTCGAATTTGATGGAGTCTCCTGTCTCATTTGCATGCACGGGGTTTCAAACAAATTTTGAGCACCCCGTCGGAGTTTTGGGAATGCGCAAAACTCAGCTGGTGCACAACTGATGTTGCAAGCCCATTTCTTGTCCACGCTCACGGAGGTGTGAAATCTTCTTCTCCGCATTCGCGAATAAGGTCCAGCATTCGCGAAAGCCTGGGAGGTTTGGGGAACCTTCTCTCCAAGTTTACGGAGGTCTGTGGTCCTCTTCTCCAGGTTCGCGGACCCTTAGCCACGTTCGCGAAGGTATAGTTGTTGTTACTCCGCATTCATGGGCCCTTGCTCACGTTCGCAGAGCTAAGGATGGTTTCCCTCCACGTTCACGGGCCCTTTGCCGCGTTCGCGGAGGTTAGCAGTTCTGGTAGTATATAAGGGCAGTCGGGTTTGGTGGAGGAATAAGTTGGAAAAAATTGATATCTTTCTCATTTAAGTCGGTTTTCATTGATTCGAAGTCCTAAGTTTTTTAATCTCGTTGGTTGCGTGGGTTAGTGCTCAGATAGTGTTAAGTGGTCGCCGATTTCTATGAATTTGAGGCATAAGTTGCTACCTTAAGCTAATTGCGTAAAGTTTGGCATCTTGGGTTTGTTGTTGTTTGGATCTGATCAGAGCCCACAGTGGTTTCCCATTTTGGAGCACAAGCTCTGGGAGAGTTTAGGACCTCTTCATGGAGTCAATTTCAGAAATTGCAAAGCAGGTCCCACAATTCCTGATTTTAACTTCGAAATTGGTCTGTCTCTGATTTTGATGATTTTAGTGTCTAAATTACCGTGCTGATGTTGTGATTCTATTTTTGATAGCGTGGCAGCAATCTGAGGCCGTTCGGAAGGGGAAAACTCCGGCAGAGTGATTTGGAGAGCGCACGGTCGGCCTTCAGGTAGGCTATGGCTTCCCTTCCTTTAGATTGAGCCTGATTGTGTAATTGCATGCGGATTTGTGAGTCTGGGGGTGGGTAGCTAGTACCTCTTCTCTTCTTCTCAGAAACCTTGCTTTAGGGTTGATTTTTGAGTTATTTCGGGGTTAGTACCATGTTATCGGAGGGGTTGCTTATCTGTGATTGTGTGAATTATCTGTTGGGTTGTTTATATATTGCTGCATGCAGATTTTTTGGTTGATTGTTCATTTTATTGGAGTATGTCTTCGACCATAGTTTAGGATAGACTAGTGTTGACTTAGACCCATGCACCTAGTTGACTTGGTATGTATCCGACGTCGATTCGGATGGACTAGGTCCTTGTAGACCGGCATAGCAGACTTGAGTCTGATAGTTGAATTTAGTTTTGGCTTTGTATTGCTTGCGATCCTTCTGTCTTTTCGCCCCTTTTTCTGTGATGTTGATGCACTATCGGAGGCGTGGTATCTTCCTAGTTTGATGCTTCGAGGTTGGTTCTGTGGTGTCGTGGTTGGTAGTGGATGTCGATCCACGATGGTTTGGGAGTTGAGATCCTCTATGAAGTTGATTCGCCTTATACGCTCTGGCTGGGTAGGGCCCCCAGGAGTGCGAGCTGACTCACTTGTCTGGCTGGGTAGGGCCCCTAGAGTGTTAGTCCGCTAGGAAATTGGGCATAAGATGGCTAAGGTTCCCTTCTTTTCATTTCCACTTGACCTCTGTGATTGTAGATTCTATCTTTTCAGTCTGTTTTTACCTTTCTTGCTCAGTCGGCCTATGATGCCTACTGGGTGCCTATTCTTTGTTACTAATGCTACACTCTGCATCTGTTTTTCGTGATGCAAGTCCGAGCACCAGCTATCAATGTTGAGTTTGAGCCTGCTGCAGTCTGTTCCTGAGGCGAGCGTGAACACATGGCGTCCTGGGATTACCTGCCTCCTTCTGTTTGTATATATTAGCTTGTCTTTTGCTTTTGAGACATTCTAGTTTCTGTGGTCCTCTTTTGGGACTTGTACTCATGTTGTAGTAGCTCTTTACATGTGACTTCCAGGTTCTAGGAGGTTTCATTTGTTGTATATAGTTTGTTTCGTTTCTGCCTTTCCGTTATATGGTTCTTTACTTATGCTTCCGCGTAGTTGAGGTTAGTTTCCACCCTTAGTCCCACTACTTTTAAGTTCCGAGATAGGGTTCAGCTTGCCTGCTAGTAGGTTGGTAGCGCCATCATGGCTCGAGGAATCGGGTCGTTACATCTAATTACATAATTAACTCATATTTGTGTATCTTTTGGCTACTATAGAGAAATATTATTAAATAGAACACATAGCATAATATCATATGAAAAACTGCTCCAAAGAACATTTGATCATCATAGTAAAATGTTGATATAGATGATGACATTTGTATCATGGTGTCATCTGGTTGAACGAACCCGAACCTTTAGCTTTGTTACTTCTCATATCTTCATCATGTTGCACCAAGTTCAGGAGATTAGAGCACCACCTTAAAATAATACTATGATTATCATTTTCTTTGACATTGGATTGAAAGATAAGCATAAGACCCCCCCCCCAAAAAAAAAAAAAACTTGATCTCCTAAATCCCTAGTTGGTATAGTTTTTGCAACTAGCAAAATCGATCTAGAAAACAATGACAATCATGAAAATCATAAATGTGTACAAGATTTCCTTGGCTCACTTCAAAAAGGAAAGACTATAACTGACCTCAAAAGTGGGAATCCAATAAGAGCGGAGCACAGAACACCAAGTCTAGGAAGTCTTTGAATTCTTTTCCCCTGTAACGACATGTCAAGCAAGAGATACCTTTTACCCCCTACAACTTCCACCCAATTTTTCACATACACAGGAATCCAGTTATTTGAGGGTACAATGGATTTTGAAACACACATGAATTGCGATATAATAGTGATTTGAGAGGTAGCTTCAAGGATTTTAGGGGTAGATTTGATGATTTCTTAGGGTAGGGAAGAGATTTCGTTTTATTTCATGATAGCTATGCAGAAGGCACTGACCAAATGAATGTTGCAGTTAGGTTAATTTAAGATTTTATCTTTGAAACAATTACATGGATGGTCACTTTTCTAGGATTTTAAGCCAAAATCATCCCTTATTTATATGAGTAAGTTTATTTTTATCTTTTAAATATAATTCTAAGCATATAGTCCCTCGTAGTGAAGCTCCTTTTATCAAAGAATAGAATGGACCTAAAATCAACAATAATTACAAAAAACACGACAAAACTAACCATCTTAATCGATTTGATTGAAAATTAGGAACTAAATATACGTGGGATTATATTTGAAGGTTAAGTATATTAATGGGAAAATTTTAGCTAAAAACTCTACTTTTTGAGCTAGCAATCAAAGTTTAGTCACCAAAAAATGTATAGTTCAAAAGTAGCTAATCCTTAATGTAAAATTTAAAGGTAATATTGCTAGCACTGAGATTTTCTTATACAAAAGTTACATCCCGTTTACACTTAAACCTAATAAGGTAAAGGTATAATAAATTAATGTGTTTTTTAATTTGACCTCAACTAATATTTATGCCCTCTAACTTTGGGTGTGCACAAGTACACTTAAACTATCCAAAAGTTGAACAAGTAGACACACACATCCCATGTCGCATTATATATAAATAGATTAATAACATTGTTATTTTTCATATGTTTTAATATTCAATTCCCATGTCGATAATTGCTACATACTCCTCTATGGTACATATAAGACTCAGAAGAATGTCGGAAAGGAAGCAAAAAATATTTTTATTATGCAACACGACATCTAACAAATCAGTCCCCTATTTTTTCCTCCATTTATAAATGATATAGAGTGTTTCAAATTTTAAGAAGTCTTGAAAAAAGATTCTCAAGTCCTCAGGTAGAAATTGCAAGACATAAATAGGCAAAGGACAGAGCTTATTTTTGTATTTAACTTTCTGGCTCTATTATATCATTTATACCTGAGAAAGATTGTGACATTTCATATAAATCATTCATACCTGAGAAAGAATATGACATTTCTGGTTCTATTATAACATTCATATATACCTGAGAAAGAACGTGACATTTTTGGTTCTTTGTATCTTCATATATTGCAGAGAAAGAATGTGACATTTCTTGTTCTGTTATATAATTCATATATACGTGAGAAAGAATGTGACATTTCTGATTCTATTATATCATTCATATATACCTGAGAAAGAACGTGACATTTTTGGATTTATTATATCATTTTTTTAAAAATTAAATCCCTCCATATGAGTTGATGCTCGCATCAAAATGGAGAATTTGACCGTGATCCCTACCTTGTTAAATTAAATAAGATAGTTTAAAGTAGAGGGGCATATAAGGCCGCATTACACAATAATAAAGATCCCACCTAGAACCTGGAAGTCACAAGTATAAAGCTACTAAATACTAAGTACAAGTTCTAAAAGTTGATCCAAAATACAAAGACAGTCTCAAAATACAAAAGACTAGCCATCAAAATATAAATGGAGACAAGTAAAATCCAGAATTCCATGTGCTCACCCTAGCCTTCAAATTCGGTAACTATAGGCTCAATCTTAGCATAGATAACTGGTGCTCAAAAATGCATCACGAAATAGATGTAGAGTGTAGCATGAGTACCAAAAGAACAAGTACTCATAGACATCAAAGGCCGACTAAGCAAAAAAAGTAAAGGCAATATGAAATGTTAGAATTTAATCACAACGAAGGTCAAAGAACAGAAAGCTAGAAAGGAATGCGCAGGAGTGTACAAAGAATAGAAATGAAGTAAGTACAACTAAGTAAACCAAACTGACCTCATAAGCCTAGAAGGTACACTCATGCGCAAGTTTAATTAAAACCCGAATGGACCCCCATAAGTCCAACAAGTACACATAATAGCTAAGAACTAAAGAGAGAACTTAAGGGTATTACCAGAACTTTCACAACCTTTCTCGGACTACAACTACAGTAAAGGCATCCAAGAATCCTATGAAATCACTAAGTCAAACTTTAATCGGATCAAAGGGGATTTACAATAGAGTTGCACTGTCAGAAATTTAATCGGATCTAAGGTGATACATGATAGAGTCGTCCAGTAAGAACTTGAATCAAATCAAAGGGAGTATGATCACCCAGTCAAGACTTGAAACTAATCAAAGGAGTAATACAAGCGGGGACTGAACTCAGCTTAAAAGATGCACAGCTGGGCGCCTCAAAACAGGAGTAATAACATGGTATACGGGCATGAACCGTCGAAAACAACTCCAAATACTTTGCCATCTCAACCCTGGCTAAAATCATAGAACATGACCACCTGAGACTCATCAGGGACCCGCTCCAGCTCCACAATTCGATGCCAAATCAGCGATAAGCCCAATATAGAAGGCATAAATGTCTAGTCGATAACAAGGATTAAGCCAACAAAGAAAAGGCAAGATGAACTGAGTTGCCACCTAACTAAGGATCATAATATCATAATAGAGGGTGTGATATCAGTCTAGAGAGAGCTAAGCCATTCGAAGTGACGTCAGAGAGATTCTAAGGACTATCGGCTAAAAACTATGCAGGTCTGAGGCAATCACTAGTCTAAGCCTACACTAATGCCAAACATCCTCAAAATAATCATAAATAACAACCAAAATACACCACAAGATAAGGATGATCACAGGCAATACAACCAATATGCTATCAATTTCAAAAAACCCAATAAACAACCTAAAACATGATTTCTAATAGGCTAAGCATGATCAACTAGATACCCACCCCAAATTCACACAAATCAACATATATTTACACATTCAAGATCAATCTAAGGAACCAGAAGCCATAGACTACCTTAAGGTTGACCACACACGTATCAAATTACTATTTTTGAGCATTTTCCTTTTGAACAACCTCCAACCATTGCCACACTATAAAAAATAGAATCACAATGTTCATATGATTGTTTAGACACAAAAATCATAATAATCAAAGATGAACGTAAATTGAAGTCAAAGTAAGAAATGTGGGACCCGCATCAAAAATTTCAATATTGAATCCTTCAATAGATCCAATTATCTCCCTGAACTTGTATCCCAAAAGGGGACACAATTCGAGACTCCGAATAGCCCAAACTAACAAATGCATAAAATTCACCAAAAAGCAAAGAGAAAGGACAAATGGCAGTCCCTTTGGTGCAAAATTTACATCAAACGAAGGTTCCCTAATAGTCTCTAAAAAATCCCCCACATATCCCCAAACTTCCTGATCACACTAGACTTCGAATAACCTCAATTGAAGTCTTGTAGATCTCAAAATCACCAAAAGAAATTTTCAATTATGAGTTGATCGGGGTCTGGTCATTGCTTAAAAATACAAGACAAATTGATCTTCGTGAAGGTGGCCAGGAGGGCCCGTGATCTCAGAAGTCAACAAAATTATCTGTCGCAAATGCGATAAGGGGCCAGCAAAGGGGAACAGGGTAGAGGATCGTGATTGCGGCCAAGTGGCCTGTGAATGAGAAGGGTAGATAGTCAGACCCTCCCGAACGTGGAAGGGCCACATGATCACTAAGACAAAAATACTTGGCCTTCATGAATGCAGCCAAGGGCCTCGCGAATGTGAAGGATAAAAGGGGCCTACACCACCTAATGCATATCAACTAGTTTTGGCCAATGCAAAAATCCTCGGCGAGGAGCTTGGAATCATTTGGAACTTTGTGCGCGTAAACCAAAAATGATACCCCACCAAATTACATTCTATACTCAACAAAGAAATCAAAACTTTCAACCAATGTCGTATCGACAAAATGTGGGTTCCACACCCAAGCTCCATTTTAAGCTAAATTCAAAAAAAGGGCTCAGAATTGGCCTAGAATCCTTGGGATCTGCATGAAAGGTTGTTCAACACCAAACTCGATGAAAGGCTGTTCAACACCAAACCACTCAAGTTTCAGATGATGTAAAATATTAAAACTTGCACTGAATCCAAATGAACGACCAAGTGACCAAACTATCAGTCCCAGCAAGTCATAAATGAATTGGGGTCACTATGGGAATGCTCTAAATGACTAAATGAAGGCATTTACATAGAAGTGACCTAGAGGGTCATTACAACATCCACTACTAAAAACGTCTTTCGTCCACGAATATAAGAGTCAAGAATTACCTCAAGGCTCAAACTCGCTGGGAAACTGCTCTCCCATCTCATGCTCGGTCTCCTACAAAGCCTCCTCAACTGGACAATGCCTCCAATAGACCTTAACCCAGTAATGGCTCTCGAATGCAACTACTGCACATCTTTGGCTATAATAGCAACCGATTGTTTCACAAAGGTCAAACAATCATCCAACTCAACTAAATCATACTAGTGCACATGAGACTCACTGGGAAAATACCGGCAAAACATCAAAATATGGAAAACTGGGTAAATATATGAAAATGAATAAGGTAGGGCCAACTCAAAAGCAACCTCACCAACTGTTCAAAGAATCTAAAAAGGCTCAATATACCTGGTGATAAGCTTGCCCAGCCTCCTAAACCTTATCACACCCTTCATGGGTGACATACAATGAAATACCCAGTTACAAACTCCAAACCTCAACAACCAATGAATACGGTTGACATAACTCTAGTGCCTGCTCTGATTGTCCTAAGCCTACCCTGAATCACCCGTACATAGTCTATGGCTTACTGAAGTAAATCAGTATCACGCAGCCTAGGCTTTGAAGACTCAAACAAACCAATCGGAGAGCAACAATGCCTACCATATTAGGCCTCAAACGAGTCATCTGAATACTAGAAATGTCGTTGTTGTTGTACGAAAACTCCACTTAAGGCAAGAACTGGTCCCACTGACCTCCAAAATCTAACACACAAGCGCGCAACTTATCATCAAGAAACTTAATAGTACACTCCGACTAGCAGTTGGTCTATAGGTGAAAAATTATGCAAAGGTCAACACAAGTACCTTATTTCTCTTGGAAGGTCCTCCAAAAGCTAGAAGTAAACTGAGAACCCTGGTCTAAGAGGGTAAATGCAGGCACACCATGAAAAAGAACCACCTCCCAAATATAGAGATGAGCCAACCTCTCGGTGCTAAATGAGGACTGAATGGGGAGGAAGTGTGTTGACTTGGTCAATCGATCCATGATGACCCAAATGTTGTCAACACCTCTAGAAATCTGAGGAAAACCTACAATAAAGTCCATGTGATATGATCCCATTTCCACTCTGGAATGGGTAATCTCTTAAACTCACCACCAGGCCTCAAATGTTAGATCTTCACCTGTTGACAACATATAACGCTCAACTACACCTCTTATAATTCAAGTAGGCGGTCGCTAGAAAGTATATACCCATCGAAAAGTTGGGGTTGATCCCACAAGGAGTGTTCTAGTATAGGCAGCAGTCTAAACAATTATCAATTGCAAATTCCACTCTAAAGCCTCTTTTGGAAGCAAACATAGAGATCTTAACTAAATATGAATTTGCAACTTCAGACCATAATTGAAAACACGAATTCACAACTGAATACATTTCAATTCAACATTAAATTAAGCAATTAGTAATACCCATAAGCTAATTAGACAATTGATCACATATTCACACACCTAAGGAATTGGGGTTTTAGCTACTCATAGCAAAAGAGAAGAAATTGTTACCAAAGAGATTCTCCATTGATGAACAAAGTCTTTAAAGATCGAATGCTACAAATTAGAATTACACCCAAAGTGTCAAGATGTTAAAACCGCACAAGAATTGTTCCAAAAAATATTCAAACTTAAAGTTTTGCTTGGCCTAGCTTAACTGATGCCTTCTCCCTTTTCAAAAAATCAAATTGTACTCTCACAGAAACTTCACACATTTCAGCACATGGGTCAAGTCGGCGAGATAAGTCGGGCTCGCCAAACCATTAGACCATTCACCCGGTTGTTCCTTCTCGCCCTCTTGAACTTGATTTCAGCACCATCTTGTTCTGTTACTTTGGGTGATCTGAGTCGAGCTCGCCTTTCTGATCGGTGCATCGCCAATATGCTTCAGGGCTCACTGAGTTGACATGCTTCCTTAGACAGCTCGCTGGAAGTTTGGGCGAGCTGCAAGCTCACTTGGTGAGTCGTCGAGTGAATTTTGCGAGTTCCAGCCTCTTTTTCTTTAAGTTTTCTAGTTTTTTCGCTTCTTTTTGCAACATGATGCCCTTGCCTTGTTGCCAAGCTTCCCTGACTGCACATAAACAAATTAAACATCAATTTTTTGCATAAAATAGGCATCGAGGACACTAAATCAATGAAAACAAGCCCTAAATGAGTCAAAATTCCCGACTCATCAACACCCCAACTTAAACTTTTACTTGTCCTCAAGTAAAACAAGAGATCAATCATTTCAACAGGGATGTCTGCAAACAGTGCTCCTTGACAATCTACATGAGAATGCACACAAGGTTTAATTCAAACATGCAAGGTTCAAATGTGCACTCAAAGTTTCAAACTCTGACTAGCCGTCATCAATTAGAGTTCATGCTCACTTTAAATGCAAAATTATGCCCAGCAAAAGTATTTAAATTCCCTCACATCAAGAATGATTCCATGCTCACTTTAAATGCAAATTCATGCCCAGCAAAAGTATTTAAATTCCCTCACATCAAGAACGATTCCATGCTCTCACAAAGCCAAGCAAAGATCATCATTAAAGAATCGAAAACAACACGCACACTCCCAAATGAGAAAAACATGCACGACTCTACCAATAGGTTTGCCCATATTTTCCAACTAATATCCACAAGGCTTATGTAGGATCAAAAAGGTCTTTCAAGGCTTGTAATGAGGTTGAGGTTCAGGGTATGATCATTTTGGCTTAGTGACTCTACCTTCATGAAGCATGGTTCCAATTTCACTTCTTTTCCATTTCTTTCATACTTTTCAAATTTCCAACTCATCCTTGGTTTACTCATAACACACAAAAGATATTTGACATACGCTCTTCTTATTTCCACAGCAACGCACAAAAGCACAATTTTATTTGAATCTTTTCTTTCTTTTCTTTTCATCACTTTTCTTTTCTCTTTTTCTCTATTTCTCTTTTTCTCTTTTTCTCTTTTTCTCTATTTCTCTTTTTCTCTTTTTCTCTTTTTCTCTTTTTCTCTTTTTCTCTTTTTTGATATGGAGGGGTTCCATCTTTTTCACACATATCTTTCCAAGGATCGAGTTCACAAACTTCTAGCTCAATTTCTTTCTTCATTCTTACCACACCCCCAACTTAGGTTTTTGGCCTAAGTTGGCTATTCAAACAAACCAATGCTTCATGAAGGTTATAGGTGGGAAAGACATGGCAATTTCAATCAACCGGCTAAAATCATTGCATTCGTGTTTCAACCAAGGAAAAGGATAGGCTCAAATTGTGTCAAGATGGGTTCACACACTCACAAGGTGGTCAGACAAAGGTATAGCAATTAGGTCCGCTCTCAAAAATTCATGCCTAAGATCATTTCCTTCATTTACCAATGCTAATCAATTAGACCAACGGTGCAAGTTCTAGATATCATCATACACACCTTTCAAGTAAAGCTTACCACACATGGCATCCAAACACAATTGTGGATCACAACACTATGAGTCAAGCTTGAGTGCAACGGTCATTGCAAGACTCACTTCAACATTCAATTAGTCACAATGAGATGCTAAGAGTTCACACAAGACTATGCAACTCAAATTATCTCGTTGGACTCACACAAACATATCGTTCATCAAGAGCACTATTCAAGTCATCGATATTGATCACAATCGATACTCAAATGTACAAAAGAACAGCCACCAATCATTCACATTGACCACATTCATCAACAATCATAAATAGAGAGAGAGAAGTCGACATTCATTTCAAAGCAAAATAACATCAGTCATAACATCAAAACAAAACAAAAGAACATACAATCAAAAAGGGCCGGCCTAAATGCCTTCACCCTACAAAAATGAGTACGCAATGTCCTCAATATGAAATAGAATAAAAACATCAACAGAAAAAAAGGAATGGAGTGTAAAAAGGAATCCCTCTGTCTAGCTAAGTTGGAGGTGCACTGCCTCGAGGTGTGGTGGCCTCAACTTGGGCATCATTGTCCGGCTCATCTGCAGTTGTGGTCGTGGTAGCACTCGAACAAACCATCCATGTATCTCGTAGAAAAGCCACAATGGCAGCACTCACTGTGTCATCCTCCAGGTCCTCTAGGTCTGCATACACCTCTCGCTCTCGAGCCAACTTCTCCTCACCTATCTCCGGGGTGTCAGCCTCCCTGGACTCATCAACGGCAGTAGTCGCTCAGATGGCAGTAGGTGGAGGGATCTCAGAAGTCGAGCCCTCGGGGACGTTAACGCTACCCCGGAACATGGTGATATCGATGGACTTCAATTTGTCTACATCCCGGCTAGCCCATATATATTAGCTCTCACGGCTGTCAACACCATAGTACTACCCTTCTTCTTCTCACACTTCTACACTCGAGTGGTGAGGGCATCCAAAGACAACCCGTGAGCCGTGATCACTCGCGCTAATCCTCTAACTCTGCTATAATATGAGCAAGTACCACAGCTATGACATGCCCAATCAAAGTAGGAACAGCTGCCTCGACCCTCGAAGCCCGCACATCAGCGGAATGGGGAAGGTGGCCCATTTTTATAATCATGGCATGTGTCAAAGGTTAGGAGCCAGGAACTGGGGTAGGTGCAGGGATAGAGGAGGTGGCAGGTGTAGGTGTAGAAGTGGCAGGAGCATTGGGAGCAGGTATACATGTCGCCTCAACTGTGGGAGGGGGAGAACCGATCTCTATAGGATCAACATCAACAGTTGGGGACGTGTACACCGGAGGTCTCCTCCTCCTGTCTGCCTCATCCTTTAAGTATTCTGCCAGATGTCACAAGACGAGATCAAGGTGACCTCAAGATTCATCTTTGCCTCAGAAGGCACACTAGCCCGCCGACAAAGCTCGCTAATCAAAATTGGGAAAGGTAGGGAAGTCTAGTTCTGCTTTTCCCTCATTAGTATCTCTTGCTCAATGACCATACAAAAATTCAACATTTGGTGATCCATAATACATCCAGAAGTGCAGCTTTCGAGTGCCGGAGGATGGACTTATTCTGAGATGGCATGAGTATGCTGCTGATGAATCCGAACCAATATCTCGCTACAATGATCATATCCTCCTTCTCGATAATAGCACCTACCTCAAGCCACGGAGGTGTCGCATCACTAAGCAAAAAGGCCGACCACCTCTTAAGATCATCCAAAGAATTGGTCATGATTTTATTGGCCATTGAATGCCAAACCCTTACTATGCAGTTGAGTGCATCATTAATCTCCGCTTGACTGCACTTCACCTTTTTCCGCCGTACCATCACGAAGTCAACTGGTGCCTTGGACTGGGCCTGCTTCTTCCCTTTCGAGATCAATTCAGCATAAGAAGCATAAAATTCTCAGACCTAAGTTGTTACGTATGGGTTCCGAGGCTTTGTGAAAATTTGGAATTTGTGGAAACCTAAAGTTTCCCACACCTACGGATACCTGTCTACCACACCATCAGTGGACAACCTCTTTTCCTTGAAGATTGTTCTCAAACCCTCGGCTTTAAGTCTATTCATCCACCTTAGAGGATTTACCGGGCCCGGAGCTAGAACTGAAGTTGGGACTGGAGCTGGAATAGCTGGGGGCTCATATGAGGATACCATAATGGAATTTTTCGCCAAAGGGTCATGAACTGCCATAGAACGCAGCTCAGATCGCTTCCGTTTAATCAACTCTGCAATGGAAGCCCCAGATTCCTCAACCTCATCACCCTCGGAGCTAGAGGATGTGAACTGTAGCGGGCTGTCATCGCTCTCTAACCTAGAACTCTCAATAACCTATTGCTTTCCCTTCCCCTTGACCTTTGAAGTTTGAGGGCGAGAGGGTTGGGGTTGTTGAACCTCCGAAGATAATTCTACCCCTTTCACCCTCTTTCAAGGTGGTGGTCCTTTAGCAAGAACTTTCTGTCGAGCCATACCTGTGCAGACACACACAAACACAAGATTCGATCGAAACATGTTAGAAAATAGTCAACACAAAAAAAATTTGCAGAAAGACTCACCGAAAAGGTTAGTGAGTCGCCGAACCAATTAGGTGAGCTAGTAGAGTGTCGCCGAAAGTTCCAGATAAAAATCAGCAAAAGTTAAGGTCGAAAGGGCGATGACAATGCCAATCAGTGAAATGCCGAACTCACTCGGCGAGCAACAGAGAGCTCACCGAATGTCACAAAATAAAATGGCACAAACACAGACCAAAAAGGCAATAGGGAGTGCAATGGGCGACATGCCGAATCAACTCGGCGTGCTCGACTTAGCTCGCCAAATCGACCCAATGTATCACCCCGCCCCAATTTTTCTATGATTATAAACTATCAGCCCACAACACAACAATTAAAGCTCAATTAACATCAAATAGGCAAGACCCACTACAAAATTTTCACCCGGGGTACTCAGACTTCACCTAATTGATTTGAAATCAACAAAATGATGAATTTGCCCTGAAGAATGACATAACCCAATCTATCATCTGGCAATTTAAGTCATTCGATCAAAATTGGAGCTACTCAGACTTCACCCACCAACGATTCAACAACCCACAATCAAAATTAACAACTACCAACCAAAAATAGGGACAAAACGCACAAATATCGACATGTTCAAATTCGAATACCACAAATGAAGTAAAAGGCAATAACTTTAGGCATACAAACATCTATTCGAACAATTACCCACACAATATCAAGTGAAAACAATGAAAACGGTATGAAAATTTCAAAACCAAGGGGTACAAACCTCAAAGAAGACAATAATAGGCAAGCACGACAACGGGGAGGGGAAAGGAGTCCAATCACACTCCCAGATTAACAAGTATGATGCAAAAATGTAAAATGAAAGGCTAAAGTATGATGGTATGCGAAGGAGAGTCGAAAAGTTCAAACAAAATAAAGATTTGAATTTGGAAAGCTTAAAATCGTTCAATTCACGCTCCGTTAGGCGATGGAACTAACGTCGCCAGACCAATCGGTGATGCGCCTAATGGATTGCCACTCACCGAAATCAACAGAGAATCCAGCCTTCCAAAGGGTCAAAGGGCGATCCAGATCGGGCTCTCCAAACTGCTCGGCGACACGCCGAGTTGACCTTCAGCTCACCGAAACTGCGAGGAGGTCCATCCTTTATAGCTCTCAAGAGATGAAGCAGTTAGGCGAGAATGGGGCAATTTAGGCGACTCGCCAAGTAGTCCAGCCCCCTGCCTTTTCATATCTTATCAGAAACATGACTCCAACCTACAAAACCAACAAACGTTATTCAAACAACGAAAAATATAACTTGGGTTGCCTCACAAGAAGCTCCTTATTTAACGTCTTGGCACGACGTGGACATGCCTTCAAGCATCGTCCAAATACACCACATCAATCAACATCACATTGGGGCGCTCTCAAAAATAAAGCTTAAGTCGTTGTCCATTCACCTTGAACATCGACCCATTCTCATTTTCAACTTCAATTGCCCCATTTTCAAACACGCACTTCACCTTAAATGGATCCGACCATTTGGACTTGAGCTTTCCTGGAAAGAGTCTCAAACGAGAGTTATAGCGTAACACATAATCACCAACTCTAAACTCTCGATGAAGGATTTTGGTATCATGCCACTTTTTCATTTTCTCCTTATAAAGAACTGAACTCTCAAAAGCTCAAAGTTGAAACTCTTTCAAAGCATGGAGTTTGTCAACACGATCCTTGGATGCATCTTTCCAATTCACGTTCATGGCCTTCAAGGCCCACAATGCTTTATGCTCAAGTTCAACCGGCAGATGGCAAGCTTTACAAAACACCAATTGATATGGGGACATTCCGATCGGAGTCTTGAATGCGGTTCTATATGCCCAAAGAGCATCATCTAACTTTAGGGACCAATCAGACCGATTTGCATTCAGAGTTTTGTGTAAAATCCCTTCGATTTCCCAGTTTGACACTTCGACTTGCCCACTTCTTTGCGGATGGTAAGGGGTGGCAACCTTATGCTTGACTCCATATTTTCTCAACAAGGATGCAAACATTCGGCTGCTAAAATGAGAACCCACATCACTAATAATTGCCCGCGGAGTACCAAACCTTGTGAAAATATATCGCTTGAGAAAAGTTACCACACTTCTTCCTTCATTGTTAGGTAAGGCCACAGCCTCTACCCATTTAGATACGTACTCAACTGCCACTAAGATATATTTATTCCCATAAGAACTGACAAAAGGGCCCATGAAGTCGATTCCCCATACATCAAACCACTCAACCTTTAAGATAGGAGTAAGAGGGAGCTCGTGCCTTCAAGATACTCCTCCTTGCTTTTGACATTGAGCACACTTTCTGACAAAGGAGTTCGCATCTTGATATAACGTCGGCCAATAATAACCACTTTGCAACACTTTAGCAGCTCTACGCACCACACTGTGATGTCCACCGACCGGTGATGCATGGCAAACATTAAAAATGGCATCTACGTCGACCTCCGGAACACATCTTCTAATTATATGATCAGCACATTCCCGAAATAGATAAGGTTCATCCCAAAAATATTTCTTCACATCAAAAAGGAATCTCTTGTGTTGGTAAAATTTCAGTCCATCGGGAAGAATTCCACATACCAAATGATTGGCAAAATCAGCATACCAAGGAGTGGTATCCGTTGACACAATCATCACCAACTCATCAGGGAAAGCTTCTTCAATATTTTTTTCACCGGAGACAACCACCTCGTTTCGAGCCTCGATAAATGGTCAGCCACTTGATTCTCACACCCTTTTTGATCTTTGACTTCAAAGTCAAACTCTTGCAACAATAGCACCCATCAAATCAATCTTGGTTTTGCATCCCTTTTGGCCATCAAGCAACGTATAGCTACATAGTCAGTGTGTGCCACCACCTTGGTTCCCAACAAGTGGGCTCGAAACTTTCCCAAAGCATACACCACAGCCAACAACTTTTGTTCAGTGATGATATAGTTCTTTTGAGCTACATTCAAGGTCTTGCTTGTATAATAGACGGGATGAAACAACTTGCCTTTTCATTGGCCAAGTACAGCTCCCAAAGCCACACCACTAGCATTACACATTAGCTCCAATGGGTTTTTCCAATCCGGAGCAATAATGATCGGAGCCGATACTAACTTCTCTTTTAGACACAGAAATGCATTCATACAAGCCTCATCAAACTCGAAAACACTTTCTTTCTCAAGTAGCTTGCAAAGAGGATGAGCTATCTTAGAGAAGTCTTTTATGAACCTCCGGTAGAAACCCACATGGCCTAAGAAGATTCTAACACCTTTAACCAAAATAGGAGGAGGCAACTTGGCGATAACTTCAATCTTTGCTTGTTCCACTTGTATGCCTTTTTCTGAAATATTGTGCCCCAACACAATACCTTCCTTGACTATTAAGTGACATTTTTCCCAATTGAGGACTAGATTTGTTTCAACACATCTTTGCAAGACTCTACCAAGGTGGTCAAGGCATGCTTCAAATGTACCCCCTACAACTGAAAAATCATCCATAAAGACTTCCATCGAGTCTTCCACCATGTCAGCAAAAATAGATAGCATACACCTCTAAAACGTTGCCGGTGCATTACACAACCCAAAAGGTATTCTTTTAAAAACAAATGTTCCATAGGGGCATGTTAAAGTAGTCTTGTCTTTATCTTTCGGTGCTATGGAGATTTGATTATAACCGGAATAGCCATCCAAGAAATAGTACCATCCACGCCCTACAAGTCTGTCAAGCATTTGGTCCATAAAAGGCATTGGAAAATGATCTTTCTCAGTGCCCGCATTAAGTTTCCTATAGTCCATACATACACGCCAACCGGTAACTGATCGCATTAGAACAAGCTCACCTCTTTTCATTCGGGACCACAGTTATACCACATTTCTTCAGAACGCATTGAACGGGGCTCACCCCCTTTGCTATCCGTAATAGGGTAGACCACTCCCTCATCAAGCCACTTGATGATCTCTTTCTTGACAACCTCCTGCATTGGAGGGTTCAACCTCATTTGATATTCAACGCTTGGTTTACAATCACTATCCAATTGAATCTTGCGGGTGCAAATACCCGAAGGAATTCCCACAATGTTAGCAATCGTCCACCCTATAGCTTTGATAAACCTTTTTAACACACTGACAAGGGTCAGAGTTTGCCATTCAAGCAAGTCCGAATCAATAATCATGGGCAACGTGTTGTTAGCTCCCAAGAACACATAATGAAGGTGTGGAGGGAGTACCTTCAACTCAAGCATTGGTGAATCTTCAATGGATGGTTTTGCGGGGGGACTTTCCCTATTCTTCAAATTGATATCAACCTTCAAAGGGTTTTTAGAATAAGATTCTAAACCCGATAGAGCAGCCACCACCTCATCATAATCTTGAATATCTCCCCCGTCGTAATTTAATAGGACGACAGCCAAAGATTCACCAACACATGAAATGTCACCCACACTCGCAACCGCTTCATCAATCACATCAATAGCCGATAACACGTGGAGATCACTCGGGTGCTTCATAGATTTGCATACGTTGAAGGTGACTTCCTCATCATTTACTCAAAAATTCAAATCACCACTTTCTACATCAACAAGAACTCTCCCGGTAGCCAAAAATGGCTTACCAAGAATAATAGAAACCTCGGCATCAATCTCGCAATTAAGAATTACAAAAGCAACCGGAAATATAAACTTGTCCACCTTCACCAAAATATCATAGAGAATTCCAATAGGACGCTTGATAGATCGATCAGCCATAAGAAGACGCATAGTTGTTGACTTAGGCTTACCCAATCCAAGTTGCTTGTAAATGGCATAGGGCATCAAGTTGATACTTGCCCCCAAATCACACAAAGCTTTAGCAAATTGAATCATCCCGATAGTGCAAGGGATAGTAAATGCCCCCGGATCATCCTTCTTGACAACCATGCTTGACATAATAGCACTACAACTATGGGACACTTCAATCGTCTCAAAATCCATGTTGCGCTTCTTTGTGACCAACTCCTTCATAAACTTTGCATAACTTGGCATCTCTAACAATGCCTCCACCAATGGAAGATTAATAGACAGAGTTTTAAAGACGGAGAGGAACTTTTGGAACTTGGTATCATCGTCCCTCCTCTTCAATCTTTGAAGAAATGGTGGAGTAATTTTAGGCAATGGATTTTGAAGTGTTGAGGGAGGAGCAACCACCACCTTTGACTTCTTATCTTCACCGACCACACTATCTTTTGGTGCATCATCAACCTCGTTGGAAGTGTCATTGTACAATTCTTCGACAAGTCCATCATCCTCAAAAACAATAGCTTTCCTTTTACTTGGACCCGTTTTGTCATCAATTTGCACGTCACTTCCCACAATTTTACAACTTCGGGTTGAAATTGCCATGAATTGGGAATTGTCACTCTTTGGATTTTCCAAGGTATCACTCGAAAGGCCCCCTTTTAGTCTTGGATTTAAGTGTGCCGAGATTTGACCCATTTGGATCTCAAGTTGTTTGATGGAAACCGAATGAGAGGTCACCATTTGGTTCAACGAAGAAAAATCACCTTTCATCTCCTTGAGCACTTTGTCTGACCCTTCTACCTTGCTTAGAATGTGGGCAAGCATATCCTGATTCGAAAACTTTCGGGATCGGCATGGGGTTCCTTCGGTTTTGGGCTATCATGAGGAGGTATGTAACGATCTCTATCACCATCCCTATCCCTCCAATTTGTACCCCTATCATGCCAATCTAGATCTCTATCTCTCCAACCACCATCACAATCTTTGTTCCAACCTTGATTTCCTCCCGGCCTTGGATAGCTCGGACGAGAACCCACCACTTAGTTCTACAAAAATTGTACCTCTTCACTGTACATAGCTTCAAATTGTGCATCATCCGAACTCAATCCACTATTGACACCAACCGCATTCATAGACCTATAGCCACCACCCACATGTTTACTCAACAAATCCATTTGGGTCATCATTTTGACCATGTTCTTCATTCTTCTCCATTTGTTATTTAGTCAGCCCAATATTGAGAGGTGACACTTGATCATCTCTCGTGTGCCATGCTTGATTTATCTTAGTCATCTCATCAAGCCAAGCAGATGCCACGGCAAACGGTTGTCTCTTAATTTCACCTCGGAAAAAATGATCAGCAACAGCCTTGTTGATGGAATCGAGACTTCGGTATAAATATTGCTAGAGCACATTTTTCCGGTAATCCATGAGTACGACAATGGAGAAGCAGCTTTTGAAACCTCAACCAAGTTTCATGAATAGGTTCACCATCAATACGCTTGAAATTTTGAATGCCATCCCTCAACTTCACCATCTTCGAGGGAGGGAAGAAACATACAAGGAACGCCTCCGTGAGCTCCGCCCAAGAAGTAATTGAGTCTCTAGGTATGTCAGCCAACCACTTTGTTGCTTCCCCAGCTAGAGAAAAGGGAAACAAGCAAAGTCGGATTGACTCTTGGCTGATGTTCTTGAATGATAAAGGGCCACACACATCCAAAAAATTTTGAATGTGGTCATAGGGATCCTCATGAGCAAGTCCCCCAAAGAACCCTTTTATCTACAACAGCTGAAGTATAGTTGCAGTCACATGGAAGATGGCATTTCCCTCAGCTGGTGGTAAACGAATAGCTCCAGCGCTTCACACTTGATCAATATTGAATTCGTTCAAGTTTCCAATGTCGCCATTTCACCCAATAACACTAACAGCTTCACTTCTGTCGACACTCATTTGTGCACCTATTGATGACAAACAACGAAAAGACTAATAGGCAAATTCTACTACAACTAAATTAGCTCACTAAAACACTTCAATAAAAGAATTCTAAACGCCACTCCCCGGCAGAGGTGCCATTTTTTATAACGCTCAACTACACCTCTTATAATTCAAGGAGTAAGCGGTCGCTAGCAAGTATATACCCAACGAAGAGTTGGGGTCGATCCCTCGAGGAGTGTTCTATTAAGAAATTAAATTACAAAGTACTATAGTGATCTAATCTTTTGTTGGTAAAAGTAAGTAAAACGAAGCATAATCTAAGTCTTCAAATTTTAATTATCAATAATGAGAGGGTTTAGTAACTAATTATAACGCAACGATCAACACGGGGTCTTACCAATTAGAGATGGAACCTTAGGAGTGTGTGGGTGATCAATTATCAATTTCGCTGATGGGTAGTTACCAATTGCTATAAGTTGATGAATCTTAATGGGTAGGATAGATTAAGGTTATAAGGGCTCTTTCATAATCAGCCATCATGCATCAAGTGAGTTCTTACGAACCTCAACAAGCATATCATTACAAAAGAATCTAATTCTTTAATTCAACCCACTTTTACAAGCTAGGAAGCAAAGACAATAGTTTAAACAATTATCAATTGCAAATTCCACTCTAAAGCCTCTTTTGCAAGCAAACATAGAGATCTAAACTAAATCTGAATTTGCAACTTCAGACCATAATTGAAAACACGAATTCACAACTGAAGTCATTTCAATTCAACATTAAATTCAGCAATTAGCAATACCCATAAGCTAATTAGACAATTGAACACTTATTCACACCCCTAAGGAGTTGGGGTTTTAGCTACCCTTAGCAAAAGAGAAGAAATCGTTACCAAAGAGATTCTCCATTGATGAACAAAGTCTTCAAAGATCGAATGCAACAAATTAGAATTAAACCAAAGTCTCAAGATGTAAAAACCACACAAGAATTGTTCAAAAAAATATTCAAAGTAAAAGTTATGCTTGGTCTAGCTTAACTGATGCCCTCTCCCTTTTCAAAAAATCAATTTATACTCTCACAAAAATTTCACACATTTCAACACGTGGGTCAAGTCGGTGAGATAGGTCGGGCTCGCCGAACCATTTGGCGATTCTCCCAATTGTTCCTTCTCGCCCTCTTTAACTTGATTTCAACACCATCTTGTTCTATTACTTTGGGCTATCTGAGTTGAGCTCGCCTTTCTCATCGGTGCATCGCCGATATGCTTCTAGGCTCGCTGAGTTGACATGCTTTCTTACACAGCTTGCTGGAAGTTTGGGCGAGCTGCAGGCTCACTCGGTGAGTGACCGAGTGGCACTTTGCAAGCTCTAGCCTCTTTTTTTTCAAGTTTTCCAGCTTTTTCGCTTCTTTTAGCAACATGATGCCCTTGCCTTGTTCCCAAGCTTCCCTGACTACACATAAACAAATTAACATCAGTTTTAGGCATAAAATAGGCATCAAGGACACTGAATCAATGGAAAACAAGCCCTAAATGAGTCAAAATTCCTGACTCATCAGCAACATAGGCGATGGGACACATAGTCTACAATATCTCTCCTCTTACATCTCCTTCATTAGTTCTACCTCAAATACCGATACATCTTTACTGTGCCATGATGGAAAGAATATCTAGAGTCATGGGCCTTATGAAGGATCAACTATATCAAATCCCCAACTCTTGGAACATAGATACGACCAGTAAACCTCAAAACCCCATCAGAATCTAAGATAGCCTATCTGGATTCACCTCCAAACACTCGATCTCAAAGAGCAACCAAGGTCTCATCATCAAACTCGAGACCACAAATCCGCTCCAACAAGGAGGACTGAACTCCCACATCAGCCACTCACCTAGAATCTGAAATATCCAACCAAATCATCCTATTGGCTAAAGACTGAATGTCTAAAGTCAAAGGTTACTCCATAGTAGAAAGGAAGGCTAGACTAGACATACTTACCACCTTTTAACTCAAGGCGTCTGATACCACATTTACCTTGGTTAAATGGTATAGAATAGAGAGATCATAGTCCTTCAGGAGCTCAAACCAATGTCACTGCCTTGAAATAAGGTCCCTCTGGCTCATAATGTACTAACGACTCTTACAATCAATGCATATCTCACATCGAACTCCATATATATAGTGCCTATAGATCTTAAGTGCAAAAACTACCACCGCCAACTCCAAGTCATGACTGGGTAGTTGCGCTTATGCAGTTTAAGCTTTCTTGATGCATAAGCTATAACTCAGCCCCACTACATCTATACACAACCCAAAAAAATGGCAGATGCATCACAATACACCATGGAGCCCTTATCCTCAACTGGAAGAGCCTAAATATAAGTATTAGTAAGCAACTCCTTTAGCTCTTGGAAGCTCAACACACACTCCTCAGACCACTCAAAAAGAACATTAAGGTGAGTCAACCAGGTCGAAATTGCTGCAATAATATAGAAGCCCTCCTTTAACCATCTGTAGTAGCTTGCTAATCTGATGAAGCTCCTAATCTCAGTAATAGAAGTGGTAGCCTTATCACGAATAGCCTCAACATTCACTAGATCCACCATAATACCATCCTTGGACACCACGTGCCCTAAGAATGCTACATACTCAAATCAAGACTCATACTTTGAGAACTTGGCATAAAGTTGTTTATCTCTCAAAAGTCTGGAGCACAATCCTCAAATACTGCTCATGCTCTCTCTGGCTCCATGAGTATACCAAAATGTCATCTATGAACACAATGATGAAAGAATCCAGGTATGGCCTAAACACACACGTCATCAAGTCCATGAAAGTGGCAAGGGCATTAGTCAACCCAAAAGACATCGCTAGGAACTCAAAATTATCATAACGAGTCCTAAATGTAGTTTTACAGATGATTGTTGCCCTAATCCTCAACTGACGATAACTAGACCTTAAAATCAATCTTAGAAAACACCACGACATCCTAAAGCTTGTCAAATAGATCATCAATACAAGGGATAGGGTAACGGTTCTTCACCATCTCCTGATTTAGCTGCCTATAGTCAATACATATCCATATGGATTCGTCCTTCTTCTTCATAAATAGTACGGGGGCACCCCAATGTGATATACTAGGTCGAATGAATTCCTTACCCAAGAGTTGCATAAACTGAACACTATCTCCTTGAGCTCTGTGTGGGCTATCTGATAAGGCAGAACAAAAATTGAATAAGTGCCCAGCTCAAGGTCAATCACAAAATCAATATCATAAAATGATCTAGGAGTAGGCTAGATAGGTTAGTAGGAAACACATCTACAAAATCACAAATAATCGAATCCAACTCAACCAAAGGAACCTCCCTAATCATATCCTACACATAAGCAAAGTAAAATAAGAAACCACTAGCCACCAACCTCCGAGCCCGAATAAATTAGATAAATCCAATCAGTGTGCAACTACTAAAGCCCTACCACACTACTAGTGAAATGTTGGGCATGAATAAGGTAACGGTCTTAGAAAAGCAATCCAAGACCACGCAGTAGGGGGATAACCAGTCCATGCCTAGAATAACATCAAAATCTAGCATATCAAGCAATATAAGGTTCGCCCAAGTGGCACGTCTCGGGATAGTGACCAAAGAGGATCTAAACACCTGATCAACTACTAAAGATTAACCCATCGAGGTTGACTCACACAATGGTGCTGCTAAATGCTCAAAATTCATACTCAAAAAAAGTACAATACACAGATACATATGAAAAGGTAGAGCCCGGATCAAATAAAGTTGAGGTAGGCGGATGGCATAAAAGAATCACTCATGTGATAACATCATCTGAGGCCTAAAACTCTGCCCTTGTTGGAGTTACATAAAGATGGGCTTGGCTGCCTCTACCCCGAGCATCAACCCTATCACCTGACCTACCTTCCTAGGAACAACCCCGTGCACCCTAATAACCACCTATCTGGTCTTGACTCTGGGCACCACCTCTAGCTGGAGGTGCTACCGCTGCAAATGGTCTAGCTAGGTGTTGAGCAAGTGTAACCATCCCGCATTGGAGACACTCTCTGGACCAATGATCAAACTTCCCACATTCATTAAAATCATGTGAAGATCAGCCCATAATATAAGAACGACCACCATGGCTAGAAGCACCGTACTTAGAGCCCATTGGCTCTAACCCATGCCAACATCACCGTGATTGTACTGCTCACCATCTGAAGCCTGAAGTGAGGCCTGAACAGGCCACCTGTACTGACCCTACTGAAACCTCTAGCGAGGCCAATCATATAAGTCCTTGGGCCTATAATTTTACCCCGCTGCCCCATGGGACTCACGATGGAGCTGCTCAATAGTATGGGCATAGTCAACTACATCTAGAAATAATGGCCCGCTTACACAATAGCCTGGGTCATAATCTACACCTAAAGTCTTAAACCTATAACAAAGCACAAAACTCTCTCCTCATCAATAGGCAAGATCATAGTAGTATGATGGGAGAGCTTCTAAAATCTCATCGCATACTCAAACACAATCATGGAGCCATGTTCCAACCTCATGAACTGATCCTGGAGTTTATCTTTGATTCTTCATAGGATAAACCAGGCCAAGAAGGCCTTTGAGAACTTAGCCCACGTAACCGGTGAAGACCCCTCTAATCTAGTCTCAAGATAAGAACGCCACCACTGTCTGGCTGGCCCATCAAGCTGGTGTACAGTGAAGTTGGCTCCTCTCGACTTCACCAAGCCCAAAGTTTATAGCCACTCACGATAAGTAGTATTACGCTCATGGGCATCCTCCCCAATAGCCCTACAAAACCTCAGAAGTAATAGTCCCAAGAATACCCCAAGCATCTTTTACTTCTCTAGCGGTATAACTTAGGCCAAAATCATGGGCTGGGCAGTGTGCCTGAACCTGAGGTGCCTCTGCATCGCTGGTGCTAGTGCAACTGTAGCTATAGCTAGGGCCTACTATATACCCCCTATCACTGTCCAAAGATAAGTAATAGTTATCTGGAAATTGGGATCCATAGCTGGTCCAGGTGGTGGCAGGGTTGCCGCTAGCCCCACCGGCTTCGAAGGAACATGAGCTCTCTAAGGCTCTACTACAGGATCCAGAATCCTCTCCCTATCATGGGTTGGTGCTTCAGCCCGAGGATGCTGCAGCGGTCATCCTCTACCCCGTGCTGGGGCTCTACCTGTAGGCTCGAGTGAATCACCCCTACCCACTGAAGGGCACGTACGATATGTCCTACAAAAGAGTAAAACAAGTGAAATTCCATGAAACTACTAAGACATATCTTGCATGAAAGTGATACAATAGATTGATGATAAGTCACTAGTTTTGACTCATTCAGAGCTTTATTTGTATTAAATTGGTATCCATAATGCTTAGTTTTCACTCATAACTAATGTTAAATTATTTATGTGCAGCAAGGAGACTTGAGAACGAGGTAAGGGCAAGATATTGCAAAAAGAAGCTAAAAAGTTCCAAAATTTAAGGAAAAATAAAGGCTGGAGCTCACAAAAGACAACTTAGTGATGCTCAGAGTGGATCTTCACTTCTCCTAAATTTCCAGTAGTTGAGGAAAAGAATCTAGTAATTTTGGTGAGACTGGGAGCTAATTGGTGACTCATCGATCAAAACGCGAACCTGACTTTGATCGCCTAAAGTTGCAGTACAGATCCATGTTGAAACCAAGAAACAAAAGGTGAAGAAGAGCAACTCGGTGGATCGCTGAGTGGATGGGTGAGCCCGACTTATGCCACCGAATGGTCCTGCATTTCATAATGTGGGAAATATTTGTGAGAGTATAAATAGAGTTTTTTAAAAGAGAGTTGGTAACCAGTTAACTGAGACTAAGAAGCACTCTTGCACTTTGAATATTTTTTATTGCTTTTGAACTATTCTTGTGGATTTTTGGATTTAAGACTTTGGGTGTAATTCTAATTGGTAGCATTTTACTTTTTGAAGACCTTGTGAATCCATTGCTGACATCTTTGGTAATAATTTCTTCACTTTTGCTATGATTGGTTAAAACCCCAATGTCTTAGGGGTGTGATTATGTGTTAAATTGCTTAATTAGCTTATGGGTATTATGAATTGTTGAATTTAATGTTAGATTGAAATGGGTTCAGTTGTTAATTCATGGTTTCATTTATGAATTATAGTTGCAAATTCAGTTCTAGTCTATATCTCTTTGTAAGCTTGTAAAAGGTGCATTTGAGTGGAATTAACAATTGATGATTGTATGGGCTGTTGCTTTTACTATCCAGCTTGTTAAAGTGGGCTGAATCAAGGTATAAGATTGTTTTCTAGTGTAATGCCGTTGGGATTTGATAGAACCCAATTGAATGCATGATAGTTGATTGTAAAATAGCTATTGTACTCATGATCTTGCCTACCCATTGAGATTCAGCATATTTAAGCAATTCATAATTACCCATTTAGCGAAATTAGTAGTTGAGCATTCACACACCCCTAAGGCCCTTTCTCCCCTTGATTAAATTCGTTGTTAATTGTGTTGTTATATTCGGTTACTAAATCTTCACTCATTTTTTATAATCAAAATCTTATGATTTACTTCATGTTTCATATCAACTTTTTTAAACTCTAAAAAAGATTAGAACACTAACTTACTTCGTAGTCGAATTATGTTCTAGATCACTCCTCGTGGGATCGACCCCAACTCCTTGTTGGGTTTATACTTTCTAGCGACCGCCTACACCTTTAATCGTTATAGCTGCAGTTGAGCGTTATCAATAGAACATTCCTAATGACACTCTGTGGCCTCCCAAAGATAGGATATAGACTTCTCTGCACTGATCCACGGGACTCTACTAGGCATTAGCCCTGTACAAGTGACGAGTCAGAGATTTTAGACTCATTTAAGGCTTTTTAGTTCAACTAATAGTGTCCTCAATGCCATTTTGAGTCCATATATGATGTTTAACTGTTGTTTTGTAGCTATGAAATTTTAAGGAAAAGATGAGGACAAGTTCATGCAAAAAGAAGCCCAAAACATTAAAAAAAGAAAGTGTGAAGCTAAAGCACACCGATTAAACTCAGTGACTCACCAAATGTGCCTAAGCTTGCTAAAAGTGACAGAGTCCTAAGCTAAAGAGCTTAAAATGGGTTGTTGAGATGTTGACTGGTTTGGTGACTCGCCAACAAAGTTAGTGAGATGATAAAGAGATCACCAAAACTTCCAAGTAATTTGACATAAACAAAAGAACAACTTGGAAAGTAGAGGTGGTATTCGTTGATTCACTGATAGTGAATGGTGATGCCCATTGGGCTCGCCAACTGTGGTTCAAACACCTAAAGCCTAATGCCAAGGAAGGATTGATAAGAAAAAGAGTATTTAGCGACTCCTGGAGTCTGTCAACGTGCACAACTAGCATCACCAAATGGGTTCTGAAATGAAATTTTTGGCTGACTTTTGAGTAGTTATGAATGAATTTTTTTATTCTGTTTCTCCCTTTGTTTTTCAGTTTTTGTGTTCCTCACACAATCTCCTTTAAAAATTGTCAACACCCATTTAAAAAGGGAAATCATTATACGGTCGAACAGTTACGTTGTAACTGTTCCCACCCCTCTTCAGATTGGTACTTATCTCATTTTCAAAAAAAAAACTTCAGATCGAGTAAAATCGGGTCGTGTAGGTCCACATGGGCAACCTACGATCCAAAACTTACACATATAGAATCAATTATTATCACGACCCAAAGTATACCCTGGAGGTGACATGGCATATAGAACCCTGAAAGGTCCTACACAAAATCACTTAGCATACATCATACAAGATAATAGAAATAAGGATTTTAAAGTCATAGTCTTATATCATAAAAGAGTTTGACAAAGTGGAACTCTAACATAGTCTCAAAAAGCCATCTATTACATCATAAAGAAGTGATTGGGACGTAATACATACATCACATACAAAGTATGAAAATTGAAATTAATGATATCAATAAGAGTTCCTCGGTCCTCGGAACATGAGGACTCACCAATCCTTGAGTGCCAAAAGATAAACTAGCCACGAGTGTGAGAGGTAGGAGCGTTGGACCCTACATTAGTGAAACAATATAGGCACAAGTATGGATTAGTACATGGAATGTACTAAGTATGATAAAAATACATAAGAGTTATGAAATCATGCTAAAAAGGACTTTACATGACATGCAATGACCAAGTTAAATGATATGATAAAAAGATTAGAAAACATACGACATAATCAAGGACAATGCAAGCTTAACATATTTAAAACACTTTGCGAGATACTTTGAAAGTAAGCTTAGTTCATTAATGTGGGATACTTACCATTAATTTACATAGACCATTTGAGCTATAACATGGAATCCAGTGTACTACTCCCACACGGAAAAGAGAGAGTCCTACTTACTAAGGTAAGGACCATGAGTCTGAGCAAAGGTGGATCCACTAGCTAATGTCTATCTGAGACACCATCCTATGGTAGCACATAGTTCTGTGACTTTAGGGATTGCTACTAAAGGTCCACGTACGCTCACGGAAACCTTCATCCTAAAAGTCCACTTAGTGCTAAATAAAATTATACGGAATAGTCATTAATCATATTCATATTATCATCCATGGAAAAGTACAATTAAGTTACTAATCAAAGTTAGAAATATCATAGAGTAGCTCCTTAGACATGCATGAGAAAACCTTTCACCGTCCATGATATTCTCATAATAGCTTTATAAGGCTCATAATCATTAACCTCATACTAAAAGTTCCATACTACTAATGATATTAGTTTTAGAAAACTTAATCCATAATCATTGATGGCATATCCGGCTACCATACTAATCAAGACCTAATCTAGAAAAATAATCAAAAGCATTAATGAAAAATTTAGATGTCATTCATGTCATGTGGCCAAGCTTCATAGGACATCTAGATACCTTCATCTATAAGCTTATTTAAGTCATAAAAATTGCTTTCATAAAACATGCATAATTTTCATAAATCATGTTCTTAGATTCATAACTTCATCATGTATTAATAGTCCGAGCATCCTCAAATTCATTTACATAAATTTCATAAAAGCATGCATATCTTCTTAAATTCATCTTTTATAGTTCATAAGGTTCATCATGGATTCATAGTCTAAAATCATGGATCATGCATGGGTTCATGTGAATGCAACTCAAAATCATACTTCAATTCATGCATTAGAAAATAGAAATTAATCAATAAACTCACAATTGAAGAGAACCCGTGTAGATTGAATAAAATCCTAACTTTGAATTGAGAATCTAACTTGTAAAATTGGAGATCTTGGGAACCATGTGGAGGAAAGGACTCCATAGGTGAATAATAGCATACATGAATGATCAAATCCCAAAAGCTATGGGAATTGGAAACTTTATCATGAAACTCTAGCTTCTTCTTCCTTAGCTTTAGAGAGAGAATTTTGGGGATGAACTTAAGGGAAATTAAAATTTAGGTGAATGATTTAGAATGGGTAGTTTTAGGGCTTAAATCACTTATATAGGGCTTAGAATAGGGGTTAAAACGACATAGCTTAGGTATCAAACACACAGGGGAAATACCAAAATGATCCTAACTTAAAAGCTGACGGAGTCACCTATATGGAAGGCTACACAGACAGTTTTGGGCTCCACAGTCCGTGAAGCCAACCATCCAGAGGGCCCCTTTTTCAGGGCTGCCCTATACGACATGGCCGACTCCCTAAACGGCTAATGGACCCCTTTCATGGACCATTTAGGGTTTAGTGAGAGGTCCCTGGCCTATTTTAGGCCTGTGATCCTGCCCGTTAACCTGCTTTAACCTTTTTCAAAGTCTGAGGTGTTGCAATATCTCCCCCTTGGGAACATTCATCCTTGAATGGAACTCAAGCTACCACAAATCGAGTAGTAGAGAAACTAACAACCAAACATGAATGCAATTTTATCAAAATTCACATAACCAAGGACAAAATTGACTCCAAGCTTCAACATACTTTAAAACATCCTTTCATAAACATATATGCAAATCATAAGCAAATGCACATCATCATGAAGCAATCAATCAAGCTAAATCATATCTCAAAATCAAATTTTTCATGAGCATATGAGCATGCATGCATGAGGAAACATGAGAATGACCAAGAACACAAGACTCCTAAAAAGTGACATGAGGGACAAATGCCTCAAGCAAAACCCGAAGATATAGGGAAGAGATAGGGATACTAAGACATCAAATCGCCTCCGACCCTTGACATTCCAAACCATAGGAAGGAACCCTTCCAATAAATTAAATATTTCCACACACACCCACCATGAAGCACACTATCTCCCCCATGGGAGCAAACCTCTCTAGTTTTTTTGAATCCATCTCCCTCAACCCAAGCATAGCACCAAAGTCTTAACAACCACAGAACCAATGATACAAGTAAGCACTTAAGAAGTTTCCACAAAGATTTCAAGGTCGAGCTCAACATAATAGCCATACATGGAGTCATACTTATAGCCAACAAAACACCCAATATCAATCAATGCATAACCACAAGCTAAAAGACCATAACTTACCAATTGCCGCATCTGGGGAACCCTTATGGTCTTGTCGAGTCTAAAGAGCATAGAACCTATTCTATTTCTGACCATCACTAGAACTTGAAGAAGGGTAAGGTTGAGCCCATCTACGAATATCTCCCTTATTCCAAGCAATCGAAGGACATTCCCTTTTCCTACGATCCATTTTCCCACAACCAAAACATGCATTAGAACCAGCTAAACACTTACACCTATGGCATTTTCCACACCTCTGACACTCGAACACCATTTGCTCACTAGAACCATAACTTTGAGATCGATTACCTCCATCGGACCTTGAATGTGAGAAATAACCATTATCCTTTCTTGCCCTCTTTGAATCCCTAGTCTTCTCCTAAAGTTTTTCTTCTTCAATTTGTTGGGCATGAACCATCAAACGGGAGACATCCATCGCTTTAACAAGCATGGCGGTTAGGCATTCTTTGACCACCAAGTCGGAAGCACTCGACAAAAACTTATTTATCCTTGCCCTTGGATCGGCAACCATAGTTAGAGCATACCTAGCCAATTGAGTGAACTTCAAAGCATACTCCTTCACACTCATATTTCCTTGATGAAGATTAATGAACTCAAGCGCCTTTGCCTCCTTCATCTCAAGGGAAAATAACCTATCAAGAAAACTAACCTTAAATTTCTCCCAATCAAGAGGACTCGTATCAACCGCCCTGCCTTCCTTCCATTGGTTGAACCAAACTTGAGCAACACCCTTGAGTTAATAAGCGCCCAACTCTTCCTTCTCAACCATATTCACTCCCATAATACCCACTATTTTGTAAACCTCATCAATGAACTCTTGGGGATCCTCATCAACCTTAGAACCATGGAATTCTAGAGGATTCATCCTAGTGAAGTCTCTCACCCTTGTTTCCGCCATACCCACCATTGGGTTCATGGGAGCCACAACCTCCCTATTTGCTTGAGCCATCATAGCTTGGGTCGATGCATGAAATGTGCGTCAAAACTCATCATTAGTCACTTGTTCGGTCAAAGGGTCGGCTGAAATTGGAGGAGCTTCTAGTTCTACATTCTCACCCGCATTCCTTCTAATGTACGCTCTTCGAGAGGCCATATCCTAAAAAGCATCGGATAAGGATTAGGAGAGAGACCTATAGAGTTACACTCTATCGCATGACTTTAGAATGATGAAAGAAGTGGAATTTTCTAAACATCTTATAGCCTCTTATTTATAAATGTGGCGCGCTTCACACTCATGAAAAAGACTCTACACGAAGTGGCTTGTGAGACGTCCTAGGACCTTTCTAAACCTTCTTCTATGAATACAAAGTTTGTCAAGACTCAAAGTATACCCTAGGTGTAACATGGCGTATAGAATCCCGAAAGGCCGTACATCAAGCCACAGAGCATATATCATACATGATAATAGAAATAAAGATTTCAAAATTCATAGTCTTATATTATAAAAGAGTTTGACAAAGTGGAAGTCTAACATAGTCTCAACAAGCCATCTATTACATCATAAGGAAGAAATTGGAACGTAACCCATACATCACATACAAAGTTTGAAAGCTGAAATAAATGAAAGGAATAAGTGTGTCTCAGTCCTTGAAACATGAGAACTCATCAATCCTTGAGAGCCAAAAGATAAACTAGCCACGAGTGTGAGAGGTAGGAGCGTCGGACCCTACATTAGTGAAACAATATAATGTTTAGTACATGGAATGTACTAAGTATGATAGCAATGGATAAGAGTTATGAAATCATGCTAAAAAGGACATGCAATGACCAAGTTAAATCATAAGATTAAAAGGTAAGAAAACATAAGACATAATCAAGGTCAATGCAAGCTTAACATATTTGAAACACTTTGTGAGATACTTTGAAAGTAAGCTTAGTTCATTATTGTGGGATGTTTACCATTAACTGACATATACCATGTGAGCTATAATATATAATCCAGTGTACTGCTCCCACACCGAAAAGAGAGAGTCCTACTTGCCATGGTAAGGATCATGAGTCTGAGCTAAGGTGGATCCACAAGCTAATGTCTATCTGAGACAACATCCTATGATGGCACATAGTTCTATGACTTTAGAGATTGCTACTAAAGGTCCACGTATGATCACTGAAACCATATACCCAAAAGCCACTCAATGCTAAGTAAAATTCTACGGAATAGTCATTAATCATATTCATATTATCATCCATAGAAAAGTACAATTAAGTTACTAACCCAATGACACGACCCAAAAACCGAGGTAATGATGGCACACATCCCAAAATCACCCTGATGTGTAAGCCGAACAATAAAACACATACGAGATTCCCAAGATCAATGATATGATGAATAAGGATGAATGCATCACAACATATATGGCATGGAGGCAATAATCAACTCAACATATAATGAAAGGTTTAAAGTTCTCAAAACTCGACCAAATCATGTTAAACACCCACATATAAAAATAATGGGAAAGAGTTCATTTGAAATAAGTGAGCATCATTTAGAAACGCATTTCATTTCTCAAAGTATGGTAAAATCACCAACTCAACCCCTATCTCGGGAATTATAAGTCAAATAGTGTTACAAGCCTCTCTCACAGGCAACTCATGAATCACATGCTCACAAAGCAAATAGAGTAACAAATAAGGCCCCCACGGGGCTAAATTATACAAATAAGGCCCCACATAGGTAACATAATATTATCAAGCCCCCACACGGGCATCACAATATACTCAAGCCCCCACACGGGCATCACAATATAATCAACAATCCCAAATCATATTACGATCCCATTCCAAAGCCAATGACATAAGAACAATCAATTGCCCAATCCCAGTCTCAAAGAAGGATGGCCAAACCTACCTCGAAGGCAGAAAACTTCACCCGAACACTCTAACGGAGCTTTTACCTCAAATACAAACTCCGAAAAGATCCCCAACTATCGAGAGTGGAAAGAATTCATCAAAAGGAGTTCAACGATACCCATATTGAAAGTTTTAAGAACCTGGGTTAAAATCATCCAAAAACCACCTCGAAAATGAAAAGGGCAAAACTTTAATTTTAGATGAAAATCAAGTTCTACACATCAAGAGGAGTTCGTGGTTGAAAAACCCATTAAAATCGAGTAGGAAACGGCTACGAAATCATGAAATTACTACTTTAAAATTTTGGGGGGAAAACCCCAAAATCCACATTGAGATCTTGAATTTTAAAGAGCTTTGGAAGATGAAATCGTTATAAATGATAAAGAGACTTACTCCAACGAATTTCCTCAATAGATTGCTTCAAAATTCGCCTCTCCTAAGCTCCAATTGTGTAACAATGGTAGAAATGAGAAAAAGAAGGAAGAAACCCAAAATATGGGATATTTTCAGCCAAAAAGGGTTTGTTGACCATGTGTTGACCACGGTCAACTTGCACCAACACCATTGAAAACATGTTTTTAACCCTCGGAACTCATTCGGATCCCTATAAATATGAACCAATAGTGCATATTGATCAGAAAACATGTTTCGGATCCAATAAAATCGTCGAAATTTGGAAAAAAAAAAAGATTGTTACGACCAAAATACCCCTACGGACCTCTTTTATGCCTAATACTCAACTTTTAGCCTAAATACCCAAAACAAATTATAAGGTCTCGGGGCTCTAACCAACCACGCTACTAGACCAAACGCGACGTTTCGGATGCAACGTTTCGACGCTCGGATCTCAAAATGTTGACCAAAGTCAACTATCTCCTCAAAAAATCCACCCAATGTCTCAAAATCACTAAAATCCCTCTCGATCGCATCGGAGACCATACCAACCACTCCCAAAACACAAATAAAGCATGAAACCACAAAGGGGAGAGGCCAAATTGGTCATTTCACACAAAAAGGTAATTTCACAAGAATTGGGACATTACACCATCTACCACTAAAACACTCATTTGTTCTTGAACGATAGGTAAAGTAAAGTACCTGAAGGAGTGAAAAACTAAGGATATCCACGACGCATGTCGGATTCCACCTCCCAAGTAACCTTCTCAACCGGCCGGTTTCACCACTGAACTTTCACTGAATCAATATGATTCGACCTCAACTGTCTAGTCTATCTATCCAAGATAGCACCAGGCTCCTCCTCAAAGGACAAATCCTGATCCAACGCTTAATCACATGAGAATCTTCATGAAAGTACCACTTAAGCATCGAAACATGGAATACGGGATGAACGACCGACAGGTTTGGAGGCAAGGTCAATCTATTGGCTACCTCTCCATACTTCTCCAAAATCTCAAAAAGGGCCAATAAACCTCGGAATGAGCTTTCCTTTCTTCCCAAACCTCATCACACCCTTAGTGGGTGACACTTTGAGCAGCATTCGCTCACCAATGGCAAAAGATACATCACGAACACGCCTATCGGCATAGCTCTTCTGCCTAATCTGGGCGGTCACAAGGCACTGCTGAATCAATCTCACCCTATCCATGGAGTCTCTCAACAGATTAGTACCCCAAGGTCAAACTCCAAAAGAATCAAACCATCCCACGGGAGATCTACACCTCCTCCTATACAAGGCCTCAAACAGTTCCATCTGAATCCTGGAATGGTAACTGTTGTTATAGGAAAACTCCGCAAGAGGTAAGGATTGGTCCCAATGACCACCCAAATCCATGACACAAGCCCAAAGCGTGTCCTCTAGTACTTGAATAGTCCGCTCAGACTGACTGTCGGTCTGAGGATGGAAAGTGGTACTCAACTCAAGCTTGGTACCCATCTGCTTCTGCATAAAACTCCAGAAGTGAGAGGTGAACTGCGTACCTCTATCAGACACAATGGAAATAGGCATTCCATGCAATCGAACAATCTCACGGATGTAGATCCTAGCTACTCGCTCTGCATTGTAGCTAGTCTTCTCAAGAATGAAATGAGCCGACTTGGTCAACTAATCCACAATCACCCAAACAGAGTCATACTTACCCAAAGTCAAGGGTAACCCAGTCACAAAGTCCATGGTAATGCGCTTCCACTTCCACTCGGGAATAGGCATCCTTTGCATCTAACCCCCGGTCTCTGATGCTCATACTTCACCTGTTGACAATTCAAACACTTAGCCATAAAATCCACGATGTCCCTCTTCATAACACAACACCAGTAGTGTTGTTTAAAGTCATGGAACATCTTTGCCACTCCCAGCTGAATAGAATACTTTGCACAATGAGCCTCCTCCGATATCATACGCACCCAATCACCAACTTTAGGAATACAAATATGACCACTAATCCTCAAAACTCCCTCGGGATCAAGAGAAGCTGACTTAGCTTCACCCCTCAACACTTTTTCCTGAATCATCCTCAACACTTTGTCCCGAATCATCCTCAACTTATCATCGTCAAAATGGTGGGCAAGAATCCTATCCAGCAAGGTAGACTTAGCCTCAACGAAGGCTAAAATACTGTGGGGTGTCGAAATATCAAGTCGAACCATCTATCTAGCCAATGACAGAACCTCTAATGCCAAAGCTCTTTCCTCCGCCTTAAGGAAGGCTAAGCTACCCATACTAGGCGCTTTCTGGCTCAAAGTATATGCCACTACATTAGCCTTGCCCGGATGATAAAGAACGGTGATGTCATAATCTTTCAATAGCTCCAACCATCTACGCTGCCTCATGTTCATATTCAGCTGAGAAAAGATATACTTGAGACTACGATGATCGGTAAAGACCTCACAATGCACCCCGTAGAGATAGTGGCTCCATAACTTCAAAACAAAAACCACTGTCGCTAACTCAAAATCATGAGTAGGGTAGTTCTTTTCATGTACCTTCAACTGTTGAGAAGCATAGGCTATGACTCTCCCTTTCTGCTTTAACACACCACAAAAACCAACACCCGAAGCATCACAGAATACAATAAATGCCACACACTCCTCGGGTAATGCTAGAATAGGTGCCGAAGTCAATAACTCCTTGAGATTTTGAAAGCTCACCTCACACTCATCCGTCCACTAAAATTCTATAGTCTTCTAAGTCAACCTAGTCAATGAGGCTGCGATGGAAGAGAAACTCTGAACAAACCGACGATAATAACCTGCTAACGCAATGAAACTCTGAATTTCAGTAACTGAAGTAGGTCTAGCCCAATCACGAACTGCCGCTACCTTGGTCAGATCAACCATAATCCCATCCTTGGTCACCACGTGACCCAAGAAAGCCACAAACTAAAGCCGAAACTTACACTTGGAGAATTTTGCATACAACTTCTCCTCCCTAAATCTCTGAAGTACGATCCTCAAGTGATGAACATAGTCGGCCTCATTCTTGGAGTAAACCAAGATATCATCGATGAATACAATCACAAAAGAGTTCAAATAAGGCCAAAAAACCTGGTTCATCAACTCCATAAAAGCAGTTGGAGCATTAGTCAGCCCAAAAGACATGACTACAAACTCATAATGTCCATAACGAGTCTTGAAAGCGGTTTCGGGATATCAGAATCCCAAACTCTCAACTGATGGTAACTCGACCTCAAGTAAATCTTAGAGAACACTGATGCACCCTGAAGCTGGTCAAATAGATCATCAATGCGAGGAAGAGGATATTTTTTCTTGATCGTTACCTTGTTCAACTATCGATAGTCAATACACATACTCATAGTACCATCTTTCTTCTTCACAAATAAGATTGGTGCACCCCACGGTGAAACACTTGGCCGAATAAACCTTTTCTTCAACAAATCTTCCAATTGTTCCTTCAATTCCTTCAACTCAGTCGGAGCCACTGATAAGGAGAAATAGAAATGGGCTTGGTGCCCGGCTCCAACTCAATCAAAAAGTCAATATCACGGTCCAGAGGAACACCCGATAAATCTTTAGGAAATACATACATGAACTCTCTCACCACTCTCGTGGTCTCTAAAGGAGATGAATCCTTAGTGAGATCACAGACATGGGACAAATAAGACAAGCAACCCTTTTCCAACGTACGGCGAGCACGAATGTAAGATATCATCCCCTACGGATAAGAACTCGGAGTACCTGTCCACACTAATCAAGGCAAACCAGGATAAGCTAAAGTCACAGTCTTAGCATAACAATATAGAATCGCATGATAGGGAGATAACCAATCCATACCCAATATCACATCAAAATCAAGCATATCTAATAAGATCAAGTTTGCCCGAGTATCTCTACCCGAAAACATCACTACACAACCCCAATACACCCCATCCACCACTAAAGACTCACCTACTAGGGTAGACACGCTAATAGGTACTGCTAGGGGCTCACATACATAATCAATATCCGCAGCAAAATAATTTGACACATAAGAGTAGGATGACCTGGATCAAACAATACTGAAGCAGAGTGATGGCAAACTGGGACAATATCTATAATAACTGAATCGGAGGCCTCTGCCTCAGCTCCACTCGAAATGGCATAACATAGTCTACGGTCACTACTGGCCTGTGACCCACCATGAGTACCCCGTCGAGCTCCACCCTTGGCACCCCTGGTGCCACCTCTAGCACTCTACGAAGCACCTCTGACCGCTGGAGCTAGTGTAGAATAAATAGCCTATAACCCGGGCTGAATAGTAGAAGGAGCACGTCTGGGGCAATCCTTTGCCTTATGCCCAAACTCATCACAAGCATAGCAGCCTCGAGGACCCGAACCTCGGGGAGGATAACAAGAAGTGTTGACACATCCTCCTGAACCTAAAGAACCACCATGACTATTCTACCCAGATCTGGATCCACCTGTACCATCTGTACTCTGAATCGCCGCATGCACTATCCTGCCTTGATAACCCTACGTGCCTAGACCCAAATACTCTCTACCTCTGGAGGAATGGCCACTGAACTGGCCCTGATGACGGAACCTCTTGGCATTGCCCTGTCTAGCATGTCTGATGCTCTCGATCATCCTGGCATGATCAATAATACTCTTAAAGGAGCCACCCGATAGCACAAGAGAGGTTGTGGCAAATCCCTTCACCAACTTGTGGATCCGCTCAAACACTGTAGGGATACTCGACATAGCATAACAAGAAAACTCATGAAAATGAGCCTCATACTCAGATACTGATAAAGAACCTTACTCTAGCCTGTCAAACTCATCTCTGCGCTGATCACGAAGGCTATATATGGCACAAACCTCTCTAGGAACACGTTAGTGAACTGCTCCCAACCTATCATAGGAGAACCGATAGGTCTGCGAGCAAGAACTGATCTCCACCCCTCCTTGGCCACTCGCTCAAACTGGTAGGAAGTTTAAGCCACTCCATGTGCCTCTAAAATACCCAGGTTGAATAGCATGTCCTGGCACTCAGTCAAGAAATCATAGGCCTTCTTCCCTGCTATACCGTCGAACCTGGGAGGTGCCAATCTCACAAACCTCTCAAAACTCTTCTGTTCAGACACTGATATGGCTGCACTAACAGAAATTGGTGGGGCTATAAATCTCAACGGTGCAATAGAGGGCACCAAAGAAGAACCAGGAATCTGAAACCCCACACTAGGCCCCTGAGTTCGCAGGGTAGTACCAACTGTAATAAGGGAGCCTGAAGTGCCCGAAAGAATACCAGGAGTAGGGGCACCATCCAATCTAGCCAATAATCAGAAAAGCAACCCTGATGTGTAAGCCAAACAATAAAACACATACGAGACTCTCAAAGAGGAAATCAGGCCGCAATTCAGAAGAAGAGAATAACAACGAAGAATTTCCCAAAACCTGGTGTCATAAGTGTAAAGAGAATCTAAAACAACCCCTGAATATAAGTACATCATAAGTCTATGAATAATAGTAAAGATTGAAATGGAAGATGGAGTTAATGGCGATCCAGAGCACAGGATCTCACCACTACTCTGAAATGAGCCTGCACACTAGATAATCAACCGCCACGAGCAGTACCCTGACTAGTATCTCTATCAAAAGGGATACATAAGAAGGGGTGAGTACAATTCACATGTATTCACTAGGTTTGACCGACTGAGTATAAGGAATTAATCAAACTTATGAAATAAACTAAGATACGCTTCCACCTGCATATAGAAAAGTCCCATTACGGTATCGGTGCCACTAGTTTATATAGAACGGCGCAAGCAAAGTAAACACATAAGTCATAGTAATATCAAAGATCATCATATAAGACACAAACACAAAGATCGACGCAATGCAATAAGATGATGCAATGATGTGGTGGTATGATGGAATTAAGGCTGTCGTACAACCTGTCATATACACCCTGTCGAGCTAAGGCTTCCAAAAAAGGACCCATAGGGGACTCGCAGTCCATATACCAAATCACAATCTCAAAATCTCATCAACTTGCCATCTAGCTCGTGGTTAGGGATATAAAAAGTTTCTCATTTTCTTTCACAAAAAGAATTTCCACATTTCTCAACTTCCAAAGATCAATGATATGATGAATAAGGATGAATGCATCACAACACATATGGCATGGAGGCAATAATCAACTCAACATGTAATGACAAGTTCAAAGTTCTTAAAGCTCGACCAAATCATTCTAAACACCCTCATATAAAAATATTGGGAAAGAGTTCATTTGAAATAAGTGAGCACTATTTAGAAAAGCATTTCATTTCTCAAAGTATGCTAAAATCCCCAACTCAACCCCTCTCTCGGGCATTACAAGTCAAATAGTATTACAAGCCTCTCTCACAGGCATCTCATGAATCACATGCTCACAAAGCAAATAGAGTAACAAATAAGGCACCCACACGGGCTAAACTGTACAAATAAGCCCCCAAACGGGCAACATAATATAATCAAGCTCCTAAACGGGCATCACAATATACTCAAGCCCCCACACGGGCATCACTATATAATCAACAATCCCAAATCATATTACAATCCCATCCCAAAGCCTATGACATAAGAACAATCAATTACCCAATCCCAGTCTAAAAGAAGGATGGCCAAACGTACCTCGAAGGACGAAAGCTTCACCCGAACACTCTACCGGAGCTTTAACCTCAAATACCAACTCCGAAACGATCCCAAACTATCAAGAATGCAAAGAATTCATCAAAAGAAGTTAAATGATACCCATAATGCAAGGTTTAAGAACCGGGGTTAAAATCATCCAAAAATCACTTTGAAAATGGAAAGGGCAAAATTGGAATTTTACTTGAAAATCAGGTTCTACACATCAAGAGGAGTTCGTGGTTGAAAAACCCATTAAAATCAACTAGGAAATGGATTTGAAATCATGAAATTATTAGTTTAGAAATTTGGAGAAAAACCCCAAACCCACATTGAGATCTTGAAATTTATAGAGCTTTGGAAGATAAAATCGTTAGAAAATGATTTAGAAATGATAAAGAGACTTACTCCAACGAATTTCCTCAAAAGATTGCTTCAAAATTCATCTCTCCTAAGCTCTAATTGTGTAACAATGGTGGAAATGAGAAAAAGAAGGAAGAAACCCAAAATATGTGCTATTTTCAGCCAAAAAGGGTCTATTGAACGCGCGTTGACCACGGTCAACTTGCACCAACACCATTCAAAACATGTTTTTAACCCTCGGAACTCATTCAGAACCCTATAAACATGAACCACTAGTGTAAATTAATCAGAAAACATGTTTCGGAGCTAATGGAATCATCGAATTTCTGGAAAAATATTTTTATTACCAAAATATCTCCACGGACCTCTTTTAGGCCTAATTCTCGACTCTTAGCCAAAATACTCAAAACGAATTATAAGGTCTCGGGGCTCTAACCAGCCACCCCACCAGACCAAACTAGACGTTTCGGATGCAATGGAATTGACAGAATCACCATCCGATGCTCGGATCTCGGAATGTTGACCAAAGTCAACTATCTCCTTAAAAACTCCACCCCAAGGTCTCAAAAACACTAAAATCCCTCCTGATCGCATCGGAGACCATACCAACCACTTTCGGAACACAAACAATGCATGAAACTGCTAAGGAGAAAGGCCAAAATGGTCATTTCACACAAAAAAGTAATTTCAAAAGAATTGGGACATTACATCCAAGCTAAAACATCATAGAGTAGCTCCTTAGACCATGTGTGAGAAAACCTTTCACCATCCATGATCTTTTCATAATAGCTTTATAAGACCCATAATCATTAACTTCATACTAAAAGTGTCATCTACTAATGATATTAGTTTTAGAAAACTTGATCCATGATCATTGATGGCATATCCAACTACCATACTAATCAAGACCTAGTATAGGAAAATAATCAAAAGCATTGATGGCAAATCTAAATGTCATTCATGTCATGTGGCCAAGCTTGATAGGACATAAAGATACCTTCATCTATAGTCTTACTTAAGTCATAAACATTTCTTTCATAAAACATGTATAATTTTCATAAATCATGTTCATAGATTCATAACTTCATCTTGTATTCATAGTCAAAGCATCCTCAAATTCATTTACATCAATTTCATAAAAGCATGAATATCTTCTTAAATTTATTTTTCATAGTTCATAAGGTTCATCATGGGTTGATAGTCTAAAATCGTGGATCATGCATGTGTTCATGTGAATTCAACTGAAAATCATGTAATTACTTCAATTCATGCATTAGAAAATAGAAATTATTCAATAAAATCACAATTGAAGAGAACCCATGAAGATTGAATAAAACCCTAACTTTGAATTGAGAATCAAACTTGTAAAATTGGAGATCTTGGGAACCCTATGGAGGAAAGGACTCCATAGGTGAATACTAACATACCTCAATGATCAAAGCCCAAAAGCTATGGTGAATTGAAGACTTGATCTTGAAACCCTAGCTTCTTCTTCCTTAGCTTTAGAGAGAGAATTTTGGGAATGAACTTGGAGGGAAATTATAATTTAGGTGAATGAATTAGAATGGGTAGTTTTAGGGCTTAAATCACTTATATAGGGCTTAGAATAGGGGTTAAAACGATATAACTTAAGTATCAAACACATAGGGGAAAGACCAAAATGACCCTAACTTAAAAGTTGACGGAGTCACCTATATGGAAGGCTACACGGACCGTTTAGGGCTCCACGGTCCTTGAAGCCAACCATCCAGAAGGCCCCTTTTTGGGCTGCCCTATATGGCAAAGCCACCTCCCTAAACAGCCAGTGGACCCCTTTCACGGGCTCAATGGTCCGTGTAGCCAACCATCCAGAGGGCCCCTTTTTTGGGCTGCCCTATATGGCAAAGCCACCTCCCTAAACAGCTAGTGGACCCCTTTCACGGACAGTATAGGGTTTAGTGAAGGGCCTCTGTCTTGTTTTAGGCCTATGATCCTACCCGTTAACCCGCTTTAACTTTTTACAAAGTCCGATGTGTTATAGTTATGGATAGGGGGAGGATGGAGGGGAGCACATTTCATTGAGGAACAGTATGATAGTTGAATTTCGGTAAGATAATATAATTTAGCATGTTCAAACAAGATATCACAATCTAAAATAATTAAAAATAATAATTATAATTAATATTAATTGCACATCGCGTGGGTACGTATACTAGTAAGTATCTAATAAGAATCATAAGCAACTTGAGTTAGTGTAATAATTACTATTGTTTTCTTTAATTCTACAACATGAAACAAAAAAGGATTTTTTACATAAAGAAATATCTGAAATCATACAAAGCTGGAGATTGAACCAAAGTTACGATAAAGTCAATATTAATTATTATTTTCTTCTTCAATTTCACAACATGAAACAACAAACATAAATAAGATTAAAAAAACAAAAACATACAAAGTTGGAGATTGAATTAAAGTTACGATAAAGTTGATATTCATTACTATTGTCTTCTTCAATTTCTCAACGTGAAACAATAAACATAAATAAGATAGAAAAACAAAAACATACAAAGTTAGAGATTGAATCAAAGTTACCACAAAGTTGATAAAGAAGACTTTAAAATAAAGTTATTAATGAAGAAAACTCTGAGACAAAGCTAAGACAAAGTCGATATATAAGATCCTACAATTCTAACTCTTGAAGTTGAAGAATTCATAAAACAAGAAAGATTTGATTGGTGAGAATATTGTGATTTCAATTATCCAGTGGTGGACGCAGGATTTTCATTCATGAGATTCGAAATATGAAAAAGTAAATACCTAAAAATTATAGGATGAAAAATAAAGTGAGGTGTCCGCTTAATTTTAACCCACCTTATGATGCTCATTGAATATGTTTTTTCCATTTTTGCTCTCCGCCATCGAGCCCTTTTTAAAAAATATTGTGCCTTTTTTTAACTCTCACTTTGTAGTGTCCTATTTTATTTTAAAATTTTCTTTTTTTTTCAAATTAATTCACCCAAAAAATTATTTTTTAAAGAAAAACAAAAAGGGGTAAGGATTGAATTATTAGTACTATAATACTTATTTAGTGCTCAATAACGATAAAAAATAAAAATATTGAACAACATCAATATTTATAGGTTCAATGATAAAAAAAAATAGCTTAAACGAACGAGTGATATAACTCGATAACATAAACGGTAAAAGTTGACAAAATAAAAAAATTTTAAATATGTAAAACAAGTCAAAATATAAAAATATTTTAAACAAATGTGACATAAAACATAAAAAAAATAATATACATATTGTGATTTTTTTTTCCTAGCTGAGAAGTGTGTTAATATTAAAAATCAATCAGAATTGTAGAAATATAGCTAAGGCTATAAATTAGTATTGAGAACATCGAAAGAGAGATAATTGAAATACTTTTCATTTCAACTATGTGAGAAAAACATTACATAATATTTTTAGATCCAATAGTTAGCAAAATAGAAAAAAATTATCTAATAAAATAATAAATACTTACAAGTGTACGCTAACTAAAAATGGAGAAACGCATTGTTCATTTAAAATGAAAAAGGAGTGAGAAAGGACAAACAAAACCTATTGCTTATTAAAAGGGAAAGAATACTTGTACCCAGAAAAAGAAACTATTTGTAAGCAGCTACCCCCTTACTTTCATACCCTCCATGTTTTTAACTACTAATTCACGGTTACTGCTTGATACCATAAAAGTATATGTATATATTCAAATTGCATCAAGGAGAAAGAGACAATGTTTCAGTAAAAAGACGTGTATTGTTCAATTATAGCTTGATACCATCAAAATATATAGATACTATCAGAGTAAACATATATTTCGATGGTATCAAGGATGTAGAAGCAGTGGTTCAATGAATAGAACAAGAGAGCACTAGGGTAAATAGTTTGGGTAGTGGGTCCTATCATGATAAATATAATGGATTTAGTCCAATTTGAGCAATAATTTGAAAAGACCAAATTTAAAAAAACTACAAAATAAGTTGTCAAAGGAAATTGAACACGCAACCTCAGCGACATGTTGAAAACTGAACCCTTTGGATCATTGACCTACACCTTTCAATATTGTAGATGAGGTTTATTTAATATTATATACACATAATATTTAAGTTTGACCTTATATGAAAAATAAAAAAATTTGATCAGGGGGGTTTGAATGAACCTCTGACTCCCACTTAGATCCGCCGCTGCAACTATCAAAGGAAATCCTAACCTACTGTTATTAAAAAAAATTTTGGGGTAGACAAACTCTAAAACTAATGAATTCTACACTTAAAAAAAAAGAAATTAAATTACCTTAATCTAATAAAAAAAATATAAAACAAATTCTACTGCCTTAGGAATAAAACAATCCCTTTTTTCCAAAATTTAGATTTTCAAATTCACGCAAATCTCTACTTTAGAGAAGAATCTTTTTTTCTTTTTTCCCAAAATTAAAATGTACTTACGGGAAAAAATTTAATGTTTTAATAGAAAATGGCGTAAAATACCTTTGAACTATCGAATTTGGTACAAAAATATCCCTCGTTACCCTTTCGGTTCTAAAATGCCCGTAACGTCAACTTATTGATCCTAAAATATCCTTCTATTGACAGTCAGAATTAAAATATATTTAAAATCTCATTTATTACGTGGCACGATTCCATTGGTGTGTTTCATAATTAATCTACATTAATTAAATTTCAATTCAAATTTGGATCCATTTAATAACCCGATGTCTGCCCTACCCACAACCCCATTAAACTAAGGGGAAAGAATCTTGATTTTCATTTTATTAATTATTCTAAATTTAATGTGTTTTTCAAATTATTGCTCATCTTCTTCATTGAACCCAACTATAAAATCCATCTTTGAAACACTCCAAAATTAAAATACAATTTCGCTGACGCCAAGAATAATAATCTAAATCATCCACTTTAAAATAAGCAACAAATGACTTATTGAAAATTCGACATTTTCATTAGTGGTTCATCTGAGCTTCAATGGTGTTCAACATATTTTAAACCATTTTTTCTTTTTTCTTAATATTCAACTATGTTTCAAATACAATACCAATAAGATTCAAGCTCAAAATCGTACACTTACTAAAACTAAATTTATCTATTTATATTGATATTCGAATGATTTCAAATTCAATTAGGGTGTTTTAAAAAAAATTGTAAATTATCGAATCTTTGAATATAATCAATTGTAAATTAAATTTGGTCTGACCTAATCTGACTTGTTGATTTAGTGAATAAGATGAGAAAAAACTTGAAGGAAATTATTGAAACTCCATTTATGAAGCGGAAAAATTTCTCATGAAGTTAAAAATTGGAGAACTAAAGTTGATATATTACCTAGCAATTGTTAAAATCGTTTTGAAAATCAATTATTATACTTAATTTTAGATTTACTCATTAATTTTGGGATATATTTAAAGGAAAACTGAAAGCACCATTGAAGAATTTGAAAAAGCATGAAGAACAAGATTTTTTCTCTTTAGTTTAATGGGATTTTTAGACGGGGTGGGTATAGAGTTATTAAGTAGATCCAGATTTGGATTGATATTTAATTAGTTTAGGTTAATTGTAAAATACACCAATAAAATTGTGTCACGTAATAAAAGAGAAATTTAATTCTATTGTTAAATGTCACTGCAAAAATAAGGGTATTACAGACCCAATAAGTTCACGTCAAGGACATTTTAGAGCCGAAAAGTTAACGAAGGATATTTTTAGACTAAATTCGATAGTTCAATCATATTCTAGACCTTTTCCCGATGTTTTAATGTAATTTACAATTTAAGTTAGTGCTCGTTATCGCTTTTATCTCATTGTTCTAAATTATTTCTTCTTTTCTACTATCGTTTCTTCCATGTTATTAATATTAATTTGTTTTCAACTATATCCTACTAAAATTTACAAGCCACTTCTAATAATAGAAAGCTCCCACATCTGGAAAAAAAAAAAAAGGCACACACATCGCCAAACTATTATGATGTTTATTTATGTATGATAATTGGAGAAAAATAATAAATAATAATTTTATCTATTATAAGAAAATTCATTCAATATTATTAAAGACCTTCATGCATATTAAACATATAATAATACCTTTTTAAAAATAAATTAAAAACCTCCAGATCAAAATTTGTACTCTTTTTGTCTCAATTTATGTGACACATTTTGTTTTTCGAGAGTCAAACAATTTAAATTTGACTAGGAATTTACGCATGAAATCTTTAATTTTTTAAATGAAATTTATATATTTATAAACTACGTAAAAAGTACTATAAGTTACAATAATTGACAATCCAAAATACTTAAAAGATATATGGAAAATTTACGATAAAAAATAGAATAGTTTAAATTTCAAAATGTGAAATGTGTCACATAAATTGAGATGGAGGGAGTAATTATTTTTGGACAAGAGAGTGTTTGATATTCTGTTTCAAGTAGCCCCAATTTTCATAAACTCTTTTTTAAAAAGGTTGCTTTTTCTTTTGGAAAGAAAAACAAGAGAGTTGTAATTAATTACAAAAAAAAATAAAAAAACTGATGCCCTGTTTGGGTGACACGTATAGGACAGATGTGGAGAATTCGGAAGAGTGGAAAAATGAGTCACCAAAATGAATGTGAACAAAATCCCCATTTCCATTTCCATAAAGAAGAACATAGGAGGCAATTCAGTTCATCAATTTTTAGTAGGTATGTGTGATGTTTTCCTTCCTTGTGTATTTTAGTCATGCCAATTCAAATTGAAGGGATGAAATGATGACTTCAACTTGGGTTGAGTTAATTTTAGATGCTATTATGGAAATAACCTACTTATATAGAAACACTTTTTTATTTTTTTGAGATAAACAAAATCATTCAATTATAATTTTTTGAGTCGGAAAATAAATAAAACACTATACATATGTGTATAGGCACAAATGTAATACAACTTCTCCTCTTACGATGATCATTTAGGTGAGTCAAAATCACACCATAAAGTCATGAGTTGGTTAATAACTCCCTTACTTTATTAATAGAGTTTATTTTGACTTTCATAGTTCAGGTCATTTTAAAATTGGGCTGATATCGCTGCAACAAAAATAGTTTCTAGCGTTAATAAATATGTACATTAACAAATAATGCTAAAAATTTATTGACATCGTTTAATGGGAAAATGGTTATCAAATTCAATGTTGTTATAGGTTTTAGCATCATTTGCAAAGAGAGTTAAAATATACTGTTATTACTAATTGCCTCTTAAAAAAATTATATTTAATAATAATTAATTAATTATTATTAAAGATTATTGTTGTCGTAGTGTATGTCGCCCATATTGTCTACTCGGTGCAAGCATAGGGGTGATGCTAGTGTGCGCGTTATGGGTTAGGCCTAACCCAATAGCTCCAATTCAAATTTTGTATTTGACCTAAAAAAATTGTTTAATATGTATAAATTATTAATTGAGATACTAATAACAAAAAAGAAGTAAAATTTCAAACCCACGGGTGGGTAAGCACTTCCAACTTTTGCATTGTTTGAGCTTTGGAGATGTCAAACACATCAGAAATGAACTTGTAAATAAAAGATATGAATTTTATTTTGCAAGTCTCAGAAAATTTTGGTGATATTCGAATGTGATTGTTTTGATTGTTTATCAGTTGCAGAGTGGAAAAACATGGCTTCGAGACAAGAAGCTAAGGAACAAAGAGCTGAAGCAGCTGCACGAAAAGCAGCCAATGAACTTCATGATGTAAAAGCCAATGACTTTAAGGATTATAGTGCAGAAAAGCCAGGAGAGTACAAGGATTCAGTTGCTGATAAAGCAAAGAAAACGGAAGACACAGCGATGGAGAAAGTAGTCGAGTGTAAGGACTATACAGCAGAGAAGGCTGAAGAAGGGAAGGATACTACCTTCAGTAAGATCACTGAGCTAAAAGATTCAGCTGCTGATGCTGCCAGAAGAGCTATGGGTTTCTTTACAGAGAAAAAAGAAGAGGCCGATGATGCCGCATTGACAAACGAGGAACCAAAGGTGAGATCTCAGTGGTTTCTGCTTCTTGATTTATTCTCCTTTAGCCTTCATGTTAGTTCTAAACTCTTTTAGAATTTTAATTTCGAATCAGGCCGCTTAAGTGCTGACAAAGTAGTTGATATGCACTATAGAACACACGTGAGACTTGGAAATGATGGAGCTCCTTATATTTCCAAATGTGTAGTTGATAATGCAGAAGTCCCCTTACTTTCTGTGTGCATCGACCTTTTCCGTTACTGCAGTGGCAGGGAATATGTTTTCATCTCTAGAAATTTGAAAGAAAATAATGATGTGTGATCAACTTTAGTGCTTTAAACAATCTCTCTACTGTACAGGAACTATATGAAGAAACAGAGGACAATGCAAGGAAAATGATGCAACAACTTAAGTTGAAAGAGGAAGGAATCCAGGATGAGGCTCGACAGAGAGCTGAGGCACATAGAAAAACAGCAGCTGCTAGGTGACACTATTTTCCTTATGTCTGGTTAATATGTTTATGCAACGGTACAAAGACATTGGGTGCTAAATGTGTCTCTAAATTACCATGCAAACAGACATGTCAAGATTTTTTTATTTTTATGTATATGCACCCAGCAATAATCGCTTTAGCTGGACTTGTTTAACCTATCCAACTCTAAATTCTAATCATTTGTGTTGAAATCATATTACTAAGTCCATTTTGTTTCGGATGTTAAAAAGGGGAAGTGCGGCAAAAAAGAATATCTTTAGTGCAATGGGGAATCTAATTGGTTCCATCAAGGAAAAGTTAACAATGCCAAGTGACATAGTAGAGGAGACGCGTGCAGCACGTGAGATGGGTGGACCGAAGATGGGTATGAGGACGGATGTTGATGAGGGGAGTACTGTTGCTCGATCAGGTTTCGTTTTCACAACAGCAAAGGATGAATCAAGTTCATAGAAAAAAAATTTAGCTTGCAGAATGTAATTAATGTCAACTTGTTCCCACTTATTTTCATTTGTTATAGCTGCTCACTTATCTAATAAAAGAAACTTAGCACGTATCCCCTATATTTACTTGTTCCATTTCCCTTCTATTTTTTTATAGAACAAGCATTATGCAAGGAAAGTTGAAAGGAGTGATGAGTATGTCCTATTGGGTTTTAAGGTGAATGAGAAATGAGAAAAGACATTGTTTGGATTGTACCAAATATGTACTTTGGGATTGCACCTCTCCATTCCACTTGTTCATGGTCTATAAATTTAGTGGTTTTGTCTCAGATTTTTTAGATTGATATGCAAAATATACTTTTCTTCTTTTCCTCATTTCTTTTTTAGGTTTTCGAAGCAAAGTAAGTGTCGTGATTCATTTCATTTGTTAAGTTCGCCATTTTCATTATTATAGAAACGTTTTTTCCTTCTAATTTAAGTAATTACATTTTTAATTTTTTGTGTCCATCTCTTTTCTAATTTTGGAGATTAAAACTTCTGATTTTCTATTTTTACCCCATTTTAAAATACAAATTTTAAAGATATAAAAATATCACAAATTTGTTTGTGAGAAATTATTTGGTTTTGTTGAAGTATTGAAATATTTACTGTTATTGTTTTTTTTATTTATGAAGTTGAGGTAGAATAGGAGTTTATTTAGTACCCTAGTTGAAATATAATAGGAGTCTTTCATCTATTTATTTTCCATGATGTGAATGAATAAAATAAGCTGAATATTTTGACTTGTGTATTCTTTTCTCTTTTCTGTAGAACAAGTGGTATCAGAAACTTTTTGATTCTAAGGGCTTGTGAGTTAGAGTCGACAAAAAAAAAAACCTGCATAAAACTAAATACTGTTATGGCTTCAAGCAATTTCTCCATTCCTTCACCCTTTATTTTTTCTGGAGAGAACTATCCAATTTGGGGTGTAAAAATGAGAACCTATTTGTGAGCATATGATTTGTGAGAAGTGCTTGGAGGAGATACAAATCATTTGCCAAATAACCCAACTATGGCTCAAATTAACAAAAATAGAGAAGAGGTTTCAAAATTTTTAAAGCTCTCTCTTGCATTCAGTCAACACTTTCAGAAGTAATTTTCACAAGATTTATGACTATTGAGACTCCAAAGGAGGCTTGGGACAAGTTGAAAGAAGAATTTCAAAGAAGTGACAAGACCAGACAAATAAAAACAATAAATCTGAGAAGAGAATTTGAAATTCTCAGAATGAAGGACTCAAAAATCATTGAAGAATTCTCCAACAAGTTGATGAAGATTGTAAATCAGATCAGACTTTTGGGAGAAGAGCTTTCTGACACAAGAATCGTTGAAAAAGTTATTGTGAGTTTTCCAGAAAGATTTGAAGCAAAGATCTCTTCACTTGAAGATTCCAAGGATCTCACAAAAATGTCACCCTCACAGCTTGTACAAGCTCTTCAAGCTCAAGAGCGGAGAAGATCCTTGAGGCTAGAAGAAGCTGCTAAAGCTGTTCTTCAAGCCAAGTGTAAAGGGAAGATGCAGATGCAAAATGAAGGAAGAATATCAGATCCTCATTTTTTTTAAAATCAAGGTGATTCTCGCAACGGGGCAAGTCTAAAGAAGACTTAATTTCCACCATGTATGTTTTACAAAAAAAACCAATCATAAAGAGGATGATTGTTGGCTTAAAGGAAAGAAATCGCCTCTTCAAATGTAGATACTGCAACAAGCTTGGTCATGTTGAAAGGCTTTGCAGAGTGAAGAGGAGAACTACCAACAAAATAAAAAAGCCAACGTTTCGAAAGTTGGGGACCAGGAGGAATTTTTGTTTACAACGATGGTAGCAACAACATTGGTTGATAAAAGCATATGATTTCTGAACAATGGTTGCACTCAACACATGACCAACAAACAAGAATAATTTATGACGTTAGAATCTGCAAAAAAGTTAGTAGATAAAAGCAAGTTTGCAATTGTTGGTAAAGGAACAATGGCAATTGAATCTGCCAAAGGTACTAAATTTATTCAAGATATTTTGTTGGAGCTTGATTTTGACCAAAATCTGTTAAATGTTGGTCAAATGCTAGAACAAGATTATATTTTATTGTTCAAAGATAGAAAATGTGTTGTTTCTGAACCTAGTGGACAAGAAGTGATTATTACTGAAATGATAAAAAGAAGTTTTCCTTTGAATTGGAACTAAAATTCAAAGCAAGTTTGTCGAAGAAGTAGATGTGAGTAGGATTTAAAATTATGGCACAAAAGACTTGACCATTACAACTTGAAGTCAATTCAATATGCTCAAAAGCATGATTTAGTGAAGGACATATCTGAAATTGAGTTATGTTCAGATGTATGTGAAAGTTGTTAACTAGGAAAGCAACACAAATTGCCTTTTTCAAAATCAGCAACATGGAGAGCAAGTGAGAAGTTACAATTGGTTCATTCTGATATTCGTGGACCTATGAAAACTTCTTTGCTCAATGGAAGCAAGTATTTTATTCTTTTTAAAGATGATTACACTAGAATGACTTGGGTATGTTTTCTTAAGCAAAATCTTGAAGCGTTTGCTATTTTTAAGAAGTTTAAGTCTTTTTGTGAAACTCATAGCGAATACTTGTTGAGAACTCTAAGAACAGACAATGGGAAGGAGTATACTTCAAGTGACTTTCATTTTTTTGTGTTGATATGGAAATTGAGCATCAACTAACAATCACTTACTCGCCGCAGCAAAATGGAGTTTCTAAAAGGAAAAATTGATCTGTTCTTTAGAGGGCCAGGTGTATGATTTTTGAGAAAAAGTTGCCAAAGTCTTTTTGGACAGAGGCGGTAAACACATCGATTTACTTGTAAAACATACTACCAAAAAGGGTTGTGGATGAAATGACACCAGTTGAAGCTTGGAATTGTATAAAACCATCAATAAGACATCTAAAGGTGTTTGGTTCATTGTGTTATACTCATGTACCAGTTGTCAAATGGAGCAAGCTTAGTGAAAAAGCTGAAATAAGAATTTTGGTTGGTCATAGCTCTATCTCTAAGGGCTATAGAATTTACAATATTCAATCTGGGAAAGTTTTTATAAGTAGAGATGTAAAGGTGGATGCACATGCTTATTGGAATTGGAATATCTCTCAAGTCAGAAAGATGGATGTTGAACCTGCGTTAGAAGATTCAAATGAAGACTTGGAAGCAGAGAATGATGAAGATTTTTCTATAAGAGGTACTAGACCTTTGACAAAAACTTATGGAATATGTAATCTTGTTATCCTGGAACCTTCAAACTTTCAAGATGCCAATGGGATTGTAGTATGGAACCGATCAGTGAAGGAGGAAATTGCCATAATTGAGAAGAACGAGACATGGAAACTCATTGACAAACCTGAAACTAAGCAAGTTATTGGAGTTAAATGGGTGTACAGAGTGAAGTTAAATGGGTGTACAGAGTGAAGTTAAATGTGAATGGATCTATCAACAAGCACAAAGCAAAGCTGGTCGTTAAAGGTTATTCCCAATAGCCTGTAGTTTATTATTCAGATACCTTTTCACCTGTTGCATGGATTGACACCAACAGAATTTTGATTGCATTGGCATCACAAATGAAGTGGAAATCCTGGCATTTACATGTCAAATCTTCCTTCTTGAATGGTTTTCTAGAAGAGGAGATTTATGTAGCTCAACCCGAAGGTTTTGTAGTTCAAGGAAGTGAAGGTAAGGTGTATAGGCTTCAAAAAGCTGTACATTGATTGAAGCAGGCTCCAAGGGCTTGGTGCAGCAAAATTGATGCTCAATTGTGCAACCAAGGTTTTCAAAAAGGTGACAATGAGCTACACTTTATGTGAAGACACTCACTAATGATGGCTCATTAATGGTTGAGAATTGGTTGTTACGGATAGTGATGCGCAAGAGTTGCAGAGGTACAAACTGACAATTTGCCACAGGCACTTATTACCCCTAATGCTACTGAAGAAAGGATTACTAATCTTTTTAGTGATGATAATCCCAATGCTTGTTCTATTATGTGAAGTATGTTGAAGATAATATTCAATTAAGTTTTTCATAGAAGAACACAATCTATTCCATCTGAAAATTGAAAAAGAAGAAAGCCCAACTTGAATTATTTCAAAGTGTGTGGGGGAAGATTCATATCATTGACAATTCCAATAAGCACACGGAAAAGGAGAACTTTTCTCTCTACCTAATGTCACCACTAAACTCTTGATTTTCTTGCATCTTAAACCACCATTAATGGCCACTCAGGCCACTGGTTAGTCACCTCCAGCGATGGCTGACCAGTCCCAAGATGCCACACTATCCATATTATCATAACCAGCCATAGCCAGCACATCAATCCATGCGAATACACCTCTCAATTATGCTAATATATTAAATTCACAGATCTTGAATAAGGCTTTGCAGAATTCTAAGACTATGCTTGCGATACCTTATAGGCCTATTACATTGCTACATGAGATCCATATATTAAATGGTCAGAATCAGAAGTGGCTACCATGGATGTCATTGAAAACCTTCAACACACAGTTATAGGAAAGTTCTTGTATGGATGGCTAGCATTGGAGGAACTCAGGAGCATCATTCCAGTACAATGTAACATAAAGGGAGATTGTCAAATAGGGCTATTTCGTAATAGACACATATTGATAAGAGTATCATTAAAAGAGGATATCATCAATGTAATGTCTAAAACGTCATTCTATATTAAGTCTAAGGAAGGTAATTCATATCAAATGAGGCCTTTGATATATGACTCTAGGTTCAAGTTGGAGGAAGAGACTAATAAAGCCATGGCTTGGATCTCTTTTCCTAATTTATTTCCTACATACTTTGTCAAGGAAGCTCTATTTTCGCTAGCCTCTTCTGTTAGTTCCTTGTTACTCTTGGATATGGCCACAATCAACAAAACTAGGCTGAGTTGTGCGAAGGTCAAGGTTTTGGTTGATTTATCGGCAAATTTGCCTGATCATGTTAGGATGGATATTGAGGATGATAAGACAGGTGAAATAAGGAAAGTAAAGGTGAACATACAATATGATTATTTTCCTAAGTATTGTAGGGACTGCAGGTTACAGAGCCATAATATATATGAATGTAGAGTAATTGTAACACCTCTGAAATTGGAAGTTGAGTTTGGGTTGAAAAGTTGCAGGATTAACACTTGTACAGTTCCTACGAAGCTCATCTACAGTTTGTAGACATCTCTACGGGTTGTAGGAGGCTTTTGTGGAACTTGAGTTGGGTTTTTGGAAATGCCAAGTCTTTGAAAATGGTCTACGAGTGAAAAGGATGGGTCGTAATAATTCCTACGGGCCGTAAGAAGTGCCCGTACACGTGGTTAAGACTTAGTAAAATTTTGGACTTATACTTGGGCTCTACGGATTGGCCCTATGAGCCATAGACAGGATTACGACTCGTAGAAGGGTATCGTTAAAGTTGCTTAGGATTTCAGACCCCAGTAATAGGTACTTCTTTGACCATGATGGTCTATAGAAAGTCCTACGTACCGTAGGTCCAAACCGTAGACATGTTCGACAATTTTTTAATTAAGGGTGTTTTGGTCTTTTCCTACCCAATTAAAACCTAAACTATGCCGTTTTGGCCCTATGACTACTCCTATAACCATTTCTATCCTTGAAACTTAGCCTAATTCCTCTCATTCACTCAATTCCCCCAAATCCCTCAAGTCTTATTTTTCTAAAATCCTCTCAAGAGCTCCAAGGTGAAGAGCTAGGGTTTCAAGCTTCAAGGTCTCATCCTCCTTGCATTCTTAGGGATTTGATTATCAAGGTATGTGCCTTTCATCTTTTAGGTCCCAAAAGAATCTCAAACTCCAAGTCAATTTCTCCCAATCCTCCTAGGGTTTCTTGTGATTCTCCGTGGGTTCAATTCATTGTGCCTTTCCAAATATTTTGATATGATTATGATTATGTCTTTACTTTTGGAATTTACTTAGCACCGAGAGGACTTTGGAATGGAGGCCTTATTGTTAGTGGAGGTCTAGTCTTTAGTAGCAATTCTCTTGTCCCAAACTATGTGCCCCTATAGGATTGTCTTAAATGACCTAGCTAGTGGATCGACGATAGCAATTATGAATATGACGGAGTCTACCTTGGCAAGTAGATTCCCCTCTTCAGTGTGAAGGTCATACCAGATTCCATGTTATAGCTCACGTGGTCTTATTGTTGGTTAATTGTAAATATCCCACAAATGAACTATGTTTTCTTCAAAAGTTTATGAAAGCTTCTCAAATGGTTTGAAGTATGCATTGACCTAGTATATGATTTATGATTTCTTTATAAAGGTTTTTATCACGCTTTACTTGGTCTTGCATATCATGTTTTAAATTCATCATGTTATCATGCTTTATATTTTTATGCATTTCGCCATACTTAGAACATTCATTATACTAATGTATATTTGTGCCTATATTGTCTCATAATATAGGGCCCGATGATGCTCCTCTCACTCATGGCTAGCTTGGATTGCTGTACTAGTACTTTTGTATGGTGAGTCCTCATGTTTCTTGGACAAGACCATTGATGCTTTATTTCTTTTGTTGTCTTTTCATTTTAGACTTGTACGTGGTGTGTGGGTTACGTTCCAACCACTTTTATGATGTTAGAAAGGCTATGTCAGGCCCAATTTAACATTTCGCACTTATGTTGAGGTTTCTTTTATGATATGAGACTTATGTTACATGTTCCCTCTCGTTGTATTTCTTTTATGTCATGCTTATGTCAAGTGTCTTATTTAGGGTCTCTCGGGTCCTATTCGTCATGTCACGTCTACGGTGTACTTTGGGTTGTAACAAACTTGGTATTCAGAGTATTAGGTTTTAGAAAAGGTCCTTATGTTTGATAAGCCACGTCGAGTAGAGTCTTGTTCATGAGTATGAAGCGCGCTAGATTGATTAATAGGAGTCTACAAGGTATTTAGGAAACTTCGCTTCTTTCACTACTCTAAAGTTATGCCATAGAGTTCATCTCTATAAAGGTCTTTCTCCTAACTCTTGTCTGATGCATTTCAGGATATGCCTCCTCGAAGAGCTAGCACAAGAAGGAATATGGAGTCTGAGGTTTCTCAAGTACAGGTCGATCCTTTGGCCGAGTAAGTGACTCATGCTGAATTCAGAGCCGTTTTCCAAGTGTTGGCTTAAGCTATGACGGCCCAAGAAAATAGAGAGGCCATTGCTCTCGTGAACCCAATTGTGGGTACAATGGTGATAAGTGTGAGGGACTTCACTAGGATGATTCCTCTGGAATTCCATGGGTCGAGAGTTGAGGAAGATCCTTAAGAGTTTGTTGATGAGGTTTATAAGATAGTGGAGATTATGGGAGTGTCACCGATGGAAAAGGCGGAGTTGGCCACTTATCAACTTAAGGGTATTGGTCAAGTTTGGTTCAATCAATGGAAGGAATAGAGGGCTATTGATGCGGGTCCTCTTGATTGGGAGAAATTAAAAAGGCTTTTCTTGATCGTTTCTTCCCTCTTGAGATGAGAGATGCAAATGTGCTTGAGTTCATTAATCTTAGTCAAGGAAATATGAGTGTGAAGGAGTATGCATTAAACTTTACTCAATCGGCAAAGTATGCTTCGACTATGGTTGCTGATTCTAGGGCATGGATGAGTAAGTTTGTATCGGGTGTATCCAAAATGGTGGTCAAAGAGTGCCAAACTGCCATGCTGATTAAGGAGACATATATCTCTCATTTGATGATATATGTGATAACGCTCACATTACCCTCAAAACAAGTAAGAGTATAAGCGGTCGTTAGCAATAAAAACCTAATAAGAGAGCCGGGATCAAATTCCACAAGGAACAATTTTTTTGCAATTGAAGAGAGAAAGAACAAATAGTTACAAGTTTGTACCTAAACATACAATATACAAGATTATCAAATTAAGAGTTATTTTTGTAACAAAATGATGGATTTGGGCAAAGACATTATCAGGCAAAGAATATATGGGAATTAGGAAATTTGGAATTCAATCCACATTCAAACGATTCACTACAATTCAACACATGCTAAATCAACCATAGATAGGCTAGATCATCATCAATCAACACTAATCTCCTTTTGGTCTCAAAGTGTTATATCATGAAATCTCCTTTCGGTCTCAATCGTGTTTAACGACAATGAAATATAATACCTTAATCTAAACTCCTATTTCTAGCAAGTTTAGCATTCAACAAACTAGATCCAAATCTTCTCCTTTCGGTCTCAAACTTAGGACTCAAAGTTGAAATATGATTATTAATCTATTCACCTACTTCACAAATTCTATTTCAAGCAACCCACAAAGATCGAAAGCTAGATTCGAGCATGCACTCTAAAATCATAGATTAAAACATAGTAAATAGATTAAACCTATTTCATGAATTTAAGCATCAAATCAAGGAATCACAAAAGCAATAGAATGACAAATCAAATACCCAGATAGTTTTGTCTATTTCTAGCACAAAACCCAAATTTCATATACACAATTACACCCACAATTCTAGCCATGTAAATCAAGGAATGAAGAAGGGAACAAGAGATTTCACTATTAAGCAGACAATCTTCAATCCCAAATATGACTTGTGAGGCAACTTGCCTTCAAATCTAAACCAAAAATAAGATCACTACAAGTTTTTCGCTCGACTCTCTTCTCTAAGATGAACTACTCTCTATTCTATGATGGATTTTTTGAATAATAACTGTTGGTGAGTGTAAAAAGGGTTTTTTGGATTAGCCTGGTGAATCCCAATTCTGCCCAGGTGCCTGAAAAGTGACTTTCCGCGTTTGCGGAGAGTTTTCCACACTCGTGGAACTGAGTTGACTGGACTAGTGCGTCCGTGAACCTGTGGGTGAGTTCGCGCTCCTCCATTGACCTCAAGACCGCATTCGCGGAGTTTTCTTCTCCAGAATCAGAAGAACTCATTGGGGCATTTCGTCAAACAGGTAGGGGCAGCCTTTTTAAGCATAATGTACACACAATTTTCCCCCCAATCGTAACCAAACCTTTTACTCAGTTAACACCCATAACTAAACAATATTAAAAACACAAAACTAACCCAACAATCTAATGTTTAAGCACTTATTTATCACTCACCAGCAAAACCATTTCAAACACCATTTCTAATACTTACAAAAGATTGAGTAGAAGGGAGGGGGAGAAAATATACTTAAATACTAACTCCAAACAAGAAGCCTAAGAACTTGAGAGCAATGAATCGAGTGGGAATTTTTAGACAGGGAATTTTTCCCCTTTGAAGCACATAAACTGCCCCCCTCTACTATTACCTGTGGCCTGTTCGACTATCTGTGTTCGCAGACTCGAGGGCGCATTTGTGCCTTTTTGACTCATGGAGCTCCACGTTCGCGGTGGAAGGAGCGTGTTTATGGAGGGTCTAACCTTTGCGTTTGAGGACACTAATTTGCGTTCGTGGAAGACCCTAAATCTGAAAAAAAATTCAGGACTTTTCTATCCAATTCAGTGAGGTAGGGGTCAAATGGGCGATCTGCCAACTCACTTTAGGTGAGCCTGGGCATCCAAAAACTTTCCCAAGTTCTATTTTGAAGGTTTTTCAAATACCAATCAATCTTTTGCTTCCAAACCTATCCAAATAATCATCAAAGACTTTGAAACTATGAGGATTAGTCATAAACAAAAAATCCTAAGCTATTCTAAAATCAAAAACTTGAAATTAAACTAAGAAATCAACTTATTTGGATACCGATGGGTTGCCTCCCATCAAGCGCACAATTTAACGTCGCAACACAATGTCGGGTAGATCACCCTTTGTGCTTCCACTTCAAGGCAATGAACCTTCTCCCCAGTTTTAGATTAATTTCTCTTCAAAGAGCACGGGGAGTGCATGAGAGCATCAAGAGTTTCACTCGATCACTCCAATTTGAAGACATGAATTTCTTATCCAAATTTACATCATTCTTTCGTTTTTGATCCTTGGGCAAGATGGAGAGAGTCACTAGGCTATTTGAGAATTGATTTTCAAGGTTATTGACCCTCAATTGAGTGACTTTCTTGATTCCGCATGAACTAAAGTTGTCATGAATGATCTTCTTGACTTTTTTTTGAAACTTTAGTATCATCTCGTTTATTTTGACTTTTTGAATTGTTATTGGTTTGGATTGGTTGCAAAAGCCCAATATATATTCTATGTCCACCATAACCCCTTTTTTGTTCTCGTATTATCTTCCAAAGTTGTGATCCCAAACTCAAGTCAGACCATCTCATAGCACCTAGCTAGGTGCAAGTTGCAAAACTCCTCTTCGCATTTTTCGGCCATTGGATAAAGAGTAGCATCTACCTCCATTCTTGTTCTCACCTTGGCCTTAAGAGTTGCGAGTACAAACTCAAATTTGACCATCTCATGGCATCGAGTTAGGTGCATGTTGTGAAGCTTTTCCTTTTCTTGGGAAAGTAGGTGTAGGGCCTTCTCACCCCAATTGAACTTTTCAACCATGACCCTGAGCCTAAATTGACTTATCACACTTATTTCATCATGAGGCCGTGGGTCAATATAGGGCATACCATCCCCAAACATCTTATAATCACAAAAAGTTATAGAAACAAAGCAAAAGAAAGTAAAGACAACTATTCACAATTTAGATAGAAACAAGTAAACTATAAATCCTAAATCGATTCAATACACATAATTGTTCCTCGGCAATGGCACAATTTTTGATAACGCTCAAATTACCCTCAAAATAAGTAAGAGAATAAGTGGTCATTAGAAATAAAAACCCAACGAGAGAGTTGGGGTCGAATCACACAAGGAATAATTTATCGACAATTGAAGAGACAAAGAACAAATAGTTAAAAGTTTGAACCTAAACATACAATATACAAGATTATCAAATTAAGAGTTATTTTGGTAACAAAATGATGGATTTAGGCAAAGACATTATCAGGCAAGGGATATATGGAAATTGAGAAATTTGGAATTTAATTCACACTCAAAAATGATTCATTGCAATTCAACACATGCTAAATCAATCATAGATAGGCTTGATCATCATCAATTAACACTAATCTCCTCTCAGTCTCGAAGTGTTATATCATGAAATCTCCTTTCAGTCTCAACCGTGTTCAATGACAAAGCAATCTAATACCTTAATCTAAACTCCTATATCTAGCAAGTTTAGCATTCAATAAAGTAGACCCAAATCTTCTCCTTTAGGTCTCAAACATAGGACTCAAAGCTGAAATTTGATTATTAATCTATTCACCGACTTCACAAATTTTCTTTCAATCAACCCACAAAGATTGAAACCTAGATTCGAGCATGCACTCTTAAATCATAGATTAAAACATGGTAAATAGATTAAACCGATTTCATGAATTTAATCATGGAATCTAGGAATCACAAAAGTAATAGAATGACAAATTAAATACCCAATTAGTTTTATATATTTCTAGCACAAAACTCCAATTTCATATACACAATTACACCCACAATTCTAGAAATGTAAAACAAGGAATGAAGAAGGGAATAAGAGATTTTACTATTAAGCACACAATCTTCAAATCCAAAATGTGAATTATGAGGTAACTTTCCTTCAAAATCTCAACCCAAAATAAGAACACAACAAGTTTTTCTCTCTACTCTCTTCTCTAAGATGAACTACTCTCTATTCTGATGAGTGATAGATTTATACTCATTTGAGGCCTTTTTAGGTTAACAATTAGTGTCCCCAATGCTTAATTATGCTTTATTCTGATGATATTGTGATGTTTTGCAGCTATGAAGGCTAAAGGACAAGTAAAGGATGAATACATGAAAAAGAGTCCAAAGACATTGAAATGAGTATAAAGTCCCAACTGGTAGTTGCCTAACCAAAAGGGCGGATCACCTAATTGGCCTAATCTCATCCAAAGTGATAGTGTGTACAATGAAAATATTCAAGGTAGGTCGGTGGACTAAAGATGAAACAGTGATTCGCCAAAGCTGAAAAGGCGAATTAGGAGTCCATCATTGAAGGTGAAAGAATTTTGAACAAAAATGAAAGTTGAAAGGGCGAACAAGGTGGTAATCAGTGATCCACCAAAAGTACCCCTACTTGACATCGATACCAATCCCCATACCCCTAGATCATCTTTTACTTTTTTAAAATCCCAAATTTTAGTTTAATTATGCTACTTGATACCAAAACTATTTTCATAAATTTTGTAAAATTATCCACCCATCTCTTTTAATTACTACAAATGAACTAGTTTATACTCTTCATTTCCTAATTCAATTCCTTGCATTATATCACTCTCTGTAGGACTCATCCCCACTCTAGTTGGATAATTTTATTGCTAATGACCACTTATTCTCATACTTTTTTTTAGGGTAACTTGAGTGTTATAAAAAATGGAGCCGTTGCCGGGGGTGATGGCTAAGAATTCAGTTTATGAACTTAGTTTGTAAACTTATTTAGTTGTAGTATATTATTATTTGTTTGGTGTTATTGTTTTGCTCATTTGCAGGTGGAACTATGAGCGAAGATGGAACATCGTTCAATGCATGGAAGCAATCTAGTTACCTCCCACCACTGGGAGAGCAATGTTCCATATTACCGAAACCACGCTCCAATTACTTCAAATGAAAGGATTATTTGGGGCTCTTGCTTATAAAGACCCTCATGAACATCTCCGAAATTTTGTAGATGTTTGTGGGTTGTTCGTCTTTAAAAACATCACGCAAGAATTTATTCAACTAAGGCTCTTTCCAATTTCCTTAACGGGGGAAGCTACTAGATGGTTAGCTGAATTGCCAAATGATTCTATCACTTAGTGGGTGGGACTAATTGAAGCATTCCTTGAGAGATTTTTACCTCTCTCGAAGATGATAAAGCTTAGGGATAGCATCCAAAATTTCAAAATAGTGGTAGGTGAATCCCTTCATGAGAGATGGCTGCAATTTTGTAAGTTGCTACTCCAATGTCCAACACATAGTGTCCCGGAAAACTTGTTGCTGCATACTTCTATTGTAGCCTTGATTCAGTCAACAATGGGCTAGCGGACCAACTTGTTCAAGGTGGGCTGATGAGACAACCGTATGAGGTAGCAACCATGTTGCTTGATGACATGACAAAAATTACCGAGCATGGGATACTAGAGAGGATGAAGTATCTTCTCTACACTTGAGTATGAGCAAGGTACAAGTATAGAAAGATCATAAGCGTGATGAGAATATGGCTAAGATGATGACCCAACTGGACTAGCTATCTAAACATGTCATGAGAAATGAACTTAATTTGGTGAATGCAGTTGGTACAAGCAGTGGAAAATTCTGGATAACACCAAGTTTTAGGCATTATATAATGAAGAAGTGCAATACTTGGGGAACCAAATGGGGGTTTCTCATTCGAACTTTCCTAGACCGGATGGGAACCAATGTTGGAACAAGGAAAGAGATAGTGGCTGGAGAGATTAGAGAGATCGAGGTGGAAATTGGAGAGATCGTGAACCTGAAAAAGATAGATACATTCCACCTCATGATCATCCCAAACAATAAGAGCAATCTGGATAGGAGGTAAACTGAACTAGTATATGTTAACAAGGATCTTCAACAAGGTTTAAGGATCTGATAAGGTGTTGAAGGATTTGAAAAATAACTTCTTCATCTTAACTCAAATGGTTACTTCTCATTCGGTGTCAATCAAGCAGCTCGAGACTCAGATATGTCAACTCTTTACCCCTCTAAATCCAAGGCTAAAGGGAGCATTGTCTAGTGGCACTATCCCCAATCACAAAAATAAATGTTGATGAGTAAGAACTATGTCATGCAACAAATAAGGCGCTTCTTGGGAGGAAACCCAAGTTTATTTTATTGCTTTTAATAACGCGTGTTGTGAGTGCAGGTTGAAATGAAATCAAAAAGTTGAAAAGATTGCATTAGGCGATTCAAGTATCCATTCGGTGATGCACCAAAATTGTTGAGCGGGCATCTTCAAGTTCGCCTTCCCTGCCAAAAATGCTAAAAGAGGGTATTGTCACATTCGGCGAGCAGGGATCTAATCGGTGACCCACCAAATCTTACAAGGTGAACTTCATCGGGTCCGCCGAATTAACTGTTATGTTTGAAAGTTTGATAACTCTCAACTACACCTCTTATAATTCAAGGAGTAGGCGGTCGCTAGCAAGTACAAACCCAACAATCAGTTGGGGTCGAATCCGACGAGGAGTGTTCTATTAAAGAATTCAACTATGAAGTACTATAGTGATCTAGTCTTTTGTAGGTAAGAGTAAGTAAAACGAAACGTAATGTGAATCTTTAAATTTTAACTATCAATAATGAGAGGGTTTAGTAACCAATTATAATGCAATGATCAATACAGGGTTTTACCAGTTAGAGATGGAACCTTAGGAGTGTGTGGGTGATCAATTATCAATTTCGCTAATGCGTAATTACCAATTGCTATAAGTTGTTGAATCTTAATTGGTAGGATATATTAAGGCTGTAATACCTATTTTTCAATCATCCATCATGCATCAAGTTAGTTCTTATGAACCTCAACAAGCGTAACATTACAAAACAATCTAATTTCTTAATTCATCCCACTTTTACAAGCTAGGGAGCAAAGACAACAGTCTAAACAATTATCGATTGCAAATTTCACTCTAATGCTTCTTTTGCAAGAAAACATATAGATCTACGCTAAATCTGAATTTGCATCTTCAGACCATAATTGAAAAAACAAATTTACAATTGAACCCATTTCAATTCAACATTAAATTCAGCAATTAGCAATACCCATAAACAAATTAGACAATTGATCACATATTCACACCCCTAAGGAATTGGGGTTTTAGCTACTCATAGCAAAAGAGAAGAAATCGTTACAAAAAAGATTCTCCATTGATGAAAAAAGTCTTCAAAGATCAAATGCTACAAATTCGAATTACACCCAAAGTCTCAAGAAGTAAAAACCACAAAAGAAATGTTCTAAAAAAAATTCCAAGTAAAAGTTCTTCTTCGTCTCGCATTTCTGATGTCTTCTCCCTTTTCAAAAAATCAATTTATACTTCCACAGAAATTTCACACATTTCATCACGTGGGTCAAATTGGCGAGATAAGTCGGGCTCGCCGAACCGTTCGGTGGTTCGCTCAATCGTTCTTTCTCGCCCTCTTGAACTTGATTTTAGCACCATCTTGTTCTGTTACTTTAGACGATCTAAGTCAAGCTTGCCTTTCTAATCGGCGAGTCACCGATATGCTCCTGGGCTTGCCGAGTTGACATTCTTCCTTAGACAGCTTGCTGGAAATTTGGGCGAGGTGCAGGCTCACTCGGTGAGTTGTCGAGTGGCATTTTGCGAGCTCCAGCCTCCTTTTCTTCAAGTTTTCCATCTTTTTCGCTTCTTTTTGCAACATGATGCCCTTGCCTTGTTCTCAAGCTTCCTTGGCTGCATATAAACAATTTGATATCAGTTTTGCGCATAAACTAGGCATTGAGGACATCGAATCATTGAATATCAAGCCTTAAATGAGTCAAAATTCCTGACTCATCAACACCCCCTACTTAAACTTTTGCTTTTCCTCAAGTAAATCATGTAATCAATCAGTTTAACAGGGGTGTCTACAAACAGTGCTCCTTGAGAATCAAAATGAGAATGCACACAAGGATCAATTCAAACTTGCAATGCTCAAATGTATACTCAAAATTTCAAACTCTGACTAGTCATCATCAATTAGAGTTCATGCTCACAAATGCTCACTTTAAACGCAAATTCATGTCCAACAAAAGTATTTGAATGCCCTCGCATCAAGAATGATTCCATGCTCTCATAAAGCTCATCAAAGATCATCATTAAGGAATCAAAATAACGCTCACACTCCCAAACGAGAAAAACATGCACAACTTTACCCATAGGCTTGCTCGTATTTTCCAATCAACATACATAAGGCTCATGCAGGATCAAAAAGGTCTTTCAAGGCTTATAATGATGTTGAGGTTCAAGGTATGATCATTTTGGCTTAGTGACTCTACCTTCATGAATCATGGTTCCAATTTCACTTCATTTCCTTGTCTTTCATACTTTTCATATTCCCAACTCATCCTTGGTCTATTCATAACACACAAATGATTTTTTTTTGATGAACCCTCTTCTTATTTCCACAACAATGCACAAAGGCACAATTTTATTCGAATCTTTTCTTTCTTTTCTTTTCATCACTTTTCTTTTCTCTTTTTTTTCTTCTTTTTTATATGGAGGGGTTCCATCTTTTTCACACACATCTTTCCACGGATCAAGTTTAAAAACTTCTATGTCAATTTCTTTCTTCATTCTTACCACACCCCTAACTTAGGCTTTTGGCCTAAGTTGCCTATTCAAACAAACCAATGCTTCACAAAGGTTATAGGTGGGAAAGACATGGCAATTTTAATCAACCAGCTAAAATCATTGCATTATGTTTCAACAAAGAATAGGCTCAAATGGTTCCAAGCTGGGTTCACACACTCATAAGGTGGTCACACAAAGGTATAACAATTAGGTCCTCTCTCAAAATTTCATGCCTAAGATCATTTCTTACATTTACCAATGCTACTCAATTGGACCAACGGGGCAAGTTCTAGGTATCATCATACACACCCTTCAAGTAAAGCTCACCACACATGGCATCCAAACACAATTGTGGATCACAACTCTACGAGTCAAGCTTGCGTGCAACGGTCATTGCAAAACTCACTTCAACATTCAACTAGTCACAATGAGATGCTAAGAGTTCACACAAGGCTATGAAACTCAAATTACCTCATTGGACTCACCCAAACATTTCATTCCTCAAGAGCACTATTCAAGTCATTGGTATTGATCACAATAGACACTCAAATGTACAAAAGAACAACCACCAATCAATCACATTTCCCACATTCATCAACAATCATAAATAGAGAGAGAGAGAAGTCAACATTCATTTTAAAGCAAAATAGCAACATCGGTCATAACATCAAAACAAAACAGTCAAACATAAAATAAAAAAAAGCAGGCCTAAATGCCTTCACCCCACCACAAAAAGTACGCAATGTCCTCAATACGAAATAAAATAAAAACATCAACAGAAATAAAGAAATGGAGTGCAAGGAAAAATCCCCCTGTCCAGCTAAGTCGGAGGTGCACTGTGGGCATCAGTGCCCGGCCCATCTGCAGCTGTGGTCTTGGTCCCACTCGAACCAACCATCGATGTATCCCGTAGAGAAGCCATAGTTGCAACCCTCATCATGTCACCCTCCAGATCCTTTAAGTCTTCATAAACCTCTCGCTCTCGAGCCAACTCCTCATTCGTCTCCAGGGTATCAGCCTCCATGGACTAAGCAACGGTAGTAGTGGCTTCGGTGGTGGTAGGTGGAGGGATATCAAAATTTGGGCCCTCGGGAACATCAATGCTACCTCACAACATGGTGATATTCATGTACTTCAACTCATCCACATCTAGGCGAAGTCCATCAATGTCAGCCTTTACGGCTGTCAACTCTGTAGTACTGCCCTCCTTCTTCTCACACTCCTCAACTCGAGTGGTGAGGGCATCCAAAGCCAACCCGTGAGCCATGATCACTCGGCACTGATCCTCTAACTCTGCTCAAATAGGAGCAAGTGTCACAGCTATGGCACGCTCAATCAAATTTTAAACAGATATCTCGATTCTGAAGCCCACACATCAGTCGAATGGGCAAGGTGACCCATCATTATAATCATGGCTTGTGTCAAAGGTGGGGGCCAGGAACGGGGGCAGGCATCGGAGTAGCAGAAGTAGTAGGAGCATCGGGATCAAGTATACTTGACAGCTCAACTGTGGTAGGAGGAGAACCTGTCTCCATAGCATCGACGTTCATAACTAGGGAAGTATCTACCAAGCGCCTCTTTCTCCTATCCACCTCATCCTTTAGGTACTCCACCTTAATCCTCCGAATGTCACAAGACAAGGTTGAAGTGACCTCATCATCCATCTTTGCCTCAAAAGGCACACAGGCACACAAACATAACTCACTAAGCAAGATCAGAAAGGACAGGGAGGTTTGCATTTGCTTCACCCGCATCAATATGTCCTACTCAATAATGGCACAAAGATTCAGCATTTGGTGATCCATGATACATCCTAGCAATGCAGCCTTCGGGTGCTGAATGATGGACTCGTTTTGAGATAGCATGAGAGCGCTACTAATAAACTCGAACCAATACCTCGCGGCAATGTTCAGGTCTTTCTTCTCTATGATAGCACCCGCCTCGAGCCACAGAGGTGTAGCATCACTAAGTAATGGGGCTAACCACCCCTTTGAATCCTCCAAGAGTCTTTGTCTTGATCTTGTCGGCCAATGAATGCCGAATTCAGACTGTGCAGCCGAGTACATCATTTATCTCACTTGCTGCACTTCACCTTCTTTGCCTCAGACCATGACAAAGTCTACTGGTGCCTGTGACTGAGCGTTCTTCTTCCCCTTTGGGATCAAATCAGCATAAGCTGCATAGAATTCTCAGACCCAAGTAGGCACGTATGGGCTCCGAGGCTTTGTGAACAATTGGAACTTGTAGTATCTCAATGTGTCCCACACCTTTGGATACCTGTCCACCACACCATCTGTGGACAACTTTATCTCCTCGAGGATTGTTCGTAAACCCTCAGCCTTCAATCTATTCATCGACCTCAGAGGATTAACCAGGGCCTGGGGAGCAGGGACTATAGCTAGGACTGGAATAACTGGGGGCTCAGATGGGGCTACCGGAGTTGAACTTGTTGCCAAAGGGTCATGAGCTACCTTAGAACGCAGCTCGGATCGCTTCCATTTAATCAACTCCGCAATGGAAGCCCCAGATTCCTCCATTTTGTCACCCTCGGAGCTAGAGGATGTGAATTGTATTGGGCTGTCATCGCTCTCCGAACCAAAACTTTCAATAACTTGTTACTTTCCCTTCCCTTTGACCTTTGAAGTTTGAGGGCGTGGGGGTTGGAGTTGTTGAACCTTTGAAGCTATTTCTACCCCTTTTACCCTCTTTTGAGGTGGTGGTCCTCTAGCGGGAACTTTCGATCGAACCATACCTGTGCAGACACACACAAACACAAGATTTGATCAAACCATGTTAGAAAACCAACATTACAAAAAAATATGTAGAAAGACTCGCCAAACGAGTCGGCAAGTTGCCAAATCTATTAGGCGAGCAAGGAAGGTGTCGCCGAAAGTTCTAGAGAGAAATCAAGAAAAAATAAAGGATAAAGGGGCGATAACATGACCAGTCGGCGGGACGCCGAAATCACTAGGCGAGCAACAGAGAGCTCGCCGAATGTTACAGAACAACATGGCCAGTAAACAAGACAAAAAGGTGATGGGGAGTGCAATAGAAGACACGCTGAATCAACTCGGTGAGTTTTACTTAACTCACCAAATCGATCCAATGGATCACCTCCCCAAAAAGTTTTACGATTATAAGCTAACAGCCGAAAACACTTCAATTCATGCTCAAAGAACACCAAATAACTAAGACCCATACTCATTTTCAACTCGGGGTACTCAGACTTCCGCCAAATTAATTTGAAAACAACAAAATGATGATTTGCCCTTAAGAAAGACGTCACCCAATCCATTATCGGGTAAATTCAAGTCATTCGATTGAAATCGGGCTACATCAGACTTCACCCACAAACTATCCAACATTCAACAATCAAAAATCAAGAACTACCCCAAAAATTAAGGGAAAAATTGCGCAAAATTAGACATGCTCGAATTGAAACGACAGCAAACGAAATACACGACATCAATTTTAGGCATGCAAACAACTAATCAACCAATTACCCATCAAGAGAGCAATATCGCACATCAAAACTATATGAAAATTATAAGATCAAGGGGCAACAACCTCAAAGAAGGCAATCAATAATCAAGCACGACAATGGGGAGGGGAAACGAGTCCAATTAACACTTCGGGATCAATAAATATGACACAAAGTGCAAAAGATAAATACTAAAGCATGATGGAATGAGTAGGGAAGTCAAAAATGCCTAACAAAAATAAGATTTGAATTTGAAAAGCTTTAAACCGTTCAGTTCGCGCCTCGTTAGGCGATAGAACTAACGTCGCCAAATAGATCGATGACCTAATGGGTTGCCACTCGCTGAAATCAACAGAGGAACCAGTCTTCAAGGGGGTCAAAAGGGCGATCCAGACGCTGAACCACTTGGCGACACGTCGACTTGACCGTTAGCTCGCCGACATTTCCAGGAGATCCATCCTACCGGCTGTCGAAGGGGCGATGTAGTTGGGCGATAATGGGGGAATTTGGTGACTCGCCAAGTAGTCCAGCCCCCTCGCCTTTCCATATTTTGTCTGAAATACGACTCCAACCTACAAAACCAACAAACGTTATTCAAACAACTAAAAATAAAACTTGGGTTGCTTCCCAAGAAGCACCTTATTTAACGTCGTGGCACGACGTGGACATGCCTTCAAACATCGTCCAAATACACCACATCAATCAACGTCACATTGGGGTGCTCTCCAAAGTTAAGCTTAAGTCTTTGTCATTCACCTTGAACAACGACCCATTCTCATTTTCAACTTCAATTGCCCTATTTTCAAACACACAATGAACCTTAAATGGACCCGACCATTTAGATTTGAGTTTTCCCGGGAAGAGTCTTAAACGAGAGTTATAGAGTAACCCATAATCACCAACTTTAAACTCACGATGCAGGATGTTGGCATCATGCCACTTCTTCATTTTTTTCCTTATAAAGAACGGAACTCTCAAAGGCACGAAGCCGAAACTCTTCCAAAGCTTGGAGTTGGGAAACGCGATCCTTGGATGCATCCTCCCTATTCAGGCTCATGGATTTCAAAGCCCACAATGCCTTATGCTCAAGTTCAATCGGCAGATGACAAGCTTTACAAAATACCAATTGATATGGGGACATCCTAATCAGAGTCTTAAATGCGGTTCTATAAGCCCAAAGAGTATCATCTAACTTTCGGGACCAATCAGATTGATTTGCATGAACTATCTTGGCCAAAATACCTTTTATCTCCCGGTTTGACACTTCCACTTGTTTGCGCATGGTAAGGGGTAGAAACCTTATGCTTGACACCATATTTGCTCAGCAATGATGCAAAAATTCGGTTGCAAAAATGACAGCCCCATCACTAATAATTGACTACTAGGTGCCAAACCTTATGAAAATGTACCGCTTGAGGAAAGCAATCACACTTCTTCCTTCATTGTTAGGTAAGGCCACAACCTCTACCCATTTAGAGACATAGTCAATAGCCACTAAGATATATTCGTTCCCATAAGAACTCGCAAAAGGGTCCATGAAGTCAATTCCCCATACGTCAAACAACTCAACCTCTAACATAGGAGTAAGAGAGAGTTCATGCCTTCACGATACTCCTCCTTGCTTTTGACATTGAACACATTTTCTGACAAAGGAGTTCGCATCTTGATACAACGTCGGTCAATAATAACCACTTTGCAACACTTTAGAAGCTGTATGCATCCCACTGTGATGTCCACCAACTGGTGACGCATGGCAAGCATTAAGAATGGCATCTACCACAACCTCCAGAACACATCTTCTAATTATATGATCAGCACACTCCCGGAATAGATAAGGTTCATCCCAGAAATATTTCTTCACATCAAAAATGAATCTCTTGCGTTGGTAAAATTTCAGCCCATCGGCAAGAATTCCACACACCAAATAATTGGCAAAATCCGCATACCAAGGAGTGGTACCCATTGACACAATCATCACCGAATCATTGGGGAAAGCTTCTTCAATATCTTTTACACCTAAGACAACCACACTTGTTTCAATCCTCGATAAATGGTCTGCCACTTGATTCTCACACCCTTTTCGATCTTTGACTTCAAAGTTGAACTCTTGCAACAATAGCACCTATTGAATCAATCTTGGTTTTGCATCCTTTTTGGCCATCAAGTATTGTATAACTGCATGGTCGGTGTGTACCACTACCTTGGTTCCCAACAAATAGGCTCTAAACTTTCAAAAGCATACACCATAGCCAATAATTCTTGTTCAGTGACGGTGTAGTTCTTTTGAGCTACATTCAAGGTCTTGCTTGCATAATAGTCCGAGTGAAACAACTTGCCTTTCCGTTGGCCAAGTACAACACCCAAAGCCAAACCACTAGCATCACACATTAACTCAAATAGGTTGTTCCAATCTGGAGCAACGATGATCGGCAATGACACTAACTTCTCTTTTAGACACACGAATGCATTCATGCAAGCTTCATCAAACTCAAATACACTTTCTTTTTCAGGTAGCTTGCAAAGAGGATGAACTATATTGGAGAAGTCTTTTATGAACCTCCGGTAGAAACCTGCATGGCCCAATAAACTTCTAACACCTTTAATCGAGATAGGAGGAGGTAACCTGACAATATCTGAAACCTTAGCTTGACCCACTTGTATACCGTCTTCCAAAATTTTGTGCCCCAACACAATACCTTCTTTGACCATGCAGTGACATTTTTCCCAATTGAGTAAAAGATTTGTTTCAACACATCTTTGCAAGACTCTACCAAGGTGCTCAAAGCATGCTTCAAATGTATCCCCCACAACTGAGAAGTGATCCATGAAGACTTCCATGGAGTCTTCCACCATGTCAGCAAAAATCGAGAGCATACACCTCTAAAACGTTGCCGGTGCATTACACAACCCAAAATGCATTCTTTTAAAAGCACACGTTCCATAGGGGCATGTGAAAGTTGTCTTGTCTTGATATTCTAGTGCAATGGAGATTTGATTATAACCGGAGTAACCATCCAAAAAGCAATACCATCCATGGCCCTCCAATCTATCAAAAATCTGGTCCATCAAGGGCATTGGAAAGTGGTCTTTCTAGTACTTGCACTTAACTTCTGATAATCCATACATACACGCCAATCGATAACCGGTCGCATTGGCACAAGTTCACCTTTTTCATTTGGTACCACAATCATACCACCTTTCTTTGAAACATATTGAACGGGGCTCACCCACTGGCTATCCGCAATAGGGTAGACCACTCCCGCATCAAACCACTTAATGATCTCTTTCTTGACAATCTCTTGCATTGGTGGGTTCAACCTTCTTTGATGTTCAATACTTGGTTTACAATCACTATCTAATTGAATCTTCTGGGTGCAAATTCCTGGAGGAATTCCTACAATGTCGGCAATCATCCACCCTATAGCTTTGATAAACCTTTTTAACACACTGACAAAGGCATGAGTTTGCCATTCAAGCAAGTCCGCATCAATAATCACGGGCAACGTGTTGTTAGCTCCCAAGAACACATATCGAAGGTGCGGAGGGAGTACCTTCAACTCAAGTGTTGGTGGATCTTCAATGGATGGTTTTGCGGGAGGACTTTCCCTATTCTTCAAATCGATATCAAGCTTCAAAGGGTTTTTAGAATAAGATCCTAAACTTGATAGGGTAGCCACCACCTCATCATAATCTTGAATATCTCCCCCATCGTAATTTAATAGGACGACAGCCAAAGATTCACCAACACATGAAATGTCACCCACACTAGCAACTGCTTCATCAATCACATCAATAGCCGATAACACATGGAGATCACTCGAGTGCTTCATAGATTTACATACGTTGAAAGTGACTTCCTCATCATATACTCAAAATTTTAAATCACCACTTTATACATCAACAAGAGCTTTCCCGGTAGCCAAAAATGGCCTATTAAGAATGATAGGAACCTCAGCATCAATCTCGCAATCAAGAATTACAAAATTAGCCAGAAATATAAACTTGTCCACCTTCACCAAAATATCATAGAGAATGTCAATAGGACGCTTGATAGATCGATCAGCTATAAGAAGATGCATAGTTGTTGACTTAGGCTTGCCCAACCCAAGTTGCTTGTAAATAGCATAAGGCATCAAATTTATACTTGCCCCCAAATCACACAAAGCTTTAGCAAATTGAAACATACCAATAGTGCAAGGGATAGTAAATGCTCCCGGATCATCCTTCTTGACAACCATGTTCGACATGATAGCACTACAACTACGGGACACTTCAACAGTCTCGAAATCCATAATTCGCTTCTTTGTGATCAACTCCTTCATAAACTTTGCATAACTCGGCATCTCTAACAATGCCTCCACCAATGGAAGATTAATAGAGAGAGTTTTGAAAAGGGAGAGGAACTTTTGGAACTTGGCATCATCATCCCTCTTCTTCAATCTTTGAGGAAATGGTGGAGTAATTTTAGGCAACGGCTTTGGAGGTTTTGAGGGAGGAGTAACCTCCACCTTTGACCTCTTAGCCTCACCAGCCACATTATCTTTTGGCGCATCATCAACCTCATTGGAAGTGTCATTGTTCAATTCTTCGAAAAGTCCATCATCCTAAAAAACAACTGCTTTCCTTTTACTTGGACCCACTTTGTCATCAATTTGCACATCACTTCCCACAACCTTACCACTCCGGGTCCAGATTGTCATGCATTGGGCATTGTCATTCTTTGGATTTGCCAAGGTATCACTCGAAAGACCCCCCCTGTGGTCTTGGATTTAAGTGAGATGAGATCTGAACCATTTGGGTTTCAAGTTGTTTGATGGAAGCCGAATGAGGGGTAACTGTTTGGTTCAATGAGGAAAATCAGCTTTTATTTCCTTTAGCACTTTGTCCGACCCTTCAACCTTGTTCAGAATACGGGCAAGTATATCCTCAGTTCAAAAACTTTCGGGATCGGCATAGGGTTCCTTCGACTTTGGGTGATCATGAGGGGGTATGTAATGATCTCTATCACCATCCCTATCTCTCAAATTTATACCGCTATCACACCAATCTCGATCTCTATCTCTCCAACCACCATCATGATCTTTGTTCCAACCTTGATTCTCACCCAGCCTTGGATAGTTCAGACGAGAACCCACCACTTGGTTCGACAAAAATTGTACCTCTTCATTGTACATTTCTATGAATTGTGCATCATTCGAACTCAATCCACTATTAGCACAAACCGTAGTCATAGCCTTATAGCCACCTCCCATGACATGTTTTGTCAACAAATCTATTTGGGTCATCATTTTGGTCATATTCTCATCATGCTCTTGATTTTTCTCCATTTGTTCTTTAGTCAGCCCAATAGTTAGAGGTGACACTTGATCCTCTCTCGTGTGCCATGCACGATTTACCTTAGTTATCTCATTAAGCAAAGCCAATGCCACGGCAAACGGTTGTCTCATGATTCCCCCCGAATAAGATGATCAGCTACAACCTAGTTGACAGAGTCAAGACTATGGTAGAAATATTGTAAGAGCATGTTTTCTGGTAATCCATGAGTAGGACATTGAAGAAGCAACTTTTGAAACCTCAACCAAGTTTCATGAATAGGTTCACCATCAATACGCTTGAAATTTTGAATGCCGTCCCTCAACTTCACCATCTTTGAAGGAGGAAAGAAACCTTCAAAGAATGCCTCCGTAAGTTCTGCCCAAGAAGTAATTGAGTCTCTGGGTAGTTTAGCCAACCACTTCGTTGCTTCCCCTACTAGAGAGAAGGGAAACAAGCGAAGTCGAATTGACTCTTGGCTGATGTTCTTGAATGAGAAAGGGCCACACATATCCAGAAAATTTTGAAGGTGATCATGAGGATCCTCATGAGCAAGTCCCCCAAAAGAACCCTTTGATTTGCCGCAGCTGAAGCATTGTTTCGGTTACATGAAAAATAGCATTGCCCTCAGCTGGGGCCAATCGAATAGCTCCAGCGCTTGCCACCTGAGAAATATTGAAATCTCTCAGGTTTCCTATGCCGTCATTTCATCCACGGACACTAGCAGCTTCACTTCCATTGACAATCATTTCTTCACTTGTTGAGGAAAAACAACGGAAAGACCAATAAGAAAATTCTACTACAGCTAAATTAGTTCACTAAAACACTTCAATAAAAGAATTCTAAATTCCACTCCTTGGTAGTGGTGCCATTTTTGATAACTCTCAACTACACCTCTTATAATTCAAGGAGTAGGCGGTCTCTAGCAAGTATAAACCCAACGAAGATTTGGGGTTGAATGTCATGAGGAGTGTTCTAGTAAAGAATTCAACTATGAAGTACTATTGTGATCTAATCTTTTGTAGGTAAGAGTAAGTAAAACGAAGCATAATGTAAATCTTCAAATTTTACCTATCAATAATGAGAGGGTTTAGTAACCAATTATAATGTAATGATCAACACGGGGTTTTACCAATTAGAGATGGAACCTTAAGAGTGTGTGGGTGATATATTATCAATTTCACTAATGGGTAGTTACCAATTGCTATAAGTTGTCAAATCTAAATGGGTAGGATAGATTAAGGCTATAATAGCTATTTTTCAATCAGCCATCATGCATCAAGTGAGTTCTTACGAACCTCAATGTCACGACCCAGGGTAGCCCCTAGATGTAACACGGCGTACAAGACCCCGAGAGGCCTCATACAAGCCCTTAGCATACATAACATACAAGATAATAGAGAAATAAGAGTTCAAAAGAGCATTTCATATCAAAGCTTTACTCAAAACAACGGAAGTCTACAACTCATGTCTCAAAGCCTTCTAATATCATAGAATACGAATAAAAGTGGTAGGGACGCAACCCAATACAATATCCAATACTGAAAAGAAATGACATGAAAATAAGAACGACTAGGCCATGTCCTCGGATGGATGAGGACTCACCAAGTCTTTTTCCCAAGTCTACGTCAATGCTCTAGCCACGAGTAGGAGAACTGTCATGTCCTACACCAAGGAAGTTGATGCAGGCAAAAGTATGTGTTAGCACAATTAAGTACTAAGTATGATAGCAATGCATGTAAACAAATAAATCATGCTAGAGATAGAGACATAATCATGACATGCAATGGCCAAGCTAAAAACATGATAAACATGAAACATAAAGCATATATCAAGGCCAAAGCAAGCTAAATCATCTTTCCTTCATTTCTTTACTTCATCATGAGAACACTTATTCATTAACTTGTGGGGAAAAGCCTTAACCGACATGTAAGACCATGTGAGCTATCAACATGGAATCCGGTGTCTACCCCACACCGTAAAGGGGAGTCCTACTTGCCAAGGTAAGACCATGAACTTCTTAGCTTATGTTGATACACTAGCTAATGTCTACTTAAAGAGAACATCCTATGGTGGCAACATAGTTTATGGGATAGAGATTGCTTTAGGAGACTCGGCCTCAACTAATGGGAGAGTTCCATCTAGAAAACCTAGCCTCTACTAACGGGAGAGCTTTCACTAGAAGACCCGGCCTCTACTAACGGGAGGTCTTCCATCTCAATATCCACTCGGTGCTAAGCATAATTCCCATGGATTAGTCATTAACATATTTATATCATCAAACATGAAAAAGTACAACTAGGGTTACCAATTCAAGGTAAAATCATGCTTATAGATATTTATCTTTCATGGACCTTGTCCAAGCTTACATCATTAGAATAGCTCCTTAATAACATGGGTAATCGCCTCTTTGTTCTTCTTTTATCATAGTGGGAGAATTACGTGAGAAAACCTTTCACTACTCGACCATAGCATCATCATATCATAACTTTGGCACTTTACTCTCAAAGCACCCTTAATTCATCATGCTCATATTTCATAGTTCATAGAGTTTATATGGGTTCATGCAAGTTCAACTCATATCATGCAATTCAATGCAAGCTCATGCTTAGAAAGCCATAATTAAGATAATTTACCCATACTTGAAGGAACTCACATAATAGAGGAAAATCATGCTTTTGACTTGATCATGCTAAATTCATAAGATTATCCTCAATTCATTCCTAATTCTTGCTTGATTTCATAGAGAATTCATAACCTTCATCAAATCATAACTCAACCCAACAATCAGAGCATAGATTATCAAATTGGGAAGAATTAGCTTGGGATCATGGAGGTTCATGCAATCTTTACCTCAAATCATGTAATTCACGCTAATTCGTGCACTAAGTTACTTTATCACGCTAAATCGTGCACTAGGAATCAAAAATCAATAATTGGAATCATAATTGAAGAACCCACAATGATTGATCACAAACCCTAATTCAATTGGGTTAGAGTAAACCTTTGAAAATCATGAAGAAGAGGAAAGGGCCCATTGGAGGAAAAGACTCCTAATGGTGAACAGTATCATACCTCAAAGCAATCCACAAGAAATTGGAGAAGATTGAAGGTCTTCAATGGAGGATTCAAGCTTCTTCTTCTTCCTTGAGAGTTGAGAGAGTTTCTTTGTAGAGAGAGAAATATTTGAGAAAGGAGAGTTTTGGAATGAATTAGAATGAAAGAAATTAGGCTTAGAAAGTATTTATAGGTCTAAGATTAAGGGTTTAACTGACTTAGCTTAATAGGTAAACAATTAGGAAAAAGACCAAAAAGCCCTTAATTAAAAACTGTCGGGGCCAATCGACGGACAGGTTCTACGGTCCGTACATCCATTGACGGACCGTCCTGCTCTTCCGTCAATTGATTCAGAAAGTTCATTTTGGGCTGAAAATTTGGCTAAGTCTGGAAGGCATCTACGGCCCGTCAACTGGACTACAACCGTCCTGCTGTTCCCTAGGTCAAGGTTTAGAAACTTGGAAATCCTAAAATTTCAAAGTGTCATTGACGGTTTCCACCTACGGCCCGTCAATCCATCTACGGCCCGTAGGTGGCCTCCGTAGGTCACTGTCTTCAGGGGAGTTCTGCATTTTAAAATCCCTTGAAGCTTGGGGTCTTACACTCAACAAGCGTAACATTACAAAACAATCTAATTCCTTAATTCATCCCACTTTTACAAGCTAGGGAGCAAAGACAACAGTCTAAATAATTATCGATTGCAAATTCCATTATAATGCTTCTTTTGCAAGCAAACATTGAGATCTACGCTAAATATGAATTTGCAACTTCAGACCATAATTAAAAACACGAATTCACAACTGAACCCATTTCAATTCAACATTAAATTCAGCAATTAGCAATACCCATAAACTAATCAGACAATTGATCACATATTCACACCCCTAAGGAATTGGGGTTTTAGCTACTCATAGCAAAAGAGAAGAAATCGTTACCAAAGAGATTCTCCATTGATGAACAATGTCTTCAAAGATTGAATGCTACAAATTAGAATGACACCCAAAGTCTGAAGATGTTAAACGATTTTACTATGTTTTAGCTTAGTCATGCACATCATGTTTTCGACTATGTCCCCTTATGATCATGTTTTATGTTTTATTGCATTTCCTTCATAGTTAGTACATTCCATGTACTAATGCATACTTGTGCCTACATTATTTCATTAATGTAGGGCATGACAATTCCTCTCCTTCTGTTCATGGTTAGTGAGTAGTTAGAGATTTTGAAGACTTTGTGAGTCCTCATACTTTGAGGATAAAAGGAGTCATAGACTTGGAATTGAGTTTTGGAAAATTTAGTTTCTGAATATTAGACCATGACTTGACAGGATGAACCGTAGAATGTTTGAAGGGTCATAGGACTGATCCGTAAGATTGATTCAGAGATTTGATTTAGGACCTCAGGTATACAAATGGTTTTGACGAGTCGTAGTTCATTCTACGGACCGTAGAAAGTTTTGGTGGAAAAGTTCCAAACTTAGTGAAATTTTGGAATGAAAGTTGTGTTCTATGGATAGGGTCTACGGAGCGTAAGAACTTTGATGGACCGTAGAATGGTCTTGTGGGAAATGATTGAATATTTGGGTTTCTAAAGTTGGTTCTACAGTTGACCAGGACAGACCGTAGGTGTATCCGGCAGTTATTTTTAAAGGGTATTTGGGTCTTTTCCTATGCATCTAATGCCTATACTACGTCGTTTTGATCCTAATTCTAAGTCGTATAACTACCCTTCATCCTTAGAAAATTCCCCAACTCCCTCATTCAACCAAATTTCTAAATTCTCTCTAAGGTCTTCTTTAAAATTCTCTCTCTAGGTCAAGAAAGAAGAAACTAGGGTTCTTCAAGGTTAAGTCTCCCTTTTCAGCATTTATTCTAGGGTTTCAAGATCAAGGTATATAGGGTGTTCGTCAGTAGGTTCCATTCACTCATTGAGTCCCTAAATATTCTTCAATTCTCCAATTCAATTCCAATCAAATTGATAAAGGTTTTCATTGAATTTTAATGGGTTCTATTTATGTTGATTCAATTGCATGGATTTGATCTTATTATGATTGTTTTGACTCAATTACATGCTTTTCAATTGAAATCACATGAACCCATGCATTGATCATGATTTTGACTATGAACCCTAATTTGCATGAATTTGAAGAAAAGCTATGAATCAAAGAATGATGTTTTCATGTACTTATGGATAATTTATGAAAAGGGATTGTTTATGATATAGGTTGCTTTAAGATGAGCATCGATGAATTGTGAAAGGTTTTCGCACAAATTGAGGGATCATGGCTTGGTGAAAGGTTTTTTCACTTAGACTCGATTCAAGATTTAATGAGCTACTCTATGATGTTTAAGCTTGAATTAGTATTTGAATTAATATTTTCCGTGTATGATGATGACTTTATTAAAATAACTATTCCGTTGGGAGTTAACTTAGCACCGAGAGAACTCTGAGGTGGATGCCCAAATAGGGTAGTCTCTAGTAGCAACCACTAGTTCCTAACTACGGGCCCCGATAGGTTTGCCTTAAATGGCCTAGCTAGTGGATCCACATATAACATATGAATAATGATACGGAGTTCTACCTTGGCAACTAGGCTCTCCCTTCTTGATGTGGGAGTTACATTAGATTCCATGTTATAGCTAGCATGGTCTATTGTCTGTTAAAGCTAATATCCCACAAAATGAACTAAGTTACTATCAAAATGTTTTATGAAGATTTCTTTACGATTTTATGATGCATTGACCATGTTCATGATTACGATTCATCTTAAATGATTTTACTATGTTTTAGCTTGGTCATGCATATTATGTTTTTTATTATGTCCCCTAATGATCATGTTTCATGTTTTATTGTATTCCCCTCATACATAGAACATTCCATATACTAATGCATACTTGTGGCTACATTTTTTCATTAATGTAGGGCGTGACGATTTCTCTCCTTCCGTTCGTTGCTAGTGAGCACTTAGAGATTTTTAAGACTTGGTGAGTCCTCATACTTTGAGGACAATGTCACATTAATTGTTTTCCTTATGTTTTAGTTTTAGACATTGTATGTGGTGTACAGGTTACGTCCCGACCACTCTTTTGATGTAATAGATGGCTTGTCAAGACTTTGATGTAATTCCGATTATATGTCAAACTCTTTACTTCTTATGAGATTTCTTGCTTTTTTCTATAATGTTGTGTATATGTTTGTCAAGTGGCTTGTGTAGGGCCTCACAGAGTCTTATACGCTATGTCACGTCTAAGGTGTACTTTGGGTCGTGACAAATACAAAATCTGTGATACTTTTATCATTGCACAAACTGCTTAGAAAGTGTATTACGCTTCATATCTATTGTGTAGAGATAAGACTGAGTGAATTGTTATAAAGACTAAGAATCTGAGTATGATTGAAATTAAGAATGTGTTAATTGTGGCATACCAAAACAATGTCACAGTAGTTCAATAACAAGTTGATATTGAATTGAAAACAACTCTATAATATTCTCAACACATATTAGAATAAGTTTCTGATGATGAGATAATGGTCGTAGCAAATGTTAAGGAAGAAATAAATGAGGAAAATGAATCACTCTGGAAGGACAAATGGGACAGTGAAAATGAAATAAATGAGGAGAAAAATGGGAGGATGATGGAAATGAAACAAGCGAGAAAGAGTGGGAGAATTAGACTAGCTAGTATGTAAGTTTATTTTGTTAAGCTAATCTTATTTAATACTTATGGTTTTTTTTATATATTCTAATGTAAATTTGAATACAAATGTCATCAGGTAGTGATGGTGATAGTGCTCATTATCTTGGGATTGGTCAGTCTAGTAAGAGTAGGAAGAAGAAGGCTAGGAGGCCTATAGATCCAGAGGATATTCCTTGACATCTATCATCTGCGCTAGAGCAGTGCTCTTCTTTACACATTTCTTATGTTTCATTTGGGATTGTGTATTCCAGACAGTATCATAACACATATCATCGACCACATGGAATTTTTTCTTCTTTGCAGTTCTTACCTCCATTGTAGCACACTTACCTACCTACACATACTATTCCTCGGCAACAACCATTATCATACAATAGGGTATCATTTGGTGCTCCCTCACCCAGTGCTACATTCCTCCACCTATCATGTTTGAGATTCTAGTTTTGAGTCGAATGATATGGTTGCTACTCCCCCATTGACTCAACGTTATGTACATCCGAGAATATCACCTACACTTTAACCTTCACATGTTGATACACCCGATGAGAAGGAGGATGCGCTAGAGCTTGTAGTTGGAGAAAGGGACAAGCTTGGTAGAGTGGTGATTGAGCCTAATGGATCATCGTAAGATTGTTTTGTTAAATATTAATTTGTTTATTTTATTTACTCCTTGTAAATTAATATTTTATAAATCGACATGTCTATTATGTGTTTTGCAGGTGACATCCCTCAAACGATGTTGTTAAGGATCTACAAGAGAGTTTTAGGATGCTTTATACAGAGCCTTATCACTCTTGGCGTGAGATTCCAGAGAGGATATGTCAGGCCATGTTTAATGAGTTTAAGGTATTTAGTGGTATATTTTTTAGTTAAGTATATATTTATGTAGTATACTTTATTAATCATCCAATGCAAGTGTAATGACCCTCCAGGTCATTTCTGTGTTGATGCCTTCTTTCTATTGTTTAGAGCATTCCTGTAGCGATCCCAAGTCATTTATGACTTGCTGGCATTGACTGTTCGGTCGCCTGGTCGTTCGTTTGGTTTTTATGCCTGTTTTCCTGTTTTGGAGCTTTTGAGCCTTGAAAAGTTGATTTCGGTCATAACTTCAGGTCAACGACCTCAGATGAGCATTCTAACAGTTCCATCAGCTCTGGAGCTGCCATATTAGGCTAGAAGCATGGTTTGCCCGAGTCTCGAGGTTTCTGGTGTGATTTTGGGGCCAGCTAGCTCTATTCCCTTTGAAATTTGGCTTAAGGTTGACTTTGGTCAACATTCTTGATAAATGTGCTCGGATGAAGATTCTGACAGCGTGGTTAGTTCCAAAATGCCGATTTTGGTCTAGAATTACCCTTCGAGAACTTCCGATCAAAATCCAAGGCCTCCGGTAGAAATTGGCTAAAATGTCCCACTGGGTGTGGGACCCACTTTTCATCGAAACGACCTCGTATGGAAATTTTGACTGGGCCATTGTGTCTTGAACATCAAATTTGAGGGGGTAGCATATTTTTATTGCGTGCACAGGGTTCTGAACGAATTCCAGACACCCCGTCGGAGTTTTGGAGTTGCCAAAACTCAGCTGGTGCAGCCGTCAAAGTTGCAGACACCCCATCTCTCCGCATTCGCGGGATAGGCTCCACGTTCGCGGAGGAGAGAGGGAGTCTACTCCGTATTTGTTGACCAGAGGCCACGTTCGCAGAGGTCTAGGCGCCAGTGCTCTGCGTTCGCGTGAGCTTCTCTGCGTTTGCGGAGGTATGTGGCGTGTGGGGTGCCTTTTTCTCCACATTTGCGGAGTTCTGTGTGTTTGTGGTGTTCTTGTTCTCCTCATTCATGGTGCTGTGGAGGGGTTTACTCCGTGTTTATGGAGCTCTAGCCGCATTTTCAGAGTAGTGGTCGTTATGCCTCCGCGTTCGCGGGGCCTGGGGGCTGCATTCGCAGAGAAGAGCAGGCCTGGCAGTTATAAAAGTGAGGTAAAGGATTCATTTGAAGGAAACTTCAAAATTGCATATCTCCCTCATCTTGCATCGGTTTTTGGCGATTCGAAGTCTGAGGCATTCAAAATCTCGTTGGCTTCGTGGGTTTTTGGTTGGACAGTGTTGGGTACTCCTCGATTGTCATTAATTTGAGGCGTAAGTTGCTTTCTTGGCCTATTTTGTGAAAAGTTTTGCATTTTCTTGTTATTGGTTGTTGGAGCTGATCCGAGCCCCGATTAGAGTTCCATTTTTGGATGTAGGTTCGGGGAAGGATTTGGAACCTTTTTACGGAGTCAATTCCAGAAAATCATGAGCAGGTCCCACATTCCCGATTTTGACTCCGAAATTTGTATGTCTCCGATTTTGTTGATTTTAATGTCTAAACGACTGTATTGACGTTGTGACTCTATTTTTTATAGCGTGGCTGCAGTCTGAGGCTGTACAAAAGGGGAAATCTCCAGTTGAGTGACTTGGAGCGCGCATGATCGGCTTTCGGGTAGGCTACGGCTTCCCTTCTCTCGAGATTGAGAATGATTGTGTAAATGCTTGTCGACTTGTGTGAATCTGGGTTGGGTAGCTAGTATTGTTCTTCTCCTTCTCCCTTTTCTTCGTTTGGAACTGATTTGTGGGCTGTTCGGGGCTAGTATCATGCTGTAGGTTGGGTTGTTGGCTTGGATTGTTGGTAATTGTGTTGTGAATTATTTGTTTGGTGGTTATCTGTTGTTGTATGTGTGGGTTCGAGATATTTGCTTGATTTATGTGATTTCTTTGACCTTAGAATAAGCTATGATAGAATTGCCTTAAGTCATATGCACCTGCTGACTTGCATATGTATCCGACGCCATTTCGGATAGACTAGGTCCTTGTAGACTGGTTTAGCAGACTTGAGTCTGATAGTTGATCCTTAGTTTAGATGTTTTGTGGCTATCGGACCTTCCGATCCCTTCTCTCTTATTTCTGTGATTCTGAGTTATTGCTCGAAGATTTCATTATTGCACCGACTCTCGATTGGTTTATGCTAGGATGGGAGCCTTCGGTTGATACTCTTATAGGGGTGGCCCGTGCTGTTTAGCTTTGCATTGTATTATTTAGTGGTGACTTTATCCGATTCGAGGCTGTTGGTTCTTCTATTCGGTTTGAGATTGTAGGCTCCAGTACGCGGCTGATGTTAATCTATTAGCAGTCGATATTTCTCGCGCAGGCTGTCGGGGGTAGTCGGCAAGTTCCGATCTTCAGCTGACGTTACATGATTGCAGCCAAGTATTTCCAGGGTGAGACCATTGCGCGCAGGCTACTAGTCCCAACTGCGCAGCTGACGTTATCCGGTTGGAGCCGGTATTTCCAGCACTAGACTGTCGAGTGTAGGTTGTTTATTCCAGTCCGAGGCTGAGGTTACGCTATTGGGACCCGATATTTCCAGCTCGTGACTGATAATTGGGCTGGAACCAGGTATTGTTCCAGCTCGAGGCTGATGTTACCCGATTAGAGTCTCGTATTTCCAGCTCGTGACTGATGATTTGGCTGGCCCCAGGTGTTATCTTTCGGGTCTGGGACCCATGGGTGTTGAGGCTTCTGGAGTGGTGTTTCCCTTTGTTTCTGTATATTAGCTCTTCTGTGTACCTGTCGGGCTTATGGGGTCCGTTCGGGTTTTATTTAACCTTGCGCATGAGTGTGCACAACGGGTCTTATTGGGGGCCTAGCTGGGTTTAGCTTAGTTGTTCTTGTTTACTTTCCGCTTTCTCTACTTCCGTTCTGTTGGCCTTTGTTTTGTTCTGATTTTATCTTGTCTGCCTGTTTTTACCTTTCTTGCTCAGTCGACCTATGATGCCTACTGGGTACCTGTTGTTTTGGTACTCATGCTACACTCTGCATCTGTTTTCCTGATGCAGGTTCGAGCACCAGTTATCAGCGTTAAGATTGAGCCTGCAGCTGTCTTTCCAGGAGACGAGGGTGAGCACATGGCATTCTGGGATTGCCTGTCTCCTTCTGTATTGTATATTTTGACTTGTCTTTTGCTTTCGAGACATGTTGTTTCTGTGGTCCACTTTTGGGACTTGTACTCTTGTTAGTAGTTCTGTACTTGTGACTTCTAGGTTCTGGGAGGTATCTTGTGTATATATGTATTGTTTGGTTTCACTTCAGCCTTCTTTATGTGTTGTATTTGTTGCTTTCGCTTAGTTGAGGTTAGTTTCCACCCGTAGTCCCATTACTGCTAAGTTTCGGGATAGGGTTTTGGGCTGGCCTACTGGTGGGTTGGTAGGCGTCATCATGACTCAAGAAATTGGGTCATGACAAGTTGGGTTTTTATGCTTGTTTTCCTGTTTGGAGCTTTTGAACCTTGAAAAGTTGATTTCGGTCATAACTTCAGGTAAATGACCAAGCGGCCGAACAGTCAGTGCCAGCAAGTCATAAATGACTTGGGGTCGCTACAGAAATGCTCTAAACGACAGAAAAAAGGCATCAATAAGGGGTCATTACAGCTAGTCACTTTATTTTCAGACTATGTGCACTTGGAAGTGAAAATACAATAAGGGCATTTCGACTACTAATGAGAGGAAGGTCAATGCAAGGCTGTCTAGCTAGCTAAAAGAAGTCCAGGACACAAGGAAATGTGGAACTTGACTTTTGTCAAATATATTTGAGGAGTTGTGTTGATATTGAGCCATTGAAAAATTCAAGGCTTTGTCTGAATAAGACAAGAAAGCTAGAAACAGTGGTACAGATGACTCGTTGCACATCGGGGGTACAAAGAATGTTGGAACAATAATGAGAGATATGGTAAGTTTTCTAAATTTAAACTTCTAACTCAAAGGTTTAAATAAAATTGATTAAATATTACTTAATTGTCGTCTAAAATTATATTTTGTTTGTAGGAATAATTATTTGAGCACACCCTCCTTTGAAATGAGGTTTTCAAGACGACTCATATAAAGAAGAAGAATAATGAGTCGAATTCAGATGAGTGGGTTGCGAAAATGGCTGAACATGCTTATGTAAGTTCATTTTAAAATTTTAAGATAAATAGAGTGCATCTATTATGTATACATATTGTTGAAACCCAATTTTGTCCCTTCGCGATATGGATTAACTATCGAGCTTCTTCAATTTCAAATTTGAAATAATTAATTTTATGAAAATTCAAAATATTTTGAGTTATTTTAAAATAATTGTCATTTTATAATTTTTAAATAATATATATATTCTTATATAAATATGTATATAAGTGCTACTAATTATAAATATTTGAAAGTCGTCTCAAAAAGTTTTTGTTTCTAATTAAGTATTTTGTTAATTAGTTAATTGAATTAATAGTTCATATTTTTAAATTAATTAGTATTACTTTGTCTTATTTAATTTTTCGTTGTATTCTTTAATTACTCAAATTGGCTATTTTGAAACTCCAATTGGCTATAATTGCAATTCATTTGTCCATTTGTCAATTGCAAATCTATCCATTTTTACTCCAACTTAACCCATTCTCAAAGTTTAAGACCAAATTTTGCCCAAATTTACACTAAATCAGTTCATTTCTCCCAATTTTTGGCCCAAAAATACAACAACTTACAGCAACACATACGACACATACATAAAACACATGAATACTTGAACAACCAAACGACCCCCACACTAGCGTCTTCTTCCCTAAAGTACACCCTGCACAACAAACCAACAAACCCAGAATCTTGGCCAAATCACGTGTCCCTCGTCCTTCTCTTATCCTCTCCGTACTCGAACATTTGAGAATCATCCAGGTGTTGACATATCCTTGCTCGCTTGTCCTTCATCTCCAAATCAAATGTTCCCCTTTCAATCTCATTCAAAAATTTGTTGAGAATGGGTATCAGAATCGACCTGTCCAACATTATCTCTTGGGGAATTTGAATTTTGAATTTTTAATTCCCACCTGCTTCCCCCCTTTTCAATCTAATTCACCTCCAATAAATACCCCCTTCACTCACTGTTTAGGGGACGGTTATTGAGAATCAAAATTTAGAGATGTAAGTTTTGACCCGTGGGTCGCCTATGTAGACCGACCCCACCCGATCCGATCCGATCTAATCTTACCCAACCCTATATTTTATTTCTTTCTGAAAAGAGGATTAAATTAGGATAATTCAGATTTTGAAAAGAAGAGGGAATATTAAATAAATATTAAACCTCTCCTTTTTAAAGGGGTCTTCTTCTTTCGTTGGAAACAATGAAAGAAAGCACATAAAGAACAAAAAAAGAAAAAACAAAGGGTGACTTATCTTTTTTCTAGAATTGAGTCAACACACAAAGAAGGACACTTAGTTTGTGATAATTGAACTTCATTTTCTTGAGAGACGAAGTCAATTTGGGGTTGTTTCGAGTTGGTAGCGAATTCAACACATTCCACTGCTAGTTTAAGTTACGCATACTATTGTCTTTTCTCCTAATTTCTATCATTAGTATCAGAGCCGCGGTTAATTGCTCGATGAATGAATATTTTTTACTTTAAAATTTAATCATTGATTATATGTTTTGAAGTATCTTTTATCAAGAAAATTTTTTGACACGAAATCATATATATTTATATTTAACCATGGACTAGTGAAAAAGATAAGATGTATACATATCTGTATCTGGGTTTTTTTTCTTAGATCTGTGCTTGTTTTTTTCCTCCTTGCGTTGCTTCATATTTTTTGTTATTAGAGAAGATGGTCTGATACCAATATTTAAAATGAATAATTTAACTGGTATACACAAGTCGACTATTACACTCTAGTGTAATTGTGTATATAAAGTTAAATATGAACTCGAGTTCATCTCTTTAAGAGGGTGATGGATCGAATATGTAATTACTGAACTAGTGAATGAAGTTTGGGGTATTGTGAGTAATAGTATTCTCATATAAGTAGTGAATTCCTTCCACATGTGATTGGATTCCTATGTAGGGCTTGTAAAACCTTAAAGGTAAGTCTTGATGCACATAGATTGCACGAACTATTTGTCATATGAATTGTGTGTCTAGTTATGTCATATTGGCTTGGGTCTTGTCCACCATGTGCGAAGCAGAAGAATGAATGTGTAATGACCTCTGGGTCATTTATGTGTTTATGCCTCCTGTTCATTATTGAGAGCGTTCCTATAGCAACCCCAAGTCATTTATGACTTGCTGGGACTAACAATTCGGTCACCTAGTTGTTTTGTTTGGTTTTTATGTGGGTCTTAGTGTTTTGGAGCTTTTGAACCTTGAACGATCATTTTTTATCAAAATTTCAAGAAGATGACCTCAGAATCCAATTATGATGATTCCATCAGCTCTGGAAGGATCATTTTACGCTAGAGACATGATCGGCATAACTCCCGAGGCTTTCAGTACAAGTCTGTGTAATTAGGCATTTTAACTTTCAAGTTAAGGCCTAAGTTTGACTTTAGTCAGCATTCTGAGTAAACGAGCTCAGATGATAATTTCGTCAGTCTGGTTAGCTCCGGAATGTTAAATTTGGTCTAGAGTGAGCATTCGTTTGGATCCCACGGCTTTCGGACTAATTCTGGGCCCTCTAGTGGATTTTGGCTTAAAATGAAGTATGAGAGTAAGACCCACTTTTTGCTGAGATGACCTTGTATGGAAATCCTAGGTACCCCGTCGGAGAATTTAGAGTTTGAGCAAAGTACTTCAAGTGCTAATATCTGGTGCAGGCTTTTAGCGACCAGATATTATACTTTTAGTGACCAGAAATAGCCTTTTAGCGATCAGATTTCTGTTATTTATATATCAAAATTTTAGCTTCAAAAGGCGATTTCTCCCTCGTTTCAACTCCAATTCAGGTGATTCAAAGTTCACTCTAATCGTGGAGGTTGTGGCTAAGTGTGTGGCTGATCAAAATGTGTTTGGAAACCTTCATTTTAGCTAAATTTGTGGTTTTGTTGGCTGCCTTATCTCTTTTTTTAGCTTTAATGGTGATATTTTGCATGCATTGATTGCTTGTCGTTCTGAGCCCCAAATTGTATTCCATTTTGAAATACAAGTTTTGGGGTACTGTTTTAGACCTTTTGACTGAGTTAATTCTGGAAATTCTAGTGCGGGTCCCATGATTCTCGTTTGACTCAAAAGTTAGTCAGTTTCCATTTTATGTTTTTGGTGTCTAAATGATCGTACTGACATTGTGATCCTATTTTTTGATAGTGTGGTAGTGTTCAGAGGCTGTTCAAAAAGGAAAAGCTTCAGCCTTGTGATTTGGAGTGCACGCGATTGGCCTACAGGTAAGCTGCGATGTTCTTCCTAATTAGAGTGAATTGGGGGGTGGGTATCTAGTTATTCTGTTTTCTCTTCTTAGATACCATGTTTTAGAATTGAACAACATTTGTTTCGATTTTAGTGCCATGCTAGTTGGGGTTTATATGTGTTGTTGCAAGATGTTGTGTATCAATTACGTTGTTAATTTTTATACTGAGCATGTCCAGCCTTGGTCTAGGATAGATTAGTGTTAACTTAGACTTGCAATCCTTGTAGCCTTGTTTCATCTCCGACGTCATTTCAGATGGACTAGATCATTGTAGAATGGAATAGCAAACTTGAGTCTCATAGTATGAGTCTTAGTTTAGGTGATTTTGCAGTTTATAGACTTTCTGCCTTCTCTTCCTATCTCTGCGGCTCCGATGCGTTACCAAAGGCTTGTGCTTTGTGGCAACATGGGATTAGATTGTTCTAGACTTGGAGCCTTCTGTAGATGCTTGTAGGTAGACGTTGTTCCACAGTAACTTGCTTATGATATTGAGATCCTCTTCAGAGTTGACACACCCCTTGTCACTCTTGCTATCTAGGCTGGGGGATGACTAGAAACTGTGGTTACTTTTTGATTTAAGGTCGATGATTATGGTTCGAGGCTGCTACTTTCTGGTTCGAGGCTGATGCTTATGGTGCGAGGTCGTTACCTTTGTTTAGAGGCCAACACGTAGGGTTCGAGGCCCGGAGTACACTTATTAGACCAGGACTTGAGGCACTTCATTATTGTAGTGTTAGCTATTCTATATACATGTCGGGCTTATGGGGGTCCGTGATGAGTGATAGATTTGCACTCATTTGAGGTCTATTTAGCTCAATAATTAGTGTTCTCAATGCATAATTTTGTCATGTTCTGATGATATTTTGATGATTTGCAGCTATGAAGGCAAAAGGACAAGGCAAGGATGAATGGTTGAAAGAATAGCAAAAAGTGTGAAAAGAAATGCAAAACTACACTCTGATGATCGCCAAACACAAAGGGCGAATTGCCTAACATGTTTATTATCACCTAAATTGACAGTACACCAGGTTTCTCTACAAAGGTTGGTTGGTGGAGCTAGGAAGAAGTGGTGATGCACCAAGTGAAAATGGTGAATGTGGTGAACACCATCAAAATTGACATTGGAGGGTGATAAAATAGAACTTTAAAGGATGAAACAAGGTGGTGATTGGTGATTCGCCGAACTAGAAAAGCTGACTTGAACAGGATTGCCAAATGATGGTCGAACACCTGAAGCGTGGAGTGAGAAAGAGGGGAGCTGAAGCACAATTAGTGATTCGCTGAATGACATCGGTGAGCCCGACTAATATCACGAAGTGAGAAGTGCATGTTAGTTTTGAGCTTAATTTTGGAAAACTATAGATAGCTCAAAGTAGAGAGAAAAAAGGGGTTCGAAATAGAAGAGAAAATTTTGAACATTCTCGAGAGAGAAACACCTTCCATTGAGTGAAAACACTTTTATCTCTTAGGGTTGTTGAATTGATAATCTTGAATTTGTAAAATTAAGGTTGAATTCAAAGTGTGCTTGTAATTGCTTCATTTCATATTACCCATGATTGCTTTCTTAGAAGGTATAATCTCTCTACACTTTGTGATGTGTGGCTAAACATCTTATCTCTTGGGGGTGTGATTATGGGTGTAACACCTAGGATTTTAAAAGAAGGAAAATTTCCAAAATTTCATAATACAGTCCCCTTCGGCGAGACTAGTCATGATCGCCAAATGACTTGGTGATCCACCGAAAGGCGCCTTCTCGCCATTTTGGACTAGAAATGTTTATCCAGTGTTCTGTGTATTTAGGCGAGCTGGGTCGAGCTCACCGTTCCATTCGGCGTGTCACCAAAATGCCCATTTTATCACCGAGTTGACCTAGTCCAGGAGCCAACTCGCTGAAACTTTCAGCGAGCTGGAAGCTCACTTAGCGAGTCACCGAGTGGCTTTTGCGAGCTACAACATTTTCAGTTTTTGCTTGGTAGTTTTTTTTAAAATGAGCATTTTGGTCTGTTCCCTAAGGGGCCGTTTGGTTACTGGTTAGAGTTATGCAGGTATTAGTTATGCAGGGTTTAGTTATGCAGGTATTAGTTATGCAGGGTTTAGTTATGCAGGGTTTAGTTATGCAGGTATTAGTTATGCATGTATTAGTTTTGTGGGTATTATTTAGTTATGTAGAGATTACATTACATAAATTATTAACTATTGAATATTGAATTTAATATAAATTAATATATATTATTTACAAATAAATACGCAAGCAAATAGTATAAATTCTCTCTAAAAAAATAAAGAAAGGAATTTTCTCTATACTTAAGTAGGAATTCTATTTTTTTCCTATATTTTTTAATATTTAAAGCTTATAAAAATAAAATATTATTAATATTAAGTACATAATACTATCCTATTTTATATAATGTAAATTTCTATCAATATGTTACATGTATTGTTAGTACATTTTTAGTATACCAACTATATGAATTATTATAAATTCACATTCTAAATAAAAAATAATAATACATGATAATTAAATATGTGGAGTATATTTAGTAATATATAGTGCTAATATATCATTAGCATAAGTGTTGTCAAAATTATACATTCCGATTCATAATATTAATAAAATATTTATATTTTGATTTCAAAATGAAAACAAATAAAAAGTTGTTCGTATACAAAAAAAAAATAAGAAACAAAAATAGTTAGGAAAATAGAATAGTTATGTAAAGTTTTCAATAAAAAAAGATTTAAAAATAAATTAATTGGGATAAATGTGTAATTTAACATTTTAATACATGTATAACCAATACCCACATAACTTATTCCACCTTCTATCCTGCATAACTTATACATAGATTCCCTCATAAGTTATGTAGGTATTAATTATGTAGGATTACAAAAAATGCAACCAAACACCGTATAAAATTAATACATAAATAACTTTTATACAATATTTAAAAACCTATCAACTAGGGGTGGGCATTCGGTTCTTCGGTTCGGTTTTCTTAAATTTCGGTTCGGTGTTCGATTTTGAAAAAATGTGCACCAAATACTAAACCAAAATATTTCGGTTCGGTTCGGTTCGGTTTTTTAAACTTCGGTTCGGTTTAATTCGGTGTTTTTAAAATGATTTTTCGATGCAAGCAAATAAAAAATAAAATGAAAATTAAATTATCAAAACGTTTAACTAAAGATAAAAGTTGAAAACTCGAAATAATCAATTAACATATTTAATAGTTAAAGTTTCCAACAAAGAACTAAAGAAGTTTTTTTTCTCTTTCCGATTTTTTGTTTCAACAAACACTCTTTGTAATAGCAGCCAACAATTTAAACCAAGAATTCAACACTTGAAATTTAAAAGTTAAAACAATACAAAGTTTAAAATGCCTTAATATTCAACTTCATTCAAATAAAAAACAATAGGAGTCACAACTCACAAACACAAGTTACCAAGTATATAATTAATAAAATTAAAATATTATTTTAAATTTAGTTAATAAAGTTTTGGTTTTTCGGTGCACCGAATTTTTCTTACCCTGACACCGAATACCGAACCGAAAAATTGAAAAACCAAAATTCCGAAAAAAAAACACCGAAACCGAACCGAAAATCTGAATTAATTTGGTTCGGTTCGGTTTTTCGGTTTTCGGTATTTATGTGAGTATTAGTTATGTAGAATTACAAAAATATAACCAAACATTGTATAAAACTAACACAAGGATAACTTTTATTCTATTTACAAACCAAACATGGTATAAAAATTAATACATGAATAACCAAGTTATTCATGTATTAATTTTGCCCTTATCCAGTAACCAAACGGCCCCTAATGGTTTAATGCCTAATCTAGGTTGGTTACACTTTTATTTTAGACCCTATATAAACCTTTCTAAGCCTAAATTTTAATCACTCTTCAAAGCTCTCCCTCCAATAATTCTCTCTAAGGAAGAAGAAGAAGAAGAATCTAGGATTTGAAGATTCAAGTCTCCTAATTCAACATTGATTTCAAGGTTTTAGCATTAAGGTATGATAGCTTTCACCTATGGAGTCCTTTCCTCCATAGGGTCCCTAAATTCTCCAATTTTCAAAGTAAGAATTCTCCAATAGAAATTAGGGTTTTCTCCAACCTCATGAGTTCTTTCAAATTATGATCTAATTGATTGAATTATGTTCAATTATGTATGAATTGAGTTAAATTTCATGTTTTAATATGAATCCCCATGAACCCATGTGAAATCCATGATTTCCAGATTATGATTTATGATGAGGTTTTGAATTATGATAAGAGGGAATTTATGAAATTATGCATGTTCTTCATGAATTGAAATAAATGCTTGAGGATGCTTTGAGAATGAAGCACCAATGTTGTTGATTGTTATTGTTGGGTTGTGAAAGGATTTCTCACACATTACTCATGATATGAATGGAAAATTGAGTTTTTTCTCATATAAAGGATTCTTAATGGTTGAAAGGGTTTTCTCAACTAAACTTGAATCAAGAATTAAGGAGCTATTTGATAAATAAGAGGCGATTACCCATGTCTTTTAATGATGAGATAAAGTATGAATTATGATTAAATGGCTATTCCGTGGGATTTAAGCTTAGCACCGAGAGGATATCGAGATGGAAGCTCTCCCGTTAGTAGAGGCCGAGTTTCTAGTAGCAATCTCCTTATCGCTTAACTATGTGCCACAATAGGAAGATTGTCTTAGATAGACATTAGCTAGTGGATCCACTTAAGCTAGAAGATATGGTTCTTACCTTGGCATGTAAGGACACCTCTTTTCGGTGTTGGGTAGACACTGGATTTCATGTTATAGCTCACATGGTCTATGTCGGTTAAGGCTAATTTCCAACATAATGAACTAAGGTTTTTTCCAAAGAAGAATGCATTTCAAGTATGTTTCCTTAAAGATGAATTAATTGCACTGACAATGACCCCTTTTAACTCATGTTTTCGTTATGTTACTTTAAGATTTTAATTGGTCATTTCATCTTGTGATTATATCCTTTTGGCATGATTTTATATCTCTATGCATAGTTATCATACTTGGTACATGTTTGTACTAATGCATACTCTTGCCTACAATGTTTCCCAAATGTAGGGCATGACGACTCTTCCACATCCATTTGTGACAAGAGCTTGTATGAGAAGAACTTTGAAGACTTGGTGAGTCCTCAGACTTCAAGGACAAGGCCACAATTATCTTTCTTGTTTTTTACTTTTAAACTTGTATGGGTTACATCCCAACTTCCATTTTATTCTTATATTAGATGGCTTTGAGACTATGTTAGACTTCCTCTATGTTTTTATCAACTAATAAAATGGAATAGACTTTTAAACTATGTTATACTATGATCTTGTATGATGTGTGTTAAGTGGCTTGTATAAGGCTTTTCGGGGTCTTGTATGCCATGTCACGTCTAGGGGGTACTTTAGGTCGTGACAAACTATGTATCAGAGCCAGGTTTAAAAAGGTCCTTGGATGTCTCATAAGCCACATCTAGTAGATTCTTGTTCATGAGTGTGAAGCGCACCACACTTATGAATGAGAGGCTACAAGATGATTAGGAAATTCCACTTCTTTCATTACTCTTAAGTTGTGTGATAGAGTTTAACTCTATATGTCTTTCTCCTAATCTCTATCCTATGCTTTTCAGGATATGGCCCCTCGAAGAGCATACATTCGGAGGAATGTGAACGTGAATGTGGAACAAGAAGCTTATCCTAAAGCTCCTCATGTTCTGACCGACCCTTTGGCCGAGCAAGTGACTAATGCAGAGTTTAGGGCTGCTTTTCAAGTGTTGGCTAAAGCCATGACGGCTCAAGCCAATAAGAAGGTTGTGGCTCCTGCGAACCCAAATGTGGGTACAGTGGCATCTAGAGTGAGAGACTTCACTAGAATTAATCCTCCGGAGTTTCATGGGTCTAAAGTTGAGGAAGATCCTCAAGATTTCATTGATGAGGTATATAAGGTGTTGATGATCATGGGTGTGATGCAAATGGAAAAGGAAGAATTTGCTGCTTATCAACTTAAGGGTGTCACTCAAATTTGGCTTAACTAATGAAAGGAAGAGAGGGGGGAAGATGCGGGTCCTCTTTATTGGAAAAAGTTTAAGGTTGCTTTCCTTGATAGGTTCTTTCCCCTTGAGATGAGGGAGGCCAAGGTGCTTTAATTTATCAACCTTTGTCAAGGAAGCATGAGTGTGAAAGAGTATGCCTTGAAGTTCATGCAATTGTCTAGATATGCTCCTACTATGGTTGCCGATCCTAGCGCAAGATTGAGTAAGTTTGTCTCAGGGGTGTCTAAAAAGGTAGTCAAAGAATGCCTTACCACTATGCTTATCAACGATATGGACATTTCTCGTCTCATGGTGCATGCTTAACAAATTGAAGAGGAAAAGCTCAAGGAAAAGTCTAGAGAGGCAAAAAGAGCTAAGACCGGTGATGGTAACTTTTTATACTCAAGGCATGATGGACATGGTCGTTCTAGATTACGACAAAGGTTTTCCGATCAAGGTTCCTTCAATTCTATTCCTATGTTCAACAAAGATAGGGTGTCTAACCCTAAGCCTCAAGGAGAAAATGGTGGTGGATTCTCATCGGCTACTTGTGCTAAGTGCGGAAGAAGCATGAGGGTAAATGCTTAGCAAGTACGGATGGTTGTTTTTGTTGTGGGAAGAGCGGTCATAAGATAAGGGATTGTCCATCACTTGCGGCTAATGGGAGAGAAGGTAGACAAGCTCTTCCTAGTGGTTAGGGTTCAAGTGCCCCAAAGCAAAACTGATTCTATGCACTCCAAACTCATCATGAGCAAGAGGGCTCTCCCAATGTTGTTACCGGTATTTTGAAAGTCTTTCACTTTGATATTTATGCTTTGATTGATCCCGGTGCTGCCTTGTCTTTTGTGACTCCCTATGTGGCTGTGAGGTTTGATGTACTTCCGAATGTGTTGCTAGACCCCTTTTGTGTCTCTACTCCCATTGGTAAATCTATTATGGCTAAAAGAGTCTATAGAAATTGTACCGTCTCCTTATCCCATAAAGTCACTCATGTTGATCTTGTAGAGCCTTATATGTTAGATTTTGATGTTATCCTTGGGATCGATTGGTTGCATTCTTGTTATGCTTCTACTGATTGTAAGACCCAAGTGGTCAAGTTTCAATTTCCAAGTGAGCCTACCATAGAGTGGAAGGGGGAAATTCTATGCCTAAGGGTCAGTTTGTTTCTTGTCTTAAATCTAGAAAGATGATTTCTAAGGGTTACATATATCATCTTGTTAGAGTAAGAGATAGGGATTTCGAAACCCCTACTCTTGAGTCGATCCCCGTTGTTAATGAGTTTCAAGAAGTGTTTCCTGATGATCTACTCGGTGTTCCTCCCGAAAGGGAAATAGACTTTGGTATTGACCTTCTCCCTGATACACAACCTATCTCTATTCCTCCTTACCAAATGGCTCTGACAGAACTTAGGGAATTGAAAGATCAATTGAAAGACTTATTGGACAAGGGTTTTATCCGACCGAGTATCTCTCCTGGGGTGCTCTAGTTTTGTTTGTTCGAAAGAAATATGGTTCACTCCGTATGTGTATTGACTACCGCCAATTGAACAAGATTACCATTAAGAATAAGTATCCTCTTCCAAGGATAGATGATTTATTTGATCAACTATAAGGGACGAGCTACTTCTCTAAAATTGACCTTCGGTCGGGTTATCAGCAATTGAGGGTGAAGGAAGATGACATTCCAAAGATGGCCTTTCGGACTAGGTATGGTCACTATGAGTTTTTAGTGATGTCTTTTGGCTTGACGAATGCTCTGGCCGCATTTATGGATTTAATGAATAGGGTGTTTAGACAGTACCGTGATATGTTTGAGATCGTGTTTATTGATGATATTTTGATTTACTCAAGGAGTGAGGGTGAGCACACCGATCATTTGAGGATTGTGTTGCAAGTTCTCAAGGACCAACAACTCTTTGCAAAATTTGATAAATGTGAGTTTTGGCTAAGGTCCGTGGCTTTTCTTGGTCACATTGTCTCCGGCAAAGGTATTGCGGTAGATCCTAAGAAGACGAATGCAGTTAAGAATTGGCCTAGACCCCTATCACCTACGGATATTCGAAGTTTCTTAGGTTTGGCTGGTTATTATAGTAAGTTTGTTGAGGGGTTTTCTTCAATTGCTTCTCCATTGACGACTTTGACTCAAAATAAAGTTAAGTTCATATGGTTCGAAACGTGTGAGAAGAGTTTTTGAGAATTGAAAGATAGACTTACCTCGGCTCTGGTGTTGACCTTACCGAAAGGATCCGACGGATTTGTTGTTAAGTGATGCTTTGAGAATTGGATTAGGGTGTGTCCTTATGCAAAATGGGAAAGTCATTTCTTATGCTTCAAGGCAACTTAAGATTCATGAGAAGAACTATCCTACCCATGACTTAGAACAAGCAACAGTCTTATTTGCTCTACAGATTTGGACGCATTATTTTTATGGTGGGCATGTTGACTCTTTACCGACCATAAGAGTTTACAATATGTGTTCAAATAGAATGATCTAAATATTCGCCAAAGGAGGTGGCTTGAGTTGTTAAAGGACTATGATATGAGTGTCTTCTATCACCCCGGCAAGGCGAATGTAGTGGATGATGCTCTTAGTCGATCATCTATGGGTAGTGTTGCTCATGTTAAGGATGATAAGAAGGAATTGGTTTGACATGTTTATAGATTGACCCGATTGGGCGTTCGGTTGGTTGACTCCACCAAGGGTGGTGTTATGGTTCATAATGTTTGAGAACCATCTTTTGTGTCTGATGTGAAAGTCAAGCAAGAGCTTGATCCGAATTTGGTGGAATTAAAGGAAGCAGTGCTCAAGAAGTCCGTTGAGGCTTCCTCCCAAGTGGGAGATGGAGTGCTTCAATATAAAGGTCGCTTGTGTGTTCCTGATGTTAATAATATGAGGGAACATATTCTATTAGAAGCCCATAGTTCTCGATATTTCATTCACCCGGGAGCCACTAAAATGTACCGTGATTTGCGGGAGGTCTATTGGTGAAATGGGATGAAGAAGGATATTGTGGAATTTGTGTCTAAGTGTCCTAATTGTCAACAAGTGAAAGTTGAGCATCAAAAGCCAAGAGGTTTGTCCCAAGATATTAACATTCCTACTTGAAAGTTGGAAGATTTGAATATGGACTTCATTGTTGGCTTACCACGCACCCGGTGGCAACATAACTTGATTTGGGTCATTGCGGATCGTATGACGAAATCAGCCCATTTCATTCCCGTCAAGGTTTCTTATTCGACAAAAGTCCTATGCCGATGTTAGAAGGAGAAATCTAGAATTTGATATTGATGATTGGGTCTACTTGAAGATTTCACCCATGAAGGGTGTAATGAGGTTTGGCAGGAAAGGGAAGCTTAGTCCCCATTATGTGGGCCCATATCAGATTTTGAGGCGTGTTGGTAAGGTTGCTTATGAACTTGAATTACCTAATGATTTGACATCCATGCATCCGGTCTTAATTGTCTCCTTGTTGAAGAAATGTGTTGGTGATCCGACAGCCATAGTACCATTGGAGAGTCTTGGTATAAAGAATAGTATTTCTTATGAAGAAGTGTCGGTTGAGATTTCAGACCAGCAAGTTCGGAAGTTGAGGAATAAAGAAGTTGCTTTCGTGAAGGTTCTTTGGAGGAATCAGTTAGTTGAGGGTGTTACTTGGGAGGCCGAGGCCGATATGATATCTCGTTATCCTCATCTCCTTCCCTCCATTACTACTCTAGCTTGAGGTATTTAGTTCTTCATGGTTTACTCTTTTGGTTTCACGTGTCTTAGATATTCCCATGATTTCCTCATTTATGCATGAAAAGTTTAACTTTTGAGAAAATGAGTCAAGTTGATTTATTTCTTCATGATCATGTGCATTTGAGTATGAGCTGCATATAGACTTCATGAATTGATGTTTTGAACATGCTTTAGCTTGGAGTTGATGTTTCCTCCCCAGATAAGTACATTATGTGATTGCATTCTTGTAGGACTGCTAGATCTTATATCTACCCTCCTTATGATGTCTTGAATTCCATTTGAGGACGAATGTCCCCAAAGGGAAGATAATGAAACACCTCAGATTTTAAAAAAGGAAAAAATCCTAAATTTCATAATACAGTCTCCTTCGGCGAGGCTAGTCATGATCGCCGAATGAATCGGTGATCCGCCGAAAGGCGCCTTCTCGCCATTCTGGACTTGAAATGTTCATCCAATGTTTTGTGTATTTAGACGAGCTGGGTCGAGCTCGCCGTTTCATTTGGTGTGTCGTCAAAATGCCCATTTTATCGTCTTGTTGACGTAGTCAAGGAGCCAACTCGCTGGAACTTTCGGCGAGCTGGAAGCTCACTCAGCGAGTCGCCGAGTGGCTTTTGCGAGCTACAGCGTTTTCAGTTTTTGCTTGGCAGTTTTTTTTTAAAAGGGCTTTTTGGTCTTTTCCCTAATGGTTTAATGCCTAATCTAGGTTGGTTACCCTTTTATTTTAGACCCTATATAAACCTTTCTGAGCCTAAATATAAATCTTTTAATCACTCTTCAAAGCTCTCCCTCCAATAATTCTCTATCTAAGGAAGAAGAAGAAGAAGAATCTAGGATTTGAAGATTCAAGTCTCCTAATTCTCTATTGATTTCAAGGTTTTAGCATTAAGGTATGATAGCTTTCACCTATGGAGTCCTTTTCTCCATAGAGTCCCTAAATTCCCCAATTTTCAAAGTAAGAATTCTCCAATTGAAATTAGGGTTTTCTCCAACCTCATGGGTTCTTTCAAATTATGATCTAATTGATTGAATTATGTTTAATTATGCATGAATTGAGCTAAATTGCATGTTTTGATATGAATCCCCATGAACCCATGTGAAATCCATGATTTCTAGATTATGATTTATGATGAGGTTTTGAATTATGAAAAGAGGGAATTTATGAAATTATGCATGTTCTTCATGAATTGAAATAAATGCTTGAGGATGCTTTGAGAATAAAGCACCAATGTTGTTGATTGCTATTGTTGGGTTGTGAAAGGATTTCTCACACATTACTCATGATATGAATGGAAAAAGGAGTTTTTCTCATATAGAGGATTCATAAGGGTTCAAAGGGTTTTCTCAACTAAACTTAAATAAAAAATTAAGGAGCTATTCTAATGAAAGACAAGAGACGATTACCCATGTCTACTAATTATTAGATAAAGTATGAATTATTACTAAATGGCTATTCCATGGGATTTAAGCTTAGCACTGAGAGGATATCGAGATGGAAGCTCTCCCGTTCATAGAGGCCGGGTTTCTAGTAGCAATCTCCTTATCGCTTAAGTATGTGCCACCATAGGAAGATTGTCTTAGATAGTTATTATCTAGTGGATCCACTTAAGCTAGAAGATATGGTTCTCACCTTGGCATGTAAGGACACCTCTTTTCAGTGTGGGGGAGACACCGGATTACATGTTATAGCTCACATGGTGTAACACCTCAGTTTTTCAAAAGAGAAAATTTCCAATTTTGGGCCTAGAGTCACTTTTACGGACGCAGTCTACGGACGTAGGTCAGTTGACGGACCGTAGAAGGCATCCTTAGAAAGCGGGTTAAAAAGTTTGAAAATCAAGTTTCTGATGTTGAGTCTACGAGTTAGCAGGACGAACCGTAGAAAGGTCCCATCAATTGTTCCAGACTTGGTCAAATTTCTGAGGGTCAAGTTGGATTCTACGGGTTGGAGCTACAGACCGTAGAATGGTCTACGGGCCGTAGATCGAAGTCGTCGAAAGTGTCCTAGAAATATGGGTTTTTGAAGTTGTCTACAGTTCAACAGGAAGGTCCGTAGGAACACCTACGAACCGTTGGTTGGAACCGTAGATCTTGCCCGACAGTTATTTTTCAGTGGGTCTTTAAGTCTTTTCCCAATTCTTTTAAGTCCTTTTAATTACGACTCTGCCCCTAAATTGACCCACTATATATGTCTTTCCTCCCAATCTTTCTTCATTAATTCATTCTCAAATTCCTAACTTCCCCAAAATATTTCTCTCTCTAGAAAGTTCTCACAATTCTCAAGGAAAAAGAAGGGCTAGGATCCTCCATTGAAGGTCATCAATCTTAGCAATTTCTTGTGGGCTTTATTGAGGTATGTTAGCATTCACCAATGGAGTCCTTTCCTCCATTGGGTCCCTAGTTTTCTTCAAATTTCAAGGTTTAATTCCCCAAATTGAGTTAGGGTTTTGATCAAATCTTATGGGTTCTTCAATTATGATTCCAATTGTTGATTTTATGATTCCTAGTACACGATCTAGCGTGATAACGTAATTTAGTCCACGAATTAGCGTGATTTATATGATTTGAGTAGAAATTGTATGAACCCATGCATGAGCCATGATTCCTAGCTTTGAATTCATGATGAAGTATGATCCATGCATTTATGAACTTATGAAATTGATGAAATATGCATAATTCTAGTTTATTGCATGATTCTAAGATGAATTGACATGTACCCATACTAAATCATGATTTATGAGAATATGAATAGCTTGCATAAGAGATGCATGAATATGAATAGCTTGCATAAGAGATGAATGTTTCATGAGAATTATGCTTGTAATTGCTAGGGTGCATATAGATGATGGCATCCATGAGTTGTGAAAAAGGTTTTCTTCACACTAAGCTAAGCATATGAATGTGAAAGGTTTTCTCACATAATTTAGGGTTCATATGGTTGAAAGGCCTTCTCACCTACGAATCAATCAGGAGCTATTCTCATGACGTAAGCTTGGGCAAGCCCATGGTTGTTAAAACGTCTTGATATGATCTTAGCTTGGATTTGGTAACCCTAGATGTACCTTTTCCTTTGTTAAAATATGAATAAGCTTAATTGACTATTCCTTGGGATTTTACTTAGCACCGAGCGGGCTTTTTGGGATGAAGATTTCCGTTTAGCGTCCGTGGACCTTTAGAAACAATCCCTAAGTCCCATAGCTGCGTGCCTCGTAGGTTTTGTCTCAGATAGACTCATAGCTAGTGGATCCACATAAGTTACAGATTTATGGTCCTTACCTTGGCAAATAGGACACCCCTTCTAGTGGTGTGGGGTAGACATCACTCCCCTTTTCGGTGTGGGGCAGACACTGGATTCCATGTTATAGCTCACATGGTCTATGTCAGTTAAATGTAAAAATCCCATAATAATGAACTAGGGTACTAGAAGTATCTCACAAAACTTATGATATGACTAGTTGCATTGAGTTTCTAACCTTATTGTCAACTGATTTAGTTTGGTCATTGCATGTTCATGATGATATCTCACTAGAATGATTTCCTATTTGAAAGAATCTCGTTGGCATGATTTATGTGTTTATATGAATTTGCTTCATACTTAGTACATTCCATGTACTAATGCATACTTGTGCCTACATTCTCTTAAAATTTAGGGTCAGACTGTCATCCTTCACATTCTCGTGGTTAGTTGCTTTTTGAGTTCGAGCTATCAGCATTGGTGAGTCCTCATGCTTCTGGGACTAAAAGATTTTATTGCTTTTCGTTACTTTTTAGTATCAGACTTGTATATGATGTTCGGGTTACGTCCCGATCATTCTATTCTATTAGATGGCTTTTGAGACATAGTCAAGACTTCCGCTTGTAAACGCTTTACTTTTATGAGATTGTCTATCTTTTCCTCATTCTTGTCTTTACCTTATGTATATATATGCTAAGTGGCTTATGTGGGGTTTTCTGAATCCACAAATAGTAAGATGGTACACATTAATTCAAAATTACAAACATGGAATATGTGAAAATTCATGTTATTGCTTAGGGTCAGTATTATTCTGCATTTGATTGATCTTGCATTTCTGTTCAGCCAAAGAAATTTAGGCTGATGTCATCTAGGGGGCCTTTTGGGTCGTGACAAACTTTGTATTTAGAGCCAGGTTTAGAAAGGTCCTAGGATGTCTCAAAGCCACGTCTAGTAGAGTCTTGTTCATAAGTGTGAAGCGTGCCACATTTATGAATGGGAGGCTATAAGATGATAGGAAATTCCACTTATTTCATATTCCAGAATCGTGCTTTAGAGTTTAACTCTATACGTTCCTCTCCTAATCCATGTCCTACGCTTTTCAGGATATGGCAACTAGAAGAGATTTTGCAAGAAGGAACCCAAATGAGAATGTGGAACAAGAGGCTAACCAAGTTCTGGCCGCTATTTTGGCCGAAGAGATTACTAATGCGGAGTTTCGAGCCGCTTTCCATACATTGGCCCAAGCCGTGATGGCCCAAGGCAATAGGGAAGCTGTGGTCCCCACGAACCCACATGTGGGTACGGCGGCGGCAAGGGTGAGAAATTTCACAAGGATGAACCCTTCGAAATTCCATGGCTCCAAGATGGAGGAGGATCCACAAGAGCTCATTGAAGAGGTTTACAAGATTCTCATGATCATAGGGGTGATGCAGGAAGAGAAAGCGGAGTTGGCCGCTTACCAATTGAAGGGTGTGGCCCAAGTGTGGTTTAACCTATGGAAAGGTGAGAGGGCTATAGATGCGGGTCCTCTAGAATGGGAGAAATTTAAGGAAGCTTTTCTCGATCGATTCTTCCCTCTTGAGATGAGAGAGGCTAATGTTATCGAGTTTATTAACTTGAAGCAAGGTGGTATGAGTGTATAAGAATATGCATTGAAGTTCACTCAATTGTCAAAATATGTGCCTTCCATGGTGGCCGATTAAGGGCCAAAATGAGTAAGTTTGTGTCGGGGGTGTCCGACTTAGTAGTCAAGGTGTGTAGGAATGCCATGCTTATTAAAGAAATTGATATTTCAAGGCTGATCGTACATGCATGACAAATTGAGGAAGAGAAGCTAAAGGAGAGGTCCAAAGAGGAAAAGAGGGCTAGGACCGGTGATGGTGACTTCTCTAACCAAAGGACCGGAGGACAAGGCCGTCCTAAGTTTCGATAAAGGTTTTTGAACCAAGGGTCTTCTAATGCTCCTATGCCTAAGTTATATAAGAATAGGGTGTCTAACCCTAAGCCTCAAGTAGGTAATGGTGGTGGTGATAGAACTCCACTGTCCCCATGTCCAAAGTGTGGAAGGAAGCATGGGGGGAGATGCTTAGCCGGATCGGATGGTTGTTTCACTTGTGGCAAGAGTGGTCACAAAATGAGGGATTGTCCAATGAACGTTACAAATGGGAAATATGGTAAACAAGGTGCTCCTAGTGGTTCGGGTTCTAGTGCTCCCAAGCAAAACTGATTTTATGTACTCCAAACTCGCCAAGAGCAAGAAGGTTCTCCCGATGTGGTTACCGGTATGTTGAAAGTCTTCCATCTTGATGTATATGCTTTAATTGATCCCGTTGCTACTTTATATTTTGTGACTCCATATGTAGCTATGAGATTTAATATTGCCCCGGATGTTGTTTTAGACCCCTTCTGTGTCTCTACTCCTATTGGTAATTCTATTGTGGCTAAAAGAGTCTATAGGAAGTGTGCCGTTTCCTTGTTCCATAGAGTCACCTATGTTGATCTTATAGAGCTAGATATGATAGACTTTGATGTCATTATTGGGATGGATTGGCTTCATTCTTGTTATGCCTCGGTTGATTGTACCACCCAAGTGGTTAAGTTTCAATTTCCTAATGAGCCCGTCTTAGAGTGGAAAGGGGGAAATTCCTTGCCTAGAGGTCGGTTTGTTTCTTGTCTTAAAGCTAGAATGATGATCTCCAAGGGTTACATTTATTATCTTATTCGGGTGAGGGATATATATTCCAAAACCCCTAGTCTTGAGTCGGTTCCCGTGGTAAATGAGTTTCTGGATGTGTTTCCTGATGATCTACCCGGTGTTCCTCCCGAAAGGGAAATAGACTCTGGTATCGACCTTCTTCCCGATACACAACCTATCTCTATTCCTCCTTACTGTAGGGCTCCGGCGGAACTTAAGGAATTGAAAGAGCAGTTGAAGGATTTGTTGGATAAGGGTTTCATCCGACCAAGTATTTCTCCATGGGGTGCTCCGGTGTTGTTTGTTCGTAAGAAAGATGGTTATCTCCATTTTTGTATTGATTATCGGCAATTGAATAAGGTTACTATTAAAATAAGTACCCGATTTTGAGGATAGATAATTTGTTTGACCAACTTCAACGTGCTAGTTTCTTATCTAAGATTGATCTCCGATCGGGTTATCACCAATTGAGGTTGAGGAGTTGTGATATACCAAAGATGGCTTTTCGAACAAGATATGGCCATTATGAGTGTGTGGTTATGTCTTTTGGATTGACTAATGCTCCGGTGGCTTTTATGGATTTAATGAACAGGGTGTTTAAACAATACCTTGATATGTTCGTGATTGAATTCATTGATGACATTTTGATTTACTCCCAAAGTGAGGAAGAGCATGCCGATCACTTGAGGATTGTAATGCATTTTCTTAAGGATCGCGAGTTATATGCTAAGTTCAATAAATGTGAGTTTTGGTTGAAATATGTGTCTTTCCTTGGTCACATTGTGTCCGGTAAGGTTATTAAGGTAGATCCTAAGAAGACGGATGTGGTTAGAAATTGGCCTAGACCTCTATCTCCTTCGGATATTCGTAGTTTCTTGGGCTTGGCCGGATACTATAGAAGGTTTGTGGAAGGGTTTTCTTCTATTTCCTCTCCATTGACCTCGTTGACTCAAAAGAAGACAGTTTGTATGGTCAAGGCTTGTGAAGAGAGTTTCCAAGAATTGAAAGATAGGCTTACTTCCGCTCCAATATTGACATTGCCGGAAGGTTCCAATGGCTTTGTGGTTTATTATGATGCTTCAAGGGTTGGCTTAGGGTGTGTTCTTATGCAAAATAGGAAGGTGATTGCTTATGCTTCAAGGCAACTTATGGTTCATGAAAATAATTACCCTACCCATGATTTAGAACTTGCGGTGGTTGTTTTTGCCCTAAAGATTTGGAGGCACTATTTGTATGGTGTCCATGTTGATGTATTTACTGACCACAAAAGTTTGCAATACGTGTTCAAGCAGAAGGATCTAAATCTTCACCAACGTAGATGGCTAGAGCTCTTAAAGGACTATCACATGAGTGTCCTCTATCACCCGGGCAAGGCTAATGTAGTGGCCGATGCCTTGAGTTGGTTGTCAATGAATAGTGTTGCACATATAGAAGATAGTAAGAAAGAATTGGTTCGGGATGTTCCTAGACTAGCTCGGCTAGGTGTTCAGTTGGTTGACTCCAATGAGGGAGGTGTGATTGTCCAAAATGGGTCAGAATCATCCTTTGTGGTGGATGTTAAGGCTAAGCAAGCACTTGATCCAATACTAGTTGAATTGAAGGAAGCGGTTCTAAAGAAGGGCAATGAGGCTTTCTCCCAAGGGGGAAATGGTGTCCTTAGATATCAAGGCCAGTTGTGTGTGCCTAATGTTGATGGCCTAAGGGAGAAAATTCTTGAAGAAGCTCATAGTTCTCGATACTCTATTCATCCGGGAGCCACCAAGATATACCGTGACTTGCGGGAGGTCTATTGGTGGAATGGAATGAAGAAAGATATTGTGGAATTTGTGGCAAAGTGCCCAAATTGTCAACAAGTTAAGGTTGAACATCAAAGGTAGGGAAGCTTATCCCAACATATAACTATTCCTACTTGGAAGTGGGAAGATGTTAATATGGACTTCATAGTGGGTTTACCCCGTACTCACCGGCAACATGATTCTATATGGGTTATAGTAGACTGTATGATGAAGTCGGCTCAATTCATTCCCGTCAAGGTGTCCTTTTCGGTGGAAGATTATGCTAAGTTGTACATTAGGGAGATGGTTAGATTGCATGGAGTGCCCCTATCCATTATCTCCAATAGAGGTACCCAATTCACTTCTTAGTTTTGGAAGTTTTTCCATGGTACCAAGGTTAAGCTTAGCACAGCTTTTCATCCCCAAACCGATGGGCAAGAGGAGCGTACTATTCAAACCTTAGAGGATATGCTAAGAGCTTGTGTGATTGATTTAAAGGGTAATTGGGATGATCATTTGCCTTTGATTGAGTTTGCCTACAATAATAGTTACCATGCATGTATTGGTATGGCTCCATTTGAGGCTCTCTACGGTAGGAGATGTAGGTCTCCTATAGGATGGTTTGAGGTGGGTGAAGTTGCTTTGATGGGTCCCGAATTAGTTCATGAGGCTATGGAGAAAGTTTGACTTATTAGAGAAAGGTTGAAAACGGCTCAAAGTCGACAAAAGTCCTATGCCAATGTTAGAAGGAGGGATCTTGAATTTGAGGTTGATGATTGGATCTATTTGAAAATTTCGCCCATGAAGGGTGTCATGAGATTTGGTAAGAAAGGGAAGCTTAGTCCCCAGTATGTAGGCCCGTATAAGATTTTGAGACGCATTAGCAAGGTTGCTTATGCGCTTGAATTGCCTAATGAGTTAGCATCGGTTCATCCGGTTTTTCATATGCTCTTTTGAAGAAGTGTGTTGGAGATCCGACATCCATAGTGCCTTTAGTAAGTCTTGGCATCAAAGAGAGTTTATCTTATGAAGAGGTTCCGGTTGAAATTCTAGACCGACAAGTCCGGAAGTTGAGAAACAAGGAAGTTGCTTCTGTTAAGGTGTTATGGAGGAATCAATTAGTTGAGGGTGCTACGTGGTTCCTTCCGAGTCTTCCCTAGCTTGAGGTATTTAGCTCCTCATGGTCTGTTTCTAGGATGCATGTGTCTTAGTCATTCTCATGTTTCCTTATTCATGCATTCATTAAGTGTTTATAGCTTGAAATTTTTTGATAAAGCATGCTTTAGCTTGGAGTTGATTTTCCTCCTCGAATATGTGCAGTATATAGTTGCATTCATGATTGGAATCATAGAATTGTTGTTTCCCCTACTCTTGTTGTTGCTAGCTGAGTTTCATTCGGGGACGAATGTTCCAAAGGGAGAGATATTGTAACACCTCAGTTTTTCAAAAGAGAAAATTTCCAGTTTTGGGCCCAGAGTCACTTCTACGGACGCAGTCTACGGGTCGTAGGTCAGTTGACGAACCGTAGAAGGCATCGTTAGAAAGCGGGTCAAAAAGTTTGAAAATCAAGTTTCTGCAGTTGACTTTACGAGTTAGTAGGATGGACCGTAGGTCTTTCCACGGACCGTAGAAAGGTCCCGTCAATTTTTGCAAACTTAGTAAAAAAAATTTAGGGTCAAGTTGGGTTCTACGGTTTGGATCTACCGACCGTAGAATAGTCCACGGGCCATAGATCGAAGTCGTCAAAAGTGTCCTAGAAATCAGGGTTTCTAAAGTTGTGTACGGTTCGACAGGATGATCCGTAGGAACACCTGCGAACCATAAGTTGGAGCCGTAGACCTTGCCCGACATTTATTTTCAGGGGTCTTTAAGTCTTTTCCCAATTTTTCTAAGTCCTTTTAATTACGACTTTGCCCCTAAATTGACCCACTATATATGTCTTTCCTCCCAATCTTCCTTCATTAATTCATTCTCAAAATTCCCAACTTCCCCAAAATATTTCTCTCTCTAGAAAGTTCTCTCAATTCTCAAGGAAGAAGAAGGCTAGGATCCTCCATTGAAGGTCATCAATCCTTAGCAATTTCTTGTGGGCTTTATTGAGGTATGTTAGAATTCAACAATGGAGTCGTTTCCTTCATTGGGTCCCTAGTTTTCTTCAAATATCAAGGTTTAATTTCCCAAAACGAGTTAGGGTTTTGATCAATTCTTATGGGTTCTTCAATTATGATTCCAATTGTTGATTTTGTGATTCCTAGTGCACGATCTAGCGTGATAACGTAATTTAGTCCACGAATTAGCGTGATTTATATGATTTAAGTAGAAATTGTATGAACCCATGCATGAGGCATGATTCCTAGCTTTGAATTCATGATGAAGTATGATCCATGCATTTATGAACTTATGAAATTGATGAAATATGCATGATTCTAGTTTATTGCATGATTCTAAGATGAATTGACATGTACCCATACTAAATCATGATTTATGAGAATATGAATAGCTTGCATAAGAGATGCATGTTTCATGAGAATTATGCTTATAATTGATAGGGTGCATATAGATGATGGCATCCATGAGTTGTGAAAAAGGTTTTCTTCACACTAAGCTAAGCATATGAATGTGAAAGGTTTTCTCACATAATTTAGGGTTCATACGATTGAAAGGCTTTCTCACCTATGAATCAATCAGAAGCTATTCTCATGACGTAAGCTTGGGCAAGCTCATGGTAGTTGAAACGTCTTGATATGATCTTAGCTTGGATTTGGTAACCCTAGATGTACCTTTTCCTTTGTTAAAATATGAATAAGCTTAATTGACTATTCCTTGGGATTTTACTTAGCACCGAGCGGGCTTTTTGGGATGAAGATTTCCGTTTAGCGTCCGTGGACCTTTAGAAACAATCCCCAAGTCCCATAACTATGTGCCTTATAGGTTTTGTCTCAGATAGACACATAGCTAGTGGATCCACGTAAGCTACAGATTTATGGTCCTTACCTTGGCAAGTAGGACACCCCTTCTAGTGGTGTGGGGTAGACATCACTCCCCTTTTCGGTGTGGGGTAAACATGTTTATGCATTGAGTTTCTAACCTTATTGTCAACTGATTTAGTTTGGTCATTGCATGTTCATGATGATATCTCACTAGCAGGATTTCCTATTTGAACGAATCTCGTTTGCATCATTTATGTGTTTATATGAATTTGCTTCATACTTTGTACATTCCATGTACTAGTGCATACTTGTGCCTACATTCTCTTATAATGTAGGGTCATACATTCATCCTTCACATTCTCGTGGTTAGTTGCTTTCCGAGTTCAAGCTATCAACATTGGTGAGTCCTCATGCTTCGGTGACTAAGATACTTTATTGCTTTTCTTTACTTTTCAGTTTCAGAGTTGTATATGATGTACGGTTACGTCCTGATCATTCTATTGTATTAGATGGCTTTTGAGACATAGTCAAAACTTCCGCTTGTAAACGCTTTACTTTTATGAGATTGTCTATCTTTTCCTCATTTTTGTCTTTACCTTTTGTATATGTATGCTAAGTGGCTTGTGTGGGGCCTCTCGGGGTCCTATACGCCATGTCACATGTAGGGGTACTTTGGGTCGTGACACATGGTCTATGTCGGTTAAGGCTAAATTCCCACATAATGAACTAAGGTTGTTTCCAAAGAAGAAGGTATTTCAAGTATGTTTCCTTAAAGATGAATTAATTGCATTGACAATGACCCCTTTTAACTCATGTTTTCGTTATGTTGCTTTATGATTTGAATTGGTCATTTCATCTTGTGATTATATCCTTTTGGCATGATTTTATATCTCTATGCATAGTTATCACACTTGGTACATGTTTGTACTAACGCATACTCTTGCGTACATTGTTTCCCAAATGTAGGGCATGACGACTCCTCCACATCAATTCGTGACTAGAGCTTGTATTAGAAGAACTTTGAAGACTTGGTGAGTCCTCACACTTCGAGGACAAGGCTACGTTTATCTTTCTTGTCTTTTACTTTTGAACTTGTATGGGTTACGTCCCAACTTCCATTTTATTCTAATATTAGATGGCTTTGAGACTATGTTAGACTTCCGCTATGTTTTTATCAACTCGTGAAATGAAATGGACTTTTAAACTCCTTTATACTATGATCTTGTATGATGTATGCTAAGTGGCTTGTATAGGGATTTTCGGGGTCTTGTATGTCATGTCACGTCTAGGGGGTACATTAGGTAGTGACAATGGGATTGGTGTTGATTTAACTTAGTATGTTGAATTGCTCTATTTTATAGCTTGAAAGAGACCAATATGAGTGGGTGATCAATTCAATGGTTGGAATCTAGTTATGCTTAATTAGAAATCAAAGGTAGTGGGTTGGAATGAGAATTTGCATGAATGAGACCGAAAGGAGATTTCATGAAATAGTATTCTGAGATCGAAAGATGATTAACATAATCAAAGATGACCAAGCCTATCCATGATTCTTTAGTTGTATTGAGCAATTCAACACCACCCCTAGTGACATTATTATTAAATCATCATGCCCCTAGACTTAATTAATTTTGTGAAATTTCTATTTTTTGAGATATTGATAATTGTGAGTAGAAATTGCTTTGTTAAATTTGGTGGAATCATCCACCCATTTACTAATTAACTACATTGAGATTAGTTCCAATTTAATTCACCAAATGGATCCTTAACATCATACCATTCCATGTGGGATTCAACCCCGACTCTTAGTTGGATATTTTTATTGATAACGGTCGCTCATTATTTGGATTAGTTTTGAAGGGTGATTTGAGCATTATCATTCCGTTCGGCTTTTATTTAAACTTCCACATGATAGTACCTTCTGGACTTATGAGGTTAGGTTAGGTTTAGTTTAGCTTCACTTAGATTTACTTTTGGTATGCTCGTGTGTTTTCTTTCATATCTGCTTTGACCTCTGTATGTGTCTAGATTCTATCTTTTCATATTGTTTTTACCTTTCTTGCTCAGTATGCCTTTGATGCCTACTGAGTACCTTTGTTTTGGTACTCATGCTACACTCTGCATCTATTTCGTGATGTAGGTCCTTGTACCAGCTACCAGTGGTGATCATTTGTGCCATCTTTTGCAGCTTTTGGGGATTAGAGATGAGGCTAAGCACTTGGCGTCCTAGATCATCCTGTCTCCTTCTGTATATATGTTTAGCTAGTACTTTTCCTTTGAGACGGCTTGTTGTGGTCCACTTTTGGGACTTGTATTTTTACATTAGACAATTTTGTACTCGTGAGTTCTAGGTTCTTGGAGGGATTCTATTGTATATAGATTTTGATAGCTTCCGCTTCTGTTTCTTTTGTTTTTTAAGTTGTTCTCTTGTTTAATTTTACCCTTGTACTCGTTACTTATCGTTCTCGATTATGGTTTGGTTTACCTACTAGTGGGTTATAATAGGTGGCATCATGACCTGAAGAATTGGGTCATGACAAGTTGGAATCAAAGCCCAAATTTACCGGTCTCATTTCTACAGAGCTAATACCTAGTAGAGTCATATGGATCGGTGCAGAGACGCTTGTATCCTATCTTTGGGAGGCTACAAGGTGTCTTAAGGAATTCTTCTCTTCTGTATCACGTTCATGCATTGTGTGCGTTATTGATTTCCTGAAATATCACTTGTTTCACTCTTTTTACAATATGGCTAGTATGCGCCATGTGGCGGTGCGAGGTAGGAGTCGACCTCCCATGCCTGGTAGAGGTGCAACACAACTTCAGATAGAGAGCGGGGTCTAGATCCAGCAGCGAACCCTCCAGCAGCTCGAGTTCCAAATCAGCTGGTGGGGCTGGGACCAGCTCAGCCATCACCCAGACTAGCTATGGCTCCAAATCTCCAAGAAGCCATCACTCAGCTTCTGACTGTGCTTGGAGGAATGCAATAGGCTCCAACTGCAGCACCAGCACCTACACTAGTACCAGGTCAGCAGGATCAGCCTACAACAGAGGCACCTCGGGCCCAGGTACCTCCTGGGGTGCACAGCGTGTGATTGTGGCCGGAGCTATGTCTCTACAGGAGCAGAAGATGCTCGGAGTATTCCTTAGGCTATCACCTCTAAGGTTTTCTGGGGATGTGGGTGAGGATGCATAAAAGTTTATTACTTCTTGCTTTGAGCAGCTATGCTTTAGGTTTGGTGGAGTTGAGGGGAGGCAACTTCACTGCTTATTAGTTAGATAGGCCAGCCAGATAGTGGTGGCGTACCTTCATTGAGACCAGGCCATCTAGGTCTCCTCCGCTCACCTAAACTCAGGTCTTAGAGGCTTTCTTGGCCAAGTTTATCCCCCGCACTGTAAGAGATAATCTCCAGATCAGTTCTCTAGGGTAGAGGAAGACTTCATAAACATGCCAGAGTATGAGGCTAGATTCCATGAGCTCTGCCGCCATGCCACTATGATTCTACCCAATTAGGAGGAGAGAGTTCAATGTTTTATCCATGGGTTGAGGTTAAAGTTGTGCATTGAGACTCAGTCTATGGTCTCCATGGGTCATTCCTTTTAGGATGTTGTTTATCACACCCGCACTATCGAGCAGCTCCATCATCAGGCCTGTGGGGGCAGCAACAAGAGAGCTAGGCATAAGGGCAGTTATAGTGGGTTCCATTCCAGGTAGAGGGACTCCTATGATAAGCCCAGGCAGTGGTTTCATCAGGGTCAATCTAGCTGACCAGTTCAGGCCTTATTGCAAGCTTTAGAGGGTGACCAGTATAGCTGAAGTGAGGCTGGATCTAGTCAGAGTCAGGGGTCTTAGTCTTGTGCTTCAGGCCGTGGCAGCCATTCTTCTGGAAGTCAATCATCTCCGAGTTGATTTGAGTGTAGGGAGCTTTACCACTGGTCCAACGATTTTCCCATGCGTAGATTGATTGCTCCCACTCCATAGGCAGCTCCCTCACTCTACCTGCTCCAGTAGTAGAACCTCTGGTTAAGGGGTCGAGGTTAGGGTTAGGATCATCGCGATGGATATCAGGGTATTTAGAGTGCTACCTGGGAAGGCAGGACAGGTGGTAGGACAGATGGCCAGAGGTAAACAGGGCCTTTTCAATGCAGCTCCAGCAAGGGTGGAGGCTGAGGCATCGGATGATGTGATCATAGGTAGGATTCTTTTATGCCATCAGCCCACATCGGCTTTATTTGATCCAGACTATACCTATTCTTATGTGTCTTGTTATTATGCTTCTCATATAGCTATGACTTCTGATCCTATGGCAACACCATTGTGTGTTTCGACCCCCGTGAGCGAGTCTTCAGTAGTGGATCATGTGTTTTAATCTTGCTTAGTTACTATCACGGGGCATGACACCTGGGCTGACCTTATTATGCTTGATATTGTTGACTTCAATGTGATTTTGGGAGTGGACTGTTTATCCCTCTACCGTGCGGTCTTTGGTTACTTCTCTAAGACCATTACCTTATCCATGCCTGAGATTTCCCAGGTGGTGTGGCAGGGCTCCATTAGTAGCACGCCGGTTTGAGTCATCTCTTTTGTTCGGGCTTGGAGGCTAGTGGCTAGCTAGTGTTTATCTTATTTGGCCTATGTGTGTGATGTAAGCAGAGAGGTCCCTCTAGTTGAATCAGTTCTAGTTGTCCATGATTTTGTAGATATGTTTTCTAACGACCTACCTGAACTATCCCAGTGTGTCATATTGACTTCCCTATTGAGCTTGAACTGCGTACTCGACCTATTTCTATTCCGCCATATCAGATGGCTCCTACAGAGCTCAAGGAGCTTAGTGCTTAACTTCAGGATCTCTTAGGTAAGGAATTCATCAGGCCTAGTGTGTCACCTTGGGGTGCTCCTATTCTATTTGTGAAGAAGAAGGACGGTACGATGCACATGTGTATTGATTATAGGCAACTAAATAAGGTGAAGGTGAAGAACTATTACCCCATGCCTAGGATTGATGATCTGTTTGACCAACTTCATGGTGCCGCAGTGTTTTCAAAGATTGATCTGAGGTCCAATTACCATCAGCTGAGGATTAGGGCAGCGGATATCACTAAGACCGCATTTAGAACTCCATATGGCCACTACGACTTTCTTGTGATGTATTTTGGTTTGACTAATACCCATGCCGCCTTCATGGACTTGATGACACAGGTGTTCAGGTCGTATCTTGATTCGTTCATCATTGTGTTCATAGATGACATTCTGGTATAGTCACGTAGTAAGAGTGATCATGAGCAACATTCGAGGATTGTGCTCCAGACTTTGAGAGATCAACAACTTTATTCCAAGTTCTCAAAGTACGAGTTTTGGCTTGAGTCTATAGCATTCTTAGGGCACATCGTGTCTAAGGATAACATCATGGCGGATCAGGTAAAGATTGAGGCTATTCAAGATTGGGCTAGGCCCACTTCAGTTACTGAGATTCAGAGCTTCATCAGATTAGTGGGCTATTACAGACAGTTTGTTGAGGGATTCTCCAGTATTTCAGCACCTCTGACCTAGTTGACTCGCCTTGATGCTTCTTTTGAATGGTTTGAGGAGTGTGAGTTAAGCTTTCTGTAGCTCAAGGAGCTGATGACTACTGCTCCCATATTGACTCTTCCAGTTCAGAGCGAGGGCTTCATGGTCTACTGTGATGCATTTGGCATTGGTTTGGGTTTTGTATTGATGTTGTGGGGCTGGATTAATTCTTATGCGTTGAGGTAGCTTAGGCTACATGAGAACAACTATCCCACTCATGACTTGGAGTTGGTGGCAGTAGTTTTTGCGCTTAAGATCTGGAGGCACTACCTATATGGGGTTCGTTGTGAGATCTACACTTATCACAGGAGTCTTTAGTACATTTTGAGCCAGAGGGACCTTAATTCGAGGCAGTGTCACTGGATTGAGCTTCTGAAGGACTATGACCTCTCTATTCTCTATCATCCAAGCAAGGCGAATGTGGTAGCGGACGCCTTGAGCCACAAGGCAGTGAGTATGGGTAGTCTGGCCTTCCTATCTACTAGGGAGTGACCTTTAGCTTTGGACATTCAGTCTTTAGCTAATCAGATGGTTCAATTGGATATTTCAGATTCTAGGTGTGTCTTGGCTATGTGGCTTGTCTCTCTTTAGCATTTTTAGTTTTTGTTTTCTCTGAAGCATCATTAGGATGTGTGACTGTCTATTGTCATGAAATACATCTTGTTCGATATTAATTTTTCCTCACTAATCTAGCATGAATCTATACCAATTGAATGTCTGTGCTTCATTTTTTGCTTTGCAAATACGTGGACTATGGAGTATGATTAAGAGATCATTTAACCTCGATTTTTTTAATAAAAAAATTTCTTTAATACGTTGCTGGTACAGTGCTTAGCATGATTGAATCTATATTCTCTGTTTAAGTCTAAACCAGTTGTTGCTTAATATGATTTTATTTATTTCAGTCCTACTATATTTCTGTTTCATATTCTACGTAGCTTAGATTCCTTTAGATTTAAGCATCTCGATCGTATTGAAATAATCCATGGTTATTGTTTCTAATTTCCCTTTCAATAGTCACTAGTTTCCTCTATATAATTTGAGAGCCTACATAATGTGGAGCTGCCTTGTATAATTTTGCATATGGAAAATATTTTGCTTACTTATGTTTTGCATACGGTACCATGATTGACTATCAGTATGTTGTCACTAGAATAACTTGTTCAAATCCAAAGTTTGCTTGTTTTATTTCTTTTCCAAAGAGCTTTGTCATATGAAATATTGATGCCTTGGTATTCTATCCGTGACTCAAATCTAATGTTGTTATCTCTCAAAAAATGAAAATGATGTCTCATCTCCTCCGTCTCATTTTTTTCATAACTTTTCTTTTAGAAACAATAGCCTTTTTGTGTGAGAAATAGATATGTCTTATGCTTAGCATGTTTACAATTGATTTCTATCCATAGGTACGTAATGTTAAAATGTCTTGCCTTAGTAGTTAGTTTAGTTAATTCACATCTCCCTCTATGTGCTGCTGCTACACGTGCAGAGAATTGCTCATGTTTGAATACTCCTACTTATTAGTAATAACAAATTGTTTGTAAAAAAATTTCAAATGTCATTTTCTTTTACTTATGTTACTTCCTCTCTTTTCTTTTTTCACATGTGACATCCATCCGAGTCCATTTTGGACTCAATCTTTGCATTTCACCGAGTTGAATTTCTCATGCGTCAGCCCTGGTCATCGTTCGAAAATGGAAGCTGAAATATAGCAATTGGAAGCTAATATATGAGCAGTGTATACACTAGTATACAACAGCGAAATGGGTCAAAAGTCCACAATTTTAATAGCAGCAGCAACCCAAAAAGACTATAAATAGTCTTGCATCTTAAAAGATCTGAAATGCAGCAGCAACTTGGGCCCGATTCCCGTCCAGGCGAACAGTAACTGGATTTAGGCATGAGAAGTAAAGTTTGTGCATGGCCCAATAACTTCTCTCCTTTAATTTAAGGGAAAATTTTCAATTCAATAATTTAGCTTCTAATAGGATCCCTTAGCCACACTTTCAATATTTATTTAAAATGTCAATATTTTAGTTTGTTATAGGGCCGAGTTATGTATTTTTTAATTTATTTAATTTGAAAGAATACAAATATTTAACAACAGAATGGAGAAATCATGGGATAGAATATTTCCAAAAAGGTAAAAAATCTCTGAAATTTATCATCAGTAACGTATTCAAAGGAGAAATATGAAGTGCACCTCGAATCATTCTACTTATAATATTCAATCTTTGTCGAATTGAATTCGACTGATTTTTGAAACAATCATTTTGGATAGCAAAGTCAATTCCATAGATTTCTTTAAAGTTTGAGATTGTCTGTGAAAACTCAAAAAAAATGATCAGGTATTTTTTTAATTGTTGATTCTTTATTTTGTTTGGAAGTTATTCGTAAATCTCGATTGAAAAAGTGATTCGAAAATGGGTAGATAGTTTTTTTTTGTTTTTGGAAAGCGGTGGAATGTCTGTATGTATTGCAAATTTTATATTTTTTAAGAAATATTGTATCAATTCTAGGATTTAGAATGAATAAAAGTGCATGCTTTTGCTTTTGTAGTTGGTGTTTTTGAATACAACAAACATATTGTATCTCAATACAATTATGTAATGAGTAAATATACTGGGTTACAATCAATAAAATTTCTTTGTTATAATAAGAGATAAAAAAATAGTCAAATACATGAAATATATTTTTTTATAAATAAGAAAGATGTGACTGTTACGGCGTACATTAGTGTTGTTTGTATTGAGTACATGATACAATTATTAGTTTTAAGTAAGGAAGAAAAATACATAAATTTCTCTAGTAATGCATTCTGGAATTTTTTTTGTAATATGAGTTGTGTCTATTATATGAATGTGAATCTGTATTTATTAATGTAGTTATGGAGAGCATTAGTTTTCTAATCATGCATTCTGAAAGGTGGAACGAAGAAAATTGCTACATTGATTACACTGTAGAGACAATTATGATGAAAGAATATGCTACATTTAAAGATTTAGTGGATGAAGTTGCTAAATAGATTGGTGTTGATTTGAGATACAATTGTGTGAAGCTTAAGCATAAAATAGAGGGTAGTAATGCCCCTTTGAAAATACACAACGAGATGGGTGTGAGAGTGTATGTGTCGTTGAAGAAAGATAACAAGGATTTGGCAAAGTATCCCCTATGTGTAACTGTATTTGTGAAGGATTGGTATGTTCCATAGTATTTTTTTTCTTTTTTGTATTTCATTTGTTTATCAGCATTCCTTGTAAAAATTGTGTTATATTAAGCATTCCCTATTTATTTTTGATTAACAGGTTGTACCATCAAGTAATTATGTGTACATTGTTCATCATAAAGGTAGAACATTTATTGTATGTCCGGAAAAGAAAACTTGTACTTGCAAGAGATTTCTAATGGATGAAATACCATGTTCGCATGCTTGGGCTGTTTTAATGAAGCAATATTTTGATCCTGAACCATATTGTTCTGACATGTACAAGCCAAATACATTGCTGGTTACATACAGCAATCCAATTACTCCCTTATATGATCCAATTAAGTGGAATGTACCTGGATATATTAAGGATGTCATAATGCGGCCACCAAAAGTCAAACGACTTCCCGAAAGGCCACCAAAGAAGCTTCGTGACAAAGCGTACAACGAGCTATATGGGAAGCAGATCAAGAATTCCTGTAGTACCCGTGGATATAAGAGACACAATAGGAGGTCATGTAGGAATGGACCACGTATTGCGTAGTTAGTGATGTTTGTATTTTTTTATAACATAACTCTGAAAGTGTTAAAAAAATTTGAATGCCCTTAGTTTTTTATCTTTATTTGTTTGAACTTCTTTGAATATGATTTTATCTGAAATGTAATCATATGAATGTTATGATTTTAGCTTATTTTGAATATTTTACGTGTAATTATTTTAAAATGTAATTGGAGACTCATTTTACTCACATATTTTAAATATAAAAACTAAAATACATCGTCCATGCTATGAATAGACCTAATGATATGCATAATTTAAAATACAAAACTTGTTGGTATGCATTTATGATGAATATAATAAAAAATAAAATTTAAATTCGTTGGCATTCAAGTTGATAGTGAAAAATAAAATGAGAGTGAAATATAAAATGAGGACAATTATGAAGACTATATAATAAAAATGTAGAAAATTTGTTAAAGAAATACAATTGTGATGGATACATAATAAAAGGCTTGTCAGTATACAACTGTGATAAATACATATTAAAAAAGAAATACGAACTTATTGGTATTCCAGTTGAGTTTGAAATACAAATTGATTCCGATAAATACTCACTTCAATTGGAAAGTGAGGTCATACAATACAAAACTTAATGTATGCCATTATGGTGAATACGAGATGAAAGATAAATACAAATTAGTTGAAATACAAATTGATATTAAAAATACAAAATGACCAAATAAAATACAAATTCTATTTTACTAATACAATTAGAATGAATACATGTATAATGAATACATAAATAAATTGTAGTTTGATCATTTAAAACTTGTATTCTGAGCACTGTATTTCAAAAAGGTGTCTTAGGTAAACCAAAACTTCATAACATTAAAATGATAAACCAAAATTTCCAGACTTTTTTTAATGATAAACAAATCTTCATAACATTAGAAGGATGTCTTAGCAGAATAAACTGCTACAAAAACTAATGTACATTTAAATAAAAGTATTTAGCAACAAAAAAGATTGACAATTCGAAAAATAAACAATGACTATTCTATTTCAATTGTTTCACTGTCCTCACGAGCTATGTGATTCCCGCTATGCCATGGAGGTGCCTCACTAACACTTATAGCTCCGACATCATTCTTCTGTTGGCCATAGTTCCAAAGAAGTGCAGCATATCTTGACCGTAGAAATAATGCATCGAAATTACCTGCTGGATTTCCTTGTCCGTATGATAGGTACTCAGCATAAGCAAGCATATAAATGCCGCAATCCCTACAATACAACAAAAGAAGAGTAAACAAAAACAAAATAAATTCATTGTTAATCTGCGAATACTAAATTCAAAATAATATACAAACTTACAAGGTCCCATGTGTCTGTTGATGAATATTCCATAGGATGGATACAACTAAATTGGGATACCTAATGGATGCATAATTACTAATATATAAATGCATTTTGATAATGAATACAATCAGAGAACATACTAATACAAAAAAATACAAACTAAAAACATACTAATATAATTTGGTAAAGAATAGATAAACATGAGACATAATGGATCTAATATATTTTATAGGATGGATACAAATAAATTGGGATACACAAAGGAGCTAAAATGACAAGAATTCATGACTACATAATTATTAAATAAATGCAATCTTCTTCGTTTAGATACTAATTGAAATGAAAAAAAGCAAAGAACATTCAAATGAATGCATATATTAAACAACTACATAATTGAGCTAATATGATTGATAGTTTGTATACAAATTATTCGGGATAGATACTTGAGCTAATAGAATACAATATTCTTCATGATTAACCCAATATACATAATGTATCTAATAAAAGAGATACTTTAAACAATGAAAGGATATAGCTGATTTTTTATAAATTACAAAATTCATATTTGCAAAAACCTCTTGGGGTGACTATAACCATAAAAAATAAATACAATTTTTAAATAAAATATAAATCTGTGTTAAGGGAGAACAATTAAGATACATATTATGAAAGTCGACTATGAATACAATTATGGTTAGGTACAAATACACAATAAAATACCAAAATACAAACCTTGATTATGTACATTCAACTTATAACTCAATCAAAAATAAACATGCAAACACTAAATTAACTACAAATACAGAACATTCAAAATATTTTTCAAATAATTTTGTGAAAACATAATTTAATACCTCTTCATCACTTTGACGGTCAAAAAGTTGTTCTTCATCAGTTTGAACTTCAACTTTTCATCAGCACCTTCAGAGTTCATAACTCTTCTTTTTTTTTGGACTACTCTCTTGCGCCATTTTAGCCCTAGAGCTTACATTTTCGAGCAATCCTTGGGTAATACATAAATCAAACGATGAAAATTTTCTAAAAATTTAAATATTATTTGGATACCTCTTGTAATTCTCATTGAATCAGACATTATAGTGACAGTCAGATGATTTTCTCAAACCTAAAACCATATAAGCAAAATTCGAAATTATTATATATGAACGTATAAAAAATCAACAATATATGATATATGAAAGCTAATATAGATTACTACAATCTACTATATCTGGAATATGAAAACAAAATCACAAAAAAATCGAACATTACAGTTTAAAAGACGAAAAATCCGAGCTACATAAAATAGAAAAATATGAAAAGATACTTAGTAACAATGTATTTACCTTTATCAATGGGTGAAAAATCTTTTGAATGAATTACTAGATTTCTTGAAAAAATTGGAGGAAATTCGAAGAGGTGACTTTCTTAGACAAGGAAAGAGGATAACAATGGTGAAAAATGCAAGAGAGAGAAAGGAGTGATTTAGGGTAAAAACCTAGAAAGAGGGGAAAGTGGGTAATGGGGTTTTGTTTCTTTTTCACCAGATAGTGGGGTTAAAATTAGTCCAATGTGGGCTTGATTTGAGAAATAAAAGGAAAGAAAATTAATTATATTAGGATACATTTTATTTGCTAAAATATTGTCATTTTGACATTTTTAATAATTATTTAAAGTGTAGATGTTTTTAATAATTATGTTAGAGATTTTGACTAGTTTGCTAATTTTTCCTAAAATTCTATCATGTATTTATTGTTTGTTTTAATTCTAACTTTAAATGTTTAGATTAACTTAATTAAATTCCCTAAATATGAATCATTTTATGTTAATTTACACTTTTAGATGTTTTTATTTAAACACCTTTACTTACTTAGTCATTTTTTATAAAAAGAAAATACTTTCTTACTAAATTATTTCAAGTGTCTTAAGTTTATTGATTTTCAAATAATTTTTTTTGAATATCTTTATTACCTTTAAGTATTTTTCCCAAAGTCAGACAAATAAAGTTTTCAAATCATCGGATAACCTCATGTTAGCGGACGTTTCAAGTGCGTAAAACTTTCTTGAAATGAAAATAAGAACCTCGTACCTTTTTCTTTGGAATTTCAAAAAATATTCTATTTTAAGTCTTTTGAAATTAAATTAAAGGTTTCTTGATTTTTTTTAAAAAATTAATTGGCGACTCTTTCAAAAAATTGGTTTTTCCCTTAAAGTTGAAATTAATTTTAAAACCGTTGTTTTTCTCATAAACATAGATTTTGAATATAACTTTTGTTTTTAATATTCAGAGAGAGTATGAATGACATTTTCTTGAGTTCAGTCAAACTCAAAAATCTTTGAGCAATCCGATCTAGCCTACGCATGAATAAGCCTCTCAAATTTAGAAGGAAAAAGTGGTAGAGGGGATACATAAGGGCAGAGTCTACAGGATGGGCTTTACGAATGACCTATGCCGCATCCAATTGGAACTAGAAGGTATTGAATTGTCATGCCAAAACCGAGGCAATTTATGGTGTTTAAATAGTTGTTATGTCGCAACAAATTGCACAGCTTACACATGTCTTGGCAAAATCCGAGATACAATGAATTGCTCAAAATGCAAGTATGAGCAAGATCGTTATAACACCTCAAAAATTTCTAAGCTAAGACATGAACCATTTTACGCATGCATATAGGCCCGTACCGGGTGATTCCTAATTGTACATGGGTGTTAAGATAAACTCCTAAGTCTGGGGAGTGCTCTGGAGATGAATTAAGGTCATAGGAATCTTCTAGCACAAAGTTGAGTTGAAAGCTTCCTTAATGATTGAGTTTCTATACACGATTTTACTTGGGTCAACTTCAAACAAGTATATCTCTTAAAATATGAAGAGTTATGTGGCCCATTATCCATCAAGATAAAGGAATCTTCTTTCTAACGTTGTCGACCTCTCGTCAATCCGAAATCCGAGTAAACAATTATGATCATTTTAGTTTTGGATAGACATTTCACTGACGTTGAACCATTCTAAACCGGCGAAACACCAGCCTAACGCCGGTTGAGAAAAATTAAGTGGTATTCTTTCTTGGACATGTGTTTCTCCTGCGTTGAATAAATTTTGATAGGCATTTTACCGGTGAAAACGTCGGCCGGCCAACGAAAAATCATTTAAGTCGATTTTAGTCCTAGTTTTCTCATTTTTTACTATTCTTCCTAGCCCTAAAATTGGTTTTCTCTCCTCCTCTCATCCTCCTTCATCAAGATAAGTCTTTTCCATGGAATGCAAGGTTTCCAACCCAATTTCTTCATCTGCTCATGAATTGTTGATTGAAATCGTAATCCTTGACCATAGGGTTTTCAAGAAAACTAATTCAAGAATCTCAATAAATAATTTTTTAATTGTTCTTCTTCAAGCTAGGGTTCTTCACCTTCAAGCTTCAGTTCAAGAATTCTTTCATGTGTTTTCATTTCTAGTAGGTGAGATCTCATCAATGGGTATTCTTTCATCCATTGAGTCCCAAAGTGAACTCAGTTCTCTAGTACTTCACTTCTACGAAGATCTAGGGTTTTATGAAAAGTATGAATATCTTTTTATTTCAGTCCCTTCTCATGAATAGTTTATAAATACATATTTTCCATATGATTCAATATCTTTACTTAAGTATATTTTCATGAACCCTCAGAATAGAGATATTTCATGCCCTTGGACTTGTGTCTTTTAAATTGCATATTTCAGTCAGAACATAGAAATGTTAATGATTTGTTTTACACTCAGCCTTTCAATCCACATGCATATGATACTTTCATATAAAGAGTTTATTATTTCAGTATCAGTTTTAAATATTTATGAGCTATTCAGTTTATCCATATTATCATATTATTAACATAAATTTAGTTGGGAGTAGTACTCAGCACCGAGCAGACATAGGGATGAAGGTTCACCCTCTAATTAGGAATGAGACCTTTAGTAGCAATTCCTAAGTTTCAAAATTACGTGTCACCATAGATTTTGAAGGGTCACCCGTTAGACCTATCACGACCCGAGCCTATATCTTGGACGTGACCGGCACTTGAGAACCATTGTTGGTCCCCAAGTGAACACTTGGTCTGGCAAACTATAGACATGAGACTCAATATGATATGCGAAAGCCTTAAATACATGAGCATTTAAATCATTTAAATTAAAGCTTTGAAACACTGTCTTGAAAATATTTAACATGAATAAGTTCCAATAAGATCATCGGGAGAAAAACATAAAAACATTTGACTCTGCCTATCTATGAAGCCTCTATTGTTAAGGAAGGATATCGGGACAAGACCCAGGACACCTCAATACCACTAAACAGACTATAAAAGTGGAGTCCTCGGAAAGCAAGGAGGTATCACCAAAAGCTATCAAGAAGCGTGAAGTAATCTCAACGGAGTGCCTGTTGATAATCCCAACCACCTGTACCTGCATCATAAGAAAAGATGTAGGTCAAATGACATCAGTACATTAAATATATGAGAATGTAATATGGCTGAATAATCAAATAACGGAACTAAAGGTCTAAAAGCAACTCGGCTGAATCAATACATGAACATGAAGTGAAAACCATTTAAGCTTTACAATAAGATATGCAATAAAAGAAATATGAAAATAATATACTTTACTTTGTGGGGAGTTTCTCTAACCGACAACCATTACTATGAGCCTAGCAATGATACAACGTTTCCCCCACGTTGCAAGGGCCATTCTATACCTTGCTGGGGTATAGGATGCTACTGTAACTATGGATCCATCTAATAGGCCTTCTCAGAGAATGTAAGGAGTCACACAAAGAATCAGTGATATCCTATCCTACGCTGACTACATAGTTTTATAGGACTTTTTGAGTTATAATAGACTCTTACCCAATTCGGTGGTCGATACTACTCCCAAACTAATCAATATCAAGTATGCTCAATTTACCCTTTACAAATAAAGGGACTATTACTTTACTGAAATACTTTTCAAAAGCGTCAATCATACTCTTTCCCTTTTTTTCTCAACTGTCAAATAGTACATATGAAATCGTTTGATTCTTTCTTAAAAGACTCTGTTCAAAACTAGCATTTAAAATGTATACTTATGGACTTATCTTTTAAGTCCAAGATTGGTATATAAAAACTGAAAACTCTTACACTTTTCTAAAAATAGTGCTCTCTTTCAATATAAAAATGATACATTCGGAACCCTTTTTCAAAATAGTACTTTTAAACTTTTCTCTTAAACTCACTTTAGTATTGAATGTGCACTAAGACATGTGATTAGGTTATGCAGGAACTTTCAATGGTAAATGGAGCCTATAGGAGCTAATACAGAGAAGGGAAACGTGGCCATAACTTAAAGGAGCACGCGCCGGATGAAACAAGGAAGAAGAATCAGCTCAGTGACCCTTGGCGCACTGTTGGCGCAGGGCGCCAGGCCCTGAACTTCAGACAGCCGGCCTGGGAGCACTGCTGGCGCAAGGTGCCAGGCCCTGAACTGTTGAGTGCCAGCCTTGGCGCCTTCATGGCGTGCCGCCCCAGGCCCTCCCCGACATCCCCGATGAATTCAAGTTTAATTAAGACCCCAAATTAGCTTAGAATTGGGAAATTTCTCTTAAACTCTACTTATCTTTCAAATCCAAAATCAATATATGAGAAACTTCCATAAAATTTCTTTTAAAAAATAACTTTACTAAATCAATAGGGTTCATGTGATATGAAGCATGAACAACATTATAAGATTCATATGTAAAAATAGGAATCAAAACCTCAATTGTTAAAGAACTGAATTCAATATTAAGAACTATGAATGGATTCTTTAGATGTGACAATTTTTGACTGAATTGAGATGTAAGGCATGAGAACGGACTAGTCTAACACTATGAATAGCCTTACATACTTGGAAGGACAAATGTTCTTGGCGAAATTGATGGAAACTTGAAGAACGCTTGAAACCCTAGCTTTTTCTCCCCTTAGAACCTTGCTCTAATTCTTCTAAGTGTTAAAGAACGTGAAATAATGTTTTAACACTATTTAGGCCCTTAATTAAGTGAAAATAAGTCTCTTAGGCTTAGAAGGACTGGAGAAAGACCAAACTACCCCTCTCAAAAACTGTCAAGGTGCCTTGAAAGGGAGGCTTTACTAAAACGGGCATATTATTTTACTCTAAACTCAAAATGAAGCAAACTTGGTGGCGTTGGAAAGAGGACTCAATGAATTTTAATTTGGTATGTCATGGGCCACCTAATACTTTATGTACTGAAAGATATGATCGTCTGAAGTTTACCTAAGTAAAATCTTAGGTCAAAACTTACTCGGTAGGGTTGCTTTCAACTCAAATTTGTGCTAGGGGATTCTAGTGACCTTGATTGATATCCAAAATCATTCCCACACTAATGAATTGATCTTAGAATCTAAGAACAATTAAGAATCATTCGGTATGACCTTATACGTAATTCAAGAATGGTTCGAGTCTTAACTTAGAAATTTACGGGGTTACAATATCTCTCCCTTGGGATCATTCATCCTCGAATGACGGTTAAACTGAGAATGGAAGGGAAAGGAGTTACTATCACTCTCTCTCTTGACTTTTGAACTTGCCTACTAACATAGGCGGAATAGATTCATACTAAGAGTTTTGAAACTGGACTAGAGCACGCTGGTTACGAATGCTCAAATAAGATTTCAAGATTATAGGTCATGACATGAACTTTCTAAGAATCACAATAGGAGCACCAACTCTCTCCCATCTATCATTATGCAACTACTATCATCAACATCACTATCAGAATCGAAAAAGGATCACTCAGAGAGCTTTAGGGCGAAAAATTATAAGAACGATTCATTCGAGAAATCTGATATAAGAATATGAATGAAGTAACATTATGTTGCTAGCCATTGAGAGTAAATCATAAATTTGTGAGACTGAGCAAACTGTAAGACATGAGTGCTTATATTTATAGGTCCATGTCATGAGGCTGATATCCATAACTTTATGTAGTAAGATTGAGATTAATGGGCTAAAGTCTTTACCCCTCAGGAATTGAGCATAGATGTGAATTTGTCTGAAGTGTATGAGCATAGGTCATAGACACAATTCTGATATTAGAAACATCAACAAGATGTTATAACGACTAAATTTTGAGGAATGTGTTAGAGTATGAATTGAATGGATATATCATCACAACTCTTTCTGAACACATCACTATTTGATTCTCCACACTTGACTTGGTTTCTCATCTTATCATCTCCCCCTTAGATCTGAAGCCAATACTTTAAAGCTATGGATCTATTCCATCATCTCTAAACTAGTCTATATTTGATTTACTCTAGTACTCATGAAATGCTTCTATCATGGCTACTAAACTTTCCATGCGCAGATACAAATTCTAGGGATTTTTCCTGAGATGTTTCTCTTAACCTCTTCCTACTTCTATAGAAGTTTTTCTATAATCATTACCCGCACTGGTTTATCAAGTTGCTTAATCTAACTCTTAATAGTCTGACTTCTCCTTCTAGGCCCACTAATACTGTCCTTCTAAGTTCATATCTATCTAACCGGAGTAATGAACTATATTTAAGAGTCTCATAATTGATTGTATATAATCCCTTCGATTAAACTCTTAAGGATATTAAAAAATTCTGACATCAGCCTACTCCACATTGACATCTCAAATATACTATCTAGGCAAACATGAAAATTATAAACTTAATTAGAGCCTCATCTAACTATATATGATCTTTGGTACTCCTCTTAATGCTCTTGCTAATCTAATGACTTAGCCACACTTCATTGCTATCATCTAAGGGTCATAATACCACACTTGTACCACTCACATTTATCAAAAAGTAACATCTTAATTCCTTACTTAATTTATGTCAAGCCTACTATATCAGATCTCAAAACTAACATCATCACCCTCATGTTGCCATCCTTTTTATCACGACACTCATCTCAAATTCAAGCTTAGTGTCTAGTACTACACACGGATATCAATATACTTCGCATACTATACTAACTTATAACTACTAGATAAAATTAAGAAAAACTCACCCACTAAGACTTCATGACAAGTAGTCAATCTTTATCTCCCAATCTACCTATTTACAATTTGCCATCACATTCCCTTTTACAATTTAAGTACTATTTACCCCTTCACTATACATCATTACTTAATTAATCAACTATCCTCTAAATACCATGGGGCTCTCCCTTACAAATCATAAGCCTAGCTTAGATCTATCACTTTATGACTACTCTGATCTTTTATTCAACACCTATACTTGGTCTTCACTAACACAATGGCACATCGACATAAACTCCCTTCTGGTTAAAGTATGCTTTAACTCATCCTGACTAGTAACTATTCCTCTACCTTCCATCATGAAATCCAGAAAAAATTATTACTCCTTAGCCAACACATAAGGGAAAAACACCTCACTAATGACTCACTGGGTATATGATTGTAACTACACACCTTACTCAATAACTATCTCGATTTCTTATGTTACTACACATCTAAATGCATACTTCTAACTCTGGACAGTTCTACTACTACTAGCTCATAACATCACAACACATACAATCTTTTCGGGTGAAAATGTTATCCAAGCTCTAAAACATACTTCCCTCTTAAACGGTATCTCCTGAAATAAGGTTTAGAGAAAGAGTCAAGGAGTATATCTCGCTTATAAAAAAAATGCACAATTCATATGAATAAGAGCGCATTCTTTTGAATCAAACCACTTAAGCTCACTCATGGGCTTCTCTCAAGCTCCTCTGCAGTCTCATGACTTTCTGATGACTTTTTTTAGAGTAGTGATACGCCCAAATTACACCTCCCTTAAGAAGTATAAGTGGTCGTTATCAAATAAAGAGCCTAACAAAGGTTAGGGTCGACCCCACGAGGAATATGGTTAAGACTTAGTCTAATTTGTTGTTGATTGTACGTTTAGCCAAGTTATCTCTGTAAAAAGGGGGGGTTTTGAAAACTAAAATTATAATTGATTTAGGTGTAGTAACAAGTAAACAAGTAACAGAATTTGCAGTTTTGTAATATCAATATACGAATGAAACTAGGGAACATGTGTTCCCCACAAGTTCTTAATGCAGTAATCCTAATAATCATAACTCTTTTCTAGTGTTTGACATGCATAGTCAATAATTTAGGTATCGCCTAAGTGATTGGTCCTCCAAATAGGGAACTTCACCATGCAACTTTGTCCATTTACGGGTGTATGCTTTATTAACCCTTACATTTGACCCAGATTAGCCCTCAGCGTGTTTGATTTAGAATATTAGATAGCACATTATCACGCTAAATCTCCAATTTTAAATCTCTTTCTCATTCATTACTTTCTTGGTCCGGTAAGTATGATTGAGGCATGCTCTAATGTTGTACACAATTAAAAGTATTCAAAATGAAGAGATTAACAAATACATGCATAAACACTTTATCAAGAATTACTCAATTATTAGTTTGACATTGTTAATTACTCATGGTTACCACAATCCTAGTTGTCGATTTAGCTATTCATGCTTGAGTATTCACAATTCATATTAGGGTTTGAATAATAAATCATGAACTTACAATGATAATAAATGGAATCCAAAATCTCGAATTGAAGAACAAAAACCAATTGCATAAACTAAACTTCAAGAATTAAATACCAAAAGTATTTGTATAAATAATCCCAAAGCTAAAATAATGTATCACAAATCATCTAACTTCGAAAACTTCTCAGAAATGAAATTTACAACTATATTTATAGAAGACAAAACCTAAACTAAGTAGGAAAAGGAAAGCAAAGGAAATTCGACTTGGGCAGTGTCATCTACGGTTGGTGACCTACGGCTCATAGGTACCTTCCGTCATTCAGCAGTTAGTCAAAACATCTGAGGGTCCCTTTCTACGGGCATGATCTATGACTTATAGATCTTAGTACGGCCCGTCCTGCTCTTCCATCAATGAAGTACTGAAGTTCACCCTCTCTGGAGTTTTCTACGGTTCTTCATCTACGATCCGTAGTAGGAACTACGCTCATCATCCTTAACCGTCGTTCATTACTTGGCTCAAATTTCAAGCACTTTAACCCACGACTTCAACCTACGGCTCGTCAAGGGAATAACGGCTCATAAGTCAACTCGTACATCATCAAAACTCTACTACTACAAAAATTTAATCATCAACGGCTCCAAAAACCCATTTTCTATAAAATTTAACACAAATACCATCACATCTACTAACAAAATGCCTAAGAAGTATGCAAAACTCTAAGTTTAATGCATCAGAAGTACTGTAAGTTCGCGGTACATCAACACCCTCAACTTAAAATCATTGCTTGTCCTCAAGCGACACAACAAACTCTAAACGAGACTTGTGCATAAGCAACCCATAATTCAAGCAATCACAAAGCATTTTCTCAATCATCATCCTCCTTATTTATTTTCAGCATAGTGCAAATTTCATCATAAACTCAACACGCTAACTCATACGGATCAATACGTGACATAGACATACTAATAGACACACTCACATACACAAACAACAATCACCAAGATATTGATTCTTCAATAATGCAACTTGTGCCCTTACCACAAAGAAATCCCTTTTTCACACATAATTTGAAATTTAGTTAGGGAGTCAGTATTCACTCACTCAAAATGATTTCAGTGCAATTTGTGCTCAATACCATAGGCTTGCCCTTATGTTCCAAGCTTTCACTTTCAAAACTTTTCACTTAGGATCATTCTAGGACTTTCTTAGCTTGTAACGTAGGCTCAGGGTCAGGTGTGGTATATTTGGATATTAAGTGACTTTTTTGCCCTCCTTGACATTACATTGGCTAGTTTACCTCTTTTACAGCTAATTATTCATTCATGCTTTATGCCCTTTTCCCTATGATTCATTTAAGATCGAGTGTGACTTTTGACTTGATCATCTTGATTGATTCATCTTTTCTTCATCTTTTTGTCTAAGCTTTTCATTCTTTTTGCTTCTTTTTTTTGTTCAGTCACACCATTTTTACCTATTTTACTCATTTTTCTTTCTTTTCTCTACACATGACTCTTTTCATATCCTTTCTTTCTTACTTTCCTTCATAATAGCCACCCTCAAGTTAGATGTTTAATATGAGTTGAGGTGCACAATGTCCTAGGAAGGACCAGGGCAAGAATTAAGGTACAACTTTGCAGTAGCCACCCTCAACTTAGGTTGTTAGCCTAATTCGAGGACATAATGTCCAAGGAGGGACCAGCGCCAAAACAGAGTTTCATAATATTATCAGGAAATGTGAACTGGGTGTATAGAAAGAATGGTATTCTTTAGGCTCAAACATTTGGATCGAGGGGAGAAATTTATCCTTTTGGTTGGTTGTTTTTAGGCTTAAGTGGACTCAATATCAACAATAGCTTATGATCATTTCCCAATTTCCAGTTTTAAATCACCTTAGCAAGACTAACGGGGCAAGTTCTAGATTGGCACGTAGCAATATGAATGTACAAATGGCCTCACAAACACATGGCATCTTGTTGCACTTATTAAATCATCAATGGATCTAGTTTATGTTATAGCTTAAGTCATAGTGTCTTATCGATTACTATCATCTCATACAAAGATCCTACACATTCAACTTATCAAATTCACAGTCATAACACAAATCAAAATTTGGAGGGATGTCAATTTATGCTCTTATTTCCATCATGCTTTTACTTCTATGTTACTTCTACACATATACTATCCTAAACATGCTGGTTCAATAGAAATTAAAATAGTTCCTTGGGAAAAAAGAACACAGGCAAGAAAACCCCAAGAAAGGATTCTGAGTTGAGTTACTCAGACTTCACCCAAACACTCACAATCCATTCACCCCACCCCCAAATAAAAATGTAGTGCAATGCCCTCAGTGCACAAGTAAAAATAAAAACATCGGGTGAGAAAAACCTGTGACGTGTATGCGTTGAAGACCAATTAAGAAGCGTGTGGGTTCGGTTTCTCGAAACCCATTGGGTCATAATGTGAGGTGTCCTCAGTAACACCCTCAGTAGTAGTCTGCGGTACACCATCAGTAGTGCACCCCAAGCCTGAAGCTTCCTCTGCTATAGCACGAATACACTCCTACCACTGTTGCTCATCTAGTATGGACTGACGTAGGGCAGCCTGTTGCTCCCATCGCTCCCTCTTGCAAGATTATTGCACCTCCTCAGGGTCTATAGAGGTATTAGTGTCAGTCTAGATGCTCTTTCCTTGCACATGTGGGGAGGTAGTAGCCTGTTGCATGGCACCAAACAGTGTGTTAAGCACTACATTATCAACATCAGTTTTCGAGCCAGGTTCCGTAGCAGCAGTATCAACGGTCATGAAGGCATCAATATCAGTATGGAGTCTAGCCAACTCTGTCTGAAATGCAGGAATATAAATGATAGGCCCACGCTAAGGCCTCTCCATCATCCGGCTTTCAAAAGCATCAATCCACCGGTGCACGACATGTATCTTCATATCTACCATCCGTTCAGTTTTGCCGTATATTTCTCCACCGATTTCTGCATCTATGGCCGAATATACTATAGAAGGGTCACCATTTGAGTCTCTAACTTGACGACTCTGGCTAGTGGAAGCATAGCCCACCCTGTAGGAGCGGGAGGACGTGGTGTGCTCACGGCCGAACCTGAAGCTGTGGAAGGGGAATAGTGTCCTCATCATCCTGCTCGGGGGCTGATGCATTGCCCATAGGTAACAAGTCAATCTAGATACACCATCATGGTGCTGCAAGGTTCGTCTCATCTCTAATAAGACCGATGTCAACGGTCTTTATCACCACAATATAGGAGTCCCCAAAATATACTAACACGGTCGCCTCATGACATAATCTGAAAATAAGGCAGGAAAATGGCAAGGTAGTCATCTTGCAGAAAGCTCACTCATGGATCTCAGAAATAATGATCCGGGCAAAATCTATCTCATGCCCCGCCATCAAGCACTCTACCATCACCGCTCTATCCCAAGTAAATTAGTTGTTCACCATTGTAGGGGGCAACCTGGTGCGAACTATGGACCACCAAAACATTACCGCGAAATTCAATGTGGACTTCATAATAGGGAGGGTCAAGTCTCAGACCAACTCAACGTCGACCCCCTAGTCAACAATGTAATCGGCCATCCATCAGACTAGGGTCTCTCTCTGTGCCATGTCCCTTATAGCAGCTCTATTGCGGACCAGCTGCATCCTATAGTCAAATTCAGCCATATTAATTGGCTGAGTGTGAGAGTAACCATAAATAAAATGGCAAAGGGTGGTCTAAGTGATGTCTTAAGGAATGTCCCGTACAAGTGTGGAGAGGAGTGGTGGCTGCTCTAAAACCTTTGCCCTCCGGGGCATGTCTCACTGTACTGTGGCCACATACGAGGCATAGAACTCCCACACCATAATCGGGCTATACCAACCCAGCTTCTCGGCCATCCACTCGCATATGTGCCTCCGAATAACTCATGTACAGATGGAACAGTGTGGAGGCTGCCTGTTAGTACTCGCCGCTCCTCCTCCATTTGCCGGGCATGTTTGTTTTGGGCATTTTGGCGGATGGCGTTGGTGTATATCTGGTACATATCCTCCATGCACCATGTGTTGGGCTCTCCAGTAACCCTTATAGGCTCAGATGGTCAGGTGGGTGGTGGGTCATGAGCCTCTCCGGTCTTTGTAGCATTGGAGGCGAATGTTGAGACAAACTCAGAGCTGGAGCCAAACTAGGATTGTGTGGCTGGCTGGGAGCCACTGCCACCTCCCGAACTCTATACTTCCTCCTCAGACTGGGAAGCACTATCATGACTATTGGAGGTCAATCCCTCCGCCACTGAAACAATGGGCAGCTTCCTGTCCTACTGGCGAGTCGATCGGGGTGGCTTGGGTGAGCCATCCCTCAAAGGAGGTTCATACTCGGACCCACTGTGCTCATCATCAGAAGACTAATCAATAAGCCTCCACCGGACTGAAGGTGCGGCAAATTTTCCCCTAGCTCGTACTGCCGAGTGACCTTTGGTGGCATGGTACCTGTAAAGCCATGTTAGCACCTAAACATGGAAAGAAAAACAAGAAAAGAAAACAAAAAAGAAAAAGAAACTAGACAACTACAAGATTATACAAGACTGAAAATTTAGATTTCTACTTTTTTTTGGCACCTACGGTTAGTATTTACGGGCCATAGAAGCATCCACGGGCCGTCGGTCCTAATTGTAAGTGAGGAAGTCCAATTTTTAGTTTCTAAAATTGAATTGACGGTCTGACAGGATGGTTCATCAAAGGACCTACGGTCCTTACATCAATATATCAAAACTAACTTAGGCTATTGGTGTGCACTTTCGACTGATGGAACCTGACCTATCGTTCGTAGGTTGCCCTACGAGCCGTAGGTCGTGGTCGTCGACCACCACTGTGTCAGACCTCAAAACAAATTTTTAACCAATATCACAAATACATAATTTACTGTACCAAACCACCTCTAGAACATGCATTTCAACATAATATCATGTTATTCTTTCTTTCCTAGGATTTCAATCATGCAATTAGTTATATGATCAATAATAAGAATGAAAACCCTAAGTCAAGAACACAAGTAGAAGGTATTCATTATATGTATACATCAAAACTTAACACCACTCACCATACCATCATCCCAAGGGTAATTTTCAACTTATTAGAATCAATTTCAGATACAATTACTACCCGAGGTGAAATAACAACTTTCGATTTCAACTTCAAATTAAGTTTTAAACTATAAATTAGTACCTTTAATGAAGTATAAAGTTGAAGTTGTGTGAGTGTGAGTGTGTTTTACGCCTTAATCAATCACTAGGTAGACTCTAGACCCATAACTTGGTATTTGAAGGGTATTGACAGAGCTTGGGGAAGAAATCAGAAAAGGGAATATGGAGGAGGGAAGTTGGAGAAGAAGAAGATTATATAGGGGATGGGGGATGATTGAAAGGGTAGATTTGGGAGTTAAAGGGGGATGGATTAATTGAATTTGGGAGTAGGGGGAAGTTTCTAACGGTTGGGAAAAGAGGGAAATGGGGAATGATTTAAAAATGAAGGGTTATATTAGTTAATGTCGCGGGTCGGGTCGAATTAAAGATCATGTCTGAATCTATGATTTCACATCTATGGTTCGTACATGGTTGTACTGTCCATAGGTGGGTTCTGTCATTTCTCCAACACTTAGTTAAATTTTAGAACATACCTGGGGTCAACGGTTGCAGACTACAGACCGTCAAAGGATGTACGTCTCGTACTCTGCAACCATAGACTTAAAGCTGCAGCTGCTTTGGAACATCAAGTTCTACGAATGCCATTGACGGTCCGTCATGTGAATGACAACTCGTCAATGAGAACCATAGAACCTCTATACTTATAATTTTCCAGATTTTTCTCACTTTCTTGCACATGTAGCAAGCATTAGGACTTCCTTTTATATTTTATAGACTCTTTTTGGACATGGGCCATATACTACCCTAATCTAGCCAATACTACGACTCAATAAAATATAAAACTTAATAAGAAGTCTAAAATTTCATAAAAATCACTAAAAATTCTAAAGTTGGCTAGATTTACATCTTGGATTGCCTCCCAAGTAGCGCTTGATTTAAAGTCGCGACATGACACAGATCTCTTGACTACTCAGACTTCATCTGACTCTAATGTTCAATCAACTCATTGACCTCTTCCATTTGGCCTATATAGAGTTTGATCCTCTGGCCATTGACTTTGAATTTTATTCCTTCCTTGTTCTCAAGTTCAACATCTCCATGTGAAAATACTTGGACGACTCTGAATGGTCCCGTCCACTTTGACTTGAGCTTGCCAGGAAACAATCGCAGTCTTGAGTTGAATAGAAGTACCACATCTCTGGGAGAAAAATTATGTTTTTTGATCTTTCAATCATGCTACTTCTTCATCTTCTCTTTATACAAGGCTGGACTTTCATATGCTCTTAAGTGGAACTCATTGAACTCATTCAATTCATTCAACCTTTGACTTGATGCAACATCCCAATCCAGATTCAACTTCTTGAGTGCCCACATCACCTTATGCTCTAGCTATACAGGTAAGTAACATGACTTCCAAAAACAAGTTGGTAAGGAGACATACCTATGGGAGACTTGAATGCAGTACGATAGGCCCATAGAGCATCATCGAGCTTTCTCGACCAATAAGTTCTATTCGTATTCACAGTGTTTGCAATGATTTGCTTGATTTCTCTATTGGGCACTTCAACTTGCCCACTAGATTGTGAATTATACGGAGTTGCTACGTTGTGACGAACACCATACTTCTCAAGCAGCACCTTGAATAGTTTGTTACAAAAATGGGAACTTTTATCGCTAATAATCGCCCTTGGTGTACCAAACTTGGAGAAGATATTATTTTTCAAGAAAGTGGTGACACTTTTATCTTCATTGTTTGAAAGCGCGGCAGCTTCCACCCATTTGGACACATAGTCAACCGCAACAAGTATGTACTTTTTCCCATTTGAACTCACAAACGACCCATAAAATCAAGGCCCCACATATCAAAGAGTTCAATCACTAGTATAGGGTTCATTAGGAGTTCCTGCTTCCGTGAAACACCTCCTCTCTTTGGCCGCGATCACAAGACTTGGCGAAATCATGAGTATCTTGGTCAATGGTGGGCCAATAATACCCGCATTGTAAGAATTTATGAGCAGTTGAGATACCACTATGATGATCACCAACAGGAGATGAGTGGCAAGCTTCCAATATACTCATCATCTCTACCTCAGGCACACAACGATGAATAATCCCATCAGCACAAATACGAAACAATTAAGGCTCTTCTCATAAAAACATCTTCTCATCAGACGTGAATTTTCTTCTTTGGTGAAACGATAAATCCGAAGGAACCACATCACTTGCCAAATAGTTGGAAAAATCAGTGAACCAAGGGATAAGATCAATAGAAGTAGCCAAAATGTTTTTTCTGGGAACGTATCATCCATCTCGATTCCATCAGCTAACTTTAACATAGCCTTTTCCTCTAATCTGCACAAGTGATCAGCTACATGATTTTCTGTTCCTTTTTCGATCTCTCACCTCAAAGTCAAATTCTTGCAACAATAGTACCTATCGAATTAGCCTCTATTTTGCATCCTTCTTTGCCATAAGATACCTCAATGCAGAATGGTCAGTGTGCACAATAACTTTAGTTCCCAGCAAATAGGACCTGAACTTCTAAAACGCGAAAACTACAGCAAGCAATTCTTGCTCGCTGATGGTGTAATTCTTTTGATAAACATTTAGAGCTTTACTGTCATAATATACAGGATGAAGAATCTTCTCTCGCCTTTGGCCCAATACTACACCGAGTGCCACCCCGCTTGTATCACACATGACTTCAAATGATTGACCCCAATCCGGTGAAATAATGATAGGTGGATAAATCAACTTCTTTTTCAACTCCTCAACTTCTTTCAGACAAGCATCATCAAATACAAACTTCATCTCCTTTTCGATCAGTTTGCACAAAAGGTGTGCAATTTTTGAAAAATCTTAAATAAATCTCCTATAGAAACCTGCATTCCCTAGAAAACTTCTAACACCTTTCATGGAAATGGGTGGTAGTAACCTTTCAATCACCTCGACATTTGCTCTATCAACTTCAATGCCTTTTTGTGAGATTCTATGGCCTAGAACTATACCTTCTTTCACCTTAAAGTGACACTTCTCCCAGTTTAGCACGAGATTGCACTCTTCACAGCGTTTCAGCACATCACTTAAATGTACCAAGAAGTCATCAAACGAGTCACCAACTACAGAAAAATCATCCATAAATACCTCGATAATGTCTTCCACCATATCAAAAAATATAGACATCATGCAATGCTGAAATGTCGCCAGTGCATTACATAATCTGAATGGCATTCTTTTGAAAGTGAATGCCATAAAGACAAGTGAAAGTGGTCTTCTCTTGATCTTCCAGGGCTATAGAGATCTTGTTGTAGCCCGAATATCCATCTAGAAAGCAGTACCATTCTTTTCCAGTAAGACAATCTAACATTTGGTCCATGAACGGCATTGGAAAGTGATCTTTCTTAGTCCATGCATTCAACTTGCGATAGTCCATGCAGACCCTCCATCCAGTGACAAACCTCATTGGAATGAGCTCATTCTTCGCATTTCAAACCACAGTGATTCCTCCTTTCTTTGGCACACATTGAACCAGGCACACCCAGTTACTATCGGCAATTGGGTAGACTACCCCAGCATCTAACCACTTGATGATTTCTGTCTTCACAACCTCTTGAATTGGTGGATTTAATCTTCTCTAGTGTTTAATGCTTGGTTTGTTGTCCGACATGAGTTGGATTTTGTGCGAGCATATCCCCAATGAAATACTAATAATATCAGCAATCGTCCATCCAATCGCCCTTTTATACCGCTTCAGCACTGATATCAAGGCTTCTACTTGCCCTTCATTCAAATCAATAACTATAATGATAGGCAAAGTGTTGTTTTTTCCCAAGAACACATACCGCAAGTGAGATGGGAGAGCTTTTAGCTCCAACTTCAGAGGCTCATCAATAGATGGTTTTGCAAGTGAAGTGTCTCTATTCTTCATATCCAAATACAGCTTCTTTGGTTGGTGATGAGGAAAACCACCCTCATCAAGTGCATTAACTAACTCATAATATTTATCAATACCATTACCATCAAAGTTCATGATCACCGCAACTAGTGCATCATCACCTAGTCTCTCCTTAATGGACACCTCTGGTTTCTCCTCATCGGCATTGTTTACTACTGACACTGATTTAAGTTCACTTCGATACTTCATTGATCTGCAGATGTTAAATGTCACCTCTTTATTATTCAAATGGAACTTCATCTACCCTTTTTCCGTATCTACTAGAGCGCGCCCTGTGGCAAGGAATGGCCTCCCTAGTATTATAGGCACTTCAAAATAAACCTCGCAGTCTAGTATCACAAAATCTGCCAGAAAGATAAATGCCTCCACTTTGACCAAAACATCTTAGAGCACCTCTACTGATTTCTTCACAGTACGATCAGCCATAAGTAGCTGCATCGCAGTCGGTTTGGGGGCTCTCAAGCTCAATTTCTTGAACATAGAAAGCGGCATCAGAAGATTTATGCTAGCACCCAAGTCAGATAGGGCCTTCGCAAAGTGCATCATGTCAATCGTACATGGGATAGTAAATGCTCCGGGATCTTCCTTCTTCTGGACTAATGACCGAGTATCAATGGCACTACAATGTTGTAGTTTATCATCATCTTCAAAGCTGCAGCTCTCTTTTTAGTCACAAGATCCTTCATGAACTTCGCATAACCGGGCATCTGTTCTAATTCTTCAATCAAAGGAACATTTATAGACAACTACTTTAACATAGATATAAACTTTTTATACTTCCCTTCTTCAGTCTTCTTAACCAACCTTTGTGGAAAAGGAGGTGGAGGTTTTGGCATAGGGATGACCTTTTGCGTGATTTTAGCCTCCTTCTCGTTCTGATCTTTAGGCAGTTCTGCTACCTCAACTTAATCCTCTGCTGGTCCTTTCGCACTTTCCACTCTAGTTAGCATATGAGGGTCAATAGTCTACTTTCCACCCCTAGTAGTAATAGCCATACAATGCCCATCATTCTTTGGATTTTGAATAGTATTGTTGGGAAGTGTTCCTTGTTGGTGTTGATTTGCATTCGAAGATAGTTGACTCAACTGCTGCTCAATCTGTCTAATTGACACTGCATGTGACTCTACTTTTTAGCCAATGCTCGATAAGTCGTTACGTATCTCCTTCATATTTTCATTCGTAGAGTTAAACCATTTCATCATCTTGCTCATCATATCCTCGATGCGATTCAAACTCGATCCTCCATCTCGGCTTCCTGGTGGGATGTACATGCGACTTCTATCATTTATGTTGTTATACCCATTTTTGTTGTAGTTATTATTTCGGTTGTAGTTCCCTTCACAATTGTACTGTCCTTCCCGATTGTAGTTACTATAGTTTCGACCTTTATTACCTTGACCTTGGCACCAATTATCCTGATTGGATCCTTGGGCGTTAGTACGGAAACCCCCCGATTGCTCATTCACAAGATTCGCATCCTCTTCATATGTATACCAGTCAGTTAGAGGAGCATTATGCTGATACTGGACTACATTAACTTTTTCTGCATTTCCACTCACATGTTTGAGCACCAAACCTACCTCTGTCCTCAACTGCGCCATCTCTTCATGAATATCATCATTGGACTGATTTGGTGTAGCTTGTATTGAGAAAGTTCTCTTTGCAGTAGCCGATGTTCTAGTGCTCCATGTCTTATTATTCTTAGAGATCTTTTTAAGTTTCTCAGCAATCTCCTGGAATGTGTTTGCTCCGTAAGATCCTCCCGCAATAGTATCTAACACGGTTTTGGCATTATCATCCACCCGCTATAGAAATACTACTTGAGCGATTCATCATCAATGCAGTGGTTCGACACATTCCTCACGAAACCTATAAATCTATCCCCAAGAATTACTAACTGACTCTCCATGTAAATCCATGAAATTGTTAAGTTTATCTTTGAGTTTTAACTTCTTTGATAATGGAAATTATTTTTTGAGGAACACTCAATGCATCTCATCCCAGGTGGAAATAGAGTTGTATAGGAGTTCGGACAACCAAATAGTGGCATCACCTGTCAAAGATAGTGGGAACACACACAAACCGATCACATCCATATCTAAGTCCAGTCTCCCCACACTGCTCTTACACACGCTGATAACTTTAGTCAGATGAGCAAAGATGTCCTCTGATGGTAATCCAGCAAATAGTCCTCGGGATGTCAACATCCGCATAAGACTGCTAGTAACCACAAACGTATGTCCGATTGGTAGTGGAGGAATGGCTATGGCTCGAGTCGATCTGACAACATTATGCTCAACCTTATAGTTAAGGCGAACATTGGGTGCAAGTTGGTTTTGCACTCTGACCGTATTCTCAAAAAGAGGATTATCCTGAAGGTTTCCTTGCATGTCCACCACTCTTGGAGGTTGTACTCCAGGTGCCTCTTGATGACCTTCTCCATTAGGGTCATCTTCATGTCCCGCTTGTTGACCTCGTCCAACCATTTCTCGTAGAGTTCTACTTAATTCCGGGTCGTAAGGAGTCAGGGGATTGCCTTGACTTCGTGTATTTGGCATACACTGGAACTAAGACATGTATATTCACAAAAATAAAATAAAACGTAAATCGAGAAATAATTGACTGAAGTGCAATAAAGAAATTAGTCTAATATAAAAGTCTTATTCCCCGGCCGCAGCGCAAAAAATTGATATGCCCAAATTACACCTCCCTTAAGAAGTATAAGCAGTCGTTGTCAAACAAAAAACCTAACAAAGGTTAGGGTCGATCCCACGAGGAATATGGTTTAGACTTAGTCTAATTTGTTGTTGATTGTACGTTTAGCCAAGTTATCTCTGTAAAATGGGGGGGGGGGGTTGAAAACCCAAATACTAATTGATTTAGGTGTAGTAACAAGTAAACAAGTAACAGGATTTGTAGTTTTGTAATATCAATATAAAAATGAAACTAGGGCACATGTGTTCCCCACAAGTTCTTAACGCAGTAATCCTAATAATCGTAAATCTTTTCTAATGTTTAACATGCATAGTCGGTAAGTTAGGTATCGCCTAAGTGATTGGTCCTCCAAATAGGGAATTTTACAATGCAACTTGGTCTGTCTATAGGTGTATGCTTTACTAACCCTTACCTTTGACCCAGATTAGCCCTCAGCATATTTGGTTCAGACTATTAGATAGTGGATTATCACGCTAAATCTCCATTGTTTAATCTCTTTCTCATTCATTACTTCCTTGATCCGGCAAGTAGGAATGAGGCATGTTCTAACGTTGTACACCATTAAAAAGCATTCAAAACGAAGAGATTAACAAATACATGCATAAACACTTTATCAAGAATTACTCAATTATTAGTTTTACGTTGTTAATTATTCATGGTTCCCACAACCCAAGTTGTGGATTTAGCTATTCATACTTGAGTATTCACAATTCATATTAGGGTTTGAATAATAAATCATGAACTTACAATGATAATAGATGGAATCGAAAATCTCGAATTGAAGAACAAAAGCCAATTGCATAAACCGAACTTCAAGAATTAAATATCAAAAGTGCTTGTATAAATAATTCTCAAAGCTAAAATAATGTATCATAAATCGTCTAACTCCAAAAAATTCTCAAAAATGAAATTTACAACTTATATTTATAGAAGACAAAGCCTAAACTAAGTAGGAAAAAGAAAGCTAAGGAAATTCAGCTTGGACAAAGTCGTCTATGATTGGTGACCTACGACTCGTAGTCAGACCTACGGCTCATAGGTACCTTCCGTCATTCAGCAGTTAGGCAAAACATCTGAGGGTCAAATTGTACGGGCATTATCTACGACTTGTAGATATTAGTATGGCCCGTCATATTTTTTCGTTAATAAAGAACTGAAGTTCACTCTCTCTAAAGTTTTCTACGGTTCGTAGCAGGAACTACGGCTCGTCATCCTCAATCGTCGTTCTATACTTGGCTCAAATTTCAAGCACCTAAACCCATGACTTCAATGTACGGCTCATTAAGGGAATGACGGCTCGTAAGTCAACTCGTACGTCACCAAAACTCTGTTACTACAACACTTTAATCATCAATTGCTCCAAAAACCTATTTCCTGTAAAATTAATCACAAATACCATCACATCTACTAACAAGATGCGTATGAAGTATGCAAAACTCTAAGTTTAGTGCATCAAAAGTACCGTAAGTTCACGGTACATCAAGCAGCTCATTGATAAGGATCTGGGCTTTGCTTTTCCACTACCTTGAGTATGAGGGGTAGTCGAATGGATTTGAAAAATACAAGAATTTGAATAAGTTCCTTATGACACAGTTCTATTGCACAATTTCAGAGTATGAAAGAAGGGAAACTTTTCTTAAATTTTTGTAGTCCCTCATTTATAGAAGTGGGACCTCACAACCATAAATAAGATCCTACTGACACAGCTTCATAGACACCCTAGAACACTGAAACTCTATGCTCTGATACCAAGTTTGGCATAAATCAACTTCTTTTTCAACTCCTCAAATTCTTTCAGACAAGCATCATCAAATACAAACTTCATCTTCTTTCCGAGCAGTTTGCACAAAAGGTGTGCAATTTTTGAGAAATCTTTAATAAACCCCCTATAGAGACCTGCATGCCCTAGAAAACTTCTAACACCTTTCACGGAAATGGGTGGTGCTAACTTTTCAATCACCTCGACATTTTCTCTATCAACTTCAATGCCTTTTTGTGAGATTCTATGGCCCAGAACTATACCTTCTTTTACCATAAAGTGACATTTCTTCCAGTTTAGCACGAGATTGCACTCTTCATAGCTTTTTAGCACGTCACTTAAATGTACCAAGCAATCATCAAACAAGTCACCAACTACAGAAAAATAATCCAAAAATACATCGATAGTGTCTTCCACCATATCAGAAAATATAGACATCAAGCAATGCTGAAAAGTCGCCAGTGCATTACATAACCTGAATGGCATTCTTTTGAACGTGAATGTCCCATAAGGACAAGTGAAAGTGGTCTTCTCTAGATCTTTCGGGGCTATAGAGATCTTTTTAAAGCCCGAATATCCATCTAAAAAGTAGTACCATTCTTTTCTAGCAAGACAATCTAACATTAGGTCCATGAACGGCATTGGAAAGTGATCTTTCTCAGTCCATGCATTCAACTTGCAATAGTCCATGCAGACCCTCCATCCAGTGACAGGCCTCATTGGAATGAGCTCATTCTTCGCATTTGAAACCACAGTGATTCCTCCCTTCTTTGGCACACATTGAACTGGGCACACCCAGTAACTATCAAAAATCGGGTACACTACTCCAACATCTAACCACTTGATGATTTCCTTCTTCACAACCTCATGCATTGGTTGATTCAATCTTCTCTAGTGTTCAATGCTTGGTTTGCTGTCCGGCATAAGTTGGATTTTATGCGAGCATATCCCCGGTGGAATACCAATAATATCAGCAATCTTCCATCCAAATGCCCTTTTAGCCACTTCAACACCGATATCAAAGTTTCTACTTGCCCTTCATTTAAATCAACAGCTATAATGACAGGCAAAGTGTTGTTTTGGCCTAAGAACACATACCGCAAGTGAGATGGGAGAGCTTTTAGCTCCAACTTTAGAGGCTCATCAATAGATGGTTTTGCAGGCGGAGTGCCTCAATTCTTCAGATCTAAATCTCACTTTTTTGGTTGGCGATGAAGATAACCACCCTCATCAAGTGCACAAACTAACTCATTATTTTTATCAATATCATCACCATCAAAGTTCATGATCACCACAGCTAGTGCTTCATCACCTAGTCTCTCCTCAATGGACACCTCTGGTTTTTCCTCATCGGCATTGTTCACTATTGATACTGATTTAAGTTCACTTCGATGCTTCATTGATCTACAGATGTTAAATGTTACCTTTTTATTTTTCAAACGGAACTTCATCTGCCCTTTTTCCATATCTACTAGTGCGTGCCCCATGTCAAGGAATGGTCTCCCTAGTGTTATAGGCACTTTAAAATCAACCTCGCAGTCTAGTTTCACAAAATCTGCCAGAAAGATAAATGCCTCCACTTTGACCAAAACATCTTGGAGTACCCCTGCTGGTTTCTTCACAGTACGATCAGCCATAAGTAGCTACATCGCAGTCAGTTTGGGGGCTCTCAAGCTCAATTTCTTGAACATGGACAGCGGCATCAGATTTATGCTAGCACCCAAGTCAGATAGGGCCTTCGCAAAGTGCTTCATGTCAATCGTACATGGGATAGTAAATGCTCCGGGATCTTCCTTCTTCTGGACTAATGACAAAGTAGAATGGCAGTACAATGTTGTAGTTTATCATCATCTTCAAAGCTGGCAGCTCTCTTTTTAGTCACAAGATCCTTCATGAACTTCGCATAACCGGGCATCTGTACTAATGCTTCTATCAAAGGAACATTTATACACAACTACTTTAACATAGATATAAACTTTCTATACTTCCCTTCTTCAGTCTTCTTAACCAACCTTTGTGGAAAGGGAGGTGGAGATCTTGGCAAAGGGATGACCTTTTACATAATTTCAGCCTCCTTCTCGTTCTGATCTTTAGGCAGTTCTGCTACCTCAACTTCATCCTCTTCCGATCCTTTCACATTTTCCGCTCTAGTCGGCAAATGAGGGTCAATAGTCTGCTTTCTACCCCTAGTAGTAACAGCCATATAATGCCCATCATTCTTTGGATTTTGAATTGTATTGTTGGGAAGTGTTCCTTGTTGGCGTGAATTTGCATTTGAAGATAGTTGGCTCAGCTGCTGCTCAATCTTTCTAATTGACAGTGCATGTGACTCTACCTTTTGGCCAATGCCCAATAAGTCGTTACGCATCTCCTTCACATTTTCATCCATAGAGTCAAACCGTTTCATCATCTTGCTCATCATATCCTCAATGCGATTCAAACTCAATACTCCACCTCGATTTCCTGTTAGGATGTACGGGCCACTTCTATCATTCCTATTGTTATACCTATTTATGTTGTAGTTATTATCTTGGTTGTATTTCCCTTCACGATTGTACTGTCCTTCCCGATTGTAGTTACTATAGTTTCGACCTTGATTCCCTTGACCTTGGCACCAATTATCCTTATTGGATCCTTGGGCGTTAGTACACAAACCCCCTGGTTGCTCATTCACAAGATTCGCATCCTCTTCATATGTATACCAGTCGGTTGGGGGAGCATTATGCTGATACTGGACAGCTGATGTCGCCCAAGCTACACCTCCCTAAGGAAGTATAAGCGGTTGTCGTCAAATAAAGAACCTAACAGAGGTTAAGATTATGTATACGTTTAGCCCAATTATTTCTAGAAAAAGAGGGGGGAAATTAACTAAACTAAAATTAACTATTGACTAAGAATGAAAACGAATAAACAACTAACGGAAATTGTGCAGTTTGAAAAATCAATATAAGACTGAAACTAGGGTTTATGTGATCCCCATAAGTTCTTAACTCAGTAACCTTAACAATGGAAATTCTTTTCAATGCTTAGCATGCATGATCGGTAAGCTATGTATCCCTAAGTGATTGGTCCTCTAAATAGGGAATTTCACACCGCAACTTGGTCCGTCTACGTGTGTCGATTAACTAACCCTTACCTTTGACCCAGATTAACCCACAACTATTTCTAGGTTGGATTATTAGATAGCGGAATATCAATGACTAAATCTCTATTGTATAATCTCTTAGATGTTCTTTACTGCCTATACCGGGTTCGCAAGAATTAGGAGATGTTCTAATGTTTGCAACCATTAGAAAACGTTCTAAGCAAAGAGATTTACAAAAGCATGCATAAACACATTCAAGAATTACACAATATTAGGTTTACTTTTGTTAATTTCTCATGGTTCCCACAACCCTAGTTGTGGAATTTAGCTACTCATGCTTATATGTTTACAAACAATGCTAGGGTTAGAATAATTCATGAACTTACAGCAATCAAAGATGAAATTCACGGTCTTGAATTGAAAATCAAACTTGTATTGCATAAACAAGATTCAAGAATGAATAATCCCAAAACAATAAGGTTCAACTCCCAAAAATGCCAAATCCTACGAATACAAATAAATAATAAATAAATAATAAAGGAGAAGAAAGAATAAACCAAAATTCTCCGGCCTCCACGGTGTCTCTTCCCAAGTTCCTAAGCTTTAAATTATTCTTGGGTTCTTCTCCCCCCTCTAAGAATAATTTTTTATGTCCTATTTATAGATATAGAAACCTCAAATAAAATAATTAAGTCCAAAACAAATTAGGAAACCAAAACCCGGTTAAATTGGATTCCCTGTGCGTGAAACCGCCTCAAATTTGAGGGGCCTTCATTGGTTGCCACGTGGCAGCAATTTGATTGAAATCAAATTTGCTCTTAGCTGCTTTTGCCTTTAATATATAATATATTATTATATTCAATTTAATCCATTAAGCAGTCTACTTGATTTTCCTTCTAGAATCTTCTATTTTAATTCGTTTTAGCTCCAAACTTCTTCATCTTCCCACCAATTTAATCCTACAAATAAAATATATTTTTTAGAACAATCCATAAAATTTATGCCCAAAACGGACAAATACAAATAATAAATATGAGGCAAATAATGATAAAAATATTTATTTTTGACCTCATATCAACAACATTAACTTTTTCTGTGTTCCCACTCACATGTTTGAGCACCAAGCCTACCTTTGTCCTCAACTGCGCCATCTCTTCATGAATATCATCATTGGACTGATTTGGTGTAGCTTGTATTGAGAAAGTGCTCTTTGTAGTAACCGATGTTCTAGTGCTCCATGCCTTATTATTCTTAGAGATCTTTTTAAGTTTCTCAGTAATCTCTTGGAATATGTTTGCTCCGTAAGATCCTCCCGCAATAGTATCTAGCACAGCTTTGCCATTATCATCTAGCCCTCTATAGAAATACTCCTTGAACGATTCATCATAAATGTGGTGGTTCGACACACTCCTCATGAAACTTGTAAATCTGTCCCAAGAATTACTAACTGACTCTCCATGTAAAGCCACGAAATTGTTAAGTTTATCTTTGAATTTTAACTTCTTTGATAATTGAAAGTATTTTTTGAGGAACACTCGATGCAGCTCATCCCAGGTGGAAATAGAGTCTATAGGAGTTTGGACAACCATACAGTGGCATCACCTGTCAAAGATAGTGCGAACACACGCAAACCGATCGCATCCATCTATAAGTCCAGCCTCCCCACACTGCTCTTACACACGCTGATAACTTTACTCAGATGAGCATAGGGGTCCTTCGATGGTAATCCAACAAACAGTCCTCGAGATGTTAGAATCTGTATAAGACTGCTAGTAACCACAAACGTGTGTCCGATTGGTAGTGGAGGAGTGACTATGGCTCCAGTCGATCCTACAGCATTATGGTCAACCTCATAGTTGAGGTGAACATTGGGTGCAGGTTAGTTCTGCACTCTGACTGTATTCTCAAAAAGAGGATTGTCCTGAAGGTTTCCTGGCACGTCCACCACTCTTGGAGGTTGTACTCCAGGTGCCACTTGACGAACTTCTCCGTTTGGGTCATCTTCATGTCCCGCTTGTTGACCTCGTCCAGCCATTCTTCGTAGAGTTCTTCTTAATTCCGGCTCGTAAGGAGTCAGGGGATTGCCTTGACTTTATGTATTTGGCATACACTGGAACTAAGAACTGTATAATTACAAAAGCAAAATAAAATGTAAATTGAGAAATAATTGACTAAAGAGCAATAACGAAATTAGTCTAATCTAAAAGTTTTATTCCCCGGCAGCGGCACCAAAATTTGATATGCCCAAATTAGACCTCCCTTAAGAAGTATAAGCGGTCGTTGTCAAATAAAAAACCTTACAAAGGTTAGGGTCGATCCCATGAGGAATATGGTTCCAACTTATTCTAATTTGTTGTTGATTGTACGTTTAGCCAAGTTATCTCTGTAAAAAGGAGGGTTTTGAAAACCAAAATTGTACGTTTAGCCAAGTTATCTCTGTAAAAAGGGGGGTTTTAAAAACTAAAATTATAATTGATTTAGGTGTAGTAACAAGTAAACAAGTAACATGATTTGCAGTGTTGTAATATCAATATAAGAATAAAACTAGGGCACATGTGTTCCCCACAAGTTCTTAATGTAGTAATCTTAATAATCGTAACTCTTTTCTAGTGTTTAACATGCATAGTCGGTAAGTTAGGTATCGCCTAAGTGATTGGTCCTCCAAATAGGAAATTTTACAATGCAACTTGGTCCGTCTATAGGTGTATGCTTTACTAACCCTTACCTTTGACCCAGATTAGCCCTCAGCGTATTTGGTTCAGACTATTAGATAGTGGATTATCACGCTAAATCTCCATTGTTTAATCTCTTTCTCATTCATTACTTCCTTGATCCGGCAAGTAGGAATGAGGCATGTTCTAACGTTGTACACCATTAAAAAGCATTCAAAACGAAGAGATTAACAAATACATGCATAAACACTTTATCAAGAATTACTCAATTATTAGTTTTACGTTGTTAATTACTCATGGTTCCCACAACCCAAGTTGTGGATTTAGCTATTCATACTTGAGTATTCACAATTCATATTAGGGTTTGAATAATAAATCATGAACTTACAATGATAATAGATGGAATCGAAAATCTCGAATTGAAGAACAAAAGCCAATTGCATAAACCGAACTTCAAGAATTAAATATCAAAAGTGCTTGTATAAATAATTCTCAAAGATAAAATAATGTATCATAAATCGTCTGACTCCAAAAAATTCTCAAAAATGAAATTTACAACTTATATTTATAGAAGACAAAGCCTAAACTAAGTAGGAAAAGGAAAGCTAAGGAAATTCAGCTTGGACAAAGTCGTCTATGATTGGTGACCTAAGGCTCGTAGTCAGACCTACGGCTCGTAGGTACCTTCCGTCATTCAGCAGTTAGGCAAAACATCTGAGGGTCAAATTGTACGGGCATTATCTACGACTTGTAGATATCAGTACGGCCCGTCATGTTTTTCCGTCAATAAAGAACTGAAGTTCACCCTCTCTAAAGTTTTCTACGGTTCGTAGCAGGAACTACGGCTCGTCATCCTCAATCGTCGTTCTATACTTGGCTCAAATTTCAAGCACCTAAACCCACGAGTTCAATGTACAGCTCATTAAGGGAATGACGGCTCGTAAGTCAACTCGTACGTCACCAAAACTCTGCTACTACAACACTTTAATCATCAATTGCTCCAAAAACCTATTTCCTGTAAAATTAATCACAAATACCATCACATCTACTAACAAGATGCGTATGAAGTATGCAAAACTCTAAGTTTAGTGCATCAAAAGTACCGTAAGTTCACGGTACATCAAGCAGCTCATCAATAAGGGTCTGGGCTTTGCTTTTCCACTACCTTGAGTATGAGGGGTAGTCGAATGGATCTGAGAAATGCACGAATTTGAATAAGTTCCTTATGACACATTTCTATTGCATGATTGTAGAGTATGAAAGAAGATAAACTTTTGTTATCTTCTATCGTCGTTCCATACTTGGCTCAAATTTCAAGCACCTGAACCCACGACTTCAACATACGGCTCGTTAAGGGAATGACAGCTCGTAAGTCAACTCGTACATCATCAAAACTCTACTGCTGCAACACTTTAATCATCAATTGCTCTAAAAACCCATTTCGTGTAAAATTAAGCACAAATACCATCACATCTACTAACAAGATGCCTAAGAAGTATGCAAAACTCTAAGTTTAGTGCATCAAAAGTACCGTAAGTTTGCGGTACATCAAGTAGCTCATCGATAAGGATCTGAGCTTTGTTTTTCAACTACCTTGAGTATGAGGGGTAGTCGAATGGATCTGAGAAATGCACGAATTTGAATAAGTTCCTTATGACACATTTCTATTGCATGATTGTAGAGTATGAAAGAAGATAAACTTTTGTTAAATGTATGTAGTCCCTCATTTATAGAAGTGGGCTTTCATAACCATAAATAAGATCCAACTCACACGGCTTCATAGACACCTTATGACACTTGAACTCTGTGCTCTGATACCATGATACCAAGTTTGTCATGACCTACACCCTGGACGTGATTGACACTCAAGAACCATTGCTGGTCCCCAAGCGAACCCTTGGTCTGGATAACTATAGACATGAGACTCAATATGATATGTGGAAGCCTTAAATAGATGAGCATTTAAATCATTTAAATTAAAGCTTTGAAACACTGTCTTGAAAATACATAGACCTCATTTGTTTTCACCTAATGAAGGTCTGAATCTTAATCATTCAAATTCAGCCCATTAAGTGCGTTTGATTTTAGGTTTGAATCTTAATCATTCAGATTCAGCCCATTAAGTCCATTGGTTTCTTTAAAAAAAAACCTTCTTAATGGGTCTTAATGAGTATGAATGAATAAGATCTATAACAAAGTCTTAATACCATTCAATCTCTATTAAAATAATAAGATTCTTTCATCAAAAAATCTTCTTCTTCCTTGCTTTTCTCCTGGGCAAGTTTCAAGTTTCTTCCTCTCCTTTTGCAATCAAATACCATTTTTTTTCTTTCTCTTCTAGGCAAGCTTCAAGTTTCTTCCTCTCCTATTTCAATCAAATACCATTTTTTTCTTTTGAATAAGTAAGTTTTCATAATCTTTTACAAATATTATCTAATATTTTTAATATATACAATATTATTGGGTGAATTGATATTTATGAAGAACTCTTCTTGTCACAATTCGTTTATTGTCAAAATTTCTTTGGAAGAAGTTATCATTGTTTCTTGAGAAAAAATTGTTTGAGAAAAAAAATAAATCATTTTTTTCTGGGTGGGTTATAATTTCATTCTCGAAACAATTGTTTCGAAGAACTTATCTTGTGTTTGAATTATAAATTTTATTGATATAGTGTTTAATTCCTATTTTTTTAAAAAAATTATGCACATTCAGATATTAAAAATAAACAATCTTAATGATTTAGTGCCAGACCTAAAAACTACATCTTAATATTCAAATGTGCATTCAGATTCTGACATCTTAATCTTATTGAAAACAAATGAGGCCTTAACATGAATAAGTTCCAATAAGATCATCGGGAGAAAAAACATAAAAACATCTGCTCTGCCTATCTATGAAGCCTCTATTGTGAAGGAAGGATGTCGGGACAAGACCCACAACACCTCAATACTACTAAATAGACTATAAAAGTGGAGTCGTACGGAAGCAAGGAGGTCTCACCAAAAGCTATCAAGAAACGTGAAGTAATCTCAACGGAGCGCCTGATGATGATCTCAACCACCTGTATCTGTATCATAAGAAAAAAAGATGCAGATCAAATGACATCAGTATATTGAATGTACTATGACTAAATAAACAAATAACTTAACTGAAGGACTGAAAACAACTCGACTGAATCAATACATGAACATGAAGTGAAAACTATTTAAGCTTTACAATAAGATATGCAATAAAAGAAATATGAAAATAATATACTTTACATTGTGGGGAGTTTCTCTAACTGACAACCATTACTATGAGCCTAGCAATGATACAACATTTTACCCACGTTGCAAGGGCCATCTTATACCTTACCAGGATATAGGATGCTACTGTAACTATGGATCCATCTAATAGGCCTTCTTAGAGGTAGTGAGGAGTGGCACGAAGAATCAGTGCTATCCTATCCTAAGTTGGCTACGTAGTTTTATGGGACTTTTTGAGTTAAAATAGACTCTTACCCAATTCGGTGCTCGATATTACTCCCAGAATAATTAATATCAATCATGCTGAATTCACCCTTTACAAAGAAAGGGACTATTACTTTACTGAAGTACTTTTCAAAAACATTAATCACACTCTTTCCTTTTTTTCTCAACTGTCAAACAATACACATGAAACCATTTGATTCTTTCTTAAGACTCTGTTCAAAACTTACATTTAAAATGTTTACTTATGGACTTATCTTTCAAGTTCAAGATCGATATATAAAAACTGAAAACTCTTATACTTTTCTGAAAATAGTGCTCTCTTTCAATAAAAAAAAATGATACATTCGGAACCCTTTAAGTTCCCTTAAACTCTTTTTCAAAATAGTACTTTAAAACTTTTCTCTTAAACTCACTTTAGTTTTGAATGTGCACTAAGACATGTGAGTAGGTTATGCAGGAACTCTCAAAGGTAAATGGAGCCTATAGAAGCTAATACAGAGAAGGGAAACATGGCCACAACTAAAAGGAGCACACGCCAGATAAAACAAGGAAGAAGAATTGGCCCAGCGACCCCTGGCGCACTGTTGGTGCAGGGCGCCAGGCCAGAACTTCAGACAGCCGGTCTGGGTGCACTGCTGGTGCAGCGCGCCAGGCCCTGAACTGCTGAGCGCCAGCCTTAGCACCTTCATGGCGCGCTAGGCCCTGAATTGCTGAGCGCCAGCCTTGGCACCTTCATGGCGCGCCAGGCCCTGAACTGCTGAGCGCCAGCCTTGGCACCTTCATGGCGCGCCACCCTAGGCCCTCCCTGGCATCCTCGATGAATTCCAGTTAAATTAGGACCCCAAATTAGCTTAGAATTGGGAAATTTCTCCTAAACTCTACTTATCTTTCAAACCCAAAATCAATATATGAGAAAATTTCATACAATTTCTTTTGAAAACATTACTTTACTAAATCAATAGATTTCATAGGGTACAAAGCATGAACAACATTACAAGATTCACATGTAAAAATTCCTCAAAACCTCAATTGTTAAAAACTGAATTCAATATCAAGAACTATGAATGGATCCTTTAGATGTGACAATTTTTTACTGAATTGAGATGGCGTGAGGACGAACTAGTCTAACACTATGAGTAGCCTTACATACCTTGACGAACAAAGGTTCTTGGCGAAATCAATGAAAACTTAAATTGAAACTCTAGTTTTTTCTCCCCTTGGAACCTTGCTCTAATTCTTCTAAGTGTTAAAGAATGTTAAATAATGTTTTAACACTATTTAGACCCTTAATTAAGTGGAAAAAATGTGGTTTAGGTTTAGAAGGAGTGGGAAAAGACCAAATTACTCCTCTCAAACACTATCGAGGTGCCTTGAAAGGGAGGCTTCACTACAACGAGCATATCTTTTTACTCCAAACTCAAAATGAACCAAACTTTGTGGCATTGGAAAGAGGATTCAAAGACCTTTAATTTGGTATGTCATGGGCCACCTAATCCTTTATGTACTGAAAGATATGATCATTTGAAGTTGACCTAAGTAGAATCTTAGGTCAAAACTTACTCAGTAGGAAAGCTTTCAACTCAATTTTGTGCTAGGGGATTCTAGTGACCTTAATTGATATCCAAAATGATTCCCACACTAATGAATTGACCATAGAATCTAAGAACAATTCAGAATCACTCGGTACGACCTTATACGCAATTCAAGAATGGTGTGGGTCTTAACATAGAAATTTCTGGGATGTTACAAGACCAGGACTGACACCTTAGTTTTTTTGGATATCAACTTAGTGGATTCAAGTTAGACAGTGTTTGTTCCCTAGAAAGGTACAGAGATCCCTCCCAACTCGGGTACATATTTGACTCTGTTTAACTCATACGGAGTATGTCGGTTAATAGTATCTCCCACGATTTGATCTCAGATATTGCATGACCTTGTATTTTAGTTTACTCAGTACAATGTTGATTAGTTACATGTTTATTACTTGATCATTGCGGCAGCTTATTTATTTCAGTTCCATATTTAGTTCAGCATCTCAGATTTATCACGTTAAGCTTATTAGATTATTGTGCCTATCTCACATACTTAGTACATTCAAAGTGTCGATCACACACTCTCTTGTGTTATACTGTTTTATAATATAGGTTCGAACGTTCAATGTCTAACTCGCAATTAGTACGATTTCGTATCATCTTAGGAACAGAGTTTGGTGAGTCCTTGTATTTCGAGGACAAGAACTATTGGTATCTTTATTTTAGTCTTTAAATTTCAGACAATTAGAGTTAGTTGGGGGCTTTTCCTAGCAACTCATCTTAGTAACGGGTTTCAGACAGTCATACAGTAGTGTTAGCTTTATTCTTTGTTCAAACAAATTCTATTTTGACTATTTAGTTGTTTTGAATTTATTCAATATTAGCTTCCGCTCAGAATTGAAATCTTTCAATTGTAATATAAATCCTGTGTCATTCTTGGGGTCACTTGTGACTCTAAACACCTTGTTATAACTAGGAGTAGTCTTAAATCATGACAACCATCAAGTAAATAAAAAAACAAGTGATTAACCTTGTTTGTCGGCGTAGTGCGTCCCGTTCTCCAGGAGGGTCCTCTAGTTGTGAGGACACTGAGAGTGATGATGAAGATGAATATATAGCCTCCACCCCTTAGCATCCCTTTTGTATTGCCATTTTATGACTTTTGATACTTAGTGAGCATTTTGTAGTTTTTGGAACTAATTTCGAAAGACTTTATAAGTCTTTATGTTATGATTTCAATGTATAATGACGTTTGTTGAAGTTTGTTATGATATTGTGTATATATCATTATTTGTTTGAAATAATTGTAATGAATATATATTGAATTGTATTTTAATGGTAAGTGGGCAGCGAAAACTTGCAGAATAGCGATGGATAGGGTCCGTTTTGTCCGTCACTTTTCTGGATTGCAGAAAAGCTACCGACGACATCGTTTTTAAAAAGAAATTAAAATAAAAAATTGTGACACTGTCCGTCGCTTATGAAGAAAAGATTTTTTTAAAAAAAAAAAAGAAGAAGAAAAACAACGATGCAGTTCGTCACTTTTTGAAAAGCGACAAAGACAAAAACTATGGAAATGACTGCATCAATTTTCAGTCATTTTTAACTAAAAAATTACACTGTCCATCTCTTTTGACCGTCCCTTTTGAAGTAGTTTTCGTAGTAAAATACACACAAAGAGAAATTGATATGATATACCAGGCTCATAATGATATATACCATTCTTTTAGCTGCATCAAAAAACTGTAAGTAGGTGAAGAAAGAGAATGATACATAAGGAATTCAAAAGTCAAAAGAAGTATAGAAATTGTAATTTATTATATTAATAAAAAAATAGACCGCTAGGAATTAGGGAAAGCATATTTGAGCCGTCGATTATGGTATTATTATATACTCCCTCTGTTTAAAAAAATGGTCTACTTTAACTTGGCACGGAGTATAAAAAAATAAAGAAAACTTTTCAGTCTTGATATCCTAAATTAAAGTTATGTCAAATGTACTGAAATACCATTTAATCTTGTGGTCTTAGACATGCTACATGAAAAACTGAAATTAAAGTGTTGCCAAAAAAGAAAAGGGGTCATTCTTTCTAAAACCAAACTAAAAAGGAAAGCAGGTAATTCTTTTCAAACAGAGGAAGTATTTGTTTATTGTAATATCATAAGAGTATTTGTTTCACTAATTAAGTTTGTCGATAAATTTTTTTTATGAGCTTTCTTTAATTTTTTTTAATTTATGTGGTCCATGTTTACTTGACATAAAAAATAATTTATCATGTTATATTGTTTTTAATGATAAATTTAGTTGAGGTGATTCTATCAATACAAATGTCTAAATTAAGTAATTTTATAGATACAAAATAAAATTTAATGACTCTACTAGATAAATTTTCAAAGTTGAGTGAGCTTTTAAGATATTAACTCTACGTATAAACATTTAAAAATGTAAAAACCGGTTTACACTATTAGCCTATTATTGATCAATTGTTGCAACTAGCAATTCTTGTTTTTAAAGTTACTAGCTACCTGTAGTTGTCTTTCTGATTACCAAATAGTGTAAAAATTCTTCACTGTCCTTGTCATTGTTTAGAGGTTAAACTCTGCATAGCAGTACTACAGAAGAAACAGAAGAATTTCTGCACTGGAACAATGAGTAGCTTGTTCAAAGGGCTATATAATTCACTAATTTATAAAGTTGGACAACATATACAAAGATCAACATTTTTGTTTTGGTTTAAGAATTTGTCAGAGAAATAGTAAAAGGGAGAAAAAAAAAAAGGAGGGAGGGGAATAAGAATTTATGTATAACTTAGTAGGAAAATTTTCCTTCAGCGAAATGGTTTCATTTGAAAGCATCTGAAACTGAGTAAATGAAGTCCAAGAACCCTGTTCCTTTGAGAAGACCTTTGCCGGTCAAGAGTTCAAAATCCAACAGCAACAGGAAACCAATTACTGCTGCTTTTCCATTTATCAGTTCGTTCCTTCCGGTGAACCCAAAGGCCTCTTGACCCTCGTCGATAACCATTCTTACCTAAATGCATATAAGGAGAATCAGATCAGAATGTGTTATTTACTCCATAGGACAAGTTTGTAACTAAGCGAGATAAGTTGATTCAATTACCTCGTCTACATTCACGTCAGTTGCTGTTACACCAGGTTGAGCCTTTCCACTGAAAACAATCTCTGCAGATGCATCAACTTTTCCACCTCTCATGCTGATGTAGATATTCTCATCGTCGGTTTTAACAGGATAAACAAACAAATTTCTCAAGGCAGGAGTAAGGACTCTCAGCACAGGATTATTCGGATACCATTCTTTGATGGCTCCATTTTGCAGATAAAATGTGCTATCTGTTGTAGGACACACGATACATCCATCCTGTAGGAATTTGAGATTTATGGGCATTTACAATATCCAATCCAGAAAGAACATGCATACTGTTAGCATGTTCATGCAGCATGGAGAAATGCACAATTTATGTGAAGCACGAAACATCATGATCATAGTAATAGATAGCAGGCAGTAATAGAGACATCTAGAATAACATCAAATAATTTAATACCAAGAATTCTAACATTAACATGAAAATGAAGTTCTATGCAGCAGCAAGTGCATTCAAACAAGAAAACCTTTTTGAGCTTTATAATAGCCCCTTAATTTAGTAGCATATGTTAAGTCGAACTACCAAAATTGGTACGGCCGACATCCTGGCTACTGACTAGTTATATACTCTTGCAAAAATGTAGCATTTCATCGTTCAAGCAGAAGATAGCTCCACAAAACTAAATGAATTAATGGATTGCCATCTTTATACCATATCTTATTTCATCTGTTGTCTAATCAATTTGTTCTTGTAACTTTCAGCAACAGGTGTGTATTGTCATGAATTTGTAACCTCTACTAAATTCAGAACATTTTATATATTTAGGCTGAAAAGTTCTATTGGAACAGAATGCTAGTCATGACATGACATTTACACACTGTCGAAGTTGCTCCCTTCACCAGCAGGCGGAATTTGACCTTTTTAACTGTGTAAATGCAAAAATATACCCTCATGCATCAATTGTAATTTTCAAGTGAAGTCCTAAGTTAGTAATACAAACTCAAACTCAAATTTCACGGGTATAGTGCTCCTGAGTAAGAGGGAACTGAATCTTTATTGCACAGTGAACCTACCCAAATTGACAGCGAACGTAAAGAAAACGAGAATAGCATTGAGGGAGAGAGAGAAGCTGTATTCTAATTCCAAATCAAAGCTCCATAGAAGTCCTTCTCCCCCCTCTCCCCCCCCCCCCCAATTTGTTTGGAAGGCAGTTAAAATAGCAATTGTAGCAACCTAACAAACTAGTCATGGGATCATTTACATATCAAAAAGGGCAGCACGGTGCACTAAGCTCCCGCTATATAGCAGTCTGGGGAAGGGCCAAACCACAAGGGCCTATTGTATGCAGCCTTACACTGCATTTCTGCAAGAGGCTGTTTTCACTGCTCGAATCCGTCACCTCCTGGTCACATGGCAACAACTTTACCAATTATGCCAAGGCTCCCCTTCAATTTGAGATCATTTACATATCAGTTAACAGATTTCAATGTAGCCCCTCAAGGAATTATTTACAAATAAATTAACAGGCTCCTAGGTGTCCCATACATTCACTATGTACAATCACTTAACTGACCTCCATGTGCCACTGATGTGCCTAATAAAAATATAAATTCATTCCCTGGTTTCTTTGGCAGTTCATATTATGGAGATGAAAAGGAAATTAGGTCTTAAAAGTACTCCAATACAGCTTGTCTTGCAGACACACATACAAACATGTAATACACGAACATGTCGATTTCTTAATGCTTTCGTGTCCCTCACGTGATCATATCCTACCTTCTGCTCCCTTTCCCTTTCGGGATGAGGAGGCCTATGAGCCATTAGTGGCTAGAAGAGCTCAGGTTCCTTTCGGAAGCCAGCCAGTCAATTAACAAGTTCCGAATCCTGAGCGAGCCGAGTGCGTATCCCCTGAGTTGTGCAAAATTTTAATCGACTGACTGAATTTAGCTGGAAGAGGGCTCTCTCTGATCAAGACACAACAAGTCCTAAAAGTAAATAATATTTCCAGCTCCTCATACTTGGCCACTTAGCCAACCTTGTGAAGTGAAGATCAATAACTTCCACAAGAAATATGGTAGCCCCGCAAATTAGCATTCTCTCAAAGTCTCATATTGATTGAAGGCATGGACTTCTGTGGTTGAACTAGTCCAAGATCAATTTTGTTTGGCATGATATTTGAGCTAGACAATTCTCAATGTTATCTCCCGTGTTACATTATTCATGTAACAGGTGTCTATCCTAGCGTACATGGGATGTTAGAGACTCACATTGGTTAAAGAAATGGGTTGTATTCTGGTCTAGGACAGATCACACCTTATGAGATGGCTTTTGAGGTTGAGTTAGGCAAGTACATTTTTCTTAACCCATTGGATTAGAGTTTTGAGTTTTTCAATCACTAATGAATTACTCACTACCTTGCAACAGTAGAGAGGATAAGAAATACGGATACTACACTTAAAAATTGTCAAATAGGACTACATTTAAAGCTTCCATAGTATTTCTCACACAATTGTTCAAATGAGCGCAAATTTTAGTGTATTTTACAGTTTATGCTTGGTATGAAGGAAAACATTTTTCGAAAAATGTTTTTCAATTTTCTCATATTTGGTTTGACTAAACGTTTTCCAAATAGACTTATTTTCATAAAATTTAAGGAAAATGACTTCCCTACATTAAGTAAGGAAAACATTTTCCAACACTCTCTTTCAACCTCACCACCCAACCCTGATCCTAAACCCAACCCCAACCCCAACCCAGAACATAATTCCCAAGTCGGAGTCGGGTCCCCGATCCCGATCAAAAACCTAATTTTTGACCTTGACCCCGACCTGAGGCCCAACTCCCAACCCCAACATTTTCGGTGGTAAACATTTTCCTTCATACCAAACACACTAAATTGTTATGCAATAGTTATTTTATAAGAAAGCTGCCGTCATTGGCATTTTGGAAATCATCACTTCCCCTATAGCATCAAATAAAGAAAACAAACATCAACAACTGCTCAATCAATGTAAATGACAAGAGCCATTGGCTAATCTTTGTGAGCTCACAAGGTTGAGTTCCTGAGTAGACTCAAAGTGCTTATGCATAATTGCATTCATGCACCAACATCACTCAAACTGTAGCACTAAAAGAACCCCCTACACCTACATATATAGCAATAACTGCTGTATTGTGTTTGAATTGGCTATAATCACTAGAGGAAAAAACATTAAAAGAGAAGCATTTAGTAAATGAAATTTGTCTAATCACAATGTTTCTTTGATTGGAACAGAAATAGCAACCAAATGGAATCATAACCCAAAATAACAACTAATAAATGTGTCATCTAAATTCAAAATGTTTCTATCAACTGAATAAACCCCCAAAAAGGGACTAAATTAAAGAGAATAAAGAAAGAAGAAGAGGGAACCTGAGTGAGCTTAGCATTAAGAAGTCCTTCACTATAAGCACCTTCAGCAGGGGAACGATTTTCAATAGCAAAAACATCATCTTTATACCAAAGCAACAGTATAGTTTCCCCATCTTGTATAATAACACGTCTCTCTCCTTTTGGCAGTGCTGATAGCGGAACCACAGGCACCCAATTGGCCGCCGATGACCCTTCAGCAACCGAAACCTCAGTAGCTTTGCATTTTAATTTGTTCACCTTAACATTGTTACATCTACTACAACCATAACTGTTGCCTGTTGATGAATTGAAGTTGGCAGGGAGGAGAGAAGGCAGTTGGCGGTGGTGGGAGTGAGACGGGAAATGGAGAATGCCGGTGGCTAGCTTGGGAGATAGGGTGCCCATTGGTTATGGCTTATTGGGGCAATTGAGAGAGATGAAGCAATGGAGTAATGTGGGTGTGCCTATGTGTGTGGGTATGGGGTATGTGTGAGAATTCGAGAATTCATCGCCACAAATTTTTTTCATGGATTATTATAAAGAGTTATAATGAGAAATACAAACTAGTTATGGTTTCCTCCTCTAGCACAAGCCTTGTAAGGAGAAACTTTAAAACAATGGAATATAAAATTATTTTTAAAAAAAAATTATTTATCTAATTTTAATTTGACACGAAATAAAAAAGATTTTTGACTTTGCCGTTTAAACTATTTTGGAAAGAGAGCTTCATATGTGCCCCTGTTCTTTCATTATTCCTATTATATATATATATATATATACACACACACGTAGGCCCTACATTAGATAATAAAGATGTAAATATAGGATTTTGACAATCAAAGAGAAAAAATGTGTGCCCAAAATTAGATGATAAAGGTAAATATATGAGAAAAGTATATATTTAATATACTAAAATGTTATTTAATTTTATAATTTTAAACATATCAAATATAAAGTTGTGCTGAAATTGGAAGTACCCTTTATCTTTATTGAGAAGCTTTGAATTTGAACCCTAAAAATAAAAATATTTTTGGTTTACTAAATTTTCAATGAAAAACGTAAAATAGATATAAAAGAAAACGATTAAAAACTTTTACTCAATTTGCACACGGCAGTAGAAATACATCAAAATTTGTTTTTGGTTAAGAAATTCAATTTATATATTTTAGTTAGGGGTGTCAATTTGACGGTTTGGCTAGTTATTTTTTAAAAATTATATCGTCTCAAACTTTTGAATATTTTATAGGGAAATTTTCAGAAATGTCAAACAGATTTAACTAAATAATTGTCAACCCGATTCTTCGAGTCATGATGGCGCATACTATAAACCCACCATTAGGCAAGCCAACCCGTATCCCGGAACCTACATGTAATGTGATTGAAGGCAGAAACTATCTCAAACTACACGGAAGCATAAATAACCGAAACTCAGACGAAAAGCGGAAGCAAGCAAAATCATCTATATACAAATAAAAGATTCCTCGCAGAACCTGGAAGTCACACGTACAGAGGTACTACAAAACGAGTACAAGTCCCAAAAGTGGACCACAGAAACAAGACTATCTCAAAAAGCAAAACACAAGTCAATAAATATACAGAAGGAGACGGGTAACCCCTAAATGTTGTGTGCTCATCCTCGCCTCCGAAAATGACTGCAGCAGGCTCGATATCAACGCTGATAGTTGGTGCTCAGACCTGCATCATGAAAACAGATGCAGAGTGCAGCATGAGTACCAAAACAATAGGTACCTAGTAGGCATCATAGGCCGACTGAGTAAGAAAGGTAAAAACAATATGAAAGGATAGAATCAAAACTAGAATAAAGGTCAAAGCGGATAAGAAAGACCACACGAGCGCACCAAAAGTAAATCTAAGTACAACTAAACTAAACATAACTGGACCCCATAAGCCCAGAAGGTACACTCGTGCACAAGTTTAAATAAAATCCGAACGGACCCCCATAAGCCCGACAAGTACACAGAATAGCTAAGCCTACAAGACCGAGGATAATCCACATCCGAAACGAAAAACCAGTCAACTCCCAGCCAAGCTAGAAAGAGTGACTACCAACTCAGGCCGCCCAGCCAGCCAGCTATTCCCAGGGTCGTCAGTAACCCAGCTAGCAAGAGTGCCCGGGGGTGTATCAACTCCACAGAAGGTCTCAGATATCTAGGGCAGCCACTCCCAAGGGCGTCAGCCGCCCAGCTAGCAAAAGTGCCCGGAGGCATATCAACTCTGAAGAGGATCTCTGTCACGACCCAAGGTACCCCCTCGACGTGACATGGCATAAAAGACCCCGAAAGGCCTCATACAAGCCACTTAGCATACATTCATACAAGATAGTAGAAATTAAAGAGTTCAAAAGATAAAATCACAACAGAGTTGAAGAACATCAGCGGAAGTCTACATCTCATGTCTCAAGCCATCTAACATAATAGAATAGAAATGAAGGTTTGGGACGCAGCCCAGTACAATATCAAAAAGTATAACGAAAAGCATGAAAAAGTAACAAGGTTAGGTCCTCGGACATAGGAGGCCTCACCAAGTCTTCACTATCACTGGAACTGACAAGCCACGAGTGGGATGAGAAGAACCTCCAAGCCCTACATAAATAGAATCAATGTAGGCAAAAGTATGCGTTAGTACAATCAAGTACCAAGTATGATGGCAATGCACAAAGGGGCATATAAACCATGCTAGAATGACATATAATCATAATATGCAATGGCCAAGCTAAAAACATGATAAACATGAGAAAACATGAAGCATAAAGCATATCTCAAGGCCAAAGCAAGCTAAATCATCTTTCTATTTTTTCTTTACTTCATCATGAGAACACTTGTTCATTAGTTGTGGGGAAATAGCCTTAACCGATATATAAGACCATGTGAGCTATGAACATGGAATCCGGTGTCTGCCCCACACCGAAAAGGGGTTGTCCTACTTGCCAAGGTAAGACCATGAACTGATTAGCTTGTGTCTATCATAGACCATCACCCTATGGTGGCACATAGGTTATGGGACATGGGTAATCGCCACTTGTCCACTCGGTACTAAGCATACTTCCCACGGATTTATCATAGTTCATTTTATCTTAGGTAGACAAGGGTAATCGCCTCTTGTCTACATAGTCATAAACTCATTATTAGTAGACTTGGGTAATCGCCGCTTGTCTACATTAGGGAACATGGGTAATCGCCTCTTGTCCCTTCATTCATTGGAATAGCTCCTTAAGAACATGGGTAATCGCCTCTTGTTCTACTATTAGTCATGATTTCATTATTAGTAGATATGGGTAATCGCCTCTTGTTCCTTCGTAGAATAGTTCCTTAATCATGGATTCAAGCTTAGTTGAGCAAACCTTTCAACAAGTTATGAATCATTACGCGTGAGCAAACCTTTCACATTCGTAGGTTGAGCATTACATGAGAAACCCTTTCACAACTCAACATTCATTAACATATCATAATTTCATATAAAACATGCTTGATTCTATAAACTTCTTTCTTCATGATTCTATCATGCTTTCTCTTCATGAACATACATGAGTTCATAAGCTTCATATTTGCATAGCTCATCATGCTCTTAACTCATAAATCATGGGCTCACAAGCTTCACCTCAACACATGCAATTCAATGCAAGCTAATACTTAGAAAGCCATAAATCAAGGCAATTTAGTCGTAGTTGAGGGGACCCACATAATAGAGGAAAATGATAGATTTTGTTTTATCGTGCATCTTTTCATAAAATATCCTCTTTTCATCATTCATAGTCTTACATGGAATTCATAGCTTGATAATCATAATTCTTAACTCAATTCACAAAGAGTTCATGAAATTAATCTTTTCTCAATCAACCCACAATCATAAGCATAATCATAATCATAAATTGGGGGATACTTAGCATAAGCTCATGGGATTCATCAAGTTGAATGTAAACCACGCTAAATCGTGCACTAGCTTACTTTACGACGCTAAATCGTGCACTATTAACCATAACATCAACAATGTAAAGCATAATGAAGAACCCATAAGAATTTGTAAAAAACCCTAGCTCTCTTGAGCAAGACTATACCTTTGAAAACCTTAAGGAAAAGAGGACCCATTGGAGGAAAGACTCCAAATGGTAAATACTATCATACCTCAATGCCAATGCCTTGAAATAAAAGGGAGATTGATGACCCTGATGAGAACCCTAGCTCTCTTCTTCTCCTTCTTGTTCTTCTAGAGAGAGGAATATTTTGGGAGATGATAGTTGGAAATGAAGGGATTACGGCTTAGAAAATATAAATAGGGCCAATGCTAAGGGGCAAAATCGTCTAGTATAAGGATTAAACATTTAGGGAAAAAGTCAAAAAAGCCATTAAATAAAACTGTTAGGGCCAATCGACGGACTGGACCTACGGTCCGTACATCCACTGACGGACCGTCCTGCTCTTCCGTCAATCGATTCAGAAAGTTCGTTTGGACTGAAAATTTGGCTAAGTCTGGAAGGCATCTACGGAACCCATCTACGGCCCGTCAACTGAACTACGAACCGTCCTGCTATTCCGTAGGTCAAGGTTCAGAAACTCAAATTTCATAAAGTTTGCAGGGCCATCGACGGTTCCCTTCTACGGCCTGTCACTCCACCTACGGTCCGTAGATGGCCTCCGTCGTCACTGGCACGAAAAAATTTTAAAACTGCATTTTTCCTTCTTATCCAAAAACTGGGGTGTTACAATATCTCCCCCTTGGGGACATTCATCCTTGAATGAGAACCTGGATATCCTGAGAAGGGCGATAGACTCGGACTAACAACCCAACCTAGTATGCAAGCATGTAAATGCACATATCCAAGGAGGAAACATCAACTCCAAGCTAAAGCATGCTCAATACAAAATTCATGAAGACTTTATGCAACTCATACTCAATGCACATATATATATATATATATATCATGTTAGACTCTTCATGAACATGCATAAATCAAGGAATCATGGATATCAACTATGACACATGAGACCAAAAGAATGAACCATGAGGAACTAGGTACCTCAAGCTAGAGGAGGATCGGAAGGAAAGAGATGAGTATAGCGGGACATCATATCCGCCTCGGCCTCCCAAGTAGCACCCTCAACTAATTGATTCTTCCATAGAACTTTCACGGAAGCAACTTCTTTATTCCTTAACTTCCGGACTTGTCGGTCTAGGATCTCAATCGGAACCTTTTCATAAGAAAGGCTATCCTTAATGCCAAGAGTCTCTATTGGCACTACAGAGGTCGGACCAGCAACACACTTTCTCAACAATGAGACATGGAAAACCGGATGCACTGATGCAAACTCATTAGGCAATTCAAGCTCATAGGCAACCTTACCAACACGCCTCAAAATCTGATATGAGCCTACATAACGGGGACTAAGCTTCCCTTTCTTCCCAAATCTCATTACACCCTTCATAGGTGAAATTTTCAAGTAAACCCAATCATCAACATCAAATTCTAATTCTCTTCTTCTGACATCGGCATAACACTTTTGTCGACTTTGTGCCGTTTTCAGCCTTTCTCTAATAAGCCGAACTTTTTCCATAGCTTCATGCACTAACTTGGGGCCTATCAAAGAAACTTCCCCAATTTCAAACCATCCTATGGGAGATCTACACCTCCTACCATAGAGAGCTTCAAATGGAGCCATACCAATACTAGAATGGTAGTTGTTATTATAAGCAAACTCAATCAAAGGCAAATGATCATCCCAATTACCCTTGAGGTCAATTGCACAAGCTCTCAACATATCTTCCAAAGTTTGGATGGTACGCTCCGCTTGCCCATCGGTTTGGGGATGAAAGGCCGTGCTAAGCTTAACACGAGGATCGAGGCCCTTTTGGAAAAATTTCCAAAACTGAGAAGTAAACTGTGTACCACGATCGGAGATAATGGATAAAGGCACTCCATGCAACCTAACCATCTCCCTCAAGTATAACTTAGCATAATCTTCCGCCAAGTAAGAAACCTTGACGGGAATGAAATGGGCTGATTTCGTCATACGATCTACAACCACCCAAATCGAATCATACTGACGCCAAGTGCTCGGCAAGCCAATAATAAAGTCCATGTTCACATCTTCCCACTTCCAATTAGGAATGTCAATATCTTGCGATAGACCTCCCGGTCTTTGGTGTTCAACTTTCACTTGTTGGCAATTAGGACATCTAGCCACAAATCCCGCAATATCCTTCTTCATCCCATTCCACCAATAGATCTCCCGCAAGTCACGGTACATCTTGGTAGCTCCCGGGTGAATGGAATAATGAGAACCATGGGCCTCAATCAAGATTTGTCCTCTTAGGTTATCTACATTAGGGACACATAAACGACCCTGATATCTGAGTACTCCATCTCCCCCTTGGGAGAAAGCCTCAACGGACTTCTTTAGCACCGCTTCTTTCAATTCGACTAGGTTCGGATCAAGATCTTGCTTAGCATTAACATCCTGCACATAGGAAGATTTTGAACCATTGTGGACCATAACACCACCTTGGGTGGAATCAACTAATCGCACACCAAACGGGCCAATCTATGAACATCACAAACTAGTTCCTTTTTACCATCCTCAATATGGGCAACACTACTTATTGACATCCGACAAAGAGCCTCTGCCACTACGTTAGCCTTGCCAGGGTGATAGAGGACATTCATGTCATAGTCCTTTAATAGGTCAAGCCACCTTCGTTGGCAAAGATTTAGATCCTTTTGCTTAAATACATATTGCAAACTCTTATGGTCGGTAAAGACATCGACATGGACACCATACAAGTAATGCCGCCATATCTTTAGAGCAAACACAACTGTCGCCAGCTCCAAATCATGAGTAGGGTAATTCTTTTCATGCACCTTTAGTTGCCTTGAAGCATAATCAATGACTTTCCCATTTAGCATAAGTACACATCCCAACCCAATTTTGGAAGCATCACAATAGACCACAAACCCATCGGACCCTTCCGGTAGGGTCAACACAGGAGCCGAGGTAAGTCTATGTTTCAACTCTTGAAAACTCGCTTCACACCTTTCGGACCAAGTAAACTTAGCCTTCTTTTGAGTTAGAGCCATCAATGTTGAAGCAATTGAGGGAAACCCTTCAACAAACCTTCGGTAGTAACTGGCTAAACCCAAGAAACTACGAATATCCGAAGGTGATAGAGGTCTAGGCCAATTCTTAACCGCATCTGTCTTCTTAGGATCCACCTCGACACTTTTACCGGAAACAATGTGACCAAGGAAGGCTACGGATCTTAACCAAAACTCACATTTCTCGAACTTAGCAAAGAGTTGTTGGTCCTTGAGAACTTGCAACACAATCCTCAAATGATCAGCATGTTCACTATCACTCCTTGAGTAAATCAAGATATCATCTATAAACACAATGACGAACATATCAAGGAATTGTCTAAACACCCGATTCATCAAATCCATGAATGCAGTCGGAGCATTAGTCAACCCAAAAGACATCACTAGAAACTCATAGTGCCCATATCTTGTCCGGAAAGCTGTTTTCGGAATGTCATCATCCCTTACCTTCAATTGGTGATAGCCCGAACGAAGATCAATCTTAGAGAAATAACTAGCCCATTGGAGTTGGTCAAACAAATCATCAATTCTCGGGACTTATTCTTGATAGTAACCTTATTCAATTGGCGGTAGACAATAACATACGGAGTGACCCATCTTTCTTTCTAACAAACAAGACCGAAGCACCCCATAGAGAAATACTTGGTCTGATGAAACCCTTATCTAACACATCTTTCGACTGCTCTTTTAGTTCCTTAAGTTCTACCGGAGCTAGTCTATAAGGAGGAACAAAGATCGGTTGCGTATCAGGGAGAAGGTCAATACCGAAATCTATTTCCCTCTCTGGAGGAACACCAGGTAAATCATTGGGAAACACTTCTGGAAATTCATTAACAACGGGGACTGACTCAAGAGTAGGGGTTTCGGAATTCACATCTCTCACCCTAACAAGATGGTACATGCAACCCTTAGAAATCATCTTTCTAGCTTGTAGATAAGAAACAAATTGACCATTAAGCGTAGAATTTCCCCCTTTCCACTCTAGGATAGGCTCATCTGGGAATTGGAACTTGACCATTCGGGTCCTACAATCAATAGAGGCATAACAAGAATGCAACCAATCTATCCCGAGGATACTATCGAAGTCTAGCATATCAAGCTCTACAAGATCCACATGAGTGACTCTATGGAATAAAGAGACGGAACAATTTCTATAGACTCTCTTAGCCACAATAGATTCACCAATAGGAGTAGAGACATAGAATGGATCTAACAACACATCCGGAACAACATCAAACTTCATAGCTACATAAGGCGTCACAAAAGACAACGTAGCACCGGGATCAAGCAAAGCATAAACATCAAAGTGGAAGATTTTCAACATACCGGTAACCACATCTGGAGAACCCTCTTGCTCATGACGGGCCTGAAGTGCATAGAACCCGTTTTGCTTTTGATTTCCACTAGAACTTGCCGGATTTTGGGGTTGAACCCTTCGATGATTTTCTCCTCCCTTCATAGCAGCCAAGGGACAATCCCTTACTTTATGACCCATCCTACCACATCCAAAACATGCATTTGAACTAGCTAGAAAAGTACCCTCGTGTTTCCTCCCGCACTTGGCACAAGTAGGCAATGAGGAGCCACTACCATTTCCTCCTTGAGGCTTAGGGTTAAACACCCTTTCTTTGTTGAACTTAGGAGGGGCATTTGAAGGCCCTTGATTAGAGAGCCATTGGCTAGGCTTAAAACGACCATGTCCATCGGACCTTGAATGGGAGAACCCACCATCACCGGTCTTAGTCCTCTTGAAGTTCCTAGACCTTTCCTTGAGCTTTTCCTCCTCTATTTGTTGTGCATGAACCATGAGGCGAGTAATATCCATATCACTAATAAGCATGGCGGTATGACACTCCTTGACCACTATTTCGGACACTCCCTAAACAAATTTGCTCATTCTTGCCCTAGGATCGGCCACTATAGAAGGAGCATATCGAGCCAACTGTGTCAACTTCAAAGCATACTCCTTCACACCCATACTCCCTTGACGAAGGTTGATGAACTCGAGCACCTTAGCCTCCCTCATCTCAAGGGGAAATAATCTATCAAGGAAAGCACCCTTGAATTTCTCCCACTCCAGAGGACCTTCATCAACTGCCATCTCACTCTTCCACTGGTTGTACCATATTTGAGCAACACCCTTGAGTTGGTAGGCGGCCAATTCCACCTTTTTTGTCGGTGACACTCCCATGATAATCAACACTTTATAAACCTCGTCAATAAACTCTTGAGGATCTTCCTCCACTTTAGAACCGTGAAACTCCGGAGAGTTCATCCGGGTGAAGTCCCTCACACTTGACGCTGCCATACCCACATTTGGGTTCACGGGAGCCACAACCTCCCTATTTGCTTGAGCCACCACGGCTTGGGCCAACACCTGAAAAGCTGCCCTGAACTCCGCATTGGTTACTTGATCGGCCAAAGGATCGGCCGGAACTTGAGGAGCTTGAGGAGGGGTTTCTTGCTCTTCACTCTCTCTCGCATTCCGTCGAGTATAAGCTCTTTGAGACGCCATATCCTGAAACGCGTAGGATAGGGATTAGGAGAGAGGGGCATATAGAGTAACACTCTATGCACGACTTAAGGATAATGAAGAAGTGGAGTTTCCTAATCATCTTGTAGCCTCTCATTCATAAATGTGGCGCGCTTCACACTCATGAACAAGACTCTACTCGACTTGGCCTATGAGACATCCTAGAATCTTTCTAAAAACTTGTGCTCTTAATTCCAAGTTTGTCACGACCCAAGGTTCCCCCTCGACGTGACATGGCATACAAGTCCCCGAAAGGCCTCATACAAGCCACTTAGCATACATTCATACAAGATAGTAGAAATTAAAGAGTTCAAAAGAAAAAATCACAACAGAGTTGAGGAATATCAGCGGAAGTCTACATCTCATGTCTCAAGCCATCTAACATAATAGAATAGAAATGAAGGTTTGGGACGCAGCCCAATACAATATCCAAAAGTATAACGGAAAGCAGGAAAAAGTAACAAGGTTAGGTTCACAGACATAGGAGGCCTCACCTAGTCTTCACTATCACTGGAATTGACTAGCCACGAGTGGGATGAAAAAAACCGCCATGCCCTACATAAATAGAATCAATGTAGGTAAAACTATGCGTTAGTACAACCAAGTGCCAAGTATGATGGCAATGCACAAAGGGGCATATAAACCATGCTAGAATGACATATAATCATGACATGCAATGGCCAAGCTAAAAACATGATATACATGAGAAAACATGAAGCATAAAGCATATCTCAAGGCCAAAGCAAGCTAAATCATCTTTCTATCTTTTCTTTACTTCATCATGAGAACACTTGTTCATTAGTTGTGGGGAAATAGCCTTAACCGACATATAAGACCATGTGAGCTATGAACATGGAATCCGGTGTCTGCCCCACACCGAAAAGGGGGTGTCCTACTTGCCAAGGCAAGACCATGAACTGCTTAGCTTGTGTCTATTATAGACCATCACCCTATGGTGGCACATAGGTTATGGGACATGGGTAATCGCCACTTGTCCACTCGGTACTGAGCATACTTCCCACGGATTTATCATAGTTCATTTTATTTTAGGTAGACATGGGTAATCGCCTCTTGTCTACTTTGCCATAAACTCATTATTAGTAGACTTGGGTAATCGCCGCTTTTCTACATTAGGAAACATAGGTAATCGCCTCTGGTGTCTTCATTCATTAGAATAGCTCCTTAAGAACATGGGTAATCGCCTCTTGTTCTTCTATTAGTCATGATTTCATTATTAGTAGACATGGGTAATCGCCTATTGTCTACATTAGGGAACATGGGTAATCGCCTCTTGTTCCTTCGTAGAATAGTTCCTTAATCATGGATTCAAGCTTAGTTGAGCAAACCTTTCAACAAGTTATGAATCATTACGCGTGAGAAAACCTTTCACATTCGTAGGTTGAGCATTACATGAGAAACCCTTTCACAACTCAACATTCATTAACATATCATAATGTCATATAAAACATGCTTGATTCTATAAACTTCTTTCTTCATGATTCTATCATGCTTTCTCTTCATAAACATACATGAGTTCATAAGCTTCATATTTGCATAGCTCATCGTGCTCTTAACTCATAAATCATGGTCTCACAAGCTTCACCTCAACACATGCAATTCAATGCAAGCTAATACTTAGAAAGCCATAAATCAAGGCAATTTAGTCGTAGTTGAGGGGACCCACATAATAGAGGAAAATGATAGATTTTGTTTCATCGTGCATCTTTTCATAAAATATCCTCTTTTCATCATTCATAGTCTTACATGGAATTCATAGCTTGATAATCATAATTCTTAACTCAATTCACAAAGAGTTCATGCAATTAATCTTTTCTCAATCAACCCACAATCATAAGCATAATCATAATCATAAATTGGGGGATACTTAGCATAAGCTCATGGGATTCATCAAGTTGCATGTAAACCACGCTAAATCGTGCACTAGCTTACTTTACGACGCTAAATCGTGCACTATCAACCATAACATCAACAATGGAAAGCATAATGAAGAACCCATAAGAATTTGTCAAAAACCCTAGATCTCTTGGGCAAGACTATACCTTTGAAAACCTTAAGGAAAAGAGGACCCATTGGATGAAAGACTCCAAATGGTAAATACTATCATACCTCTATGCCAATGCCTTGAAATAAAAGGGGGATTGATGACCCTGATGAGAACCCTAGCTCTCTTCTTCTCCTTCTTGTTCTTCTAGAGAGAGGAATATTTTGGGAGATGAGAGTTGGAAATGAAGGGATTAGGACTTAGAAAATATAAATAGGGCCAATGCTATGGGGAAAAATCGTCTAGTGTAAGGAATAAACATTTAGGGAAAAAGTCCAAAAAGCCCTTAAATAAAACTGTTGGGGCCAATCGACGGACAGGACCTACGGTTCGTACATCCACTGACGGACCATCCTGTTCTTCCGTCAATCGATTCAGAAAGTTCATTTGGACTGAAAATTTGGCTAAGTCTGGAAGGCATCTACGGCCCGTCAACTGAACTATGAACCGTCCTGCTATTCTGTAGGTCAAGGTTCAAAAACTCAAAATTCATAAAGTTTGCAGGGCCATAGACAGTTCCTATCTATGGCCCGTCACTCTACCTACGGTCCGTAGATGGCCTCCGTCGTCACTGGCACCAGAAAAATTTTAAAACTGCATTTTTCCGCCAAGCTAGGCACTCCCAAGGGCGTCAGCTGCCCAGCTAGCAAGAGTGCCCGGGGGCGTATCAACTCCGAAGAGGATCTCAAGTTGGTCCAAGCCATCGTGGATCGGCTTCCACTCCCGACGATATCACAAAAGGCTCCACGCCAGAAGCATACCATCTCCGGTAACGCATCGCAGCTGAAAAAATAGGGAGAGGAGCAGAAAGGCTAGAAGGCAGCGCAAAAGCCTAAGCTAAGGCTCATACTATCGGACCCAAGTCTACTATCCCGGTCTACAAGGACCTAGTCCATCCGAAATGACGTCGGAGACATACCATAGTCACAAGTTGCATGGGTCTAAGGCAACACTAGTCTATCCTAGACTAAGGCCAAAACATGCTCCAAAAACAAGTAATCAACCAAGTAAATCACATAGCATGCTACAACACACATACAAGCCTCTTCCAACATGGTACTACCCTCGAAACATAGGTAATCAACCCTAAATCACGGTTTCTAAGAAGAAAAGAAGATACAACTAGGTACCCGCCCCAATTCACACTAATTATCAAGAATTTACAATTCAAGCTCAATCTAATTAGAAAGGAAATCATAGCCTACCTGAAGGCCGACCGTGCTTGCTCCAAATCACTCTACATAAGCTTTTCCCTTCAGTACGACCCCGAAATGCTACCACACTATCAAAAATAGAATCACAGCCTCAACATGGTCATTTAGACACTAAAATCGCAATGGTCTAAAATGAGATTAGGAGACCTGCACCAGGAATCTCGAAATTAACTCCGTGAAAAGGTTCATTTTACCTCCCCGAACTTGTGTTCCCAAAATGGAACACAATTTGGGGCTTGGAACAGCGAGAAGCAACCATATAAGAATTTCAACAAATAAGCTCAACAAGTAACAATAAGGCAGCAGCTTAAACAAACAATTCACCTCTAACGGAGCTTCCCCGACACCTTTCGATCAGCCACCCGCGTAGCCACAACAATTCTGAACACTCCAAACTTCGAATCACCCAATTCCGACTTATATCAAAAGAGACAATGCAATTTGGAACGATACCACTCGAGCTGATCGCGTCTGGTTCTTGAATAAAGGACCAGACAGATCTGACCTTCGCGAACCGGCTAAAGTAGTCTACAAACGCGGAGGAAAAGATCCCAAACCTCCGCGAACATGGCGACCTGCCCGTGAACACAGAGAAGAGAAACCCAAACCTCCGTGACCGTAGAGACCTACCTGAGAACTCGGAGAAGATAAACCCCGATCGCCACGAATGCGGAGACCTTTCCACGAACGCGGAGAAAGAGGAAGCTGAGCTCCGCGATCGCACCTCCCCCTGGCCCACGAACGCGGAGAGGAAATAGGTCTGCAACATAATCTATTACACCAGCTGAGTTTTTGCATTTGCCAATTCTCCAACGGGGTGCTCGGGATTCATTCAGAACCTGCAACACCCTAGTTTTTGAAAAGAAAGAAAATGTAGTTTTAAAATTTTTCTGGTGCCAGTGACGACGGGGGCCATCAACGGACCGTAGGTGTAGTGACGGGCCGTAGATGGTAATCGTCGATGGCCTTGCATGCTTTATAAATTTTGAGTTTCTGAACCTTGACATACAGAATAGCAGGACGGTTCGTAGTTCAGTTGATGGACCGTAGATGGGTTCCGTAGATGCCTTCAAGACTTAGCCAAATTTTCAGTCCAAACGAACTTTCTGAATCGATTGACGAAAGAGCAGGACGGTCCGTCAGTGGATGTACGGACCGTAAGTCCTGTCTATCGATTGGCCCCGACAGTTTATTTAAGGACTGTTAGGACTTTTTCTCTAAAAGTTTATTCCTTATACTAGACGATTTTGCCCATTAACCTTGGCCCTATTTATATTTTCTTAGCCCTAACCCCTTCATTTTCCAACTCTCATCTCCCAAAATATTTCTCACTCTAGAAGAACAAGAAGGGGAAGAAGAAAGCTAGGGTTCTCATCAAGGTCATCAATCCCCTCTTATTTCAAGGCATTGGCATTGAGGTATGATAGTATTTACCATTTGGAGTCTTTCCTCCAATGGGTCCTCTTTTCCTTAAGGTTTTCAAGGTATAGTCTTGCCCAAGAAAGTTAGGGTTTGACAAATTCTTATGGGTTCTTCATTATGATTTCCATTGTTGATGTTATGGTTGATAGTGCACGATCTAGCGTGGTAAAGTAATCTAGTGCACGGTTTAGCGTGGTTTACATGCAACTTGATGAATCCCATGAGCTTATGTTAAGTCTCCCCAATTTATGATTATGCTTATGATTATGGGTTGATTGAAAAAAGATTAATTTCATGAACTCTTTGTGAAGTGAGTTAAGGATTATGATTATCAAGCTATGAATTACATGTAAGACTATAATTGATGAAAATAGGATATTTTATGAAAAGATGCATGTTGAATCATAATCTATGATTTTCCTCTATTATGTGGGTTCTGTCTATTATGACTAAATTGCCTTGATTTATGGCTTTCTAAGTATTTGCTTGCATTGAATTGCATGTTTGACGAGAAGCTAATGAACCCATGATTTATGAGTTAAGAGCATGATGATCTATGTAAATATGAAGCTTGTGAACTCATGCATGTTTTATGAAGTTTATGATATGTTAGTGCATTTTGTTGAGTTGTGAAAGGGTTAATCATGTAATGCTCAGCCTATGAGTGTGAAAGGTTTTCTCACACGTAATGATTCATAACTTGTTGAAAAGTTTGCTCAACAAAGCTTGAATCCATGATTAATGAACTATTCTATGAAGGGACAAGAGGCGATTACCCATGTTCCCTAATGTAGACAAGAGGCGATTACCCATGTCTACTAATAATGAAATCATGACTAATAGAAGGACAAGTGGCGATTACCCATGTTCTCAAGGAGCTATTCTATGAAGGGACAAGAGGCGATTACACATGTTCCCTAATGTAGACAAGAGGCGAGTACCCAAGTCTACCTAAGATAAAATGAACTATGATAATTCCGAGGGAAATATGCTTACTACCGAGTGGACAAGTGACGATTACCCATGTCCCATAACCTATGTGCCACCATAGGGCGATGGTCTATGATAGACACAATCTAAGCAGTTCATGGTCTTACCTTGGCAAGTAGGGCACCCCTTTTTGGTGTGGGGCAGACACCGGATTCCATATTGATAGCTCACATGGTCTTATATGTTGGTTAAGGCTATTTCCCCTCATGTTAGTGAACAAGTATTCTCATGATGCTGGCTTAAAGTAAAGTAAAGGAAAGATGAATAGCTTGTCTTGGCCATATTTTATGCTTCACGTTTCATATGTTCTATCATATTTTAGCTTGGCCATTACATGTCATGATTATATGTCATTCTAGCATGGTTTATATGCCCTTTTATGCATTGCTATCATATCTGGTACTTGATTGTACTAACGCATACTTTTGCCTACATTGATTCTATTGATGTAGGACTTGGCGGTTCTTCTGATCCCACTTGTGGCTAGTCAATTTTAGTGATAGTGAAGACTTGGTGAGTCCTCCTATGTCCGAGGACCTAACCTTGTTAAATTTTCATGCTTTTCGTTATGCATTTTGATATTGTACTGGGCTGCGTCCCAAACCTTCATTTCTGTTCTGTTATGTTAGTTGGCTTAAGACATAAGTTGTAGACTTCCGTTGTTTTGTTATATAATGCTCTTTTTAGGTCTTTTCTCTATTATCTTGTATGTTATGTATGCAAAGGGCTTGTGTGTGGCCTCTCGGGGTCTTGTACACCGTGTTACATCTAGGGGCTACCCTGGGTCGTGACAAACTTTGTGTTCAGAGCACAAGATTTTAGAAAGGTTCTAGGATGTCTCATAATCCACGTCGATTAGAGTCTTGTTCATGAGTGTGAAGCGCCCCACATTTATGAATGAGAGGCAACAAGATGATTAGGAAACTCCACTTCTTCATTATCCTTAAGTAGTGTGCAGAGTGTTACTCTATATGCCCCTCTCTCCTAATCCCTATTCTACGCGTTTCAGGATATGGCTTCTCTAAGAGCTTATACTCAAAGGAATGTGAGAGAAAGTTAAGAGCAAGAAACTCCTCCTCAAGCTCCTCAAGTTATGGCGGTTGATGAAGGTCCTCTGGAGTGGGAGAAATTCAAGGGTGCTTTCCTCGATAGATTCTTTCCCCTTGAGATGAGGGAGGCGAAGGTACTCGAGTTCATCAACCTTCGTCAAGGGAGTATGGGTATGAAAGAGTATGCTTTGAAGTTCACATAGTTGGCTCGATATGCTCCTTCTATGGTGGCTGATCCTAGGGCAAGAATGAGTAAATTCGTTTAGGGAGTGTCCGTAATGGTGGTCAAGGAGTGTCGTACCGCCATGCTTATTAGTTATATGGATATTTCTCACCTCATGATTCATGCACAACAAATAGAGGTGGAGAAGCTCAAGGAAAGGTGTAGGAACTTCAAGAGGGCTAAGACCGGTGATGGTGGGTTCTCTCAGTCAAGGTCTGATGGACATGGTTATTTTAAGCCTAGACAAAGGTTCTCTAATCAAGGACTATCCAATGCCCCTCCTAAGTTCAACCAATAGAGGGTGTCTAACCCTAAGCCTCAAGAAGGAATTGGTAGTGGCTCCTCATTGCCTACTTGTGCCAAGTGAGGGAGGAAACACGAGGGTACTTTTCTAGTCGGATCGAATGCATGTTTTGGATGTGGTAGGACGGGTCATAAAGTAAGGGATTGTCCCTAGGCTGCTAAGAAGGGAGGAGAAAATCATCGAAAGGCTAAACCCCAAAATCTGGCAAGTTCTAGAGGAAATCAAAAGGAAAACCGTTTCTATGCACTTCAGGTCCATCATGAACAAGAGGGTTCTCCGGATGTGGTTAACGGTATGTTGAAAATCTTCCACTTTGATGTTTATACTTTGCTTGATCCAGGTGCTACGTTGTGTTTTGTGACGCCTTATGTAGCTTTGAAGTTTGATGTTGTACAGGATGTGTTGTTAGATCCATTCCGTGTCTCTACTCCTATTGGTGAATCTATTGTGGCTAAGAGAGTCTATAGAAATTGTTCCGTCTCTTTATTTCATAGAGTCACTCATGTGGATCTTGAGAGCTTGATATGATAGACTTCGATGTTATCCTCGGGATGGATTGGTTGCATTCTTGTTATGCCTCTATTGATTGTAGAACCCGAATGGTCAAGTTCCAATTTCCAGATGAGCCTATCCTAGAGTGGAAAGGTGGAAATTCTTCGCTTAAGGGTCAATTTGTTTCTTATCTGCAAGTTCGAAAGATGATTTCTAAGGGTTGCATGTACCATCTTGTTAGGGTGAGGGATGTGAATTCCGAAACCCCTACTCTTGAGTCAGTCCCCGTTGTTAATGAATTTTCGGAAGTGTTTCTCGATGATTTACCCGGTGTTCATCCAGAGAGGGAAATAGACTTCGGTATTGACCTTCTCCCTGATACGCAACCTATTTCTGTTCCTCCTTATAGAATGGTTCCGGCAGAGCTTAAGGAACTAAAAGAGCAATTGAAAGATTTGTTGGATAAGGGCTTCATTCGACCAAGTATTTCTCCATGGGGTGCTCCGGTCTTGTTTGTTAGAAAGAAAGATGGGTCACTCCGTATGTGTATTGACTACCGCCAACTGAATAAGGTTACTATCAAAAATAAGTATCCTCTCCCGAGAATTGATGATTTGTTTGACCAACTCCAAGGGGCTAGTTATTTCTCTGAGATTGATCTTTGTTCGAGCTATCACCAATTGAAGGCAAGGGATGATGACATTCCGAAAACAGCTTTCCGGACAACATATGGGCACTATGAGTTTCTAGTGATGTCTTTCGGGTTGACTTATGCTCCAGCCGCATTTATGGATTTGATGAATTGGGTGTTTAGACAATACCTTGATATGTTGGTCATTGTGTTTATAGATGATATCTTGATTTACTCAAGGAGTGATAGTGAGCATGCTGATCATTTGAGGACTTGTTGCAAGTTCTCAAGGACCAACAACTCTTTACTAAGTTAGAGAAATGTGAGTTTTGGTTAAGATCCGTAGCCTTCCTTGGTCACATTGTTTTCGGTAAAGGTGTCGAGGTAGATCCTAAGAAGACGGATGCGGTTAAGAATTGGCCTAGACCTCTATCACCTTCGGATATTCATAGTTTCTTGGGTTTAGCCGGTTACTATCGAAGGTTTGTTGAAGGGTTTTCTTCAATTGCTTCACCTTTGATGGCTCTAACTCAAAAGAAGGCTAAGTTTACTTGGTCAGAAAGGTGTGAAGCGATTTTTCAAGAGTTGAAAGATAGACTTACCTCGGCTCTGGTGTTGACCCTACCGGAAGGGTTCGATGGGTTTGTGGTCTATTGTGATGCTTCCAGAATTGGGTTGGGCTGTGTACTTATGCCAAATGAGAAAGTCATTGCTTATGCTTCAAGGCAACTAAAGGTGCATGAAAAGAATTACCCTACTTATGATTTGGAGCTAGCGGCAGTTGTGTTTGCTCTAAAGATATGGCGGCATTACTTGTATGTTGTCCATGTTGACGTCTTTACCGACCATAAGAGTTTGCGATATGTATTTAAGCAAAAGGATCTAAATCTTCGCCAACGAAGGTGGCTTGAACTATTAAAGGACTATGACATGAATGTCCTCTATCACCCTTGCAAGGCTAACGTGGTGGCAGATGCACTTAGTCGGATGTCAATGGATAGTGTTGCCCATATTGAAGATGGTAAAAGGGAACTAGTTTGTGATGTTCATAGATTGGCTCGTTTGGGTGTGCGATTAGTTGATTCCACCAAAGGTGGTGTTATGGTCCACAATGGTTCAGAATCTTCCTATGTGCAGGATGTGAAAGCTAAGTAAGATCTTGATTTAGGCCCATGGTTCTCGTTATTCCATTCACCCAGGAGCTACTAAGATGTGCCGTGACTTGCGGGAGATATATTGATGGAATGGGATGAAGAAGGACATTGCGGGATTTGTGGCTAGATGTCCTAATTGCCAACAGGTGAAAGTTGAACACCAAAGACCGGGAGGTCTATCACAAGATATTGACTTTCCGACTTGGAAGTGTAAAGATGTGAACATGGACTTTATTGTTGGCTTGCCGCGCACTTGGTGCCAGTATGATTCGATTTAGGTGGTTGTAGATCGTATGGCGAAATCAACCCATTTCATTCCCGTTAAGGTTACGTACTCGCCGGAGGATTATGCTAAGTTGTACTTGAGGGAGATGGTTAGGTTGCATGGAGTACCTTTATCCATTATCTCTGATCGTGGAACATTGTTTACTTCTCAGTTTTTGAAATCTTTCTAAAAGGGCCTTGGTACTCGTGTTAAGTTTAGCACGGCCTTTCATCCCCAAACCGATTGGCAAGCAAAGCGTACCATCCAAACTTTGGAAGATATGTTGAGAGCTTGTGCAATAGACTTCAAGGGTAATTGGGATGATCATTTGCCTTTGGTTGAGTTTGCTTATAATAACAGCTACCATTCTACTATTGGTATGACTCCATGTGAAGCTCTCTATGGTAGGAGGTGTAGATCTCCCATAGGTTGGTTTGAAATTGGGGAAGTTGCTTTGATAGGTCCCGAGTTAGTGCATTAAGCTATGGAGAAAGTTCGGCTTATTAGAGAAAAGCTGAAAACGGCTCAAAGTCGTCAAAAGTCTTATGCCGATGTTAGAAGAAGAGAATTAGAATTTGATGTTGATGATTGGGTTTACTTGAAAATTTCACCTATGAAGGGTGTAATGAGATTTTGGAAGAAAGGGAAGCTTAGTCCCCGTTATGTAGGCACATATCAGATTTTGAGGCGTATTGGTAAGGTTGCCTATGAGCCTGAATTGCCTAATGAGTTGGCATCAGTGCATCCGGATTTCCATGTCTCATTGTTGAGAAAGTGTGTCGGTGATCCGACCTCAGTAGTGCCAATAGAGATTCTTGGCATTAAGGATAGCCTTTCTTATGAAGAGGTTCCGGTTGAGATTCTAGACCGACAAGTCCAGAAGTTGAGAAATAAAGAAGTTGCTTCCATGAAAGTTTTATGGAGGAATCAATTAGTTGAGGGTGCTACTTGGGAGGCCGAGGCCGATATGATGGCCCACTATCCTCATCTTTTCCTTCCGATCCTCCTCTAGCTTGAAGTACCTAGTTCCTCATGGTTCATTCTTTTGGTCTCATGTGTCATAGCTGTATCCATGATTCCTTGATTTATGCATGTTCATGAAGAGTCTAACATGATATATATATATATATATATATAATTGTGCATTGAGTAAGAGTTGCATAAAGTCTTCATTAATTTTGTATTGAGCATGCTTTAGCTTGGAGTTGATGTTCCCTCCTCGGATATGTGCAATTACGTGCTTGCATGCTAAGTTGGGTTGTTAGTCCAAGTCTATCGCCCTTCTCAGGATATCCAGGTTCTCATTCGAGGATGAATGTTCCCAAGGGGGAGATATTGTAACACCCCAGTTTTTGAAAAGAAAGAAAATGCAGTTTTAAAATTGTTCTGGTGCCAGTGACGACGGAGGTCATCTATAGACCGTAGGTGGAGTGACGGGCTGTAGATGGTAACCGTCGATGGCCCTGCATGCTTTATAAATTTTGAGTTTCTGAAACTTGACCTACGAAATAGCAGGACGATTCGTAGTTCAGTTGATGGGCCGTAGATAGGTTCCGTAGATGCTTTCCAGACTTAGCCAAATTTTCAGTCCAAACAAACTTTCTGAATCGATTGACGGAAGAGCAGGACGGTCCGTCAGTGGATGTACGGTCCGTCAGTGGATGTACGGTCCGTAGGTCTTGTCCGTCGATTGGCCCCGATAGTTTATTTAAGGGCTTTTTTGACTTTTTCCCTAAATGTTTATTCCTTATACTAGACGATTTTGCCCCTTAACCTTGGCCTTATTTATATTTTCTAAGCCCTAACCCCTTCATTTTCCAACTCTCATCTCCCAAAATATTTCTCTCTCTAGAAGAACAAGAAGGAGAAGAAGAAAGTTAGGGCTCTCATCAAGGTCATCAATCTTCTCTTATTTCAAGGCATTGACATTGAGGTATGATAGTATTAACCATTTGGAGTCTTTCCTCGAATGGGTCCTATTTTCCTTAAGGTTTTCAAGGTATAGTCTTGCTCAATAGGGTTAGGGTTTGACAAATTCTTATTGGTTCTTCATTATGATTTCCATTGTTGATGTTATGGTTGATAGTGCACGATCTAGCGTGGTAAAGTAATCTAGTGCACGGTTTAGCGTGGTTTACATGAAACTTGATGAATCCAATGAGCTTATGCTAAGTATCCCCCAATTTATGATTATGCTTATGATTGAGGGTTGATTGAGAAAAGATGAATTTCATGAACTCTTTGTGAAGTGAGTTAAGGATTATGATTATCAAGCTATGAATTCCATGTAAGACTATGAATGATAAAAAGAGGATATTTTATGAAAAGATGCATGATGAATTAAAATCTATGATTTTCCTCTCTTATGTGGGTTCCCTCAATTATTACTAAATTGCCTTGATTTATGGCTTTCTAAGTATTTCCTTGCATTGAATTGCATGTTTGAGGAGAAGCTTATGAACCCATGATTTATGAGTTAAGAGCATGATGAGCTATGTAAATATGAAGCTTGTGAACTCATGCATGTTTTATGAAGTTTATGATAAGTTAGTGCATTTTGTTGAGTTGTGAAAGGGTTTCTCATGTAATGCTCAACTTATGAGTGTGAAAGATTTTCTCACACGTAATGATTCATAACTTTTTGAAAGGTTTGCTCAACCAAGATTGAATCCATGATTAATGAACTATTCTATGAAGGGACAAGAGACAATTACCCATGTTCCCTAATGTAGACAGGAAGCGATTACCCATGTCTACTAATAATGAAATCATGACTAATAGAAGAACAAGTGGCAATTACCCATGTTCTTAAGGAGTTATTCTATGAAGAGACAAGAGGCGATTACCCATGTTCCCTAATGTAGACAAGAGACGAGTACCCAAGTCTACCTAAGATAAAATGAACTATGATAATTCCGTGGGAAATATGCTTAGTATTGAGTGGACAAGTAGCGATTACCCATGCCCCCTAACATATGTGCCACCATAGGGTGATGGTCTATGATAGACACAATCTAAGAAGTTCATGGTCTTACCTTGGCAAGTAGGACACCCCTTTTCGGTGTGGGGCAGACACCGGATTCCATGTTGATAGATCACATGGTCTTATATGTTGGTTAAGGCTATTTCCCCACAAGTTAATGAACAAGTGTTCTCATGATGATGGCTTAAAGTAAAGTAAAGGAAAGATGAATAGCTTGTCTTGGTCATGATTTATGCTTAATGTTTCTTATGTTCTATCATGTTTTAGCTTGGCCATTACATGTCATGATTATATGTCATTCTAGCATGGTTTATATGCCCTTTTATGCATTGCTATCATACTTGGTACTTTATTGTACTAACGCATACATTTGCCTACATTGATTCTATTGATGTAGGACTTGGCGGTTCTTCTCATCCCACTCGTGGCTAGTCAGTTCCAGTGATAGAGAAAACTTGGTGAGGCCTCCTATTTCCGAGGACATAACCTTGTTACATTTTCATGCTTTCCGTTATGCTTTTTGATATTGTACTGGGTTGCGTCCCAAACTTCATTTCTATTCTGTTATGTTAGATGGCTTGAGACATAAGTTGTAGACTTCCGTTGTTTTGTGTAATGCTCTTTTTAGTTCTTTTCTCTATTATCTTGTATGTTATGTATGCTAAGGGCTTGTGTGAGGCCTCTTGGGGTCTTGTACGCCGTGTTACATCTAGGGGCTACCCTAGGTCATGACAAACTTTGAATTCAGAGCACAAGGTTTTAGAAAGGTTCTAGGATGTCTCATAAGCAACGTCGAGTAGAGTCTTGTTCATGAGTGTGAAGTGCGCCACATTTATGAATGAGAGGCTACAAGATGATTAGGAAACTCCACTTCTTCGTTATCCTTAAGTCGTGCATAGAGTGTTACTCTATATGCCCCTCTCTCCTAATCCCTATCTACAAGTTTTAGGATATGGCGTCTCGAAGAGCTTTTACACGAAGGAATGCGAGAGAAAGTGAAGAGCAAGAAACTCCTCCTCAAGCTCCTCAAGTTCTGGCCGATCCTTTGGCTGAGCAAGTAACCAATGCAGAGTTCATGGCTGCTTTTCAGGTGTTGGCCCAAGCCGTGATGGCTCAAGCCAATAGGGAGGTTGTGGCTCCTGAGAACCGAAATGTGGGTACGGCGGCGTCAAGAGTGAGGGATTTCACCCGGATAAACCCTCCAGAGTTTCACGATTCTAAAGTGGAGGAAGATCCTCAAGAGTTTATTGATGAGGTTTATAAAGTGTTGATGATCATGGGAGTGTCACCGATGGAAAAGGTGGAGTTGGCCGCCTACCAACTCAAAGGTGTCGCTCAAATTTTGTATAACCAATGGAAGAGTGAGATGGTGGTTGATGAAGGTCCTCTGGAGTGGGAGAAATTCAAGGGTGCTTTTCTCGATAGATTCTTTCCCCTTGAGATGAGGTAGGCGAAGGTACTCGAGTTCATCAACCTTCGTCAAGGGAGTATGGGTGTGAAAGAGTATGCTTTGAAGTTCACACAGTTGGCTCGATATTCTCCTTCTATTGTGGCCGATCCTAGGGCAAGAATGAGCAAATATTTTTAGGGAGTGTCTGAAATGGTGGTCAAGGAGTGTCGTACCGCCATGCTTATTAGTGATATGGATAATTCTCGCCTCATGATTCATGCACATCAAATAGAGGAGGAGAATCTCAAGGAAAGGTCTAGGAACTTCAAAAGAGCTGAGACCGGTGATGGTGGGTTCTCTCAGTCATGGTCAGATGGACATGGTCATTTTAAGCCTAGACAAAGGTTCTCTATTCAAGGATCTTCCAATGCCCCTCCTAAGTTAAACCAATAGAGGGTGTCTAACCCTAAGCCTCAAGGAGGAAATGGTAGTGGCTCCTCATTGCCTACTTGTGCCAAGTGTGGGAGGAAACACGAGGGTACTTGTCTAGCTGGTTTGAATGCATGTTTTGGATGTGGTAGGACGGGTCATAAAGTAAGGGATTGTCCCTCGGCTGCTAAGAAGGGAGGAGAAAATCATCGAAAGGCTAAACCCCAAAATCTGGCAAGTTCTAGTGGAAATCGAAAGCAAAACCGGTTCTATGCACTTCACGCTCGTCATGAGCAAGAGGGTTTTCCAGATGTGGTTACCGGTATGTTGAAAATCTTCCACTTTGATGTTTAAGCTTTGCTTGATCCAGGTGCTACGTTGTGTTTTGTGACGCCTTATGTAGCTATAAAGTTTGATGTTGTTCCGGATGTGTTGTTAGATCCATACCTTGTCTCTACTCCTATTGGTGAATCTATTGTGGCTAAGAGAGTCTATAGAAATCATTCCGTCTCTTTATTTCATAGAGTCACTCATGTGGATCTTGAGAGCTTGATATGATAGACTTCGATGTTATCCTCGGGATGGATTGGTTGCATTCTTGTTATGCCTCTATTGATTGGAGAACCCGAATGGTCAAGTTATAATTTCTAGATGACCCTATCCTAGAGTGGAAAGAGGGAAATTCTTCGCTTAAGGGTCAATTTGTTTCTTATCTGCAAGCTAGAAAGATGATTCCTAAGGGTTGCATGTACCATTTTGTTAGGGTGAGGGATGTGAATTCCGAAACCCCTACTCTGGAGTCAGTCCCTGTTGATAATGAATTTTCGGAAGTGTTTCCCGATGATTTACCCGGTGTTCCTTCAGAGAGGGAAATAAACTTTTGTATTGACCTTCTCCCTGATACGCAACCTATTTCTATTCCTCCTTAAGGAATTGCTCCGACAGAGCTTAAGGAACTAAAAGAGCAATTGAAAGATTTGTTGGATAAGGGCTTCATCCGACCAAGTATTTCTCCATGGGGTGCTCCGGTCTTGTTTGTTAGGAAGAAAGATGGGTCACTCTGTATGTGTATTGACTACCGCCAACTGAATAAGGTTACTATCAAGAATAAGTATCCTCTCCCGAGAATTGATGATTTGTTTGACCAACTCCAAGGGGCTAGTTATTTCTCTGAGATTGATCTTCATTCGGGCTATCACCAATTGAAGGTAAGGGATGATGACATTCCGAAAACAGCTTTTCGGACAAGATATGGGCACTATGATTTTCTAGTGATGTCTTTCGGGTTGTCTTATGCTCCTGCCGCATTAATGATTTGGTGAATCGGATGTTTAGACAATACCTTGATATGTTCGTCATTGTGTTTATAGATGATATCTTCATTTACTCAAGGAGTGATAGTGAGCATGCTGATCATTTGAGGATTGTGTTGTAAGTTCTGAAGGACCAACAACTCTTTGCTAAGTTCGAGAAATGTGAGTTTTGGTTAATATCCGTAGCCTTTCTTTGTCACATTTATTCCGGTAAAGGTGTCGAGGTAGATCCTAAGAAGACGGATGCGGTTAAGAATTGGCCTAGACCTCTATCACCTTCGGATATTCGTAGTTTCTTGGGTTTAGCCATTTACTATTGAAGGTTTGTTGAAGGGTTTTCTTCAATTGCTTCACCTTTGATGGCTCTAACTCAAAAGAAGGCTAAGTTTACTTGGTCAGAAAGGTGTGAAGTGAGTTTTTAAGAGTTGAAAGATAGACTTACCTCAGCTCTGGTGTTGACCCTACCAGAAGGGTCCGATGGGTTTGTGGTCTTTTGTGATGATTCCAGAATTTGGTTGGGCTGTGTACTTATGCAAAATGTGAAAGTCATTGCTTATGTGAAAGTCATTGCTTATGCTTCAAGGCAACTATTGTATTGGGCTGCGTCCCAAACCTTCATTTCCATTCTGTTTGTTAGATGGCTCGAGACATAAGTTGTAGACTTCCGTTGTTTTGTCATATAATGCTCTTTTTAGTTCTTTTCTCTATTATTTTGTATGTTATGTATGCTAAGGGCTTGTGTGAGGCCTCTCGGGGTCTTGTACGCCTTGTTACATCTAGGGGCTACCCTGGGCCGTGACAAACTTGGTATTCAGAGGATGAGATTTTAGAAAGGTTCTAGGATGTCTCATAAGCCACGTTGAGTAGAGTCTTGTTCATGAGTGTGAAGCGCGCCACATTTATGAATGAGAGGCTACAAGATGATTAGGAAACTCCACCTCTTCATTATCCTTAAGTCGTGCGTAGAGGGTTACTCTATATGCCCCTCTCTCCTAATCCCTATCTACAGGTTTCAGGGTATGGCGTCTTGAAGAGCTTTTACTCGAAGGAATGCTAGAGAAAGTGAAGAGCAAGAAACTCCTTCTCAAGGTCCTCAAGTTCCGGCCGATCCTTTGACCGAGCAAGTAACCAATGCGGAGTTCATGGCTGCTTTTCAGGTGTTGGCCCAAGCCGTGACGGCTCAAGCCAATAGGGAGGTTGTGGCTCCCGAGAACCGAAATGTGGGTACGGCGGCGTCAAGAGTGAGGGATTTCACCCGGATAAACCCTCCAGAGTTTCACGATTCTAAAGTGGAGGAAGATCCTCAAGAGTTTATTGATGAGGTTTATAAAGTGTTGATGATCATGGGAGTGTCACCGATGGAAAAGGTGGAGTTGGCCGCCTACCAACTCAAAGGTGTCGCTCAAATTTTGTATAACCAATGGAAGAGTGAGATGGCGGTTGATGAAGGTCCTCTGGAGTGGGAGAAATTCAAGGGTGCTTTTCTCGATAGATTCTTTCCCCTTGAGATGAGGGAGGCGAAGGTACTCGAGTTCATCAACCTTCGTCAAGGGAGTATGGGTGTGAAAGAGTATGCTTTGAAGTTCACACAGTTGGCTCGATATGCTCCTTCTATTGGTGGCCGATCCTAGGGCAAGAATGAGCAAAATTTTTAGGGAGTGTCTGAAATGGTGGTCAAGGAGTGTCGTACCGCCATGCTTATTAGTGATATGGATATTTCTCGCCTCATGATTCATGCACAACAAATAGAGGAGGAGAAGCTCAAAGAAAGGTCTAGGAACGTCAAGAGGACTAAGACCGGTGATGGTGGGTTCTCTCAGTCAAGGTCTGATGGACATGGTTATTTTAAGCCTAGACAAAGGTTCTCTAATCAAGGGCCTTCCAATTCCCTTCCTAAGTTCAACTAATAGAGGATGTCTAACCCTAAGCCTCAAGGAGGAAATGGTAGTGGCTCCTCATTGCCTACTTGAGCCAACTGTGGGAGGAAACACGAGGGTACTTGTCTAGCCGGTTCGAATGCATGTTTTAGATGTGGTAGGACGGGTCATAAAGTAAGGGATTGTCCCTTGGCTGCTAAGAAGGGAGGAGAAAATCATCGAAAGGCTAAACCCCAAAATCTGGCAAGTTCTAGTGGAAATCAAAAGCAAAACCGGTTCTATGCACTTCAGGCTCGTCATGAGCAAGAGGGTTCTCCAGATGTGGTTACCGATATGTTGAAAATCTTCCACTTTGATGTTTAAGCTTTTCTTGATCCAGGTGCTACCTTGTGTTTTGTGACGCCTTATGTAGCTATGAAGTTTGATGTTGTTCCGGATGTGTTATTAGATCCATTCTGTGTCTCTACTCCTATTGGTGAATCTATTATGGCTAAGAGAGTCTATAGAAATTGTTCCGTCTCTTTATTTCATAGAGTCACTCATGTGGATCTTGAGAGCTTGATATGCTAAACTTCGATGTTATCCTCGGGATGGATTAGTTGCATTCTTGTTATGCCTCTATTGATTGTAGAACCCGAATGGTCAAGTTCCAATTTCCAGATGAGCCTATCCTAGAGTGGAAAGGGGGAAATTCTTCGCTTAAGGGTCAATTTGTTTCTTATCTGCAAGCTAGAAAGATGATTTCTAAGGGTTGCATGTACCATCTTGTTAGGGTGAGGGATGTGAATTCCGAAACCCCTACTTTTGAGTCAGTCCCCGTTGTTAATGAATTTCTGGAAGTGTTTCCCGATGATTTACCCGGTGTTCCTCCAGAGAGGGAAATGGACTTCGGTATTGACCTTCTCCCTGATACGCAACCTATTTCTGTTCCTCCATATAGAATGGCTCCGACAGAGCTTAAGGAACTTAAAGAGCAATTGAAAGATTTGTTGGATAAGGGCTTCATCCGACCAAGTATTTCTCCATGGGGTGCTCCGGTCTTGTTTGTTAGAAAGAAAGATGGGTCACTCCGTATGTGTATTGACTACCGCCAACTGAATAAGGTTACTATCAAGAATAAGTATCCTCTTCCGAGAATTGATGATTTGTTTGTACCAACTCCAAGGGGATAGTTATTTATCTAAGATTAATATTCATTCGGGCTATCACCAATTGAAGGTAAGGGATGATGACATTCCGAAAACATCTTTTCGGACAAGATATGGGCACTATGAGTTTCTAGTGATGTCTTTCGGGTTGACTTATGCTACTCAAGGAGTGATAGTGAGCATGGTGATCATTTGAGGATTGTGTTGCAAGTTCTCAAGGACCAACAACTATTTGCTAAGTTCGAGAAATGTGAGTTTTGGTTAAGATTCGTAGCCTTCCTTTGTCACATTGTTTCCGATAAAGGTGTCGAGGTAGATCCTAAGAAGACGGATGCGGTTATGAATTGGCCTAGACCTTTATCACCTTCGGATATTCGTAGTTTCTTGGGTTTAGCCGGTTACTATCAAAGGCATGTTGAAGGGTTTTCTTCAATTGCTTCACCTTTGACGGCTCTAACTCAAAAGAAGGCTAAGTTTACTTGGTCAGAAAGGTGTAAAGCGAGTTTTCAAGAGTTGAAAGATAGACTTACCTCGGCTCTTGTGTTGACCCTACCGGAAGGGTCCGATGGGTTTGTGGTCTATTGTGATGCTTCCAGAATTGGGTTGGGCTGTGTACTTATGCAAAATGGGAAAGTCATTGCTTATGCTTCAAGGCAACTAAAGGTGCATGAAAAGAATTACCCTACTCATGATTTGGAGCTAGCGGCAGTTGTGTTTGCTCTGAAGATCTGGCGGCATTACTTGTATGGTGTCTATGTTGACGTCTTTACCGACCATAAGAGTTTGCAATATGTACTTAAGCAAAAGGATCTAAACCTTCGCCAACGAAGGTGGCTTGAACTATTAAAGGACTATGACATGAATGTCCTCTATCACCCTTGCAAGGCTAACGTGGTGGCAGATGCACTTAGTCAGATGTCAATGAGTAGTGTTGCCCATATTGAGGATGGTAAAAGGGAACTAGTTTGTGATGTTCATAGATTGGCTAGTTTGGGTGTGCGATTAGTTGGTTCCACCAAAGGTGGTGTTATGCTCCACAATGGTTCAGAATCTTCCTATGTACAGGATGTGAAAGCTAAGCAAGATCTTGATCCGAACCTAGTCAAATTGAAAGAAGCGGTGCTAAAGAAGTCCGTAGACGCTTTCTCCCAAGGGGGAGATGGAGTGCTCAGATATCAGGTTCGTTTATGTGTCCCTAATGTAGATGACCTAAGAGGACAAATCTTGATTTAGGCCCATGGTTCTCGTAATTCCATTCACCCGGGAGCTACCAAGATGTACTGTGACTTGCGGGAGATCTATTGGTGGAATGGGATGAAGAAGGACATTGCGGGGTTTGTGGCTAGATACCCTAATTGCAAACAGGTGAAAGTTGAACATCAAATATCGGGAGGTCTATCACAAGATATTGACATTCCTACTTGGAATTGGGAAGATGTGAACGTGGACTTTATTGTTGGCTTGCCGCGCACTCGGCGCCAGTATGATTCGATTTGGGTGGTTGTAGATCGTATTGCGAAATCAGCCCATTTTATTCCCGTTAAGGTTTCGTACTCGCCGAAGGATTATGCTAAGTTGTACTTGAGGGAGATGGTTAGGTTGCATGGAGTGCCTTTATCCATTATCTCCGATCGTAGAACACAGTTTACTTTTCAGTTTTTGAAATCTTTCTAAAAGAGCCTTGGTACTCGTGTTAAGCTTAGCACGGCCTTTCATCCCCAAACCGATGGGCGAGCAGAGCGTACCATCCAAGCTTTGGAAGATATCTTGAGAGCTTGGGCAATAGACTTCAAGGGTAATTGGGATGATCATTTGCCTTTGGTTGAGTTTGCTTATAATAACAGCTACCATTCTAGTATTGGTATGGCTCCATTTGAAGCTCTCTACGGTAGGAGGTGTAGATCTCCCATAGGTTGGTTTGAAATTGGAGAAGTTGCTTTGATAGGCCCCGAGTTAGTGCATGAGGCTATGGAGAAAGTTTGGCTTATTGGAGAATAGCTGAAAATGGCTCAAAGTCGACAAAAGTCTTATGCCGATGTTAGAAGAAGAGAATTAGAATTTGATGTTGATGATTGGGTTTACTTGAAAATTTCACCTATGAAGTGTGTAATGAGATTTGGAAAGAAAGGGAAGCTTAGTCCCCATTTTTTAGACCCATATAAGATTTTGAGGCGTATTGGTAAGGTTGCCTATGAGCTTGAATTGCCTAATGAGTTGGCATCAGTGCATCCGGTTTTCCATGTCTCATTGTTGAGAAAGTGTATTGGTGATCTGACCTCAGTAGTGCCAATAGAGACTCTTGGCATTAAGGATAGCCTTTCTTATGAAGAGGTTCCGGTTTAGATTCTGGACCGACAAGTCCGAAAGTTGAGAAATAAAGAAGTTGCTTTCATGAAAGTTCTATGGAGGAATCAATTAGTTGAGGGTGCTACTTGGCAGGCCGAGGTCGATATGATGTCCCGCTATCCTCAGCTTTTCCTTCCGATCCTCTTCTAGCTTGAGGTACCTAGTTCCTCATGGTTCATTCTTTTAGTCTCATGTGTTATAGTTGTATCCATGATTCCTTGATTTATGCATGTTCATGAAGAGTCTAACATGATATATATATATATATATATAATTGTGCATTGACTATGAGTAGCATAAAGTCTTCATGAATTTTGTACTGAGCATGCATTAGCTTGGAGTTGATGTTCCCTCCTCGGATATGTGCATTTACGTGCTTGCATGCTAGGTTGGGTTGTTAGTCCGAGTCTATCACCCTTCTCAGGATATCCAGGTTCTCATTCGAGGCCGAATGTTCCCAAGGGGGAGATATTGTAACACCCCAGTTTTTGAAAAGAAAGAAAATGCAGTTTTAAAATTTTTGTTCTGCTAGTGACGACAGAGGCCATCTACGGACCGTAGGTGGAGTGATGGGCCGTAGATGGTAACCGTCGATGGCCCTGCCAGCTTTATAAATTTTGAGTTTCTGAACCTTGACCTACGGAATAGAAGGACGGTTCGTAGTTCAGTTGACGGGCCGTAGATGGGTTCCGTAGATGCCTTCCAGACTTAGCCAAATTTTCAGTCCAAACGAACTTTCTGAATCGATTGACGGAAGAGCAGGACGGTCCGTCAGTGGATGTACAGACCGTAGGTCTTATCCATCGATTGGCCCCGACAGTTTAATTAAGGGCTTTTTGGACTTTTTCCCTAAATGTTTATTCCTTATACTAGACGATTTTGCCCATTAACCATGGCCCTATTTATATTTTCTAAGCCCTAACCCCTTCATTTTCCAACTCTTATCTCCCAAAATATTTCTCTCTCTAGAAGAACAAGAAGGAGAAGAAGAAAGCTAGGGTTCTCATCAAGGTCATCAATCCCCTCTTATTTCAAGGCATTGGCATTGAGGTATGATAGTATTTACCATTTGGAGTCTTTCCTCCAATGGGTCCTCTTTTCCTTAAGGTTTTCAAGGTATAGTCCTGCCCAAGAGAGTTAGGGTTTGAAAAATTCTTATGGGTTCTTCATTATGCTTTCCATTGTTGATGTTATGGTTGATAGTGCACGATCGAGCGTGGTAAAGTAAGCTAGTGCACGGTTTAGCGTGGTTTACATGCAACCTGATGAATCCCATGAACTTATGCTAAGTATCCCCCAATTTATGATTATGCTGATGATTGTGGGTTGATTGAGAAAAGATGAATTTGATGAACTCTTTGTGAAGTGAGTTAAGGATTATGATTATCAAGCTATGAATTCCATGTGTGACTATGAATGATGAAAAGAGGATATTTTATGAAAAGATGCATGTTGAATCAAAATCTATGATTTTCCTCTATTATGTGGGTTCCCTCAATTATGACTAAATTACCTTGATTTATGCCTTTCTAAGTATTTGCTTGCATTGAATTGCATGTTTGAGGAGAAGCTTATGAACCCATGATTTATGAGTTAAGAGCATGATGAGCTATGTAAATATGAAGCTTGTGAACTCATACATGTTTTATGAAATTTATGATATGTTGTTAGTGCATTTTGTTGAGTTGTGAAAGGGTTTCTCATGTAATGCTCAACCTATGAGTGTGAAAGGTTTTCTCACACGTAATGATTCATAACTTGTTGAAAGGTTTGCTCAACCAAGCTTGAATCCATGATTAATTAACTATTCTATGAATGGACAAGAGGTGATTACCTAAGTTCCCTAATGTAGACAAGAGGCGATTACCCATGTCTACTAATAATGAAATCATGACTAACAGAAGAACAAGTGGCGATTACCCATGTTCTTAAGGAGCTATTCTATGAAGGGACAAGAGGCAATTACCCATGTTCCCTAATGTAGACAAGAGGCGAGAACCCAAGTCTACCTAAGATAAAATGAACTATGATAATTCCGTGGGAAATATGCTTAGTACCGAGTGGACAAGTGGCGATTACCCATGTCCCAAAACCTATGTGCCACCATAGGGTGATGGTCTATGATAGACACAATCTAAGCAATTCATGGTCTTTCCTTGGTAAGTAGGACACCCCATTTCGGTGTGGGGCAGACACCGGATTCCATGTTGATCGCTCACATGGTCTTATATGTTGGTTAAGGCTATTTCCCCACAAGTTAATGAACAAGTGTTCTTATGATGATGCCTTAAAGTAAAGTAAAGGAAAGATGAATAGCTTGTCTTGGCTATGTTTTATGCTTCATGTTTCTTATGTTCTATCATGTTTTAGCTTGGCCATTACATGTCATGATTATATGTCATTCTAGCATGATTTATATGCCCTTTTATGCATTGCTGTCATACTTGGTACTTTATTGTACTAACGCATACTTTTGCCTACATTAATTCTATTTATGTAGGACTTGGCGGTTCTTCTCATCCCACTCGTGCCTAGTCAGTTCCAGGGATAGTGAAGACTTGGTGAGGCCTCCTATGTCCGAGGACTTAACCTTGTTACATTTTTTGCTTTTCGTTATGCTTTTTGATATTGTACTGGGCTGCGTCCCAAACCTTTATTTCTATTATCTTATGTTAGATGGCTTGATACATAAGTTGTAGACTTTCGCTGTTTTGTTATATAATGCTCTTTTTTGTTCTTTTCTCTATTATCTTGTATGTTATGTATGTTAAGGGCTTGTGTGAGGCCTCTCGGGGTCTTGTACACTGTGTTACATCTAGGGGCTACCCTGGGTCGTGACAGAACCCCTTGCACCAAAGGAGATATGCTACCCCACCAAATTCAACGTTCCGGACTCAATGGCCCAGTAGAAATTTCCATACGAGGTCATCTTGATAAAAAGTGGGTCCTATACCCAAATGCCATTTTTAGCTAGTTTCCACAAAGGGCCTCGAAATTAGACTTAAAGCCCCGGGAAGCGTACGAAGGGTCGTTCTAGATCAAACTTTGCATTTTGAAGCTAATCGTGCTGACGAAATTCTCATCCAAGTGCTTTTTCCAAGAATGTTGACCAAAATCAACCTAAGACCAAATTTCAAAGGCTAAAGTGCCAAATGGCCCCAAAGTCGCACCGAAAGTCTCGAGACTCATGCCAACCTTGCTACTAGCCTAATATGGCCATTCCGGAGCTGATGGAACCGTCGAAATCCCGTTCTAAGGTCATTTACCTGATTTTATGACTGAAATCAACTTCTTATGTTTCAAAAGCCCCAAAAAAGGGAAACGGGTATAAAACTGAAACGAACGACCAGGCGACCAAATAGTCAGTGCCAGCAAGTCATAAATGACTTGGGGTCACTATAGGAACACTCTAAACAACGGGATGAAGGCATTAACTCAAAAATGACCTGGAGGGTAATTACAACATCCACTACTAAAAGAACTTTCATCCGCAAAATTAAGAGTCAAGAAGTACCTGAGAGCTCAAATAAGTTGGGGAACTATTCCTGCATCTCCTGCTCGGTCTCCCAGGTAGCCTCCTCGACTAGACGATGCCTCCGATGGACCTTAACCACAAGAATGGCTCTGGATCACAACTGCCTCACATCTCTGGACAAGATGGCAACTGGCTCCTCAATATAGGTCAGACGATCATCCAACTAAACAACATCATACTAGAGCACATGAGATTAATCTGGAACATACCGGCATATCATCGAAACATTGAAAACTGGATGAATAGCTAAGAATGCTGGAGGTAAGGCTAACTCATAGCCAACATCACCAACTATCCTCAAAATATCAAAAGGACCGATATATCTGGGGCTAAGCTTGCCCCGCCTCCAAAATCTCATCACGCCCTTTATGGGCGATACTCGGAGGAATACTCTGTCACCAACGACAAATGTCAACGGCCGATGCCTACGATCCCCATAACTCTGGTGTCTACTCTGAGCCATCCTGAGCCGATCCTGAAGCACCCTCACATGATCTAAGGCCTCCTGAAGCAAGTCTGTACCACGCGGCCTATGCTGTGTAGACTCAAACCAACCAATCAGAGAGAGACAATGCCTACCATATAGGGCCTCAAACGGGGCCATCTGAATGCTAGAGTGGTAGCTGTTGTTGTACACAAACTCTGCCAAAGGCAAAAATTGGTCCCACTAACCTCCAAAGTCCATAACACAGGCCCGCAACATATCCTCAAGGACCTGAATGGTATGCTCTGACAGACCATCAGTCTGTGGGTGAAATGTTATGCTAAGGTCGACACGAGTGCCCAACTCCTCCTAGAATACTCACTAAAAGCTGAAAGTGAACTGTGAACCCCGGTCTGAAATGATGGAAACATGCACACCATGAAGATGAACCACCTCCCGAATGTAGATACGAGCCAATCTCGCGGCACTGAAGTAAGTATGAATGGAATGAAAGTGTGCTGACTTGGTCAATCGATCCACGATGAACCAAATGTTGTCAACACCCTTAGAAGTCTGAGGCAAGTCCATAATGAATTCCATGGTGATATGCTCCCACTTCCACTCCAGAATGGGTAATCTCTACAGCTCACCACCAGGCCTCATATGCTCGGCCTTCACCTGCTGGCAACACAGGCAATGGGATATATAGTCTGAGATGTCTCTCCTTATACTGCTTCACCAGTAATGCTGCCTCAAATCACGATACATCTTAGCGGTGCCCGGATGAATAGAATATCTAGAATTATGGGCTTCGCTAAGGATCAGCTGAATCAAACCCCCAACTCTCGGTACACATAACTGGCTAGCGAACCTCAAAACCCCATTTGAATCTAAAGTAGCTTGTCCTACATCACCTACCAGTACTCTATCTCTGAGTGCCACCAAGGACTCATCCTCGAATTTTCGACCACAGATCTGATCTAGCAGAGATAACTAAACTCCCACATAGGCTAACACCCGTCTGCCATCTGAAATATCAAGCCGGATCATCTGGTCGGCTAAGGCCTGGATGTCCAAAGCCAAAGGTCGCTCCGAAACAGAAAGGAAGGCTAGACTACCCATACTCACCGCCTTCTGGCTCAAGGCGTCTGCTACTACATTCACCTTGCCCGGATGGTAGAGAATAGAGAGGTCATAGTCTTCCAGGAGCTCAATCCAACGGTGTTGCCTCAAATTAAGGTCCCTTTGGCTCATAATGTACTGAAGGCTCCTATGATCAGTGCAAATCTCACAATGGACTCCATACAAGTAGTGCCTCCAGATCTTAAGTGCAAAAATTACCGTTGCCAACTCTAAGTCATGAGTGGGCCAGTTGCGCTCATGCAACTTAAGCTGCCTCGACGCATAAACAATAACTCAGCCCCGCTGCATCAATGCACAACCCAAACCAATGCCAGATGCATCATAATAAACCGTGAAGCCCTCGCCCTCAACTGGAAAAGTCAATATAGGAGCAGTGGTAAGAAACTTCTTGAGCCTCAGAAAGCTCCTCTCACAATTCTCCGACCACTCATAAGAAACATCATGGCGAGTCAACCGAGTCAAAGGCACTGCTATAGTAGAAAAGCCCCCAACAAAACACATGTAGTACCTTGCCAATCTAATGAAGCTATGAATCTTAGTCGCCGATGTGGGCCTAGCCCAATCACGAATAGTCTCAATCTTCACTGGATCCACCATAATGCCATCCGTGGACACCACGTGCCCCAAGAATTCTACGGACTCATGGCAAAACTCACACTTTGAGAACTTGGCATAAAGCCGATGATCTCTCAAAGTCTAGAGCACCACCCTCAAATGTTGCTCATGCTCACTCCGGCTCCGCGAGTACACCAAGATATCATCGATGAAGACTATGATAAAGGAGTCAAGAGACGGCTTGAATACATGGGTCATCAAATCCATGAAGGCGGCATGGGCATTAGTAAACCCAAAAGGCATCAGTAAGAACTCATAATGGCCGTAACGAGTCCTAAATGCTGTCTTAGAGATGTCTACTACCCTAATCCTCAACTGGTGGTACTCAGATCTCAGATCAATCTTAGAAAACACCATAGCACCCTGAAGCTGGTCAAATAGATCATCAATACGAGGCATGGGGTAACGATTCTTCAGCATCACCTTATTCAGCTGTCTGTAATCAATACACATCCGCATAGTACCATCTTTCTTCTTCACAAATAGGACTGGAGCACCCCAAAGTGATACACTAGGCCGGATGAATCCCTTACCTAAGAGATCTTGAGCTGAACACTGAGCTCCTTGAGCTCTTCGGGGGCCATACGATACGGTGGGATAGAAATAGGACGAGTACCCGGCTCCAAGTCAATGGCAAAATCAATATCACGATCTGGGGGTAGGCCAGGCCGGTCGGGAGGAAACATATCTGCATAGTCTAGGATAATAGGCACTGAATCAACCGTAGGGCCCTCCCTACTAACATCTATGACATGAGTTAGATAAGCCAAACACCCACTAGCCACTAACCTACGACCCCGAATGAAAGAAATCACCCCAATCGGTGTGCGACTACAAGAGCCCTGCCACACCACCGGTGGAATACTAGGCATGGCTAAGGTAACAGTCTTGGCATAGCAATCAAAGATGGATTGGTGAGGGGATAACCAGTCCATGCCCAATATCAAGTCAAAATCCAGCATATCAAGTAAAATAAGATCAGCCTGAGTGTCCCGCCACTAAATAGTCACCACACAAGATCTAAAAATCTGATCCACTACTAAAGAATCACCTATCAGGTTCGAAACATGTAACAGCACCACTACGGGCTCTGGACTCACACCCAACCGAGGAGCACAATATGCGTCATACGACTAAGTGGAGCCTGGATCAAATACAGCTTAAGCGGCTTGATGGCACAAAAGAATCATACTTGTAATCTCATCATCCGACGCCTCGGCCTCTGCTCTAGTTAGAGCTACATAGAAATGGCCCTGGGCGCCTCTACCACGCGCATCAACTCTACCACCTATCCTGCCTCCCCGGAGACCTCCCAATATACCCTAATGCTGGCCTCCCCTCTAGCTGGAAGTGTTGCTGCTGGTGTGAGTCTAGCTGCCTGTGGAGCTGGTACGACAGACATATTAAGAGGGCACTCCTCGGCCTTGACTCAGACCGGCACTAGAGCCATCCTGACGGTGTTTGTCACCCTCTATAGAATGAAGCGATGCCTGGAATGGGCGACTGGACTGACCTTGCTAGAACCTCTAACGAAACCTGCCCTGAAAGTCTCTAGGCCTAGACCAGGTCCTACTGTGGCTATCCTTCTGCCTGACCCTCTTGTCACTGCCCCCTTGGGCCTCGCAACGGAGCATCTCAAGTGTGCATGCATGATCCATAACATCAAGAAAAGAGCGCCCCCCTGAAACCATGGACTAAGTCTCAATGCACAACTGCAGCCTCAACCCTCTAACAAAGCACCGAACCGTCTCCTCTTCTATGGGCAAGATCATAGTAGCATGACGGGATAGCTCATAGAATCTAGCCTCATACTCAGACACAGTCATGGAGCCCTGCTCCAACCTCAAAAACTCATCACGAAGTCGATCTCTGACGCTCTGCGGGATGAACCTAGCCAAAAAGGCCTCTGAAAACTCTGTCCAAGATACCAGCAGGGACCCAACTGGGCTGGTCTCCATATAAGAATGCCACCACTATCTGGCGGGCCCATCTAGTTGATAAGCGGTGAAGTCAGCTCCTCTCGACTCCACCAGTACCATGGCATGCAATTGCTCTTTCCAAGTGGTAAGGAACTCATGGGCATCCTCCCCAACAGCCCCAGAAAACCTCGGCGGTGATAACTTCATAAACACTCTGAGTATCTTCTGCTGTCTAAATGGCATGACCCCATGTAAATCATCTGGCTGAGCAGCAGCCGGTGCTGGTGGCTGCTGAACCTCTGGAGCAGGATGACCCTACGGTGCTGGAGCTGGAGCTGGTACTGGGGCTTGATACTGCTGCATACCCCCTATCGCCCGAAGGTCAGGGGCGGCAGCTGGTGTGGGTGGTGGCTGGGCTGGTCCTGGTCCCACCGACTAAGGAGGAATATGATCAACTTGAGGCTTTGTCTCTGGCTCCGGAGTCCTCTCTCTATCCCAGGAGGGCACTGCAGCCCTGCCTCGACCTCAGGGTCGGCCTCTACCCCTAGCTAGGGCTCCATCTACAGGCCCGGATGCATCAATGTAATACCCCAGATTCGAGGGTGAATTTTTTTTAAAATTTTCTCGGTTACTGCCAGTAACGACGGAAGCCACCTACGGTTCGTCGGTTGACTTACGGCCCGTAGGTGGAAATCGTAAGTGGCCAGCCCATGTTTAAAAAATGTCAAGTTTCAGAACCCCAACGACGGCCTGCCAGGATGGCTTGTCGTCCAATGAACGAGTCGTACGTAGGTCTCATGGGTCCCCTCCAGACTTAGTCAAATTCTTAAGCTGTAAGTCTTGACCTACGGTTGACATGTACGGTCCGTCATTTGACCTAAGAGCCGTACATGGGGCCCGTCGTTGTAGGGTTCAAGTTGACAGTTTCTGTACCCAACGACGTTTGACCATCGACGGTCCGTAGATAGACTTACGAACCGTAGGTCCCGACCGTCAATGGACCCGATAGTTTTTAATTAAGGGCTTTTTGGTCTTTTCCCTAAATATCTAATTCCTAATCTAAGACGGTTATGCCCTTAATCTAGACCCTATATATGCTTCCTAAGCCTAATTTTACCCATTCTAAATCATTCCCAAATTCCCCTCTCTCAAATATATCTCTCTCTAGAAAGGTTCTCTGAATCCTCAAGGAAGAAGAAGGGCTAGGATCCTCCATTAAAGGTCATTAAAACTTAGAAATTTATTCTGGACTTTGTGGAGGTATGTTAGCATTCACCATTGGATCCCTTTCCTCCAATGGGTCCCTAGTCTTCTACAATTTTAAAGGATCAATTCCCCAAATTAAGTTAGGGTTTTGATCAATTCTTATGGGTTCTTCAGTGATGATTTCCAATTATTGATAAAGTAATTTATTACACGAATTAGCGTAATAAAGTAATTTAGTGCACGAATTAGAATGATGTATATGATTTAATGTAGAAATTAGATGAATCCATGCCATTCCCCCAAATTTTGAAATCTATGCTTTGATTGGTGGGTTGAATTATGAAGTGATGAATTTGATGAAATCTCCATGAATCCATGCATGAATTATGACTCCTAAGCTAAGACTTTTCATGAATGAGATTATGAATGACCTAAAGATGGTTTTATGAAATCAAGCATGAACAATCAAGATCTATGATTTTACTCTATTATGTGGGTTCCTTCCATTATGGTCAAATTGACTTGTCTATGACTTTCTAAGCATGAGTTTGCATTGAATTGCATGAAATAAGAGAAATTCTCATGAAGCTATGTAAACCCTATGATTTGCAAATTATTAGCATGATGAGCTATCTAAAGATGAAGTTTATGAAATTATGCATGTCTCATATGAAGTTAAAAGACGAATTTAGGATGCTTTGAGATTGAAGTACCAAAGTATATGTTATGTTGATGTTATGGCTGAGTTATGAAAGGGTTTCTCACGTAATGCTCCCACTATTAATTTATAACGAACATGAGGCGATTACCTATGTTCTTAAGGAGGTATTCTAATGAAGGGACAAGAGGCGATCACCCAAGTTCCCTAATGTAGACAAGCGGCGATCACCCATGTCTACTAATAATGAACTTATGACTAATATATACAAGAGGCGACTACCCATGTCTACTTATGATAATTGAACTATGTCTAATCCGTGGGAATTATGCTTAATACTAAGTGGACAAGCGGCGATTACCCTTGTCCCATAAATTATGTGACACCATAGGATGATAGTCTATGATAGACATTAGCTAGTGGATCCACGTAAGCTAGAAGTTAAGGTCTTACCTTGGCAAGTAAGGCAACCTCTTTTCGGTGTAGGGTAGACACCGGATTCCATGTTGATAGCTCACATGGTCTTATATGTCGATTAAGGCTATTCCCCACAACTAATGAACAAAAGTGTTGACTATGATGGTTCTCAAGTGAAGTAAAGATGTTTAGCTTGCTTTGACCATGGTTTATGTTTTATGTTGCTAACCTTTATCATGTTTAGCTTGGTCATTGCATGTTATGAAAATGTCCCATTTTAGCATGTTTTAAATGATTTCATGCATTGCTATCATACTTGGTATTTGATTGTACTAATGCATACTCTTGCCTACATTAACCTGTTGATGTAGGGCAAGGCGATTCTCCATCCACTCGTGGCTAGAGCTTACTAGAAGATTTATAAAAGACTTGGTGAGTCCTTATCCATCTGAGGACATAGCCTAGTTGTTCATATTTTCATGTTATTTCATTTCGGATATGTATTGGGTTATTTCTCAAACTTTATTTCTCTATGTTAGATTGGCTTTGAGACATGAGATGTAGACTTCCGTTGTTTTTCTTTGAAAACTTTGATATACAACATTGTCTTTGAACCTCTATTTCTTTATAACCTTGTAGGTATGTATGCTAAGTGGCTTGTATGAGGCCTTTCGGGGTCTTGTACGCCATGTCACGTCTAGGGGATACCTTGGGTCGTGACAAACTTGGTATTCAGAGCACAAGGTTGTAGAAAGATTCTAGGATGTCTCATAAGCCGCGTCAAGTAGAGTCTTGTTCATGAGTGTGAAGCGCGCCACATTTATGAATGAGAGGCTATAAGACGTTTAAGAAACTTCACTTCTTTCATTACTCCTAAGTTGTGCCATAGAGTTTAACTCTATATGTCTCTCTCCTAATCCCTATCCTATGCGTTTCTGAATATGGCTACCCGAAGAGCTTATGCTAGAAGAAATACGGGAGAGAATATGGATCAACAAGCTCCTCCTCAAGCTTCACAAGTTTCGATCGACCCTTTGGCCGAACAAGTATCTAATGCGGAGTTTAGGGCTGCTTTTTAAGTGTTAACCCAAGCCGTGACGGCTCAAGCCAATAGAGAGGTTGTGGCTTCCATGAACCAAAATGTGGGTACGGCGGCATCTAAGGTAAGAAACTTCACAAAGATGAAACCATTCGGAATTCTATGGTTTAAGGTGGAGGAAGATCCTCAAGAATTAATAGATGAAGTGTACAAGGTATTGATGATCATGGGGGTAACATTGGAGGAAAAGGCAGAGTTGGCCGCTTATCAACTCAAGGGTGTTGCTCAAGTTTGGTTCAACCAATGGAAGAGTGAGAGGGCGGTTAATGAGGGTCCTCTAGATTAGGAGAAATTCAAGGTTGCTTTCCTTGATAGGTTCTTTCCCCTTGAGATGAGGGAGGCAAGCATGCTCGAGTTTATCAACCTTCTTCAAGGAAGCATGAGTGTGAAAGAGTATGCTTTGAAATTCACACAATTGTCCCGATATGCTCCTTCCATAGTTGCCGAACCTAGTGCAAGAATGAGCTAGTTTGTCTCGAGAGTGTCTGAAATGTTAGTTAAAGAGTGCCGCACCGCTATGATTGTCAACGATATGGATATTTCTCGCCTCATGGTGTATGCTCAACAAATAGAAGAGGAAAAGCTCAAGGAAAAGTCTAGAGAGACAAAGAGGGCTAGGACCGGTGATGGTAACTTTTCACATTCAAGGACCGATGGACATGGTCACCCTAGATTTCAACAAAGGTTTTTTGGTCAAGGTTCTTTCAATGCTCCTCCCAAGTCCAACAATGATAGGGTGTCTAACCCTAAGCCTCAAGGAGGAAATGGTGGTGGCTCTTCATTGACTACTTGTACTAAGTGTGGGAGAAAGCATGAGGGCAAATGTCTAGCGGGTTCTAATGCATGCTTTGGTTGTGGCAAGATGGATCACAAGATAAGGGATTGCCCCTTCGTAGCTAAGAATGAAGGGGATAACCGTTGATGCACTCAACCTCAAAATCCATCAAGTTCTAGTGGGAATCAAAAGCAAAACCGGTTTTATGCACTTCAGGCTCGTCATGAGCAAGAGGGTTCTCCTGATGTGGTTACCGATATGTTGAAAGTCTTTCACTTTGATGTTTATGCTTTGCTTGATCCCGGTGCTACCTTGTCTTTTTTGACGCCATATGTGGCTATGAGGTTTGATGTTGTTCCAGATGTGTTGCTAGACCCTTTTCATATCTCTACTTCGATTGGTGAATCTATTGTGGCTAAGAGAGTCTATAGAAATTGCCCCGTCTCTTTATCTCATAGAGTCACTTATGTTGATTTTGTAGAGCTTGATATGTTATATTTTGTTGTTATTCTTGGGATAGATAGGTTGCACTCTTGTTATGCTTCTATTGATTGTAGGATCCGAATGGTCAAGTTTCAATTTCCAAATGAGCCTATCCTAGAGTGGAAGGGGAAAATTCTATGGTTAGTGGTCAATTTGTTTCTTGTCTTAAAGCTAGAAAGATGATTTCTAAGGGTTGCATATACCATCTTGTTAGGGTGAGGGATATAAATTCAAAAACCCTTATTCTTGAGTCGGTCCCCATTCTTAATGAGTTTCCAGAAGTGTTTCCCGATGATTTACCCAGTATTCCTCCCGAAAGGGAAATAGACTTTGGTATTGACCTTCTTCCAGATACGCAACCTATCTCTATTCCTCAATATAGAATGGCTCCGACGGAACTTAAGAAACTAAAGGAGCAATTGAAAGACTTGTTGGATAAGGGCTTCATCCAACCAAATATTTCTCCATGGGGAGCTCCGGTCTCGTTTGTAAGGAAGAAAGATGGTTCACTTCGTATGTGCATTGACTACCGCCAACTGAACAAGGTAACTATTAAGAATAGGTATCCTCTTCCATGAATAGATGACTTGTTTGACCAACTTCAAGGGGCTAGTTATTTTTCTAAGATCGACCTTCGTACGGGCTATCACCAATTGAGGGTGAAAGAAGATGATATTCCAAAAATGGCATTTCCGACTAGGTATGGTCACTACGAGTTCTTGGTAATGTAGTTTGGATTGACAAATGCTCCGGCCGTATTTATGGACTTGATGAATAGGGTGTTTAAACAATACCTCGACATGTTCGTTATTGTGTTTATTGATGATATCTTGATCTATTCAAGGAGTAAGGATGAGCATGCCAATCACCTAAGAATTGTGTTGCAAGTCCTCAAGGACCAACAACTCTTTGCAAAGTTTAGTAAATGTGAGTTTTGGCTAAGGTCCGTGGCTTCTCTTGGTCACATTGTCTTCGGTAAAGGTATTGAGGTAGATCCTAAGAAGAGGGATGCGGTTAAGAGTTGGCCTAGACCTCTATCACCTTTGTAGTTTCTTGGGTTTAGCCGGTTATTATAGGAGGTTTGTTGAAGGGTTTTCTTCGATTGCTTCCCCATTGATAGATTTGACTCAAAAGAAGGTTAAGTTCACTTGGTCTGAAGCATGTGAGAAGAGTTTTCAAGAGTTGAAAGATAGACTTACTTCGGCTCCGATATTGACTTTACTGGAAGGGTCCAATGGTTTTGTGGTTTATTGTGATGCCTCAAGAATTGGGCTACGATGTGTTCTTATGCAAAATGGAAAAGTCATTTCTTATGCTTCAAGGCAACTCAAGGTGCATGAAAAGAACTATCCTACTCATGATTTAGAATTAGCGGCTGTTGTGTTTGCTTTAAAGATTTAGAGGCATTATTTGTATAGTGTGCATGTTGACGTTTTCACCGATCATAAGAGTTTGCAATATGTGTTTAAACAAAAAGATCTAAATCTTCACCAAAGGAGGTGGCTTTAGTTGTTAAAAGACTATGACATTAGTGTCCTCTATCACCCTGGTAAGGCTAATGTGGTGGCGGATGCTCTTAGTCGATTATCTATGGGTAGTGTTTCTCATATTGAGGATGGTAAGAAAGAGTTAGTTCGCGATGTTCATAGGTTGGCCCGCTTGGGTGTTCGGTTGGTTGATTCCACTAAAGGTGGTGTTATGGTCCATAATGATTCCGAATCATCCTTTGTGCATGATGTGAAGGATAAACAAGATCTTGATCATAACTTAGTCAAGTTAAAGGAAGCGGTGCTCAAAAGGTCCGTTGAGGCTTTCTCCCAAGGGGGAGATGGTGTGCTTCGGTATCAAGGTCGTTTGTGTGTTCCCAATGTAGATGACTTAAGAAGACAAATTTTATCGGAATCCAATAGCTCTCGATATTTCATTCACCCGGGGGCTACCAAGATGTACCGTGATTTGCAGGAGGTCTATTGGTGGAATGGGATGAAGAAGGATATTGCGGAGTTTGTGGCTGGGTGTCCTAATTGTCAACAAGTGAAAGTTGAGCACCAAAAGCCGGGAGGTTTTACCCAAGATATTAGTATTCCTACTTGGAAGTGGGAAGATGTGAATATGGACTTCATTGTTGGTTTACCACGCACCTGGCGACAACATGACTTGATTTGGGTTATTGTGGATCGTATGACGAAATCAGCCCATTTCATTCCCGTCAAGGTTTCTTATTTGGCGGAGGATTATGCTAAGTTGTATTTGAGGGAAATGGTTAGGCTGTATGGAGTGCCTTTGTCCATTATCTCCGATCATGGTGCACAATTTACTTCTCAATTTTGGAAGTCTTTCCAAAAAGGCCTTGGTACTCGTGTTAAGCTTAGTACGACCTTTCATCCCCAAACCGATGGGCAAGCGGAGCGTACTATCCAAACTTTAGAAGATATGTTAAGATCTTGTGTGATTGACTTCAAGGGTAATTGGGATGATCATTTGCCTTTGATTGAGTTTGCGTATAATAATAGCTACCATTCTAGTATTAGTATGGCCACATTTGAAGCTCTATATAGTAGGAGGTGTAGGTCTCCTATAGGCTGGTTCGAAGTTGGGGAAGTTGCTTTGATAGGTCCCGAGTTGGTACATGAAGTTATGGAGAATGTTTGGCTTATTAGAGAAAGGTTGAAAATGGCTCAAAGTCGACAAAAGTCCTATGCCGATGTTAGAAGGAGAGATTTGGAATTTGATGTTAACGATTGGGTTAACTTGAAAATTTCACCCACGAAGGGTGTAATGAGAATTGGGAAGAAAGGGAAGCTTAGTCCCCGTTATATAGGACCATATCAGATTTTGAGACGTGTTTGTAAGGTTGCTTATGAACTTGATTTGCCTAATTATTTGACGTTAGTGCATCCGGTTTTTCATGTCTCATTGTTGAAGAAATGTGTTGGCAATCCGACGTCTATAGTGCCATTGGAGAATCTTGGCCTAAAAGATCGTCTTTCCTATGAAGAAGTCCCGGTTGAAATTTTAGACCGGCAAGTCCGAAAGTTAAGGAATAAAGAAGTTGCTTCTGTGAAAGTTCTTTGGAGGAATCTATTGGTTGAGGGTGCTACTTGGGAGGCCGAGGCCGATATGATGTCCCGATATCCTCATCTCGTTCCTTCCGATCCTACTTTAGCTTGAGGTACTCAGTCTATCATGGTTCATTCTTTTGGCCTCATGTGTCTTAGATATTCTCATGATTCCTCATTTATGCATGTTCATGAAGAGTCTAAATGTTGTGCAAACGAGTCAACTTGATTGATTCCTCTTTGATTATGTGCATTGAATATGAGCTGCATAAAGTCTTCAGGAAATGATGTATTGAACATGCTTTAGCTTGGAGTTGATGTTTCCTCCTCGGATATGTGCATTTATGTGATTGCATTCTTGGTTGGGTTGTTAGTTCTTGTTCTTACCTTCCTTATGATGTCTTGATTCTCATTCAAGGATGAATGTTCCCAAGGGGGAGATAATGTAATAACCCAGATTCGAGGGTGAATTTTTTTTAAAAATTTTCTGGGTTACTGCCAGTAACGATAGAAGCCACCTACGGTTCGTTGGTTGACTTACGGCCCATAGGTGGGAACCGTAAATGGCCAGCCCAAGTTTTCAAAATGTCAAGTTTCAGAACCCAAATGATGGCTTGCCAGGATGGCCAGGCGTCCAATGAATGAGTCGTAGGTAGGTCTTGTGGGTCCCCTCCAAACTTAGTCAAATTCTTATGCTGTAATTCCTGACCTACGGTTGACATGCACGGTCCGTCGATTGACCTACGAGCCGTACATGGGGCCTGTCATTGCAGGGTCCAAGTCGACAGTTTCTGAACCCAACGACGGTTGACCATCGACGGTCCGTAGATGGACTAACGGACCCTAGGTCCCGACCGTCAATGGACCCCGACAGTTTTTAATTAAGGGCTTTTTGGTCTTTTTCCTAAATATCTAATTCCTAATCTAAGACGGTTATGCCCTAACCCAGACCTTATATAAGCTTCCTAAGGCTAATTTTACCCATTCTAAATCATTCCCAAATTCTCCTCTCTCAAATATTTCTCTCTCTAGAAAGGTTCTCTCAATCCTCAAGGAAGAAGAAGGGCTAGGATCCTCCATTAAAGGTCATCAATTCTTAAAAATTTATTGTGGACTTTGTGGAGGTATGTTAGCATTCACCATTGGATCCCTTTCCTCCAATGGGTCCCTAGTCTTCTACAATTTTAAAGGATCAATTCCCCAAATTAAGTTAGGGTTTTGATCAATTCTTATGGGTTCTTCAGTGATGATTTCCAATTATTGATAAAGTAATTTATTACACGAATTAGCATAATAAAGTAATTTAGTGCACGAATTAGCGTGATTTATATGATTTAATGTAGAAATTGGATGAACCCTTGCCATTCCCCCAAATTTTGAAATCTATGTTTTGATTGGTGGGTTGAATTATGAAGTGATGAATTTGATGAAATCTCCATGAATCCATGCATGAATTATGACTCCTAAGCTAAGACTTTTCATGAATGAGATTATGAATGACCTAAAGATGGTTTTATGAAATCAAGCATGTTCAATTAAGATCCATGATTTTACTCTATTATGTGGGTTCCTTCAATTATGGTCAAATTGACTTGTCTATGACTTTCTAAGCATGAGTTTGCATTGAATTGCATGAAATAAGAGAAATTCTCATGAAGCTATGTGAACCCTATTATTTGCAAATTATGAGCATGATGAGCTATCTAAAGATGAAGTTTATGAAATTATGCATGTCTCATATGAAGTTAAATGACGAATTTAGGGTACTTTGAGATTGAAGTACCAAAGTATATGTTATGTTGATGTTATGGTTGAGTTATGAAAGGGTTTCTCATGTAATGCTCCCACTATGAATTTAAAACGAACAAGAGGCGATTACCCATGTTCTTAAGGAGCTATTCTAATGAAGGGATAAGAGGCGATTACCCAAGTTCTCTAATGTAGACAAGCGGCGATCACCCATGTCTACTAATAATGAACTTACGACTAAAATAGACAAGAGGTGACTACCCATGTCTACTTATGATAATTGAACTATATCAAATCCGTGGGAATTATGCTTAGCACTGAGTGGACAAGCGGCGATTACCCATGTCCCATAAACTATGTGACACCATAGGATGATGGTCTATGTTAGACATTAGCTAGTGGATCCACGTAAGCTAGAAGTTAAGGTCTTACCTTGGCAAGTAAGGCAACCTTTTTTCGGTGTGGGGTAGACACCAGATTCCATGTTGATAGCTCAAAGGGTCTTATATGTCGGTTAAGGCTATTCCCCACAACTAATGAACAAAAGTGTTGATTATGATGGTTCTCAAGTGAAGTAAAGATGTTTAGCTTGTTTTGACCATGGTTTATGTTTTATGTTGCTAACCTTTATCATGTTTAGCTTTGTCATTGCATGTTATGAAAATGTCCCATTTTAGCATGTTTTAAATGATTTCATGCATTGCTATCATACTTGGTACTTTATTGTACTAACGCATACTCTTGCCTACATTGACTTGTTGATGTAGGGCATAGCGATTCTCCATCCACTTGTGGCTAGAGCTTACTAGAAGATTTATAGAAGACTTGGTGAGTCCTCATCCATCCGAGGACATAGCCTAGTTGTTCATATTTTCATGTTACTTCATTTCGGATTTGTATTGGGTTACAGCCCAAACTTTATTTCTCTATATTAGATTGTCTTTGAGACATGAGATGTAGACTTCCGCTGTTTTCTCTCAAAGCTTTGATATACAAAATTTTCTTTGAACCTCTATTTCTTTATAATCTTGTATGTATGTATGCTAAGTGGCTTGTATGAGGCCTTTCAAGGTCTTGTACGCCATGTCATGTCTAGGGGGTACCTTGGGTCGTGAAAAACACCGGCCGCTCTACCGCGCGTGTGAGCCATCCTACGACAGAGTGAAACAAATAAGATTCTATGAAACCAATTGGACAAACAACGCACGAAAATGATACAAAATAGGAAAACCCCCCTAACGACATCCTGTAGCCTCTCGAAGATAAGTCATGGACATCTTCGCACCGATCCGCAGGACTCTACCAGACGTTAGCTATGTACAAGTGAGACCAGTTAACCTGGGGCTCTGATACCAAACTGTCACGATCTAATTCCTCGAGTCATGATGACGCCTACTATAACCCACCAATAAGTAAGTCAACCCGTATCCTGGAACCTACATGTAATGGGATTATGGGCAGAAACTAACTCAAACTACACAAAAGCATAAATAACCGAAACAAAGACAAAAAGCGGAAGCAAGCCAAACAATCTATATACAAATAAAAGAGCCCTCCCAGAACCTGGAAGTCACATGTACAAAGCTACTACAAAATGAATACAAGTCCCAAAAGTGGACCACAAAAACAAGACTGTCACAAAAAGTAAAAGACAAGTCAATAAATATACCGAAGGAGACAGGTAACCCCCGAAAGCTGTGTGCTCACCCTTGCCTTCGAAAATGACTGTTGCCCGCTCGATATCAATGCTGGTAGCTGGTTCTCGAACCTGCATCACAAAAATAGATGTAAAGTATAGCATGAGTACCAAAACAACATGTACCCAGTAGGCGTCCTAGGCGGACTGAGCAAGCAAGCTAAAAACAATCTGAATGGATAAAATCTAACCCAAAATAAAGGTCAAAGAGGATAAGAAAGAAGCACAATAGCATACCAAAAGTAAATCTAAGTACAGCTAAACTAAACCTAACTGGACCCACATAAGCCTAGAAGGTACATTCGTGCACAAGTTTAAATAAAACCCGAACGGACCCCCATAAGCCCGACAGGTACATAGAATAGCTAAGCCTACAAGACCGAGGAGTAATACACATCCGAAATGAAAAACCAATCAAATCCCAGCCCAGCTAGCAAGAGTGACTACCAACTCAGGCCGCCTAGCCAGCCAGCAACTTCCAGGGTCGTCAGCCGCCCAGCTATTTAGAGTGCCCGGGGGCATATCAACTCCGTAATATATCTCAGATATCTAGGCCGCCCAGCCAACCAGCCACTCCCAGGGGCGTCAACTGCCCACCTAGCAAGAGTGCCCGGGGGCATATCAACTCCGAAGAGAATCTCAAATATCCAGGCCGTCCAGCCAGCCAACCACTCTCAGGGGCGTCATCCGCCCAGCTAGCAAGAGTGCCCGAGGGTGTATCAAATACGAAGAGGATCTCAAATAGGCTCCAAGCCATCGTGGATCGACGTCCACTACAGACGATATCACAAAAGGCTTTACGCCAGAAGCACTCCAATCCCAAGGAAGCACACCATCTCCGATAACGCATCGGAGCCGCAGAAATAGGGAGAGTAGACAGAAAGGCTAGCAAGCAGCACAAAAGCCTAAGCTAAGGCTCATACTATCAGACTCAAGTATGTTATCCCGGTCTACAAGGACCTAGTCCATCCGAAATGACATCGGAGACATATCATAGTCACAAGGTGCATGGGTCTAAGGCAACACTAGTATATCCTATACTAAGGCCAAAACATGCTCCAAAAATAAGTAATCAACTACATGCTACAACACACATACAACCCTCTTCCAGCATGGTACTACCCTCGAAACAGAGGTAATCAACCATAAATCATGGTTTCTAAGAAGAAAAGAAGATACAACAAGGTACCCACCCAAATTCACACTAATCATCAAGAATTTACACATTCAAGCTCAATTTAATTATAAAGGAAGTCGTAGCCTACCTGAAGGCCGACCGCGCTCGCTCCAAATCACTCTGCCGGAGCTTTTCCCTTCCGTATGACCTCGAAATGCTGCCACACTATCAAAAATAGAATCACAGCCTCAGCATGGTCGTTTAGACACTAAAATAGCAATAATCAGAGACGAATCCAAAATCGGGTCTTAAACGAGATTGTGGAACCCACGCCAGAAATCTTGAAATTGACTCTGTGAAAAGTTTCATTTTACCTCCCCGAACTTGTGTTTCAAAAATGGAACACAATTCGGGGCTCTAAATAGCAAGAAGCAACCATGCAAGAATTTCAACAAATAAGCTCAACAATTAACAATAAGGCAGCAGCTTTAACAGACAGTTCACCCTAACGGAGCTTCCCCGACACCTTCCAATCAGCCACCCACGTAGCCACAACAATTTCGAATACTTCTTACTTTGAATCACCTAATTCTGACTTATATCGAGAGAGTAAATGCAATTTTGAACTATGCCCCTCGAGTTGATCACGTCTGGTTCTTAAATAAAGGACCACACAGATCTGACCTTCGCGAACACGACTAAAGTAGCCCGCGAACGTGGAGGAAAACATCCCAGACCTCTACGAACGCAGCGACCTACCCGCGAACGCGGAGAAGAGAAACTCAGACCTCTATGAATGCGGAGAACAACCCGCGAACGTGGAGAAGAGAAACCCCGACCTCTGTGAATGCGGAGACCTTCCCACAAATGCGGTAAAAAAGGAAGCTGAGCTCCGCGATAGCGCCTCCCTGGCCCACGAACGCGGAGAAGAAATGGGTCTGCAACACCAGTTGCTGCACCAGCAGAGTTTTGGCATTTGCCAATTCTCCGATGGGGTGCACGAGATTCGTTCGGAACCCTGTGCATGCAAACGAGATATGCTACCCCACCAAATTTGACGTTTCACACTCAGTGGCACAGTCAAAATTTCCATACGAGATTGTCTTGACAAAAAGTGGGTCCCACACCCAAATGCCATTTTTAGCCAATTTCCACAAAGAGCCTCAAAATTAGACTAGAAGCCCCAAGAAGCTCACGATGGGTCGTTCTAGATCAAACTGGTATTTCGGAGCTAACCGCGCTGAAGAAATTCTCATTTGAGTGTGTTTTCCAAGAAAGTTGACCAAAGTCAACCTAAGGCGAAATTTCAAAGGCTAAAGCACCAAATGGCCCCAAAGTTGCACCGAAGGCTTCGGGACTCGTGCCAACCATGCTACTAGCCTATTTTTTCCATTCCGAAGCTAATGGAACTGTTAGAATTCCGTTTTGAGGTTGTTTACCTGAGGTTATGACTGAAATCAACTTCTCAAGTTTCTAAAGCTTCAAAACAAGAAAACGGGCATTAAACCTAAACGAACAACTAGGTGACCGAACAGTCAGTGCCAGCAAGTCATAAATAACTTCGGGTCGCTATAGGAACGCACTAAACGACGAGATGAAGACATTAACTCAAAAATGACCTGGAGGGTCATTATAATAATGCTCCATAGCTATAGTTTATCTAATTACGTTCCATAACTATAGTTTAGTTTGTTGTGAAGACTTATATTTGTATATCTCGATTTCTTTTTAAAAATTTATACAATTTTTTCTTTAAAAAATAATGACTACATGGGACGCTAAGTATGGTAACAGTAATATTAAAGAATTCCATGATTCACGCTTATCGTATTTTTAATAAAATATTTTACCTAGAATGACTTCTACTACGATAATAACACCATAACAAATATGATTCGTCATATTGGAGAATCTCCATTAAAAGAAAAAAACCGATTGGTCTCTATTCTTGATTATTCAACATCAGGTAAGTGTTTCTTTCAAAAAAAATTTATGTTTTAAATGACAAATAATACACAACTCATATTTATCATATACAATTGAACTTCTGAGTAACAAATTTGTTGTTTGATTTGTGAATAGATTTTCAGTTTTGTATTTTGATATATACAAACATATTGAATTGTATATTAACAATAAAATCTAAATCATTGGTTCGAAAGTGTATATGTTTTATTTTGTATATGTTTTTGTCTGACATTGAATTTATGATCGAATGTATATGTTGTATATGTATCGGTTAAAAGGGTGTCCTTTTGTATGAAGACTTATTGAATTTAGGAACCTGTGTATATGAATAAGTAAAATTTGTATATGTTTGAATTGTGAATATGTATATGTATAATTACGGGGTTAGATTTGTATATGCATTTGTGTAACAGTGGATTTGTGATATAATGTATATATTTCATATGTATGAATGAATTGTATTTGTATAAATATTTCAATATACAAATGTGTTGATTTGTATATGTATTTTATTTGAGGATATGTATAAGTATTAATACGGGTTAATAGTATATTGATTTTATTTTTTGATTAACAATTGATGTGAGGCCAAATATATATATTTTAAATCATTATTTTCCTCATATTTATTATTTGTATTTGTCCTTTTTGAGCAAGAATTTTATGAATTGTGCTTAGTAGTATATTTTATTTGTAGAATTAAATTGATGTGAAGATGAAGAGATTTGGAGCTAAAACGAATTAAAGAAGGAAGATTATAGAAGTAAATCAAGCAGACAACTTAATAGATTAAATTTAATATAATAATGTATAATATATAAACTGCAGAATTGCAAAGTGCAAATTGAAAATTGAAAACTTCTTCCACGTGTCAGCCATCAAAGGCACCAGCACCAAATTGTGAAGGTGGTGAAATTTTCAGAAGCACTATTCACACGTACAACTAGGAAATCCAATTGCTTTTGGTTTGGGTTCTCAATTTATTTTGAACTCAATTATTTTATTTAGGATATTCTACATTTATAAATAGTCCATGAGAATAAATATTAGAGAACAATACACTTTGTAAGGAAAAGTCATCATACTTTTTAGGCTTCTTGTAACACCTCGGATTTGAAAGGAAGGAAAATTATAGGTTCTCAGAATCTGATGCCAGTAACGACGGAGGTCACCTACGGATTGTAGATTGACTGATGGGCCGTAGGTGGGAACCGTAGTTGGTCTACTGAATGTCTTTAAAAATGTCAAGCCTCAGAACTCTTTTTACGACTCAGCAGGAGGGTCCATCATTGCTTCTACGGACTGTAGGTGTGTCTCGTAGGTCACCACAGGACTTAGTCAAATTTTAAAGCCTTAAGTTGAGAACGACGGCTGGAATGTACGGTTCGTAAGTGGCCCTTAACCTAGGCCCTATATAAAACTTTTAAGCCTAATTCTACCCATTCTTAATCATTCCCAAACTCTCTCCCAAAAATCTTTCCCCAAATATTTCTCGCTCTAGAATCAAGGAAGGTACGTAGGGAGTTTATCAATGGGTTCCATTCACCGATCCCCAAGGTTTTTTCAATTTTCAAATTGAATTTCCCAAGATTTGATTAGGTTTTAATTCAATTCCTCATGGATTCTATTTATATGGATTCAATTGATTGACTTTGATTTTATTTTGATGATTTAGACTTAATTACATACTTTTCAACAAATTCCATGTGAACCCATGCATTGATCTATAGATTTTGACTATGAACCCTAATTTACATGAATTTATGAAGAAGCGTGAATTTATGAATATGTTTTTACGAAATTATGCATGTTTTTATGAAAACAATGTTTATGATTCAAGTAATCTTATGGGTGAAGGTATCTATATGTTTTATGAAGCATGGTCACATGACATGAATGATATTTAGATTTGCCATCAATGCTTTTCGGGCTATTTTCCAAAATTAGGTCTTGATTAGTATGGTAGCCGGTTATGCCATCAATGATCATAGATCACACTTTTAAAACTATTTCCATTAGTAGTATGGCACTTCTAGTATGATGTTATTGACTATGGTCCTTATAAAGCTATTATGAAAAGATCATGGATGGTGAAAGGTTTTCTCATGCATGGTCTAAGGAGCTATTCTAATGATAAGACAAGTGGTGAATACCCATGTCTCTAAACGATAATGCAAGTTAAAATAAATGATTATTCCGTGGGATTTATGCTTAGCACCAAGAGGATATCGAGATGGGAGCTCTCCCGTAGTAGAGGTCGGGTTTCTAGTAGCAATCTCCTTATCGCATACCTATGTGCCTTCATAGGATGATTGTCTTTGATAGACATTAGCTAGTGGATCCACTTTAGCTAATGATGATGGTGTGTGTACGGAATCTAGCTTTGCAAGTAGATTCCCTTCTTTCGGTATGAGGGATATATCGGATTCCATGTTATAGCTCACATGGCCTATGTCAGTTAAGGCTAACTTTCCATAATAATGAACTAAGTAAATTACTAATGTTTTATGAAGCTTCCTTTATGATTTAAAGATGCATTGACCGTGTTCATGATTTATGAATATTCTTAAATGATTTTACTATGTTTTAACTTGGTCATGCATTTCATGTTTTAGATTATGTCCCCTTATGATCATGTCTCATGTTTTATTGCATTCCCCTCATACTTGGTACATTCCATGTACTAACGTATACTTTTACCTACATTGTCTCATAATGTAGGGCTTCGCGATTCCTCTCATCCCATTCGTGGCTATTGAGTACTTAGAGATTTTGAGGAATTGGTGAATCCTCATGCATTCTAGGACAATGCCATGTTTATCTTTTGTGTCATTTTCTTTTTTTGAACTTGTATGGGTTACGTCCCACTATCACTCTATTCATGTAATAGATGGCTTTGAGACTACGTTTAGACTTCCTCTACTTTTGTCAACTCTTGATATAAATTGTCTTCTGAATTTTAACTCTATTATCTTGTATAATGTATGCTAAGTTGCTTGTATAGGGCCTTTCGGGGTCTTGTACGCCATGTCACGTCTAGGGGGTCCTTTAGGTCGTGAGACTTCGTTTCTTCCTTTTCTTTTCTTAGACATTAGTAGCTAAAGACCCTTGTTCTGGGGTTGCAGCTACGAATGATTGTTGAACATTAATTTCGTTTGGATGAATTTGGTTATCATATAAATTACTTTTATATTCTTGTGTTAGTATTTCATGATTGGTCACCATATAGATAAATATATTGTCTATTCTTGAAATCGAGAGACGGAGAGGTAGATAGACCAAAGAATACAAAGAGCTCGATCTCCCTTGCATATCACTTGTTCAGATTCGTGTATAGGATTGACAGTCGAATGAACACCGAGCTTAGTTATGAAACAGGATGAAATATAAATGCTCACTAGCTGAGTCTGTCTATCTCTGCTCAATGATGTAGTTAGACAGTCAACTGGAGAAGGCGGTTAGAGGTCAAGATATCATGATCATAACATTAACCCTGTTAATCAGTAATTTGATAACCTTAAGAAATTCGTGAAAGAGATGTGATACATGACTTCTTAGTATGTTGCAGTCCTGGAATCATCCCACTTATTGTAAGTAATTTTATTATTTCATTCTTTCATTCTTAATATTTAAATATAAATTAAACTCTTTTGGCACGCTTGAATAAATAATTAGACTAGTATAATTTAATAAAATAGTTAATCGACAAGTCCTTTGGATTCGATAATCTGGCTCTTTTAGAGCCACTATATTACTTGTGCGACCGCGTACACTTTCGTATACATTTGGGAGCAACAAGTTTTTGGTGCCTTTATCGAGGACTTAGAAATTAATTATTTTTCTTGGTTATACTTTTTCTTTTTATTTATTTAAGCTTAATTTAAAAACTTTTAAAAAATAAATAAGAAAAATGAAAAAAAAAATTAAAAAGAATACAAAGAAAGGATTAAAAAAAGTGGTGAACTTAATTGTGTCGTGCCGCGATGTTAAATCAGGCGCTTATAGGGAGGCAAAACAATTTGTAGTTTAGCTTCTTATTTTTTTAATTTCTTTTTAGTGTCTTTTTTGAGTGTTATTATTTTTTTGGCAGATTAGGGGAAGTCTGAGTATCCAAAAATTTGAAGCAAATGAGCACTTTTGAGCTTAAGTGTGAGGTGCGTACGACCCTTCATGAAAATTGAGAGAACATGCTACTAGCTAGGCATAGAGGCCTTAGGGAGTTCTTTCTTTCACTCTTAGCTTATATATTGAATTGTTGCACTGGAGTCAGTGCCATGTTTTAAGTGTTGGGTGGGGGAATGAATTTCTAATTTTACAATGTTATTGCGTCTTTTTTTAGGATGAGTTCCTCGACTTTTGTTTTCGGTTCTTTTTCTGAGGATAGTTCCTTTGAACCAAGTAATTTTTTTCTTTTTATTTTTAATTTTTTGAAGAGAAAAGAAAAGACCCTTTTGATTTGTTTGATACTTGCTATGGGCCTAATTTTGAATAGTATTTTTTTGTGAATGATTGATTGCTAATGAAACTGCAGACTCTTTGACACCTATGCTCATGGTTGTGACTTTGTATATAACTTATTTTATTTTGTAGTTTGTTATGACTCTGTCTCTCTTAGAAGTGGAATTGATCCATCTTGATTGATACTTGTGCCATGTGTGGTGAGAATTTGTTTATTCCATATTTTGCATATTCGTCTAGAACTTGCCTTGCATGTTATTGAAGCGAAATAAAAAGTATTGCCCTGTTTAGAAGATGATAATAGGCTTTCTTTGATTTGTCTCATAAATTTTAGCCTTCTTCAGATATTATATTACTAGTTAGCCCTTTTGAGCCTATGGCCTTTTGTTGGTAGTCATATTTTGCTCTTAACTATTTTGTTGAATCCCTAGATTTTGCAACTTGCTTCCTCGAGCACTTTCTCATTGACTTATTATAATTGATATATCTAAAGAAAAGGAATGGTTGAGTGAAAAAGGCAATCAATGATAGCTACAAAGTGATAAAAAAAAGTCCTCTTTGAAAGAATGTGATATGGAAAAAAATGATTGAAGCATTCTTGAGATGATGAGAATTACTAGTGAAATAATTGTTGAAGAGAGGGCTAAAAATAATGAGAAGAAAATAATGGGTGATGAAGTCTAAAAATGCGAAGTGCTTAGAGAAGTGCAAGTCACTATTATATAGTTTTCCTACCGTTCTTCTAGCCTACATTACAACCTATTAAAGTCCTATTTGATTCTATTCAAGCATGCGTAGTTAGTGGAGATGTACGTAATGGGAAAGCCTGTCACGACACAAGGTACCCCCAAGATGTGACATGGCGCACAAGACCCCAAGAGTCCCCATACAAGCCCTTAGCATACATTACATACAAGATAATAGAGAATAAAAGTTCAAAAGAGAATTTCATATCAAAGCTTTTAAAAGAAACAGCGGAAGTCTACATCTCATGTCTCAAAGCCAATCCAATATAAAGGATAAGGTTTGGGACGTAACCCAATACAATTCAAAAACTGAAAGGAAATACATGAAAAAGAAATAAGAGCTAGGCTATATCCTCGGATGGATGAGGACTCACCAAGTCTTCTATCAACTCTCTGATCAAACTCTAGCCACTAGTGGAAGGTGAATCGCCACGTCCTACACCAAAGAAGTTAATGTAGGCAAAAGTATACGTTAGCACAATTAAGTACTAAGTATGATAGCAATGCACTTAAACACATAAATCGTGCTAGAGATAGAGACATAATCATGACATGCAATGGCCTAGCTAAAATCATGATAAACATGAGAAACATGAAACATAAAGCATAAAACAAGGCCAAAGCAAGCTAAATCATCTTTCTTTCTTTTCTTTACTTCATCATGAGAACGCTTGTTCATTAACTTGTGGGGAAAAGCCTTAACCGACATGTAAGACCATGTGAGCTATCAACATGGAATCCGGTGTCTACCCCACACCGAAAAGAGGTGTCCTACTTGCCAAGGTAAGACCATGAACTTCTTAGCTTATGTGGATCAACTAGCTAATGTCTACTTAAAGGCAACATCCTATGGTGGCAACAAAGTTTATGGGATAGAGATTGCTTTAGGAGACTCGGCCTCAACTAACGGGAAAGCTTTCACTAGAAGACGCGGCCTCTACTAACGGGAGGGCTTCCATCACAATATCCACTCGGTGCTAAGCATAATTCCCACGGATTAGTCATTAACATATTTATATCATTAAACATGAAAAGGTACAACTAGGGTTACCAATTCAAGCTAAAATTATGCTTATAGACGTTTCATCTTCCATGAACCTTGTCCACGCTTACATCATTAGAATAGCTCCTTAAGAACATGGGTAATCGCCTCTTTGTTCTTCTTTTATCATAGTGGGAGAATTAGGAGAGAAAACCTTTCACTACTCAACCATAGCATCATCATATCATAACTTTGGTACTTTACTCTCAAAGCACCCTTAATTCATCATGCTCATATTTCATAGTTCATAGAGTTTATATGGGTTCATGCAAGTTCAACACATATCATGCAAGTTCAACTCATATCATGCAATTCAATGCAAGCTCATGCTTAGAAAGACATAATTAGGACAATTTACCCATACTTGAAGAAACTCACATAATAGAGGAAAATTATGCTTTTGACTTGATCATGCTAAATTCATAAGATTATCCTCAATTCATTCATAGTTCATGCTTGATTTCCTAGAGAATTCATAAACTTCATCATATCATAGTTCAACCCAACAATCAAAGCATAGAATATCAAATTGGGGAGAATTAGCTTGGGATCATGGGGGTTCATGCAATCTTTACATCAAATCATGTAATTCACACTAATTCGTGCACTAAATTACTTTATCATGCTAGATCGTGCACTAAGAATCATAAAATCAACAATTGAAATCATAATTGAAGAACGCACAATGATTGATCAAAACCCTAATTCAATTGGGTTAGAGTAAACCTTTGAAAATAATGAAAGAGAGGAAGGGTCCATTGGAGGAAAGGACTCCTAATGGTGAACACTATCATACCTCAAAGCAATCCACAAGAACTTGGAGATGATTGAATGTCTTCAATGGAGGATTCAAGCTTTCTTCTTCTTCCTTGAAGCTTGAGAGAGTTTTTCTAGAGAGAGAAATATTTGAGAGAGTAGAATTTTGTAATCAATTAGAATGAAAGGAATTAGGCTTAGAAAGTATGCATAGGTCTTAGATTAAGGGTATAATCGACTTAGCTTAATAGGTAAACAATTAGGGAAAAGACCAAAAAGCCCTTAATTAAAAACTGCGGGGCCTATCGACGGACAAGATCTATGGTCCGTACATCAATTGACGGACCGTCCTACTCTTCCATCAATTGATTCAGAAAGTTCAGTTTGGGCTAAAAATTTTGCTAGGTTTGGTAGGCATCTACGAAATCCATCTACGGTCCGTCAACTGAACTACGAACCGTCCTGCTATTCCGTAGGTCAAGGTTAAGAAACTTGGAAATCTTGAAAGTTCACAGTACCATTGACGGTCCCCACCTACGGCCCGTCAATCCATCTACGGCCCGTAGGTGGCCTCCGTAGGTCATTGTCTTCAGGTGAGTTCTGCATTTAAAATTCTTTGAAAGCTTGGGGTGTTACAATATCTCCCCGTTGGGAACATTCGTCCTCGAATGAGAATCAAGACATCTTGAGAAAGGTAATAGACATGGACTAAGAACCCAACCTAGCATGCAATCTCATAAGTTCACACATCCGAGGAGGAAACATCAACTCCAAGCTAAAGAATGATCCACACATCATATCATGAAGACTTTATGCAACTCATACTCAAATGCACATAATCATATAAGACTCTTTCATGAACATGCATAATCAAGGAATCATGGAAATCAACTATAACACATGAGAACAAAAGAATGAACCATGAGGATCAAGATACCTCAAGCTAGAGTAGGATCGGAAGGAAAGAGATGAGGATATCGGGACTTCATATCGGCCTCGGCATCCCAAGTAGCACCCTCAACCAATTGATTCCTCCATAGAACTTTCACGGAAGCAACTTGTTTATTCCTCAACTTCCGGACTTGCCGGTCTAAAATCTCAACCGAAACTTCTTCATAAGATTGACTATCCTTTATGCCAAGATTCTCTAATGGCACTATAGAGGTCGGATCACCAAGACACTTCTTCAACAATGAGACATGGAAAACCGGATGCACTAATGCCAAATCATTAGGCAAGTCAAGCTCATAAGCCACCTTACCAACACATCTTAAAATCTGATAGGGGCCTACATAATGGGGAATAAGCTTCCCTTTCTTCCCAAATCTCATTACACCTTTCATGGGTGAGATTTTCAAGTAAACCAAATCATCAACATCGAACTCTAATTCTCTTCTTCTAACATCGGTATATGACTTTTGTCGACTTTGGGCAGTCTTCAACCTTTCCTTAATAAGTCAAACTTTCTCCATAGCCTCATGTACCAACTCCGGGCCTCTCAAAGCAACTTCACCAACTTCAAACCAACCTATAGGAGATCTACACCTCCTACCATAGAGAGCCTCAAATGGAGCCATACCAATACTAGAATGGTAGCTATTATTATAAGCAAACTCAATCAAAGGTAAGTGATCATCCCAAGTACCCTTCAAATCAATTACATAAGCTCTCAACATATCTTCCAAAGTTTGAATAGTACGCTTCGCTTGCCCATCAGTTTGGGGATGAAAGGCCGTACTAAGCTTAACACGAGTACCAAGACCTTTTAGGAACGACTTCCAAAATTGAGAAGCAAATTGTGCACCACGATCAGAGATGATGGATAAAGGCACTCCATGCAACCTAACCACCTCCCTAAAATACAACTTAGCATAATCCTCCGCCGAATAAGAAGTCTTGACGGGAATGAAATGGGCTGACTTCGTTATTCTATCAACAACAACCCAAATCGAATCATTTTGTCACCTCGTGTGAGGCAAACCCACAATAAAATCCATATTCACATCTTTCCACTTCCAAGTAGGAATACTGATATCTTGGGTCAAACCTCCCGGCCTTTGATGCTCAACTTTCACTTGTTGACAATTAGGGCACTTAGCCACAAACTCTGCAATATCTTTCTTCATTCTGTTCCACCAATAAATTTCTCGCAAATCACGGTACATTTTGGTAGCTCCTGGATGGATGGAATATTGAGAACTATGCGCTTTCGATAAAATTTTCTCTCTTAAACCCTCTACAGTGGGAACACACAAACAACCTTGATATCTAAGCACACCATCTCCCCCTTGGGAGAAAATCTCAATGGACTTCTTGAGTACCGCTTCCTTTAGTTCAACCAAGTTAGGATCAAGATCTTGCTTAGCTTTCACATCATGCACAAAAGAGGATTCGGAACCCTTGTGAACCGTAACACCACCTTTAGTAGAATCAACCAATCTAACACCCAATCGAGCCAATCTATGGACATCACGAACCAACTCTTTCTTACCATCCTCAACATGAGCAACACTACCCATAGATAATCGACTAAGAGCATCCGCCACCACGTTAGCCTTAGCGGGGTGATAGAGAACACTCATATCATAGTCTTTTAACAACTCGAGCCATCTTCTTTGGTGGAGATTCAAATCCTTCTGTTTAAATACATATTGCAAACTCTTATGGTTGGTGAAGACATCTACATGTACCCCATACAAATAATGACGCCATATTTTCAAAGAAAACATAACCGCCGCTAATTCCAAGTCATGAGTAGGATAGTTCTTTTCGTGCACCTTAAGTTGCCTTGAAGCATAAGCAATGACTTTCCCATTTTGGATAAGAACACATCCTAGCCCAATTCTCGAGGCATCACAATAAACCACAAAACAATCGGATCCTTCCGGTAGAGTCAATATCGGAGCCAAAGTAAGTCGATCCTTCAATTCTTGGAAACTCTTCTCACATGTCTCGGACCATACGAATTTAACCTTCTTTTGAGTCCGTCAATGGAGAAGCAATCGAAGAAAACCCTTCAACAAACCTCCTATAATAACCAGCTAAGCCCAAGAAACTACAGATATCCGAAGGTGATAAAGATCTAGGCCAATTCTTAACCACTTCCGTCTTCTTAGGATCTACCTCCATGCCCGTACCGGAAACAATGTTACCAAGAAAAGCCACGGACCTTAACCAAAACTCACATTTACTAAACTTCGCAAAGAGTTGTTGGTCCTTGAGGACTTGCAACACAATCCTCAAATGATTAACATGTTCACCCTAATTCTTTGAGTAGATCAAAATGTTGTCAATAAACACAATCACAAACATGTCAAGGTATTGCTCAAACACTCTATTCATCAGGTCGATAAATGCGGCCGGAGCATTTGTCAACCCAAACGACATTACCAAAACCTCGTAGTGACCATACCTAGTCCGAAAAGCCATTTTCAGAATATCATCTTCTTTCACCCTTAATTGGTGATAGCCCGAACGAAGGTCGATCTTAGAGAAATAACTTGCCCCTTGAAGTTGATCAAACAAGTCATCTATCCTTAGTAGAGGATACTTATTCTTAATGGTAACCTTGTTCAATTGGCGATAGTCAATACACATACGGAGTGAACCATCTTTCTTCCTTACAAACAAGACCGGAGCACCCCATTGAGAAATACTTGGCCGGATGAAACCCTTATCCAACAAGTCTTTCAACTGCTCTTTTAGTTCCTTAAGTTCCGCCGGAGCCATTCTATAAGGAGGAATAGAAATAGGTTATCTGGGAAACAGTCAATACCGAAGTCTATTTCCTTTTTGGGAGGAATATAGGGCAATTCATCGGGAAACACTTCAAGAAACTCATTAACAACGGGGACCGAATAAAGAGTAGGGGTCTCAGAATCTATATCCCTCACCCTAACAAGATGGTAAATGCACCCCTTAGAGATCATCTTTCTAGCTTTTAGCTAAGAAACAAATTGACCTCGAAACATAGAATTTCCCCCCTTCAACTCTTGGATAGGCTCATTAGGGAACTGAAACTGGACCACTCTGGTCCTACAATCAATAGAGGCATAACAAGAATGCAACCAATCCATCCCAAGAATAACATCAAAATCTAGCATATCAAGCTCTACAAGATCAACATGAGTGACTCTATGGGATAAGGAGGCAGGATAATCTCTATAAACTCTCTTAGCCATGATAGATTCTCCAATCGGAGTAGAGACACAAAAAGGATCTAGCAACACATCCGGAAAAACATCAAACCTCATAGCCACATATGGCGTCACAAAAGACAAGGTAGCACTAGGATCAAGAAAAGCATAAACATCAAAATGGAAAACTCTTTACATACCGGTAACCACATCGGGAGAGCTCTCTTGCTCATGACGAGCCTGAAGTGCATAAAATCAGTTTTGCTTTTGAGCATTCGAACCCGATCCTTTAGGTGGAGTTTGCTTATTCTCTCTTCCCTTGGCCGTGAGAGATGGACAATCCCTCATCTTGTGACCACTCTTTCCACAATTATAACAACCATCTGTACTGGCTAGACATCTACCCTCATGCTTTTTCCCACACTTGGCACAAGGAGCAAATAAAGAACCATGATTATACCCTCCTTGAGACTTGGGGTTAGACACCTTATCATTGTTGAACTTCGGAGGAGCATTGGATGAGCCTTGGCCGGAGAACCTTTGTCAAAATCTAGGATGACCATGTCCATCAGACCTTGCATGCAAAAAGTTACCATCTCCGGTCCTAGCCCTCTTGGTCTCCCTAGACCCTGCCTTAAGCTTTTCTTCTTCAATTTGTTCGGCATAAACCATGAGGCGAGAAATATCCATGTCATGCACAAGCATGGCGGTGCGGCACTCTTTCACCAACATATCGGACACTCCCGACACAAATTTGCTCATTCTTGCCCTTGGGTCGGCAACTATGGACTGAGCATATCTAGCCAATTGTGTGAACTTCAATGCATACTCTTTCACACTCATATTTTCTTTTTCGAAGATTGATAAACTCAAGCACCTTAGCCTCTCTCTTCTCAAGAGGGAAGAACCTATCAAGGAAAGCAACCTTGAATTTCTCCCAATCAAGAGGACCCTCATTAACCGCCCTCTCACTCTTCCATTGATTGAACCAAATTTGGGCAACACCCTTGAGTTGATAAGCGGCCAACTTCGCCTTTTCTTCCAGAGTCACACCCATGATCATCAACACCTCGTACACTTCATCGATGAACTCTTGAGGATCTTCCTCAACCTTAGAGCCATGGAATTCTGGAGGATTCATTCTAGTAAAGTCCCTCACTCTTGATGCAGCCGTACCCATATTTGGGTTCACGGGAGCCACCACATCTCTATTGGCTTGGGCCGTCACGGCTTGAACCAACACTTGGAAAGCAGCCCTAAACTCTGCATTAGTCACTTGTTCCGCCAAAGGGTCAGCCGGAATTGAGAAGCTTGAGGAGGAGCTTCTTTTTCCCCATTCTCTACCATGTTTCTTCTAGCATAAGCTCTTCGGGTCGTTATATCCTGAAATGCATGGGATAGGGATTAGGGGAGAGACTTATAGATTTAAACTCTATGGAACGACTTAGGAGTAATGAAAGAGGTGAAATTTCTTAAACATCTTATAGCCTCTCATTCATAAATGTGGCGCGCTTCACACTCATGAACAAGACTTTACTTGACGCGGCTTATGAGACATCCAAGGATCTTTCTAAAACCTTATGCTCTGAATACCAAGTTTGTCACGATCCAAGGTACCCCCTAATGTGACATGGCGTACAAGACCCCGAGAGGCCTCATACAAGCCCTTAACATACATTACATACAAGATAATAGAGAATAAAAGTTCAAAAGAGAATTTCATATCAAAGCTTTTAAAAGAAACAGCGGTAGTCTACATATCATGTCTCAAAGCCAATCTAATATAAAAGACAAGGTTTGGGACGTAACCCAATACAATTCAAAAATTGAAAGGAAATACATGAAAAAGAAATAAGAGCTAGGCTATGTCCTCGGATGGATGAGGACTCACCAAGTCTTCTATCAACTCTCTAATCAAGCTCTAGCCAGGAGTGGAAAGTGAATCGCCACGTCCTACACCAAAGAAGTTAATGTAGGCAAAAGTACGCGTTAGCACAATTAAGTACTAAGTATGATAGCAACGCACTTAAACACATAAAGCATGCTAGAGATAGAGACATAATCATGACATGCAATGGCCAAGCTAAAAACATGATAAACATGAGAAACATGAAACATAAAGCATAAAACAAGGCCAAAGCAAGCTAAATCTTCTTTCTTTCTTTTCTTTACTTCATCATGAGAACACTTGTTCATTAACTTGTGGGGAAAAGCCTTAACCGATATGTAAGACCATGTGAGCTATCAACATGGAATCCGGTGTCTACCCACACCGAAAAGAGGTGTCCTACTTGCCAAGGTAAGACCATGAACTTCTTAGCTTATGTGGATCCACTATCTAATGTCTACTTAAAGACAACATCCTATGGTGGCAACATAGTTTATGGGATAGATTTTTCTTTAGGAGATTCGTCCTCAACTAATGAGAGAGCTCCATCTAGAAAACCCAGCCTCTACTAATGGGAGAGCTTTCACTTGAAGACCCGACCTATACTAACAGGAGGGCTTGCATCTCAATATCCACTCGGTGCTAAGCATAATTCCCACGGATTAGTCATTAACATATTTATATCATTAAACATGAAAAGGTAAAACTAGGGTTACCAATTCAAGCTAAAATCATGCTTATAGACATTTCATCTTCCATGGACCTTGTCCAAGCTTACGTCATTAGAATAGCTCCTTAAGAACATAGGTAATCACCTCTTTGTTCTTATTTTATCATAGTGGGATAATTACGAGAGAAAACCTTTCACTACTCAACCACAGCATCATCATATCATAACTTTTGTACTTTACTCTCAAAGCACCCTTAATTCATCATGCTCATATTTCATAGTTCATAGAGTTTATATGGGTTCATGCAAGTTCAACTTATATTATGCAATTCAATGCAAGCTCATGCTTAGAAAGCCATAATTAGGACAATTTACCCATACTTGAAGGAACTCACATAATAGAGGAAAATCATGCTTTTGACTTGATCATGCTAAATTCATAAGATTATCCTCAATTCATTCATAATTCATGCTTGATTTCTTAGAGAATTCATAAACTTCATCATATCATAGCTCAACCCAACAATCAAAGCATAGATTATCAAATTGGGGAGAATTAGCTTCGGATCATGGGGGTTCATGCAATCTTTACATCAAATCATGTAATTCATGCTAATTCTTGCACTAAGTTACTTTATCACGCTATATCGTGCACTAGGAATCATAAAATCAACAATTGAAATCAAAATTGAAGAACCCACAATGATTGATCAAAACCCTAATTCAATTGGGTTAGAGTAAACCTTTGAAAATAATGAAGAAGAGGAAGGGCCCATTGGAGGAAAGGACTCCTAATGGTGAACACTATCATACCTCAAAGCAATCCATAAGAACTTGGAGAAGATTGAAGGTCTTCAATGGAGGATTCAAGCTTTCTTCTTCTTCCTTGAAGCTTGAGAGAGTTTCTTTTAGAGAGAGAAATATTTGAGAGAGGAGAGTTTTGGAATGAATTAGAATGAAAGGAATTAGGCTTAGAAAGTATTTATAGGCCTTTGATTAAGGGTATAACTTACCTAGCTTAGTAGGTAAGCAATTAGGGAAAAGACCAAAAAGCCCTTAATTAAAAACTGTTTGGGCCAATCGATGGACAGGATCTACGGTCTGTACATCAATTGACGGACCGTCCTGCTCTTCTGTCAATTGATTCAGAAAGTTCATTTTGGGCTGAAAATTTGGCTAAGTCTGGAAGGCATCTACGGAACCCATCTACGGCCCGTCAAGTGAACTACGAACCGTCCTGCTATTCCGTAGGTCAAGGTTCAGAAACTTGAAAATCCTGAAAGTTCACAGTGCCATTGACGGTCCCCACCTACAGGCCGTCAATCCATCTACGGCCCGTAGGTGGCCCCCGTAGGTCACTGTCTTCAGGTGAGTTCAGTATTTAAAATTCTTTGAAAGCTTGGGGTGTTACAAAGCCTATGGTTCTTTATGTATACGTGTGAATTTTATTTGTGAGTGTGAGAGTGGTTCTTTAATGTTATGTCCTTAATTTATATTCAATCTTTTAAATTGAGTGTGTGGACTATTTCTTCTTCTGAGGGCACTTGTTTCATGATAGATAAGTTATTTTATTAGCATTCTTTGATGATAGTAGGTGAGCAAGCTTAAATTTGATGAGTTCAAAGTCCTTCCTTGAGGTTAGGAAGTTAGAGACTTGTTTATTCTTTGTATATCTTGCATAATGATCGGAAGTTGTACTTGATGTTTTAATTTGTGTATGGCCTAATTGTTGGATCAACCAAGTGATGATGTTTCTAGTTTGATATTTTGAGATGAGCTTTAATGCTTGTTCGAGAACAAGCAAAAATTTAAGTGTGGGGTGTTGATGTGAGACCAAAAATATATATTTTTAATCATTATTTGCCTGACATTTATTATTTGTATTTGTTCTTTTTGTGCATGAATTTTATGAATTGTGCTTAATAGTATATTTTATTTGTAGGATTAAATTTGTGTGAAGATAAAGAGATTTTGAGCTAAAATGAATTAAAGATGGAAGATTATAGACAGCTTAATAGATTAAATTTAATATAATAATGTATAATATATAAAGTGCAAAAATGCGAATTACAAATTGAAAACTTCTACCCCATGGCAGCCATCAAAGGCACCAACAGTAAATTGTGAAGGCGGTGAAATTTTCAGAATCATTGTTCACACGTACAACTAGGAAATCCAATTGCATTTGGTTTTGGGTTCTCAATTTGTTTTAAATTCAATTATTTTAATTTTGGTTTTCTACATTTATAAATAGTCCATGAGAATAATTATTAGAGAACAATATACTTTGTAAGGAAAAGTCGTAATACTTTTTAGAATTCTTTTCTTCTTTTTCTTTTCTTAGACATTAGTTGCTAAAGTCGCTTGTTCTGGGACTGCGGCTATGAATGATTGTTGAACATTGATTTCATTTGGATGAATTTGGTTATCATATAAATTACTTTTGTATTCTTATTTTAATATTTCATGATTGGCCACCATAGAGATAAATAAATTGTCTATTCTTGAACTCGAGAGACAGAGAGGCAGATAGACCAAAGAATACAAAGAGCTCGATCTCTCTTGCATATCACTTGTTCAGATTCGTATTTAGGATTGACAACTGGACGAACACCGAGCTTGTTTACGAAATAGGATGAAATATAAATGCTCACTAGTTGAGTCTGTCTATCTCCGTTCAACGATGTAGTTAGACAGTCAACTGGGGTAGGCAGTTAAAGGTCGAGAGATCATGATCATAACATTTACCATGTAAATCAGTAATTTGATAACCTTAGGAAATCCATGAAAGAGATATGATACATAAATTCTTAGTATGCTGCAGCCCTGGAATCATCCCACTTTTTGTAAGTAATTTTATTATTTCATTCTTGCATTCTTAATATTCAAATATAAATTAAAATCTTTTGGCACGCTTGAATAAATAACTAGACTGGTATAATTTAGTAAAATAGTTAATCGAAAAGTCCTTTGGGTTTGATAATCCGGCTCTTTTAGAGCCACTATATTACTTGCGCGACCGCGTACACTTGCGTGTGCATTTGGGAGAAACAATTATTATAGTGTTTGTAATCTCTAAAGAAATGTCTTCCTTAGCTATTTTAGCTATGCATTCTGAAAAATGAGACGATGAAAACTGTTACATCGATTATACTATAGAGGGGATAGTCTTTAAAGAAAATGTATCATATCTTGAGTTTTATACTGTAATTGCAAATCAACTTGTTGTTGACGTGACTAGGAAGTTATTGAAGATTGAGTACAAGATCGAAAAAAGCAACACACCAATGGTGATACATAATGACATGGGTGTGAGAGTGTATATAATGCTTAAAAAGGCTAACACTGATTTTAACAAATTTCCAATTTGTATATCTATTTTGGATATGTGTAATACACACAATGAACGGTATGAAAGTTCAGCAGAGGGAGAGATGAAGTCTTGGCGTCAATTTGTATGAATGGAATTGCTGGATATGAGACATAGCATTTGACCAATGCACAATTGATAGATCCAGTTGTTGCATTTGTATCAAGTGACAGTAATACGGGGCATTTATGTATATAAGGATTGCATTCGTAGAACTATCTTCCAACTCCCGCAACATAAAGCACCTAAGATATTATGCTTGAACATGACATCACTTCATCGTAGTTAATTGACTAAAGCATATTGATTCACAAATATGCTTCAGCTGACTTTCAGGCAGTTTCTTCTTTAAATTCTCCATGATTTTGATATTTGTATAAAACTGCATGTGGGGGGCATTCTTTAGTCCCAGTTTGCAAATAAATCTAACACACTATATATGAACATGAATAAATTACAATGTGTAATTCTGATATTTATACAAATATATTAGATATATATATATATATATAATAAAAATATGATGTAATATACATTTACATAAATACACCTCAATATAGTTATGCATATATATACAAATAAATCACAAATTTGTATATGTATAAACAATAATAAATAAATATACAAATTGCTATATTCATTTAGGGTTGATACAAATGCCTGGGATTCTTCAGATTCGTTCTGATCTAATGAATCAGACACAACCTCGTCAGTTGTTTTTGACTGATTACTGTTAGAATCACTATCTTTGACTTTCCTCTTCTTTTCGGAACTAGATTCAACATCATGTTGGTTTCCTCCTTCAACTGTTTGGATGCCGCTTGCCTTAGCTTTATTGATAACTTGTTGTAATGCCATTGGACAGTTTTTGAACTTGGATCTCAACTTCTGAATATATTTTTTCTCTTCCATTTCTGTAGATTTGCAATAGACCCTCCAGGGACTCCAAAATCTTATGTTAAACCTAACGAATAGATGGTGGATGATCAACATTTTTTACATGCAATGGTATACCTCTAGTAATCATCTTTGATGGAGTTCCATCATCCATTTTTTTCTGAAAGAACTGCAAATTTGAAGGCTGAAGGAAGATTTTTATGAAAAAAATAATACAAACATACATCATATACAAACGAAAAAATAAAAAAAAATAGTTGAAACACGTTTTGGGTGGCCGGTTACCTTGAATTGTGATGTCACGATTAGGAGGGAGAAAATAGATTTTGAAATTCAAAATCGATGTGTATGAGTGATTTTTAGGAGAGAATTAGGATATGGAGAGAGGAGAGATAAAATTAGATTTGTATAAACGAGTATACAAATCCGCCGAGGGATCTTTTTATTTCTTTATACAATCAGTTCATGGGTCTCATAATTAATAGCAAATTATATTAAACTATAGTCACTCACAATAATTAATTGAAACTGTAACCTCATTGAATAATAAACTAGTAATGTTTTCCAACTCGCATAATTTTTCCTATTTTATAATGCATAACCAAAGTTAGATTTTTTAAAACTATCTCAATCATATTGATTTCACTTCGATATTGATAAGGTTCGGTTGATTTTTGATTTTTTTTACTTTTTAAGTATCACCTCAAAATACATTATTATTAAAAAAAATCTTTCATAAGTGTGTTCTTGAAGAATCACTTCAATTGATCTTCAACAAAAAACCAAGAATGTAAAATCTTGTTACCGTATTGTTTGATCTAAACTTTTAATTGGAGTATTGGCATATGTTTAGCCGTATTTTTTGATGGAGTATCTATTATAGTATCTTTTAATTTTAAATATAATTAATTAAAGAAAAAAAGCCCAAAATCATCCGGTCACCAAAGGCCTAGGACCTAAGTTATATTTACATTTGAAAAATGTTATAAAATATATTAATATATTAAATTTAACATATTTTTAATATATAAAATATATTTGCATACATGTAAAATTTCAGTTCGGGAATATTTGGGGGGGGGGGGGTTATAAATTAAAAGGGTCATTCCAATTGTTCGAGACAGTTATGCACTTAAATAAAAATTCACAATTTATTTTTAAAATGATATAAATCGATTGGGTACGATTAGGTTCGATCGATTTTTCATATTCTTTTGACACTCCCTATTTAAGTCAAGATATAATTATCGCGTGACATATTTAAAAGAGAAAATGACATAAAATACACTAATATTTGTGCTAATTAGTCACTGAACAGAACTTTTTGAAATTACATTTTGTCCTAGTTAATTGTTCTGGAGACATATATGTATCTCCGATATGCGCGAGTCAGATTAGGTGCAATTTGTTTCAGATATGATTTTATCCAAAGTGTGATTCATATGTATTTGGGATACACAGACTCTCTCTCGCTTGGCTCTCTCCCTCTGTTGTCTCTCTTCTTCTTTAAATTTCACAATGTATCTAAGTTTTATAATTTCATGTATTTGTGTATCCAATATCAATTTATACGAGTGTATTAGTAGAATATGAAAGCATGTATCCAATATTAATTTCACTAGCATATTTGTGTTATCGCTGATGCCAACAATCAATATCAATCTCACATGCTCCATCTACTCCCCAACTTGGAATTCAGATTCAACAAACTTAGGTGCTCTACAACAATAATAAGGTGTTATTATTCCCAAACTACCTTTCCAACTCAATGATTGGGTCAGTAGGGAGAGAGGGAGAGAGAAAGAGGGAGGAGAAATGCAAGTGAAACAAAGGAGAGGAATGAGTTTCTTAGTTGAACTCACTATTGAGCAATAAGTGATTATGTAATTTATTTGTAGTATTAGATTGGCATGGCCCGTACTAAGCACGGGCCCAATGCTAGAGTAATAAATTATCTTTCTAGGTAAGCTTAAGAAACTATTATACAATTGCTCATGAATAACTTGAAATTGAAAATCAGACTAAAATGATTGAAGTAAAGGGTTTGGGGATTGTTACGGATATTGTTCTAAAATTACACTACACCAATAGGTGCAAACAGAAGAAGTGGTGATCAAACCTCTTTTTTTGAGTAAGGATGATCATCATTTATGCACATGTTATATAAATAAATAAATACCTTCAAAATTTCAACCAACAATAATATCATAGCAAATTCAAAAGAGAAGAACAAATTTGAATGTGAATACGGAGAAATTTCTAATCCTTTTTCACCGACTTTGAGAGTAAGTATTGTTGAGTACTATTTCAGTATTAGGTGTAGATGTGTATATAGAGTATACATGTTCTATATAGATAAGAAGAAATACAGGTGGTTTAGAATATTATGATTACATGTGTTTTATGAAAAGAATAAATTAGTACAATTTAACTTGCTTTGACTTTTGAATTGAATCTCACACCTATGTAAAGCAAAGTTCATGTTACACTATAACAACCTTCACCTAGCATGAATAGTCATAAGATTATTTTGCTGTCCAACAATTTATACAACTTTACATTCTATTACCTACTGATGACAAAAGCCTCAACAGTATGAAATCCAACAGCTGGTATCATTGGGATTTGGGAATAATAAAAATTTGGACCGAAGAAAAGAGTTCACATAAAATTTGTTAATACGGCTAACAAAAAAAAAGCAGCACCATTTTCAGATCACTCGTTCCTTTTGGCACCTCTTAATGAACCGTATTGTCCGCAGAAGTTTTTGGTTCAGGCTCATCTTTCCTAAAATTTACTGTAATTAAACTTCAATATTTCTCTTTCCATCCCTGTTCGGTTGTGTGTAAGCGCAATGAATCATGATGGACAAACGTGAGTTCTTTCACACGCATCTTTTTATCACTCCCTTGAGCTGTAATTGCTTCTATTACTTGAAGTTTTGAACAATATGGAACTTAATGTTTTCAAGCAAGGATATACTGAAGGAAAATAACTGACTACTACTCAGCACAGTTGTTGTTACGTGGCCAACATTGACAAAATAGCAAAGTGCAAAATAAGAAAATAAAAAGAAATGCCAGCATGGGTAATACAAGTATGTACATTTTCAAAATCCTCATGTCACTATATCAAGCTCAAAAGAACCGCACATTATTGACATATATATCTTCATGATGACAAAGATAAACGAAAATTACTTGAGATATTTTGGACTTCCACTATATTAAGCTCAAAAGAACCATACATTATTGACATATATATCTTTCATGATAACAAAGATAAAGGAGAATAACTGCAGATTTTTTGGACTTACTTCTTCTTGTCCCATCTCAGAAAGAGTTATAAAACATTGACTACTTCACTTTTATGAGAAAGGTTTTCAACAAAAGAATGTTTTAAGAAACGTCGTTTCAGTTTGTGACAAACTTATCCGAGCAATTAGTCTTAAAATGACCTTCACCCAAGTGTATTCCAGTGGCTACTACTCACGTGCGCTTCACTTCTCTTTTTCATCAAAAGCAATAACCTTCCTTTCTAATGTTTTATCTTTACCATTCTTATAGTCATATAATTCTAATTGATTCAAATACCAAAAAAGAAAAAGCAGATCTCATAGCAACAACACATATTATCAATGGAAATATGGTAGCATACTACTTCAAATATATATATGGTTCTAAAATCAGCATGTCCTTCTCAAGTCTGTCTTTCTCTTTTTCATTAAGAGGAGGGTGAGCAACCTAAAATCTATTAATACATAATATTTCAACTTATTCTTCAGTTGGTCTAGTAATAAGCTTTCACACAAGTCTTAACTTTTATGCTTTTCTTACTTTCTAAAAATTGGGAGGTAAAGCAAAAGTGAAAAAACATTTTAGTACATAAAAATGATTATTGTTTTATCAAAAGTACATAAAACTAACTAATACACAGAATTTTAGTTTTACTCTCCTGCAAATTCCAAGAAAGCATAGTAAGTAATCATCAGCTTTTAAAGTTAAAGCACAGTAGAAAAAAGTGCTAACTGGAAGACGAATTGCACGTTACATTTATAGTGGACTTGTAGGAAATTCATAGAAAGATTGAAAGATTCAGGCAATTTGTTCACATACAAAAATATAAAAATACTCAAATTCAAAATGGATATAAGCCTAAAAGGCACACAAGATAAAAATCATGCAGAAACCAAATAGATGACAACTCTTATATAGATTAGTTAGTACCAATCAAACCAAAATTCTATGTTCAATTAAATGACATATTACTTATTAATATTGTCTAGTAGTGCTAAATAATATACCTCTTAAACTGGTGAATGATATGCAAGGTGTAGAACTCCCGTTTAAAAGAAAAAAAACAAAAAACAAGTTTAATTACTTCCAACATATCAAACACCTTTGCTATATCAATATAAATAATGTTTTAGCAGCATATGCTCCCACACACCAAGAAAATAACTCATAAGAGGGGTTTCAACAAACAATCAAATTCCTGCAAGGGATTGACAAAGAAGCATGATGAAAGGAAAAATAAATATATGTATCATCCATTAAAAAAATATTAAATGGCACTCTTCAATGAAAAGAAAAGAAGAAGAACTTATGAGTCCCCTGCAATGCGAGGGCTATCACTTAATGATTCGCAGTGAATTACAACATAAATTTAGTGCATTCAACTTTCAGGAACTTTCAAACAAAATATGACCGAGAATTGGCGAAACACTCACATGCAGTAACTCTGAATAGCCATTTCACAATTCGAATCTATTAAGACCTCTTAGAGAAGTGTTAGTTAGAAACGCCAAACTTAGGCAATAAAGAATCAGTATGCAGAGCAATACAAGAAAACACAGAGAATTTGAGTATCAAGAAGTGAAAGTGGAAAAAAGATGCTCATACTATCTAAGTTGCTCGACTCTTCACTTTTGGTGCCGCACCCGTGTTGACACAACATGGGTGTGGATGTGAGATCCGTGTCCGATTTGGTCAATCGATTTTGGGTACTTTGACCAAAATCGATGAGAAAAATCTGGACAGTTTTAATAATTTCTATAATCAATTTAAAAGCTAAGGTGAAATTGAAGAAAGTGAAATACCTTTTTATATCAAAATTTCTATGTCACACTCCTTTTCCTTGAATCTCCTTCTAAGATTCTCCTCAAGTTCTCCACATCATATCTCATAATTTAGGTTTTATAACTCTATTTTTAGATATTTTTATTATTTATAGGCAAACCCTCGCACCCGTATCCATACATAGATCCATATCCACAAATCTTAAAAATTAGATCATGAAGGATTCGACCTCTGGATTTGCACTAGTATCGGGCACCCGCACTCGAGTCCGAACAACTTGTGTTGGTTGTGTTTTGATGCAACATGTGAAGGTTACTGCTTATGCTTCGAGGCAATTGAAGGTGCATGAAAAGAATTATTCGAGTTAGCGGTGTAGTTTTTACTTTAATGATTTGGAGACATTACCTATATGGTGTTCACGTGGATGTGTTCACTGACCATAAGAGCTTGAAATACATATTCACCCAGAAGGATTTGAATCTTCTCCAAAGGAGATGACTTGAGTTATTGAAAGATGACAATATGAGGGTCCTTTATCATCAGGGTAAAGTGAATGTGGCTTCCGATGCTCTTAGTTGAATATCGATGGGTAGTGTTGCTCATGTTGAGGATGATAAGAAAGAGTTAGTTCGTGATGTTCATAGATTATCCTGATTGGGTGTTCGCTTGGTTTATTCCAATGAGGATGGTGTGATTGTCCAAAATGGTTTAGAATCTTCTCTTGTATCGAATGTGAAAGCTAAGAAAGATCTTGATCCAATTATGGTTGAATTGAAGAAGTCAGTTTTTGAAAAGGTCATTGAGGCTTTCTCCCAAGGGGGATATGGTGTCCTTCATTACCAAGTTCACAATCGTAGGTATCCTATTCACCCGAGAGCCACCAAGATATATCATGATTTTTGCGAGGTCTATTGGTGAAATGGAATGAAGATGAATATTGCGAAATTTTTGGGTAAGTGTCCAAATTGTCAACAACTAAAAGTTGAGAATCAGAAATTGGGTGGTTTGGCTCAAGACATTAGCATTCCTAGTTGGAAGTGGGAAAACTTGAATATGGACATCATTACAGGATTGCCTCATGCTCGTCATTAGTTTGACTTGATTTGGGTTATTGTGGACCGAATGACTAAGTTGGCTCATTTTTTTCCGGTGAAGACTTCATTTTCAACCGAAAACTATACTAAGCTTTATGTTCGAGAAGTTGTAAGGTTTCATGGGGTGCCTTTATCCATTATCTCAGATCGTGGTACTCAGTTTACATATCAATTTTGTAGGTCTTTTCAAAAGGGTCTTGGTATTCAAGTGAATATTAATATAACTTTTCATTCTCAGATCGATGGACAAGTCGAGTGTACTATTAAGACATTGGAAGATATGTAGAGAGCTTATGTGATCGACTTTAAGGCTTATTAGGATGATCACTTGCCTTTGATTGAGTTTTCTTATACTAATAGTTACTACTCAAGTATCCAAATGGCTCTATTTGAGGCTCTCTATGGTAGGAAGTGTAGGTCTCTTATCTATTGGTTTTAAGTTTGTGAGGTCGCATTGATAGAGCTCGAGTTGTTGCATGAGGCTATGGAGAAGGTTCGACTTATTAGAGAACGGTTGAAAATGGCTGATAGTCGACAAAAGTCTTATGCGGATGTTAGAAAAAGAGAGCTTGAATTCGATGTTGATGATTGAATTTACTTGATAATCTCACACATGAAGGGTGTGATACGGTTCAAAAAGAAAGGAAAGCTTAGTGCTCGGTATGTTAGCCCATATCAAATTCTAAAGCTTATTGGCAAAGTGGCCTATGAATTAGAGTTACCTTCAGATTTGGCATTAATGCATCTAATATTCCATGTCTCCTTGTTGAAAAGTTTGTTGGAGATCCGACGTCTATAGTGCTGTTGGAAAATTTTGGAGTTAAGGAAAGTCTTTCTTATGAAGAGGTTCCGGTCGAAATTTTGGATCGTCAAGTCCAAAAATTGGGAAACAAAGATGTTGTTTCTGTAAAAGTTCTTTGGAGGAATCAACTAGTTGAGGCCTATTCTTGGGAGGCCGAAGTAGGTATGATGACTAATTATCCTCATCTCTTTCCCTCCACTCCTATTCTAGCTTTAGGTATTAAGTTCCTCATGGTTCATATTTTCGGATTCATGTGTTATAGTCATTCTCATGTTTCCATATGCATGCATGTTCATGAAAACTTGTTTTGAGTTTATGTTTTAGCTTGGGGTCGATCACTCCTTATTTATGTGCATTTTGATGTAAATTGCATTCATGTTAGGCTGTTAGATCTCTCTCTACTCTATTTATGCTATCTTGAGTCCCATTCGAGGAATAATATTCCCAAGGAGGAGATATCGTAACACATCAGAAATTGGAAAGTAGAATTGAAAAGGAAAACTTGCATTTTTGAACTCGTGCATGTTTCTACGAGCCAAACTATGGACCGTAAGAAGTCCTACGGGTCATAGGAAAGCAGTCATAGGAACAAAGTCGGATTTTGAAAATGTCGAGTATTTGATGAAGGGTTTACAAATGGACTAGATGAGTCGTAAAAAGTCCTACGGGTCGTAGGAAGTGCTCGTAGGAGTGAATAATGTTAGTGATTTTGAGACCTAATGTTCGACGAAGGAGACCTACAAACTGTAGAAAAGGTTATGAACCGTATAAGGGTGTCCAGGGAAAGTGATCGTAATTAAAGGATTTTTGGTAAATTGGGTTCTACGGAAGTGGTCTACAAACCATAGGAAAATTGAATACTCATAGAAGCCAACGATAGGAATTGTTCAGGATTTTGGGTTCCAGTACTTGACCCTACGACTGGCTAGGATGGGCCGTAGGAATTCCTATGATCCGTAGGTCCAGCCTATAGGAGTCATCCTATAGATTCTAACTCCTAAACTATGTCGTTTTGACCCTATAACTAACCTATAACTGAATTTACTCTTCAAATTTAGCCCATTCCCTCCCATTCACTCAAAGTCACAAATTCTCTCAAGGGTTTTCTTCTCCAAATCTCTCTCAAGCTCCAAGTTGAAGAAATGAGTTTTCAAAGGTTTCAGGGATTTTTTCTCTTGCCTTTAGGGCTTTGATCACTAAGGTATGTGAGAACTTCACCAATGGATCCCTTTTAACCATTAGGTTCCAAAAAGAACTCCAATTCTCAAATTGATTTCACCCAATTATCTTAGGGTTTCATGAGATTCTCCATTAGTTCAATTTATTATGATTCAATTGTTTATGTTCAATCTTATTATGCATGATTTAACTCAATTAAATGATTTCCAATTGATTTCATATGAACCCATGCTATGCCTATTTAATTTATATGAACTATGCTTATAAACTTATGAATTATGATTATGAATCTATGCATGCTTTATGAAATTAATTATTTATGAATAAAGGATACATTTAAGATAAAGTGTCAATGATTTCTGAAAGATTTTCTCACATTTGAATGGAATCATAATTTTGAAGCTTAGGAAGGTAAGTGTCTTAATATTATATCATGGTTTTGAAAGTAGCAACTCTAAAATGAACTTATGAATTGATTGGTAGTCTAAAATTATTGCCTTTCCAAGTATTTTGATATGATTATGATTATGTCTTTTCCGTTGGGATTTACTGAATTAGCACTGAGAGGACTTTGTAATGGAGGCCTTACTATTAGAAGAGGATTGGTCTTTTGTAGAAAATACCTTATCCCAAACTATGTGCCCCCGTAGGATTGTGTTAAATGACCTAACTAGTGGATCCACCTTAGCAATTATGAATGATACAAAGTTCTTACCTTGGCAAGTAGACTCTCTCTTTTTGGTGTGAGGGCTACACCAGATTCCATGTTATAGCTCACATGGTCTTATTGTCGGTTAATGGTAAATATCCCACAAATGAATTATCTTTTCTTCAAATGTCCTTCCAAAGCTTTCCTATGGTTTTCAATGTGCATTAACCTTGTTCATGACTTATGATTTCTCTTTAAAAGCTTTTTCTACATTTTACTTGGTCATGGATATTATGTTTAAGTAATTATAACATGCCTACATTTTTATGTATTTTCGTATGCTTAGTAAATTCAAAGTATTTATGCATATTGTGCCTAAATTGTTTCATAATATAGGGTCCGATGCGCCTCCTCTCAGATGTGGCTAGATCATGATTGCTTAGCTATTGTCTACTTGGATTGATGAGTCCTCGTGATTCGAGGGAAAGGCCATGGATAGTTTTATCGCTTTGATGTCCTTTTCTTTTTTAGATTTTGTTTGTGACTTAGTGGTTTGTCCTAGTCACATCTATGAATAGAAGGCTTATGCTAGACTTAGTAGTATACTACGTATTCTCTCATTTACTATGTTGGTATCTTTTATGTCATCTTATGAGTTGAAACTTAGAGGGTGTTTGGATTGACTTAAAAGTTGGTCAAACCTACTTTTAAGTCAATTTTTGACTTCTCAAAGTGTTTGGAAAATATAAAAAATAACTTAAAATAAGTCAAAAATGACTTAAAATAAGTTAGGAAGTGTTTGGCAAGGTCAAAAATGACTTAAAATAAGTCAAAAATCAAAAGTAGGTCTCCTCCTACTTTTTATTTTTTGACTTAAAAGTCATTTCAATTTGACTTTTTATTTTTGACTTAAAAGCTTTTTTTTTAAGCCAATCTAAAAGGGCTCTTATATTGCTCGTATTTATTATTTATCGTATTTCTCTTATGCCATGCATATATCAAGTGGATTGTTTAGGATCTCTCGGTATTCTATTCGCCATGTTACACCTAGGGTGTACTTTGGGTAGTGATAGTTTCTCATATTTATGATAAAGGAAATAAAGTCAAGTTTTTATCGAATAAATGTGTGGTCACATACTTGGTCTTTTGAGATGTGATCTTGACAACAAAAAGATACAAGAATATGTACATTGTTGATCTGGATACTGCTCGTAGTGACAATCTATCTTTTCTTAGTGCTCAACGTGAGAATGTTGACTTATATCTCAGAAGACTTGGCCATGTGAGTGCTTCTCAGTTGAATAAACTTGTGGCGAAGGAACTGGTTCACGGTTTTCTAAAAATAAAATTTACAAATGACAAAGTTTGTGATGCCTTAAGGGGAAGCAAACCAGATTGTCTTTCAAGAAAAAGAAGCAAGTAAGCACTACCAGACCTCTTGAACTGCTCCATATGGATCTATGTGGTCCTGTGAAGCTACAAAGTATAGGTGGAAACAAGTACATCTTTGTGATTGTGGATGATTTCTCATGGTTTACCTGGGCTATGTTTCTAAAGTCCAAGGATGAAACCTATGATGTACTGATGATCATGAAAAAGCTGAACTACAAGATTGCAAGGATAAGGTCAGATCATGACACTATGTTTGAAAATGACAAGGTTGAAAGTTTCTGTGCTGAGCATGGGATTCATCTCAATTTTTCAGCTCCCAGAACTCCTCAACAAAATGGTGTGGTTGAAAGGAAGAACAAAACCTTGGTTGATATTGCTAGGACTATGCTGATTGATTCTAATCTTCCAAAGAACTTTTGGGCTGAAGTTGTGAATACTGCATGTTATGTGGCCAACAGATGTCTAATCAGGTCCATCCTAAACAAAACTCCGTATGAGCTCTTGAACAATAGAAAACAAAAATTGATTTATCTATTTTATGCTATGTTAACTTGGTTATTGCATTATCACGTTCTCAGACATATCATGTTATGATGTCATGTTTATTGCATTTTCCCATATGCATGCCACGCTCTAAAATAGGGAGGCGCAACTGGCACTCGATACTGTATTCTATCGAGTTAGCCACTGAAATGTACTAGCTAACTAAACTGTGGGACAAAATGATCGGGAAGCATAACATCTGAAATGTGAAGCCTAGACTATGAAGGTCATGACTTGAATAACAATAAACCATATAAACAATGGTAGACAAGCCAAAATAAACAAGTACCATCTAGCCGACGAGGCCGCAACTGAAGACATACATACTTACACACACACATATATATAGACATGCGAAGCCTATGGGCTGAAGATTGAAACCTATAAAAGAAACCTGGAATGCTGTGTCCACAATAGCCTCGACGTGTGACATAAGCACTGTCAAAACAAGGCATCGACTATACCAAAAAGTACAACAAAAGTAAACATCCTCTGATAGCCCAGGATCAAATGGAGCTTACCAACTCACAGCTGAACCCGAATCTTAGCGGGTGGGTCTATCAGAATCCCTACCTGAACCTGCTCGCACGAAACAAAACAAGTAGCTTCCCCAGGCAATGGGACGTCAGTATGAATAAAAATGTATTGGTATATAAGGCAGAAAGTAGAATCATAAGTAGTTGTTGTAAAAAGGATAATAGAGATACCACCGAAAACTGAAACTCAAATAATCTCCATGGATGACATTTGACCTCCTACTATTTAAATATGCATGGTATGCATATGTAATCGTATGTCATGAATACATATATATATATGCAAATGCATGAAATACCCAACCATATGCTAGTAATAGTGGTGGCTCCCAGTAGCTAACCAACATCATGTTCGCCAACTTGTGGGCATCTGTGTCTCGTACGTATAAATATAGGCAATAGGTCCCATACCTCCCGATTCTAGCTCAAGACTAGAATGCATAGTATGTCATGTCATGGATTCGTAATGCATACATGTTACCATAATCATATTGTGAACCTTGTCCCGTTTGTACTCTTGTTCTCATAATTTCGTAATTACTCTCGTATAACATTTAAATATCTAATGGAACCTCGTATGTTTTTTCGAATAAGCTTGAAAACTTAACTCGACTTTTAGAAAGATAACATAATCTAGAAGATGTTCATAAAAAGTTTAAGGTGCTTCACTTAGTTCCTATACTCGGTTTCTAGTAAATTTAAAAAAGAAAGTATTTCAAAAATCAAGTGTTTTAATGGTTTAAATATTTAAGTTATATTTGAGAGTTTTGAAAATCGTGTGTTACTTTAGAGATTTTTCAAAATACACTTTAGCTGGGAAAGTGGAGTGGTTACAAATACTAAATGTCTCCCATAATATTTTTAAGTCATAGCACCCAAAGAAGTATAAGAATTCATACATACATATGGACATATAGTCAAGGAAGCCAATAAAATGACATGTAGATATCGAATACTCTATTTATCCGAACGAGTGGAACTTCAACATAATATCATCATAAAAATAATTCAGCTGCGATCCCAATGCCTTTCACAGAAGGTCTTTCTAGCAATAGAATAGTAAAATATTGCATTTGGCATTTTAGGAATTTCCCTGGAGTCGTGCTAAAAGGAAGGATGGAAGCTTAAACATACCTTTCCGATGAACTCTCAAATGCTTGTAGTGTTTTCACAAAAGTTGTTCCTTTCATCCTAAGCTTCCAAAACACTATATATACATAGCTGGTACGCACCTAGAAATAATTTATAATTGAGCTTAAATCGGCAGATTTTCCATATGGTCCTAACATGACGAAACGCCCATACAACTTCGTAAAAAGAATCGTAAAAGAGTCCCGAGATGATTACCTTAACAAAACAAGTTTAAACCTTGAAGAAAAACCAATAAATACAAAGTTATATCTTCAAAAACTAGCTCCAAACACAGCTAATAAAAGGGGGAAATGATTGCCACGTGTAGAGTTCAGGTTTCTAGGCACGGGGGCAACCTTTAATGGTAGAAATCGCTAAAAACTAACCTTCATCATCCAAGAACTCCATGAGAACCCTCTCTTAAGCTTTATTTCTGTTTAGGAAGTAAAAAATATTATTTTTATAGGTTAAAACGTCGAGTAGCCAACATAACATATTTTTTACCCGACCTCGCTTGTGACCCATATTCTTCCCAGACAGTTCGCAGTAAGACACTCATAAATTTTTATTTTGATGTCGGTTTGATGCGTGGTTTTGTGTGTTGAAAACTAGACTTGTAGAAATTCAATTTAATGGGTAATGGGCTTTTTAACTTTTTATATATTCGGAGAAAACATCCAAGACGTTTGACCCAAAGTTCAGGAAATTTTATTAGAGAAACTTTGATAACTTTTGCTGACCTTTGTTTTGCTAATTTTCTTGACTTCAAAACATAACATACGACCATTGTGTTATTATAATACCTCATAACACATTATTCTCAGCATATTAGACACTCAAATGTTTATCTCGGAGGTATGGGTTAATTTAAGCCTTTCAAATGGGTGAGGTGCTACCAGAGCCATTTCTCTAATCCCGAATCTTTGTTTGAGGGATTCCTTTTCCCTAAAACTTTAGTTTAATTCGTTGATGTTGCCACCCATTTACAATATTATTCTCCAATGTACTATACCACGTCATATACACCGTATATAATCACTCCACGCTACGCCACATATATTGTGCAAGAATACAAAAAAGTAAACTTCGATAACTTTTGCGAATCTTTGTTTCACTAATTTTCTTGACTTCAGAACTTAACATATGACCATTATGTTATTTTAATACCTCATAACACATTATTCTTAGCATATTAGCCACTCATAGGCTTATTCTAGAGGTATGAGTTAATTTAAATCTTTAAAACGGGTGAGGTGCTACCCAAGCCATTTCTTTAATCCTGAACCTTTGTTTGAGGGATTCTTTTTCCCTAAAACTTTAGTTTAGTTCCTTGATATTGCCACCTGTTTGCAATCTTATTCTTCAATGTACTATACCAAGTCATATACACCTCATATAACCACGCCATGCTACGCTATGTATATTATGCAAGAATTCAAATAAAGTATGGGATCTCACATTCTGCCCCCCTTAAGAACATTCACCCGTGAATGGGATAGACAATTCCTTGGTTGAGTTTTTTTCCGCTCTTTATTTGCGAGTCTATATTTCTTACAATCGCAAATCTAAAGTTAAATTCTGAAAATTCTAATTACTATGCTTCGTATAGCTATCTCGCAACAAGACATATAAATTGCACTTTCAAGTAACTTAAAATCCAATTGAGTTATTGTGAAGAAAATAATTGTCACTTATTGAAATGTGACTGTCCTTAAGTCATAAGCAGCGAGGGGTACTCCTTCCTCATATCCTCCTCTGCTTCCCAATTCATTTCCTCGACGTTGTTATTTCTCCATAACACTTTCACGGATGCTACTTCTTTAGTTCGAAACTTTATTACTTGCCGATCTAAAATAGCTATTGGTACCTCTGCATAAGATATATCTTCATAAATGTGAATATTCTCAATGGACATAATACACAAAGAATCTCCAATGCACTTCCGCAACATAGAGACATGAAATACAAGATGGACTACTTCCAATTCTAAAGGCAAATCAAGCTCGTATGCCACCCTACCGATCTTCCAAATAATCTTATATGGTCCAACATACCTAGGACTGAACTTCCCTTTCTTTCTGAATAGCATGATGCCCTTCATAGGCGACAGTTTCAGGGAAACCCAATCTTCTACATCAAATGCTAAGTCCCATCATCGAACATCTGCATATGACTTCTGCCGACTCTATGTTGTATGCATCCAATCTCTAATAAGCTTTACCCTTTTTATCGCTTGTTGTACTAAATTGGGACCTAGCAACTCTGCTTTCCCAACCTCAAACCAACTGATCAATAACTTACACTTCCGCCCATATAGTGCTTCGTAAGGAGCAATGTGAATACTAGCTTGGAAGTTGTTAGTATAAGCGAACTCAATAAGAGGTAGATGTTCATCCCAACTTCCTTTAAAATCCAGCACACATGCACGTAACATATCCTTAACAGTCTGAATAATATGCTTTGCCTGTCCATCAGTTTGTAGATGAAAAGCGGTGCTAAGATTTATCTAAGTGCCTAGACCATTCTAAAGCGATCTCCAAAAATATGTTGTAAGCCCTTCAATACAAGATAATAGGTAATGGAACTCCATGAAGGCGAACAATCTCCTGAGTGTAAAGCCGACATGATATTCGATAGAATATGTCGTCCTAACTGGCAAGAAATGAGAAGATTTTGTCATCCTATCAATAATTACCCAAATAGAATCATACCTCAGTGGAGTGAGAGACAAATCCGTGATGAAGTTCATATTTATCATGTCCCATTTCCATAACGGAAGCTCAATATACTGAGTTAGGCCTCCATTCCTCTGATGTTCTGTTTAACTTGCTAACAGTTGACATTCAGCTACCATCTCCACAGTATCTTTTTTCATTCCATTCCACCAATAGATCTATCAAAGGTCCCGATACATCTTCGTCGCTCCAAGTCGAGCTGCATATCTAGAATAATGGGCCTCTAAAAGAATCTTTGTATAGAGATCTCCAACTGCCAATACACATAAGTGACCTTGGTATCTAAGGACTCCATCTCTAGTTAGCTCAAATAAAGGTTGTTGCTGCTGTGGAATTCTTTCCCGCAGTTTCCTAAGCTCAGGATCTTCATGTTGCCACTTTTTCACTTCAATAAAAAAGGAAGATTTTGCCATATTCTGAACGACAACTCCTCCGCCCCTGCATCTACCAAGCGCACCTAAAAATTGGCTAGTTAGCATAGGTGTTTTGTAATTTCAACCTTATCAGCTTCAACATGACTTAGACTACCCATGGACATCCGGCTGAGCGGATCAACAACAACATTAGCTTTGTCAGGATGTTATAAAATGTCAACATCATAGTCCTTTAATAGTTCTAGTCATCTCCTTTGTTGTATGTTCAACTCCCTCTGCTTAAGTAAATATTGAAGGCTTTGGTGGTCGGCAAAAATATCAATATGAACCCCATATAGATAATGCTGCCAAATCTTTAGGGCAAAGACAATTGCTGCCAACTTAAGATCATGAGTAGGATGGTTCTGCTCATGTTTCTGCAACTTTCTAGAGGCGTATGTGATAACCTTACAATGCTGCATAAGAATACAACTTAGGCCAATTCTTGAGGCATCACAATAAACAACATAACCCTCACTGCCATCTGGAAGAGTCAAGATAGGTGCTGTGGTAAGCCTTTTTTTTTAGTTCCTTAAAGATCTGTTCGCATGCCTCGGTCCACTGAAACTTAGTTGCCTTATGTGTCAATTTTTTCAGTGGTGCAGAGACGGAGGAGAATCCCTCCACAAACTTTTGGTAATACCCTGCCAAGCCTAAAAAGTTGTGAACCTCTTTTGGATTCAAGGGCGTCGGCCAAGTCATCAATAGTTCAATCTTTTGTCCATAAACCTTGATACCATCACTGGTTATTGCATGACCAAGAAGAGCTACTAAAGTTAGCGAAAAATCACATTCAGAGAATTTAACATATAACCTGTAATCTTTGAGAGTTTACAATATAGCTCACAAGTGGTACACATGCTCAGCTTTTGACCGTGAATATATCAGGATGTCGTCACTAAACACAATCACAAATTCGCAATAAGAATGGCTTGAAGACCCGATTCATAAGATCCATAAAGGTTGTTGGGGCCTTTGTAAGCCTAAAAGACATGACAAGGAATTCAAAATGGTCATACCTCGCCCTAAATTTCTATTTTTGGGATATCAACATCTCTGACTCGCAGTTGATGGTAACCACACCAAAAGTCGATCTTGGAAAACTATTTGGCACCTTGTAATTAGTCGAACAAGTCAACAATCCATGGAAGAGGATATTTATTCTTAATAGTGACTTTATTTAGTTGTCTACTGTCAATACACATTCATAAGGAGCCATCTTTCTTTCGAACAAAGAGCACTGGAGCACCCCATGGGGATGCACTTGACCTGATAAAGCCTTTATCAAGCAAGTCCTTCAGTTGTTACTTCAATTCCCTTAGCTCTACAGGTGCCATTCTATATGTAGGAATCGATATAGGCTATGTATCAGAAAGCAAGTCTGTAGTGAAATTGATTTCCCTTTCTGGGAAATTCCTGGAAGATCATCAGGGTATAACATTGGAAATCCATTCACAATAGGAATTGACTGAAGAGTCGTTGGCTTCTTATTGGTATCCTTTTTATGAACAATGTGGTATATACAACCTTTAGTAATCAACTTTCGAACCCTAAGGTTTGAAATAAACCTACCCTTTGGCGTGGCTGCATTACCTTTCCACTCAAGGGCTGGGTCACCCGGGAAATAAAATCTAACCATTTTTGCATGATAATCAATATTAGCATAGCAAGCTTCCAACCAATTCATACCCATTATGACATTGAAATCTAGCATAATTAATTCAACTAAATCAGTGGAGGTTGGACGATCATTAATTAACAATGTACAACCTCGATAGGCATGACTAGCTAAAATAGAGGAACCAACTGACATAGACACCTCAACAGGTTGTGGCACCAACTCAGATTTCATGTCAAGCTTACTAGTAATAAATGGAGTAATATATGAAAATGTAGAGCGATGATCTATCAATGCATAAACAACATGAGAAGATACTATCAATATACCTGTGACAACATCTCGAGATGCCTCTGAATAATGTCGGCCTGTGAGTGCTTAAAAGTGATTTCGGCCACCACTAGAACCTAATGTGTCTCCTCTGCCTCTCCCTCTACCATGACCCTGAGTAGACTGTGGTCCTAGTCGTGGGGCAGAGACTGAGAGTGAAGAGGATGCTATTGATCCTAAAGGCTGAGCTGGCTCACCTCTGCTCAACCTCGGGCACCAATTAATAAAATGTCTTGTCTGCTCGCTTTCATAACATGCACCTGAACCCTATCTACATTGCCTAGTGTGCGGCTTACCACACTGTGTACATAGAGGAGTAGGATGTCTTATATATACAAAACACTCCTGGCGATGGTCCTTAGGATAGCCTAAGTTCTCACTCAGTCCTGACTGGCTATAACGATCAAACCGTTGTCCCTGCATCTGTGGTGAGACTCTACCTGCTGGGTGAGGTGGATATAAATGGAGTGGGGGCCTAAAATCACCCTATGGCTTCCTATAAGACACCATAGTATGGGCCCTCCCAGTCTACTACCTATCCCTGTGGGTATCACGAATCCGTTAAGAAAGGTCCTTTGTAGTCTAAGTTAAAGCTTGTATGGAGGAAATATCTACATCATCTGATAGGGATGCTACCCTACAATCTCTGATCAAATGAAAGCTATATAAAATTTGCAATAGATATTCAATATTGGTCTAATTGGATCTTCTTGATGCCCTTCCTATAAAATCTATCACTTCATCAAAAGAAACATTGCAATAGATGTTCGATATTAGTCGTTACCCAATTAATGTATAGCCACAAAGTCTACATCTTCCTTTTCTTATAGCTCATTTTCTTACTTTTTCTTTTTCAATCAGGACCAATGTTTGTACACTGTGCTCCAGATTCTTGAAGAGAGATCCAAATGATAGATGAGAAACTCATCTAACATATTTACTCCCTTCTCCTTTGTTTTCCAGACATGTAACAGTGTCCACCAATTAGATTTGGTGGACACCTAACTATATGTATGGTATTCCTCTGTCGTCCTCTATCACTGCCAGTAACGATAGTAAATACTATTTTTAAAAGTGAAAAGTACAAAATATGACAACAGCCATGGGACTTAGAAGCGCGAAAAGCAAGAAATGAAGTGTACACTACTTTGAAGTGAAGCACACTATTTAACGAAAATTCAAAGCTACCAACATATATGAATTTAGTATATAAAACAACAATAAGAATAACTAATTCAAACATCCATTGTACAATAATAGCAATTTCCACAGGAAACCTGCTACCTCCCACCACCACAGGTCACATCCAGCCTCTTCTCTACCTTTTCCACCACTCCATTCCATAGCTCAAGTGCTTTGTATTTTGCACCCAAAGGGAGACCCAAATAAGTAGAGGGCCTGAAGTATCTAAGGTGTAATGATCCTTTTTTTTTTGGTATAAGAGTTATGAAGGAGGCATTGTTGGATTTGACCATGTGACTATGCTGATGGAACTTGGAAGCGGTTGAGAGCTCACGTATATATTACTTTCATGGGATGCACTTGTTGGAAAAGAGTAGTCAAATATCAAATAGGTGTGTACTATTTAAGCCTTTAATCATTTACACTGTTTGACCATCATTTAGAAATGTGCTCAACCGCGTATTCTATTTTGGGGGGCTTTAACTCTTCTTAAGTACTGCTTTTCCATCCAGAAAAACTCACTCACTCACTGAATAACTACTTCGTAGATTCGTCACCTTTTCAAAGAGTCTCAGCTGACCGGAGTTAGCAAAGTCTCATTTCTTGTAAATCGATTTCTAAAGATGAACTCTCACTTCTAGTTCATCAGTACCGATAGCTTTGAGAGGCAAAGATCAGAAAGTATAGATTGTTCGGAGATATTAAACAAATAATACAATATAAAAAGATCAAATATTTACTGCATCACCTTTTGAGAGTATACACATGTGATGCCTAGCTTGGTTTAACCTAACTTTAAGGAAACTCCAAGAGCAACATTAGGAAACACTACAAGTTAAATTTCAGTTCACTAACATACCTGAGAGTGTTGGGCACCAACTCCATCTGCAGCACCATTAGGACCCCTGGAGACGATGGGGACTGAGATCAGACCGGCAGATATGTAATTTGATTTTGCAGCAGAATTGATAATATGGTCAATTGCTTGCATGAATTCCAAAAAGATTATACCTTCAGTCAGCATTCATAGGTATAAACCATAATCAAGAAAAACCTTTGAGAATTTTTCTCACAAAGCCTTTCTGTATTCTCATAGAATTCTTCTCAATACAATCTTACACCTAAGAAATTGAGACAAAATAGTAATGAGTACACTTATCTGCAAAATCAATTAAAAGAATAGCGCCAAAGCTCACACTTCATTCTCGTTCTTTCATGTTACACCCATTTCTTAGTGATGGGTTTCTGTTAATTTTTCCCAATTTCCAAACCAAAAACACATAAAAAGTAAAAGATGACTTTGACTTTAATAAATCAATATCTCAGGAAAAAAATGATTAAACCCAAAAACTTAAAGGAAAACTCTAGAAATTTAAATTAGAATGAAAATTACCTCCAATTTCGGTAGTCAAATGTGAAATTTCATCACCAAAATTGATGCACCAGCTCGGGACTCAAATCAATTTCTCTAATTTTTCATCAATTTCTAAAAGTCTCTTCTTCGCCAACAGTGAGTATGGGAGAATGAAAAATACAAAAGTAGAAGATGATGGAAAAGATGAAAAATTGATATAAGAACCAAAGCAAAATAATGAAAAATCGGAGGAGGTAGAAGGACATGTGTAGTACACGTGTTTATTTACCAGGGAATAGGGCACAATGGTGTAGTGCAATTTTCAATGCTATTGGTACAAATTTGTGGTGCTGTGTTCGTACTTCAGCTTGTTGGCTTATAAATAATGGTAATAATAGGATTTAGTAGATACGGTAGGAATATTTATCTAATTACATAATTTTTTTCTATTAAAAATAGTAGTATCTATTCTGTGCATAACCTAACTCAAAGTATAGTTAAAATTGATTCATAGTTTAGCTTCTTACACGATTAGGCCCATTGTGTATATAACTTGAAAGTTGAAATAACTATTTCACCCGTTTGCATTGTATTTAAGACCCACTCTCTACTAATTGTTACTCCTTTCCTCTTCTTCTCATTGATTATAGACACGTTTTCTTATAACAATTCAACCCTTAATTTTAAATTTTAACACTACATTTTAGTATTTGATTCTTATTTGGGTTGGGATCGAGGGGCTTGCCTGGATTTTAAAATCAATAAAATATTTTATTTTAATAGTGCATAGTTTTGTTTTTGGTGCAACAACAATGCTTTGAGATCACGAGCCATTGATATTCGATCGTGTATGTGGGAGTCTTTGGTCATTATGGTCGGGAGGTGTAGGGTTACGTTCACAGAAGAGGCTCTCTGGACTACTCTTCACAATTAGAAGAGCTTCTATTGTGATAGTAAATGAGACGTGACAGTGATATAAAAATTGAGTTTCAGATTATATTTCATTCCAACTAGGGGTGTCAAATGGGCGGGTTGTGTTGAAATTAGAGATATTAGAGTGGGTTGAAATAGAAATTGGGTTGGGTTTTGACCCGCCCAAGTTTACTTTGGGCTCAAATGGGCTAAAAAAAGGGTTGGGTCTTGACCCGCTTAATCTCAATAATTTTAACATATTGATATTTAACTTTTACAACCACAACTTGAATTTCAACTCAAGAATTTCTTTTTAAAAAGGTTACAAATGGTAAGATAAATCTTAAACGATATTAAATATGTAATAATTCATACTTTCAATATAGGAACATACGTTACATTAATGCAAATAAAGAGTCTTAAAACGGGTTGAAATTGAAGATTGAATTGGGCTCAATTGAGGATACTCTTAAAATGGGTTAAGGCTTGAATGGGTTGAGATTGAACCCAACTCAAATTATCTTGAGCCCAACCCTTAAAATTCTGGGTGGATTACCTATAGTTGGACTCATTTTTGACACCTCTAATTCCAACACTTATTGTTGGAGATTTTGAGCTCGGCTTAATGAGACTTTTGGTAGGGAACTCATCATTTGAATTGGGTTAAGTGAACTAAATTCAATTTTAATTATATATCATGAATACCCATTAAATTTGAGCCTTTAAACGTGAATTTATAAGTATAAATTAGGGATATAGAACATGAACTCTAGAATCAGTAAATTTTGAATTTGCGCATGTACACAAATTTGAAATGAGAATCTAAGCATAGTTTGAAATTCTTAGCTAAAGGGCAACCAAATTATGAAATTTGTTTTGATACTTGACATAAGGATCATGGTTGATTTTTGTTGACTTTGACCTAATTTATGTATTAAAGTATAAAAATTAGTTTCTTGACTTTATTTGACATTGTTTAGTATTCTTTGGACTATAGTCAAGTTGTTTGGATGTGTTCACGCGTAGAAAGATAGTTTTGAGGGGTTAAAGCCCGTAGTAAGAAATATAATTATGAGGCTAGTAGGACTAGAAAATATGACCTCAAGAAATTTTCACAACGCTTTAATCACTAAACTAAATTTCTAACTTGTGTCAGGAGGTGTCAATACTTATATATATATATATATATATATATATATATATATATATATGTATATTTATTAAACCAAAATTTGATCTTTATATACAATGTAATTTTTCGTCGAAGGGGTGTTGTTTGACACCCCTTGGGTAAGGGTGGGTCCGCCCCTATGTATAACTATCAGGTACTAAATAGGATTACTTATACATGCAATATTTTAGCCTTATTTTCATATCCATGTTAAGATGAGTTGAGCATTTGATATGTGCCTTATTGATAAAATTGTATAGTTTACATACTAGAAGAGCCTTATTTGTATATGTAATTATTGAAGTTCATATTTTAACTTCTATGTTGTCACGACTCAAGACTATCCCCTAGAAGTGACATCATAGCTAGAATCCTGAGAGACTCTAAGCTTACCATATAACATAGCATAACACTAAGAAATCAACATATCTGAAATAATGGAAAAAGTGAAATGAAGTCTCAAATAATAATATCAACATATAAGAGAAATCATAGTACAAGACACATATGCAAAAAATATTAATGTCTGACATAACCTTCTAATCATACGTGAGTGGCTAGGACAAACCCTATCTCACTCGAAAAATCTGAAATTGAAATAATAGTATGAAATGACATAAAGAACTCATGAGTGTGGCACATCCCTCAACCATGAGGATTCACGAAGAGTTATGTAGGCTGATAGAATCATGTACTAACCGCGGGCCTGATGGGATGCGTCAACACCTATATTATAAAAAAATATAGGCATAAAATGTATGCGCTCACTACTCGAAATGTACTGAATATAAGGAGAATGCATGAACATAACATAATAGTATGATAAGTTTGAAAATATAACAATGCAATGACCAAGTAAGCATAACATAGAACTAATCATCTGATTTCATAAAAACATAGTACAAGGTCAATTCAATATTCAAAAAGTCATAATCATAACATATGTAGGAGATACCTTTAACCGACATAAACTATGTGAGCTATAACATGGAGTTCAATGTACTTCTCCCACATCGAAAAGAGAGTGTTCTAATGGCCAAGGGAAGGACCATAATCATGAGCTTAGGTGGATTCGCTAGCTAGTGTCTATCTGAGAAAAGACTTATGGGGGCACGTAGTTCTAGGACAAGGGGATTGCTACTAAATATCTCATGCCTCTACTAACGGGTGAGCCTTCATCACAAGGTCCACTCGGTTCTAAGTAAACTCCCAATGGAAAACATGCATAATCATAATCATATTCATAATATTTGAAACAGTAAGAACACTAATACTGAATCATTCATAAAAAATCTCATAGCTAAAAGATAACTTCTTTAAATCATGATTTCATAACATCATCTTTGAGACACTTATCTAAATAAACTAAATTATAATATTCATATATAATAAGATATACTTCAATCGGAAGCATCCTGTTTTCATAAAAAATGATTGATACTTTATCTAAAAGCATCATTGATTCATAAAATTCTTCATAACAAAATGTATGCATATCAACATAGCTTATTCATGATCATAAAATACATTCATAGCATGATTTCATGAAAATATCATTCAAAAGATTGAATTATGATCAACTCATGTATAATAAGATAAATCACGAAGAATAGACTTAAATTCAACATAACCCATAAGAAATAATGAAACCCTAGAATTGGGTGAGAATCATAATTGAGATATTGAGGTTTCTTTGGGACTCAATGCGTAAGAAGAACCCATTGATGAAGTTCTCACATATGAAAACCGTAATCAAATTTGGAAGAGGAAACTTGAAGCTCTTGGATTCATTGTTATTCCTTGGGAGAGAAGACTTAAGGGAGAAGAAACTTTGGACTGAGAGGAATGTGGAGGTTAGGGGTCTTAGAAATTAGTTATAGTCTCCAAGTTAGGCCTAAAATGACGTAGTATAAGAATTAGAAGAGTAGGAAAAGACTCAAATAATTCTAAAAAATAACTACTGGAACACCTTTCACGGAAGCCCTCCACGGATCATACAACCCTTCACGGTCCGTGAAGGTGCTCGTGCACTGGATGGGAGCTAGGTTCCTAAAGGATTGATTTCTATGGGCTCATCCATGGTCTGTGTATCCTTCCAGGGGTCGTGCAAGCGTCCATGAAAAATAGTGCTTCTTGAGTCCTTGGGGGTACACGGATGGGTCAACAGGTCGTGTATATCTTCATTGTCTGTGAACCCATTCGTACAACCCACCTCAACATTTCCAATTTCTGATTCAACTTCACAGATCCCTTCACGCGACGTGGTTTCTTTCATTGACCGTGAATGGGTCCATTCAAGTGACTTTTCTGCAACATTTCAATTCTTTTATGCATTTTCCAACCTTATCTGAGTTAGATACTTCTTAGGTGTTACAATATCTCTTCCTTAGGAACATTCATCCTCGAATGAGTTTAACTAAACACGAAGAGAGTAGGGGAAAGATCTAACAACTCAACATGAATACAAAACATGTAAAAATTCATAAAATTGAGGGAGTAATCGACTACGAGCTAAAACATGTAGTTTAAAACTGATTTCATGAACATGAATGCACACGGAAACATGAGAATAGCTGAAATGCATGAATCCAAAGAGTACATAGAAGGAACTAATACGTCAAACTGAAACTGAATCGGAAGGAAAGAGATAGGGGTACTTTGACATCATATTAGCTTCGGCCTCCCAAGTAGAACCCTCAACTATCTGATTCCTCCAAAGGAATTTCACAGAAACAACTTCTTTATTTCTCAACTTCTTAACTTGACAATCATGGATCTCAACTAGGACCTCTTTGTAAGAAAAACTTTCTTTCACACCAAAACTTTCTAAAGGTACAACTAATGTCAAATCACCAATGCATTTCTTCAACAAGAAACCATGGAATACCGGATGCACTGATGCTAAATCTGAAGGTAAATCCAACTCATAAAACCACATTGCTGAAAAGCCTCAAAATATGATATGGGCCTACATCACTGGACTAAGCTTCCCTTTCTTACTAAACCTCATCACACTCTTTATGGGTAATATTCTCAAGTAAACTCAATCATCAATGACAAATTCAAGCTCTCTCCTCCTCACATCTGCATAAGATTTCTATATCCCTGATAAGTCAAACTTCCTCCATATGCTCATGAACTAACTCAGGCCCTATCAAAGCAACCTCACCAACTTCAAATCAACCGATATGAGACCTATACCTCCTACCATAGAGAGCCTCAAACGGAGCCATCTGAATACTCGAGTGATAACTATTATTATAAGGAAACTCAATCAAAGGAAAATGATCAGCTCAATTACCCTTAAAGTCAATCACACAGACTCTCGATATATCTTCTAAAGTTTGAATAGTCCATTCAGCTTGACCATCGGCTTGCAGGTGAAAAGTGGTGCTAAGATTAACTTGAGTATGGAGCCCTTCTGAAACAATCTCCAAAATAGAGAGGTAAACAGGGTACCTCTATCTAAAATAATAGATAAAGGTACACCGTGTAACTTAGTCATCTCCCAAATATAGATCCTAGCATAGTCCTTGGCTGAATAAGAAGTCTTCACCAGAAGAAAATGCACCAACATAGTCATTCGGTCTAACTAACCAAATGGAATCATGCTATCGACGAGTGCAAGGTAAACCCGTAGTTCATATTCAAACCTTCCCACTTCCAAATTGGAATGCTAATATCATGAGCCATAACTCCTTATTTCTGATGTTCGACTTTCACTTGTTGGAAATTTGGACACTTAGTCACAAATTATGCAATATCTTTCTTCATCCCATTCCACCAATAGACTTCCCATAGATCACGGTACATTAAGAACTGTGAGCTTATGATAATATTTGTTGCCTCAAGTCATCAACATCCCAAGCACATAAATGACCTTGATAACGAAGCACACTATCTCCCCCTTGGGAAAAAGCCTCAATAGCTTTTTCTGAAACTGCTTCCTTCAATTCAACCAAAGTCGGATCCTTATCCTGTTTTTCCTTAATATACGACACAAGAGACGATTCTAAACCATTTTTGACAATAACACAACCATCCTCTGAATCAACCAACCGAACTCCCAAACTGGCCAATCTATACACATCATGAACCAACTCATTTTTATCATCCTCAATATGAGCAACACTATTCATGGACAATCTACTAAGAGCATCAGCAACCACATTCGTCTTACCTGAATGGTAAAGGACAGTCATGTCATAATCCTTCAACAATTCAAGCCATCTCCTTTGGCGATGATTAAAATTATTCTGCTTAAACACATACTAAAGGCTCTTATGATCGGTGAACACATCTACATGAACACCATAGAGATAATGTCTCCATATCTTCAAGACAAAAACTACCTCCGCCAACTCCAAATCGTGAGTTGGGTAATTCTTCTCATAAGCCTTAAGTTGCCTAGAAGCATATGTTATCACCTTACCATGTTGCATCAAAACGCAACCAAGACCAATTCTCGAGATATCAAAATACACAATAAAACCATTTGAACCTTTTGGTAAAGTCAAAATTGGGGCTGAAGTAAGAGCCCGTTTGGATAGGCTTAAAAAGTATATTTTAAGTCAAAAAATAAAAAGTCAAACTTAATTGACTTTTAAGTCAAAAAATAAAAAGTAAGGGGAGACCCACTTTTGGTTTTTAACTTATTTTAAGTCATTTTAAATTTATTTTAAGTTATTTTTAACTTTTCCAAACGCTCCCTAACTTATTTTAAATTATTTTTTGACTTATTTTAAGTTATTTTTATATTTGTCAAACACTTCCAGAAGTCAAAACCTGACTTAAAAGTAGGTTTGATCAACTTTTAAGCCAATCAAACACCCTTTAAATCGAGTCTTCAACTCCTAGAAAAATCTTCTCACAAGCTTTGAACCATTGAAATATCACTTTCTTCTGAGTCAAGGTAGTCAAAGGAGAAGCAATAAAGGAAAAACCCTCCACAAACCTTCTATAGTCACCAGTTAAACCTAAGAAACTTCGAATATCTGAGGGAGAAAGAGGTCTAGGCCAGTTCTTAACTACCTCGGTCTTCTTAGGATCAACTTGAATACCTTCTCCTGAGACAATATAGCCAAAGAATGCAACTGATCTCAGCCAAAACTCACACTTGTTAAACTTAGCAAAAACCTTAAGATCTTTGAGAACTTGCAAGACAATTCTCAAATGATCGGCATGTTCATCCTCACTCCGAGAATAGATCAAGATGTCATCAATAAACACAATAACGAATATATCCAAATATTGCTTGAACAACCTGTTCATCAAATTCAATAAAGCACCTTTTTTGTAAAAAAAGAGGGCTACTTCAGGATCCACTACTAATAATTGAAAAGGCTCACAACTAGTTTAGTCTATAGTGACAAAGGGAACATTTCCGTCGGAGCCATGGAAAAAGTATTACAGGAGAATTCGTTAGTCCAAAAGGCATAACCATAAATTCATAGTGACCATAACTAGTGGTCTTCAAAATATCACATTTTCTCACTCTAAGTTGATGATAACCAGATCTGAGGTATATCTTTGAAAAGAAGCTAACACCTTTAAGTTGATCGAACAAGTTATCAATCCTTGGGATGGGATACTCATTCTTGATTGTGACCTTGTTCAATTGTCGATAATCGATGCACATTTTGAGAGAACCATCTTTCGTACGAAAAAAGAGAACTGGAAAACCCCATGGAGAAATGTTTAGTTTGATGAAAACCTTACCCAAAAAGTCCTTTAACAGATCTTTCAACTCCTTAAGCTCTGTCGAAGCCAGTCTATAAGGAGGAAGGAGAATAGGTTGGGTTCCTGGAAGAAGGCCAATTCCAAAGTCAATTTCCCTTTTGGGAGAAGCTCTAGGAAGATAATCAGGAAATACTTCTAAAAACTCATTCACAATAGGAATTGACTTAAGAGTAGGGGTTTTGGAATTGGTATCCCTAACCCAAACTAGATGATAGATGTAACCCTTAGAAATCATATTTATGGCCTTAAGACAGGAGATAAACTAACTCATAGACGCTGAATTAGTACCCTTCCACTCTATGAATGGTTCATTCAGAAACTGAAACTTAACAACTCTAGTTCTACCTTCAATAGAGGCATGACAAGCATGAATCCAATCCATACCAAAAATAACATCAAAACCAAGCATATCTAACTATAATAGATCAACTGAGGTAATTTTCTAAAAAATTGAAATCGAGCATTTTCAAAAAACCCATTTAGATAAAACTGAACCATCGACAGGAGTAGAAACTAAGAAAGTTTCTAATAGGATTTTAGTACAGACATCAAACTTCATAGAAACATAAGGAGTCATAAAAAATAACCTAGCCCTTATATCTAATAAGGCATAAACATCAAACTGAATGACTCGTAACATAAAGTGACGACATTAGGGGAAGCCTCCTAATCATGTCAAGTTTGAGGAGCATAAAACATGTTCTGACACTGTCCACCACCAGAACCAAATGAAGTACCCTACTGAGTCGGCATCCAGAAAAAGTTGGTTGAGTGTGGTGACAACCATCTCTATCCTTGCTAGCAAACAAAGGACAATCTCTTAACCTATGACCAACCTTACCACAACCATAACATTCATTAGTGTCAGCCAAACACTTTCCCAGATGGCTCTTACCACACTTCTGACATGCGGGGAAAGTTTTTCCACTAGAAGCATTACCTTGAGACTTAGGGTTGGACACCCAATCTTTATTGAACTTTTAAACTAGAGTACTAGATTGAGTAGGGCCTGAATACCTCTGTCTGAACTGAGAACGACCACCACGACCAGACCTCTAATGAGAGTAGCCACCACTATTAGTCCGAGCCCTCTTAGTCTCCCTAGGGCTCTCCTTGAGTTTCTCTTCCTCAATCTATTGGGAATGAGTCATCACCCTCAAAATATCCATCTGTTTAATTAATTTGGTGGTTCTACACTCTTTCACCACCATTTCTAAGCCACGAAAAACAAACTTTCTCATCTAAGCTCTATAATTGGCCACCATAGTTGGAGCATATTTTGGAAAGCTGAGTGAACTTCAAGGCATATTCCTTCATGCTCATACTACCTCGCCTTAAGTTGAATTCTTGAACCTTGGCCTCTCTCATCTTGAGAGGGAAGAATAGATCTAGAAAGGCACCTTTGAACTTGTCCCAATCCAAGGGACATGCATCAATAGCCCTCTCTCCCTTCTATTGCTTGAACTATATTTTGGTAACACCTTTCAATTGGAAGCATCCAAGTTTGCACTCTCTATTGGCATAACACCTATAATCTCTATAATCTTCTAAATCCCCTCAACAAACTCTTATGGATCCTCTTCCACCTTAGAACCATGAAATTCTAGAGGATTCATCTGAATGAAATCTCCTACCCTAGTTGTTATCGTAGTCACATTTGGGTTCACGGGAGCTACAATCTCACGGCTGACTTGAGCATTGATGGCTTAGGCAAGCACTTGAAAAGTGGCCCTGAATTCTGCATGAGAAACCTGCTCGGTTGTATCACCCAAAGTTTCCATAGGATTTTAAAATGCAGAACTCACCTGGAGACAGTGACCTACGGAGGCCACCTACGGGCCGTAGATGGATTGATTGGCCGTAGGTGGGAACCATCAATGGCACTGTGAAATTTCAGGATTTCCAAGTTTCTGAACCTTGACCGACGGAACAGCAGGACGGTTCGTAGTCCAGTTGACGGGCCATAGATGGGTTCCGTAGATGCCTTCCAGACTTAGCCAAATTTTCAGCCCAAAATGAACTTTCTGAATCAATTGACGGAAGAGCAGGACGGTTCGTCAATGGATGTACGGACCGTAGATCCTGTCCGTCGATTGGCCCCGACAGTTTTTAATTAAGGGCATTTTGGTCTTTTTCCTAATTTATTACCTATTAAGCTAAGTTGGTTATACCATTAATCTTAGACCTATAAATACTTTCTAAGGCTAATTCCTTTCATTCTAATTCATTCCAAAACTCTCCTCTCTCAAATATTTCTCTCTCTACGAAGAAACTCTCTCAAGTCTCAAGGAAGAAGAAGGAGCTTGAATCCTCCATTGAAGACCTTCAATCTTCTCCAATTTCTTGTGGATTTCTTTGAGGTATGATAGTGTTCACCATTAGGAGTCTTTTCCTCCAATGGGCCCTTCCTCTTCTTCATGATTTTCAAAGGTTTACTCTAACCCAATTGAATTAGGGTTTGTGATCAATCATTGTGGGTTCTTCAATTATGATTCCAATTATTGATTTTATGATTCCTAGTGCACGATTTAGCGTGATAAAGTAACTTAGTGCATGAATTAGCGTGAATTACATGATTTGATGTAAAGATTGCATGAACCCCCATGATCCCAAACTAATTTTCCCCAATTTGATAATCTATGCTTTGATTGTTGGGTTGAATTATGATTTGATGAAGTTTATGAATTCTCTATGAATTCAAGCATGAATTATGAATGAATTAAGGATAATCTTATGTATTTAGCATGATCAAGTCAAAAGCGTGATTTTTCCTCTATTATATGAGTTCCTTCAAGTATGGGTAAATTGTCTTAATTATGGCTTTCTAAGCATGAGCCTGCATTGAATTGCATGTTATGAGTTGACCTTGCAAGAACCCATAAGAACTCTATGAACTATGAAATGTGAGCATGATGAATTAAGGGTACTTTGAGAGTAAAGTGCCAAAGTTATGATATGATGATGCTATGGTCAAGTAGTGAAAGGTTTTCTCACGTAATTCTCCCACTATGATAAAAGAAGAACAAAGAGGCGATTACCCATGTTCTTAAGGAGCTATTCTAATGATGTAAGCTTGGACAAGGTCCATGAAAGGTGAATATCTATAAGCATGATTTTAGCTTGAATTGGTAACCCTAGTTGTACCTTTTCATGTTTGATGATATAAATATGTTAATGACTAATCCATGGGAATTATGCTTAGCACCGAGTGGATATTGAGATGGAAGCCCTCCCATTAGTAGAGGCCGGGTCTTCTAGTGAAAGCTCTTCCGTTAGTAGAGGTCGGGTTTTCTAGATGGAACTCTCTCGTTAGTTGAGGTCGAGTCTCCTAAAGCAATCTCTATCCCATAAACTATGTTGCCACCATAGGATGTTGTCTTTAAGTGACATTAGCTAGTGGATCCACATAAGCTAAGAAGTTCATGGTCTTACCTTGGCAAGTAGGACACCCCTTTACAGTGTGGGGTAGACACCGGATTCCATGTTGATAGCTCACATGGTCTTACATGTCGGTTAAGGCTTTTCCCCACAAGTTAATGAGTAAGTGTTCTCATGATGAAGTAAAGAAAAGAAGGAAGATGATTTAGATTGCTTTGGCCTTGATATATGCTCTATGTTTCATGTTTCTCATGTTTTTAGCTTGGCCATTGCATTTCATGATTATGTCTCTATCTCTAGCATGATTTATGTGTTTATATGCATTGCTATCATACTTAGTACTTAATTGTGCTAACACATACTTTTGCCTGCATCAACTTCCTTGGTGTAGGACGTGGCAGTTCTCTTACTCGTGGCTAGAGCATTGACGTAGAGTTGGGAAGAAGACTTGGTGAGTCCTCATCCATCCGAGGACATGACCTAGTTGTTCTTATTTTTCATGTCGTTTCTTTTCAGTGTTGGATATTGTATTGGGCTGCATCCCTATCACTTTTATTCGTATTCTATGATGTTAGAAGGCTTTGAGACATGAGTTGTAGACTTCCGCTGTTCTTGAGTAAAGCTTTGATATAATATCCTCTTTTGAACTCTTATTTCTCTATTATCTTGTATGTTATGTATGCTAAGGGCTTGTATGAGGTCTCTCGGGGTCTTGTACGCCGTGTTACATCTAGGGACTACCCTGGGTCGTGACAAACTTAAAAGGATCAATCGAAGCTTGTGGTTCTTTTGGATCCACATTCATATTCCTTCTCAATGGAGCTCTTCTTGGAGGCATAGTTCTAAGAATGCATAGAACGTGAGTAAGAAGGAAACCATTATAGAGTTCAACTCTATCACACGACTTAAGAGTTATGAAAGAAGTGAAGTTTTTAAATGTCTTGAAGCTTGGCGCGCTTTACATTCATGAACAAGATTCTACTTAATGCGGCTTGTCAGTCACCCTAAGACACTTGAACCTGATGCTCTGAATACCAAGTTTATTACGACATAGGACTACTCTCTAGATGTGACATGGTACATAGAATACTGAGAGACACTAAGCTGACTACATGGAATAGCATGACACTAAGAAATCAACATAACTGAAATAAAGGGGAAAAGCATAAAGAAGAGTCAAATAGTAATCTCAACATACAAGAGAAATCTGAGTACAAGATACATAAGCGGAAATACTAATGTCTGACATAATCTTCTAATCATAAGTGATTGTTGACATAATCTTCTAATCATAAGTGATTGTCTAGGACAAGCCCTATCTCATTCGAACAATATGAAATTGAAATATAGTCTGAAATGACAAAAAGAACTCATATGTGTGGCACCTCCCCGAGCCATGAGGACTCACCAAAAGCTGTGTAGGTTGATAGAATCTTGAACTAACTACGGACCCAATGGAATGCATCAACACCTATATTATAACATAATATAAGCACAAGAATGTATACGGTCAGTACTCAGAATGTACTGAATATGGGTAAAATGCATGAACATAATATAATAGTATGATAAGTCTGAAAACATGATAATGCAATGACAAAGTAAACAAACATAAAACTGATCATCTGATTTCATAAAAACATAGTACAAGGTTAATGCAGTATTATGAAATTCATAATCATAACACATGTGGGAGATACCGTTAACTGACATAAATCATGTGAACTACAACATGGAGCTCAGTGTACTACTCCCACAGTGAAAATAGAGTGTCCTACTGTTAAGGTAAGGGCATGGTCATGAGTTTAGGTGTATCCACTAGCTAGTGTCTATCTGATACAAGTCCTATGGGAGCACGTAGTTCTGGGACAAGGGGATTGCTACTAAATGTCTCATGCCTCTACTAACGGATGAGCCTTCATCCCAAAGTCCACTTGGTGCTAAGTAAACTCTCCACAAAAAATATGCATAATCATATTCATAATCTTTGAAATAGTAAGAATCTAGTAATACTGAATCATTCATAGAAAATCTCATAGTCGTAAGAATAACTACTTTAATTAAGATTTCATAACATAATCTTTGAGACATTTAACTAAAGCATCTAAAACATGATATTCATATATAATGAGAGATACTTCAATCGGAAACATCCTATTTTTATAAAAACTGATTGATACTTTATCTAAAAGCATTCTTAATTCATAAAATCCTTCATAAGATAATGCATGCATATCTGCATAGCTTAATTCATAATCATAAATTACTTGCATATCATGTGTTCATGAAAATATCATTGAAAATATTGAGTTATAAACATATTTGTATTATAGTGAATGTCTATTATGTGGAGTCCGTTAGAGAAAAGTTAGGACTCCTACTTGGAGACCAAGTCAGTTTTCCCCTATAAATAAAAGGGTTTTCCTTCATTGTAAATCAGATATGTGAAATCCTTTCAAGAGAAATAATAAGTCTTCTCTCTTCTCCCTAATTTCTTCTTCTTCTTCTTCTTCTTCTTCTTCTTCTTTTACTACTACTTCTTCTTATTTTATAGTTTTATAACACGTTATCAGTACGATTGTTCTACCCATAAAGAATTATGGTAGAAGAAGAGAAAAAGAGATATGCCAACCCACGAAAAAAGTGCAAAAGAGATCTTGCATAGGTTATGCAATAAGGTTCTGATACCTTTCCGTAAGGTATGATTTATCTTTACTTTGTTTAAATTTCACAAGTTGGTGACAGAATTTTCCAAGAGGAATTATAAAACAAAACAAAAAAAATATGATGCACTTTACAATTTTAAGGATCGAATTTTTATAATAAAATTTTTACATTGGCACTACTATTGTATCTATCCACATACCAATTCTGATTAAACATTAATATATTAACTAAGCAGATATATGAATTGGTGATATAAATATTCTTGTACGGTTACGGATTAATTGACCAACAGGAGCATAGTGAAGTAATATATTAACAATTTATATATATAGATTTACAAGTGCCACTTATGGATTGAGTATTATGTTTTCAAAATTAAAAGTTTGTTGGTTGCTTAGTATTTCAAAAGCTTAAGGGTGAGTTTTATTGCACTTTGCTCTTTTATGTCATTGGTTGAGAGTAAGATGATAGATTCAAGTTCTATCGCACCCAAAGGATAAGACTTTGGGTTAAAAGTCTTGATGCAACATAAGATATTGGGTTTATTGTCCCATCGATCTATGACATAACATGTCTTTATATGAGTAAGACATTGGGATTTAAGTCCCAATGCAGTATAATGATGATTAAAGCAAAATAATGTGAGAAAAAAATCATGAAACCTATTCCATTGAAATCGCTCCATTCCCTTATAGTGAATATGGTAGCAGTGCATAATATGTCTAAAAGAAGATAAATGATTAAATAATTATAATACCCTGGATTCGAAGGGACGAAAAAATTTGGTTTCTGGAAATCTAGTGCCAGTACTGACGGAGCCACCTACGGCCCGTAGACTGACCTACGAGCAGTAGGTCTGGCCCGTGGTTGGCTGGTCCAGGTCCCCTAAAAATGGCAAGCCACAGTACTTTTCTACAGAGTGATAGGACGGGCCATCGTCCAGTGTACTAGCCGTAGATGGGTCTCATCATTTCAAGGTCCAAAGTGACTGTCTCTGAACCCAACAATGGTTGATCAGGATGGTCCGTGGTTGGACCTACGGACCGTAGGTCAACCCGTCAATGGGGTTCGACAGTTAATTTTTTTAAAGGGGTATTTTTGTCTTTTCCCCCAATGACTTATTTATCAACTAAGGTCAGTTCCTTATTATTCCTAACACTATATAAGCCTTTTTAATCCAAAATTTACCCTACAAAATCACTTTACAAGTTTCCCCAAATTCTTCTCCCTCAAATATTTCTCTCTCTAGAAGTTAGAAGAAGAAGAAAAAGAAGAAGAAGAAGAGGGCAAGCTAGGATTCAAGAAATCAAGTTTTTCTTCATCAATTGCTTAAGAAAATTGAGCACTAAGGTATGATATTCTTCGTCCATGGAGCCCTTTCCTCAATGGAATCCCTAAAATCTCTAATTTTCAAGTTAGAAATTCCCAATTGAATTAAGGGTTTTCTTCCATGTCATGGGTTCTTTGCAAAGTTTCTTCAATTGATTGTTTTATGAACTTTGAAGTATAAATTGAGTTGAATTTCATGAATTTAGATGAATCCCCATGAACCCATGCCTTCTTCCCCAATTTCGAAATTATGAATGTGTTGATGGGTTGAATTGTGAAGACATGAATTTCATGAAGTCTATATGAACCTATGTATGAATTATGATTCCTAAGCTAAGACTTTTCATGATGAGATTATGAATAACCTAAGGATGGTTTTATGAAAGTAATCATGTTCAATCAAAAACTATGATTTTCCTCTATTATGTGGGTTCCTTCAATTATGATCAAATTGCCTTGTTTATGGTTTTCTAAGCATGAGTTTGCATTGAATTGCATGATTTAAGAGGAATTCTCATGAACCCGTGTAAACTCTATGATTTGTAAGTTATGAGGATGATGAACTGTGTAAAGATGAAGTTTATGAAATTATGCATGTCTCTTATGAAGCTAATGATGAAGTGAGGGTGCTTTGATATTGAAGCATCAAAGTTTATGATATGTTGATGTTGTTGTTGAGTTGTGAAAGGAATTCTCATATATTACTCAACCCATGAATGTAAAAGGTTTTCTCACATGTAATGATTCATAACTTGTTGAAACGTTTGCTCAACTAAATTTGAATCGATGATTAAGGAGCAATTTTAATGAAGGGACAAGAGGCGATCACCCATGTTCCCTAATGTAGACAAGAGGCGATCACCCAAGTCTACTAATAATGAACTTATGACTAATGATAGACAAGAGGCGATTACCCATGTCTATTTATGATAATTGAACTATGTCTAATACGTGGGAATTATGCTTAGCATGGAGTGGACAAGTGGCGATTACTCATGTCCCATAAACTATGTGACACCATAGGATGATGGTCTATGATAGACACTAGCTAGTGAATCCATGTGAGATATATCTTAAGTAAAGGGTCCTACCTTTGCAAGTAGGATGGCCCTATCGGTGTGGGGTTAGACACCGGATTCCATGTTGATAGCTCACATGGTCTTACATGTCGGTTAAGGCTACTTCCCACAAACGAAGAACTAAAGTGCTTTTAAGATATTTCTCAAGCAAAGTAAAGATGTTTAGCTTGCTTTGACCATGGTTTATGATTTGTGTTGCTAACCTTTCTCATGTCTTAGCTTGGCCATTGCATGTCATAAAAATGTCCGATTTTAGCATGTTTAAATGATTTTGTGCATTGCTATCATACTTAGTACATTCCTAGTACTAACACATACTTTTTGCCTACATTATCTCATAATGTAGGTGTCACGACCCAATTTCTCAAGTCATGATGGCGCCTACAATCCACCGGTAGGCAAGCCAAACTCTATCCCGGAACTTAACAGTAATGTGACTAAGAGTGGAAACTTGTCCAAACTAAGTGGAAGCATACCATAAGAACACATAAACGAAGGCTGAAACAAAACCAAACTAAATATATACGAGACACTTCCCAAAACCTGGAAGTCATATGTACAAAACCACTAACAAGAGTACAAGTCCCAAAAGTGGACCATAGAAACAACTGTCTCGAAAACAGAAGACAAGCCAAAAGATAAATACAGAAGGAGACAGGTAATCCCAGAACGCGATGTGCTCACCCTAGTCTCCTGAACTGACAGCGCTGGCCCGATCTCAACGCTGATAACTGGTACTCGGACCTGCATCACGAAAATAGATGCAGAGTGTAGCATGAGTACCAAAACAATAGGTACCCAGTAGGCATCATAAGCCGACTGAGCAAGAACGGAAAAAACAGGCGACAAGATAGAATCAACAACAACAATAACAGAGGTCAACAGAACAGAAACAAAACAAGCGGAAAGTAAACTGAGGATAGCTAACTAAACCCAGCTGAGTCCCCAATAAGACCTGCTGGCTACACTCGTGCCCAAGTCTAAATAAAATCTAAACGGACCCCCATAAGCCCGACAGGTACACAGAAGAGCTATACTACAGAACGAAAGGAGATCCATCACCAGAAGCCGTAACACCTATGGGATCCGGGCCCAACAATATAATACATAGGCCCTACCCAATCATCAGTCATGAGCTGAAAATACTAGACTCTAACCGAGTAACGTCAGTCTCGAGCTGGAACAATATCTGGGCCCCGCCCAATCATCAGTCACGAGCTGGAAATACCAGACTCTAACTGGAAACGTCAGCCTCGAGCTGGAACAATATCTGGGCCCTACCCAATCATCAGTCACGAGCTAGAAATACCGGACTCTAACCGAAAACATCAGCCTCGAGCTGGAACATTATCTGGGCCCTGCCCAATCATCAATCATGAGCTGGAAATACCAAACTCTAACTAAAAATGTCAGCCTTGAGTTGGAACAATATATAGGCCCTGCCCAATCATCTGTCACGAGCTGAAAATACTAGACTCTAACCGGAAACGTCAGCCTCGAGTGGAACATTATCTGGGCCCCGCCCAATCATCAGTCACGAGTTGGAAAAACCAGACTCTAACCGGAAACGTCAGCCTCGAGCTGGAACAATATCTTGGGCCAAGTCCAATCATCAATCACGAGCTGGAAATACTGGACTCTAACCAAAAACGTCAGCCTCGAGCTGGAACAATATTTGGGCCCAGCCAAACCATTCGTCACGAGCTGGAAATACCGAAATCTAACCGGGTAACATCTGTCTCGGACCAGAAATAATATCTTTCGCTCGATTGTCTCGAGTTGGAAATAACAGACTTTAACCAAAAACATCATCCTCAGACTGGAGCTAATCAGTCTACGCTCAACAGTCTAGCACTAGAAATACCAATTCCAACCGAGTAACGTCAATTGCGGGCTGGGACTAGTAGGTTACGCTCAACGAACTCGCACTGGGAATAACGGGCTGCAATGGTATAATGTCAGCTATGGACCGAAGCTGGTAGACTACCCCCGACGGCTTAGCACCGGAAATATCGGACCGGAACCGCGTAACATTAGTCTCATACTGGAGCTAACAACCTCAAACCAGATAAAGCCACCATGAACAATACAATGCAAGACTAAACATCATGGGCAGCCGCCCCACAAGGATATCAACCGAAGGCTCTCAGCCTAGCACAATCCAACCGTCATTCGACGCAAACACAACATCTTCCGGTAGCATCCCACCATCGCAGAAATAGAGGGGAAAGAATCGAAAGGTCCAAAAGCAAGAAAATCGCCTAAACTAAAGCTCATACCATCATACCTAAGTCTTCTATACCAGTCTATAAGGATCTAGTCCATCCGAATTGCCGTCGGATACATACTCAAGTCAACAGGTGCATAGGACTAAGGCAATACTACCTTAACCTATTCTAAGTCCGAAATTACATTAATCAACCCAGCACAGAATCAAGAGACCCGGACCCACTCATGCACCAACAGCTAACCACCCAACAGATAGTCCCCAACACAAATACCAACAATCCAAGTCAACAACCCAATCTACAGCATGATACTAGCCCATAATAGCCCAACAGTCAACTATAAAATAGAAAATTGGATAAGAAGGGAAACAATACTAGCTAGCCACCCCAGATTCATTAATATCAATCAGCATTTACAAATTCAAGCTCAATCTAGAAGGAAGCGAAGCCGTAACCTACCAAAAAGACGATCACAAGCGCTCCAAGTCACTCAACTGAAGATTTCCCCTTCCAAACGGCCTCAGACTTCTGGCACGCTATCAAAAATAGAATCACAGTGTCAATACGGTCGTTTAGACACTAAAATCAACAAAATAGGAGACAGACCAATTTTGGAGTCAAATCGGGCAATGCGGAACCCACTCTGGATTTTTCAGAATTAACTCCGTGAAAAGGTCCTAAATCCCTCCCTGAACTTGAATCCCAAAATGGACCGCCAATCAAGGCTCGGATCTACTCCTAACAGCCAACAACAACAATATGCAAAACTTATCAAAAATAGGCCAAAAACCAACTTACCACTCGAATTCACAGAATTCGAGGACCATTCAACACAAACCAACCTAAAACCCACGAAGCCAACGAGAATCTGAACGCCTAGGACTTAGAATCGCCAGAAACCAAAGAAAAATGAGGGAGATATGGGAGTTTGAAGCTCCCATCAAATGAGCCTCGAGTTCCCCTTTATAAACTGCCAGGCCCGCTCTTCTACGCGAACGCGGAGGGAAGCCAACCATTACTCCGCCAACGCGGCCCCAGGCCCGCAAACACGGATGGAAACTCTCCATAGCCTCGTGAATGCGGCCTCAGGCCCACGAACGCGGAGAACAAAGGTGGATCCCACATCAAAGACCTCTGCGAACGCGGAGCACAAGAGTACTCCCACACAAAAGATCTCCGCGAACACGGAGCACAAGGATACACCCATCCGCACAGACCTCCGTGAACGCGGAATAGACTCTCTCACACCTCCGCGAACGCAGAGCCTATCTCGTGAACGCGGAGAGTAAATGAGTCTGCAGTTTTGACAGCTGCACCAGCTAAGTTTTGGACAATTCCAAATCTCAGATGGGGTGCTCGGGAATCGTTCGGAACCCTGTGCACACAAACAAAATATGCTACCCCCTCAAATACAATGTTCCAGACTCAATGGTGCAGTCAAAATTTCCATACAAGGTCGTTTCAACAAAAAATAGGTCCCACACCCAAAGAGCCATTTTACCCAACTTCTACTGGTGCCTCAAAAGGAGACCGGAAGCTCCCGGTAATTCTCGAAAGGTTATTTTAGACCAAACTGGGCATTCTGGAACTAACCAAGCTATCAGAATCTTCATCCGAGCAGGTTTTCCAAGAATATTGACCAAAGTCAACCTTAAACCAAATTTCAAAGACTAAAGAGCTAACTGGCCCCAAACTCACACTAGAAATCTCGAGACTCAAGCGAACCATGCTCCTAGCCTAATTTGGCCACTCCGGAGCTGATGGAATTGTCAGAATTCTCATCTGAGGTCGTTTACCTGAAGTTATGACTGAATCAACTTTTCAAGGTTCAAAAGCTCCAAACAGAAAAACAGGCATAAAACCCAAACGAACGACCAGGAAACCGAACAGTCAGTGCCAGCAAGTAATAAATGACTTGGGATCACTACAGGAACGCTCTAAACGATAGAAAGAAGGCATTAACACATAAATGACCTGGAGGGTCATTACAATATCCACTACTAAAAGGACTTTCATTTGCGAAAGTAAGGATCAAGATGTACCTAAGGGCTCAAATAAGTTGGGGAACTGCTCTCGCATCTCCTGCTCGATCTCCCAGGTAGCCTCCTCAACTGGACGATGCCTCCAACGGACCTTAACCACAGGAATGACTCTCGACCTCAGTTGCCTCACATCTCTGGCAAAAATAGAAACTGGCTCCTCAGTATAGTTCAAGCGATCATCCAACTCAACAGCATCATACTGGAGCACATGAGACTCATCTGGTACATATCAGCGCAACATCGAAACATGGAAAACTAGATGAATAGCTGAGAATGCTGGAGGTAAAGACAACTCATAAGCCACCTCGCCAACTGCCCTTAAAATCTCAAAAGGCCAGATATACCTGGGGCTAAGCTTGCCCCGCCTCCCAAATCTTATCACGCCCTTCATGGGCGATACTCAGAGGAATACTCTATCACCCACGGCAAAACTAAACAGTCGACGCCTACGGTCTGCATTGCTTTACTGTCTACTCTGAGCCATCTCGAGCCTATCCTGGATCAACCTCACATGCTCCAAGGTCTCTTGAAACATATTTGTACCCCTCGGCCTAGGCTTCGTAGACTCAAACCAACCAACTGGTGTGCGACAACACCTACCATATAAGGCCTCAAACGGGGCCATCTGAATGCTGGTATGGTAGTCGTTGTTATACGCAAACATTGCCAAGAGCAAGAAATGGTCCCACTGACCCCCAAAATCTATAACACAGGGCCAGAACATATCCTCAAGAACTTGAATAGTGTGCTTTGACTGGCCATCAGTCTGTGGGTGCAATGCTGTGCTAAGGTCGACACGGGTGCCCAACTCCTCCTGAAATACTCTCCAAAAGCTGGAAGTGAACTGTGGGCCCCGGTCTGAGATGATAGAAATAGGCACACCATAAAGATGGACTACCTCCCGAATGTAGATACGGGCCAACCTGTCAGCACTGAAGGAAGAATGAACTGCAGGGAAGTGCGCTGACTTGGTCAATTGGTCCACGATGACCCAAATGCTATCAACACCTCTAGAAGTCTGTGGCAACCCCAACCATGAAATCCATGGTGATTCACTCCCATTCCACTCAGGAATGGGTAATTTCCTCAACTCTCCACCAGGCCTCATAAGCTCGGCCTTCACCTGCTGGCGACACAAGCAACGGGACACATACCTGAGATGTCCCTTCTCACACCGCTCCACCAGTAATGTTGTCTCAAATCATGATACACCTTAGCTATGCCCGGATGGATAGAATACCTGGAGTCATAGGCCTCTCTAAGGATAAGATGAATCAACTCTCCAACTCTCGGAACACACAAACGGCCCGCAAATCTCATGACCCCACCTGAATCTAAGGAAGCTTGCCCGACATCACCCGCTAAAACTCTATCTCTAAGAGCCACCAAAGACTCATCCTCGAACTGATGACTACGGATCTGATCAAGAAGCGATGATTGAACCCCCACATATGTTAAAACCCTGCTGAAATCTGAAACATCAAGTCTGATCATCTGATTAGCTAAGGACTGAAATTCCAAAACCAAGGGTCACTCTGAAATAGAAAGGAAGGCCAGACTACCCATATTCACTGCCTCCCGACTCAAGGCGTCCACTATTACATTCGCCTTGCCCGGATGGTAGAGAATAGAGAGGTCGTAGTCCTTCAGGAGCTCTATCCAACGGTGCTGCCTCGAATTAAGGTCCCTCTGAGTCATGATGTACTGAAGGCTCCTATGATCAGTGTGTATCTCACCATGAACTCCATAAAGATAATGCCTCTAGATCTTAAGCGTGAAAACTACCGCCGCCAATTCAAAGTCATCAGTGGGGTAGCTGCGCTCGTGCAGCTTAAGCTTCCTTGATGCATAAGAAAAAACTTGGCCCTGCTACATCAGAACGAAACCTAAGCCAACGCCGGATGCGTCACAATAGACCATGAAGCCTTTGCCCTCAACTAGAAGAGTCAATATAGGAGCGGTGGTAAGCAACTCCTTGAGCCTCAGAAAGCTTCTCTCACACTCCTTCGACCACACAAAAGGAACATCCTGGCGATTCAACCTAGTCAAAGGTGCCACTAAAGTGGGGAAACCCTCAACAAAGCGTCTGTAGTACCCTGTCAATCCAACGAAGCTCCGAATCTCAATCGCAGAGGTGGGCCTAGCCCAACTATGAATAGTCCCCAATATTCGCCAGATTCACCATAATGACATCTTTGGACACCACGTGCCCCAAGAATGCTACAGAATTAATCCAAAAGTCACACCTTGAGAACTTGCCATAAAGTCGATGACCTCTCAAAGTCTGGAGCACTATCCTCAAATGGTGCTCATGCTCACGATGGCTCCATGAGCATACCAAGGTGTCATCAATAAATGCTATGATGAAGGAGCCCAAAATCACATCAAGGTCTACCATACACAGCACAATAAGATCGACCAGAGTATCCTGCCCCTGAATGGCCACCACCCTAGGCTTGCAAACCTGATCCACTACTAAAGAATCCCCTACTGGGGTTGAAGCACGTAAGGAAATGGATAACGGCTCAGGACTCACTCCCAATCGAGGCACACAGTAATCCGACACATATGAATAGGTAAAACCAGGGTCAAATAAGGCTGAAGCAGACTGCTGGCATAAAAGAACCATACCTGAGATCACATCATCCGACACCTCAGCCTCTTCTCTGGCTGGATCTACATCAAAGTGGCCCTGGGCGCCTGCACTCCATGCATCTGCTCTACCGCCTGACCTGCCTCCCTAAGGGCCTCCCCGAGAACCCTGCTGCTGATCCCCTCCTCTAGCTGGAGGTGCTACTGCCGAAACCGATCTCGTTGCCTGAGGGGCTAGTAAAGCTGATCTAGAGATAGGGCACTCTCTGACGCAATGGTCAGGTGCCCCGCAGGTAAAGCAACCCTACTTCAATCTGCTCCCAGATGGAGGTCGGTCACCCCGACTAAAATAACCCGGCTGTGAACTAGCCCGGCCCTGACTCGGCCCGGCACTATATGCTCCCTGACGGTGCTGGTCACCCTCTGATATCTGTAAGGCTACCTGAAATTGGTAACTGTGCTGACCTACCTAGAACCTCTGATAATCCTGGTCTCGGTAACTCTAGGCTTGGAATGGGCCCCACTAGCCCTACCATCTTGTCTGACCCTTTTATTGCTGCCCCCTTGGGCCTTGCGACGTAGTTGCTACTGCACACCCCTGATAGCAGCTAAAATCTGGGCAAGCATGCCCTGAAGGTTAGGAGCAGCAGCTGGTACGGGCGGTGGCTGAGCTGGTCCCAGCCCCACCAGCTGAGGAGGAATCTGATCTACCTGAGTCTCCGGCTCCGGAGTCCTCTCTCTAACGCGGTCTGGTGCTGCAGCACCCCTTCTACCTCGGGGTCGACCTCTACTATGCGAGGGAGCCATCCCGATAACAGAGTGGAACAAGTGAGATTTCAAGAAACTAACTGAACAGCAACGCACGAAAAGGATACAAAGCAAGAAAACATCCTAAGGACATCCTGTAGCCTTCTGAAGATAACTCACGGACGTCTCCATACCGATCCTCAAGACTCTACAAGATGTTAGTTCTGTACAAGTGAGACCAACGAACGTAGGCTCTGATACCAATTTGTCATGATCAAATTTCTCAAGTCATGATGGCGCCTACAACCCACCGGTAGGCCAGCTAAACTCTATCCCGGAACTTAACAGTAATGGGACAAAGAGAGGAAACTAGTCCAAACTAAGAGGAAGCATACCATAAGAACACATAAGCGAACGCAGATACAAAACCAAACAAAATATATATGAGACACCTCCCAAAACCTAGAAGTCACATGTACAAAACCACTAACAAGAGTACAAGTCCCGAAAGTGTACCACAGAAAAAACTGTCTCGAAAACAAAAGACAAGCCAAAAGATAAATACAGAAGGAGATAGGTAATCCTAGAATGCCATGTGCTCTCCCTAGTCTCCTGAACTAACAGTTGCAGGCCCGATCTCAACACTGATAATTGGTGCTCAGACCTGCATCACGAAAATAGATGCAGAGTGTAGCATGAGTACCAAAACAACAGGTACCCAGTAGGCATCATAGGCCGACTGAGCAAGAACGGTAAAAACAGGTAGACAAGATAGAATCAACAACAACAACAATAGAGGTCAATAGAACGGAAACATAACAAGTGAAAAGTAAACTGAGGATAGCTAACTAAACCCAGCTGAGCCCCCCATAAGACCCGCAGGGCACACTCGTGCGCAAGTTTAAATAAAACCCGAACGAACCCCTATAAGCCCGACAGGTACATAGAAGAGCTACACTACAGAACGAAAGGAAATCCATCACCAGAAGCCGTAACACCTATGGGTTTCTGACACAACAATATAATACCTGGGCCCCGCACAATCATCAGTCATGAGCTGGAAATACCAGACTCTAACCGGGTAACGTCAGTCTCGAGCTAGAACAATATCTGGGCCCCGCCCAATCTTCAGTCGCGAGCTGGAAATATCAGACTCTAATCGAAAATGTCAGCCTCGAGCTAGAACAATATCTTGGCCCTGCCCAATCATCAGTCACGAGCTGGAAAGATTGGACTCTAACCAAAAACGTTAGCCTCAAGCTGGAACAATATCTGGGCCCCGCCCAATAATCAGTCATGAGCTGAAAGTACCAGACTCTAATCGGAAACGTCAGCCTCAAGCTGGAACAATATTTTGGCCCCACCCAATCATCAGTTATGAGCTGGAAATACTTGACTCTAACCAAAAGCGTCAGCCTCAAGCACAATATCTGGGCCCAGCCCAATCATCAGTCACGAGCTGGAAATATAAGACTCTAACCGGAAATGTCAGCCTCGAGCTGGAATAATATCTGGGCCCAGCCCAATCATCAGTCACGAGCTGGAAACACTAGACTCTAACCGGGTAACGTCCGTCTCGGATAAGAAATAATATCTCTCGCTTGACGGTCTCGAGCTGGAAATAACAGACTCTAACCGGAAACGTCAGCCTCTGACTGAGCTAATCAGTCTACGCTCAATAGTTTACCACTGGAAATATCGGTTCCAACCGAGTAACGTCAACTGCAGGCTAGGATTAGTAGCCTATGCTCCACGGACTCGCACTGGGAATAACGGGCTGCAATCGTATAACGTCAGCTATGAACCGGAGCTGGTAGCCTAGCATCGGAAATATCAGATGGGAACTGCCTAACATTAGTCTCGTACTGAAGCTAACAACCTCAAACAACATAAAGCCACCACGAAAAATACAACGCAAGACTAAACATCATGGGCCGCTGCCCCACAAGGATATCAACCGAAGTTCCAAGCCTAGCACAACCCAGCCATCATTCGATGGAAACACAACTTCTTCCGGCAGCATCCCACTATCGCAGAAATAGAGGGGAAAGAATCGGAAGGTCTGAAAGCCAGAAAACCGCCTAAACTAAAGCTCATACTATCACACCAAAGTCTGCTATACCAGTCTACAAGGATCTAGTCCATCCGAATCGCCGTCGGATACATACTCAAGTCAACAGGTGGATAGGACTAAGGCAATACTACCTTAACCTATTCTAAGTCCGAAATTACATTAATCAACCAGCACAGAATCAAGAGACCAGGACCCACTCATGCACCAACAGCTAACCACCCAACAGATAGTCCCCAACACAAATACCAACAATCCAAGTCAACAACCCAATTTACAGCATGATACTAGCCCATAACAGCCCAACAGTCAACTATAAAATAGGAAATCGGATAAGCACGGAAAAAATACTAGCTAGCCACCCCAGATTCATTAATATCAATCAGCATTTACAAATTCAAGCTCAATCTAGAAGGAAGCGAAGCCGTAACCTACCAAAAAGACGATCACAAGCGCTCTAAGTCACTCAACCGAAGATTTCCCCTTCCAAACGGCCTCAGACTGCTGCCACGCTATCAAAAATAGAATCGCAGTGTCAATACGGTCGTTTAGACACTAAAATCAATAAAATCGGAGACAGACCAATTTTGGAGTCAAATCAGGCATAGTGGGACCCACTCCGTATTTTCCAGAATTAACTCCGTGAAAAGGTCCTAAATCTCTCCCTAAACTTGAATCCCAAAACGGACCGCCCATCAATGCTCGGATCTACTCCTAACAGCCAACAACAATAAAATGCAAAACTTAACAAAAATAGGCCAAACACAACCTTACCACTCGAATTCACGGAATTCGAGGACCATCCAACGCCAACCAACCTAATATCCACGAAGCCAACGAGAATCTGAACGCCTGGGACTTCGAATAGCCGAAAACCAAAGAAAAAGGAGTGAGATATGGGAGTTTGAAACTCCCATCAAATGAGCCTCGGGTTCCCTTTTATAAACTGCCAGGCCCGCTCTTCTCCGCGAACACGGAGGGAAGCAAACCATTTCTCCGCGAATGCGGCCCCAGGCCCTCAACGCGAAGGGCAACTCTCATTAACTCCGCAAACGCGACCCCCAGGCTCACGAACGCATTGAACAAAGGTTTCCCCCATATCACAGACCTCCGCAAACGCGGAGCACAAGATAACTCCCACACAACAGACCTCCGCGAACGTGGAGCACAGGACTCCTGACCTCCGCGAATGCGGAGCACAAGGATACACCCATCCTCACAGACCTCCACGAATGCGGGTAGACTCTCCCACACCTCCGCGAACGAGGAGAGTAAATGATTTTGCAGTTTTGACAGCTGCACCAGCTAAATTTTGGACAATTCCAAAACTCCGATGGGGTGCTCGGGATTCGTTCAGAACCCCGCGCACGCAAACGAAATATGCTACCCCCTCAAATTCGACGTTCTAGATTCAATGGCACAGTCAAAATTTCCATACGAGGTTGATTCGACAAAAAGTGGGTCCCACACCCAAAGAGCCCTTTTAGCCAACTTCTACCGGGGCCTCAAAATGAGATCGAAAGCTCCCGGTAAATCTCGAAAGGTCGTTCTAGACAAAACTTGGCATTTTAGAACTAACCGCGATGTCGAATTTTTCATCCGAGCGTGTTTTCCAAGAATGTTGACCGAAGTCAACCTTAAACCAAATTTCAAAAACGAAAGATCTAATTGGCCCCAAAATCACACCGGAAACCCCGGGACTCAGGCGAACCATGCTCTTAGCCTAATTTGGCAGCTTCGGAGCTGATGGAACCATCAGAATTCTTATCTGAGGTCGTTTACCTAGAGTTATGACCGAGATCAACTTTTCAAGGTTCAAATGCTCCAAAATAGAAAAACAGACATAAAACCCAAATGAACGACCATGAGACCGAATAGTCAGTGCCACCAAGTCATAAATGACTTCGGGTCGCTACAGGAACGCTCTAAACGACAGAAAGAAGGCATTAACACATAAATGACCATGAGGGTCATTACAGTAGGGCTTGGCGATTCTCCATCTATTCATGGCTAGAGCTTAGTAGAAGGTTTTCGGAAGACTTGGTGAGTCCGCATCCATTCGAGGACATAGCCTTGTTGTTCTTACTTTTATGTTCCTTTGCTTTGACATTGTATTGGGTTACGTGCTAAACTTTATTTCTCATTCTTATGTTAGATTGTCTTTAAGACATTTGATGTAGACTTCTGCTACTTTCTTAAAAACTTTGATATGAAATTGTCTTTTGAACTCTTAAATCTCTATGATCTTGTATGTATGTATGTTAAGTGGCTTGTATGAGGCCTTTCGGGGTCTTGCACGCCTTGTCACATCTAGGGGTACTGTAGGTCGTGACAAACTTGGTATTCAGAGCACAAGGTTTTAGAAAGATCCTAGGATGTCTCATAAACCACGTCGAGTAGAGTCTTGTTCATGAGTGTGAAGTACGCCACATTTATGAATGAGAGGCTATAAGATGTTTAGGAAACTCCACTTCTTTCATTTCTCTTAAGTCGTTTGATAGAGTGCAACTCTATATGTCTCTCTCCTAATCCATATCCTATGCGTCTCAAGATATGGCTACCCGAAGAGATTATGCTAGAAGGAATGCGGGAGAGAATGTGGAACAAGAAACTCCTCCTCAAGCTCCTCAAGTTCCGGTCGACCCTTTGGCCGAACAAGTGACTAATGTGGAGTTTAGGGCTGCTTTTCAAGTGTTGGCTCAAGCCATGATGGCTCAAGCCAATAGAGAGGTTGTGGTTCCCGTGAACCCAAATGTGGGTACGACGGCATCGAGGGTGAGGAACTTCACTAGAATGAACCCTTTGGAATTTCATGGTTCTAAGGTTGAGAAAGATCCTCAAGAGCTTATTGATGGGGTATACAAGATGCTAATGATTATGGGTGTGACGCCAGAGGAAAAGGCGGAGTTGGCCGCTTATCAACTTAAGGGTGTGGCTCAAGTGTGGTTTGAGGAATGGAAGAGTGAGAGGACGGAGATACGGGTCCTCTTGATTCGGAGAAGTTCAAGGTTGCTTTTCTTGATAAGTTCTTTCCCCTTGAGATGAGGGAGGCAAGGGTTCTTGAGTTCATCAACCTTCGTCAAGGAAGCATGAGTGTGAAGGAGTATGCTTTGAAGTTCACCAAATTATCTCGATATGCTCCCACTATGGTTGCCGATCATAGGGCAAGAATAAGTAAGTTCATTTCGGGAGTGTCTGAAATGGTGGTCAAGGAATGTCGTACCACCATGATTGTCAATGAAATGGATATTTCTCGTCTCATGGTTCATGCTCAACAAATAGAAAAAGAGAAACTTAAGGAAAGGTCTAGAGAGGCAAAGAGGGCTAAGATCGGAGATGGTAATTCTCACATTCAAGGTCCGATGGACATGATCATCCTAGATTTCGACAAAGGTTTTCCGGTCAAGGTTCCTCCAATGCTCCTCCTACGGTTAACAAAGATAGGGTGGCCAACCCTAAGCCTCAAGGAGGGAATGGTTGTGGTTTTTCAATGACTACTTATGCTAAGTGTGGGGAAAAGCATGAGGGTAAATGTCTAGCTGGTTCTAATGCATGCTTTGGTTGTGGCAAGATGGATCACAAGATAAGGGATTGTCCCTTAGTGGCTAAAAATGAAGGGGATAATCGTCGACAAACTCAACCTCAAAATCCATCGGGTTCTAGTGGAAATCAGAAGCAAAACTGATTCTATGCACTTCAGACTCGCCATGAGAAAGAGGGTTCTCCCGATGTGGTTACCGGTGTGCTGAAAGTCTTTCACTTTGATGTTTATGCTTTGCTTCATCCCAGTGCTACTTTGTCTTTTATGACTTCATATGTGACTATGAGGTTTGATGTTCTTCCGGATGTGTTGTTAGATCCCTTTTGTGTCTCTACTCCTATTAGTGAATCTATTGTGGCTAAGAGAGCCTATAGAAATAGTCCCATATTCTTATCTGATAGAGTCACTCGTGTTGATCTTGTAGAGCTTGATATGATAGATTTTGATTTTATTCTTGGGATGGATTGGTTACATTCTTGTTACGCTTCTATTGATTGTAGGACCCGAGTGGTCAAGTTTCAATTCCCAAATGAGCCTATCCTAGAGTGAAAAGGGGGAAATTCTATGCCTGAAGGTCAATTTGTGTCATGTCTTAAAGCTAGAAAGATAATTTCTAAGGGGTGCGTATACCATCTTGTGAGGGTGAGGGATGTGGATTCCAAGACCCCTACTCTTGAGTCGGTTCCCGTTGTAAATGAGTTTCCAGAAGTGTTCTCCGATGATCTACCCGATGTTCCTCCCGAAAGGGAAATAAACTTTAGTATTGATTTTCTCCCCAATACGCAACCTATATCTATTCCTCCTTATCGAATGGCTCCGGCAGAACTTTAGGAGTTAATGGAACAACTGAAAGATTTGTTGGATAAGTGTTTCATCTGACCAAGTATCTCTCCATGGGGTGCTCAAGTTTTTTTTGTTAGAAAGAAAGATGGTTCACTTCGTATGTGCATTGACTACCGACAATTGAGTAAGGTTACAATTAAGAATAAGTATCCTCTTCCAAGGATAGATGACTTGTTTGATCAACTCCAAGGGACAAGTTACTTTTCTAAGATTGATCTTCGTTCGGGCTATCACCAATTGAGGGTGAAAGAAGATGATATTCCAAAAATGGCTTTCCGGACTAGATATGGCCATTATGAATTCCTAGTGATGTCGTTTGGGTTGACAAATGCTTCGGCCACATTTATGGATTTTATGTATAGGGTGTTTAGACAATATCTTGATATGTTTGTGATTGTGTTCATAGATGATATTTTGTTTTACTCAAGGAGTGAGGGTGAGCATGCCGATCATTTGAGGATTGTATTGTAAGTCCTCAAGGACCAACAACTCTTTGCAAAGTTTAGTAAATATGAGTTTTGGCTAAGGTCCGTGGCTTTTCTTGGTTACATTGTCTCCGGTAAGGGTATTGAGGTAGATCCTAAGAAGATGGATGCGGTTAAGAATTGGCCTAGACCTCTATCACCTTTGGATATTCAAAGTTTCTTGAGTTTAGCTGGTTATTGTAGGAGATTTGTTGAAAGGTTTTCTTCGATTGCTTCTCCATTGACGGCTTTGACTCAAAAGAAGGCTAAGTTCACTTGGTCCGAAGCTTGTGAGAAGAGTTTTCAAGAGTTGAAAGATAGACTTACCTCAGCCCCGGTATTAACTTTATCGGAGGGGTCCGATGGTTTTGTGGTTTATTGTGGTGCTTCAAGGATTGGGTTAGGGTGTGTTCTTATGTAAAATAGAAAAGTTATTGCTTATGCTTCAAGGAAACTCAAGATACATGAAAAGAACTATCCTACTCATGATTTAGAATTTGCGGCGGTTGTGTTTGCTTTAAAGATTTGGAGGCATTATTTGTATGGTGTGCATGTTGACATTTTAACCTATCATAAGAGTTTGCAATATGTGTTCAAACAAAAAGATCTAAATCTTCGCCAAAGGAGGTGGCTTGAGTTGTAAAAAGACAATGACATGAGTGTCTTCTATCACCCTAGCAAGGCAAACGTGGTGGCGAATGCTCTTAGTCGGTTGTCTATGGGTAGTGTTGCTCAGGTTGAGGATGGTAAGAAAGAATTGGTTCGTGATGTTCATAGTTTGGCCCAATTGGGTGTTTGGTTGATTGGTTCTTGTGAGAGTGGTGTTATGATTCAAAATGGTTCGGAATCATCATTTATGTCCAATGTGAAGACTAAGCAAAATCTTGATCCTAATTTGGTTGAGTGGAATGAAGCGGTGCTCAAGAAGTCCGTTGAGGCATTCTCCCAAGGGGGAGATGGTGTACTTCGATATCAAGGTCGTTTATGTGTTCCCGATGTAGATGACCTAAGAAGACAAATTTTGTCGAAAGCCCATGGTTCTCGATATTCCATTCACCTGGGAGCTACCAAAATGTACCGTGATTCGCGGGAGGTCTATTGGTGGAATGGGATGAAGAAGGATATTGCGGAATTTTTGGCTAAGTGTCCTAATTGTCAACAAATGAAAGTTGAGCATCAAAAGCCGGGAGGTTTGTCCCAAGATATTATTATTCTTACTTGGAAGTGGGAAGATTTGAATATGGACTTTATTGTTGTTTACCACGTACCCGGCGAAAATTTGATTTGATTTGGGTTATTGTGGATCTTATGAAGAAATCAGCCCATATCATTCCCGTCAAGATTTCTTATTAGGTGAAGGATTATGCTAAGTTGTACTTGCGAGAAATGGTTAGGTTGCATGGAGTGCCTTTATCCATTATCTTCGATCATGGTACACAATTTACCTCTCAATTTTGGAAGTCATTTCAAAAGGGTCTTGGTACTCATGTTAAGCTTAGTACAACCTTTCATCCTCAAATCGATAGGTAAGTGGAACGTACTATCCAAACTTCGGAAGATATGTTGAGAGCTTGTGTAATTGATTTCAAGGGTAATTGGGATGATCATTTGCCTTTGATTAAGTTTGCTTATAATAATAGCTACCATTCTAGTATTGGTATGGCACCTTTTGAGGCTCTCTATGGTAGGAGGTGTAGATCTCCTATAGGTTGGTTTGAAGTTGGTGAATTCGCTTTGATAGGTCCCGAGTTGGTACATGTGGCTATGGAGAAAGTTCGGCTTATTAGAGAAAGGTTGAAAATGGCTCAAAGTCAACAAAAGTCCTATGCCGATGTTAGAAGGAGAGATTTTGAATTTGATATTGATGATTGGGTTTACTTGAAAATTTCACCCATAAAGGGTGTAAGGAGATTCGGGAAGAAAGGGAAGCTTAGTCCCCGTTATGCAGGCCCATATCAAATTTTGAGACGTGTTGGTAAGGTTGCTTATGAACTTGATTTACCTAATTCTTTGGCATCAGTGCATCCGGTTTTCAATGTCTCCTTGTTGAAGAAATGTGTTGGTGATCCGACATCTATAGTGCCATTAGAGAATCTTGGCATAAAGAATGGTCTTTCCTATGAAGAAGTTTCGGTTGAGATTTTAGACCGGCAATTCCGAAAGTTAAGAAATAAAGAAGTTGCTTCCGTGAAGGTTCTTTGGAGGAATCAATTTTGAGGGTGCTACTTGGGAGGCCGAGGCCGATATGATGTTCCGATATCCTCATCTCTTTCCCTCTGATCCTAATCTAGCTTGAGGTACCTAGTTCCTCATGGTTCATTCTTTGGTTTTATGTGTCTTAGTTACTTCCATGATTCCTTGTTTATTCATGTGCATGAAGAGTATAAATCTCTTGAGGAATGAGCTAGCTTGATTGATTTCCCTATGATTATGTGCATTTGAGTGTGAATTGCTTTAAGCCTTTATGAAATGATATTTTGAACATGCCTTAGCTTGGAGATGATGTTTCCTCCTCAGATATGTGACTTTATGTGATTGGATTCTTGGTTGGGTTGTTAGCTCTTGTTTCTACCATACTCATGATGTCTTGACTCTCATTTGAGGATGAATGTTCCCAAGGGGGAGATAATGTAATACCCCGGATTCGATGGGACGGAAAAATTTGGTTTCTGGAAATCTGGTGCAAGTACCAACGGAGCCACCTACAACCCGTAGACTGACCTACGAGCCGTAGGTCTGGCTCGTGGTTGGCTTGTCCAGGTCCCCTGAAAATGGCAAGCCTCAGTACTTTTCTACGGAGCGATAAGATGGGCCGTCGTCCAGTGTACGAGCCGTAGATGGATCCCGTCGTTCCAAGATCCAAAGTGATTGCCTCTGAACCCAACGACGGTTGACCAGGACGATCTGTGGTTGGACCTACGGACCATAGGTCAACCCGTCAATGGGATCCGGTAGTTAATTTTTTTAATAGGGTATTTTGGTTTTTTCACCCAATGACTTATTTATCAACTAAGGTCGGTTCCTTACTATTCCTAATACTATATGAGCCTTTTTAATCTAAAATTTATCCTTCAAAATCACTTTACAAGTTTCCCCAAACTCTTCTCCCTCAAATATTTCTCTCTCTAGAAGTTAGAAGAAGAAGAAGAAGAAGAAAACAAATTAGGGTTCAAGAAATTAACTTTTTCTTCATCAATTGCTTAAGGAAATTGAGCACTAAGGTATGATAGTCTTCATCCATGGAGCCCTTTCCTCCATGGAATCCCTAAAATCTCAAATTTTCAAGTTAGAAAATTCCAATTGAAACAAAGGTTTTCTTCCATGTCATGGGTTCCATGTCAATTGATTGTTTTATGAACTTTGAAGTATAAATTGAGTTGAATTTCATGAATTTAGATGAATCCCCATGAACCCATGCCTTCTTCCCCAATACCGAAATTATGATTGTGTTGATGGGTTAAATTGTGAAGACATGAATTTCATGAAGTCTATATGAACCTATGTATGAATTATGATTCCTAAGCTAAGACTTTTCATGATGAGATTATGAATGACCTAATGATGGTTTTATAAAAGTAAGCATGTTCAATCAAAAACTATTATTTTCCTCTATTATGAGGGTTCCTTCAATTATGATCAAATTGCCTTATTTATGGTTTTCTAAGCATGAGTTTGCATTGAATTGCATGATTTAAGAGGAATTCTCATGAACCTATGTAAACTCTATGATTTGTAAGTTATGAGCATGATGAACTATGTAAAGATGAAGTTTATGAAATTATGCAGGTCTCTTATGAAGCTAATGATGAAGTGAGGGTGCTTTGAGATTGAAGCATCAAAGTTTATGATATGTTGACGTTGTTGTTGAGTTTTGAAAGGAATTCTCATATATTACTCAACCTATGAATGTGAAAGGTTTTCTCACACGTAATGATTCATAACTTGTTGAAAGGCTTGCTCGACTAAATTTGAATCGATGATTAAGGAGCTATTCTAATGAAGGGACAAGAGGCGATCACCCATGTTCCCTAATGTAGACAAGAGGTGATCACCCATGTCTACTAATAATGAACTTATGACTAATGATAGACAAGAGGCGATTACCCATTTCTACTTATGATAATTGAACTATGTCTAATCCGTGGGAATTATGCTTAGAACCGAGTGGACAAGCAGCGATTACCCATGTCCCATAAACTATGTGCCACCATAGGATGATGGTCTATGATAGACACTAGCTAGTGGATCCACGTAAGCTATATGTTAAGTAAAGGGTCCTACCTTGGCAAGTAGGATGGCCCTATCGGTGTGGGGTTAGACACCGGACTCCATGTTGATTGCTCACATGGTCTTACATGTCGGTTAAGGCTACTTCCCACAAACGAAGAACTAAAGTGCTTTTAAGATATTTCTCAAGTAAAGTAAAGATGTTTAGCTTGCTTTGACCATGGTTTATGATATGTGTTGCTAACCTTTCTCATGTTTTAGCTTGGCCATTGCATGTCATGAAAATATCCGATTTTAGCATGTTTAAATGATTTTGTGCATTGCTATCATACTTAGTACATTCCTAGTACAAACACATTCTTTTTGCCTACATTGTCTCATAATGTAGGGCTTGGTGATTCTCCATCTATTCGTTGTTAGAGCTTAGTAGAAGGTTTTCAAAAGACTTGGTGAGTCCTCTTGCATTCGAGGACATAACCTTGTTGTTCTTACTTTTATGTTCCTTTGATTTGACATTGTATTGGGTTACGTCCCAAACTTTATTTCTCATTTTTATGTTAGATTGGCTTTGAGACATTTGATGTAGACTTTCGCTACTTTCTTAAAAGCTTTGATATGAAATTGTCTTTTGAACTCTTAAATCTCTATGATCTTGTATGTATGTATGCTAAGTGGCTTGTATGAGGCCTTTCGGGGTCTTGTACGCCATGTTACGTCTACGGGGTACTCTGGGTCGTGACAATAATGCACATGAATATAGAATGAGGTACTAAGTTATCATAATTTGATGTACTTAGATGATTATGTTCCATTCATGAAGAATGAGAATTTTTTATAAACGCTAAAAATATAGATCCATTCTATGAAGTGAATGAGATGTAAGCCCACCATGCTAGGCGTGGAAAAGGTCGCGAGTTTGATCGTGTACGTGGTATCACCAAGAATGTCTCTAGGAAAATATATGTTATAAAAAAGTTCTCTACTTTATATTTAGACTTGTATTGGACAAGAATTAGTGCAATTGAGGCATATGCTATACTAATCAAGAGTTGCACATTCTATGATAAATCAGAAATTTACTAATTTCAATACTTTTGTACTTTGACATGATCGTCTGGACATCATGGGTGTATAATGATGAGATGAATTATAGAAAACTAAAATGGACACCCATTAAAGAACCTAAAGATTCTCTTAAATGGTGAAATTTCTTGTACTACATATTATTAAGGCAAGTTAATTGGAGACCATCACCAACAAAAGTTGAAATTTGAGTCCCTCGCATTTTTGGAACGTATACATGGGGATATTCTCTTGTGTTCTAGGAATGTATACATAGGGATATTTTTGGACCTATTCACCCACCTAGTAGGTTGTTTAGATACTTAATGGTCCTTCTTCTAGATGGTCTCATGTGTGCTCATTGTCATCTCGCAATTTGGCATTTGCAAAATATTGGCATAAATAATACGATTACAGACATAGTTTTCTAATAATTAGATTAATTCTATTCATCTTGATAAATGATTATTGCCTATCAATTTGGATTGAAAAAACTCAACACTGAAGTGAATGTGATTGTGTAAAACAAAGCTTATCAATTCAAATGTGCACTTTATTGTGATGGAATCACAACTCACCTCCAAAAGAGGTAGAGCAATTGAGAAGAAACAAATCTGAAAGTTGCTCATGTAATAGTAAATTAGAAATTTAATAAACCAAAAGGTACATGTCATAGTAAACTTAGAGTTTACTAGTACTAATAATTTTATTAGTTGACATGAATGACTTGGTCATCCCAAAGATGTGCATAATGAGTAATAGACATACATTAAAGAACTAGAAGATTCTTCAAGAATTTTTTATGTTGCGTGTTCTCATGGTAAGTTGATTGGATCAACTAATGTTGGGACTAGATCCCTAAATTTTGAAAGTATAAAAGGTGAATATGGCCCTGTTCATCTTTCATGTGATATGTGAAATAGATGTATCTATAAGATAATCACATGTGCATTTGTCATCAACCTTCAGTTTGACATTCGCAAAATTGTTTGTGCAAAGATAATTGAGTTAAGAGCACAACTTTCAGAATATGTAATCAAGATAATTTATCTTGATAATATTGATGAATACCCAGACTAATGTGACATTAAATTTCTAATAGAAATAGTCAATCATTGCTTATGAGAACAAAACTTCATGGTCATAAATATAATATATTGCATACAAAAGTAATTGTATGCATCAGACTAAGAAATTATGATCAATTTTTCTCTCAATTGGTTTTTCATCTTATAATTTTGATGTGTGGTATATGATTAATAAATATATCATGATGCACAAACACTACTAAAAAAACTGCATTTAGCTACGAACTTTGTCGCTAGTCCGTCACTATTTTGCTCGTACCTAACAAAAAATAGTCGCTAATTCGTCACTAAGTGGGATTAGCAACGGATTTTTTTATTTAGCTACAAAATTTGTCCGTCGCTAAAATCAATTTTTTTAGTAGTGAAAGATAAGTTCTCCAAAACATATTGGAATATATGTTAGTTTGTCTAACATAAGGGGGAGATAAGATAAGAAGCAACCAAGAGTTGCAACAGCTCCTATTAAATGTCCATGAAGGATAAAGTCTATGACATGCATGAAGCATGATAGACCAATTGGTTATAAATAAAATAATCCTTAAAAAGGAGGAGGAACAAAGGATGAAAAATGATCATAATAAGGAGGCAATGTGCTCTTAAAGAGCCTACGACATACCACTTCACGAAACCTCATGAGGGGAGTACGTACCTGAAAATAATGAAGTCATGAGATCTCAAATAAGTTATGTCATATTGTGAACCGATACAAAGTAATATTTCGTCGACGATATCTTTGATACAAGATAGCTCAATATTGTAAAAGATTATGAGGATATGAATTCTACGTCTATTAAAGTTGCTGGCATAGAAATAATTATCAAGTGAAAAGTGGAATGATGCATCTTGGTAAGCGTAAAGCTTATTTGACTTGCAATCTAGATACTAAAAGATGTCATACGTTTAATATTGAATGTTGTCACTTGAAAAAATTGATATGAAAATATCCAATGGATTCAAAATCTAAAGCATATACAAGTTCTTGGAAAACGTGTTTGTAATCAATCCTCATATAGATTAAAGCAATCAAGAATCTTTTGTATTGTTATACAAGTTGATGACTTGAATTGAAACTCTTGAAGAGTTTTCAAAAGGCAATAGATTATTTTCTTAAAGAAGTTTAAGTAAGGAACTTGCAAAAAATTTTGATCCTCAAGGTATGATTCATAAAAAGGAGATAGAAGGAAGCATATTTCGCAAACGTTTTTCTACACACATGAGCTCCCAAGAATGGTGATATCAACATGCAACAGGTTTGTTCAAGTAATACTATAGTTGATTTATTCACCAAGTCTCTACCAACTACAACTTTCAAGAAGATGGTGCACAAGCTTAGAAAACAAAGATTCAAGTCTCTGGATTGATGTTCTCATTAGGGGCAGTTAATAAGTGATGTACTATTTTTTTCCTCACAGTTTTGTCCCATTGGGTTTTCCTTGTAAGGTTTTTAATTAGGCATCCAAAATGCGTATTATTAAAAATGTGTACTCTTTTTTCTTCACTAGAATTTTTTCCCACTGGGTTTTAACGAGGCACATAATCTACCAAATAGACATTCAAGGGGGAGTGTTATAAACATATTTGTATTATAGTGAATGTCGATTATGTGGAATCCGTTAGAGAAAAGTTAGGACTCCTACTTGGAGACCAAGTCAGTTTTCCCCTATAAATAAAGGGGTTTTCCTTCATTGTAAATCAAATTTGTGAAATCCTTTCAAGAGAAATAATAAGTCTTCTCTCTTCTCTCTAATTTCTTCTTCTTCTTATTTTATAGTTTTATAACAAAATTATGATTAAATCATGCATAATAAAATTAATCATGAAGAGTAAACTTAAATCAAAATAACCCATAAGAAAATTATGAAACCCTAGAATTGGGTAAGAATCATAATTGAGAAATTAAGGTTTTTTTAAGACTCAATAGGTGAAGAAGAACCCATTGATGAAGTTTCCACGTACCTTGATGAAAACCCTAATCAAATTTGGAAGAGGAGACTTGAAGCTCTTTGTTTCTTTGTTCTTCATTGGGAGAGAAGACTTGAGGGAGAAGAAACTTTGATTTGAGTGAACGAGAGGGAATAAGGAGGTTAGGGGTCATAGAAATTAGTTATAGTCTCCAAATTAGGCCTAAAATGACATAGTATAGTAATTAGAAGAGTGGAAAAAGACACAAAAACCTTGAGAAATAAATGTCGGAACACCTTTCACATAAGCCCTCCATGGAACGTACAACCCTTCACGATCTGTGAAGATGCTTGTACACTAGAGGGAAGCTGGGTTCCTGAAGGTTTGATGTTCACGAACCTGTCTACGATATGTGTAACCTTATATGAGTCGTGCAGGCATCAGTGAAGGACATGGCTTCGTGAGTCCTTAGGGGTCAGGTACACGAATAGGTCAACGGGTCGTTGATCTCTTTACTGTTTGTGAACCCATTCGTACAACCCACCTCGACATTTCCAACTTCTTATTAAACTTCATGGATACCTTCACGATTCGTGGATTTTTTCACCGACCCTGAATGGGTATGTTCAAGTGAGTTTTCTACAACATTTCAGTTCTTTTCTTAATTTTCTAACTTTATCTGGGTTTGGCACTTCCAAGGTGTTACATATGTGTTATACACAGTATATTTTTTTCTTTGCTTCTTGATCGTGATATGATACCATCCTGGAGTTGTAATATAGAAATTTGAAAACTATGTGAGTCTAATGTTGACACAATGCCAGGGACTGTGTGAGTTAAATTTAATACAAAGCTATAAAGAATATTGAGTTTGTGAGATCATTCATATGATCGATGTGCCCATGTGGATATAGATCTATTTGTAATGACATGTTCTGTCTTTATAGTTATTTAAGACCATATTATCCTTCTATAGGTTTTCGAGGGTTGAAACTTCAAAAATTGAAAAATAAACGAAGTGGGAAACATCTGTCAGGTTTCATTGTAGCGAAGGCTATGACACTTCGCTAAGTTAGATTTTCACCCAAGTCTTGATCACAACTTCTTATTTTCGACCATAGAACACCTAGGGAAATCTTTTCAAGACTTAGGGTTATTCTCTCTTGAGGTAAGTGATTTTTATCCATCTTTTTCTTTTGAGTTATGTTTTCTTCATAGAACTAAAAGGAGAGTTCTTCTTAGAATCTTGTGGGTTGAAATCTAGGGTTATAATTGCTGGAATTTAAAGTTAGGGTGATTATACATATTGTGTTGGATTCTAGCGTAAGGAGAAGAATGTTGTCATTAGGAGAGTGCGTATGTGTATTGCATTAGGAGTGTGAGTGTTGCTATGTACTCCTACTAGTAGTACATAGGTTGGAGACTAGTGTAAGGAGCAAAGTTGTCTTAGAATTAGGAGAGCGTATATATGTATTGCATTAGGAGTGTAAGTGGTGCTATGTACTACTAGTAGGAGTTAACTTAGAAATTAGAATTCCAGTAGAACTCTCCTATATTATAGCAAGCCAATAGCTTATATAAGTAGGTATTGTGTAGTAGCTTTACAAACAAAAATACATTAATAATAATGAGATATTCTTTTTCTTCTTGTACTGTTTTTTCTATGTGGTATTAGAGCATTAAAAATAAAACAAAACTGCACAACTAAAACCCACAAAAATCTCATAACAATGGCCTCAAACACAACTTCATATTCCTGTCAACTTTCTCTCTACATCATCGTATTGTTGCCTATCCAATCAAGCTTGAGCCTACTAACTATTTGATATGGAGAACTCAGATCATGCAACTTATGCATGCTATGAAAATAACCAACTTGATCAAAGGAGAGAGACCAACTGAAACCGAATCGTGTACCACAAATGGGAAGGAAAAAGCTATTGAAGGCAAGGAGAAAGAAGATTTAGACAGTGTTTGGGAAAAGAAAGATGTGCTATTGAGAGCCTGGATTTCAAGGACTATGACATGGGAAAGCATTTATCTCATTGTAGGTTGTTCTATAGCCCAAGAGATATGGGAATATGTCACGACCCGAGGCTACACCCTGGACATGGCCAGCACTCGAGAACCATTGTTGGTCCCAAGCGAACCCATATCCTGGCTAACTACAAGTGGAAGACTAACGCAAGCATACACAATCATCAAATTGAAAGAAATGTTAAATCAACTGTTTCTTTAAATCTCAAAACTCTCTAAATATACTAAGTATGAACATATGTTTTAAATAAAAAATCTGAAACTAAAAGACTCTCCAAAACTATCTATCTATGAAGTCTTTACTGTATAAAGATGAGTGTCGGGATAAGACCCACGACGCCTCAAAACAACTAAGCTAAAGGTAAATGTGAAGTCCTCCAGAATGCAAGGAGTCTCACCAAAACTATTTGGAGTGTAGAGTGATCTCAACGGAACGCCTGTTGATGACCCTGAACACTTGTATCTGCATCATAAAAAGATGTAGATCGAATGACATCAGTAAATTGAATGTACGAGTATGTAATATAGCTGAATAACAAAATAACTGAACTGGAACTCTGGCAGTAACTCAACTGAAATATAATATAAATCATGATGGAAAACTCATCTAAACTCTAGCCGAAAAAATGCAATAATAACATATACTGAACTGACCAGACTGATAGAAATACTCAACTCAACTCAACTCCACTCAACTCAATGTAAAGCATGATTAAAGATAAGATAATCTAAAGCTTTACAAAGTACAATATAATAACTCAAAGAAAACTGTCTGTGAAAATACAATGAAAGTACTCTTTACTCTATTAGGGAGTTTCTCTAACCGACAACAATCACTTTGAGCTAAGTTATGATACAACGTCTCGCCAAGCTGCCAGAACTGTCATATACCTTGTCGGGGTATAGAACACCTCAACTAAGTTGAAACACTAAACTCTGCTCGAAGGCACTAAGGATTCATCTAAAAAGTATGATCATGTACCCATGTTGGCTACATGGTTTATGGGGGTTGTGAGTTTTCTGAACTCTCTCCCATATCGGTGCTCAATACTACTCCCAATAACTATATATACTCATGCTCAATGTTTAAAAACATTCTCTTTTCTCAATTTGAGGTAATTACTCAAAAGATACTTTTAAAAGAGGTAAGTGCTTTGAAGTATCTCTGTACTCATAACTCATTTAGAAAGCAAAGTTTCTCTTTTCTCAATTTAAAACTATTATCTTTGGGAATTACTTAGTTCCCTATACCTTTCTCGAAACTCATCTTTTACTCTTTCTCAGAATCAATTTTAAAGACAAAGCATTTGTTCTAAAAAGATTCTCAAACTCCTCTTTACTTTCTCAAAAACTCAGTTTAAAACAAAAATGTAGGCTTTAAAAGATTCTCAAAATAGGGTTCATCCTGAAATATTGATATGAACAACTCAACTCAAGGATCTCAATAACAATATAGAAAACTCAATACTCGAACTCAATAACTCAGAACTCAATGATACTACTCATCTCAAGAATACTCAATTAATAGGGTTCATGTAGAAATATAGACATGAACGAATCAACTTAAGAATCTCAATGCATAACATATAGCAATTCAATAATTAGGAATAGAATTTCAAGAAAAATCAAGAACTCAGAACTCAACATCAACTTATCTCAAGAATACAATAATCTAAGGATAGAACCCTAGATTACTCTTTCACTAATTTGAAAGTAGATGTAGGGCGGGAGTGTAACACCCCGAGTTTTAAGAGAAAGAAAATGCAGCTTTTCAAAAAATTTGTACCAGTGACTACGAAGCCACCTACGGGACATAGGTAGAACAGCAGGCCGTAATTGGGAACCGTCGATGGCACTGGAAAAACCTTCAGGATTTCAAGTATCTGAACTTTGACCTATGGAGCAACAGGACGAGTCGTCGTCCAATGTACGGTTCGTAGGTGGGGCTCGTAGATCCCCCCCAGACTAAGCCAAAGTTTTGGCCTAAGTTGAGGTCTCTGAATCAATTGACGGAAGAAAAGGACGGTCTGTCGATGGACTTATGGACCGTAGGTCCTGACCGTCGATGGGTACTGACAGTTTTTAATTAAGGGCTCTTTGGTCTTTTCCCTAAATATCTAATTCCAAATCTAAGACGGTTATGCCCTTAACCCAGATCCTATATAAGCATCCTAAGCCTAATTTTACTCATTCTAAGTCATTCCAAAAATTCTCCTCTCTCAAATATTTCTCTCTCTAGAAAATTCTCTACAATCTCAAGGAAGAAGAAGGGCTAGGATCCTCCATTGAAGGTCATCACTTTCTTGCAATTTCTTGTAGGCTTTGTTGAGAGATGTTAGCATTCACCATTTGGAGCGCTTTCCTCCAATGGGTCCCTCGTTTCTTCAAGTTTTCAAGGTTCAATTCCCCAATTGAATTAGAGTTTTGATCAATTCTTATGGGTTCTTCAATTATGATTTCCAATTATTGATTTTTTGATTCCTAGTGCACGATCTAGCGTGATAAAGTAATTTAGTGCACGAATTAGCGTGATTTATATGATTTGATGTAGAAATTGGATGAACCCATGCTATTTCCCCAAATTTTAAAATCTATACTTTGATTGGTGGGTTGAATTATAAAGTGATGAATTATATGAAATCTCTATGAATCCATGCATGAATTATGATTTTTAAATTGTTCTTTTCATGATGAGATCCTGAATGACGTAATAATGGTTTTATGAAGGCAAGCATATTCAATAAAAAATTGTGTTTTTCCTCTATTATGTAGGTTCCTTCAATTATTGTCAAATTGACTTGTCTATGGCTTTCTAAGCATGAGCTTGCATTGAATTGCATGATTTAAGAGGAAATTCCATGAATCTAGGTGAACCCTATGATTTGCAAACTGTGAGCATGATGAAATATGTAAAGATAAAGTTTATGAAATTATGCATGTCTCCAATGAAGTAAATGATGAACTAAGGGTGCTTTGAGATTGAAGTACTAAAGTATATGATATGTTGATGATGTTGTTAAGTGTGAAAGGAATTCTAACATATTACTCAACCCATGAATGTGAAAGGTCTTCTCACATGTAATAATTCATAACTTGTTGAAAGGATTGCTCAACTAACCTTGAATTGATGATTAAGGAGCTATTCTAAGGGAAAAGAGGCGATCACCCGTGTTCCCTAATGTAGCCAAGAGGCGATCACCCAAGTCTACTAATAATGAACTTATGACTAATGATAGACAAGAGGCGACTACCCATGTCTTCTTATGATACTTGAACTATGTCTAATCCGTGGGAATTATGCTTAGCACCGAGTGGACAGGTAGCGATTACACAAGTCCCATAAACTATGTGCCACCATAAGCTGATGGTCTATGATAGACACTAGCTAGTGGATCCACGTAAGATATATGTTAAGTAAAGGGTCCTATCTTGGCAAGTAGGACAGCCCTATCGGTGTGGGGCTATACATCGGATTCCATGTTAATAGCTCACATGGTCTTATATGTCGGTTAAGGCTACTTCCCACAAACAATGAACTAGAGTGCTTTTTATGACGTTTCTCAAGTAAAGTAAAGATGTTTAGTTTGCTTTGACCATTATTTATGTTTCATGTTTTTTAACCTTTATCATGTTTAGCTTGGTCATTGCGTATCATGTAAATGTCCCATTTTAGCATGTTTTAAATGATTTCATGCATTGCTATCATACTTGGTACTTGATTGTACTATCGCATACTCTTGCCTACATTGACTTGTTGATATAGGGCATGGTGGTTCTCTATCTACTCGTGGCTAGAGCTTTATAGAAGAATTGTGAAGACTTGGTGAGTCCTCATCCATTTGAGGACATAGCCTAGTTGTTCTTACCTTTATGTTTTGTTCATTTTTGCATTGTATTGGGTTACGTCCCAAACTTGATTACTTACTCTTATGTTAGATTGGCTTTGAGACATTAATGTAGACTTCCACTATATCTTTAAAAGCTTTGATATAAAATAGTCTTTTGAACCTCTATTTCTCTACGATCTTGTATGTATGCATACTAAGTGGCTTGTATGAGGCCTCTCGGGGTCTTGTACGCCATGTCACATCTAGGGGGTACCTTGTGTCGTGAAAAACTTGGTATTCAGAGCGCAAGGTTTTAGAAAGATCCTCGGATGTCTCATAAGCCGCGTCGAGTAGAGTCTTGTTCATGAGTGTAAAGCGCACCACATTTATGAATTAGAACCTATAAGACATTTAAGAAACTTCACTTCCTTCATTACTCCTAAGTCGTGCCATAGAGTTTAACTCTATATGTCTCTCTCCTAATCCCTATCCTATGCTTTTCAGGATATGGCGACCCGAAGAGCTTATGCTAGAAGAAATGCGGAGAGAATGTGGATTCACAAGCTCCTCCTCAAGCTCCACAAGTTTCGGTCAATCCTTTGGCCGAACAAGTATCTAATGCGGAGTTTAGGGCTGGTTTTCAAGTGTTGGCTCAAATCGTGACGACTCAAGCCAATAGAGAGGTTGTGGCTCCCATGAACCCAAATGTGGGTATGGCAGCATCAAGGGTAAGGAACTTCACAAGGATGAACCCTCCAGAATCTCATGGTTCTAAGATGGAGGAAGATCCTCAAGAATTCATAGATGAAGTATACAAGGTATTGATGATCATGGGTGTGACGCTAGAGGAAAAGGCGCAGTTGGCCGCTTATCAACTCAAGGGTGTTTCTCAAGTTTGGTTCAACCAATGGAAGAGTGAGATGACGGTTAATGAGGGTCCTCTTGATTTGGAGAAATTTAAGGTTGCTTTCCTTGATAGGTTCTTTCCCCTTGAGATGAGGGAGGAAAGGGTGCTCGAGTTTATCAATCTTCATCAAGGAAGCATGAGTGTGAAAGAGTATGCTTTGAAATTCACACAATTGTCTAGATATGCTCCTTCCATAGTTGCCGACCCTAGGGCAAGAATGAGTAAGTTTGTCTCGGGAGTGTCCGAATTGTTGGTTAAAGAGTGCTGCACCACTTTGCTTGTCAATGACATGGATATTTCTCGCCTTATGGTGTATGCTCAACAAATAGAAGAAGAAAAGCTCAAGGAAAGGTCTAGAGAGACAAAGAGGGCTAAGACCGGTGATGGTAACTTTTCACATTCAAGGTCTGATGGACATGGTCGTCCTAGATTTTGACAAAGTTTTTCTGGCCACGGTTCCTCCAATGCTCCTCCCAAGTCCAACAAAGATAGGGTGTCTAACCCTAAGCCTCAAGGACGAAAAGGTGGTGGTTTTTCATTGACTACTTGTGCTAAGTGTAGGAAGAAGCATGAGGGCGAATGTCCAGCGGGTTCTAATGCATTCTTTGGTTGTGGCAAGATGGATCACAAGATAAGGGATTGCCCCTTAGTGGCTAAGAATGAAGGGGATAACCGTCGATGCACTCAACCTAAAATTCCATCGAGTTCTACAGGAAATCAGAAGCAAAACTGGTTTTATGCACTTTAGGCTCGTCATGAGCAAGAGGGTTCCCCCGATGTGGTTACCGGTATGTTGAAAATCTTTCACTTTGATGTTTATGCTTTGCTTGATCCCGGTGCTACCTTGTCTTTTGTGACGCCATATGTGGCTATGAGGTTTGATGTTGTTCCGAATGTGTTGCTAGATCCTTTTCATGTCTCTACTCCGGTTGGTGAATCTATTGTGGCTAAGAGAGTCTATAGAAATTGTCCCATCTCTTTATCTCATAGAATCACTTATGATGATCTTGTAGAGCTTGATATGTTAGATTTTGTTGTTATTCTTGGGATTGATTGGTTGAATTCTTGTTATGCTTCTGTTGATTATAGGACCTGAATGGTCAAGTTTCAATTTCCAAATGAGCCTATCCTTGAGTGGAAGGGGGGAAATTCTATGGTTAGAGGTCAATTTGTTTCTTGTCTTAAAGCTAGAAAGATGATTTCTAAGGGTTGCATATACCATCTTGTTAGGGTGAAGGATATAGATTCTGAAACCCCTATTCTTCAGTCGGTCCCCGTTGTTAATGAGATTTTGAAAGTGTTTTCTGAGGATTTTCCTGGTATTCCTCCAGAAAGGGAAATAGACTTCAGTATTGACCTTTTCCCGGATACGCAACCTATTTCTATTCCTCCTTATAGAATGGCTCCGGTGGAACTTAAGGAACTAAAGTATCAATTGAGAGACTTATTGGATAAGGGTTTCATCCGACCAAGTGTATTTCTCCATGGGTGCTCCGGTCTTGTTTGTAAGGAAGAAAGATGTCTCACTCCGTATGTGTAATGATTACCGCCAATTGAACAAGATTACCATTAAGAATAAGTATCCTCTTCCAAGATTAGATGACTTGTTTGATTGAATTCAAGGGGCTAGTTACTTCTCTAAGATTGATCTTCGTTCGGGTTATCACCAATTGAGGGTGAAGGAAGATGACATCCCTAAGACGGCTTTTCAGACTAGGTATGGTCACTACGAGTTCTTGGTAATGTCATTTGGGTTGACAAATGCCCCAGCCGCATTTATGGATTTGATGAATAAGGTGTTTAGACAATACCTTGACATGTTCATGATTGTGTTTAGCGATGATATCTTGATTTACTCAAGGAGTGAAGATGAGCATGCCGACCATTTGAGGATTGTGTTGCAAGTCCTCAAGGACCAGCAACTTTTTGCTAAGTTTGATAAATGTGAGTTTTGACTAAGATCCGTGGCTTTTCTTGGTCACATTATCTCCGGTAAAGGTATTGAAGTGGATCCTATGAAGACGGACGTGGTTAAGAATTGGCCTAGACCTCTATTACCTTCGGATATTCATAGTTTCTTCGGCTTGGCCGATTACTACAGGAGATTTGTTGAAGGGTTCTCTTCGATTGCTTCTCCATTGACGGCTTTGACTCAAAAGAAGGTTAAGTTCACTTGGTCCAAATCATGTGAGAAGAGTTTTCAAGAGTTGAAAGATAGACTTACTTCGAATCCGATATTGACTTTGCCGGAAGAGCCCGATGACTTTGTGGTTTATTGTGATGCCTCGAGAATTGGGCTAGGATGTGTTCTTATGTAAAATGGAAAAGTCATTGCTTATGCTTCAAGGCAACTCAATGTACATGAGAAGAGCTATCCTACTCATGATTTAGAACTAGCGGCTGTTGTGTCTGCTTTAAAGATTTGGAGGTATTATTTGTACTGTGTGCATGTTGACGTCTTCACCGATCATAAGAGTTTGCAATATGTGTTTACGCAAAAATACCTAAATCTTCACCAAAGGAGGTGGTTAGAGTTGTTAAAAGACTACGACATGAGTGTCCTCTACCACCCCAGCAAGGCTAATGTGGTGGCGGATGCTCTTAGTATGTTATCTATGGGTAGTGTTGCTCATATTGAGGATGGTAAGAAAGAGTTGGTTCGCGATGTTCATAGGTTGGCCCGCTTGGGTGTTCGGTTGGTTGATTCCACTAAAGGTGGTGTTATGGTCCATAATGGTTCCGAATCATCCTTCCTGTATGATGTGAAGGCTAAACAAGATCTTGACCCTAATTTGGTCGAGCTGAAAGAAGTGGTGCTAAAGAAGTCCGTTGAGGCTTTCTCCCAAGGGGGAGATGGTGTGCTTCGATACCAAGGTCGTTTGTATGTTCCCAATGTAGGTGACTTAAGAGGAAAAATTTTATCGGAAGCCCATAGTTTTTGATATTCCATTCACCCGGGGGCTACGAAGATGTACCGTGATTTGCGGGAGCTCTATTGGTGGAATGGGATGAAGAAGGATATTGCGGAGTTTTTGGCTAAATGTCCTACCTCTCAACAAGTAAAAGTTGAGCATCAAAAGCCGGGAGGCTTGATCTAAGATATTAGTATTCCTACTTGGAAGTGGGAAGATGTGAATATGGACTTTATTGTTGGTTTACCCCGCACCCAGCGGCAATATGATTCGATTTGGGTTGTCGTAGATCGTATGACGAAATCAGCCTATTTCATTCCCGTCAAAGTTTCCTAATCGGCAGAAGATTATGCTAAGTTGTACTTGAGAGACATTGTTAGGTTGCATGGAGTGCCTTTATCCATTATCTTCGATCGCGGTGCCCAATTTACTTTTCAATTTTAGAAATCTTTCCAAAAGGGTCTTGGTACTCATGTTAAGCATAGTGCGGCCTTTCATCCTCAAAATGATGGGCAAGCAGAGCATACTATCCAAACTTTTGAAGACATGTTGAGAGCTTGTGTAATTGACTTCAAGGGTAGTTGGGATGACCATTAGCCTTTGATTGAATTTGCTTATCACAATAGCTACTATTATAGCATTGGTATGGCTCCATTTGAAGCTCTCTATGGTAGGAGGTGTAGATCTCCTATAGGTTGGTTCGAATTTGGTGAAGTTGCTTTTTCAGGACCCGAGTTGGTGCATGAGGCTATGGAGAAAGTTTGACTTATTAGAGAAAGGTTGAAAACGGCCCGAAGTCGACAAAAGTCCTATGCCGATGTTAGAAGGAGAGATTTAGAATTTGATGTTGATGATTGAGTTTACTTGAAAATTTCACCCATGATGGGTTTAATGAGATTTGTAAGAAAGGGAAGCTTAGTCCCCGTTATGTAGGCCCATATCAGATTTTGAGACGTGTTGGTAAGGTTTCTTATGAACTTGATTTGCCTAATGATTTGGCGTCGGTCAATCCGGTTTTCCATGTCTCATTGTTGAAGAAATGTGTTGGCGATCCGACGTCTATAGCGCCATTGGAAGATCTTGGCATAAAGGATAGTCTTTCCTATGAAGAAGTTCCGGTTGAGATTTTAGACCGGCAAGTCCGAAAGTTAAGGAATAAGGAAGTTGCTTCCGTGAAGGTTCTTTGGAGGAATCAATTAGTTGAGGGTACTACTTGGGAGGCCAAGGCTGATATGATGTCCCAATATCCTCATTTTTTTCCTTCCGATCCTACTCTAGCTTGAGATACCTAGTTCCCCATGGTTCATTCCTCGATTTCGTGTGTCATAGTTGATTTCCTTGATTATGCATGTTCATGAAGAGTCTATTTTTTGAGAAAATGAGCTGACTTGATTGTTTTGTCTATGATTATGCGTATTGAGTATAAGTTGCATAAAGTCTTCATAAAATGATTTGTTGAACATGCTTTAGCTTAGAGTTGATGTTTCCTCCTCAGATATGCGCATTTATGTGATTGCATGCTAGGTTGGGTTGTTCGCTCTTGTTTCTTACTTCTCTTGATGTCTTGACTCTCATTTGAGGATGAATGTTGCCAAGGGAGAGATATTGTAACACCCCAAGTTTTCAAAGAAAGAAAATGCAGCTTTCCAAAATTCTGGTACCAGTGACTACGAAGGCCACCTACCGGCCGTAGGTGGAATGACCGGCCATAGGTGGGAACCGTCGATGGCACTGGAAAACCTTCAGGATTTCAAGTTTCTGAACTTTGACCTAAGGAGCAACAGGACGAGTCGTCGTCCAATGTACGGTTCATAGGTGGGTCTCGTAGATCCCCTCAAGACTTAGCCAAAATTTAGGCCTTAGTTAAGGTCTCTGAATCAATTGACGGAGAAACAGGATGGTCCGTAGATGGACTTACAGACCGTAGGTCCTGACCGTCGATGTGTCCCGATAGGTTTTAATTAGGGGTTTTTTTGTCTTTTTCCTAAATATCTAATTCCTAAGGAAGAAGAAGGGCTAGGATCCTCCATTCAAGGTCATCACTTTCTAGCAATTTCCTGTAGGCTTTGTTGAGAGATGTTAGCATTCACCATTTGGAGCCCTTTCCTCCAATGGGTCCCTCGTTTCTTCAAGTTTTCAAGGTTCAATTCCCCAATTGAATTAGAGTTTTGATCAATTCTTATGGGTTCTTCAATTATGATTTCCAATTATTGATTTTTTGATTCCTAGTGCACGATCTAGCGTGATAAAGTAATTTAGTGCACGAATTAGCGTGATTTATAAGATTTGATGTAGAAATTGGATGAACCCATGCCATTTCCCCGAATTTCCAAATTTATAATTTGATTGGTGGGTTGAATTATAAGGTGATGAATTATATAAAATCTCTATGAATCATGCATGAATTGTGATTTCTAAATTGTGCTTTTCATGATGAGATCATGAATGAAATAATAATGGTTTTATAAACGACAGTATGTTCAATAAAAAAATTGTGATTTTCCTCTATTATGTGGGTTCCTTCAATTATGGTCAAATTGACTTTTCTATGGCTTTCTAAGCATGAGCTTGCATTGAATTGCATGATTTAAGAAGAAATTCCATGAATCTAGGTGAACCCTATGATTTGCACACTGTGAGCATGATAAAATATGTAAAGATAAAGTTTATGAAATTATGCATTTCTCCAATGAAGTAAATGATGAATTAAGGGTGCTTTGAGATTGAAGTACTAAAGTATATGATATGTTGATGATGTTGTGGAGTGTGAAAGGAATTATAACATATTACTCAACCCATGAATGTGAAAGGTCTTCTCACATGTAATAATTCATAACATGTTGAAAGGATTGCTCAACTAACCTTGAATTGATCATTAAGGAGCTATTCTAAGGGAAAAGAGGCGATCATCCGTGTTCCCTAATGTAGCCAAGAGGCGATCACCCAAGTCTACTAATAATAAACTTATGACTAATGATAGACAAGAGGCGACTACCCATGCCTTCTTATGATACTTGAACTATGTCTAATCCGTGGGAATTATGCTTAGCACCGAGTGGACAGGTAGCGATTACACAAGTCCCATAAACTATGTGCCACCATAAGATGATGGTCTATGATAGACACTAGCTAGTGGATCCACGTAAGATATATGTTAAGTAAAGGGTCCTACCTTGGCAAGTAGGATGGCCCTATCTGTGTGGGGTTATACATCAGATTCCATGTTGATAGCTCACATGGTCTTATATGTCGGTTAACGCTACTTCCCACAAATAACGAACTAGAGTGCTTTTATGACGTTTCTAAAGTAAAGTAAAGATGTTTAGTTTTCTTTGACCATGATTTATGTTTCATGTTTTATAACCTTTATCATGTTTAGCTTTGTCATTGCATATCATGAAAATGTCCCGTTTTAGCATGTTTTAAATGATTTCATGCATTGCTATCATACTTGGTACTTGATTGTACTAACACATACTCTTGCCTACATTGACTTGTGGATGTAGGGCGTGGCGATTCTCCATCTATTCGTGGCTAGAGCTTTATAAAAGAATTGTGAAGCCTTGGTGAGTCCTCATCCATTCGAGGACATAGCCTAGTTGTTCTTACCTTTATGTTTTGTTCATTTTTGCATTGTATCGGGTTACGTCCCAAACTTGATTACTTACTCTTATGTTAGATTGGCTTTGAGACACAAATATAGACTTTCGCTATATCTTTAAAAGCTTTGATATGAAATTGTCTTTTGAACCTCTAGTTCTCTATGATCTTATATATATGTATGCTAAGTGGCTTGTATGAGGCCTCTCGGGGTCTTGTACGCCATGTCACATCTAGGGGGTACCTTGGGTCGTGACAAACATGGTATTCAGAGCGCAAAGTTTTAGAAAGATCCTAGGATGTCTCATAAGTCGCGTCGAATAGAGTCTTGTTCATGAGTGAGAAGCGCGCCACATTTATGAATTAGAAGCTATAAGACATTTAAAAAGCTTCACTTCCTTCATTACTCCTAAGTCGTTCCATAGAGTTTAACTCAATATTTCTCTCTCCTAATCCCTATCCTATGCGTTTAAGGATATGGCAAACCGAAGAGCTTATGCTAGAAGAAATGTGGGAGAGAATGTGGAGCTCCACCTCAAGCTCCACAAGTTTCGGTCGATCCTTTGGCCGAACAAGTATCTAATGCAGAGTTTAGGGCTGCTTTTCAAGTGTTGACTCAAGCCAATAGAGAGGTTGTGGCTCCCGTGAACCCAAATGTGGGTATGGCGGCATCAAGGGTAAGGGACTTCACAAGGATGAACCCTCCAAAATTTCATGGTTCTAAGATGGAGGAAGATCCTCAAGAATTCATAGATGAAGTGTACAAGGTATTGATGATCATGGGTGTGACGCCGGAGGAAAAGGCGAAGTTGGCCGCTTATCAACCCAAGGGTGTTGCTCAAGTTTGGTTCAACAAATGGAAGAGTGAGATGGTGGTTAATGAGGGTCCTCTTGATTGGGAGAAATTCAAGGTTGCTTTCCTTGATAGGTTCTTTCCCCTTGATATGAGGGAGGCAAGGGTGCTCGATTTTATCAACCTTCGTCAAGGAAGAATGAGTGTGAAAGAGTATGCTTTGAAGTTCACACAATTGTCCTGATATACCCCTTCCATAGTTGCCGACCCTAGGTCAAGAATGAATAAGTTTGTCTCGGGAGTGTCCGAAATGTTGGTTAAAGAGTGCCTCACCGCTATGCTTATCAACGACATGGATATTTCTCGCCTTACGGTGTATGCTCAACAAATAGAAGAAGAAAAGCTCAAGGAAAGGTCTTGAGAGACAAAGCGGGCTACGACCGGTGATGGTAACTTTTCACATTCAAGGTCCGATGGACATTGTCATCCTAGATTTCAACAAAGGTTTTCCGGCCACGGTTCCTCCAATACTCCTCCCAAGTCCAACAATGATAGGGTGTCTAACCCGAATCCTCATGGAGGAAATGGTGGTGACTCTTCATTGACTACTTGTGCTAAGTGTGGGAAGAAGCATGAGGGCAAATATCAAGCGGGTTCTAATGCATGCTATGGTTGTGGCATGATGGATCAAAAGATAAGGGATTGCCCCATAGTCGCTAAGTATTAAGGAGATAACCGTGGATGCACTCAACCTCAAAATCCATCGAGTTCTAGTGGAAATCGGAAGCAAAACCGGTTTTATGCACTTCAGGCTCGTCATGAGCAAGAGGGTTCCCCCGATGTGGTTATCGATATGTTGAAAGTCTTTCACTTTGATGTTTATGCTTTGCTTGATCCCAATGCTACCTTGTCTTTTGTGACGCCATATGTGGCTATGAGGTTTGATGTTGTTTCAGATGTGTTGCTATATCCTTTTCATGTCTCTACTCCGATTGGTGAATCTATTGTGGCTAAGAGAGTCTATATAAAATGTCATGTCTCTTTATCTCATAGAGTCACTTATGTTGATCTTGTAGAGCTTGATATGTTAGATTTTTATGTTATTCTTCGGATGGATTGGTTGCATTCCTATTATGCTTCTGTTGATTGTAGGACCCGAATGGTCTAGTTTCAATTTCCAAATGAGCCTATCCTTGAGTGGAAGGGGAGAAATTCTATGGTTAGAGGTCAATTTGTTTCTTGTCTTAAAGCTAGAAAGATGATTTCTAAGGGTTTCATATACCATCTTGTTAGGGTGAGGGATATAAATTCAAAAACCCCTATTCTTGAGTTGGTCCCCATTTTTAATGAGTTTTCGGAAGTGTTTCCTGAGGATTTACCCAGTATTCCTCCCGAAAGGGAAATAGACTTCGGTATTGACCTTCTCTTGGATACGCAACCTATTTCTATTCCTTCTTATAGAATGGCTCCGGTGGAACTTAAGGAACTAAAGGATCAATTGAGAGACTTGTTGGATAAGGGTTTCATCCGACCAAGTATTTCTCCATGGGTGCTCCGGTCTTGTTTGTAAGGAAGAAACATGGCTCACTCCGCATGGGTATTGATTACCGCCAATTGAACAAGGTTACCATTAAGAATAAGTTTCATCTTCCAAGAATAGATGACTTTTTTGATCAACTTCAAGGGGCTAGTTACTTCTCTAAGATTGATCTTTATTCGGGATATCACCAATTGAGGGTGAAGGAATATGACATCTCTAAGACGGCTTTTTGGACTAGGTATGGTCACTACGAGTTCTTGGTAATGTCATTTGGGTTGACAAATGCCCCGGCCGCATTTATGGATTTGATGAATAGTGTGTTTAGACAATACCTTGACATGTTCGTGATTGTGTTTATCGACGATATCTTGATTTACTCAAAGAGTGAAGATGAGCATGCCGACTATTTGAGGAATGTGTTGCAAGTCCTCAAGGACCAACAACTTTTTTCTAAGTTTGATAAATGTGAGTTTGGGCTTAGATCCGTGGCTTTTCTTGGTCACATTGTCTCCGATATAGGTATTGAGGTGGATCCTAAGAAGACGGACGTGGTTAAGAATTGGCCTAGACCTCTATCACATTTGGATATTCATAGTTTCTTGGGCTTGACCGGTTACTTTAGGAGATTTGTTGAAATGTTCTCTTCGATTGCTTCTCCATTGACGGCTTTGACTCAAAAAAAGGTTAAGTTCACTTGGTCCGAAGCATGTGAGAAAAGTTTTCAAGAGTTGAAAGATAGACTTACTTCGGCTCCGATGTTGACTATGCCGGAAGGGTCCGATGGATTTGTGGTTTATTGTCTCAAGAATTTGGCTATGATGTGTTCTTATGCAAAACAGAAAAGTCATTGCTTATACTTCAAGGCAACTCAAGGTACATGAGAAGAACTATCCTACTCATGATTTAGAACTAGCGGCTGTTGTGTTTGCTTTAACGATTTGAAGGCATTATTTGTATGGTGTGCATGTTGACGTCTTCACCGATCATAAGAGTTTGCAATATGTGTTTTAACAAAACGACATAAATATTCGCCAAAGAAGGTGGCTAGAGTTGTTAAAAGACTATGACATGAGTGTCCTCTATCACCCCGGCAAGGCTAATGTGGTGGCGGATGCTCTTAGTCGGTTATCTATGGGTAGTGTTGCTCATATTGAGGATGGTAAGAAAGAGTTGGTTCGCGATGCTCAGAGGTTGGTCTACTTGGGTGTTCGGTTGGTTGATTCCAATAAAGGTGGTGTTTTGGTCCATAATGGTTTCTAATCATCATTCGTGTATGATGTGAAAGCTAAACAAGATCTTGACCCTAATTTGGTCTAGCTGTAAGAAGCATGCTCAGGAAGTTCATTGAGGCTTTCTCCCAAGAGGGAGATGGTGTTCTTCGATACCAAGGTCGTTTGTGTGTTCCCAATGTATGTGACTTAAGAGGAAAATTTTTATCGGAAGCCCATAGTTCTCGATATTCCACTCACCCGGGGGCTACCAAGATGTACTGTGATTTTCGGGAGGTTTATTCATGGAATGGGATGAAGAAGGATATTACAGAGTTTGTGGCTAAATGTCCATCCTATCAACAAGTAAAAGTTGAGAATCAAAAGCCGGGAGGCTTGATCCAAGATATTAGTATTCCTACTTGGAAGTGGGAAGATGTGAATATGGACTTTATTGTTGGTTTACCCTGCATCCGGCGGCAATATGATTCGATTTGGGTTGTCATAGATCGTATGACGAAATTAGCCCATTTCATTTCCGTCAAAAGTTTCCTATTCGGCAGAAGATTATGCTAAGTTGTACTTTAGAGAAATGGTTAGGTTTCATGGAGTGCCTTTATCCATTATCTCCGATCGCGGTGCCCAATTTACTTCTCAATTTTTGAAATCGTTCCAAAAAGGTCTTGGTACTCGTGTTAAGCTTAGTACAGCCTTTCATCCTAAAACGGATAGGCAAGCGGAGCATACCATACAAACTTTGGAAGACATGTTGAGAGCTTGTGTAATTGACTTCAAGGGTAGTTGGGATGACTATTTGCCTTTGATTGAGTTTGCTTATAACAATAGCAACCATTCTAGCATTGGTATGGCTCCATTTGAAGCTCTCCATGGTAGGAGGTGTAGATCTCCTATAGGTTGGTTCAAAGTTGGTGAAGGTTCTTTGTTAGGACCCGAGTTGGTGCATGAGGCTATGGAGAAAGTTCGACTTATTAGAGAAAGGTTGAAAACGGCCCAAAGTCGACAAAAGTCCTATGCCGGTGTTAGAAGGTGAGATTTAGAATTTGTTGTTGATGATTGGGTTTACTTGAAAATTTCACCCATGAAGGGTGTAATGAGGTTTGGGAAGAAAGGGAAGCTTAGTCCCCATTATGTAGGCCCATATCAGATTTTGAGACGTGTTGGTAAGGTTGCTTATGAACTTGATTTGCCTAATGATTTGGCATCAGTGCATCCGGTTTTCCACGTCTCATTGTTGAAGAAATGTGTTGGCGATCTGACGTCTATAATGCCATTGGAAGATCTTGGCATAAAGGATAGTCTTTCCTATGAAGAAGTTTCGGTTGAGATTTTTGACCGGCAAGTCCGAAAGTTAAGAAATAAGGAAATTGCTTCCGTGAAGATTCTTTGGAGGAATCAATTAGTTGAGGGTGCTACTTGGGAGGCCGAGGCCGATATGATGTCCCAATATCCTCATCTCTTTCCTTCCAATCCAACTCTAGCTTGAGGTACCTAGTTCCTCATGGTTCATTCCTTGATTTCGTGTGTCATAGTTGATTTCCATGATTTCCTTGCTTATGCATGTTCATGAAGAGTCTAATTTTTGAGAAAATGAGCTGACTTGATTGTTTTATCGATGATTATGGGTATTTAGTATAAGTTGCATAATGTGTTCACGAAATAATTTGTTGAACATGCTTTAGCTTGGAGTTGATGTTTCCTCCTCAGATATGTGCATTTATGTGATTGCATGCTAGGTTGGGTTGTTCGCTCTTGTTTCTTACTTCTCTTGATGTCTTGACTCTCATTCGAGTACGAATGTTCCCAAGGGAGAGATATTGTAACACCCCGAATTTCCAAAGAAAGAAAATGCAGCTTTTCAAAATTCTGGTACCAATGACTACAGAGGACACCTACGGGCCGTAGGTGGAATGACGGGCCGTAGGTGGAATGATGGGCCGTAGGTGGGAACCGTCGATGGCACTGGAAAAAGCTTCATGATTTCAAGTTTCTGAACTTTGACCTATGGAGCAACAGGATGAGTCATCGTCCAATGTACGGTTCGTAGGTGGGTCTCGTAGATCCCCTCCAGACTTAGCCAAATTTTAGGCCTAAGTTGAGGTCTCTGAATAAATTGACGGAGGAACAGGACGGTCCGTTGATGGACTTATGGGCCGTAGGTCCTGAACGTTGATGGGTCCCGACACTTTTTAATTAAGGGCTTTTCGGACTTTTCCCTAAATATATAATTCCTAATCTAAGATAGTTATGCCGTTAACCTAGATCCTATATAAGTTTCCTACGCCTAATTCTACTCATTCTAAGTCATTCCCAAAATTCTCCTCTCTCAAATATTTCTCTCTAGGAAGTTCTCTCCAATCTCAAGGAAGAAGAAGGGCTAGGATCCTCCATTGAAGGTCATCACTTTCTAGCAATTTCTTATAGGCTTTGTTGAGGTATGTTAGCATTAACCATTTGGAGCCCTCTCCTCCAATGGGTCCCTCGTTTCTTCAAGTTTTCAAGGTTCAATTCCCCTATTGAATTAGGGTTTTGATCAATTCTTATGGGTTCTTCAATTATGATTTCCAATTATTGATTTTAGGATTTCTAGTGCATGATCTAGCGTGATAAAGTAATTTAGTGCCTGAATTAGCTTGATTTATATGATTTGATATAGAAATTTGATGAACCCATGCTATTTCCACAAATTTCAAAATCTATACTTTGATTGGTGGGTTGAATTATAAGGTGACGAATTATATGAAATCTCTATGAATCTATGCATTAATTATGATTTCTAAATTGTGCTTTTCATGATGAGATCATGAATGACGTAATAATGGTTTTATGAAGGCAAGCATGTTCAATAAAAAAATGTGATTTTCCCCTATTATGTGGGTTCCTTCAGTTATGGTCAAATAGACTTTTCTATGGCTTTCTAAGCATGAGCTTGCATTGAATTGCATGAGTTAAGAGGAAATTCCATGAATCTAGGTGAACCCTATGGTTTGCAAACTATGAGCATGATGAACTATGTAAAGATAAAGTTTATGAAATTATGCATGTCTCCTATGAAGTAAATGATGAATTAAGGGTGCTTTGAGATTGAAGTACTAAAGTATGTAATATGTTGATGATGTTGTCGAGTGTGAAAGGAATTATCACATATTACCCAACCCATGAATGTGAAAGGTCTTCTCACATGTAATAATTCATAACTTGTTGAAAGGATTGTTCAACTAACCTTGAATTGATGATTAAGGAGTTATTCTAAGGGACAAGAGGCGATCACCCGTGTTCCCTAATGTAGACAAGAGGAGATCACCCAAGTCTACTAATAATGAACTTATGACTAATGATAGACAAGAGGCGACTACCCATGCCTTCTTATGATACTTGAACTATGTCTAATCCGTGGGAATTATGCTTAGCACCGAGTGGACAGGTAGCGATTACACAAGTCCCATAAACTATGTGCCACCATAAGATGATGGTCTATAATAGAAACTAGCTAGTGGATCCACGTAAGCTATATGTTAAGTAAAGGGTCCTACCTTTGCAAGTACGATGGCCCTATCGGTGTGGGGTTATACATCGGATTCCATGTTGATAGCTCACATGGTCTTCTATGTTGGTTAAGGCCACTTTCCACAAACAACGAACTAGAGTGCTTTTATGACGTTTCTCAAGTAAAGTAAAGATGTTTAGCTTGCTTTGATCATGATTTATATTTCATATTTTTTTAATTTTATCATGTTTAGCTTGGTCATTGCATATCATGAAACTGTCCTGTTTTAGCATGTTTTAAATGATTTCATGCATTGCTATCATACTTGGTACCTAATTGTACTAATGCATACTCTTGCCTACATTGACTTGTTGATATAGGGCGTGGAGATTCTCCATCTACTCGTGGCTAGAGCTTTATAGAAGAATTGTGAAGACTTAGTGAGTCCTCATCCATTTGAGGACGTAGCCTACTTGTTCTTACCTTTATGTTTTGTTCATTTTTGCATTGTATTGGGTTACGTCCCAAACTTGATTACTTACTCTTATTTAGATTGGCTTTGAGACATTAATGTAGACTTCCGTTATATCTTTAAAAGCTTTGATATGAAACTGTCTTTTGAACCTCTATTTCTCTATGATCTTGTATGTATGTATGCTAAGTGGCTTGTATGAGGCCTCTCGGGGTCTTGTATGACATGTCACGTCTAGGGGGTACCTTGGGTCGTGACAGTGAGGATGAACTAGTCCAACACTATGATAGCTTTACATACTTGGGAAGAACGAATTTCTTGGTGAAACCGGAAGAACGATTGAAAACCCTAGCTTTTCTCCTCTTGAATCCTTGCTCTAAGTTGTTGAACAGTTAAAGAACGTAAAACAATATTTTAACATTGCTTAGACTCTTAATGAGGTGAAAAAGGGTCGTGGGTTTGGCTTAGAAGGGGTGGGAAAAGACTGAACTACCCTCTTTAAAAGCTGATAAAACTGTCCACGGGACCATCTATGGATCGCGATTTGATCTATGGACTTTAGATCCCATCCGTGGAATTGATATTGATTTTTTTAAAAGTCCACTTATGGATCCAAATGACGGCCCGTAGTAGTACTTACGGCCCGTTGGTTGGATTCATAGGTTTTGGGTCCCAAAAGTTGACTCTAAGTACTCTACCGATGACTTGACAGGACGGGTCATCGTTCAACCTATGGCCTGTCGATTGGAGTCGTCATTCACAGACTCAGAAAACTCTGATATGGCAGTGTCTGGTAAAATGGTCATAACATTTTATTTCGAGCTTAAAAAAAGGAAATATGGTGGGTTTGGAAAGAGGACTCAAAGACCTTCAATTTGATAGGCCATGGGCCACCTAATTCTTTATGAACTGAGAGATATGGTCGTTTGAAGTTGACCTAAGTAGAATCTTATGTCAAAACTTAATTGATAATGAAGTTTTCAACTCAACTTTTTGCTAGGGGGTTCTTGTGACCTTAAGTCATATCCAAAATCATTCCCACACTTAAGAATTGACCTTAACACTTAAGAAAAATTAAGAATCACTTGGTATGACCTTATACGCAAATTCAAGAATGGTTTAGGTCTTAACTTAGAAATTTCCAGGGTGTTACAATATCTCCCCCTTATGATCATTCATCCTTGAATGATGGTTAAACTGAGAATGGAGGGGAAAGAGTTACTATCACTACCTCTCTTGGCTTCTGAGCTTGCCTAATAACATAGGCGGAACTGATTAATACTAATAGTTTTGAAATTGAACTAGAGCACATAGGTCATAAACGATTTGAGTTTGAACATACTCACACTCTATCTGAAATTATTTGACATGAAACAAGGATACCTGGTACGAAGTAAGAATATGACTACTATGCCTCGAGTGACATAACTGGTATCTTTTAAGCTTAGCAACACTTCTCAACTATACTTTCCTTTCTGATTATTACACTTCATTGGCTGCAACTCTTAGCTCTCAATAGAGTATATGATTACTCTTACAAACATCTAAGTCAAATCGCTTGTTCTTATTGTGTTCAAGCCTAATCTCTAATTCACAAGGTGCTAAACGAGGGATGGTTATACTTACTTAAACCACAAGATTCATGTTCTATACCTCTATAGGGAATCTCATCCCAAGAATACTTCCCCTTATAACTGCATTCAACCAACCTTAAGCCCATATCAAGAAACACCTAATGCACCATGCATTTTTCCACATGTTAACAACACCACATTCAAGCCTAGTACTATACAACTCCATGGACTCCTACTAACCAATCCTTCTAAGGATTTCTCATTCTCTCTTCATCTCTATCAACTGAAATTTCACGCATTACTACCAGGAACCGACTAATTGCTCTCCTTTAACTATTACCTAAAGTAAGATTTCATCTCATCCTTCCTCCACTTTTATAACCTTAGATGAAATAAGCACACTACTGCTACCAACATAAGAAAAATCAACCTTCTCCTTCTATCATCACTCAACTACTATCATCAACATCACTCTCTAACTAAAAGGACCACTGGAGTTGCTAGCCATTAAGAGTAAATCATCAATTCGCAAGACTGAGCATACTATGAGATGTGAATATTTATATGAATAGGTTCATATCATGAGGCTGATATCCATAACTTTATGGAGTAAGATTGAGATCAATGGTCTAAAGGCTTTGCCCTCATTCTGGGAACTGAGCATAGATGTGAATCTGTCTGAAGTGTATGAGCATAGGTCATAGACACAATTCTAATATAAGAGATGTCAACATGACATTGTAACGACTAAACTTTGAGGAATACTCCAGAGAATGAATGGATTGATATATCACTTTAACTCTTTCTAAGCACATCACTATCTGATTCTCAACTCTTTACTTGGTTTTTCATCTTATCATCTCCCCCTTAGGTCTGAAATTGATACTTTAAATCTATGGATCTACTCCATCTTTTCTAAACTGTTGTACATTCAATTTACTCTAATACTCAAGGAAAGGCTTATCTCATGGCTGCTGAACTCTCTATATGCAAGTACTAAGATTCATTCTAAGACCTCTTTCTTATATGCTTCTCTTAACCTCTTCCCGCTTCTATGGATGTCTTTCTATGATCGTTACCCTCATTGAATATATATGTCCCCTCAACCAAACTCTTAAGGGTAATAAATAATGTTTACATCAGCCTACTTCATATTGGTAACTCAACCATACTACCTAGGCACACATAGGAAATCATAAACTTAATTGGAACCTTATCTGACCACATACAATCTCGGGTACACCTCTTAATGCTATTGTTACTCTAATGACTTAGCCACAATCCATTGCTCTCATCTAAGAGTCAAAATACAACACTTGTGCCACTCACACTTATCAAAAGTAACACCTTAATTTCTCACCTAATTTATGCCAAACCTACTAGATCAGATCTAGAACTAACATCACCACCCTCATGTTGACATCCTTTTGATCACGACACTAATCTCAAATTCAAGCTTATAAACACAGATATCAATATAATTGCTCGCTTACTATACTAACTTACAACTACTAGATAAATTTAAGAAGCACTCACCCACTAAGATCTCATGACAAGTAGTCAGTCTTTATCTCTCAGTCTACCTATTTACACATTACTACCACACTTCCATTTCGCAACTTAAATACTACTTACTCATTCACTATACATCATTGCCTAATTAGTTCTATAATCCTCTGAATATCACGAGGCTCTCCTTTTAAAAAATCACAGGCCTAGCTTAACTCTATGGCATCACAAATACTTGGCTCTTCTATTCAACACTTATACTTAGTCATTACTAATGGATTAACACCTCATCATAAACGTCTATCTGGTTAAAGTGTACTCTAATTCATCCATACTAGTAACTATTACTATACCTTCTATCATGAAATCTACACAAACTCATCATTTCTTAGTCTACCCATAAGGAAAAACTCCTCAATAATAACTTGTTGGGTGCATGACTGCAACAACGTAGTTTACCTCATCACTATCTCCCTTTCTTAGATTACTATACCTCTACATGCATTATTCTAACTCTAGGCAATTCTACTACTACTGGATCATAACATTGTAACTCATACCATCTTTTTGGGTGAAAATACTACCCAAGCTCTAAAACACACTTCCTCATGAGGGTCTCAACTGAAACAACGTTTAGAGAAGAGAGTCTTGGAGTACATTTCACTTTTAGCTCGAACGCACGATTCATATGGATAAGAGTGCATTCTTTCTAATCTAAACACTTAAGCTTACTCATGGGCTTCTCTCCAGCCCCTCTTTAGTCTCAGGACTTTCTGAAGACTTTATTTGAGAGTAACTCATCGATAAGGATCTGGAATTTACTATTTCAACCACCTTGAGTATGAGGGGTAGTCTAATGGATTTGAGAAATGCAAGAGTATGAATATGTTCCTTATGACATAGTTCTATTGCACGATTTAGAGTATGACAGAAGAGAAACTTTTCTTAAATGTATGTAGTCCCTCATTTATAGAAGTGGGGCCCTCACAACCATAAATAAGATCCTACTGACACGGCTTCATAGACACCCTAGGACACCTGAACTCTGTGCTCTGATACCAAGTTTGTCACGACCCAAGCCTACACCCTGAACATGGCCGACACTCGAGAACTATTGCTGGTCCCAAGTGAACCCTCATCCTGGCTGACTACAAGCAGAAGACTAACTCAAGCATACACAAGCATCAAACTGAAAGAAATGCTAAATCAACTATTTTTTAAATCTCAAAACTCTCTAAATATACTAAGTATGAATATATGTTTTAAAAAAAACACCTGAAACTATGGATGTTTAAAGTATCAGAAAGTGTCTTGGAGAAGGATTGTGTGCAACGACTATGGATGTCCCAAGTGGATCTTTCACTTGATCTTGGTAGCAAATGGAAGATTATACACACGTGATAGGCTCTCTAAATGGAAAATCACAAATGTCACTGTTTGCCCTATATGTGAAAAAAGTGCAGAGTCGATTGAACACATGTTCTTTGGCTGTGAATTTGCAGCGTCTTGATGGGGTAAGCTACTTAGGTGGAAGCAGATTCAAAGGCCTGTAATGGGATGGCATGATGAACTGGAATGGGCCATGAAGCATGCAGCATGTAACTCAACAAAAGCGCAAATATACAGAATGGTATTAGCAAGTTGTGCAAATTATGTATGGCAAGAAAGGAATCAGCGGGTATTTCAAGGAAAGAAGAGAAGTGTGGACGAACTAAGTCACCAAATAGTAAAGCAATACATTATCGAGGATGTAATAATAGGCAATTTGTTAGAGGAATGGTGCAATTAAACTGCTATCCTTAGTGAATTTGAATGTAGCTAAATGGTGAAGTCGCTGGATGTGGTAGGAAACTTTTTAAGGTTTTGGTTTGATTGTAAATATTTGCCTTGGTAATAAAATAACGTTCACCAAAAAAAAAGAACACCTGAAACTGAAAGACTCTTCAAAACTGTCTATCTATGAAGCATCTACTGTATAAAGATGAGTGTCGAGATAAGACCCACGATGCCTCAAAATAACTAAACTAAAGGTAAATGGGAAGTGCTCCGGAATGCAAGGAGGCTCACCTAAACTATCTAGAGAGTAGAGTGATCTCAACGGAACGCTTGTTGATGACCCTGAACACCTGTATCTGCATCATAAAAAGATGTAGGTCGAATGACATCAGTACATTGAATGTACGAGTATGTAATATAGCTGAATAAAAAAATAACTGAACTGAAACTCTGGCAGTAACTCAACTGAAATATAATATAAATCATGATGGAAAACTCATTTAAACTCTTACCAAAAAATGCAATAATAGCATATACTGAACTGACCATGATAGAAATACTCAACTCAATGTAAAGCATGATTAGAGATAAGATCATTTAAATCTTCACAAAGTACAATATAATAACTCTAAGAAAACTGTATGTGAAAATACAATGAAAGTACTCTTTACTCTATTAGGGAGTTTCTCTAACCGGCAACCATCACTATGAGCTACGTGATGATACAACGTCTTGCCCACGCTGCCAGAATTGTTCTATACCTTGCCGGGGTATAGAACACCTCAACTAAGTGGATCCACTAAGATCTGCCCGAAGGCACTAAGAATTCATCTAAAAAGTATGATCTTGTACCCATGTTGGCTGCATGGTTTATGGGGGCTGTGAGTTGTCTGAACTCTCTCCCATATTAGTGCTCAATACTACTCCCAATAACTATATGTACTCATGCTCAATGTTTAAAAACATTCTCTTTTATCAATTTGAGATAATTACTCAAAAGACCCTCTTAAAAGAGGTAAGAGTTTTGAAGTATCTCTGTACTCATAACTCATTTAGAAAGCAAAGTTTCTCTTTTCTCAATTTAAAACTATTATCTTTGGGAATTACTTAGTTCCCTATACCTTCCTCGAAACTCATCTTTTACTCTTTCTTAAAATCAATTTTAAAGACAAAGCATTTGTTCTAAAGAGATTCTCCAACTTCTCTTACTTTCTCAAAAACTCAGTTTAAAAAAAAAATGTTGGCTTTAAAAGATTCTCAAAATAGGGTTCATGCTGAAATATTGACATTAACAACTCAACTCAAGGATCTCAATAACAATATAGAAAAGCTCAATACTCGAACTCAATAACTCACAACTCAACGATACTACTCATCTCAAGAATACTCAATTAATAGGGTTCATGCTGAAATATAGACACGAACGAATCAACTCAAGAATTTCAATGCATAACATATAGCAATTCAATAATTAGGAATAGAATTTCAAAAAGAATCAGGAACTCAAGAACCCAGAACTCAACATCAACTTATCTCAAGAATACTCAAATCTAAGGATAGAACCCTAGATTACTCTTTTACTAATTTGAAAGTAGATGTAAGGCGTGAGGATGAACTAGTCCAACACTATGATAGCCTTATATACCTGGGAAGAATGAAGTTCTTGGTGAAATCGGAAGAATGATTGAAAACCCTAGCTATTCTCCTCTTGAGTCCTTGCTCTAAGTCGTTAAAGTGTTAAAGAACGTAAAATAATATTTTAACATAGCATAGACCCTTAATTAGGTGAAAAGGGTTGTGGGTTATGCTTAGAAGGGATGAAAAAAGACTGAACTACCCCTCTTTAAAAGATGATAAAAATTGTCCACGAGACCATCTAATGTTCGTGGTTTGATCTACGAACCGTAGATCCCATCCATGGTATTGATATTGAATTTTTAAGGCTCAAAAGTCCATTTACTGGTCCAAACGACAGCCCGTACTAGCACTTACGGCCCGTTGGTTGGATTCGTAGGTTTTGGGTCCCAAAAGTTGACTCTCAGTACTCTACCGATTACTTGACAGGATGGGTCATCGTTCAACCTAAGGCCCGTCGGTTGGAGTCGTCGTTCATAGACTCAGAAAACTCTGATATGGCAGTTTCTGGTAAAATTGTCATACCTTTTTATTCCAAGCTCAGAAAAAGGTAAATTTGATGGCATTGGAAAGACAACTCAAAGACCTTCAATTTGAGATGTGATGGGCCACCTAATTCTTTATGAATTGAGATATATGTTTGTTTGAAGTTGACCTAAATAGAATCTTATGTCAAAACTTAATCGATAATGAAGTTTTCAACTCAACTTTGTGCTAGGGGGTTCATGTGACCTTAAGTCATATCCAAAATCATTTTGTAATGACACTCCAGATCATTTCTGTGTTAATGCCTTCTTTCTGTCATTTAGAGCAATCCTGAAGCGACCCCAAGTAATTTATGACTTGGTGGCACTGACTGTTCGGTCGTCTGGTCGTTCGTTTGGGTTTTATGCCTATTTTTTTTTTTTGGAGCGCTTGAACCTTGAAAAATTGATTTCGGTCATAAATTCAGGTAAACGACCTCAGATGAGAATTCTGACGGTTCCATCAGCTCCGGAGCGGCCAAATTAGGCTAGGAGCATGGTTTGCCCAAGTCCCAGGGTTTCCTGTGTGATTTTGGGGCCAGTTAGCTCTTTAGTCTTTGAAATTTGGTTTAAGGTTGACTTCGGTCAACATTCTTGGGAAATGAGCTTGAATGAAAATTCTGACAGCGCGCTTAGTTCCTTAATGCCGAGTTTGGTCTTGAACGACCCTTCGAGAATTACCGGGAACTTCCGATCTAATTTTGAGACCTCTGGTAGAAATTGGCTAAATGGCTCATTGGGTGTGGGACCCACTTTTTGTTGAAACAACCTCGTATGAAAATTTTGACTGCGCCATTGAGTCTGGAATGTCGAATTCAAGGGGGTAGCAAATTTCTTTTGCGTGCACGGGGTTCCGCATTCACCGAGGTGTGGGAGAGTCTACTCCGCGTTCGCGGAGGTCTGTGAGTCTGGGTGTATCCCTGTTCTCCGTGGTCGCAGAAGACTCTCTATGTTCGAGGAGGTCTGGGTCCCTGAGCTCCGCGTTTAAGGAGCAGTCTCCGCGTTCACGGTGGCCTGTTTGGTGAGAGGTTTTTGTCCTCCACATTCGCGGAGGGTTATTCGCATTCGCAAAAGTCTGTTGGGTGAGGGGAGTAGTTGTTCTCCACGTTCGCAGGCCTGGGGCCGCGTTCGCGGAGTACTTGCTGGCTCACCTCCGCATTCGCGGAGAAGAGGGCACTGGCAGTGTCTATTTAATGAGGTCGAAGCTCCCTTTTTGGAGAGCTTCAAACCTTCATAAAAATCTCCTCGATAGTCGGTGGTCAGTTTTCGGCGATTCGAAGTCCCAGGCGCTCGAATTCTCGTTGGCTTCGTGGGTTTTTGGTTGGGGTTCATTGGGTGTTCATTGTTTTCCATGAAATCAAGTGTAAGTTCCTCATTGGCCTATTTTGTTAAGTTTTGTAAATTGTTGTTGAGGCTGTTAGGAGTGGATTCGACCCCTAATGGGTGATCCATTTTGGGATTCGTGTTTGGAGAAGGATTTGGGACCTTTTTCGTATTGACACTGTGAATCTACTTTTGGTAGCGTGGCAGAAGTCTGAGGCCGTTTAGAAGGGAAAAGCTTCAGCTGAGTGACTTGGAGCGCTCGTGATCGGCTTTTTTGTAGGTTACGGCTTCCCTTCCTTCTAGATTGAGATTGATTGTGTAAATGCTGGTTGATATTTGTGTATCTGAGGTGGCTAGCTAGTATTGGTTCCCTGTTTACACAATTTCCTTTCTTATAGTTGACTGTTGAGTTGTTGACTTGGATTTATTGTATTTGTGTTGTGGGTTATCTGTTGTGTGGTTATCTGCTGATGCATGAGTAGGTCCGGGTCTTTGGATTCCTTGCTAGATTGATTATTGTGATTTCGGATTTAGGATAGGTTAAGGTAGTGTTGCCTTAGTCCTATGCACCCGTTGACTTGAGTATGTATCCTACGGTGATTCGGATGGACTAGGTCCTTGTAAACTGATATAGCAGACTTGGGTCTGATAGTGTGAGCCTTGATTTAGGCGTTCTTGTGGCCTTCGATTCTTCTGATTTTATCCCCTCTATTTTCTGAGATCTTGGGATACTGCCGGAGGATGTTGCATTGAGCCGATTCATGGTTGGATTGTGTTAGGCTGGGAGCCTTCGTTTGATATTCATGCGGGTGGCGGCCTGTGATGATTAGCCTTGCATTGTATGGTTCGTAGTGGCTTTATCTGGTTTGAGGTAGATAGCTCCAGTTCGAGACTGAGGTTACGCGGTTAGCAAGCAGGTATTTCCAGTGCTAGGCTGACGGGGGTAGGCTATTCACTTCGGTCCATAACTGACGTTATACGATTGCAGTCTGTTATTTCCAGTGCGAGTCCATGGAGCTTAGGCTTGTCCCAACCCGTGATTGACGTTACCCGAATAGAACCGATATTTCCTGTGCTAGACTGTTGAGCGTATACTGATTAGCTCTCGTCCGAGACTGATTACACGCGGTTAGAGTCCGTTATTTCCAGCTCGAGACCGTAGATCGGGTGATATTGTTCCAGCATGAGGCCGAGGTTATGTGGGTGGGACTCGATATTATCGGCTCGTGATTGATGATTTGGGCTGGGCTCATGTGTTGATGATTGAGCTGGGCTCTAATATTATTCCAGAACGAGGCTGAGGTTACGCGGGTGGAACTTGGTATTGTCGGCCTGTGGCTGATGATTGGGCTGGGACCAGGTGATAATTTTTGGGTCCGGGACCCTTGGTTGGAGACTTCTGGAGTTAGTGTTCCTCATTTATGTAGTATAGCTCTTCTGTGTACCTGTCGGGCTTATGGGGGTCCGATTGGATTTTATTTAAACTTGCGCACGAGTGTGCCCAGCGGGTCTTATGGGGGGCCTAGTTGGGTTTAATCAGCTATCCTCATTTTACTTTCCGCTTGCTCTGTTTCCGTTCTGTTGACCTCTGTTATTATTGTTGTTGATTTATTCTGCCTGCCTGTCTTCACCTTTCTTGCTCAGTCGGCCTATGATGCCTATTGGGTACGTGGTTTTTTGGTACTCATTCTACACTCAGCATCTATTTTCGTGATGCAGGTCCGAGCACTAGTTATCAGCGTTGAGTTCAGGCCTGGAGCTGTCTTTTCAGGAGACTAGGGTGAGCACATGGCGTTTTGGGATTACATGTCTCCTTCTGTATATATATATTGGCTTGTCTTTTGTTTTCGAGACAGTTGTTTCTGTGGTCTACTTTTGGGATTTGTATTCTGGTTAGTAGTTCTGTACATGTGACTTCCAGATTTTGGGAGGCATTGTATACATCATTTTTAGTTGGTTTCGCTTCAGCTCTCTTGTTTGTGTTTTTATTTGTATGCTTCCACTTGTTTTGGACTAGTTTCTACTCTTAGTCCCATTAATGTTGAGTTTTGGGATAGAGTTTGGCTTGCCTATCGGTAGGCTGTAAGCGCCATCATGATTGAGAAATCGGGTCGTGAAAAATTTGTATTAGAGCCTAGGTTCGTTGGTCTCACTTGTACAAAACTAACATCTAGTAGAGTCTTGAGGATCGGTGCGGAGACGTTCGTGACTTATCTTCAGGAGGCTACATGATGTCTTAGGATGTTTTCTTACTTTGTATCTTTTTCGTGCGTTGCTGTCCAGTTGGTTTCTTGAAACCTGACTTGTTCTGTTCGGTTACAGGTATGGCTCATACGCACAGATAAGGTCGATGTGGTGCTGGGCACCAGACCGAGAGAGAGAGAGGATTCCGGAGCCGAAGCCTCAAGCAGAGCAGATTCCTCCTGAGCCGGTGGAGCCGGGACCAGCCCTGCAACCACCAGCACCAGCTGTGGCACCTGATCTTCAGGGCATGCTTGCCCAGACTCTAGCTGCTATCGGGAGTATGAAGCAGTAGCAGACGGCCCTAGTCCCAGAGACGGTTCAGGCAAAGTAGGACCAGCCTGCAGTAGTGGTACAGAGGTTCTTCAGCCGCCAGCACCAGCCATGGTTCAGCTGGACCCATTGGACGGGTTATGCCTCTGCGAGAGCAGAAGATGCTCGGGGTGTTTCTTAGACTATCACCGCCGAGGTTCTCAGGGGCTGTGGGGGAGGATGCCCACAAGTTCTTAACTACATTCCGAGAGAGGTTGCAGGCCTTGGGTTTGGTAGAGTCTAGAGGAGCTGACTTCATAGCTTATCAGCTAGACGGACCAGCCAGATAGTAGTGGCATTCGTTCATTTGGACCAGGCTAGCCGGAGCACCACCAATATCGTGGGAGAAGGTTTCCGAGGCTTTTCAGGCCAGGTTTATTCCACGGAGCGTCAGGAATGGGCTTCGTGACGGGTTCTCGAGGTTGGAGTAGGGCTCCATTACAGTGTCTGAATACGAGACCAGATTTCTGGAGTTGTCCCGTCATGCCACCATGATTCTACCTACAGAGGCGGAGCGGGTCTGATGCTTCGTTAAAGGGTTGAGACTGCACTTGAGGATTGATTCGCAGTCTTTGTTGGCAGCGGGCTGTTCCTTTCTAGAGGTGGTAGATCATGCCCGTACTATTGAGCATCTTCGTCGTGAGGCCCACGGGGGCAGTGAAAATAGGGCTAGATTAGATGACAGCTTCAGTGGGACCCGTCACAGGTCGAGGGATACCCGAGGTCGGGGTTACCAGGGGTTCAAGCCAGGGTAGTCTAGTCACCTGTTTCAGGAAGCATTGCAGACCTCAGAGGGAGATCAGCCTCGTCAAAGCGGTTATAGTGCCGGTCCGAGTCAGGGCCGAGGCGGGATTCAGACAGGTGCATCAGGTCGGGGTGGCCGACCTCTAGCAGTTAGCAAGTCTTCTCAGGGTTGATTCACGTGTAGGGAGCTGGGTCATTGGGCCAGGGAGTGCCCTTCATCTAGATCAGCTTTACCAGCCCCTCAGGTAGCGAGGCTGGTGTCAGCGGTAGCACCCCCAGCTAGAGGAGGGGGTTAGCAGCAGAGTTCTCAGGGAGGCCCCAGGGGAGGCAGGACTGGTGGCAAAGTAGATGCACGGGGTAGAGGCGCCCAGGGTCACTTTTATGCAGCTCCAGCCAGATCAGAGGCCGAGGCGTCAGATGATGTGATCACAGGTACAGTTCTCTTATGCCATCAACCCGCTTCAGCCTTGTTTGATCCAGGTTCTACCTATTCTTATGTGTCGGAATACTGTGTGCCTCATTTGGGAGTGAGTCCTGAGCCCTTATCGATTCCATTGCATATTTTGACCCCAATCGGGGATTCTTTAGTAGTGGATCGGATTTGTAGGTCCTGTGTGGTGACCATTCGGGGGCAGGACACTCTGGTTGATCTTATTGTGCTGTGTATGGTAGATTTGATGTGATTCTGGGTATGAATTGGCTATCTCCTCACCGGGTTGTCTTGGACTGTTATGCCAAGACCGTTACTTTAGCTATTCCTGGTATCCCACCGGTGGTGTGGCATGGTTCTTGTAGTTGCAAACCAGTTGGGGTGATTTCTTGTATTCGGGCTCACAGGCTGGTGGACAGCGGGTGCTTGGCTTACTTGGCATATGTTAGAGATGTGAGTAGGGAGAGCCCTACAGTTGATTCAGTGCCTGTTGTCTGAGCGTTCACAGATGTGTTACCTGTCGGCCTTCATGGCCTACCCCCAGATCAGGACATTGACTTTGGCATAGACTTGGAGCCGGGTACTCGTCCCATTTCTATCCCATCGTACCGCATGGCAGCTGCAGAGCATAGGGAGCTCAGTGATCAGCTCCAGGATCTATTGAGTAGAGGGTTCATCAGACCTAGTGTATTGCCTTGGGGTGCTCCAGTCCTATTTGTGAATAAGAAGGACGGCACCATGCGGATGTGTATCGATTACAAGCAATTGAATAAGGTGACGGTGAAGAACAGTTATCCTATGCCTCGTATTGATGATCTATTCGACCAGCTTCAGGGTGCTGCTATTTTTCTAAGATCGACTTGAGATCTGGTTATCATCAGCTGAGGATTAGAGAGTGGACATCCCTAAGACAGCATTTAGGACTCACTATGGCCATTATAGTTCCTAGTTATGTCTTTTGGGTTGAGTATTACCCATGCAGCCTTTATGGATTTGATGACTCAAGTGTTCAGGAAGTACTTGGACTCCTTTGTCATTGTCTTCATCGATGACATCTTGGTATACTCGCAGAGCCATCGTGAGTATAAGCAGCATTTGAGGATAGTGCTCCATACTTTGAGAGATCATCGGCTTTATGCCAAGTTCTCAAAGTGTGAGTTTTAGCTTAAGTCTGTAGCATTCTTGGGGCACGTGGTGTCCAAGGATGGCATTATGGTGGATTCGGCGAAGATTGAGGCTATTTGTAGTTGGGCTAGCCCCACTTCTGTGATTGAGATTCGGAGCTTCGTCGGATTGCCAGGGTACTACAGATGCTTTGTTGAGGGTTTTTCCACTTTAGCGGCCCCTTTGACTCGGTTGACTCGCCAGGATGTTCCCTTTGAGTGGTCGGAGGAGTGTGAGAGTAGCTTTCTGAGGCTCAAGGAGTTGCTTACCACCTATCCTATATTGACTCTTCTAGTTGAGGGCGAGGGCTTCACGGTCTATTGTAACGCATCCGACATTGGTTTGGGTTGTGTTTTGATGCAGCAGAGCTGGGTTATTGCTTATGCGTCGAGGCAGGTTAAGTTGCACAAGCGCAACTACCCCACTCATGACTTGGAGTTGGCGGCGGTAGTTTTTGCGCTTAAGATTTGGAGGCATTACATGCATAGAGTTCATTGTGAGATCTACACTGATCACAGGAGCTTCAGTACATCATGACTCAGAGGGACCTTAATTTGAGGCAGCGTTGGTGGATTGAGCTCCTGAAGGACTATGACCTCTCTATTCTCTACCATCCAGGCAAGTCGAATGTAGTAGCGGACGCCTTGAGTTGAAAGGCAGTGAGTATGGGTAGTCTAGCCTTCCTTTCTGTTTCGGAGCGACCCTTGGCTTTGGACATTCAGTCCTTAGCCAATCAGATTATCAAGCTTGATGTTTCAAATTCCAGCAGGGTGTTAGCATATGTGGGGGTTCAGTCATCTCTACATGATCAGATCTATAGTCGTCAGTTTGAGGAGGAGTCTTTGGTAGCACTCAGAGATAGAGTGTTGGCAGGTGATGCCAGTCAGGCTTCCTTAGATTCAGATGGGGTTTTAAGGTTTACTGCACGATGTGTGTTCCTAGAGTTGGTGATTTGATCCAGCTGATCCTTAGCAAGGCCCATGATTCCAGATACTCTATTCATCCGGGCACAGCTAAGGTGTATCGTGATTTGAGGTAGCATTACTGGTGGAGCGGTATGAGGAGGGACATCTCAGACTATGTGTCCCGTTGTTTGTGTTGCCAGTAGGTGAAGGCCAAGCATATGAGGCCTGGTGGAGAGTTACAGAGAATACCCATTCCTGAGTGGAAGTGGGAGAGTATCACCATGGACTTCGTTGTTGGGCTACCACGGACTCCTAAGGGTGTTGAAAATATCTGGGTCATCGTGGATCGATTGACCAAGTCAGCACACTTCATCCCTGTATATACATCCTACCATGCTGAGAGGTTAGCCCGTATCTACATCCGAGAGGTAGTTCGTCTTCATGGTGGCCTGTTTCTATCATCTCAGACCGGGGCCCACAATTCACCTCCAGCTTTTGGAGAGCATTTTAGGAGGAATTGGGCACCCGTGTGGATCGTAGCACATCATTTCACCCGCAGACTAATGGTCAGTTAGAGTGCACTATTCAGGTTCTTGAGGATATGTTGTGGGCCTGTGTTATAGACTTTGGGGGTCAGTGGGATCATTTCTTGCCCTTGGCAGAGTTTGCGTACAACAACAGCTACCATTCCAGCATCCAGATGGCCCCGTTTGAGGCCATATATGGTAGGCGTTATCACACTCCAGTCGGTTGGTTTGAGTCTATGGATCCTAGGCCGCATGGTACAGATCTGTTTCAGGATTCCTTTGAGCATAAGAGGTTGATTCAGGGCAAGCTCAGGACAACTCAGAGTACACATTGGAGTTATGAAGACCGCAGGCGCCGATCGTTGAGTTTTGTCGTGGGTGATAGAGTTTTCCTCCGAGTATCGCCCATGAAGGGCGTGATGAGATTTGGGAGGCGGGGCAAGCTTTGCCCCAGGTATATTGAGCCTTTTGAGATTTTGAGGGCAGTTGGCGAGGTGGCTTATGAGTTGGCTTTACCTCCAGTATTCTCAGCCGTTCATCCAGTATTCCATGTTTTGATGCTACGTCGATATGTTCCAGATGAGTCTCATGTGCTCCAGTTAATGCCGTTGAGTTGGATGATTGCTTGACTTATACAGAGGAGCCAGTTGCTATTTTAGCCAGAGATGTGAGGTAGCTGAGGTCGAGAGTCATTCCTGTGGTTAAGGTCTGTTGGAGGCATCGTTCAGTTGAGGAGGCTACTTGGGAGATCGAGCGGGAGATGCGAGAGCAGTTCCCTAGCTTATTTGAGCCCTCGGGTACTTCTTGATCCTTACTTATGCAGACGAAAATCCTTTTAGTAGTGGATATAGTAACGACCCTCTAGGTCATTTCTGTCTAAATGCATTATTTCTATCATTTAGAGCGTTCATGTAGCGACCCCAAGTCATTTATAACTTGTTGGCACTGATTGTTCAGTCGCCTGGTCGTTCGTTTAGGTTTTATGCCTATTTTTCTGTTTTGGAGCTTTTGAACCTTGAAAAGATGATTCCGTTCATAACTTCAGGTAAACGACTTCAGATGAGAATTTTGACAGTTCCATCAGTTCTGGAGTGGCCAAATTAGGCTAGGAGCATGGTTCGCCCAGGTCCCGGGGTTTCTGTGTGATTTTGGGGCCACTTAGCTCTTTAGTCTTTGAAATTTGATTTAAGGTTGACTTCGGTCAACATTCTTGGAAAATGTGCTCGGATGGAAATTTTGACAGCGCAGTTAGTTCTGGAATGCCGAGTTTGGTCTTGAATGACCCTTCGAGAATTACCCAGAGCTTACGATCTGATTTTGAGACCTCCGGTAGAAGTTGGCTAAAATGGCTCATTTGGTGTGGGACCCCTTTTTGTCGAAACGACCTCGTATGGAAATTTTGACTGCGTCATTGAGTCCAAAATGTCGAATTCGAGGGGGTGGAATATTTTGTTTGCGTTCACGGGGTTCTGAACGAATTCCAAGCACTTCGTCGGAGTTTTGGAATTCTCCAAAACTCAACTGGTGCAGCTGTCAAAACTGCAGACTCATTTACTCTCTGCGTTCGCGGGATAGGCTCCGCGTTCATAGAGGTGTGGGGGAGTCTACTCCGCATTCGCAGAGGTCTGTGAGTCTGGGTGTATCCTTGTTCTCCGCGTTCGCGGAAGTCTGGGTCCCTGAGCTCCGCATTCGCAGAGCAATCTCCGCATTCGCGGAGGCCTGTTTGGTGAGAGGTTTTTGTGCTCTGCATTCGCGGAAGTCTGTTGGGTGAGGGGAGGAGTTTTTCTCTGTGTTCGCGGGCCTGGTGCCACTTTAGTGGAGCACTGGTTGGCTCACCTCTGCGTTCGTGGAGTGTTGACCGCATTCGCGGAGAAGAGGGGTCTGGCAGTGTCTATTTAATGAGGTCAAAGCTCCCATTTTGGAGAGCTTCAAACCTTCATAAAAATCTCCTCGGTGGTTGGTTTTTGGTGATTTGAAGTCCCAGGCGCAAGGATTCTTGTTGGCTTCGTGGATTTTAGGTTAGGGTTCGTTGGGTGTTCCTCGTTTTGCATGAAATCGAGGGTAAGCTCCTTATTGGCCTATTTTGTTAAGTTTTTTAAATTGTTGTTGTGTGCTGTTAGGAGCAGATCCGACCCCTAATGGGTGATCCATTTTGGGATTCATGTTTGAGGAAGGATTTGACACCTTTTCATGGAGTCAATTCTAGAAAATCCAGAGCGGGTCCCACTTTGCCCGATTTGACTCCAAAATTAGTCTTTCTCTGAATTTGCTGATTTTAGTGTCTAAAGACCGTATTGACGTTGTGATTCTATTTTTATAGCATGACGCAGTCTGAGGCCATTCAGAAGGGGAAATCTTCGACTGAGTGACTTGGAGAGCTCGTGATTGGATTTTTGGTAGGTTACGGCTTCCCTTCTTTCTAGATTGAGCTTGATTGTGTAAATACTGGTTGATATTTGTGAATCTAGGGTGGCTAGCTAGTATTAGTTCCCTGTTTACCCGATTTCCTTTCTTATAGTTGACTGTTGGGTTGTTGACTTGGATTGATGGTATTTGTGTTGTGGGTTATCTTTTGGGTGGTTATCTGTTGATGCATGCATGGGTCCGGGTCTTTGGATTCTGTGCTGGAAATCCCATTAAGTTAGTGTTGCCTTGGTCCTATGCACCCGTTGACTTGAGTATGTATCCGACAACGATTCGGATGGACTAGGTCCTTGTAGACTTATATAGCAGACTTGGGTCTAATAGTGTGAGCCTTGATTTAGGCCTTCTTGTGGCCTTTGATTCTTCCGATTCTATCCCCTCTATTTTCTGAAATCGTGGGATGCTGCCGGAGGATGTTGCATTGAGCCGATTCATGGTTGGATTGTGTTAGGCTGGGAGCCTTCGTTTGATATACTTATGGGTGGCAGCCCGTGATGGTTAGCCTTGCATTGTGTGGTTCGTAGTGGCTTTATCTGGTTTGAGTTGGATAGCTCCAGTTCGAGACTGAGGTTATGCGGTTAGCATCCGATATTTCTCGCGCTAGGTTGACGGGGGTAGGCTATTCGCTCCGATTCGTAGTTGACAATATACGATTGCAGCCCGTTATTTCCAGTGCGAGTCCGTGGAGCGTAGGCAACTAGTCCCAGCCTGTGATTGACGTTAACCGAATGGAATCGGTATTTCCAGTGCTAGACTGTTGAGTGTATACTGATTAGCTCCCGTCTGAGACTGATGACATGCGGTTAGAGTCCGTTATTTCCAGCTCGAGACCGTAGAGCGGGTGATATTGTTCCAGTATGAGGACGACGTTACGCGGGTGGGACTTGGTATTATCGGCTCGTGACTGATGATTTGGGTTGGGCCCATGTGTTGATGATTGAGCTGGGCTCTGATATTATTCCAGAATGAGGCTGAGGTTACGTGGGTGGGACTCAGTATTGCCGGCCCGTGGTTGATGATTAGCCTGGGCCCAGGTGATGATTTCCGAGTCCGGGACCCTTGGTTGGAGACTTCTGGAGTTGGTGTTCCTCCTTTCTGTAGTATAGCTCTTCTGTGTACCTGTCGAGGTTATGGGGGTCCGTTCGGGTTTTATTTAAAATTGTGCACGAGTGTGCCCAGCAAGTCTTATGGGGGCCCAGTTAGGTTTAGTCAGCTATCCTCAGCTTACTTTCCGCTTGCTCTATTTTCGTTCTGTTGACCTCTGTTATTGTTGTTGCTGATTCTATTATGTCTGCCTGTCTTTACCTTTCTTGCTCAGTCGGCCTATGATGCTTACTGGGTACCTGTTGTTTTGGTACTCATGCTACACTCTGCATCTGTTTTTGTGATGCAGGTTCGAGCACCAGTTATCATCGTTGAGTTCGGGACTGGAGCTGTCTTTTCAAGAGACTAGGGTGAGCACATGGAGTTCTGGGATTACCTGTCTCCTTCTGTATATATTTTGGCTTGTCTTTTGTTTTTGAGACAGTTGTTTCTGTGGTCCACTTTTGGGACTTGTATTCTGGTTAGTAGTTCTATACATGTGACTTCCAGATTTTGAGAGGTATTGTATATATCATTTTGTGTTGGTTTCGCTTCAGCTCTCTTGTTTGTGTTTTTCTTTGTATGCTTCCGCTTGTTTTGGACTAGTTTTTACTCTTAGTCCAATTACTGTTAAGTTCTGAGATAGAGTTTGGCTTGCCTATCGATGGGCTGTAGGCGTCATCATGACTTGAGAAATCAGGTCGTGACACATCCCACACTAAAGAATTGACCTTAATACCTAAGAACAATTAAGAATCAATCGGTATGACCTTATACGCAAATTCAATAATGGTTTGGGCCTTAACTAAGAAATTTTTGGGGTGTTACAGAATGCTTAGAAGAAACATATATTCAAGAAACTAAAGATAAGGAATTCCAACTCAAACAACAACTCCAGAACATCAAGTTGCGAGCCAAAAAACTTGATGAGTATCTGAAGGAGTTCAAAGGAATATGTGATGGCCTTACAGCCATTCACAAACCTATTGATGAGGATAGCAAAGTAATCAAATTTTCTTGAGGTGTAGGCCTTAAACATAGGACCTTCAGGGTTGTTATGCTCTGAAAGACAATATATCCCATACTCAACCAGTTTGTCAGTGCTCTTAGAGGCTTTGACATGAGAGAAGATGATGAGGAAATGCCACAGGATAATCATAACATGGCATTCTCTGCACAAAGAGGAAGAGGTAGAGGTAGAGGTAGAGGAGGCTATAGTCACAATTAGAATAGAGGTAACTGTCACGATCCTAAGTACATCCTAGATGTGACATGAGGAATAGGACCCTGTGAGGCCCTAAAAATCCACTTGGCATAAGCATGATGCTATGAATATCAATATAGAGACTACAACATAAGAACGAGATATGAGTCTCAAAACTCTTTAAGTCATAAAAGATACCAAAACAGAGTACATAAGAGAATACGTGCAATGTAAACTATGTCTGACAAACCTCTACTAATCATAATGTGTCTAGGAATAACCCCAAAACCAAAAACAAGATCGAAAAACTGAAAATGACATCAAAAGCAATAAACTAAAAAGCGTGTCTCACCCTCAAATCATGAGGACTCACTACTAGCACTGATGAAACTGAGCAATCCCGATCAAGTAACAACTGGGAGAAGGATCATCAGATCCTATATTATGAAACAATAAAGTCACAATATGCATCAGTACTTTGAATGTACCGAGCATGAGGAAAATGTATAAAAAATAAATATGATAACATAAGGAGTTTAAAACATGAAATGCATAACCAAGTAAAACGTATTAAAGCTTAATAAGCTAAATCATAAATCACGGGACAAGGTCAATGCACATTTGAAAAGTTATGAGAAAAGCTTAAGTCATAATCATTGAGGAAATCTTAAATCATTTGAAGTAAAGTCGTAGTTCTTTTGTGGGATGTGTACTATTAACCGACATAGACCATGTGAACTATAACATGGAATTTGGTATCTTCCCACGTCGAAAAGAAATTGTCCTACTTGCCAAGGTAAGGACCATACATATTAGCTTAGGTGGATCCACTAGCTATGTCTTTCTAAGACAAATCCTATAGGGCACTTAGTTAGGGACAAGGGAATTGCTTCTAAAGACCAAACTTCAACTAGCAGTAGGGCCTCCATTCCAAATTCCTCTCGGTGTTAAGTAACAATCCCAACGGAAATAAGCATAATCATAATCATATCATAATACGTGGAAAAGTAGGAATCTAATCATACCAATCCAATCATAACTTTACATCATATAATAACTTCTTTCAAACTTATAATTTCATAAATTGTTTATAAAGACACTTATCTAAGTATCTAAACCATGATCGTCTTTCATAGTGAGAAAACCTTTCACAAATCATTTTGATACTTTGTCTAAAGCATCCTTTATTCATATATTCCTCAATTTCATGATGCATGCATAATTCATTATCATAGTTCAAATTCATAATATAGATATGTAGCATGGGTTCACATGAAATTCATTGAAAAATATGTACTTGAATCAAATCATGCATAAATAGATCAATTATAGACAATTGAATTATAAACAATTGAACTCATGAAGAATTTCATGAAAACCCTAGAAATTTGGGTTGAAATTGAAAGAGAAATCAAGTTTCTTTTGAGACTCAATGGTTGAAAGGGATCCATAGGTCAAGTTCCCATATACCTTGGTGATCAAAGCCCTAAAGAGTGAAGAAGAAACCTTGAAGCTTGAAGAAACCCTAGTTTCTTTCCTTGAGAACCTTGAGAGAGAATTGAAGAAGAAGACCTTTGAGAGAATTTGAGGGTTTGAGTGATTTGGGAGGGAAATGAGTAGGTTTTAAGAGTAAAAGTAGTTATATGACTTATTTATAACGTCGAAACGATGTAGTTTAGGAATAAAAAGGATAGGAAATGACCTAAATAGCCTTGCACTAAAAACTGCAGAGAACTCTATGGTTGGACCTACGGTCCGTAAAATTTTGTATGGACCATCCTGATCAACCGTACAACCATTACTAGAGCTCATCATTTGGCCTTGTTTCCACGAGACCCTCCCTATGGGCCCTGGAACTTCCTACAATCCGTAGGACCTCATCATAAAACCCCAAAATCAATCCAAGATTTCACCAAGTCCAAACAACTTCTATGAGCCTGTCCTACGGCCCGTGCAACTTCTACAGACAGTCATGGCGGTCCGTAGACACTCATCAGAGACTTGGCATTTTTCAAAATCCAACCCAACTCCAACTAATGCCTTCCTACAACCTGTAGAACTTTCTACGGTCCATAAGTGGGCTCGTAAGAACCTGCACCAGTGCAAAAAATGCCACTTTCTCTTTCCAAACTCAACTTCCAATTTCCGAGGTGTTACAATATCTCCCCCTTGGGGTCATTCATCCTCGAATGGGACTCAAGCTAGCATGAATAGAGTAGAGAAAGATCTTAACATCCTAACATGAATGTAATTTACATCAAAATGAACATATTCAAGGAGTAGCCACCCCAAGCTAATCATAACTCAAAATTAAGTTTTTCATGAACATACATGCATATGGAAACATGAGAACTACTAAAATGCATGAATCTGAAAGAATGAACCATGATAAACTAATACCTCAAGCTAGAATAGGAGTGTAGGGAAAGAGATAAGGATACTTGGACATCATATCGGCTTTGCCCTCCCAAGTAGCACTCTCAACTAGTTGATTCCTCCAAAGAACCTGCACAAAAGCAACTTCTTTGTTTCTCAACTTCCGAACTAAACGATCCATAATTTCAACCAAAACATCTTCATATGATAGACTTTTCTTAATGTCAACACTCTCCAATGGCACAATAGAAACATGGAACACTTGATGCACCAATGCCAAATCAGAAGGCGAATCTAATTCGTAGGCCACCTTGTCAAAATGCCTCAAAATCTAATATGGGCCCATATATCGAGGACTAAGGTTTCCTTTCTTCCCAAATCTCATTGCACCCTTCATAGGTGAGATTTTCAAGTAAAACCAATCATCAACATCGAATTCAATCTCTCTTCTTCTAACATCGGCATATGACTTTTGTTGACTTTAAGCCATTTTCAACCTTTCTCTAATAAGTCGAACCTTCTCCATAGCCTTATGAACAAACTCAGGCCCTATCAAGGCGACCTCACCAACTTCAAACCAACCAATAGGAGACCTACACCTCTTACCGTAAAGAGACTCAAACGGATCCATCTGGATACTTGATTGATAACTATTATTATAAGCAAACTCGATCAAAGGAAAGTGATCATTCCAATTACCCTTAAATTCAATCACACAATCTCTCAACATATCTTCCAAAGTTTGAATAGTATGCTCAGCTTGACCATTGGTCAGAGGATGAAAACATATACTAAGCTTTACTTGAGTACCAAGTTCTTTCTTAAACCTCCAAAACTGAGATGTAAACTGAGTACCCTTGTCACAGATAATGGATAAAGGAACCCCATGCAACCTCACCATTTCTCGAATATAAAGCTAGCATAGTCTTCAGTTGAAAATGAATTCTTCACAGAAAGAAAATGTTCTGACTTAGTCATTTCATCCACAATAACACAAATTGATTCAAACTGTTGCCGAGTATCGGGTCATAATGAAGTCCATATTTAAATCTTCTCACTTTTCAAGTAGGAATGCTAATGTCTTGAGCCAAACATCCTGGTTTCTGATGCTCAACCTTCACTTGTTGACAATTAGGACACTTAGCTACAAATTCCACAATATCCTTATCCATCCCATTCCACCAATAGACCTCGCACAAATCACGGTACATCTTGGTGGCTTCCGAGTGATAGAATACCAAAAATTGTAAGCTTCCACCAAAGTTTGATGCCTCAACTCACCAACATTCAGAACACACAACTGACCATAGTAACGAAGTACACCATCTCCCCCTTGGGAGAAAGCCTCAATGGCTTTTTTGTAAACCAACTACTTCAACTCAACCATCATCGGATCAAGATTTTGCTTAGCTTTCACATCCGAAACAAGAGACAATTCTGAACCATTATGAACAATGACACCCCCATCCTTGTAATCAACCAAGTGAACACCCAACTGAGCTAGTCTATGTACATCATGAACTAAATCTTTCTTACCATCCTCAACATGAGCAACACTACCTATCAAGAGTTGACTACGAGCATCGGCAACCACATTTGCCTTATTCGGATGATAAATGACACTCATATCGTAATTCTTCAACAACTCAAGTCGTCTCCTTTGGCGAAGATTCAAATCTTTTTTCTTGGACACATATTTCAAATTCTTATGATCGGTGAACATATCCACATGAACACCATAAAGATAATGTCTCAAAATCTTTAAAGCAAAAACCACTGCCGCTAACTCCAAATAGTGAGTCGGATAGTTATTTTCATGCACCTTTAATTGCCTTGAAGCATAAGCAATAACCTTCTCATATTGCATCAAAACAATACCAAGGACAATCCATGAAGCATCATAATAAACAACAAAATCATCCAATCCTTTTGGTAATGTCAAAATAGGGGCTAAGGTGAGTCTATCTTTCAACTCTTGGAAACTTTTCTCACATGCTTCTGACCATTGAAATTTTACCTTCTTTTAAGTCAATGTAGTCAAAGGCAAAGCAATAGAGGAAAATTCTTCAACAAATCTTCTATAATGATCGGCTAAACTCAAGAAACTCCAAATATCTGAAGGTGAAAGAGGTCTAGGCAAGTTCTTAACTGCCTTGGTCTTCTTAGGATCAACCTTGATACCTTCACCAGAAACATTGTGGTCAAGGAAAGCAAAGGACCTCAAAAAAAACTCACACTTGCTAAAATTAGCAAACAATTGATGATCCTTGAGGATTTGCAAACCTATCCTTAGGTGATCAACATGCTCATCCTCACTCCGTGAGTAAATAAAAATATCATCAATAAACAAAATCACGAACATATCAAGATATTATCTAAACACTCTATTCATTAGATTCATGAATACTACCGAAGCATTAGTCAACCTAAAAGACATCACAACAAACTCATAGTGACCATATCGAGTTCAAAAAGTCATCTTCAGAATGTCACTTTCCCTTACTCTCAATTAATGATATTCCGATCGAAGATCAATCTTTGAGAAGAAACTTGCACCTTGGAGTTGATCAAGCAAGTCATCTATCCTTAGATAGGATACTTATTCTTTACTCTGACCTTGTTCAATTATTGGTAGTCAATACACATACAAAGTGAACCATCCATCTTTCGGACTAACAACACTGGAGCACCCCATAGTGAGATACTTGGTCTAATGAAACTCCTATCCAAAAAATCTTTCAATTGATCCTTTAACTCCTTAAGTTCTGCCGGAGCCATAAAGTAAGGAGGGATAGAGATAAGTTGTGTATCTGGAAGAAGGTCAATATCGAAGTCTATTTCCCTTTCGGGAGGAATACCAGGAATATCATTAGGAAACACTTTCAAAAACTCATTAACAATCGAAACTGACTCAAGAGTAGGAGTTTCAGAATTTGTATCCCTAACCCAAATAAGATGATAGATACAACCTTTAGAGATCATTTTCCTAGCCTTTAGGCAAGAGATAAACTGACCCTTAGGTGTTGACTTTCCACCCTTCCATTCTAAGATAGGTTCGTTCAGAACCTAAAATGTCACCTTTTGGGTCCGACAATCTATGGAGGCATAACAAAAATGAAAATAATCCATCCCAAGAATAACATCAAAATCTAACATGTCAAGCTCTACTAGGTCAACAGGAGTGACTCTATGAGAAACTGAAACAAGACAATTTCTATAGACTCGTCTAGCAATAATGGGGTCACCAATAGTTGTAGAGATTGAAAAAGGCTCTAAGGAAAGAAATAACCTTACTAGGATAAGAACCACTAGCACCCTTCCACTCAACTTTTGGAACCCTGTGTCATGAGTCTCCACTTTGTCATTCCACTTAGGCATAAAATTGAAGCATAAGTAAGCTAGCCTAAGGGGCAAAGAGCTAGAGTCTTGGAGAGGTTTGTGGAAGACTCTAGAACATCTAAGATATTATCTTAGAAGGCTTTAAAATTCTCTAGGCTTGTAGAGAATTCTAGAAGAGAGACCAATGTGTAAATATGTAAGGACTTGTATAGTAATTTTTATTTACACTTTAACCCCTAGGAGAGTAGTAAAATAGAGGGGCTCTCATTTGTAAGGCAACTAAGCAAGTGTAAAGCATTCTTCCTAGCAATACAAAGCCTTCTTTAAAAAGCCCTCTTTGTCTTTCTTCATTCTCTTAGCGATCTAAGTTTGAAAGTGCTTACTTGAGCTTACAAGATCATGAAAGATACGTGAGTGAGTAATCAAATGCCGCACGAAACATTTAGTGAAAGTCTAAGCCATGACACCAGGCATCGCTAAGTTCACAGTCTTAGCATTACAATCTAGAATAACATGATAAGGAGAGAGTCAATCCATACCCAAAATGACATCAAAATCCACCATCCCCAATATGATCAAATCTACCCAAGTGTCATACCCCGCCAAAGTAACAAGATAGGATTGATACACTTGATCCACCACTAAGGGTTGAATAGTCATAGACATACAATCACACATCAAATCAAACCCAACAGCAAAGAAGGCAAACACACAAGAGAATGTAGATCCTAGATCAAACAATACAGTCCCAGATCGATGGTAGACCAGAACGATACCTGGGATAACCACATCTGAAGGCTCGACCTCGGGTCTCCTTGAAAAAGCATAACACTGACCCCCTCTACCACTGCCAGCCTGAGTCGTACCTCTACCTCTGCCCCGCGGAGCCATAATACCACCAATACCTCTACTAGGCATCTGTCTGCCTCTACCTGACTGAGCTCTGCCTCGGCCTCTAGCTTGAGGCACCGGTGACCTAGTCAGGACTAAAGAATTGGGCTAGGGTCCTTCCTGACCACCCTGCAAAGGGAAGTGTCATATCATGTGATTAGGATCTCCATAACTAAAACAAAATCTCTAACCCGGGGACCGATGTGATATCCAGAGGAACCGTTATAACTGCCTCGACCCACCGGTCTCTGTTGTGAATCATGAGAACTCTGACCTCAATTGTAGGACCCACGAGATGAATAACTGCTCTCAAATGTCTATATGGCTACATAAACTGGCTGATGGAGCTGCAAGGAACTACCCTCCGGAAGGATCCTTTGCTACCAGAAAATAGACCAAAAGTGCAGGCCATCTTAGGGTCCCTAAACTCCTCATGTTCCATCAACTCCGCCTCCTTGGTGGCTCCCACTATGGACTTGAAGGAAGCCCCCTCGTGAATGACCTGAATGCAGCTATACGAATAGAATAAGACAACCCTCTCACAAACATGTGGATCCTATTGGCCTCATTAGGAAGAATAGCCAAAGCATGTCTAGACAACGCATAGAAACAAGTCTCATAGTTGCAGAAAGGCTATCATACCTCAAGCTTTCAAACCTCAACCTGCTCTCCTCCCTCACACTCCAAGGGATGAAACTGTCATAGAAGGCACGAGCAAACACATCCCATGTCACTACTGGAGATCCAGTCGGTATAGATCCCAAGTAGACTCTCCACTACTCTTTAGCCAGTTTGTATAAGTGAAGTGTAGTATAACGAACTCTATAAGACTCAGCCAAACCAAATGTCTCAAGCAACTCTTGACACATAGTCAAAAACTCATTCTTTCCACCCTAAAATTGAGGTGGATCCATCTTTCTCAACTTCTCGTAGAGGCGCTGCTCATCCTCAGTCAATACAAGCAAAGGTCCACCCTGAATTCCAAGTCATGGTGTAGGATCACCCTCAAACATAGGACCACTGGTGGCTGCCCCAGCGAACCCTGAACAAGTGGAGCCTGATGTTGATCTTGGGTCTGAGCCCCCACCTTTTCTGAGTACCCTATGTTGTGCTTGTCGCACCCCCACTCTGAGTGAAACTCTCAATCTCACCTAAAACCCTCAACAGTGTCCTGAAGCAACGATGCAGCAGAATGCTCCTGATGAACCTGGTCCTCTCTAACTTCAAACTCTGGCTTGGGAAGGTACCCCTACCATGACTTCTCGCTGATGCCACTCCTCAAGCACGACCTTTACCCCTCGCTCGGGCTCTGCCCCTATCCTTATTGAGGTCTCAACAATCTGCTCGGGGACTGCCTCCCCTCTTATACCACCAATAGTAGATCTCGTCCTAGCCATTTATTAAAAGAACACGTGACAATTCAGTACTAGCGAAGGTGGTACACATGTTAAAAATGAATGAAAAAAAGAAAGTTTCCTAAGAGTCTTCATAGACCCTCAAAGATAAGCAATGGACGTCTTCGCGCCGATCCTCAAGACTCTACTAGACTTGGCTTGTACACACGTGAGACCTATGAACCTGAGGCTCTGATACCATTTGTCAGGACCTAAAAATCGAGCGTGATGGAACCTGTCTTATCTTACCAAAGCTTCAACCTAAAGTACAACTAAAGAAGAAAATATGGAAGTAAAATAAAATAAAGGATTAGCATGATATTGACATTGTGGATATATATAACATAACTCATAAAACCTCCAAAATTTGGTGTCACGTGTACAAGCATCTAAGTATTACATTCGATTCAAAAGAAATACAAGTTTGAATGTATCTGTTTCTAGAACAGAACAAGGACATAATGAAAGAGTAAGTGATATTGCTGAAGTGACAAGCAACTACATCAAGAACTACTCAAGCAAGCCTCGAACGAAGGTGAGAAGGAGTAATCCAGATGATTCGAGCTCATAAACTACACAAGTGTAGAAGAAAGGGAGTGAGTATCAAACAACAATGGTACTTAGCAAGCATCCCTAAATACCCCTAAGTAAAGTAAAGTAATACCAAACACAAGTACTCCAACACACCATCCGAATCTCTATAAACTAGAACTTGCATAGAATCAAATCAACCCAACCTAGCAGTTCTCACTCAATAACAACAAAGCACATACAGAATATCATAACTCGCACCTCAACACACACACATACACATACACATACACACACACACACACACACACATATATATATATATATATATATTCATCCAGTATTTCGTAATTTAACAACCACAAGACCATATAATCAATCATAAAATTCATCCAGTATTTCGTAATTTAACAACCACAAGACCATATAATCAATCATAAATGTCAGGAAACAAGGATGAAGTGCAATGCAATCTAGTGCAATGTCATATAGAGTAATACATGTATGTCCTAATGATGCACACCTGCTGAATGTCAGTCCCCAACCCACGGGGACATATATGTCCATGCATTCGTCACGACATGTGACACATCCCTCGATATCATAGAATCCATCATGGTGTGTGACACATTCCTCAAAATCATATTATCCGTCAAAGTGTGTGACACGTCCCTCAAAATGGTACATCCTCTTTCGTTTTCTTATTTTTCATCAATATCACATAGTGCCCATCATAACAGTGCCTCAGTACCAATGCAAATAGGCATGTACAAATGCTCAATGAAAGGATGAAATTCAAACACCAACAACCAATCACAAATAATCAAGGCACTTCATCAAGATGAATTGATATAATCATCCAAGTATACAAGGCACATCATACAATAGTATAACAACAATTTCCTTTTTCCCCTTCAGTATCAACACTCGAATTCATTCGACATTTAAAAAGAACAAGAATTACTAATCCCTTCACCAATTCTCATTTACACAATAAGACATACAAGGTTCCATACACTTAACGAATGGTCAAAGAAGTTCACTTGCCTTAAAAAGAACAACTAATCAACTCGACACTTGAGCCTTCCCTCTACGATGAGTCTCCCAATGAACACAATCTTAAAAAATATTTAATCACAATAAGAACTCAAGAACAACAACACCCCAATCGTTGATTTTTGAAACCGAGTCCAAATCGACCCAAAAATCCATTCTCGAGAGTTAGGGCTAAATCTGGAATTTTTGTATAAAATCAAAATACTTAACGTATTTAGGAATTACAAGTGAAATTGTGTCAAAATTTGAGTTAAAATGAGTTCAAATCATCATTTTTCTTAAAGTTCAAGTTCTTGAGAAAACCAACAAACTTTGAAATTCAAAATCAATAATTTGATGTTTAAAATCATAAAGAACTAATGGGTAACGAAGATTTAGGGTAAAAAATGATTAACGAAATGTTTAATCTCGAAAAACCTCTTTGAAATCGCCATACTAGAGTTCTCAAAGCTCAAAAATGGAAAATGGGGAAGAAACCCCGACTTTTGAAAAATCTTTATTGCTAGTCATCTTCTCTTTGAGAACTCAGACTGAGCCTCGCAAATGCAGAGGTCAAAGCTCAGACCCTCCACGATCGTGATCATGAGCTCCACGAATGCGGGAGTTAGCCTGCATAAACCTTCGCAAATGTGGGAGTTAGCCTGCCTAAACCTTCACAAACGCAGAGAGCCTTCTGCGAACGCAAAGGCTAAACCCTTTGCCCTTCGCAATTGCAGTCAAGGCTCCACGAATGCGGAGGCCAGACCACAAGACCCTTCGTGAATGCAGACGATCTCCATGAATGCGAAGGGTGCATCAGACAGCAACAAAACAGCAAAACACCAGGACACAAAAATTCATTGAATGAACCCTCGGAATTCGTTCAGAATCCTATACACACAAACTAGATATGCTACCCTACTAAATTTGATATTCTGGACTCAATAGAACCATTGAAACATAGATTCAAGGTCTCCTTGACCCGGAACTCATTAAAGTCACAATAAACTGACTTCCACTCAAAAATACAAAACTGCCCTCAAAACCTTTGAAAATTCAACCAAACCTCACCTAGGCCTAAAATCATAATTCGAACCCAATGGAGCCATTAGAAATCCAATTCAAGTGTCCAAACTCCGAATGTTGAGTAAAGTCAACTCTTGGCCTAAATGTACATAAACTTACAACTCAAAAGCTCAAATCCACATAAAGCCTTTGAAACTGAAAATGACAACAACCCTAGACCAAATTTCACATTCCGGAGCTGATGGAACTGGTGGAATTTCATTCGAGACTCGTAACTCCGATTGTTGTCAAAAACCACTTTTAACAACTTAAAGTCTCCAAAACTCTAAAACTTTCAAAAATTACAATTTTCAATTAAATTTAAAAACCAACTTCTTAAACTGATCGAACATGACTCGAGACAACTATCGTGGGGGAGGGGGGATAAACATGTAATTTTCTAAAAAAATTCCAAACATAACCTTCGGGATCATTATAGAATATTTTTGAACTTTGATTCTTGAAGAGAACTTGAAGAGAAGAGATAAGAGGTAAATATGATTTAACTGGGCTTGCCAAATTTGTAAACTACTAAATTTTTTGTCATTGAGTTAATAAACAAGAAAAAAACTTCAAGTAATAACATTTGATTTTAAGAATTTATGCGGGGGTTACAATCTTTATAAAATCTTATAAGAAAGATGTAATTCTCTGATTCTTCTCCTCATTGATCATCAGTTCAAGAGCTTTACTTTATTCTCAAATTGTTGAAGAGCGTGAGTTGGGCTCATCTTGTCAAATTAACAAACTTGTCCAAATATAATTGAACTTCATTTAAGTCATATAATTTTAAGTTAAACATTAATTCAATTTTATTAACCAATAATTTGACTTGATTGACACATAATGAATTTAAGATTTAATTCTATTTTTATGTAGATTTATCTAATAAAATTTTAATGTCTACAATATAAATTTTATATTTAATTCACAATTTGATAAATTTATTAAAAAATTTAATGTCTACAATGCACTTATGAAATTTATTTTTCAAATTTTCATTAGAATTTTTCATCATTTGCACGTGTATGTTGAGTCCTATAGTACAAGATATCATAATATAATATTAATAATATAAAAAATAAAAAAAAGGTTTTTAAATAATTATACTTCAAAGAATTGAAATATAATTTTTTGTGAATGTTTCATGTGGATCATCTGAATTATGCATTCGAACCTACAAAGATGAATAAGAAAAAAATAATTTAAAAGGTTTTTTAGGCAACTGTTCCCATATTATCAATTGTAGGAAAAAAAATTTTACTTGATTAGCTTCTTTGGAGCAATGTATAATTTTATATTCAATATTCTCAATCTTATGTAAAATAAAGGTAATACATTGTTTTTGCTTATGGTATCAAGTGTCCTTTTGAATAATCATGTTGTAGCTGTTAAACCTCGAGTTCTAGCCAGATGTTATGCATTCCCTACTGGATAAATTATATCATACTTGGCTAAATAAGCTTTTGATTCAAGAATGTTATTTCAACGGGATGAAATGTGATGGAGAATGTCATATGAAGATCATCATTTTTTTTCTAGTCACACCACTTATTCCTATTTAGCATGTGCGCATCATATCACTCCCATCTCTGTTTATCTTTACCATATTTAAAGGTGATTTACTCCAACAGATTTGTCATTACTTTTTTTTTTACTAATTTCATTAGTTTTGACTCTTCACAAAAGTTCATCTAGAGTCAAGTAATCTTGCACTTTTAGGAAGAAACCACATGAGAAGCTTTTATAGTCTAACAAATTCGATGTCTCTACGAATTTTGCTTAGAGTGTCTGTATTACAATACCAAATATTCAAGCACTCACTTTTCTACAATTTCAAGAGAATTATAATTTGAACAATGAGAAGAAGAAGGCTACTGATAGAGTTTTTATTTGAAACATTCTACCACTGATTTAAGGTCTTATTAACTAAGTGAACATTGAATATATCAATTTTGTTCAATAAATAAGTTGCAACTTCTTTTTCACTAAAGGCAGGGTACATGGGATCAGTTTTGGATATTTTACAATGTCTACAGTTAGAATCATTGTGGATGCTAAAATTACTGGCTAGCAATTTTACCAGAGCATAAATCAATCTTTAAGTGTGTTTGGTTTTGATCGAGTTTGGTGTCTTTCCAAATTATGAGTATTGCAGGTGACACTTACGTGGGTTAGAGGTACTGTCACTTCACCAAGGTATTACTAGCATCTTATTGAAGGGCTGTGAAAACGCTTGCTAATCAAATTTTAATTAGGTTGAGTGCTTTTGGTTGAGTGTATTATAAAAAAATTATTGTCAATTCAGGGTTGATGAGATGTGTATCCTAATCGATTGTAGTATAGGTGAGTGAATCGATGCAAATTCTAAATAAACATTAGCATATATTACAATTCGTTAACGGTGGCTAGTAATTTCTCCAAAACATAAGCCAAATTTTTAGTGTGTTTTGAGAAAGAAGGAGCATTGTTAGTGCAGTTTTTTTGTTAAACTTAATATTTTTAAGAAGCGATGTGATAATCATGTATTCCAGTGTTTTGTTAAAGTGAAAAGTTTAAGGGGCGATGTATTAATGCTAATACGAGATGGCCAAAATTGGGAACAGACTAAGCAAAATAGAAAAACAGTGTGGAGGATGACACATTGCAAGATTTTCATCAGTTAAACTGTTAAAGTACATAGTAATAAAGACTCGATGAGGTGTATATCTTAATCGGATGGAATATAGATGAGAGAACATACGTATATTATGACTAAACATGAATGTGACTTACAAATTATTAGCGGTGGCTGGCACTTTCACCAAAGCATAAACCAAGCCTTAAGCGTATTTTATCGGAGAAGAAGTACAGTTAATGTAAATAATCTGCACATAAAGGAAAAACAAATAGCATAGTGAACAAGAAGGTTTTATTTACTAAGGCATTGCATTGGATTAAGTGGAGATATCATGGCATACCTTTTCGATGCTTGTAGAAGTTGGTTCTTTGATGGGGAGTTGTCTCGCCGTTTGGGTGTCCTATAGAGGGAAAGTCGATGTGTGGCATATGTTTCAAAGTAGACGGAGTTGGCATTTGGTCAAAATGCGAGAGTTGGAAGTGATGACTATTGCGAAGGAGTTTGTAGCGCATTGTTGTAGGGTTGGGGACTATCAAGGTAGGATTGTTTTTAGTTGGGAGTATTTAGGTAATTTAACTTTCAAGTTTTAGAGTACATGATAGATAGACAGACGGAGACATATAGATAGACAGATAGATTGATAGATTGATAGATACATTGATTGATAGATTGATAGATTGATTGATTGATTCATTCATTGATTAGTATTTATTAATAAAGGAAAACTTTGAGCAGCTTCCGGTTGTCTAGCACGCTTTAGCTGCTTGAAGCAAGCAGTTGCCTGTTGACGTGCCTACTTCTACTTATTTCTGTATTTTTTTCATTTTTTTTAGAATTTGTTATATATTAAAATTTTACGTAAAAAGTACTATAAACCTGTCACGCCCCGAGAGAGTACCCTTGGCATGGCCGGCACTCGGAGACCATTGCTGGTCCCAAGCAAACTACTTGATCTGATCACTCATTCAATCATTCAGCGGAAGACTTAGATAAATCAAATAAGACACTCAAGTGGGCTAACAATCAACAATTCAATAAAAGGATAGTTTAAACACTTAGTTCAAATCAACTCAACATCATAATTCAATGATGAAATTGTAGTTTAAAAAAAAGACTCTGAAAGAATCATTCTAACTCAACTCTGACTCTGTCTATGAAGCCTCTAACTGACTCGTAAGAAGGTGCCAAGACAAACCCACGGCTACCTCAAAATACTGAAAGTAAAGACTCAAGAGCACCTCCGAATGTAAAGAGAAACGCTGGGTGGAATCTGACCTTCAACGGTACGTCTGTTGAGGATCTCTATCACCTGTGTCTGAATCATAAAACGATGCAGGCCAAATGACGTCAGTACATGGAATGCATGAGTATGTAATAAAGCTAAAAAGGAACTTACTCAAAGATACTCAACTCAACTCAAAGGACTCAACTCTGAGAAATAGCTCAACTCACTAAAGCATACAATATATGTAAAACAATGGTTTGAAATATATGGATATGTAAATGCAACTCAATATATAAAATATAATATTTTACTCTTGGGGAGTTTCTCTAACCGACAACCATCACTTATGAGCTAGTGATGATACAACGCTTTGCACTGCCATTGCCACAGCCGTCCAATACCTTGCCAGAGTAAGGGACGATCAACCTCATTGGATCCACAATTAATCAAAGACCTCTTTTTGGGGCTAGAGAAGCATAGCATCTATCCTACGCTGGCTACGTAGTTTATGGAGTTTGAGTTGTTATTTACTCTTACCCAAATCGGTGCTCAAAACTACTCCCAAAAGACTCAATGTACCCATATGCTCAATCAGATCAATTTACTCGAATCATTTCATCTAGTCTCATTGGACTCTCATCAAACTCAATCTCATCTCAATCATCAATTCTTTCATTTAAAACATGCTTTCAAACTCATTCATATCTCCTCAAGACTCTATCTCAATCACTCATTTATACTCAAAATACTCATGTCCAAAATAATAAAAGTTTAAGAACCTTTCAGACTCAACTCGGACTCAACTCATTCTCATTCAAAAACGCTTTTAAGACTTACTCACATCTCATCAAACTCTTTTCTCGAAAACATCATTTATGCTCGATTCTATACTCATTAAGACTCTGAAAATCATGCATAGTGAATAATAATGCAAAAGCTTCGAAAAACTCATTCTTAAAATAATGCATCATAATAGATGACTCAATACTTTCAAAACTCAAATGAATGCACTCATGGACGCTCATGTTCCCTCAAAACCTTTCTCTTACTCATAGCATAAAAAAATACTCTTTATTCAATTAAAACAATGCATTATAGGAAGCAATGTAGTAACTCAACTAGGGTTCATGTGAAACTAGGCATGAACGGCAATTCGAGAATAAGACTCATATGGATAAACACAATCCCAATAAATAAACATGGAACTCAATTATGAAAATCATAACTCATTCGAAAACTCAATAGAATTAGGGTTAGAACTCAACTTGACTCTTTAATGATGGAATTGAGATGTAGGGCGTGTGGACGAACTCAGTCCAACGCTATGAATAGCCTTACATACCTGTAAGAACAAAGTTCTTAAAGAATCTTGAAGAAGAACTTGATTAGAAGCCTTGAAACCCTAGCTTTAAGGAGATCCATCAAGAAAACCTTTCTTGAGATTCTTGAATTAGTTTCTTGAAAGTTCAATGGCCAAGAATTAGGATTCTCATTAATGATTCATAATTGTATAAAGGAATTTGAGTTGGAAAGAATGAAATTATTGGAGAAAGACTTACCTTGAAGAAGAATCTTGAATGGAAGTCTTTTGCTTTGATTTTTCCTTAGGGTTTTGCCTTAGGGTTTGAGAGAGAAGAGAATAGGAAATTAAAAGATGAAAATCTGATTGTTTTAGGACTTTTATTAGTCAAGAAATTCGTTTAGGGTCTTTCTTAGAGGTAAAAAGACAAAAAGACCCATTTTTAATGTTTTCCCGTCGGCTAATTCCTCACTGCACTGTATCAGGTTACTAAAATGGTCATAACTTCTTACTCAGAACTCAGATTGAAGCAAAATTAGTGGCGTTGGAAAGAAGATTCAAATACCTTTAATTTGATAGGTTATGGGTCACGTAAATCTTTATATTCTGAGAGATATAGGCGTCTAAAGTTGACTCAAGTAGAATCTTACCTCAAAACTTAATCGGTATGGAAACCTTCAACTCAACTTTGTGCTAGGGGATTCTTGTGACCTTAATTCATGTCCAAATCTATTCTCACACTAAAGAATTGACCTTAACACCTAAGCATAATTTAAGAATCACACGATACAACTTTATAAGTAAATGAAGAATAGTTCGGGTCTTAACTTAGAAATTTTTGGGGTGTAACAAAATCACAATAATTAGCAACTTAAAATTTTATGTAAAAAGTATTATAAATCACAATAATTAGCAATTTAAATTGGGGGAGAGGAACTAACATATATTATTTGAAATGATGTAAAAGGTACTATAAGTCACAATAATTAGCAATTTAAAATTTTATGTAAAAAGTACTATAAATCACAATAATTAGCAATTTAAATTGGGGAAGAGGAACTAACACATTATTTGAAATTATGTAAAAGGTACTATAAGTCACAATAATTACCTACTTAAAAATTTAAAAGACATAAAAAATTTAAATGGTTCTCAAAATTTTATCAGTGTCACATAAATTGCGATAGAGAGAGTAACATATATTATATGAAATTTAGGTAAAAGGTACTATTAATCTTTTTTTAAATCACAATAATTAATAGTTTAAAATATATAAAAAGTCATACAAAAATTTTAATTGACTCTCAAAATTTTATAGGTGCAACATAAACTAGAACATATGTTAATTTAAAAATGACACAAAATGTACTATAAGTCACAATAATTAATAACTTAAAAATTTAAAAGACATAAAAAACTTATCAGTGCCACATAAATAGAGAAAAAAACTACCTATATTATTAAAAGTTACATAAAAATACTATAAATTATAATAATTAACAACTTTAAATACCTAAAAATTATATTAAAAAATTGATTGACTCTTTAAATTCTATTTGTGTCATATAAATTGAGATAACAAAATAATATATATTGAGTTCGTGCTAACATTAGTTCCTGTAACTAGTATTCCTAGAAAAATGATACAAAACTGATTTTTTAAAACATTACACGTTATTTAATATCATAAATCGTTTTCTTTCTCCATGCCTAGAATTCGACAAACTAGTGATGTAGAGCGTGACGATAGTGGTCAGTCCTCTCAATATTTTTAAATATATCTTAGATATTACCATAGATAAGTTGTGGTTGTGGTCCGTTTAACGTAAGCTTTCATTAGATTTTTTTGTTTTTTTTTTGGCTTTTACTTCTTTTAGGGGTTTAACTTTTATACGGTAGCATAATATAAAGAAATTTTGTAATATCAAAATAATTAAAATATAAATTCTAAAATGTAATTAAAAATAATTACAACTCTTAAAGTATGACGTGCAAAACAAGATCAGAATTAAACCTGAAACTTGAAAGATAAAACGTATTATAATGTTTCTTTATTTATTTTGCGTTATTAACGTATATAGATTAAATCTATTTTTTCGAAACGATATTGAACATGATTAGTTGATTCAAAGCAGCTGATTCGCATAAGTATTGAAAATATTTCTATAAATAAGTAGTTATGAATTTGATTTAAAGTATTAAAACCGCTAATAAAACATTGATGAATTTGATATAATGACATTGATAGTCAACTTTACGTTAAAAAATGACTAATATACTAATAAAAACTGTTTATTTTTAAAAATGATTTTTTAGAAAAGTGCTTCTGAAAAAAAAGCAATTTTCGTTTGACTAATCCTTTTTAAAAAGTGCTTTTGAAAGTCAAATAATGAAAAATGGTAAGTATTAATGTATTTTTAATATTAAGATTATTTTATAGAGAGAAACTGTTTAAAGATCTATTACAAAAAATTTAATTAAATTAAATTGCATTTATTAAAATTCTCAATCAATATTATATATAAATAAATTAAATATTAATATAACATTAACATGATGATTTAAATATAATTAAAAATATCAAGCAAAATAAATTTTAAAAAATCACACAAATTAATACTACATACGAAAAATTCACCACAAAAATAAATAAAGTCCTTCATATTTTTAACCCTACAAAAATATTGTTGTTACCTTTATTTCTAATTCTTTAAAATAAAACGTAAAATAATATCTAAAAGATAAAATATAAAATAGTACTTAATATATAAACATAAAATAAAATAAAAAATTTATTATATAAAAATAAAAAATAAAATTCTTGAATGAAACTTAACCAAACTTGTAAAATATGCTAGTTAATTAACAAGAAATATATTGATAAATATGTATATATGGAAGAGATATTTAGTATTCAAAAAATTAATTTTCTTCTTTTGTTTTTTATTTTTTTAAGAAGCAGAAATTTTTACCTTCTTACTAACCGTAGAAAATTGCTCTGCTTCCATTTAAAAGAACTTTTAAGGATTTGCTAAATAATTAATTTTTCAAAAAAAAAGTCTCTTTTTAAAAAAAAAAATATTTTTAACCTTCCAACAACAATACCAAACAGGCTCTTAATCCATAAATATCGGTGCGCATATTCCAAATTAAGAAAACTATTCCAAGGAAAATTATACATCTAAATAATGGATGCTGACTTGGTTATATATGTATATATAAATCTTTTCTTCCCTCCACAAAACCACAATTGATATCCATTTTCTTTTCTTTTATTTTTCTTTTCTTTTCTTTTCTTTTCTTTTTCTTTTCTATGTGTATTACAGGTTCTAAATGACCATTACAAGAAAAATGGAGAATTATATTGAAGAAAATCAAAATATGAGAGAAGAAAATAAGATCATCGGTAGTTTCTATCATAATATTTTTATACTTACAAATGAAGAAGAAGAAGGAGGTTGCAATGATGAAAATCCCTCTACCTATGTATTTGGTTGTGAGGATGATAATAACAATAATGATACACAAGATATCATGGAAAATGCTATCTATTGGGAATCACAAGAAGCCTTGCTTAAGGTATGTTTATCAACTTTTATCAAAATAATTTCATCTTATTCTTAAACAATCATTTTCTTTTAATATGTTTATCATTTGCATTAGTTTCATCCTTCATAACAATATTTGAATAATTTTTTTCCCTTTTGATCTCAAATAATGCAAAGATGAAATTGATACACCTGACCTCTGGATATGATTTTTGAATATCCACTTTTACAAAATATTTACTACAACAATTTAATATTTAGGGGTATAAACATTGAAATGGAATGGTAATACGATTATATTTTACCCAACCATATCTGTTATCAACTATATTGCTTTTGGTATTTCCTTCTGGCACAACGCAAACAAAGGCTTTTCACCAAAAGCAATTTCATTTTGATCATTTTGAAGGGGGCAAAAAGATACTCCCCTTTTTAATCGGTTTAAAAAAGAAATTATTTATAAATTTTAACTTTTCATTTATCATATTTAAAATCACAATATTAAAAGGCATTTTGATATGTTTTGTTTATCTTTAATTTAAAATTACAAAATTCAAAAGACTTACTGTTTAAAACTCTTTTTTATATCAAGTTAAAATCAGACAAACAACTTAAAATTAAATCCGTAAAAAAAAATTTAGCAATTTAATTTTTTCTTCTTTGACAAAGAACAAATACCTCTTTTCACCTTTTGATTGAGACAAAGATACAATTGAAACATTTCACAGGTCTCAAAAGTTTGAGAAAAAAAAGGTTCAGATTTTTCTTCATTTAACCCATAATATATTCAAAATCTGCTATTCTAGATTTTAATTTTCAAATAATTAGATCAAGAATTATTATCCACACAATGAGAGAGGTCACTCAACTATGAGTTCTTTTCTAAGAAAGTCACTCAATTTTGGTTTTTAACTCAAAAATTACTCAACTATGGATACTTTTCTCAGAGGGTCACTCAACTATAGGTTTTTTTCTCAGAAAGTCACTCAATTTTGAATTTTATCTCAAAAGTCACTCAACTATGAGTGTTTTACTTACAAAATCACTCAACCATGATTGTTTTACCTACAAAGTCACTCAACCTCTGTTTAATCTGTGTTTATAGAAACATCGTTACAGTGGGAAAAAATATTAAGCATAGTATACTGACGATGAAATCGAATATTCTTTAAGCTTAGTATAGGTGGTACAAATGGATACTCTTTTTTTTTTTAAGTTAAATCGAAAATTTGAGTACAAATGGATACTTTTTTTTAAAGTTTAATCGAAAATTTGCTCATGAAATATTCAAATTTTTTAAAATGAAATTTATATATTTGTAAATTACGTAAAAAGTACTATAAATCACCATAGTTAATAATTCAAAATATTTAAAAGATATATGAAAAATTACGGTCAAAGGTAAATTTATTTAAATCTCGAAATTCAAAATATATCATATAAATTGAGACAGAAAAAGTATCAACATCATATAAAAAAAAAGTAAAAAATCAATTATTTGTTCAGAAAAATATTTTCTTCCCTACCAAACACACCCATATATGGTTGTTTTGTAAGGACACATAAATATCTTTTATGGAAGGTAAGAATTTGAGATATGGATCTGTTGAACACTCGATCATATATTTAATGTGCCCACAATTGAATGGTTAAGGTTTTGGGGCTTTATTACAATAATTGTAAACCACTCTTTTGGTCACTACAAATTAAATCCAACTGACATAATTTGTAGGGTCATGATTTTCCAAAAAGCATAATACTAATACTCCCTCCATTTCAAATTAATGAAATGTTGAGATATTTTTTAATTTTCAAATTAACTTAGTTGTTCAATCTTCAAGAGACATTTTTTATTTTTTAAATTAAGTTAATTGTTCAATCTTCAAAACTAACTTTAGAATATTCTTTCAATTTTATCCTTCATTAGTTAGTATTGGAATTAATTATTATAATTAATGTTTAGTTATTTTAATCAAGAATTTGACAATAATTAATAAGGGTAAAAATGAAAAGTTATGCCTAATTTATGTCTTAGAGCCTATTTGGCATTGCTGCTAAAAACTGCTTATTTGTAGAAGTGTTTTTTTAAAATAGCTTTTCTGAAAAGTACTTTTAAAAAAAAAACAATTTGTGTTTGGCAAATTCATTTGAAAATTGCTTTTGATAAGCAATATGTGTTTGGCTAATTTTTAAAAAAAAGTACTTTTGAGAGTCAAATTACGAAAAAGGGCAAGCAGATTTAGTTATTATCTTTTGTATGTTATAATCCCCTCAAGTTAAAAAAAAAATCAAATTAGAAAAATAATATGTAAACTACGAAAAGGAAAATTTTTATTTGTTACCTTTCTGAGGGAATTGAAATCTTTAATTATTATTTTTAAAAATTTTACAAAAGTATTGTTGAAAAATATTGAGAGAATTTTTTGTTATTTGTTACCTATTTTTTTATTCATTCTTTAGCTATTATCTTTTTTTTTATTTCATAATCCTCTAAAGTTAAAAAATTTAAATTAAAATAAAATAATACGTAAATTAAGAAAAGAATTTTTTTTATTTGTTACTTATTTTGTGAGGGTTGAAATCTGTATTTGTTACTTTTTTTTAAAATCCTACGAAAATATTGTTGTTACCTATTTCTAATAATACGTAAAATAATATATAAAATATAAAATATAAATAATAGTATATAAACATAAAATAAAATAAAAAGTTTATCATATAAAAAGAAAAATAAAAATAAAAATTCTTGAATGAAACTTAATCAAACTTATGAGATATGTTAATAAATTAATAAGAGATATATTGATAAATATGTATATATGTAAGGGATATTTTAGTCTTTAGAAAAATAATTTTCTGCTTCTGCATTTTTTTTAAGAAACATAAATTTTTAGTTTCTCCCTAACAGCAGAAAAACTGCTTATGTTTCTATTTAAAAGCACTTTTAAGAGTTTGTCAAACACTTATTTTTTCAAAAAAATGTTTTTTTCTCAAAAAAAAAGGTACTTTTGGCCTCTCAACAGCAATGCCAAACGGGCTTAATTTTCTTTTCTTAAAGGGTGTGAAACTCCTCAACAATTCAATCAATTTGAAATAAAGGGAGTAGTATGTTATTCAACTTGACATCATCTGATATATATGCTTTTCAATTTTGAATGTGCACAAGTCGAAATTTAAATTTGTATAAAGTTGAAACAAATAGATACATGCGTCCTACGTGACATAATACATCAAGTAGGACGCTTGTGTCTACTTGTTCAATTTTATACAAATTTAAGTATTTGTTTGTGCACACTCAAAGTTGGAGGACATAGATATTAGTTGAAACCAAGTTAATGATATATTTATGTATTATCTGTTTTTAACATTTTGAAAAGATTAATTGAATTAAGATTAGAAATACATATAATTAATGTGCAGGAAATATTGGAGCAATATAGGTTGATTGGATCAAAAGTACGAGAAGGCATAACAAGAAGCGTAGAAGGAGCTATTGTTATATGTGAATGCTCAAATGGAAAAGTAAGTGGATCATCATGTGCTAAGTGCTTTAGAAAAAGAGTTGTTCAACAATTGTGTGAAAAGGGATTCAATGCTAGTCTTTGCACTTCGAAATGGAACCACACATCAAAAATGCCTGGAGGAAGACATGAATACATACAAGTTATAGCAAGCACTCAGGGAAGAAAGAAAAAAGTTCCGTTATTGATAGAATTGGAATTCCGAGATGAATTCAAGTTGGCAAAATCCTGCAAAGAATACTCTAAACTCATTACCCTATTACCTCAGGTTTTTATAGGGAAATCTGAACACTTAAATGCTATCGTTCGCTTGATGTGCGATGCAGCAAAGAAATCAACAGCCCAACAAAGGATTCATTTGGCACCATGGAGAAAGAGGAACTTCATGCAGATGAAATGGTCAGCTTATAATTCTGAAAAAAGATTACTACATCACAATCAAATCACTTTAACTAAACTAACCCAACAACTACTCTTTAGGCCTGCTGTTGCTGTTCTCAAAGTTGCTTAAATTCATAAGTCTAGGCTAGCTATTCATTTTCAGATTATGGTTTTGCCAAGTTGTTATGTATTATCCTATAGTTTTCACTTTTTTCTATGGAACATATATATATATCAAGAGTTATATACGTCTATCGAACGACACATCTACCAATCAAATACTACAATTTTACTACTTGAAAGACATTTAAGTGCACAATTATTATTCAACTTTATGTTTATTTGCGGAAAAATATAACACGACTGTGTTTGCAGTAACAATAACTACACGGGCCACGGCCTCACAAATCTGCTTACCTTAAAAATGGTACCATCGAATTTATATACTGTGATTTATGGGCATGTGGATTGAGATGACCAAATAGAATAAATAAACTAATATCCGTAGGCGAAATTAAGCACAATGTAATGACGATGATATGACTGAAGAGTTGAATAACTATAATCAAATAACAAGATACGTAAGTAAGTGAAGCCTGAATCTCAACACAACGTCGTCGGAAAAGCTTCTACATTGCTATATTTCGTAAAAATGGAGCTTAAAATTGCAAAGTATTAATGTAATGCTCGTTTATTCTTCCAAAAAACATATGGACCTTTTATAGAGAGGTCCACCACCATTTATAGCTAAATCTCACTGAACAAGCTAAGTTCCGTAGATCTTGCCCTCATAAAATCTATTAGTTGTACATGACTTGTAGTTGCATAACCATTGGTGCTGATCTCACATTCTTCTCAGAGGCGGACCTACATATATAATTGGGGGTGCATGTGCACCAGTTAACTTAAAAAAAAATTATGTGTATATAATTATATATATATATATATATATATATATATATATATATATATATATATATATATCTTGAGAAACTAGCAGAGATAAGTAATATAGGAAAGAGTGCACCTTTAGTAGACATAGAATTGCATTTGGTCTGCTGGTAGAAGTAGGGGAATACACCCTGGTTACTTGGGGTCGATACTGTTGGGTTTTAAAAGGTGTGAATGGAAAATGAAGAGTTGCGACTTTTATGAAGAGTTGTGACTTTAATGAAAAGTTGTAACTTTTATGAAGAGTTGTGACTTTTATGAAAAGATGTGACTTTTATGAAAGGTTGTGACCTTTCCGAAGGGTTGTAGCTCTTCAAGGGGTTGTGACCTTTCCGATAAGGCTCAATAAACGTATGTTCGCACTACCCTTGGTTGTCTATAAATAGAGGATTTCCTCTTATTTTTCAACAATGAAATAATGAATTTCTAGACTTCTTCTTCTACTACTAAATCTAGTATTCTAAGTGTATTTTACTGTCGTTGAGTGGTTCGCTGACACTGTGGATTTAGGTACCGACACTACAAGAAAAAAGGCTTTTAGCAAGGGAAAATCCCGTCATTATAAGTACAAATCCGGTCGCTATAGGTTATTCACGACGGGGAAAAATTTGGTCATCGCCGGTCGTTAAAAGCTTTGTCGTTAAAAGTTAATGACCGGATTGGTAATCCGGTCGTTAAAAACTCTTTAGTGACGAAATAAATTCCCCTCGTTATATTCCTATTTAGCGACCACATTTTTCTTTGTTAATTATTATTCCGGTCGTTAAAAATCTTCTAATGGCATAAAAAAATACGATGATCAACTTCTAGCGGCTGAACCTTCTCTGGCTAATAATATGTTACAATTTAAATAAATGTAAAAATCCAAAAACGTACAAACAAATCAATCTTCATATATAAATTTTCAAACTAGTTGTTTACAAGGAACTAAAGTGTCATATTAACCAAAACAAATACCAATTTAAATTGTATGAGATTATATTCATTAACTCCTAATAAAAGAGAAAATACAAATGTAGCATATAAAAATGGAAACATCTTCTAATAATTCCCTAAAAGATTTGGTTGCTTTTTTAATTCATCAAATTGTTCTTTCAATATTCTCAGTAGCTTGATCTTGCTCTTCACCTTCTTTAGAATAAATTCTTCGAACTTTGAATCCTTTACCTGCAAGGGATGAAAAATTCATAAATGTATAGTGTACATGTTCTGAATAAACGAAGCACCTTGTAAATCATAAGAGTAAAAAAATTGTGGATGGGGCATATTATAGTGTAACATGTAACTACTGTTAAGGACATGCCTCCACATCATCTATCCATCAAAGAGTGAGTCTTTCAAAACGACATTCAACTAAGAAATGTACATTGTAAAAGATCTACAAAGTCAAGGGCCACGATAGTATTTGAGTAAATCTTGCAACTTTTAAAATCTTGTGGATGTAGTACTAAGAGAGGTTTCCAAATATAATCAACCAAAAGGGCTATAAAAACTCATATGCATTGTAAATTTCTATGGAAGCAAGTAGTAATACATTAAAAATAATACATGTTAAAGAAATAAAATTCTGAGAAACCAGAAGTGTATAGAGCATGAAACTAAATATTTTAGAAATAAAAGTAAATTGTGAGATGTTTATAAGAAGAAATACAGTCACCAACTCCAAGTTATTCAAAAGATATTGTTTGGTCGGCAAAGTGGTACAAGACGTGAAGAAACATGCATTTCAAAGATTCAATTGCAGTTGATATAAATATTTACTTAAGTTCCACCATTTTTTCTACTAATAAGTTATGCTGTCATATATACTATAGATGACCCTCTTTGTTTTCTTAGCCAAACAAGCCTCCTGGTAGGCACATTTTATTCACATGCAGTCATCCTATTCTCTCCTATTACAAAAAAATCATTCCTAGAGTTGAGTTACCTGTATCCATCCTCTCCATTCTTCAGTTTGATGCCTATTGAAATATATTATTGATTTTCTGGAGATACGTGACTTATCGTGGTGGATCTGTAAAAAAAAAGAAATAATTGTTGAGATGATCGTGAGAAGGATATAGATGAAGAGAATAGTTAACGATTGTAGCTCTGCTAAAACAATCAAAAGAAGCAGCAAAAGATGGTTGGAACCAGAAGACCACATACAACCAACTTCCTGTACATAAATGATAGATTAAATACTAGAACCTTTAAGTTTATTCGTAGTTACAAATGATCTTGAAATAATAATAAAAATACATGAAATAGAGTTAGTATGCTTGATAGTTGTTTCTTACAAAAGACGTGATAAGTTGTTTCTTACAAAAGACGTGATAAGTTGTTTCTTACAAAAGATGTGATCAGTTGTACTTGATTCTTTATTTAGAAGGAATGTATTGGTTAGGCTTGAAACTGTCACCACATTGCCAAAGGATATAGAGATGCTCTATTCAGATATAGTACACAAAATGGATAAACATACAAACAACATCCCTAGTGTATCGGGTCTGGAAAAGGTAGGATGTGAGCAGACCTTATCATGCCACAATATGGGCCAACTTAATTTTATATAAAATTATTATTGTCAGCAAAATCACAGGCTGCTCTGGTGATGTAACAACATTCCGGGTAAAAACATCATCTTCTCCATGATAAAACTGAAAAACACTTGGTCTGAAAATTCAAACTGTAGCAAATGAAAAAAAATAGAAAAAGAAAAAACAAAGAGCTGCGATGGACAAAAAGAAAGAAAGAAGAAATGGGGATACATTTATCCTCAATAAGTTAGTTAATTATGAATATCCTGCACATCTAAACTTGTCCTCATCCTTTTACCCAAAAATAAAGTTTCAATATTTCTTTAGTTAACACTAATATACAATATCAATTGCCTGTGTAAAGTACACAGATATACGATATCTTTTTTTTGATTCACCAAATAGTTTGGTGCAGTCAGATAGGTAAAAGTATGTCAAAAGGGCACCAAGCTCTTATTTGTAGACAAAAAATGTATGGAGATGAGAAACAACAAGCTGAGCCATACTTCCAAAACCACAGCACCTCCAAATCTCCAAAACAAACGCGTTAGATTTCAATCCTTTCAACTCACAGCTATTTTGTTCATTTAATTTAATTCCCCTTCTTGGATCCTCTCTCTTCCCTCGATCAAGCTCTACTATATGTTTTCATCCATTCTCCTTTGTGACCCAATCTCAAACACACATTTCCAAAACAACTTTAAGATCGACTCTGTAACAATGATCAAGCATGGAAAACTAAAGAACTTAACGCTAATAGCAGAAATAGGTTTTGATAGGTTCTGCAGAAATACATGAACTACAATTACTGTCAGATGCTAAAAGGTTCTCTCAAGGCTTTTCTCCTGAATGCAAGCATTCAAGGTTCTAAAAGATCAAATCTATGAATGTTGTCTGTAATATTATCTTGATTTTCTTTTTTATTATTTAATTTATTCTTGGATATCAGGGGAATCAAGAACATAGAGTAATTATTTGTGTAAGCAATGTATTCTTTATTCTTTTTGTAATCGTGAAATAGAAATAGCAATAAAAAAATTTCTTGTAAGCCTATCCATCTTTGTGACCATCATTGCCTTTAGTAATATCTTATCTTAGGTACTCTTTTATATCACATATTTATTATACATACAACAGAGAATCAGGGAACTGCTAAACTTTTAATCAAGAGAGGAAAAATTGTGATGAAAAAAAAGAGTGAAACATAAAGGAGTAAGTAAAATCATTCGACTTCCTTCCTTCAAGACACGAGGAAGGTGTGCGGGGATAGTACATACATCATATGGAAGTTTGGATCTTATACAAGTCATAAAATATACATGAAGTTGCTGTAGCATAAAGATATCTTTGACAACTAAGAGGGTGTTTGGATTGACTTATTTTTAGGTGTTTTTGGCTTTAAAGCACTTTTTAATTTTTAGAGGTGTTTGGCAAAGACACAAAATGCTTAAAAGCACTTTAGTTTAGGCTTAAAAAGTACAAAAAAAGAGTTCAAAGTCAAAAGTAGGTAGATACCTACTTTTGGCTTTTGGCTTTTGGCTTTTCACTTTAAAATCACTTAAAAAAAGCTTATCCAAACACCCCCTAAATATAGACATACAGCTGATTATAGCAAATATATTTTCATGAAAACCTGGAGAGATAGTAGCTTAAAATAGTTTCCAATATTCTTGTGTCTGATGCTCCCAAGCCCTCAGAAATGCTACACAAACATATTAAGCACGTGCTTAAAGAACAAAGACACCTATAGCATCTGAGATTTCATCTACTAAACATAGAACTACACATATATATGCACAAATATACAGGCATGTGGAACATATTATTGTGCATGCCTATGGCTGTGGAGAAGAATATCAACGAAGTGACCATGTTAAACTACACGTTATTCAGCAAAATAGATCCTCATTTCAAAAGCCTAAGGTCACTCTCATCACCATGAATTTCCTTATTGCTTACTTGTCCTATCATCAATCAATTTCCCCCTCTTTTTTCATATTATTTTATCTTCAAAATTCATGATACTATTTTCAGTGGTTGTACAGATTCTGACTGTAAGACACTTAATTAGCAATGGGACACATCTTAAGGACCATCACATCAAAGAAAATGGCTTATAATATGTGCAGAATAATTAGAGATCAAATGATTAGCAAAAACACTAATTTACACAATAATAAAAAACAAGCAATCGGTGAAATCATTAGTGAATGCATAAATAGGATGGATCATGGAGCAACTATGTCTCTGTAATAACATATTCAACTGCATGAGAAAAGATTTTTTGCATACTTAATGGTATTTCTCCCAAAGACATATATTTATTCATCATCTCCAAGCATTCCCTGAAGAAAAAATAATATTCCACAAGAGGTCCGTGAAAAACATTCATCAAGAGTTATGTTGTTCGCAGATGCAAGTGAAGCAGAGAAAACAACAATAGTAAAAGTAACATATTGAATCACTTCTATAAAAAACTGTCAAAAAGACAAATTATGAAAATCATGGCACTAGTGCCTCTCCATTATACAACATATCATTGTGTAAATTCATATTTTTTGGTACAGAAGAAAAGCTTGATATATCATTCCAAGGCAATTCTGAATCATAAGTCTATAACAATCCAGAACATTAGGAATTTCGTCAGTAACATGAGGGTTACTAGAAAAAACATCTGATCCAGTAAATACAACTTTAGACATGTGTATGACTTCCTAAAATTGAGGAGAATCTAGGCAAGCAATGTGGTTCACCTAGAAAATGTTTATGAAAAACTAAAGAAAGCATGGAAGAATCATGGACTACCAACTTAGACTTAAACAAACGAAAGATGCAAAGCCATTTTAAAGGGAAAATACATTAATGTTATAATCTTGCCTTGTCTCTGGATTATTCAAAGCCTTGTCTTCTTGCTCAGATTCATTATCCAAATCAATTACCTCATAGATACAGATTCCAAAAGATCCTCCTCCGACAAGGATTTCAAGGTTGTGTTTTATGATGGTTTGCACTTAATTCTTATGTCCTATCAAGAATATTCCATTTCCCACTTTCTTGATCGACACATCTTTGATGCTGATTTGTGAGCCTGATGAAATTCTCCTACAAATAGAAGACTCTCACTAGGACTAACGCTGCCATTTGAATAGTTGTAGTCTGCATAGTGTTTAACAGATGATCCAGTAGTCCACCACCGAAATTCTTTAGAAAATGAACCCTCCTTCCGATAAAACTACTTACTTTATAACTTGATTCCTTGGAGAAATGAAAATTATAATTTGTAGCTGTCTCTTGACACTTTTTACCATTATCAGCAAAATATATCGACTCATATAATCTTCTGTATCAACATCATGTTGGTGCTTGCCAAGACGAGGTTCCTTCTCTGCTACCCTATATCATTTACAAGAGATGTTCTTGTCACCACACGAAATAATTATTTATCTAAACGAGATCCTACAGTTGGAATACTCCCTTCATTGCCTTATTCTGAATATTTTTTTTAAAAGAATGTTCACGAAATTCATGAGATATGCTAGGAGAACTCTCTTCAAAGTTCTCCATTTGTGGATCTCCTTTGTCATGGACATCAGCCATCTAGAAGTACAATATTATGGGAGCATAGATTAGAATCCTCCCAGTTCACAACTAAGAAACTTATTTTCATAAAATGAATTCACAATATGCATATCAAATAGAAGAGGGAAGCAAATAATCTGATCTATGTAAGGTGCAGAGAAAGACAATGACCTTTTATATACAAATTTGAAAATGTTTTGTAATAGCCCTTTATGTATTTATTACAATTAATTACTGTGAGCTCAGAACAGAGCAAGGAAAATACATAGGAGGGTGAACTCTTATAGTAAAACGCGAAGATGAAAATGCCAGGTGAATCACAGTAACCGACATTATTGGCAACAATATGAACAAATATGTGTTATTTAAACTTCAGAAAAAATCTTATAAACTATAGTACTAAAAATTCATTGATAGCCCTAACCATCTTAATATGAAACTTCTATAAATAACTCATTGATAGCACTAACCATCTTAATATGAAAATTCTATCAATTCCTTAACAACAAACTGCCTAAAGGTTTACCAACAATCATATCAAATTTTCAAATAAAAGTAAGGATATGCAAATGTCAAATTTTCAAATAAAAGTAAGGATATGCAAATGTCAAATTTTCAAATAAAAGTAAGGATATGCAAATGTCAATAGAGAATACTCAATAACAAAAATAAATAGACCAAAACATTAACCTGGAAGACAGAGACAAAGTTGATGAAAATCTTAGTGAAATGCTTGCTGGGTTTGATTTCTGGGTTTCATCTTTCTTAATAGGCTGCATCTTCGAACTGAATCACACAATTGAAGCTTAAATTTTCTGCAACGCCTCATACACAACTTTAGTAGCAGGAAATTTATATGCAATTTGGGGGAAAACCAACACACAGTTTTTCTTATTTTGGGAGGTCGAGGTGGGGGAGAGTTTTAGAAATAAAAGGCGAAGGTGGGGAGTGGGGGAACTAGCACTCCACTTTTAGGGTTCATTTAGTATCAACCACAGATATTAGCTTGGACAAGGTCCATGGAAGATGAAACGTCTATAAGCATGATTTTAGCTTGAATTGCTAACCCTAGTTGTACCTTTTCATGTTTAATGATATAAATATGTTAATGACTAATCCGTGGGAATTATGCTTAGCACCGAGTGGATATTGAGATGGAAGCCCTCCCGTTAGTAAAGGCCGGGTCTTCTAGTGAAAGCACTCCCATTAGTAGAGGCCGGGTTTTCTAGATGGAGCTCTCTCGTTAGTTGAGGCCGAGTCTCCTAATGAAATCTCTATCCCATAAACTATGTTGCCACCATAGGATGTTGTCTTTAAGTAGACATTAGCTAGGGGATCCACATAAGCTAAGAAGATTATGGTCTTACCTTGGCAAGTAGGACACCTCTTTTCGGTGTGGGGTAGACACCGGATTCCATGTTGATAGCTCACATGGTTTTACATGTCGGTTAAGGCTATTCCCCACTAGTTATTGAACAAGTGTACTCATGATGAAGTAAAGAAAAGAAAGAAAGATGATTTAGCTTGCTTTGGCCTTGATATATGCTTTATGTTTCATGTTTATCATGTTTTAAGTTTGGCCATTGCATGTCATGATTATATTTCACTCTAGCATGATTTACGTGTTTATGTGCATTGATATCATACTTAGTACTTAATTGTGCTAATGCATACTCTTGCCTACATTAACTTCTTTGGTGTAGGACGTGGCGATACACCATCCACTCGTGGCTAGAGCTTGATTAGAGATTTGATAGAAGACTTGGTGAGTCCTCATCCATCCGAGGACATAGCGTAGTTCTTATTTCCTTTCATGTATTTTCATTTCAGTTTCAGATTTGTATTGGGTTACGTCCCAGACCTTGTTCTTTATATTAGATTGGCTTTGAGACATGAGATGTAGACTTCCGCTGTTTCTTTTAAAAGCTTTGATATGAAATTCTCTTTTGAACTTTTATTCTCTATTATCTTGTATGTAATGTATGCTAAGTGGCTTGTATGAGGCCTTTCGGGGTCTTGTAAGCCATGTCACATCTAGGGGGTACCTTGGGTCGTGACACAATGTTTTGGAACAAGGATAAAACATTAAAACTTTTCAATGAGTTAATAAAGCTTAAAGTTTTTTTTAATGAATTTTAGGCTTGACAGATTTAGCCAAATAGTGTATTTACGCGGTGACACAGTTAAAAATCACCTTTATGATTGTGAAGTGTAAGCCGCTTCAAATAGGATGATTGTAAAAACTCATTCTCTATAAACTCATGAAATCAAGAGGTGTTCATGGCTGAAACGAACACAAGAGTGAGAACCATGCATAGTAAATTATTGATTGTGTGACATGTGGTTGTTTCAGCATACACCAATGCTCGACGGTTCAAAGATATCAAATCAATCAATTGACCTAGTATAGCTGACATATGTTCATTGCAGAGAGTTCAAAGAGAAACCTACTTATCCAGATGCAATTAATCCTTGTTGGTAAAGTATACACTTGTCCATTTATTTGTCTTATAAGTATCATTCCCCATTGATGTGGGGGATTGTTGGGTTTTAAAAAGTGTGAATGGAAACTGAAGAGTTGTGATTTTTCTGAAGAGCTGCCATTTTACCGAAAGGTTGTGACTTTTCCGATAAGGCACAATAAGCACTTGTTTACACTATCCTTTGTTGTCTATAAATAGAGGGGTTTCCTCTTATTTTTCTACAATAATTTTTTTTATGAACTTCTTCTTATTTTGCACAAACAAATTCTAGTATATTTTACTGCCTTTGAGTGGTTCACTGATACCGTAGTTTTTGGTATCAATACACAGGTGAGTAAGATCGTTATATCATGGTAGGATATACTCCAATAACCTCGGGTACTTGAGGGGAATAATTTCCTTAAGGACACACTGTGCATTCAGTGGGCTCAATTTTCTTCTTTTCAATATTTTTCTGCTTTGTTGCAGATTATATATTCTTTACTTGCTTTTAACTTTTTGTTTTTGAAAATATAATATACTTTAAACTTTGTTGTTTCTTACGAAATTGATAACATATGTATGTGGTAAAAATCAGAAATGACACATGGGAAGATCAACAAGCAACACGTGAAAAAAAGAATAGGTTAAGCATGACTCAGCAAGAACAACATCAAGCATTGACCTCGGAGCATGACGTATGAGCGCGATCTCATTCAATGAAGATATAGAGTTATGATATTAGGATCCATTATCATACTAGTGACTTGTTATTCAACTACAAGTCACTAATATGATACTAGATCCTAATATCATAACTCTGGTCCATGTTTTTGGTTCCAAAAACACGGTCCAGGCACTAGAAAATGACCGGTCAATAGTAAAGCCATTGCAGAAGAATCAGAGGTGAACCAAGAATTTGAAGATTTTGGGTGCACCAATGTTATCTTAATTTGAACATTAGGAAAAATTTTAATGACGACTAACGGATAATGTCGTATTTGATTAATTACTAATAACTATTGGATGGTCATGAGTTCGAATCCCCCTATTTAGAAATTTTGATGTTATAAATAAACCCTTAACACAATTTTGATATTACAAATAAACCCTTAACGCAATTTTGATATTATAAATAAACCCATAACTTGTAATAAAAAGAGTAAAAAATGGGTTGTAGGCCAGTATCTGTTGTTGATCATGTATTCCTAAGATACGTAGAACAAAAACTTTGTAGAACTTGGTAAGAAGCAACAAAGTTTAAAGAGTATTTTCAAAACTAGAAAATTAAAATTTGTAGTGAAAATTGAATCAGAAATAGATTAGAAACAATATACAAAATATTTTTCTCAAAGAAGAAAATTGAGGCCACTGAATGCACAGTGTCCCCTTAAGGAAATTATTCCCCTCAAGTACCCAAGGTTAATGGAATATATCCTCCCAGGGTAGAATGATCTTACTCACCGGTGTATCGGTACCTAAAACCACAGTGTCAGCGAACTACTCAACGGTAGTAAAGTACACTTAGAATACTAGATTTAGTAGTAGAAGAAGAAGTCTAGAAATTCATTATTTCATTGTTGAAAAATAAGCGGAAATCCTCTATTTATAGACAACCAAGGGTAGTGTAAACATATGTTTATTGTGCCTTATCGGAAAGGTCACAACCCTTTGAAGAGCTACAGCCCTTCGGAAAGGTCACAACATTTCATAAAAGTCACAACTTTTCATAAAAGTCACAACTCTTCATAAAAGTCACAACTTTTCATTAAAGTAACAACTCTTCATAAAAGTCGCAACTCTTCATTTTCCATTCACACCTTTTAAAACCCAACAATCCCCCGCATGAATGGGGAATGACTCTAAGACAAAGAAACAGACAAGTGTGTATACTTTACAAGCAAGAATTGATTGCATCTGGATAAGTAGGTTTCCCTTTGAACTTTCCGTAGGGAACATATGTCGGATATACTCGGTCAATCGGTAGATACTATATCCTTGAAATCGTCAAGCTTTGGTGTATACTAGATAATCATATGTCACACAATCAACCCTTTAGCATTTATGGTTCTTACGGTTGTTTTCATTTCAATCATGAACACCTCCTGGTTTCATGAGTGTATAGAGAATAGGCTTTTTACGATGATTCTCTTTGAAGCAACTTACACTTCACACTCATATAAGTGATTTCTAACTCGTGTTATCGCGTAAATACACTATTTGGTCAAATCTGCCAAACTTAGCAAATCATTAAAAACTTTAAGCTTTATTAACTCGTTAACAAGCCTTAATATTTTAATCTTGTTCCTGAACATTGTCTTCATCATGAGAATGGATTGAGTTGATTGACAATGCCGAACCGTCAGTCATAACTTTATTTTCTTCTTGAACCTAGCTATTGGGATCTTCAGTCTGCTAGGTAGAGTTACCGCTATGATGACTTGTCCTAAGCCGTAAACCCATTCCCTTAGATAATCTTTCAACTGCCTCTCTAACTAGGCCTTTTGTTAGTGGATCTAACATATTATCTCTTGACTTTACATAGTCAATTGTAATAATTCCACTAGAGAGCAGTTTTCTAACAGTATTATGTCTTCGTTGTATATGACGAGATTTTCCATTATACATCATGCTCCATGCCCTACCTATTGCATCTTGACTATCAAAGTATATGCATACTAATGCCAAAGGTTTGAGCCAAAAAAGAATATCTTTCAAATTTTTTTGGAGCCATTCAACTTATTCACTAGCTTTATTTAGAGCGACAAGCTCAAAGATCATTGTAGAGCAAGCAATACATGTCTGCTTGGAAGATTTTCAAGAGACTACTCCTCCGCCAAGAGTAAATACATATCCACTCGTGAATTTTACTTCATTTGATCCGGTGATCCAATTTGCATCACTAAATCCTTTTAATACTATTGGATATTTGTTATAATGCAAGGCATAGTTTTAAGTATGTTTTAAATACCTCAAAACTCTTCTCATTTCCATCCAATGAGTTTGATTGGGATTGCTCGTGAACCAACTCAGTTTACTAATAGCACATGCTATATCTGATCGCGTACACCTTCTGATATACATCATACATCCCAATACTCTATCATAATCCAATTGTGAGTCACTTTCACCTTCATTCTTTTGAAGTACAAAGCTCACATTTACTGATGTTTTGACAATATTGAAATTCAAATATTTGAACTTCTCAAGTACATTTTCAATGTAATGAGACTTTGACTATGCTAAACATTGTGGAGTTCTAAGGATTCTTATATCTACCCTCGGATTGTTCCATGAAATAAACCTTTGGGTTCAAAGTGAATCTTCAGAAGGAAACAAAAGTCGATGGGACTATTGACAAATATAAGGTTAGACTTGTAGTCAAAGGATACAGACAAACTAGAATTAGAAACAGATTAGAAACAATATACAAAATATTTTTCTCAAAGAAGAAAATCGAGTCCACTGAATGCATAGTGTCCCTTTAAGGAAATTATTCCCCTAAAGTACCCGAGGTTAATGGAATATATCCTCCCAGGGTAGAATGATCTTACTCACCGGTGTATCGCACTACAAAAAATTCAACTTTTAACGACCATATGCTAGCGAAGGGATATGAATCCGATCGTTATAAGTATATGTATAGCGACAGCCTTTTTTTTGGGAAGTTAAAAGTCAATTTTTATTCAATAATAATAACACGAGTGGGTAATCGCCTCTTTGTTCTTCTTTTATCATAATGGGAGAATTACGTGAGAAAACCTTTCACTACTCAACCATAGCATCATCAAAACATAACTTTGGTACTTTACTCTCAAAGCACCCTTAATTCATCATTTACTTTATATGAGACATGCATAAGTTCATTAGCTTCTTCTTTACTTAGTTCATCATGCACTTTTTACCAAGTTTGTCACGACCCAAGCCTAGGGCCTAGATGTGACCGGCGAATGTGGAACCCGAAGGAACCCCAAACAAGCCTCATAGCGTATCATTACACATCCTTGGTCGCGGAAGCAATTAAATGACCATAAGCGATAAGCATAATCAAGGGGGAAATCGGGACTAAGGGAGCAAGAAAGAGAAAAAAAAGAAGAAATGATACATAAATACCATAGATGAGTCAAGCTCAAGAATAATACACGACTTGTCCAACACCACCTCTAAACATGAGTACTTAGCGGGGGCCAAGACAAACTACCGGGCTCACCCTCATAGTCAAAACATAACTAGAAAGGAAAAGTTTTATACATAGCAAAAGATCATGAGCAACGTCCCCGAAATGGAGGACTCACCAATAACCACTATAGAAAATCGTACTAGCCACGCGGAGGAGGATGGTCAAGCGGTGCTGCGGTCCCTACATGGTGACATCATGTAGGCATAGAGTATGCGTTAGTACATTTGAATGTACTAAGTATATGGGATGCAATGCAATGCTACATTAGATGGACATCAGAGGAAAAATGCATAATCATACCCGATAAATAGCATATTAATGAAATGATATGTTTAATGATGCTTACATAAAAATCATATTTAGTGGGACGTAGTACATGTGTGGCGAGTGACCATCAATATAGTATTTCCAAGGCCTACCACCCCCTTGGAGAGGCGAAAGAGGTACAAACCCCTCAATATGGTTACACGGGCCTACCACCCCCCGAGCTAGGGACCAAGGTACAAACCCCTCGATATACGGGCCTACTACCCCCCGTACGGGCGATACTACTACCCCCCGTACTAGGCAACCAAGGTACCAACCCCTCGATACGGTTATACGGGCCTACTACCCCCCGTACTAGGCTTGGTCGACTCACAACACTTATTTAGGGAAAATCATATACATGTGTCCATTTCATCATCATTTCAGTAATTACATAACCATCCGACTCATAGGACGTACCTTGGACCTTCCCTTTCCTAAGAATTCTATAAATGGGCATTTTATCAAACACAAGGTGGGCAATTGTTCATGTAAATGAAATCATGTATTTCAAGAATACTAAGTCCAACCAATTCCAAAATCCATATAAATCAGCCCACCAACAACATACATATATATATCAACCTTCATAATTTGATCATGGAAGCATGTAAACCATAAACATCACATAAAATTCCATTTCATGATAATATGCAAAAATGGACCATAATAGGGTGTGTAGTAGTAATTCCATAATTCAAGAGTTCATAAATAATCATAAGGACCCATAAACTTGAAGTAGAAATAGAGGATAAATGGTTGGACTTGTGGAAAGGAAGGTTTCCACAATCAAACCCACATACCTCAACTTTGGAGAATCCTTGATGAAGATTGGAATGGAGAATCGAAGCTTGAGATTGAGTCTTGAATCCGGAATTAGAGCTTGAGATGTTTGAATTTGGTTGAAGATCTTGGTGGAATTTTTGGAGAGGGCTTAGAGAGTGTTTTTGGAGTTAAGAAAAATGACTAAGTATGGGACATATCCCCTTTTTTATAAAAAAAAACGTCTCCAACCCGCCTAAAAAAATAGCTCACTGGAAATTGCAAATCTGCACAGACAGGTTTTACGAAAATGGTCATAACTCCCTCATCCTAACTCGGACTAAGGTGAAACAAGTGCGTTGGAAAAGCTAACTCAAAGAGCTTTAATTTATAGTTTGCAGCCCTTCCAGTTCCTTGTGTGCTAAGAGATTATCCCCTTATAGTTTGACCCCAAATCCGCAATTTTCTGCGTTTTCGAATTTTGATCTACGGTTGCTCTAAAATTCGGGTTAGACCCATTTCCCACTCAATTTGACCCACAAATAAGAATATGAAGTTGAATTTCCGAAATCATGCACGGATTTTGAGATATATGGAAATTACAATTATAGGTGTTTCCGAAGCACATTTTCGGGCATTTGGGTCGTTTCAATATCCCCCCCTTGGGAACATTCGTCCCCGAATGTTAAAGAAACGTACATGAGAGACACAAACATGGCAATTTCAGCCCACATAAGGATGCAACAATGCACTTACACCTTATTTCAAAACCTCAACATAGTTGTAAAACCACAATGAACTTGTCAACTTAAACATGAATGTATGCAATGACATGGGGGCTGAACTTAAGACCTGAGATTTTATAAAGGGCTTAGATCAATACCTTAGGCTTGAGTGGAGTGGAAAAGATAAGGATATCGCCTTTGCATGTCCGCTTCGGCCTCCCAAGTAGCACTTTCAACTTGTTGATTTCTCCAAAGGACTTTAATGGAAGCCAGATCTTTGTTTCTCAACCTCTTCACTTGTCTATCTAAAATCTGAACCGGAACCTCTTCATAGGTCAAATTATCTTCAACAACACCCACAACATCAAGAGACACAATGGCATTCGGATCACCCACACACTTCCTCAACATAGACACATGAAATACCCGATGAACCAAATCCATCTCGCTAGGCAATTCCAACTCATAAGCTACCTTGCCAATTCTCCTCATCACCTTATAAGGACCCACGTATCTTGGGCTCAACTTGCCCTTCTTACAAAAACGAACCACACCCTTCATGGTGTCACCTTCAAATAAACCCAATCACCGACTCGGAATTCAAGAGCCCTTCTCCTCACATCGGCATACGGACTTTTGGCGACTTGTTGGGCCATCTCAACCTTGTCTCTAATCATCCTAAACCTTTCAAGCGCCCTCCATAACTAGGTCTGGTCCCTAGCAGGCCACTCTACAACTCAAACCACCCAACCGGTGATCTAACAACGCTCCCATGAGAGCCTCAAAAGGAGAACATACCGATGCTTAGAATGATAGCTATGTTATAGGCAAACTCAATCAATGGAAGATGATCATCGCCACTACCCTTCAAGCTCCAATACACAAGCCTAAGCATAGTCCTCAAGTGTTTTGGATAGTCCTTTCGGTTGTCATTCCGTTTGCGGGTGCAAGGCCGTAGTAAGCTTAACTCTCGTACCTAGACCCCTTTGAAAAGACTTCCAAAAGTGTGAAGTAAATTGAGTACCACGGTCCGATATGATGGATAGAGGAATCCCATGCAACCTTACCAAGTCATGAATATATAACCTTGCATAATCTTCCGCCCCATATGTTGTCTTTACCGGTAGAAAATGAGCCGATTTTGTCATCCTATCAACCACCACCCAAATAGAATCAAAACCTTTTCTAGTCTTGGGTAAACCAACTACAAAATCCATATTAATTTCTTCCCACTTCCAAGTAGGAATCTCTATGTCTTGGGTTAGACCACCCGGCCTTTGATGTTCGGCCTTGACTTGTTGACAACTATGACAACCGGAGACGAATTTGGCAATGTCCTTCTTCATGCCTCCCCACCAATACACATCCCTCAAATCTCTATACATTTTGGTGGAACCGGGGTGGATGGAGTAGGAAGAATTATGAGCCTCCTCAAGAATTTTCTCCCTCAAACCATCAACACAAGGCACACACAACCTACCTTGGTACCTAAGGGCACCATCTCCCCCTTGGGAGAAAACTTCCACCTTGCTCTCTTTCACCAAGGCCTTCAATTCAAACAAGGAAGAATCAAGATCTTGTTTTTGCTATCACCTCATCAACCAAGGAAGACCTAGCAGCATCAACAACGACCACACCACCATTACCAACCTCTTCCAACCTAACCCCCAACCTAGCCAACCGATGTACCTCCCTAGCCATTTCCCTATCACCAATATCAACATGAGCTAGGCTACCCATAGACACCCTACTCAAAGCATCCGCCACCACATTAGCTTTACCGGGATGATAATGCACACTCATATCATAATCTTTAAGAAATTCTAGCCACCTTCTTTGTCTCAAGTTGAGATCTTTTTGGGTGAAGACATATTGGAGGCTCTTATGATCGGTGAACACATCGACATGTACCCCATACAAATAATGACGCCAAATCTTTAAAGCAAACACCACCGCGGCTAATTCAAGATCATGCGTAGGATAGTTCTTTTCATGCACTTTGAGTTGTCTAGAAGCATAGGCTATCACCTTACCATTTTGCATTAGGACACAACCCAAGCCAACTCTAGAAGCATCACAATACACAACAAATCCCTCAAGCCCATCCGGTAGTGACAATATAGGAGCGGACACAAGTTTATCTTTCAAGGTTTGAAAACTCCTTTCGCACTCGTCGGTCCACTCAAACTTAGCCTTCTTTTGTGTCAACTTAGTCATGGGAGAAGCAATAGAAGAAAACCCATTCACAAATCTCCGGTAGTAACCCGCTAAGCCCAAGAAGCTCCTAATATCCGACGGGGTCAATGGCCTAGGCCAATTTCTAATCACATCGGTCTTCTTAGGGTCTACCTTAATACCATCCCCCGACACCACATGACCTAGGAAGGCAACCTCCCTCAACCAAAATTCACACTTTCATACTTGGCATACAACTTCTCTTCTCTTAATCTTTGCGCACAACCCTCAAGTGACCCATATGTTCTTCCTCGCTATGCGAATAGATTAAAATATCATCAATGAAGACCACAACAAAGGAATCAAGGTAGGGTTTAAAGACCCTATTCATTAGGTCCATGAAGGTAGCCGATGCATTGGTCAACCCAAAGGACATGACCACAAATTCATAATGTCCATACCTAGTCCGGAAGGTTGTCTTGGGAATGTCACCCTCCCTCACCTTCACTTGATGATACCCAGACCAAAGATCAATCTTAGAGAAGTGGCTAGCCCCTTGCAATTGGTCGAACAAGTCATCAATCCTAGGAAGAGGATATTTATTCTTGACGGTGACCCTATTGAGTTGCCGGTAATCGATACACATCCTAAGGGACCCATCTTTCTTCTTCACAAACAACACCGGTGCACCCATGGTGATTGGCTAGGCCTAATAAAACCCTTCTCCAACAAGTCCCTCAATTGTTCTTTCAACTCCTTTAACTCCGCCGGGGCCATACGGTAAGGGGAAATAGAAATGGGTTGAGTATCGGGGAGGAGGTCTATGCCAAATCTATTTCCCTTTCGGGAGGAACACCGGGAAGGTCATTAGGAAAGACATCAAGGAATTCATTTACGACCGGAACCGACTCTATAAGAAGGGTTTTGGACTCCACATCCCTAACCCTCACGAGGTGATAGAGACACCCCTTAGAGATCAACTTACGGGCTTTAATGCAAGAGATGAATCTACCATTGACTACCACATTTTGGCTTTCCCACTCAAGAATGGGTTCACCTGGGAATTGGAACTTGGAACTTGACCCTTCGGGTTCTACAATCAATAGAAGCATAGTATGCATGCAACCAATCCATCCCAAGAACAACATCAAAATCGACCATGTTCAATTCAACAAGATCACAAGGCAATATTTTTATTGCAGATACAAATAGGGACAATTTTCTATAGACTTTCCTAAGCAAACAATATATGCAACAATAGCGAGTAGACACCTTTATTGACTCACGCAACAAGTCAGGCGCTCGTCTCCTCTTGTATTTAGACAATGATCTGGCATAGGCAAAAAGAACAACCGTTTAGGGAAGGAAACTTAATTCAACTCTACAGCACGACTTAGAACATGGAGAAGGGGAAACATTTCCTAAAACGTCTCATAGCCTCCTACTCATAGTTGTGGTGCACAACACAACCATGAATCGGACTCTAATCAACGCGGTGTGTTGGACTCCGAGGATCATTCAACCTAGGGCTCTGATACCAAGTTGTCACGACCCAAGCCTAGGGCCTAGATGTGACCGGCGAATGGGGAACCCGAAGGAACCCCAAACAAGCCTCATAGCGTATCATTACACATCCTTGGTCGCGGAAGCAATTAAATGACCATAAACGATAAGCATAATCAAGGGGAAATCGGGACTAAGGGAGCAAAAAAAAGAAATGATACATAAATACCATAGATGAGTCAAACTCAAGCATAATACACAACTTGTCCAACACCACCTCTAAACATGAGTACTTAGCGGGGGCCAAGACAAACTACCGGGATCACCCTCATAGTCAAAACATAACTAGAAAGGAAAAGTTTAATACATAGCAAAAGATCATGAGCAACGTCCCCGAAATGGAGGACTCACCAATAACCACTATAGAAAAATCGTACTAGCCACGCGGAGGAGGATGGTCAAGCGGTGCTCCGGTCCCTACATGGTGACATCATGTAGGCATAGAGTATGCGTTAGTACATTTGAATGTACTAAGTATATGGGATGCAATGCAATGCTACATTAGATGGACATCATAGGAAAAATGCGTAATCATACCCAATAGATAGCATATTAATGAAATGATATGTATAATGATGCTTAAATAAAAATCATATTTAGTGGGACGTAGTACATGTGTGGCGAGTGACCATCAATATAGTATTTCCAAGGCCTACCACCCCCTTGGAGAGGGGAAAGAGGTACAAACCCCTCAATATGGTAACACGGGCTTACCACCCCCCGAGCTAGGGACCAAGGTACAAACCCCTCGATACGGTTATACGGGTCCTACTTACCCCCCGTTATTTAGGCAACCAAGGTACCAACCTCCTCGATAACGGTTATACTGGGCCTACTACCGCCCCGTACTAGGCAACCAAGGTACCAACCCCTCGATTTTACGGTTATACGGGCCTACTCCCCCCCGTACTAGGCAACCAAGGTACCAACCCCTCGATACGGTTATACGGGCCTACTACCCCCCGTACTAGGCAACCAATGTACCAACCCCTCGATACGGTTATACGGGCCTACTACCCCCCGTACTAGGCTTGGTCGACTCACAACACTTATATAGAGAAAATCATATACATGTGTCCATTTCATCATCATTTCAGTAATTACATAACCATCCGACTCATAGGACGTACCTTGGACCTTCCCTTTCCTAAGAATTCTATAAATGGGCATTTTATCAAACACAAGTGGGGCAATTGTTCATGTAAATGAAATCATGTATATTCAAGGAATACTAAGTCCAACCAATTCCAAAATCCATATAAATCAGCCACCAACAACATACCATATATATATCAACCTTCATATTTGATTTCATGGAGAGCATTGGTAAACCATAAACATCTACATAATAATTCATTTCATGATATATTGCAAAAATGGACCCATAATAGGGTGTGTAGTAGTTAATTCCCATAATTCAAGCAGTTCATAAATAATCTTTAAGGACCCATAAACTTTGAGTAGTAATAGAGTATAAATGGGTTGGACTTGTGGAAAGGAAGGTTTTCCACAATCAAACCCACATACCTCAACTTTGGAGAATCCTTGATGAAGATTGGAATGGAGAATCGAAGCTTGAGATTGAGTCTTGAATCCGGAATTAGAGCTTGAGATGTTTGAATTGGTTGAAGATCTTGGTGGAATTTTTGGAGAGGGCTTAGAGAGTGTTTTTGGAGTTAAGAAAATGACTAAGTATGGGACATATCCCCTTTTTATAAAAAAAGTCTCCAACCCGCCTAGAAAAAAAAAGGCTCACTGGAATTGGAAATTCTGCACAGACAGGTTTTACGAAAATGGTCATAACTCCCTCATCCTAACGCGGACTAAGGTGAAACCAAGTGCGTTGGAAATCTAACTCAAAGAGCTTTAATTTGATAGGTTGCAGCCCTTCCAGTTCCTTGTGTGCTAAGAGATATGCCCCTTTAAAGTTGACCCTCCAAATCGCAATTTTTGCGATTTTCGAATTTTGATACGGTTGCTCTAAAATTCGGGTTAGACCCAGTTCCCACTCAATTTGACCCCACAAATAAGAATATGAAGTCGAATTTCCGAAATCATGCACGGATTTTGAGATATATGGAAATTACAATTATAGGTGTTTCCGAAGCACATTTTCGGGCATTTTTGGGGTCGTTTCATTGACCTGATTTTTATGTTTGTTATTTTTAAACAAAGAAAAATTTTATATATTGAAACAAACTTTATACATCCAGATGTTGAGAAAACAAATTATCTTAACTATTTAACATGAGGTGCGTTCAAATTCAGATGTCTTAATGAAAACAAATGATGCTTTACTGATATAGGACCTTTCTAGTTAATTAAAAATTACTAAATATTTCCTTTTACTAATATTTTAAAATAGGGTTAGAGCTGTCAATATGGGCTAGCCCATCCCATTCGGGCTAACCTATACATGCTTTGAAATTTAACGGGTCAGGTCAGGCAAGTCCATTTTTTTGTGGACAGAAAACGGTCAGTCCAACCTACAAATATGTGGGCTACGGGCTTGCTGGGCCAGCCCCCTTCTTTTAAAATCATATTTTTTTTATAATTATTTAAATCAAATTATAATTTAAAAATATTATCATAAATATTGACCAAACAATATTACTGGTGTTAGTGTTACTACTTGTTAATCAAATCCACAAATAAAATTATTTTTATAATATTTATTAAGTTTGATTTCAAGTAAAAGTATAAATAGTTAAATAGAAATATTAACCTAATTATTTTTCAATAACCATATAAAACACAAAAATAGAAATTTTAGGGAACTTTTATTTTATGTAGTATATATTTTATAAACATAATTTGTATTTAAATTTTAATATTTAAAACTATAAATAGATTTTGAGTTTGGACTCTTGTTATTTTTAATACGATTGCAAACATCAATGGTAGAGTCTCGTGCTGATAATGTGAGGATGTTATGACTAAATTGATTTATATTTATAATCATTAAAAGGTCCTTATAGTTTTGAAGGCATGTGAGTAAATTTTTATTGAATTTTGGTCTATTATATTATTGGTCAAGAGGGTAAGACGATGCATTTATGTCCAATTGCACCAAGAGGATAAGACGATGGATTCATGTCCAATCTCACCAAGAGGATAAGACGATGGATTCATATCCAATCTCACCAAGAGGGTACGACGATGGATTTATGTCCAATCGAACCAAGAGGGCGAGACATTGGGTTAAAGTCCTAGTGCACCATGATGAGAAAATATTGAGTTCAAGTCCCATCGATTTATGGCCTAAGGCCCCTTTATATGGGTAAGACATTGGGGTTCAAGTCCTAATGCACTATAATGATGATTAAAGCAAAATAATGTGCTTTAGGAAAAAAATCGTGAAACCTATTCCTCTGAATTTGATCCATTCCCTTAAGCGAATGTGGTAGCATTGCATAATATGTCTGAAAGAAGACAAGTGGTTGAATAATGCACATGAACATGGAATGAGGTACTTAAGCTATCATAAGATGATATGCTTAGATGAATGTGTTTCGTTCATGAAGAATGAGAACTTTTGATAAATGCTAAAAATATAGATTCATTCGCTGAAGTGAATGAGGTGTAAGCCCACCATGCTAGGCGTGAAAAAGATCGCGACCCTTGTCGTGGACGTGGTATCACCAAGAATGTCTTTGGACAGACATATATTATAGTAAAGTCCCCTGCTTTATCTTATGGCTTGTATTGGACAAGAATTAGTGCAATTGAGGCACATTCTATAGTAAATAAGAAGTTTACTAATTCCAATACTCTGATCGTCTGGGACATCCTGGGTCTATAATGATGAGACGAATAATAGAAAATTTAAATAAACACCCATTAAAGAACCTAAAGATTCTTTTAAATGGTGAATTTTCTTGTACTTCTTGTTATCAAGGCAAGTTACTTGTGAGACCATCATCAACGAAAGTTGAGATTGAGTCCCCTGCGTTCTTGGAACGTATATATGAGGATATTTGTGGACCTATTCACTCACCTTGTGGGTTTTTTTAGATACTTTATGGTCCTAAAAGATTCTTCTTCTAAATGGTTTCATGTGTGCCTATTTTCATGTCGCAACTTGACATTTGCAAAATTATTGGCACAAATAATGTGATTATGAACATAATTTTCTGATAATCAGATTAAGTTCATTTGTCTTAAACATTTTGCTCCGAGTATCTTAAAAAATATAAACAACTCAATAAGTGGCTCAAGCATAGATTTGCATTGCATACCACGTATCGCAAGTGGGAGTAAATGTCGTAGAATAACATGGTAATCATGGCTTTTCAATCCTGAAAGTTTGTGATCTTTAAGGTTGACACATTGGGAAATATTTGATGAAAATCCACCAGGGACCTTTTAATTCTTTAAGAAAGTGAAAAACTTGTGCTTCTCTGTAGGAGATAATGTGTAACTTGCAGTAGGTAACTCATATTTATCTCCACTCTCTGATAGGATGCAATTTCTTCTTTATATTCATTGCTTGCAAATCCAACCGAGAATTCAAGGTATCTTTAGTTTTTCCTTTGACATTTAAGATTGTCCCCAAAATATTATCACATATATTCTTCTCAATGTGCATCACATCTAAATTATGTCTCAACAAGAGAGTATTCCAATATGGAAGATCAAAGAAAATACTCTTCTTGTTCCAATTATCACTCCTACTCTCGTGTGATATTTTAATCTTCTTCCTTGGATCCTTTGATTGTGTTAGACCTTCTGTCACGACCCAAGCCTAGGGCCTAGATGTGACCGGCGAATGGGGAACCCGAAGGAACCCCAAACAAGCCTCATAGCGTATCATTACACAACCTTGGTCGCGGAAGCAATTAAATGACCATAAGCGATAAGCATAATCAAGGGGGAAATCGGGACTAAGGGAGCAAAAAAAAAGAATGATACATAAATACCATAGATGAGTCAAGCTCAAGCATAATACACAACTTGTCCAACACCACCTCTAAACATGAGTACTTAGCGGGGGCCAAGACAAACTACCGGGCTCACCCTCATAGTCAAAACATAACTAAAAAGGAAAAGTTTTATACATAACAAAAGATCATGAGCAACGTCCCCGAAATGGAGGACTCACCAATAACCACTATAGAAAATCGTACTAGCCACGCGAGGAGGATGGTCAAGCGGTGCTCCGGTCCCTACATGGTGACATCATGTAGGCATAGAGTATGCGTTAGTACATTTGAATGTACTAAGTATATGGGATGCAATGCAATGCTACATTAGATGGACATCATAGGAAAAATGCGTAATCATACCCAATAGATAGCATATTAATGAAATGATATGTATAATGATGCTTACATAAAAATCATATTTAGTGGGACGTAGTACATGTGTGGCGAGTGACCATCAATATAGTATTTCCAAGGCCTACCACCCCCTTGGAGAGGCGAAAGAGGTACAAACCCCTCAATATGGTTACACGGGCCTACCACCCCCCGAGCTAGGGACCAAGGTACAAACCCCTCGATACGGTTATACGGGCCTACTACCCCCCGTACTAGGCAACCAAGGTACCAACCCCTCGATACGGTTATACGGGCCTACTACCCCCCGTACTAGGCAACCAAGGTACCAACCCCTCGATACGGTTATACGGGCCTACTACCCCCCGTACTAGGCTTGGTCGACTTACAACACTTATATAGAGAAAATCATATACATGTGTCCATTTCATCATCATTTCAGTAATTACATAACCATCCGACTCATAGGACGTACCTTGGACCTTCCCTTTCCTAAGAATTCTATAATGGGCATTTTATCAAACACAAGGTGGGCAATTGTTCATGTAAATGAAATCATGTATTTCAAGAATACTAAGTCCAACCAATTCCAAAATCCATATAAATCAGCCCACCAACAACATACATATATATATCAACCTTCATAATTTGATCATGGAAGCATGTAAACCATAAACATCACATAATAATTCCATTTCATGATAGTATGCAAAATGGACCATAATAGGGTGTGTAGTAGTAATTCCATAATTCAAGAGTTCATAAATAATCATAAGAACCCATAAACTTGAAGTAGAAATAGAGGATAAATGGTTGGACTTGTGGAAAGGAAGGTTTCCACAATCAAACCCACATACCTCAACTTTGGAGAATCCTTGATGAAGATTGGAATGGAGAATCGAAGCTTGAGATTGAGTCTTGAATCCGGAATTAGAGCTTGAGATGTTTGAATTTGGTTGAAGATCTTGGGAATTTTTGGAGAGGGCTTAGAGAGTGTTTTTGGAGTTAAGAAAAATGACTAAGTATGGGACATATCCCCTTTTTATAAAAAAATGTCTCCAACCCGCCTAAAAAAAAAGCTCACTGGAAATTGCAAATCTGCACAGACAGGTTTTACGAAAATGGTCATAACTCCCTCATCCTAACTCAGACTAAGGTGAAACCAAGTGCGTTGGAAATCTAACTCAAAGAGCTTTAATTTGATAGTTTGCAGCCCTTCCAGTTCCTTGTGTGCTAAGAGATATGCCCCTTTAAAGTTGACCTCCAAATCGCAATTTTTGCGATTTTCGAATTTTGATACGGTTGCTCTAAAATTCGGGTTAGACCCATTTCCCACTCAATTTGACCCCACAAATAAGAATATGAAGTCGAATTTCCGAAATCATGCACGGATTTTGAGATATATGGAAATTACAATTATAGGTGTTTCCGAAGCACATTTTCGGGCATTTTTGGGGTCGTTTCAATATCTCCCCCTTGGGAACATTCGTCTCCGAATGTTAAAGAAACGTACACGAGAGACACAAACATGGCAATTTCAGCCCACATAAGGATGCAACAATGCACTTACACCTTATTTCAAAACCTCAATATAGTTGTAAAACCACAATGAACTTGTCAAACTTTGTTGATTTCTCCAAAGGACTTAATGGAAGCCACATCTTTGTTTCTCAACCTCTTCACTTGTCTATCTAAAATCTGGACCGGAACCTCTTCATAGGTCAAATTATCTTCAAAAACACCCACAACATCAAGAGACACAATGGCATTCGGATCACCCACACACTTCCTCAACATAGACACATGAAATACCGGATGAACCAAATCCATCTCGCTAGGCAATTCCAACTCATAAGCTACCTTGCCAATTCTCCTCATCACCTTATAAGGACCCACGTATCTTGGGCTCAACTTGCCCTTCTTACCAAAACGAAACACACCCTTCATGGGTGTCACCTTCAAATAAACCCAATCACCAACTCGGAATTCAAGAGCCCTTCTCCTCGCATCGGCATAGGACTTTTGGCGACTTTGGGCCATCTTCAACCTTTCTTTAATCATCCTAACCTTCTCAAGAGCCTCCATAACTAGGTCTGGTCCTAACAAGGCCACCTCATCAACATCAAACCACCCAACCGGTGATCTACAACGCCTCCCATAGAGGAGCCTCAAAAGGAGCCATACCGAGCTATAGAATGAAGCTATTTGTTATAGGCAAACTCAATCAGGAAAGATGGATCATCCCAACTACCCTTAAGCTCCAATACACAAGCCCTAAGCCTATCCTCAAGTGTTTGATAGGTCTTTCGGCTTGATCATCCGTTTGCTGGGGTGAAGGCCCGTGTAGGCTTAACTCTCGTACTAGACCCCTTTGAAAGACTTCAAAAAAAAGTGTGAAGTAAATTGAGTACCACGGTCCGATGATATTGGATAGAGGAATCCCAGCAACCTTACCAAGTCATGAATAATATAAGCCCTTGCATAATCTTTCCGCCCCATATGTTGTCTTTACCGGTAGAAATGAGCCGGATTTTGTCATCCTATCAACCACCACCCAAATAGAATCAAAACCTTTCTAGTCTTGGGTAAACCAACTACAAAATCCATATTAATTTCTTCCCACTTCCAAGTAGGAATCTCTATGTCTTGGGTTAGACCACCCGGCCTTTGATGTTCGGCCTTGACTTGTTGACAACTATGACAACCGGAGACGAATTTGGCAATGTCTTTCTTCATGCCTCTCCACCAATACACATCCCTCAAATCTCTATACATTTTGGTGGAACCGGGGTGGATGGAGTAGAAAGAATTATGAGCCTCCTCAAGAATTTTCTCCCTCAAACCATCAACACAAGGCACACACAACCTACCTTGGTAACCTTAAGGGCACCATCTCCCCCTGGGAGAAACTTCCACCTGCTCTCTTTCCACCAAGGGCCTTTCAATTCAACAAGAAGAATCAAGTCTTGTTTTTGCTCTCCACCTCATCAACCAAGGAAGACCTAGCATCCATCAACAACGACCACGACCACCATTACCAACCTCTGTCCAACCTAACCCCCAACCTAGCCAACCGATGTACCTCTCCCTAGCCATTTCCCTATCACCAATATCACATGAGCTAGGGCTACCCAGCACCCTACTCAAAGCATCCGCCACCACATTAGCTTTTACCGTGATGATAATGCACACTCATATCATAATCTTTAAGAAATTCTAGCCACCTTCTTTGTCTCAAGTTGAGATCTTTTTGGGTGAAGACATATTGGAGGCTCTTATGATCGGTAAACACATCGACACGTACCCCATACAAATAATGACGCCAAATCTTTAAAGCAAACACCAGCGCGGCTAATTCAAGATCATGCGTAGGATAGTTCTTTTCATACACTTTGAGTTGTCTAGAAGCATAGGCTATCACCTTACCATTTTGCATTAGGACACAACCCAAGCCAACTCTAGAAGCATCACAATACACAACAAATCCCTCAAGCCCAACCGGTAGTGACAATATAGGAGCGGACACAAGTTTATCTTTCAAGGTTTGAAAACTCCTTTCGCACTCGTCGGTCCACTCAAACTTAGCCTTCTTTTGTGTCAACTTAGTCATGGGAGAAGCAATAGAAGAAAACCCATTCACAAATCTCGGTAGTAACCCGCTAAGCCCAAGGAAGCTCCTAATATCCGACGGGGTCAATGGCCTAGTTTCCTCAATTTCTAACTCACACAGTCCTGGTCTTTCTTAGGGTCTACCTTAATACCATCCCCCGTACACCACATGACCTTCAGGCAACCTCCCTCAACCAAAATTCACACTTTTCATACTTGGCATAACAAGCTTTCTCCTCTCTTAATCTTGCAACACAACCCTTCAAGTGACCCATGATGTTCTTCCTCACTATGCGAATAGATTAAAATATCATCAATGAAGACCACAACAAAGGAATCAAGGTAGGGTTTAAAGACCCTATGATTAGGTCCATGAAGGTAGCCGGTGCATTGGTCAACCAAATGACCATGACCACAAATTCATAATGTCCATACCTTAGTCCGGAAGGCTGTCTTGGGAATGTCACCCTCCCTCACCTTCCACTGAGATACCCGTACGAAGGATCAATCTTAGAGAAGTGGCTAGCCCCTTGCATGTCGAACAACATCAATCCTAGGAAGAGGATATTTATTCTTGACGGTGACCCTATTGAGTTGCCGATAATCAATACACATCCTAAAGGACCCATCTTTCTTCTCCACAAACAACACCGGTGCACCCCATGGTGATTGGCTAGGCCTAATAAAACCCTTCTCCAACAAGTCCCTCAATTGTTCTTTCAACTCCTTTAACTCCGCCGGGGCAATACGGTAAGGGGAAATAGAAATGGGTTGAGTATCGGGGAGGAGGGCTATGCCAAAATCTATTTCCCTTTCAGGAGGAGGAACACCGGGAAGGTCATTAGGAAAGACATCAAGGAATTCATTTACGACCGGAACCGACTCTATAAGAAGGGTTTTGGACTCCACATTCCTAACCCTCACGAGGTGATAGAGACACCCCTTAGAGATCAACTTACGGGCTTTAATGCAAGAGATGAATCTACCCTTGACTACCACATTTTGGCTTTCCCACTCAAGAATGGGTTCACTTGGGAATTGGAACTTGACCCTTCGGGTTCTACAATCAATAGAAGCATAGTATGCATGCAACCCATCCATCCCAAGAACAACATCAAAATCGACCATGTTCAATTCAACAAGATCACAAGGCAATATTTTATGCAAGATGCAAATAGGACAATTTCTATAGACCTTCCTAGCAACAATATATGCACCAAATAGGAGTAGACACCTTATATGACTCACACAACGAGTCGGGCTCGTCTTCCTCTTGTATTAGACATGATCTTGCATAGCAAAGAACAACCGTTAGGGAAGAACTTAATTCAACTCTACAGCACGACTTAGAACATAGAGAAGGGAAACATTTCTAAAACGTCTCATAGCCTCCTACTCATAGTTGTGGTGCAACATACACAAACCCGAATCGGACTCTAATCAACGTGGGGTGTGTTGGCTCGAGGATCATTCAACCTAGTGCTCTGATACCAAGTTTGTCACGACCCAAGCCTAGGGCCTAGATGTGACCGGCTAATGGGGAACCCGAAGGAACCCCAAACAAGCCTCATAGCGTATCATTACACATCCTTGGTCGCGGAAGCAATTAAATGACCATAAGCAATAAGCATAGTCAAGGGGAAATCGGGACTAAGGGAGCAAAGAAGAAAAAAAGAAATGATACATAAATAACCAATAGATGAGTCAAGCTCAAGCATAAAACACAAACTTGTCCAACACACCTCTAAACATGAGTACTTAGCGGGGGCCAAGACAAACTACCCGGGCTTCCACCCTCATAGTCCAAAACATAACTAGAAAGGAAAAGTTTTAATACATAGAAAGATCATGAGCAACGTCCGAAATGGAGGACTCACCAAATACCACTATAGAAAATCGTACTAGCCACGGCGGAGGAGGATGGTCAAGCGGGCTCCGTCCCTACATGGTGACATCATGTAGGCATAGAGTATGCGTTAGTCAGTTTGAATGTACTACGTATAATGGGAGCAATGCAATGCTACATTAGATGGACAATCATAGGAAAAAAATGCGTATCATACCCGATAATAGCATATTAAATGAAATGATATGTTATAATAGATGCTTACATAAAAAATCATATTTTAGTGGACGTAAGTACAAGTGTGGGCGAGTGACCATCAATATTATTTCCAAGGCCAACCACCCCCTTGGAGAGGCGAAAGAGGTACAAACCCCTTCAATAATGGTTCACGGGCCTAACCACCCCCGTGCTAGGGACCAAGGGTACAAAACCCCTCGATATGGTTTACACGCCTAAACCCGCCCGTGCTAGGGACCAAAGGTACCAACCCCTTCGATATGGTTATACGGGCCTACTACCCCCGTACTAGGCAACCAAGGTACAAACCCCTCGATATGGTTATACGGGCCTACTACCCCCCGTACTAGGCTTGGTCGACTCACAACACTTATTTAGAGAAAATCATATACATGTGTCCATTTCATCATCATTTCAGTAATTACATAACCATCCGACTCATAGGACGTACCTTGGACCTTCCCTTTCCTAAGAATTCTATAAATGGGCATTTTATCAAACACAAGGTGGGCAATTGTTCATGTAAATGAAATCATGTATTTCAAGAATACTAAGTCCAACCAATTCCAAAATCCATATAAATCAGCCCACCAACAACATACATATATATATCAACCTTCATAATTTGATCATGGAAGCATGTAAACCATAAACATCACATAAAAATTCCATTTCATGATAATATGCAAAAAGGACCATAATAGGGTGTGTAGTAGTAATTCCGTAATTCAAGAATTCATAATTGATCATGAGGACCCATAAACTTGAAGTAGAAATAGAGGATAAATGGTTGGACTTGTGGAAAGGAAGGTTTCCACAATCAAACCCACATACCTCAACTTTGGAGAATCCTTGATGAAGATTGGAATGGAGAATCGAAGCTTGAGATTGAGTCTTGAATCCGGAATTAGGGCTTGAGATGATTGAATTTGGTTGAAGATCTTGGTGGAATTTTTGGAGAGGGCTTAGAGAGTGTTTTTGGAGTTTAGAAAATGACTAAATATGGGACATATCCCCTTTTTATAAAAAATGACTCCAACCCGCCTAGAAAATTCGCTCACTGGAATTGGAAATTCTGCACAGACAGGTTTTACGAAAATGGTCATAACTCCCTCATCCTAACGCGGAATAAGGTGAAACCAAGTGCGTTGGAAAGCTAACTCAAAGAGCTTTAATTTGATAGGTTGCAGCCCTTCCAGTTCCTTGTGTGCTAAGAGATATGCCCCTTTAAAGTTGACCCTCCAAATCGCAATTTTTGCGATTTTCGAATTTTGATACGGTTGCTCTAAAATTCGGGTTAGACCCATTTCCCACTCAATTTGACCCCACAAATAAGAATATGAAGTCGAATTTCCGAAATCATGCACGGATTTTGAGATATATGGAAATTACAATTATAGGTGTTTCCGAAGCACATTTTCGGGCATTTTTGGTGTCGTTTCATCCGTATCATATCATATGTTATATGTGGATCCATTAGCTAATGTCTATCTAAGACAATCATCCTATGGTGTCACATAGTTTATGGGACATGGGTAATCACTCGGTGCTAAGCATAAATCCCACGGAATAGTCATTAATCATTTTCATCTTATTATCCTTCGAATGGCACAATTAAGTAACCAATTCAAGCTAGAGTTCATTAGGATAGACGTTTCATCTTCCATGGACTAGTCCAAGCTTACGTCATTTAGAATAGCTCCTTAGACCATGCGTGAAAAAACCTTTCACCATCCATGATCTTTTCATAATAGCTTTATAAGGCTCATAGTCATTAAAACTTCATACAAAAAGTGTCATATTACTAATGGAAATAGTTTTAAAAGTGTGATCTATGACCATTGATGGCATAACTGGCTACCATACTAATCAAGAAGCATTATGTGAGGATTGGAGAAAGCTACAACATCCACTACATAGTTCTTCGAAGGAGTGGTCAACAGAGTTCTTCTCGGAGATTGACTTGAAATAACGAAGCGCTTCCCGACGTTTCTAGAGATCAAACACATCTGAAGGAGTTCTACATATACAACAATTCAAGAAGTACACTACTGAAGGCCCTCGAATCCCAGAGAAGTTTAGAAGAGAAGAATAAAGAGAGTAACATAATTTTACTCACAAATTCATCAATAAAAATTACAATTTTCTTTTATTTATTTTGGCTATTACATTATAGTTAGGCGTGCCAAATTTGTTCGTAATAAATTTTGAAGTGCTGAAAATTAATTGCAATCAAAATAAATTTAAAAATGTGATTTTAAGTGATGAATCTTGTGAGTATAATTTTGTTGTTCTCTTGATTCTTCTCTCCTAAGATTTCTCTGTGATTCGAGGACTGACAATAGAGTATTTCTCGAATGTAGGATGATGTAGACCTCCTTGAGATGTGTTTGATCTCTGAAAATATTGGGAAACACTTTGTTGTTTCAAGTCGATCTCCAGGAAGAATTTTGTTGACCACTCCTTCGAAGAACTATGTAGTTGATGTTGTAGCTTTCTCCAATGCTTGCAGAATGCTGTTTGAAGTGTTTTTTGAATCCTTTTGAATGTCGTGTCTATCCCACATTTATAATTGTAGGGGGTGGATAAGGTGTCTTATGATTGGCCAAAAGATGTCATTTTGACATTTGCAGATTGTGATTGGTTCTTGAATTTTGAATTTGACTGGGACTACCACATCATTTGGACTCGTAGTGTCATCTTGGTGGTCTTGGATGCCTACTCATCGTGACACGTGACATGGGTTTGGACTTCAAGGTGAAATGGACCTTGGACTTGAATTTAATAAATGAACTTCTTTATTTATAAAGCCCAAATTAACATTCAACCCAAATGAATATAGATTTAATTCAAATTTCTTATGAATTTAATCCAATAAAATTAAAGAAAAAGAACACTTATACCCCCAAAAAGTAAAATATTTACCCTTAAATGCTCTATTATTTTCATACCCCCTTTTTATTTTAAAATGGCATATATCTATTTTTATTCGCGCACTAACGCCAGCGCCCATCCATTTTTTCCTCTCTGATACCATCAATATATGAATATACTTTTATGGTATCAAAGAGTAACTGAGCACTGTCTTCATTGAAGGACTACTTCTTCCTCCTTGATACCATCAAAGCATATAATATACTCTAGTGGTATCAATGTGTAACTGAAAAGTGTTTTCATTGAGGTTTGCTTCAGTTCTTCGATGAGATTACTCAATCATCCATAATACCATTACGATATATCTATATATTGTCGTGGTATCATCGATATATATTTCAATTCTTCAATATTTTAATTTAAAAACATTTTTAAAAAGAGTCATAATTTAGATACAATTTTTTTTTAAAATTGCAAAAAGAGAAAAAATATAAAATTATATTCGGAGAAGGGTCTAAAATACCCTTAAAGTATCGAAATTGGTACAAAAATACTCACCATTTACCTTTTGGCCTCAAAATACCATTGGGATTAACTTTTAGGGACCTCTAATGCCATTTTGCAAACGGGCTACTTAGTCCATATAATTAACTATTTCATTTATTACGTGGCATTATGTAATTGGTTGAAAAGTTAATTAATTAAAACTTAATTTATCCTACCCAAACTCGGATCCACCCGACTAAAACTACTGATCCATCCTTTCTAAACCCATTACCCATCCTTTCTTAACCCATTTCTTAAAGAAAACCCTAAACATTTCCCCCCAACTTCATTAGGTCTTGGAGCCATCTTCCTCTCTTGTTCAAACCTCGTTAAATTTTGTTTTGCTTAAATTTCGACATCTTCTTCTGTTTCTTCTCCTCAACAAATTGAGTCTCGTACATGTAAGTGTGGATTGATAGCAAAACATTTTACTACTATGACCTGTGAGAATAGTGGACGTCGATTCTTCAAATGTTGTCGTCCTAGCTCATTATCTTGTGGTTATTGGGATATGATCGATAGTAAACTTCCAAGTCATGTGTCATTGATGATTCACAATTAAAATATTGAGTTAGATTCAATTTTGAATGAATGAAACCGATTAAAGAAGATCTTGAAGGATATGGGTGGCATTGAAATTCATAAACCAAACATTGGTTCCAACTTGAATGATATGACTTTTTTTTGAAAGTTCAAATTTGGAGGATAAAGTTTCAAACTTGGATTTGGAGCATCGTATTGAAAGTTCTAATTTGAAGAACTTGGATGATAATAAACCGAAGTGCGAGTTGAAAGTGCATCAATTGATAAGCTTGCTTCTGATCTCTTGGGTATTATTGTTGGTTTTGTAGCTGCCAAGTTGATGTAGTGTGGTATAGCTATGTTTCAACTTCTTTTCTTGGATCGTTTGTAATGTGGTGCATTTATTAATAGTGTGGTGTAGCTCTATTCTAGTAGTGTGGTGTAGCTCTATTCTAGTAGTGTGGTGTAGTCGTTAGTAGTGTGGTGTAGCTCTGTTCTAGTAGTGTGGTGTAGTCGTTAGTAGTGTGGTGTAATATTAGCAATCTGCAGGTTAATTGTGATATAATGTCATCGTGTTGGTGTTTTGCTTGTTGAAAGTTGTTAGCAATCTTGTTGATCTCTTGATTGTAATGTTTCTAATGTTAGCAATCTAATGTAATGTTATCAAGAATTCTGCCTGTTGCCCTTAATTTTACCATTTTTTACAATCTGCACTTTTTAGCACAATTTATAACAAACTGCAATGTTATAAAGCAACACACAAGACACATCACTTTATCAACATCATTCTGTTTACAATTCTACTTTGCAACTCACAACAAAAAATATACCTACCATCTAGTCATCTTCCCATATAAAGCAACATACAAGACATCTTCATAAATAACTAGTAATGGCATTGTCATATATTTTGAACCTACAAAAAGTTATAGTCACTTGTTCAAGACGAATTAACATCAAAAAAGAAAAATATTAAATTACATTTGTCATTACATAATACTGAAAATGTCACGACCCGATTTCTCGAGTCATGATGGTGCCTACTACAACCCACCAGTAGGCAAGCCAACCCGTATCTCGGAACCTACAAGTAATGGGATTGAGGGCAAAAACTAAACTCAAACTAAACGGTAACACAAATAACAGAATCACAGAAGAGGAAGCGGAAGCAAGCCAAACATATATACAAATGAAAGATCCATCCCAAAACCTGGAAGTCACATGTACAGAGCTACTAAAAAAAAGAGTACAAGTCCCAGAAGTGGACCACAGAAATAAGACTGTCTCAAAAAGCAAAAGACACGTCAATATATATATATATATATATATATATAGAGAGAGAGAGAGAGAGAGAGAGAGAAGGAGACGAATAACCCCAGAACTCTATGTGCTCACCCTCACCTCCGAATCTGACCGCAGCTAGCTCGATATCAACGCTGGTAGCTGGTGCTCGGACCTGCATCCACGAAAACACATGCAGAGCGTAGCATGAGTACCAACACAACAGGTACCTAGTAGGCATCATAGGCCGATTGAGCAAGAAATAGCAAAAGCAATATGAAATGCAGGTATGCAAACTACAACTAGAAACCGGACAGAGAAATCTAATAGGTATACACACAAGTGTACTAGCACACAAAGACAAGGAGCACAAGAACTAAATCCAACCGGGCTCCCATAAACCCGACGGGTACACTCGTGCACAAGCTGAAGGTAAAACCCGAGCGGACCCCCATAAGCCCGAAAGGTACACAAAATAATTAGCAATGAAATAAGAGAATCCGACTTAGTACCCAAGATTTCCACACCCACCCTCGGACTTGAACCGAATCAACCCATATGCCTAAAGTTTTCCCTGAAATGAAGATGATAGAATCTGGGCCTCGAACCCGCCATATTAGAACCTGGGCCTCGAACCCATAATAATAAAACCTGGACCTCGAACCCATAATAATAAAACCTGGGCCTCGAACCCATAATAATAAAACTTGGGCCTCGAACCCAATAATGAAAAAACCTGGGCCTTGAACCCAATAACAATAAAACCTGGGCCTCGAGCCCAATAATGATAAACTTGGGTCTCGAAATTAGCTCAAAAGCCTCGGGAAGCGTACGAAGGGTCGTTCTAGACCAAACTCAACATTCCAGAACTAACTGCGCTGATGGAATTTTCATCTGAGTGCATTTTCTAAGAATGTTGACCAAAGTCAACCTAAAGCCAAATTTCAAAAGCTAAAGCCTCAAATGGCCCAAAGTCGCACTGAAAGCCTTGGGACTCGTGCCGGTCATGCTACAAGCCTAATTTGGCCACTCTAGAGCTGATGGAACCGTCAGAATTCCGTTTTGAGGTTGTTTACCTAAGGTTATGACCGAAATCAACTTTTCAAGTTTCAAAAGCTCCAAACAATAAAAACTCGCATAAAAACCAAACGAACGACCAGGTGACCGAACTGTCAGTCCTAGCAAGTCATAAATGACTTGGGGTCGCTATAGGAATGCTCTAAACGACGGAATGAATGCGTTAACTCAAACATGACCTGAAGGGTCATTACAGAAAAATAAAAAAACAACTACATAATGCAACTACTTCCCACCCCTCCTTGCGTTCAATTTGCCAATTCTTTTCTCCTTTTCAACTGTCAACTGATTTGAAGTCATAACTTCTTTTTCTTTCTTTGCCTTCAGTTTTTCAATTCTTGTCTTCTTTTCAACTGTCAACTGACTTGAAGTCATAGCTTCTTTTCCTTTCCAAGCCAATTTTCTTGGTGAGTATGGCAAATTCGTTGGCATGCTCACACCATTTCCATCTCCTTTGAAGCCAATCCTCCTAGTACCAGTTGGTCAAATCTGTATCTATTTAGCTTGAAGCTTAGTCCTAGCTTTAGAAATTGTTTTTGGCCTTAGAATTGGCTGCTCATCTTCACCTTCAGGTTCACCTCCATCCTCATCAACAACTGCACTTGAAAGTGTAACAGGTTGCTCATCCTCAGATTCATCAGCAACTACATTTCTCTTTGACTTTGAAGGTCCAGTAGATTTCTTTCCAATTGTCTTTGAATTTGAAGGTCCAGCAGGTTGACTACTCTGTTGGCTACTCTGTTGACTTGAAGAAGCAATAAATCCAGGAGTAGGCATAAAGACACTGCTAGATTCTTGACTGACTTGGGGTGCTGACATTGGCACGTCTTGGGCTGGTTGTTTTGATCTTTGAAGCTAATAAAAAAACTTAGTTAGATATTGTATTAACTAGCGTAAATATTGACTAAGTAAAAAAAATTATTTACCATAGGACATCTTCTTTAGTTGTGACCTGCTGCACTACAATGCCCACGTGTCATTTTTAGTCCTTTTCTTGAAGCTGACCACACCCCATCCCTTTTCCTTGCCTCATCCTTTTCTCTTTTTCTCTTAAGTTTTGGTTTGCCTACCAATTTATGTATTTCTGGTGGCTCCATAGCATGAGAAGGATCAACTTTTCAGAACTTCTCACCTCTAGCAGGTTGTATTTTATGCATGTATACCAACATGTAAGCTTCTTTGGAATAACACCAATGCAACTGATCTAGTGGTTCTTATTTGTCATGAAGATAGGCTTTAATGGCATGCGGACATGGTATACCAGGCAAGTCCCATGTCCTACATGTGCACTTCTTCATATTAAGATTCACCACATGCCTATTTTCACCCTCAACTACCTCATATCCTTAGTCTCCATTAGATTGAACTTGACAGCATTATGCAATGATATTGTAATCATTATACAACTCCATGACATATGGACTAAAATTTCCTCTCTAATTTCTACCCCTTCTTCAAGTTTTTGTAACCTATTCATAATCTATATAACAATACAACAATGAGATTAACTTAACCTATCAATACAACAATCACATTAAGCTAATTAACCTATGTATATGGAGATAAACAGTTAGTTAGACAAACATAACAGCCATACACATACCTACTGTCATAAACATACCAGTCATACACATACCTATCGTCATAAATATACCAGTCATACACATACACACCGTCATAAACATACCAGTCATACACATACCTACTTCAGAAAATTAATTAATTTTTCAACCAATTGCATAATGCCATAACAGTGAGATTAACCTAACCTATCAATACAATAGTCACATTAAGCTAATTAACCTATATATAGAGACATTCACATTAACCTAACCTATATTTAGAGACAAAGAATTAGTTAGACAAACGGTATATTCATACACATTAAGCTAACCTATATATAGAGTCAAACAGTTAGACTAAGATAATACAAAAGATGACAATATAAACAGTAACAAATCGCTTTGATTTTAATATCTTCAAACATCTTGATTATAGATTTTTCCCTTGCATCTAGAAACCATTTGTTGAATGACTCTATAAAATTATTCTCACATGAGTAATTTTTACAGACTGTGTCCAAATAAGCCCTGCAGCAGTTTTGTGCAGGGTGCCATACTAAATTCTTTGTAGCTTGTTTAGACACAACACCCATCACTTTCAATTGATCTTGAAATTCTTCTTCATAGGTGCTCCAGGCAGACCACTATAGTAACTTCTTCATCTGTACACCTTTCTAAGCCTTGCTCCAATTAGCTTCTATGTGCCTTACACACCATCTATGATGTACTTTAGGAAACACATGACTAACAGCATCCAGTAGCCCCTGCAACAATAAACGTCATAACAAGTTATAAGTATAGTTGTATAAGAGTTTAATTGAAGATCAGAAACTTATAAAAAAAGTTTCAAACAACTACCTTCTGCATATGAGACATAAATATCACTCCTTCACCATCTGCCAGGTCTAGAGAATTTCTCAGCAACTCAACAAACAATTTCCATGTTCTAGATGTTTCTCTGTCCACCAATGCCCAAGCAAGTGGATAGAAGTGTTTCACTGAATCTTGTCCCATTGCAACCAATAAGATTCCCTTGCATTTTCCATTTGAAAAAGTCCCATCCATCCCTATAAAAGGCCTCAAACCTCCTTTCCAACAATTTTTTAAAGCTTGAATGCACACATACATTCTTAAGAATCTTCGTTTTCCTTGTTCCAAAGCCTCTCTAGATATATTTATATGATAACATCAGTACCGAGGTTGATGTCCCTCAATTTTTTAGCATAACCCTCCAACTTATTGAATTCATCAATGTAGCTACCCTTCAATTTCTCTAACACAAGCCTTTTAACCCTCTTTATCTTGGAATAGCTAACATTTTATCATCCAAATCTTGCCTCATATCTTTCACCTTGTACTTTGGATTATTCTGAAGTTTTTTCTTGAAGTAGTGTGCTAAAGCTTCTTGAGTTGCTCTTCTGTTCTAACAACATTTTCCTCATATGAGTGTTTTGTGTTCAAGGTCTTAATTTTGAATCGTTGATTTTTTTCTATCTTCAGATATCAAACACTCAAATGGACAACCAATATCACACAAATATCTCAATCTAGTAGAGTCACTCTTATCAACTTTAAGTGTAACCTTTCTAACAATAGAGTAAAAGCTCACAATTCTTTTAGCTTCTTTAAGATCTTTAAAGCACATACCCTTTTCTAACTCTAAGAATCTGTCTAGCTTGTCATTGATATCTCTGCTCTTTTCCTTTCTAAAGACTTCCAATTCATCACTATGGAATCACTAAGAATAGGTTCATTTTGATCCTCATCCTCCTTATTTGATTCACAATCAGTTACTACCTCTATTGGCATAGCAAGGTAAGGCTTGTTCAGGTCACATAGATTAGGGATAAGAACAATAGCTTCACTCTCATCTACAACAAATAGTTAAAGAACACTAAACTGACTAGACAGAGCAGATTGTAGAGTCCTAATGCTTGAATCATCCTCAAGAAAATAACACCTACCCTTTGGCCTATTACTAGCAGTTGTTTCACAACCCTAAAACCACATTTCTCAATGAACTCTGAGCAAATGTCAATATATGACAGCAAATCCTCATCATATCCATGCAAAGTTTGATTCAATTTTTAATGTACACAACTTGAGGAGACAAGACCCACTTGCCACCATACAAATTCACTTTTTCAGTCATTCTTCAAATTTTTCACATGGCAGAAAAAAAAATTGAAAAGGAACTTGTCATCCATAAACACAACAAGTTGTAGGAAAACTAACATTGTTTAATTTCAAGATAAGGGTGGTAAAGTTATAGGGGGGAGCACTAACATTATTTATTTCAACTTCACATAGAATACAACACTGAAAACAAACAAAAAATGCACAAATTGAGAACAGTAAAGTCATACACATATATACCTACTTCACATGCACCTAATCAAGACACCAATATACAAGGTTAAAAATATGAATAAATCAAAAAAAATCCTTAAAAACTGTATAGTCACACACATACATACTTCACATGCACCTAATCGAGACACCAATACACAATGTTCAAAAATATGAAATAAACTCAAAAAAATTCATTACAAACTGTATAAAACATGTAAGCAACAAAACCCTAACTCGAGAAAATAATATATAAAACATGTAAGTAACAAAAAGCCCTAACTTCAAAAAACAATGTATAATGTCAACACTACACTAACTTAACGACATTATAGTACAATAGACCAAATGCAATCAAAAATCGAATAAAACTAAACCCTAACTATTTACAAAATACCTTCAATCAAACAATCATTACAAATATTTATGAAAATTAAATCCTAACTATTAAGAATAAGTCTTCAATTCTTACTTTATCGAAGTAGCAAATCGATTATCTTCAGTTCTTACCTGAATATCGCCACTCCAAGACATGATGAAGTTGGGGGGGGGGGGGGGGGGGGAATTTTTAGGGTTTCTTTAAGAAATGGGTTAAGAAAGGATGGGTAATGGGTTTAGAAAAGATGGGTCAGTAGTTTTAGTCGGGTGGATCCGGATTTGGGTAGGATAAATTATGTTTTAATTAATTAACTTTTCAACCAATTATATAATGCCACATAATAAATGAAATAGTTAATTATATGGACTAAGTAGTCTGTTTGCAAAAATAGCATCAGAGGTCCCTAAAAGTTAACCCCAAGGGTATTTTGAAGCCAAAAGGTAAACGAGAGGTATTTTTGTACCAATCCTGATACTTTAAGGGTATTTAACCCTTCTCCAAAATATATTTTACTAATTTAGAGTTTAATAAATAATATTGTGACTTTAATAATTTTCTCTTAATTATTTCTTAAAAAAAGAGTCCAATCCAGATGATACCGATAGGGTATCAATATACCGACGGCTTATCACTGAGGATTAAGTTCAATCCTATATGATATTGATATGATATCAATATACCGATGGAGTATCACAAAGAATATATTTTCTACTAATTTAGAGTTTAATAAATAAGATTGTGACTTTAATAATTTTCTCTTAATTGTTTCTTATTTATTTCTTAAAAAAAAGTTCAATCCTATATGATACCGACAGGGTATCAATATACCGATAGAGTATTACAGAGGATTAAGCTCAGTCCTATATGATACTGATATGGTATCAATATACAGATGAAGTATCACGGAGGATTAATTCATAGTAGTGATTGTAACACCTCAAAAAATTTCTAAGTTAAGACCGAACCATTCTTGAATTGCGTATAAGGTCTTACCGAGTGATTCTTAATTGTTCTTAGATTCTAAGGTCAATTCATTAGTGTGGAATGATTTTGGATATAAATTAAGGCCACTAGAATCCCTTAGCAGAAAGTTGAGTTGGAAGCTTCCCTACAGAGTAAGTTTTGACCTATTCTACTTAGGTCAACTTCGAAAGATCATATCTCTCAGCACATAATGAGTTAGGTAGTGCACGATCTATCAAATTGAAGGTCTTTGAGTCCTCTTTCCAACACTGCCAAGTTTCTAAATTTTGAGCTCGAAGTAAAAAGTTATGCTCGTTTGAGTGAAGTCTCTCTATTTAAGGCATCTCATTCATTTTAGAAAAGGGTATTTTGGTCTTTTCCTTTTTTTCACTAGGTTTAGCACGTTTTTCCTTACCCAATTAAGGGTCTAATCAAATTCTAAATCACCTATTCACGTTCCTAAACACATAGGGTTTTAGAGCGAGGTTTTCAAGATGAGAAAAAGGGCTAAGTTCAAGTGTTCTTCAAGATTTATGGAATTCGCCAAGAACATTGATCTTTCCAGGTATGTGAGGCTTCCCATAGTGATGAATTTGTTCTTCCTCACGTTAATCATGTAATTCTTTCGTTAATTCGCCCATATAGTCGTTTATGTAAATGTTCTTGAAGAGTTCTTGAGTTTTAAGCTTCATTTTTTATCAATGAAGATTTTGAGTTCTTGAGGTGAGGCTTTTGCGAATGAGTGGTGTTTCTTGATAGAATTTGAGTGGAATTTTGATAATTTCGTGTTGGGTTTGGGAATCAAAGAGAGTTTGGAAGAAACTAATCGATTCTAGATGAGTTAGGACCCGAAATTGAGAAAGAAAATTAGTCAGATTTCTGGGTAGGGGGCTGGCGCGGCATGCCACCATAGCGCTAGAACTACTGCTCAGTAGTTTGGGGCCTGGTGCCCCACGCCAGCAGTGCGCCCCAAACTCTGCTCAGTAGTTTGGGGCCTGGCACCCCACGCCAGGGGTCGTCTGGCCTTTTTCCTTCCGTGTTTCATTCCGAACGTATTCCTTTGAATCGTGACTACGTTCTCTTCTTTGTGTTAGCTCCGAAAGGCTCCATTAATCTTTGAGAGACTCTACATGTCCCACTCACATGTCTTCATTTACATTCCAAATTAATGTAAGAAAAGAGGAAAGTTTCAAGGTTTTATTGCATAAAAACTTAAGAGCTTCAAATGTTATTTATATATACATATATATATTCCTATGTTGATTATTGGGCTTGAAAGATAAGTTCATAAGTTCATGTTTCAAGGATGCAAGTATGTCTAAAGTTTTGAAAAGTAATTCAGTAAAGTAAAATGTCCCTTCTTTGTAAAGGGTGTATTGAGCGTAAAGTCATATTGAATGTCTAAAGTTTTGAAAAGTAATTCAGTAAAGTAAAATGTCCCTTCTTTGTAAAGGGTGTATTGAGCGTAAAGTTATATTGATTATTTTGGGAGTAGTATCGAGCACCGAATTGGGTTAGAGTCTTTTATAACTCGGAAGTCCCATAAAACTACGTAGCCAGGGTAGGATAGGATAGCATTGATTCTTCATGCGACTCCTCACTTCCTAGGAGAAGGCCCACTAGATGGATCCATAGTCACAATATCATCCTATACCCCGGCAAGGTATAGGATGGCCCTTGCAACGTTGGCGAAACGTCGTATCATTGCTAGGCTCATAGTAATGGTTGTCGGTTAGAGAAACTCCCCACAAGTAAAGTATGTTATTTTCATATTGCTTTTATTGCATATTTTATTGTAAAGCTTAAATGGTTTTCACTTCATGTTCATGTATTGATTCAGTTGAGTGCTTTCAGTCATTCAATGCAGTTATTTGTTTTACTTAGCCATAGTACATACTCGTGCATTCCATGTACTGATGTCATTCGACCTACATCTTTTTATGATGCAGATACAGGTGTTCAGGATCATCAACAGGCGTTTCGTTGAGATCACTTTGCGCTTCATATAGCTTTGGTGAGCCTCCTTGCTTTCTGGAGGAGTTCACATCTATTTTTCATATTTTGTTTTAGCAGCATTTGAGGTGTCGCGGGTCTTGTTCCGACATCTATCTTAAACAGTTAGAGGCTTCATAGACAGACAGGGTTAGAAGTTATCCATTGTTTTCTCAGGATGTTTATTTAACTTATGAATTATGTTAGGTATTTCAAGAAAATGACTTAACTCGCTTCCGCGTACCTTATTCATTCATGTGAGTCATAGTTAGCCAGGCCAAGGGTTCGCTTAGGGATCAGAAATGGTTCCTGAGTGCCGGTCACGTCCAGGGTGTAGGCTCGGATCGTGACAGTGATGCTGACGTCATGCGCTAAATAAGAAAGGAGAAAGTGGGGTAAGCGGATAAATAGTTTGGGCCATGAGTCCATAAAGGGTAAATAGTTTGGGTTGGATCCAATTTGGGTAAATAATTTCACAATTGAATGCGTAGTTTTTTCCTAAAATTTATGTGTCAACAATAATATAATACAATAGGATACATTAAAAGATAATACTGAACAACTATGAAGTCCCAATGAGTTGAACGTGAGACTTACCACAATTTTCATACGGCCAAAGTGTGTATATCCAAGTAAGTTTTGAGTAATATAACAGGAAACAATACCATAATAAATTGAGGTGTCTTTTAGACCAAGTTGAATATCCCAAGTAGAGGCTACAAAAACATCATCAGAATATCTCATAGGAACAACCAATACAAAAAACTCATTTAACCAAATTCTCAGAGGTTCTAAAAGCTGTCAAAGAAGGAATTGAGGAAAAATACAGAAGATTTAACAACACAAAAAAAGATATCAATAGGATGCCCAGGCCGCATTTTGTGAAATCGGCTTAAAGTCAAACCATCCCAAGTCATCCATGAGCCTCTTAATCAAATGACCTGCTGCATAACCAACACCTGAAACCATACCTGCAGCTATAACATAGGATAAAATAGTCTTGAAGTATTTGCTGAACTTATTTGCTCCTCGCGTATAAGCCTTCGCAGCAGCAAGAATAATAACACACAAAAGAGAAGCCGCGGCAACTGCTATAAGCTTGTAGTCCCTATCATCACTCTTCCGAAATGTGAAGCCATATATTACAGGAGGGACAAGGCCGAACACAAAATATGACAACATTGCAAAAGTAGCATGAAGTAGGAAATGTTTTCTTTGGCCGAGTAGTTCTCCATATCGATCTACTTGGTAATTGGAACCTCCTCCAACACTATATTTCAAGTCCACCAACTGCAAGTTTGAGAATAGTTAAGAAGCAAGAACTAAAGCAGAAGCAGAAATAAAGGTAGAACAAGAGTCAGCAAGTGTACACAAGACAATACTTACATTTTGACAAATGACAAAAAGTCCACCTATCAAATTCGCCACTCCAATAGTAACAATCTTCACTGCAGTATCAAGATAAATCTATAAGTAAGCCATTCTTGTTCTGTCGATTAAAAAGCGTAGGTTCTTTGCATTATATCATATAGTTTGCATATAAATTCTAAGATATGACCAAGATAAAGCATGCATATGATGTAACATATATGAAATTAACTAATCAAGAGGAAGGATGTAAATATAAAATGTAAGAACTGGGCATCAACATGGGCAAAAGATGCACCATTTGAAATATGCGCATAACCTTATTATCCCATCTATTGTACTAGAAAGATATGATCAGTCAAAAGACAATGCTTCTAATCTTTTAAACTGAAGAATCCTTTATAACTCTCACACATATCTCCTAGATTACCGTTAGAGTAACCAACCAAGATAACGATAATTGAAGAGCTTTGTTGAGTCCTACATTGGTGGTGGGATGGGGACTCGGTCTCCTTATATGGTCTTGGGCAATTCTCTCCTCATGATCTAACTTTTGGGGTTGAGTTAGGCTACCCCAGGAGGGGGGTGGGGTTGAGTTCCACATTGGTGGTGGGATGGAGAATATGGTTTTTGGAGATCCTTCCCTCATGAGCTAGTTTTTGGGGTTGAATTAGACGCAACATCCATTTCTTTAACAAGCTCGACAACAAAAATAAGGCCTCAATGACTTACTTGTGTCAGCATCAGATGCAGCTGCAGAGGATACCACACCCAAGCTTGTGATTGCCTCTATTAAACCTCCATATACTATGCATTTTACAATCTCCAGTGATCTGGAATCTTTAACTTCAGCTGGAAGTACTGGTCTTCGTGGGCTGCTGGAATCCACTGTTGATGGAGAAGCTCTTGGGTCTTCCAATATAGGAATTCGGCAATCATCCCCTGCATTATATAGCTATTTATGAAAACATATTTCCCTATAAACTTTTCAACATAATATGAACACCTAATCTCTAATGCTTCGCAATACTCAACTATAGATGCTGAACTAATAATGTTCAAATGATACATGTATAGGATTGGAAAAATCTGATGCACCACACGAGTTCTGGAATACAAATGTTTTGCTACATATCTTCAAGTTTTCCAGCACTCTCACCTTTACTCTCTATAATTTCAGTTGGTGATTTCTTGGAAGGCATTATCCCTGGAATGAATCCACCTGAAAAGTTTCCGATTTCCCAAAGATTAGTAGAAAGAAACTAAAATATAAGAAAAAGTCTTCGCCTCATGTCACTTTCAACAAGTAATGCAGTACATGTAGAACTTCTAGCCTTTAACATGGTAAGCACTAACCAAGATGCATGTTCAAATGTTGAAAGTGGCTAAAAGAGAAGATTAAGATCTTTTCGTGTTACAAGAATATTGAGAGACACAGGTCAGGTAACTAACAATATCAAGAATGTTTAACAATATTAGACATTGTTCATACTCATTGGTGAAGTAAAGTAATGAATCAGAAAAATCCAAAACCCCAACTTATAGGCTTGATCAGCTAAACAATACATTGTCCTAATGTTATCGATAACTGTTTGATACCCTTAGTTTTAAAAATCTACAAAAGTTCTACAATTGGTGTGTAGGATAACTAATTAGAAGTTTGTTAATTTTACTGTCTTGTGCTTGTGGGGAAGGGGCAAGGAAGGAAAGGACAACATATTTTAAGAGTTGAGCGGTCTCCGTGATGAAGGTAGACATAGCTAGAAAGCCTGCAGCTAGACCACAGCTCATGATGATCTTAAGAAGCCAGAGGAATTTACCTAAAACATGAAGTAAAAGATATAATTTTTGTACTCATCAAAGAACCAATTTCCGATTGATTAGAAAGGAATTCTATAAGTTGTATGCAGTTAGATCAGCTATAGCAACGGAACAGAACCAATGCAGATCAAAGCATCCGTCTGCTCAGTTTTAATATATATTAACATATAGTCAAACTTCGCATCAGGACTGAAGAAAAAAAGAAAATGTCTACCATCTTTAGGGTCATTTTTTCGTTCAATCGATCTAACTAATGTAATGAAATCAGTTATTTGAACTAGAAAGCGGTACAAATGAATGACTGAACTAATCATACATGAAAGTGGTTACACATCCTTACAACACCTACTGAAGTGAATAAATTAGTATCATGACTAAGTACCTTCATTTGTCTTTGGAAGATGTGGTTCTCCAGCTATTCCTGTACTAGTAGTTCCTCCTCCATTTCCAAATATCGGGAATGGATTGAGCTTCTTTCCTGCATAAATTGAACAAGATACACATACCAGTCATCATGTGTTGATGAGATACTCATAGATCAGAAGAAAATAGAACTTGTAAATATATATACCTATACGTACGAAAACACTGAAGCATGACAGGCATCCAAGTAGCTCCAAGTTTTGGTCTTGACGACCATCAGCTTCTATTAAGATCCTTCTTTCTCGCTTTACCTTCTTTCGAAGGACAACTTTAGTTATACGAAAACTACACTTAGGGCAGTATGCATTATGTGTGTATTTTAGCTTATCAACTGCTGTTGTGTCAAAGAACTCCAACTCAACAACTTCTTCCTCAACTTGTTCAATGATTGTTTCATTTTCACTTCCTTTTCTGATTGAAGAACTTGCTTGTGAATCATGTCCTTGTGAATAAGGTGGAAGCCATACACTAGGAAGAATTTCTCCCTTAGCATTTCCCGTCTCATCGGGTGAATTTTGTCCATGTAAAAGTGGCTGACATACAACAGAAAGAATTTCACCCTTAGGATTTCCCATCTCATTGGGTGAATTTTGTCCGTGCAAAAGTGGAACACATACACCAGAAAGAATTTCACCCTTAGGATTTCCCGAATTTTGTCCATGTAAAAGTGGAACACATACAGCAGAAAAAATTTCACTCTTAGGATTTTCCGTCTCATCAAGTAAATTTTGTCCATGTAAAAGTGGCTGACATACACCAGAAAGAATTTCACCCTTAGGATTTCCCGTCTCATTGAGTGAATTTTGTCCATGTAAAAGTGGAACACATACAGTAGAAAAACTTTCACCCTTAGGATTTCGCGTGTCATCGTGTCCTAGTGAAGGTGGAAGAGACACACCAGAAATAATATCTCCATTAGCATGATTTCCACCATTGAGAACAACGTGAAAGTCTACAGCGTCAATTACTGAAAGGGAGAGGTAAGGAACACAAGTTAGGTTCATGACTAACTTGTAAAATAAAATAAAAAAGTATTACGTACACAATTAGTATCAGTTGTGTAAGTCCGCGAAATAATATTTTTGGAGTAAGATAAGATGAGGTTTGAGATAGTAAAATTAATTTCTTATGTACTTTTCAATGGAATTTTCGTAACATGAACAAGCTATTTCGTGATATATTAATTAATTTTAAAACTTACGTACCCCTAACAGATTAGTTGTCTGGAATATTTCATTTCACATTCGAAAGCTTAACGCTATACAGGAGACTTGAGTTATACTTATTTTTAAAAAATATATTTATCTCTGAATTTTACATATGGAATGAAGATTAAGAAATTTGAGTACTTGTGTATTGTACAGGTAAATAGTAGAAGAAAAAGTTAGATAGAAATCTAGTATTCATGTTATGAAGATATATATAAAACTAGTTGGTCCTCCTCCTTTAGAATTAAGCAAAGGAAATTGTAACGGTTTAAGGAGAATTGAAGTGGCCTACATTTATAGATTACGAAAACAAAGGAAATAGAGAAGAGGGTCACAATCAGTCACGTCTTGTTAGCTATAAACTTGCTGGGAGATAATGATTTTAAAAATCCTTAGTTTCGTCATCATATAAAATTTACTCTAGCTAGTAGCTGACTTTAATTGAATATATATATATTGTTAGGCGTGACCCAAGCAAAATAGGGCCTACACAACAGCAAAAAAGACATTTGTGACAATAGATTTTTCTTAATATTGCCACAAAAAGATTTAGCAATTAGCAATAATTGAGTTAATAATGTCATTGCGTTCAAAGTCGCTAAAGCATTTAACAATATTATATAGAATGTTGATTATAAATACCTATATTTATTATTGTCACTAAATATAATATAGCCACAATTATATAATTAAAAAAATAATTCCCGTTAAATCTTTTATTTGTTATAATGCTAAAGTCAAACCTTATTAAGAAGCCTTAATTTTTTCTTACATATTAACATGATTCAAGCTTTATATCTTGACATATTTGAATTCTAAAAACTAATAAGAAAATATACTAATCTATAAGGTAATTCTTTTTTAAAAAGATGGTTGACAGTTCAAAAAAATAGAACTTGATTTTTGTAATTAATAACTTGATATCAAAAATAAAATTTCATTGTTTGCAGCAATGTTTGAGAATTTGGAAATGGAAAGAAAAATGAAATTTCAAGGGGGATGTTTACCGTTTGATCATGAAAATTGTGAATATTTGAAAAAATTAATTTTTTTTAATCATAAATATTTAATGACGCCGTAAAAAATACTGTGGCCAAAAGCTGCAGCCAGTACTAACATTGACTCACATTAGTTGAGGAAATGAAATTCTTTTAATATCCTTAAATGATCTTCATAATATTTTCCTCATGAGCCATAGGTAAATTTCGATGTTGAGTTAAACCTAAGATGTATTACCTTCATTAAAGTAGACGCTATTTTTAGGGTTGTCGTTGTTGGCCTCTTCCTCATCACTGCTAGATACTTCATCTTCATTAACAACACCACGATCAACGTTGGCAGAGCGTCGAGCTCCACGTATGATGTGTGTCTCCTCCACCGTCTCCTCCGCCATCTCCTTCCAGTTGTGTTGCGCGGCCACGTCCATTGGAATATTAATTTTTATATAGGTGGCACTAAGACTTGTGAAATGGTATGCAGCACGCTATAACTCAAGTTGTATCTCTCTGAGAGCCAAAGTCATGTGATATAAATAGACAACAATTCAGTCAATTATCAATGTTTTTTTAGTTTTAAAAAAATAGGAGATATATAAATGAAGGTGGTTAGGAGAGAAGTGTGAAAAAAACATATAAACGCTTACTTGGTCGTTCTATACGGGGGCCAGGGAGAAAAAGAACATGATAATAAAGTGTGTTTTTTCTATACTGAAGTTATACAATCCGTATATTTTTTTACAATGTTATTGAGTATTGCAAACCAAGGTAATAAATGAATTTAGGTGGTTAGAAGTAGGTGGTGCGGAGCTAGTAATTAATGGTTCATCCCAATCTCCTTCGACGAAAAATTATATTATTTATATATGCTCAATTAAAATTATTTTTTTATGTATATATAGTAGATGTAGAACCCTTCAATTTCTTCGTATATTTACTTTTTCATATTTGAACTTTCTTAATGCAGAGGCATATCTAGAATTTCACGAAGATGGCTACACTATTACAAAAAAAATGGATTTAAGATATACATTTGACTAATTTGACCTTTAGGTTTTTATCACTAAACTTAAAACAATATTCTTTTAGGAATTTTTAATGTAATAGACTTGAAATTTTGAAAGATTGCAAAAAACTAAAATAAATATAATAATTAAAAAGTCAAAAGTGCTACCAATATTCACTTAGAGAGGTACTATCCAATTTCAAAAAGAAAAAAAAAAGATAGATATAAAGTTTCTAATCTCACTTAGAGGGATCACCTAATCATCAATGTATTAATTGTTATATGATACTTCGAGCATAGGTTCACACATTTATAATAAGTAATTTTTAAAAAAAAAAAATACAACGCTACTATATATGACCTAAGGAAGGAAGCATGAGTTTACGTGAATTCAGGAATCCCCTAAATAAGTATCTACCTTAACGAAAATTCTGACTTCACCACTAATTAAAAATACAAAATAATTAACATATACATCAATATGAACGTACGTACTTAACTATTAATTTTGGTCATGCTAAGGACAGAGAAACATGATAATCTTAAAAAAGATCTTGGAGTAGTTGTTTAGACATTTAATTGGGGATTACAGATTGTCTCCAGGTAATGATTCTTCGATCTAGTGTTGACTTAAAAAAAAAAATGTAATGTCTACAACGTGGCTATACCTGTCTAAATGTGTTTAGTCAAGTTTCTTGCAATTTAATATTAATACTACTTAATATTTAAATCCAAGTACTAGGTCACTGCATATTTAGTTGACCTGACTTAGTTGATTTCAGATATGAGATTCACACTATAGGCATCCTCATTATAATTAATTTCTTTCACCTGATAATTGATATGACAATAATAAATAAAAGATTTAGCGGTAATAATTTGATTTTTGTTATATTATATAAAATATGAGTATTTATAATCAATACTTTATATAAATGTCATTAAAAATTTTAGCAACTCTAGATATAATGACATTATTAATTCAATTGTCGTTAAATATTTCTGAAAAATAAAAAATTGGCATTATTAATTCAATTTTCGTTAAATATTTCTAAAAAATAAAAAATTTCGTCATTCTATTTAAGACTAGATATGGGACCCGTGCTAGCACGGGCCCAATATATATATATATATATATATATATTACTTTTTTGTTTTAATTTAGGTGACACGGAATTTTTTTTTGATAATCATCTAAAAAAATTATGATTTTTAAATATTGTAAGTTTTTAATTATTGTTATTTATAGTACTTTCTACATAAGTTTTAAAGAAATTTACATGGCACAAATAAAATTTTAAGAATCAATCATATTTTTATATGTTTTTAAAAATATTTCAAGTTATTAGTTATGGTGATTTTTAGCGTTTTAAACGTCATTTCGAATTATATATGTTGCTACTTTTGTCTCAATTTATGTGGCATCGATAGAATTTCCAAAGTTAATCAATTTTTTTTATATTTTTTTTTAAAGTTTAAATATTTTAAATTGTTAAATTATCATGATTAAAAAATAAAATAAAATAGAAAAAATTATAGAAATTACATAAATACTCTCTATTAGAGACAGCGTAGAACACATTATGAGAGATGTTGAAGGGGGCTGGTTGCTCCGTTATATGCATGCTAATGGGGCAAGTATGGTTTTCATTGTGGTTCACTTTCGGAAGCCAACCAGTCAATTAACAAGTTCCGGGACTTTCACTGCTCATTGGTGAGCGCAAAGGAAGCAAGGCCATGCGCACTAACGCTCAGAAAGTTACCAACTGACTAAAGATAATAGCGTATAAAGATTTTCTTTCTACTTTCTCCTCTATCTAAGTGTCAAGTTTTAGCTCATAGGTGGTTCGTTGGGAGAGAGAGAAAAAGAACTAGCATAGGGTATGAAATCCTTGTTGATCCTTCTCTCCTCTTGCTCGACGAACCAACTTCAGGCCTTGATTCGTCCTCCGCAAGGAAGGAACGTGGAATGAGGGATCAAGAGACGGATAGGGAGGGAATGGCCTATCAATCATTAGTTGACCTTCCCTTGAACCAGTCACGGAATTGATAGAGGTGTGGAGTTTAACTGAGATAAAACAGAATCAAAAGGGCCAGGAGCTCTGGCCGGTAACGAGTTTCATCGGTGGAAGGTAGGGAGAAGGTTCTTCGACTGAAGCCCGACTTCTATGATCTGAAATGAGTGCGGAAATGTCCCTTTAAGAAAAGGATCTTTCAAAGTGACTAAGAGGTACTTACTTCTAGACTGCTCTACCTATGGTAATACTAACTATTTGTTTTAAAGTGGAGATGGTGATTTTTTTCAAAAGTAAATGCAAGTTATTTTTAAAAAAATCAGATATCAAATGTATTACCATCAAATTACAAAACAATTGTCAAGATGATATAATATATTTAGTTAAAAAATAGAAAGTAGAAAAAATGAAAAAAAAAATTCAGATATCAAATGTATTACCATCAAATTACAAAACAATTGTCAAGATGGTATAATATATTTAGTTAAAAAATAGAAAGTAGAAAAAATGAAAATAAAATTGTCGAAGTATAAAGTTGCCAAAGGCAAATTAAAAATAGCAAAGTATAAAGTTAGGCCCACAAGTCAGAAAAAGGTAGACGTGTATGAAGGAAATGAAAAGGGACCCACATATTCAGAGAAAAAATTGCGTGCAAGTATTTATAAGGTATAGTGAAAATAGTTGAAAGTCGCTTGGCTTTTTAGTCCAAAAAGAAAAAAGGTATGTCCACTGAACAACTAAGTACAATAAAACTGAAGCAACGTAGTGCATTTTTTTACATGAAATGACCAAAATACCCCTTGTTCGGCAAGTTAGCAAGACACCCGAGAGGTGCTTGCCAAGCCGCTTGTATATATACCAGATAAAAAAGAATTGCCTAACCACTAAATATCTCTTTGTTGTAGTGTGAATTAACATCTGTTTTTCTTGACAATATGTTCTTCTTTTTTATGTGTACTTACTAATTGAACTAGATTATCCATATTCTTCCACCTCCATTATTATGGTGAAGCACATGTTAATCACTGTCAAGGCAACCAGGAGTTTAGGGATATATATATGTTCTATGGTATATATAACTAGAGAACTTGATCGCGCAATCGTTAAAAATTATATTTTTTAATTTTATATTTACTCTATTCTTTGACCGTAATATTATTGTTTGTTTTAATAATATATGAAGATAGTGAAAAAAAATAAGGCTTGACAAATTTTACATTCTATTAAATGAGGGGAATATATTCTTTTGTCAAATAAGTTAAAATATATTTGTTAATAACAAATACTTTCATTTCTATTGCACCCAATGAAGTTGATTCTTTAATATGCAGTATATATTTTGGTGTATCTTTCTTCTTGAATGTCTAAGAAATATCTCATAATGTGAAATAACGATACAATACTAAGCAAATGCATCATTAAGTGGAATTTTCATTAAAAAATTATTGAATAATGACATAATAATACCTTGATAGAACTTCCTATCCATTTTATAAAAAACTTCACCCTTTCAATTTTATTATATCTTCTTATTTAGTAGAAGAATCATCATTTATTATATTCAAATCTACCTTAATTTGTACCATCAGAGTTTAAGAATAAACATAAAATTTTAAATCAAAATTAAAAAAATCATTGGAAAATGATAGAAAAACTAATAATAGTACGAAAATTAAAATTAGGTGCAACGAAAGCTTTTTCCGGATTACAAAAATTGAAATATAGTGGTAATAATTTAAATAGAGCCGTTATTTTATCTTTAAAATTAAGTTTAATTGAATTGGATTAGTAGAATGAGAAAAAAAATATTAAATTAATAAACCTTTAATATTCTTAAATGCATTTTCTTTTTAATTGAGTAGTAGGTCAAAAGTTTTGAGTTAGGATATTAAAATAATATTTCACTCTCTCCTTAATTATTATTGCATTGCAGACATTTATTTTCCTTAAATGGTGATTCCTTTTCCATTTACCATGATTCAATTAATTTTTAATGTATTGAATATGGTTATAAGATATTGAAATAATATCTTTATCTTTCCTTAATCATGATGAAATTATAATTTAACCGTTATATTTCTGAAATGGTAATTTTCTTTTCATTCCTACAATATATTGCTTAATATATGAATATAACTAATTATAATAAAACACATTGTATTTCAAAAGAATCCAAAATTTTGAAAAATTAGATAAATAGTAATCCTAGCTTCTAAAAAATGTCACATCATATATATATATATATATATATATATATATATATAATTATCTAAAATTTGAAAGAAAAAATTATAATTCTTATAAAGTTATAATAACTAATTTGTAGGGATAAATAAATAAAAGGAAATGAAAGAGTAAAAAAAGGTGATTTAAAAAATGATCTAAATTTCATTAATGATGAGATGAGATTAAGGAAAGAAGTAAAAGAAATTAATAGTATTGATATATGGTCATTTTTGATATTTTTTAAAAGTATAACATAAAGTTTTCAGTCTTTTAAAATTAAAAAAAATGCTAAAAAATAAAATAAAAATCGAGACAACAATTATTTTTAGAAAAATATAACAAAAAATGTCAAAAACAAAATTGACAAAAATAAATAAGTATCTACTGCTAAGAAGGGTGTCATATCCATTTTCTATTTTAGCTTTATTATTACATATAAACAGAAACTTTTAGAAGAAGAAGTGATCTAAAAATTTTAAAAAATGAAAAATCAAATTATGTAAAAATATATATGTAATTCTTATAACGTTATAATAACTAATTTCTTGAAATAATTAAATAAAAGAAAGAAAAAGAAGTTATTTAAGAAAATGATTTAAATAACAGTAATTATGAAATTAAGGGAATGAAGTATAAGGTTTTAATAGCATTGATGACGAAAACAACTAAATATGATTAATTTTTTTTAGAAAAACTACTAATATATATATATATATATATATATATATATATATATAAAGTTTAATTAAAGATGCAAAAATCAAGACAAAATAAAAAAAGAAAGAAATTAGGAAAATAATGAAGTTGAAAGAAATATTATCTAATTTTCTCTCCTATCAAATCACAAAACAGATTTATGCTTATTCTTCTCCTATTTTGATACGAATTTCATAAATAGATTGATTCTTATAAATAAATAAAAGAAAATAAAAGAGTAAAAAAAAAGTGTAATTTAAAAAATGATATAAATAACATTAATGATGAGATGAGATTAAGGAAAGAAGTAAAAGAAATTAATAGTATTGATAATGATATGAGTTAAATATGGTCATTTTTTTATATTTTTCTAAATTATAACATAAATTTTTTATTTTTTAAAAATTTTTAAAAATGCTAAAAAAATAAATAAAATCGAGGAAGAAATTATTTTAAGAAAAATATAACAAAAAATGTCAAAAATAATTAATAAAAATAAATAAGTCTCTATTGCTAAGAAGGGTGTCATATCACATTTTCTATTTTAGCTTTATTATTACATATAAATAGAAACTTTTTAGAAGAAGAGATGATATATATATATATATATATATAGTATTAAAGATGAATAAGAAAAAATAAAATAAACTTTAATTAAAGATACAAAAATCAACACAAAATAAAATAAGAAAGAAATTAATAGAATAATGAAGTTGAAAGAAATAATATCTAATTTTCTCTCTTTTCAAATCACAAAATAGATTTATGCTTAGTCTCCTCCTATTTTGATACAAATTCCATAAATAGATTAATTCTTTCTCCAAATAATTCTTCTTACCCTTTGAAACATTATTCTTCATTCCTATAAATTTCTCACCAAAATGAATTTTTTTCTCTCCAAATATCTCCTTGTGGGAGGAGTAAACATTCTTTCAAAAAGTCTTCCATTTTGAAGAGGAACGTTTATTACATGATCTTTCTAAATAATTCTTTTTAACCTTTGAAACAATAATCACCCTTTCTATAAATTTCTCAACCAAAATGAATTTTCTCTCTCAATATATATCTCCTTGTAGGAGGAATAAACATTCTTTCAAAAAGTTTTTCATTTTGAAGAGAAACGTTTGTTACATGATCTTTCTCTTTACATCAATATCTTCACAAGGATCATGAGATACTCTCTCTTTCTCTTTCTCTTTTGTTTAAAAAATTATATGGCCTAGAAATTTGATGGACATCTCAACAGTAGAATTTGATATCATATATTCATCATCAAAAGAAGAAGAGCCAAAGTGAAGAAATTTGTTGTTGTTTGTTACAAATGCTGAAATATTTTTATTTTATAGGCTAATAAATATAAACAGTTATGAAAAATGAATAGTTTTTTATCTTTTCATCTTCCATTTAATTAAATGTATAGTATTAGTGTAAGGAATGTTTTAAAGGGCATAATTAATTGGGTATGACTTAAATTCTTTAAGTTTTTTTAAAATACAAATAAACAATGGAAAACAAAGAAAAAATGTCAAAAAAAGGAGATAAAAGATACATTTAATTAAATGTATAGTATTAGTGTAAGGAATGTTTTAAAGGGCATAATTAATTGGGTATGACTTAAATTCTTTAAGTTTTTTGAAAATACAAATAAACAATGGAAAACAAAGAAAAAATGTCAAAAAAAGGAGATAAAAGATAAATAGAAATGCTGGCCATAGAGATGTGCCACATCAGATTGTCTATATCCAACTTTATATATATATATATATATATAGAGAGAGAGAGAGAGAGAGATTCTTGATCCTGAAAATTATGAAGAATGTTTTTCGTGTAATTAACAGTCTACTAATGAGGCAAAGAAATATAATATAGTCTGTAACTTGAGAAAGGTAACTAAATCATGTAATTAATATAATTAAGTATTTGCGATAACTATTTATAGGCTATTGCACCGGACACCAAATCAACTTAATTTACTATAGTGAAAATATGTACTCTATTAATTAATCTTGATTAAGTAATAGAAGTATATATAAACACATTGGAGTAATATATTTATCTATTTTAGTATAAATATTCGATACATTTAAACTTTTATCGGTATTTGAATGACTTTTCCTTCTTTACTAAACAAATAACAACTTTAAAAATAAAAAGATGTTCCTGCTAAATTCAAAGTCTTCCAACATCCAAAATTTTAATTCATTCAGGACTAAGAGCCTGTTTGGCATTGCTGCTAAAAACTGCTTATTTTTAGAAGTGATTTTTTAAAATAGCTTTTCTGAAAAGTGCTTTTCAAAAAAGAGCAATTTGTGTTTGGCAAATTCATTTGAAAAGTGCTTTTGATAAGCAATTTGTATTTGGCTAATTTTTTTTTAAAAAAGTGCTTATGAGAGTTAAATTACGAAAAAAGGCAAGTATCAATGTGTTTTTAATATTAAGATTATTTTATAGAGAGAAACTTTTTAAATATCTAATATAGAACTTTAATTAAAATTTTATTTTAATTTAACTAAAATGTACATATTCAAATTTTTAATCAATATTATACGTAGATAAATAAATAAATATAATATTAATATAATAATAACATGATGATTTTAATATAATTAAAAATATAAAGCAAAATAAATTTAAAAATCATTACACAAATTAAATCACTACATACAAAAAACTTACCACAAAAATAAATAAAGTTCTTCATACATCACAAAAATTTTCAATGATTTCCTCCCTAATTTTATCACGCAATATTTGCATTGTAGTAGAAGATCTTTAATTATTATTTTTTCATTATTTTTTAAAATTTTACAAAAGTGTTGTTGAAAAATATTGAGAAGAACAATCTTTTTGTTATTTGTTACCTATTTTTTTTTTGGATTCAATCTTTAGCTATTATCTTTTTTTTTTGGTCATAATCCTCTAAAGTTAAAAAAAAAAAAATTAAAATAAATAGTACGTTAATTAAGAAATTTTTTTTTTGTTTTTGTTACTTTTTTGTGAGGGCTGAAATCTTTAATTGTTACTTTTAAAAAAAAATCCTTCAAAAATATTGTTGTTACCTACTTCTAATAATACGTAAAATAATATATAAAATATAAATATTAATATATAAACATAAAAAAAAAAAAAAGTTTATCATATAGAAAATAAAATTCTTAAATGAAACTTATGAGATATGTTAATTAATTAATAAGGGATATATTGGTAAATATGTATATATATATAAGCGATACTTTAGTCTTCAAAAAAATAATTTTCTGCTTCTGCTTCTGCTTTTTTAAGAAGCAGAAATTTTTAGTTTCTTCCCAACAGCAGAAAAACTGCTTCTGCTTCTATTTAAAAGCACTTTTAAGGGTTTGCTAAACACTTAATTTTTCAAAAAAAACACTTTTGGCCTCCCAACAGCAATGCCAAATAGGCCATTGGTGTTGGCAGGCCATAAACACTTATTTTGAGTAAAAAGCACTTATCTTGAAAATTTGACTAATCAGTAAAACTGCTTTTAGATAGAAGCATAAACAGTTTTTCTACTGTTGGGAAGAAACTAAAAATTTTTGCTTCTTAAAAAAAGCAGAAGTAGAAGCAGAAAATTATATTTGGCAAGACCAAAATATCCCTACCGTATATACATATTTACCAATGTATCTCCTATATTTCTTTATTTATTTAGTTATTTATTTTTGTGATGAGTTTCTCATATGTAATGATTTAATTTGTGAAATAATTTTTAAATTTATTTTTCTTGATATTTTTAATTATATTTAAATCATCATGTTAATATATATCAATATTACATTTGTTTTTTTATTCATCTATGCACAATATAGATTGAAATTTTGAATATGTACATTTTAATTTAATAAAAAAAAAATTTTAATTAAAAATTTATAATAGATATTTAAAATAATCTTAATATTAAAAGTGCATTGATACTTGTCCTTTTTCGTAATTTATCTCTCAAAAGTACTTTTAAAAAAAAATTAACCAAACACAATTCGCTTATCAAAAGCATTTTTCAAATAAATTAACCAAACGCAAACTGTTTTTTTTTTTAAAAGCACTTTTCTGAAAAGCTATTTTTTAAAAATGCTTCTAAAAATAAGTAGATTTTAGCAGCAATGCCAAACAGGCTCTAACTATTGTGAAATTGGTTAGATGTTGATCAATAGTTTTTCATCTCTGCTTTATTAGTCTATTTTAATTACACTACTAAAAATTGGTAAAAATCAATTGATCGAGTCTGTCGATTTTTCAATGAATGATCTTTTTAAAGAAAATTGATGAAAACTACATGAATGAATTTTAATAATGATGGTGGCCATTTTTGGTGGTGGGTAATGAAGAAGAAGAAGAAGAAGAATTGAAGGTGATATAGTGATGGTGAAGAACAAAGAATCGATAATGAAGGTGGTAGGGCTTGATTTTTCGGTGAGATGAGAGATGAAGTGAGTGGGATTTAGAAATATGAAGATATAATTATTAGAGAATTTTAATAATTAATTAAGAATTAATTCTTGTAAAATATAGTTGACAAAAGAAAAGCTAATTATTAAAGAAAAGAAAACAAAAAGGACATAAAAAATTATAATTTCTGACATGGCACTGACGTACAACGACGGACCCACATGTATAGGTGGGGGTGCACGTGCACCCGTTAACTTCGAAAAAAATCACGTGTATATATATATAAGAGAGAGAGAGAGAGAGAAACTGATAGAAATAGGGAATATAATAAAGAGTCCACCCTTAGAGGGCATAGAACTGCACTTGAACCACTGGTAGAAGTGAAGGAATCTAGCGCTACGACCTGAGGTTGATCTTTGTAAGTTAAGATAATATTGATGCACACATAATTTTCAAATTTTGGGTTCGCCTCTGCTGACGTAGCACTGATGTGGTAGCGAGTGTAATACACCACATATTGTGAGAGTGGTTGATAACGTCCAAATATACTTCTTGAAAAGAAATATAAACGGTCATATGTAATATATTTACCCAACTATGAGTCAAGGTCGATCCCACAGAGAATATGGAAGAATATTGTCAATAGCAAATATTTAACTCGGTTGTCGTTATTAAAAAGGGGGGATTTAAATTGAAACAAAAATAAAATAAAAAGTAAAAATAAATAAATAAAAAGAATAACAATAGCTAGGAACTAAGTATTTATTTGTATTTAGATTATTAGAAATAACTAGGAACGTGTTCCCCATGATTTCATAACATAGCAAGAATATTGTACTAGTGATCTATTTTAATTTTTTAGCATGCATGATCGGTAAGTTATGTATCCCTAAGTGAATGGTCCTCCAAATAGGGAATTTCACTCCGCACACTGGTCCGTCTACGTGTGTAGATTTACTAACCCTTACCTTTGACCCAGATTAACCCGCAGCTTTAACTAGATTGAGTTATTAGATAGCGGACTACTACACGCTAAATCTCCGTTGTATAATCTCTTTCTCATTCATTACCTCCCTGGTCCGGTTAGTAGGAATGAGGCGGGTTCTAACGTTGCGCACCGTTAAAAAGCATTCTAAACGAAGAGATTAACAAATACATGCATAAAAATCAATCAAAAATCACTTTTTGTACATTAACTTACTTTAATAATTCATCATGGTTTCCACAACCCTAGTTATGAAATTTAGCTATTCATTATTTCAAAAACACAATCAAAATATATTAAAATAAATATGCTTATGTTAATGATGAAAATTTAATAACAATAGCTAAAATATCATTCAATAATCACGAACACAAATAAATAATAAAGGAGAAGAAAGAATAAACCAAAATTCTCCGGCCTCCACGACGGCTCTTCCAAAGTTTCTACGCTATAAAGTTCTAACTTGTATAATATTTCTTGGGTTCTTGGCTCCCCCAAGAATAATTTTTTATGTCCTATTTATAGATATAGAAAGCACAAAAAAAATAATTGAGTCCAAAATAAATTAGGAAACCAAAACCCGGAAGGATTTCTATCCGTGCGTAAAATAATTTACGGAGCCGCCTTAAATTTTTTCCAATTCCTTGCTGCTTCAAACTCTTCTGCTTGCCTTCTGCCACGTGGCAGTGTGCTAATTTGTTGTATCTCCAGCTGCTGCCACGTGTGCAGCAATACTTCAATTGCAATTTGCAATTCGTTCATCTTTGCACCATATGTATAAATATATTATTATATTAAATTTAATCCATTAAGATGGCTGTTTGATTTTCCTTCTAGAATATTCTATTTTTAATTCGTTTTAACTTCAAACTTCTTCATCTTTACACCAATTTAATCTTACAAATAACATATATTATTTAGCACAATCCATAAAATTTATGCTCAAAACGGATAAATACAAATAATAAATGTGAAGCAAATAATGATAAAAATATATATTTTTGGCCTCACATCAACACCCCACACTTAAACTTTTGCTCGTCCTCGAGCAACCATTAAAGTTCATCTCAAAAAAATTGAACTCGAAATACCACCACTTTGATTTATACAAACAATTAAGCTACGTAACAAATCATAATATCAAGTACTCTTCCAATCACTATGCAAGATATAAAATAAAACAACAAATTTCTAACCTCCTAACCTCAAAGACGGACTCTACTCATCAAATTAGGTTTGTTCTCCTACTCCATCAAAGAAAGCTAATAAAATCACCTATCTATCATGAAACAAGTGCCCTCACAAGAAGAAATAGTCCACACACTCAATTTAAATAATCGAATATAAATTAAGGACTATGCATCAAAGAACAACTCTCTCACTAACAAAATAATTCACATGTAGGCATAAAGAACCGTAGGCTTGCCCATTATGTACATCTCCACTAATTAAGTACACTTGAATAGAATCAAATAGGACTTTTAACGGGTTGTAATGTTGGCTAGGGGACAGGTAGGAAACTATATAATTGTGACTTAAAATTTCCCTAAGCACTCTGCATTTATTTTTTTTCGCATCACCCATTATTTCTATCACAATTTTTTTTCAGTCCTCTCTTCAATTATTTTCACAAGTAATTCTCATAATATCAAGAATGCTTCAATAATTTGTTTTTCTTCATGCCACACTCTTTCTAAGAGGGCCTTTCTCGTCACAATTAACTATCATTGGTCACTTTTTTTTTTCACTCAACCATCCTTTTTCTTCAGATTTAATAATTTTATCACAATTTATGCTACAGTGCTCAAGGAAGCAGGGTGCAAAAATTAGGGATTCAAATAAATTGGATCAAGATAAATATAAGGCTACCAAACGAAAGGCTACAAGCTCAAAGGGGTTACTAGTGATATAATATCTGAGAAGGCTAAAATTTACAAGACAAATCAAAGAAAGCCTATTATCATCTTCTAAACAAAGCAATACTATTTATTTCGCTTCAATAACATGCTGGGCAAGTTCTAGGCTAAGATGCAAAACATGGAATATATGCAAACAACCTCTCCACACCTGGCACAAGTCTCAATCAAGATGGATCAATTCTACTTCTAAGATAGACAGGATCATTACAACCTATAAATAATAATAAGTTACGTACAGAGTCACAACCATGAGTCTAGGTGTCAAAAATCTATTTTAAATTTTATTCTCGAGCACTCAAAGAAAAGTACTACTCAACTCAGGCTTAAATTGCTAATATCAAACAAGTCAAAAACGGTCTTTTCTTTTCTCTCCACATAAAATAAGATAAAAATAAAAATTTTTACCCGGTTCAAAGGGCGCCCCCTCGGAAAAGAACCGAGGCCATAAGAAAAACCAAGGGGTGGATGAGATATGCCACTAAAAACTACAAAAAAAAAAAATAATAAAGAAAATCTTTTTGTATTTTTAATTTTTTAATAAAATAACAAATAATAAAGAAAATCTTTTTGTATTTTTATTTTTTTCAAATTAAAAAAAATCCTATGGCATATTCACCTTTAAGCTCACAACTATCGGAAGAATTTTCACCCCACACTTAAAATCATGCTTTGTCCCCAAAGCAATTTATAGAAAAGAGAAGAAGAAGAAGGATGAGAAATACTCCCTCGGGCCCTCTATGGCCTAGCTAAAAACATGTTTTCTCTCCATTCATCAAGGGTCGCGCGCACCTCACACTTAAGCTCAAAACGTGTTCCTTAGATTCAAAGTTGGGTACTCAGACTTCCCCTAAATCTGCAAAAACAAAAACAAAACAAAAAAAAGTGACACTAAAAAAATAATAATAAGAAGCTACACTACGAATTGCATTGCCTCCCAATAAGCGCTTGATTTAATGTCGCGGCACGACACCATTAATTTTACTATTTTTCCTTCCATTTTGAGGATATGAATTGCACCCCTAATTTTGCATCAATTTTTCTATTACGCTCAAGAGGTGGTGGTACAAAAATAAAGGTTCCAAGCAATAGATATCGCATTACGCACTTCTTGGATCCTATGTGAGGAATGTAATTCTCTGATTTTGGAACAATAAATTCAAGAATATAGACACATTGTTCCTCCTCCATACACTCTTTTATAGGCTCAGATGGCTCGATTAATATCTCGTCATCTAAACATAATTAATGTGGAAAAATGATTGGAATGAGGTCCAATGCGTCCTAACTCATGAATTCTACCATTATTTACACCCTCATATTTACACACATTAGAGTTTTTTAAAATAATATTATCTACTTCATTACATAACTCTAGTGTACTCTTCTCAACAGGGACAACATCAATAAAAAGTATGATCAAGTAATTCACCCTCCAATTTTAGCTCCTCAAGTTGGCTTATAAGCATCTTTTCTTCCTCACACATATTATTTCTAAATTGTTGGACGTTATACACATCAATCTTTGCAAACAGCTTAGCATTTAAGTTGTAAATATCTAAGTCAAGCTTACTAACCTCCCAGTTCCCACTTGCGATTAATTATTGATTTACGGGAGAGTATTAGCAAGTCTTCCATGTACCCATACAATTTATATTGTTGAGAAAAAATTAACCAGTAAGAATTCATAATATCACTACATACTTTTTTAGATGTCAATTCAAGAAGAGTAAAAATAATAATAAATAAACGTAAATTAAAATTAATCCTAAAAAAACAAAAAAAAGGACTACAAGTCAAAATAAACACTAAGGACAATTTTTAAACCACATTCTCCGGCAACGGCGCTATTTTTTTATAACGTCCAAATATACTTCTTGAAAAGAAATATAAACGGTCATATGTAATATATTTACCCAACTATGAGTCAAGGTTGATCCCACAGAGAATATGGAAGAATATTGTCAATAGCAAATATTTAACTCGGTAGTCGTTGTTAAAAAGGGGGGATTTAAATTGAAACAAAAATAAAATAAAAAATAAAAATAAATAAATAAAAAGAATAACAATAGCTTGGATCTAAGTATTTATTTGTATTTAGATTATTAGAAATACCTAGGAACGTGTTCCTTATGATTTCATAACATAGCAAGAATATTGTACTAGTGATCTATTTTAATTTGTTAGCATGCATGATCGGTAAGTTATGTATCCCTAAGTAAATGGTCCTCCAAATAGGAAATTTCACTCCGCACACTGGTCCGTCTACGTGTGTAGATTTACTAACCCTTACCTTTGACCCAGATTAATCCGTAGCTATAACTAATTTGGGTTATTAGATAGCAGACTACTCATCGTTAAATCTCCGTTGTATAATCTCTTTTTCATTCATTACCTCCCTGGTCCGGTTAGTAGGAATGAGGCGGGTTCTAATGTTGCGCACCGTTAAAAAGCATTCTAAATGGAGAGATTAACAAATACATGCATAAAAATCAATCAAGAATCACTTTTTGTACATTAACTTACTTTTAATAATTCATCATGGTTCCCACAACCCTAGTTATGAAATTTAGCTACTCATTATTTCAAAAACACAATCAAAATTTATTAAAATAAATATGCTTATGTTAATGATGAAAATTTAAGAACAATAGCTAAAATATCATTCAATAATCAAGAACACAAATAAATAATAAAGGAGAAGAAAGAATAAATCAAAATTCTCCGCCTCCACGGCGGCTCTTCCAAAGTTTCTAAGCTATAAAGTTTTAACTTGTATAATATTTCTTGATCCTTGGCTCCCCCAAGAATAATTTTTTATGTCCTATTTATAGATATAAAAACCACAAATAAAATAATTGAGTCTAAAATAAATTAGGAAACCAAAATCGGAAGGATTGCTTTTCCGTGTGTAAAATAATTTACGGAACCGCCTTAAATTTTTTCCAATTCCTTGCTGCTTCAAACTCTTCTGCTAGCCTTCTGCCACGTGGCAGTGTGCTAATTTGTTGTATCTCCAGCTGCTGCCACGTGTGCAGCAATACTTCAATTGCAATTTGCAATTCGTTCATCTTTGCACTATGTATAAATATATTATTATATTAAATTTAATCCATTAAGCTCCTGCTTGATTTTCCTTCTAGAATCTTCTATTTTTAATTCTTTTTAACTTCAAACTTCTTCATCTTCACACCAATTTAATCTTACAAATAACATATATTATTTAGCACAATCTATAAAATTTATGCTCAAAATAGACAAATACAAATAATAAATGTGAGGAAAATAATGATAAAAATATATATTTTTTGTCTCACATCAGTGGTGTTGCATGTCTCAAGGTGATATTAAATTCACTTTTAAGTAGTAAAGTGTGTAATAGGCCGTCATGATAGTTTAAGCGTGTAACTGACTTTTCGAGACAAGTCTAGGGGGGATTTATGTCTTTTCCATGACTATTTAATCTCGATCAATTCAAAATTACATCCAAATAGTTCCAAAATTTTAGATATGAAATCTTCTCGATGTTTCAAGTCTTTTGATATATAATTCGCTCGAAATGATTCACGTTTGTGGTACATCGATTTTTTAAAAAAAGAAGAAGAAGAAGAAGAAGAAGAACCAGCAGCGAACCACCAGTAGCAGCAATACGGTAAAAATGTCGAATGGCCATTTCTTATAATAAATGACTTATTTTTTAAGTGGACTATTTTTTATGAAAGAAATATAATCTAATAGACATTTTGTCTAATTTACCCATAATTATTTTAAATTTTTACACATTCATTGTCTTGACATTTGTAGCCATTGTTCACTGTTACTAATATTTTGTTTTGATCAGGGGCGAGTCTATGTTATACAAAATAAGATATATGCCTTAGGACCCCAATTTTGGCGGACCTCAATTTTTACTAAGATTAAATTATATTGTTACTTTTTTATAAAAAACTAATTATTTATGATAAAAATATATTAAAAAATTAAATTATATTTTATTTTTCTTAACCCCATTCAAATAGAAGAAATCAAGAAAATATTTTTTTGTCTTCTTTCACTCTCTTTGCTTACATTCACATTATTTTATTTCGTTCTTTTTAACTCTTTTTGTACTCTCCTTCTTCAAATTTTTGATAAGTTCGAGTAATATTTCTTAAGAACATGAATCAATAGTCAAAAAGTGTTGAACAAAGTGAATTGCAAATTCTTTTATTATATCTTCTTAAATTTTCAAGCATTACAACTGATAAATTAGAAGAAGAAAAGAAGAAGAAGAGATATTGAGAATTGAATTGATTGATCATTCCCTCAAGTTGATGGGATTAAATAGCTATTACAGATAATGTAAATAAGGAAAGAAACTAAGAAAATATTACATAATCTCCTAACTGTCTAATTAAAGGGATTAGGGAATATTCTCATATCTAGACTATCTAATCATACCTTATTGAAATATTCTTATATCTACACTATCCAAATATACCATAATTAACACTCCCCCTCAAGCTGGAGCGTATAAGTCATACTCTCCTAGTTTGCCACATATATAGTCAATTCTAGATCCTCGGAGTGATTTTGTGAAAATATCTTCTAGTTGATCTTTTGAGTTGACAAAACTTGTAGTGATGTATCCAGACTCAATCTTCTCTCCAATGAAGTGACAATCTATCTCAATGTGCTTCGTTCTTTCATGGAACACTGCATTAGAAGAGATATGTAGTGCAACTTGGTTATCACAAATAAATGTCATTGGTTCAACTCCTCCCATCTTCAATTCTTGGAGAAGTTGTCTCAACCATATAAGCTCACATGTAGCTAGTGCCATAGCTCGATACTCTGCCTCTGCGCTTGATCTAGCCACGACAAGTTGCTTTTTACTTTTTCAAGATATTAGATTGCCTCCAATTATAACACAATAACCTGAAGTGGACCGCCTTTCAAAAAGAGATCCTACCCAATCTGCTTCAGAATATCCAACAATGTTGGTGTGTCCCTTATCTTCATACAATAAACCTTGTCCTCGAGAGCTTTTGATATATCACAGGATGCGAATCACTGTATTCCAATGACTATCATAAGGTGATTGCGAAAATTGGCTAACTACACTCACAACAAATGAGATGTCTGGTCGCGTCATCGTGAGATAGTTGAGTTTGCCAACAAGTCTCCGATATCTGGTAGGAAACTTTAGAGGCTCCCCCTGTCCTGGAATAAGCTTAGTAGTTGGATCTATTGGACTGTCCACATGTTTGCAATCCAACATACCAGCATCTTCCAAAATGTGTAAGGCATATTTCCTTTGAGTAATAGCGACACCATGGCCAAATTGTGCCACTTCAAAGCCCAAAAAGTATTCAACTTGCCCAAATTCTTAGTCTGAAAGTGACTTGAGAGGTGTTGTTTGAGTTGATAAATACCTTCATAATAATCTCCTGTGATAAGCATATCATCAACATAAGCAATTAAAAAGATATGTTTGCCATGAGATGAATGCCTATAGAATACAGAGTGATCAGCTTCTGTTCGGATCATTCCAAACTGTTGGACAACAACTTGAAAATGATCAAACCATGCTCTGGGAGACTGCTTGAGACCATAGAGGGATCGACGAAGTTTACAAACTAGTCTAGACTCCCCCTGAGCAACAAACCTTGGTGGTTGCTCCATATATACCTCTTCAGCAAGTTCTCCATGTAGGAATGCATTTTTGATGTAAAGTTGATAAAGGGGCCAGTGATTCATTGCTGCCATAGATATGAGAATACGAATAGAAGCCATCTTGGCAACTGGTGAGAAAGTATCTCCATAATCGATGCCATAAATCTGAGTGTATCCCTTAGCAACAAGTTTTGCTTTGAGATGATCAATAGCTCCATCCGAACCTACCTTAACTGTGAATATCCAACGACAACCAACCGTGGTTTTTCCTTTAGGTAAAGGAACAAGCTCCCAAGTACCATTATCATGCAAAACAATCATCTCCTCAATCATAGCTTGATGTCAACCTGGATGAATCAGTGCTTCTGCCACAGTCTTAGGAACTTTGACTGATGATAAGCTATTAAGGAAGGCATGATATGAAGGTGACAAACGATGATAACTTAAATAAGAATAAATGGGAGTTTGATTGGCAGTAGTTCTAGTACCTATGCGAAGAGCAATGGGAAGATCATCGGATAAGTGCTCAACCGAAGTAGAAGACATTGTTGGAGCAGGTAATGAGTCACCAAGATAGCTTTGTGCACCTGTATCAGAGTTAGAAATACCAACTGGATTAGCAAGTTTAGTAGGAGGTTGAGGTCGTCGAGAATAGACCTTAAGAGTTGGAGGTGGAGCTGGGGTTGGAATAGTTGGAATGGGAAGGACAACTATGGCCTTCTGATTTTCTGTATTAGGAGAAAAATACGAAGAAGTCTAAAAAAAAGTAACATCTGCAGAGATCAAGTACTTATTAGTAGAGGGATCAAAGCATTTGTAACCTTTTTGTAGATGAGAATACCCAAGAAAGACACATTTAAAAGCCTTGTGCTGAAGTTTATCTTTTCCGAGGGTAAGGTTATGAACAAAACAGGTGCAACCAAACACACGTGGAGGAAAGGGAAATAAATTTTGATCCGGATAGAGGACTGAGTGAGGACTTTGGTACTACAAAACAGATGAAGGCATGGATTGATTAAATAGCAAGCAATAATAACAACATCACCCCAAAAACGTAAAGGTACATGATTGTGAATGAGCAATGTTCGAGCTGTTTCAATTAGATGTCTGTTCTTTCCCTCAGCAACTCCATTTTGTTGAGGAGTATGTGCACAAGAAGACAAATGCAATATGCCATGGGATGACATAAAAGAAGAGAGAGAAGTAGAGAAGTATTCTCGAGCATTATCACTGATTAACTTCTTAATGGAAATACCAAATTGATTGCGAATTTCAGCATGAAATTTCTGAAAGATAGAGAATAGCTTAGATCTATTTTTTATTAAAAATAACCACGTGCACCGAGAATAGTCATCAATAAAAGTAACGAAATAATGAAAGCCTAAGGAAGAACTGATACGACTTGGACCTCATATATCGGAATGAACGATTTCAAACATAGAGGCAGCCGTATTATTGACGCGTTTTGGGAAAGAGGCACGAGTGTGCTTACCAAGCTGACACGACTCACATTCTAACAAAGATAAACTAGGGACCATCTTTTACAATTTCAAGAGACTTGGATGACCTAATTGACTATGGAGCAATTCATAAGAAACAACGGAACTGAAAGCAACATGTGGTGTTGGGATAGAGAGTAGGTACAATCCCTGTGACTCATGTCCTTTTCCAATCACCTATCCCGTACTTAGATCCTACATAAGATCAGAATCATCAAAGAAGGTTACAGTGCATTTTAGGTTTTTTGTTAATTTGTTAATTGAAATAAGATTATATGGACATTCAGGTGAAAAAATGACTGATTTTAAAGGTATGGAAGGTAGCGGATAAGCTATACCTATCCCTTTTACAATCTTCTTTGATCCATTCACCAAAATAACAGTAGACAGGGTAGAAGGGGTAGTAAGAGTAGATAAAGTGTTTTTGTTACCAGAAATATGATCAGAAGCACCAGAATCAAGAATCCATTGTTCCTGAGACGAAGACTGTGCGACATAAGCAAAAAAGTTACTAGGTTGTATTGGGCAAGCATTTGATGATTATTGCCTTGATGTTTGATACTGAAGGTAGTCATTATAGTCTGCTCCAGTTAAAGTGATAGATTGAGATGATCCATCCATTATGAGCCTTTTTTTGGGTCACAAAAAGAAGTATTAGAGAAAGAGAGAGATGAGACTTGATAGCTTTATGATATGATTGATTTAGCAACCAGTTGATCAATCCCTTTTTTTTCTTCAGTTTTTGTTACTGATATAGAAGAACATTCGGAGAGAGGGCTAAAGAACCTGGCTCTGATACCATGTAAAGATATGGCACTTGGGCCTAACTTAACCCCAAAAGCTAGCTCATGAGGGGAGGGTTGCTCAAGTCCATATAAAGAGACCACCAATCCATTCCCCTACCAATGTGGGACTTTTACCCACTCTAACACCCCCATTCACGCCCAGGCCCGACTAGAGCATGGATCGGGAGCCCAAACGGAGATGAACCTAGCTCTGATACCATGAGAAATTAGAAGAAGAAGAGATATTGGGAATGGAATTGATTGATCATCCCTCAAGTTGGTGGGATTAAATAGCTGTTACAGATACTGTAAATAAGGAAAGAAACTAAGAAAATATTATATAATCTCCTAACTACCTAATTAAAGGTATTAGGGAATATTCTCATATCTAGACTATCTAATCATACCTTATTGAAATATTCTCATATCTACACTATCCAAATATACTATTATTAACAACAACAAACATATTAAAGTGGGGACCAAGTTATCAACTTCTTGAATCAAATTATATGGTTCCAACTCTTATCTTTATTTAAAATTTATCAACTTATTACTTACAGAAGTATATTAACAATTTATATAATAATTGTCTTAGTAATGGATGTTTTTCAATGTTGAATTGATAAAATTTTACATTAAAACTAATAATTGAAAAAAAAATATTGAAGAAATCATTTATAAAAAAATATTAATTAATAAGTTGCATCTAAAAAGTGTAAGAAAAATAAAATTTTAAATAAATGCAAATGAAGTTTATTTAGATTTAAAATCTCTAATTCCAAATTCGCTTAAGGCCTCGACTTATGTTGAGCCGCCCCTAGTTCTGATCTTTCAATAATTGCTTAATAACTCTAAATAAAAATATCCTTCAGATTAGTAACACTTTCTTAGCATTACAAAATTTAAGACTTAAAAGATGTCATTTAATGTGAACTATTTCAGCTCTTTATAGGTAATTTTTTAATTACTAATACTTATTATAATGTTCTTTTCTCTTTCAAATTTTTCTTTATTTTTTTTTAATTAAATACCGACCAAATATTTATTTATTAGAAATAAAACAATCCAATAAGAACCAAGCCCAATACTTGATCCACAAAGAAATTAAACAAAACAACTAATTAGCAACAAAAAAATAAAGCAAATAAAAAGATGAAAAAAAAATGTTGACCAGATTAGGAAACTTCTGGATCAACGATGTCGTGAACTTCACCGCTTTATCTTCAATCTTTGATGAACCAATAAAAATTTTGCCGACAAGATCACAGAGAGGATGTAACAATGGCAAAGAAGAGGAAAATCAGTAAGAAAGAGTAGAGCTTGGATAGATCCCACAAAGAACATTTAAAATTCTCACAAATATCATGAAATTTGATTCCGATGAAGAAGTCTTCAACTAAATACATGTAGTTTGGTAAGCCTCCTTTTCGTTTTTGATATCCCCACACTCAAACGAACTTGAAACCCCATTAATCCCCCTTGTTACAGCTTTAAACTATACGATTCTTCACCTCCCTTGTTATTGTCTTTTTCACAGGTTGAGTTACTAGCTAATATCATTGTGAAAGAATAGATAACAAGGTAAGTAAACCATCTCAAAGCAATTGCTTTAGATTGACTCTAGATCTGATAGTCAATATCTATCTTTCTTGTGAAAATTATGCCCTCATTTATTTAAAATAAATTGCTGTGATGTATCGATCCTAAATTCCTTATTCTGATATTTTCTTATACGTAAATTTGGAACTTGCGATTTATTCATTTCCAATATGTTAATTGCTTCAATTGATAATTCTTGTCATGAGTGGTAGATAATTTGATTTAAACTTGTAAAATAGAAAATTTAATTAGTTAACTAATCATCTAGCTTATTTCCCTTTCTGAAGTTATTAGAATGCCCTTGTACCCTTACCTCTGCCGTAAACAGATGCCAAATTCTAGAAGACACATGACATCTAATAAATGAATGTTCCCATGTCTCAGAGGTTTGTTCATCATAATCACAACAAATCACTTCTATTGCCTCCATATTGAGTAATGTCTCACCAATAGACAGTCTCTTCTTACATAACCTAAAGAAAACAAATAGTACTTTGGAATGTGTTTTTTTGATCCATATATGTTTATAACATTCTTTTGCCTCAAATGTCAAGTGCTCTCTCAATCATATATACACGATACTTTTCAAAAATATATCAATAGTTCGTGACCCAGGGGGGACTCGTGAGGTTCATATACCGACACAGACGATCTGTACGTGTCTGAACGGACGATCTCAATGCACTATCATAAAATCAAACCATCCCCATCACAGACGATTTTCAGGTGCCCAACTTATAATCATAAACTGATCGCAACACAGATGATCTCCATGTGTCAGACCTTTAGTCATACTCAATCTAATGTCAATGAATATGCACAATATAATATAAAAAAGAAGGGGATCATGATGCATCTCAATCAATCAAATATATGTATTAAAATATGATCACCTCAACCATCACAATTATACGGGTTCAATCAAAAAATACAACCACAAAAAAAAAACAAAGTCAATAGTACATCAACTAATGCACATATGCTTTGACATTCTCGGATTTCAATCCGTCATTTCATAGTAATAAACTTTTCTTTTTATAACACCGGTACTCGTACCAATGCCCGTCACCCCAATGGTACAAGACCCCCATCTTTTGCCCTTACCCTCTGTCCATTACATTTTTAATCTTTAATTACAAAAATGTCCCTAAACAAATTCTAGAAAGTCTTAACATACCTCGAAAGTCGAACAGGTGTCACAAATCCTCAAGATTTCATCTTTTCCCTTTCGCAAAGCTTCAGAACGTTCTCAATCTATCAAGTATGCATTATTCATAAGTAAACGAGTCTGTAGACACCAATATTGCTATACTTCTAGCCTAGACCCAAAACTCACCCAAATCAATAGTCAATTTCCTAAATCTTGATGCCAACTAACATTTAAAGTCTTATATTTTCTAAATTTCAAGCCTAGGGTTAAATCTCAATTCCTTCAAATATTAAAAAACTAATGGTATTCATATAATACAATAGTCCTAATATTTAATTACGTATCTCAATATATTAAAACTTAATTTTTAATATGATAATAAAATAAGAATAATTAAAATTGAAGCCAACTAGTTATGAAGCTATCTGGTTATGAAACCAGTGGCAACAACCATGAAACCAAAATACAAATCAATCCTTATCTTTAAATCTAAAATCCATTTATAACATGTCATGCCTTTCAATGATTGGCAATTGTTTAGCCTTCATTACCCATAATAATTACTCCCTTAATAGATTTTGTGACCTTAGATTTTTAGAAACCAACTTAAATTGTAGTATATATATTGAATATTTAAATTGCTAGAAATTTAATTCTTTACCCCACCAATATAATACAATATTGATCTATTCGGAATGCAGCCATTAATGTTGGGAACGAAAGATTTTGGAGCTTTACCTTAATGTCGCTTTTTGTTCCTCGTCGATGTGAACAAGGAGCTCTCCCAAGTTTCTTTTCTCTCTTTTAAAATAATAATAATTATGAATCAAAAGTGCTAAATTTCACTAGCTTATTCTAATATATATGGGTCAAGTGGCATAGGGTACTAAATTAGTTTCAAACTTGGCCCATTATTTATCAACTAAATTAATTACTTAAAATTATCTGTCCTTTAAATAAACGTAGTTAAACACATAGTTCAAAAGTTCCATTTAAAATTTTATGGAAGAGTCTTTTATAAAAGAAAGAGTTCTAGTGCTCAAAACGACATAATGGGTCGTTACATCATCTACCACTAAAACAAATGTTTGTCTTCGAACGGTAAAAGAATAGGAAGTACCTGAACGCTCAAAAAGCTGGAGATATCTAGTCTGCATGTCCGACTCTTACTCTCAAGTATCCTACTCAATCGGATGATGCTTCTATTGAATCTAGTCTGAAACAATATTTGTCAACCTCAACTTTCGAATTTACCTATCCAAGATTGTTACCAGCTACTCCTCAAAGGTTAAATTCTGATCAAGTAACATTGAATCCTATTTAATCACATGAGAACCCTACATCAAAATATGAAATACATGATGAACACATGATAAACCATGTGGCAAAGCCAACTCGTAAGCCACCTCACCAATACGCTGAACAATCTCAAAAGGATCAATATATACCGATTTCAACTTGTCCTTTTCCCCAAATCTCATCACACTCTTATGGGTTAAACCTTCAACAAAATTGCTCTCCAATCATGAACTCTAAATCTCAAATCTTTCGATCTGCATAGATCCTTTGCCTACTCTTAGTCGTGAGAAGCCTATTCTAAATCAACTTGACCTTGTCCAACGACTTCCTCAATTAACATTTTTCCCAAGGCCTAACCTCAAATGCATCAAACCAACCAATCAGATATCGACACCTCTTACTATACAATGCCTCAAATGGTGTCATTTCAATGCTCGAATAGTAACTATTTTTGTGTGCAAACTCCACTAACAACAAAAAATATTCCCAATGACCACCAAGTTGATCACACACGCCTGCGACATGTCCTCAAGGACCTGAATAATCAATTCAAACTGGCCATCAATTTGAGGAGAAAGGTTGTACTAAGATCCACCTGAGTACCCAATTCCTTCTGCATGGACCTCCAAAATGAGATGTAAATTATGTGCCTCGATGAAAGAATAGAAATAATAGGCATCCCATACAAGTGAACTATCTCCTAAATGTAGAATTTGGCTAACTTTTCTGAATTATAAGTAGTCTGAACCGGTATGAAATGTGTAGACTTGGTCAATCAATCCACAATGACCCATACAACATCAAACTTACTCAAGATCCATGTCAACCCTACTACAAGTTTCATAGCAATACGCTCCCACTTCTACTATAGTATAGATATTCTTTGAGTCACACCTCTAGACTTTTGGTGTTCGTACTTATCTTACTGACAATTCAAACACCAAAATATTAAAATCTACAGAGTCTCTTATCATATAATACCACTAATAATGTTGATTTAAGTCATAATACGTCTTAGTAGCCCCCAGATGAATAGAATACAAATGGGTTTCCTCTATGATTAGTCTAGTCAAATTACCTATCCAAGGAACACAAATACAACCTTTTATCCTTTTATCTTCAAAACTCAAGAATTCCCCCCCCCCCAACTTCTCCTGTAACACCTTGTCTTAAATCTTTCATAAATCACCATCATCAAACTATTATGCCACCTTGTCTTAAATCTTTCATAAATCACCATCATCAAACTATTGTGCCCGAATTTTCTCTAATGAGAACGAACTCACCTCCATGTAAGCCAAAATCCTACTAGATTTTGAAATATCAAGCCTCACAAAGCTATTGGCTAAGGACTGGACACATATAACAAGGGTAGACTATTCATACTTACCGTGTTTCAACTCAAGAAATCTTGTATCACCTTCAACATGCCCGGATAATAAGGATAGTCAAGTCATAGATCCCTAAGCAATCATATTCATTGCCTCAAATTGAGATCTCTCTGATTGAATAAATACTAGAGACTATGATCATTTGTGAATACCTCATAAAACACACCATAGAGGTAATGGCTCCAAATCTTCAGTGCGAACACTACCACCGTCAACTCCAAGTCGTGAGTAGGATAGCTCTTCTAGTGAACCTTCAATTTCCTTGAAGTATAAGATATCACCTTCCCCTTTTACATCAATACACAATCAAGATCAATCTGAGAAATATCCCAATATATAATAAAACTCTCTCCCTCCACAGGTAAAGTGAAAATAGGAACAATAGTCAATAAAGTCTTGAGCTTTTGAAAACTTACCTCATACTCATCATATCACTGAAAAATCACTTCCTTCTGGGTCAATCTAGTCAATGGGGATGCAATGAATGAGAACCCTTCCACAAATCGTCAAAAATAACCCGCAACACCTAAGAAACTCTGAATCTCAGTAATTAAATCAGGTTTGACCAAATTCCAAATTGCCTCAATCTTATAAGGATCCATCATAATATGCTCCTTGATACTACATATACCAAGAATCCTATCGAACTAAGTCAAAACTCACACTTTGAAAACTTTGCATAGAGCTTCTTCACCTTCAGAATTTCGAGCACAATCCTCAAATGACGCTTGTCCTCCTCACTACTACAAAAGTATATCAATATATCATCTATGAAGACAATAAAAAAGGAATCCAAGTACGTTTGGTACACCCCATTCATCAAGTTTATAAAATTTGTTGGGGGCACTAGTTAATCCAAAAGACATCACCATAAACTCATAATGACTATAACGTGTATGAAAGGCAGTCTTAGGTATATCCTACGCTCTAACTTTCAACTAATGATAACCGGATCTCAAGTCAATCTTGGAGAATTGAAGCACCCTGAAGCTGATAAAGAAATCATCAATACGAGGTATCAGATACTTGTTCTGATGGTAACCTTGTTCAAATCCCGATAGTCAATACACATGCATAGATCTATTCTTCTTTTTCACAAATAACACTCGAGAACCCCCAAGAAGATACACTCGTCCTAATGAACCCCTTGCTCAACAAATCCTGCAAATACTCATTCAACTCCTTCAGTTTGATTGGTGTCATACGATAAGGAGGAATGAGAATGGTTGAGTGCCTTGTTCTAAGTCAATACAAAAATCAATATAACGATCACGTGGAAGACCTGGTAGGTCTGTCGGAAAGACCTCCGAAAACTCACTCACCACCGGAATAGACTCAAGTATAGGAGTCTCCATACTAGTATCTCGAATATGCTTTAAGTAAGCCAAATATCCTCTCTCCACTAAGCGGCGAGCCTTAACAAAAGATATCACCCCTTTTTTGAACTTTGACTAAGAAAATCTCTCCATTCAACTGTAGGGATTCTGGCATAACTAATGTAACTATCTTGACTTGATAGTTCAAAATTGCGTGATAAGAAGACATCCAATTTATACCAAGAATATATAAGATAAAAAATCTATCATATACAAGACCTTCAAACCCACTTGAGTATCATATCCCATCAAAGTAGCTACATAAGATCGATATACTTGATCTATCACTACGAAATCTCCAATAGAAGTAGAAACATGTACAAGCAAATCAAATGACGAATCATCTTGCCCTCACACTACTCAAATCCCTCAGATTGAATCATCTCTAACTCTTTGGCGACATCTATCTCTCTCTGAAATGGAACACTAGAGGCAGCAGCCTGAGAAACTCCCATGTGAATCTAAATAATCAACCCATTGAGAAACCTTATCACCCTCTCAATCTCAGTAGGAAGTATCATCGAAGCATGTCTGGGCAAGGCATTGAATTTAGTCTCATACTCAGTGACTGACATACCATCTTGTTGTAATCCCTCAAATTTATCCCTCTTATGCCCTCTCTCAATGCGTGGAACAAACTTATGTAGGAACACCTGAGTAAACTGAGTCCATGAGAGTGGAGGTGATCCAGCTAGCCTATTATCCATGTAATATCTCCATCTTTGCTTCAAAGGGCCAATCATTTGAAATGTGGTGTAGTCAACTCCATAGGGATCCACCAATTCAAGTTTATGCAACCTTTCATGACAACTGACTATAAACTCAAAGACGTCCTCATTTAAGTCACCATTATAGGTTGAAGGATTCATCATTTTGAACCTTCTAAACATCTTTTACTCATCAACAATCATGACATGCCTATTAGCCAAATGTGTCCAACATAACCTCTACCTAACTTCACCCCATGAATCTACCTCATGTAATAACCTTAGTTGTGGGTGTGGTTGTGGGTTCAAGCTCCTGATCTTTGATCGCAGATACACGAGTTCTCACTATTTGTGAGAGAATGAGACAATAAGATTGGAATTTTAACAAAAGTCAAGTGCACACGATAAGGAATGAAAAGAATAAAAGTCTCCTACATGTCCTATAGCCTCTCGAAGATAAGTATGGACATCATCATACTAATTCGCAAGACTATACTAGACATTGCTCTTGTACTCGTGATACCAATAAACCTAGGGATCTGATATCAAATTGTCACGACTTAAAATCACAAGTTGTGATGGCACCTATGTTCTCAGCCGATAGGTAAGCCAACCCAATAAGTTTACCAATTCAACTTAATTAATAAAGTAGAAAGGTAAGTGACAAGTAAAATATCTTGAACACTAAGTCTTTCAAAAATATAAAAAGCAAAAAACTAAAATACCATCCAAGATTTAGTGTCATAAGTAAAAGAGTTTCTAAAACACGATTCAAGTCTGAAACTAAAATGATAAATCTAGACGTAAGAAACATCATGTCTGAATACTAGAACAACTAAATAAATAAAGAGATAGAGGGAAGTGTGGACCACGGATCGATCAAATAACTCATCACAACTCCAAGATAACTCAAACTTAAACTTGGAAAGCTCCACGAGATGTGCTTGTATTCAAAATTCAATCAGCACCACAAAAGAGTGCGGCAAGTGTAGTATGAGTACAAAGCCACGTATACCCAGTATGTCTTATAGACCGACAATGAAGAAGTAGTGGCATGAGTATATAAGAAAATCATCCTTTAATTTTATTAGTCTACATTATACTTATCAGTCAAGTTTCATCAAATAGGAATAATCAAAAGTTACGTAATATCCAAACACAATGAAACACATAATCAAACCAGAATGGAGGATGTAATGAGATGCAATGCAACACCATGAAATGATATGCCTCAAATGTCAAGTACTCTATCAACCGTATATACACGATACTTCTAGAAAATACATCGAGAGTTTGTGACTCATGGGGGAATCACGAGATCCATATACCGACACAGACAACCTCCACGTGTCTGAACAGACGACCTTAACACACTATCATTAAATTAAATCATCCCCAGCACAAACGATCTCCACGTTCCCAACCTATAATTATAAACCGATCTCAATACGGATGATCTCCACGTGTCATGCCTTTACTCATACCGAATCTCATGTCAATGCATGTGCATAATATAATATTAACAAAATAGGAGATGATGAAGCATCTCAATCAATTAAATATCAGTATAACATATGATCACCTCAACCATCACAATTATACAGGTTCAATAAAGAAACACAACCACACAAAAGAAACAAAGTCAATAGTACATCAGCTAATGCTCATATGTTTTGACATTCTTGGATTTCAATCTGACATTTTATAGTAATAAATTTTCTTTTATAACACCGATATTCGTATCAATACCCATCACACTAATGGTACGAGACCCCCATCTTTTGCGCTTGCTCAATGTCTATTCCATTTTTAATATTTAATAAGAAAAAATCCCTCAATAAAGCCTAGAAAATCTTGACACACCTCGAATGTCATACACGTGTAATACATCCTCAAGATTTCATCTTTTCCTTTTCGCAAAGCTTCAAAACGTTTTCAACCTATCAAGTATGCATCATTGGTAAGTAAACGAGTCTGTAGACACCAATATTGTTATACTTCTAGCCTAGACCCAAAACTCACCCAAATCTATAATCAATTTCCTAAATCTTGATGCCAACTAATATGTCAAGTCTTATATTTCATGAATTTCAAGTCTAGGGTTAAGTCTCAAGTCCTCCAAAATATTAAAAATCTAATGGTATTCATATAATACAATACATATAATATTTAATTATGTATCTCAATATATTAAAACTTAATTTATAATATGATGATAAAATAATAATAATTAAAATTGAAGCCAACTGATTACGAAACCAGTGCCGACAACCATGAAACCAAAATACAAATCAATCCTTACATTTAAATTTAAAATTAATTTATAACATGTAATGCCTTCCAATGATTGGCAATTGTTTAGCCATCATTACCTCATAATAATTACTCACTTAATAGATTTTGTGACCTTAAGTTTTTAGAAACCAACTTAAATTGCTGCATATATATTGAATAGTTAAATTGCTAGTAACTTAACACTTTACCCCACCAATATAATACAATATTGATTGGTTTGATATGCAACCATTAATGTTGTGAACGAAAGTGTCACGACCTAAAGTACCTCCTAGACGTGACATGGCATATAGGACTCTGAGAGGTCCCACACAAGCCACTTAGCATACATTATACAAGATAATAGGAACAAGGAGTTTAAAAGCAACATTTCATATAGAAAAGTTTGACAAAAGTCGGAAGTCTAAACATAAGTCTCAAAGCCATCTAATACATCAATAGAATGAATTTGGGACGTAACCCATACAAAGTCTGAAAACTGAAATGAGATAAAATAGTAAAAGGGTCTCGGTCCTCGAAACATGAGGACTCACCAATCTTCAAAGTCTATGGAATCACTTAGCCACGAGGATGAGAGGTAGGAATGTCGGACCCTACATTCATGAGATAATGTAGGTAAAAGTATGTGTTAGTACATGGAATGTATCAAGTATGATAGCAATGCATAAGAGTTATGAAATCATGCTAAAAAAGGGCTTTAAATAACATGAAATGACCAAGCTAAATCATAATCAGCATGTTAGAAAACATAAGTCATAACCATGGTCAATGCAAGCTAAACATCTTTAAAATACTTTTGAGATACTTTTAGAGAGTAATCTTAGTTCATTATTGTGGGAAGTTAGCCTTAACCGATATAGACCATATGAGCTATTACATGAAATCCGGTGTCTATTCCACACGGAAAAGAGATTGTCCTTCTTGCCAACGTAAGTACCAAGAGTCTTGAGCTAAAGTGGACCCACTAGTTAATGTCTATCTAAGACAATCATCCTATGGTGGCACATGGTTTATGGGACATGGGTAATCGCCGCTTGTCCACTCGGTGCTAAGCATAAATTCCACGGAATAGTTATTAATCATATTCATCTAATTATCCATGGAATGGCACAATTTAGTAGCCAATCCAAGCTAAAGTTTATCAGAATAGCTCCTTAGTCATTGATTCAACTTAGGCGAGAAAACCTTTCAACCTTATGAATCCTTTATGTGAGAAACCCTTTCATAATCATGTTTTGAGTAGTATATGAGAAATCCTTTCACAACAGCAACAACAACATCGATGCTTCATTCTCAAAGCAACCTCAAATCAACTATATCAACTTCATGATAAAACATGCATATCTTCATAAATTCATCTTTCATAGTTCAAAGCCTCATCATTTGTTCATAGTCTAGAATCATGGATCATGCATGGGTTCATGTAAAATCAACTTAGAAACATGTAATTACTTTAATTCATGCATAAAAAGATATAACACAATCAATTGGATCATAATTGAGAAGAGCTCATGAGATTGAAGAAAACCCTAATTTCAATTAGAGATCCTAACTTGTAAAATTGGAGAATTTGGGAACCCTGTGGAGGAAAGGACTCCATATGTGAATACTATCATACCTTGATGTCAAAAGCCCACAAGGAATGGTGAATTTGCAGACTTGATCTTGAAACCCTAGTCCTCTTCTTCTTCCTTGGGCTTGTGAGATTTTGGGAGATTGAACTTGGTCAATCTGTAGGGATTTAGGAGAATGAGTTGAAGTGAGTAAATTGAGGGGTTTAAAACATTTATATAAGACTTAGGGTAGAAGATAAAACGACATAGTATTGGGTTAAAACAATTAGAAAAAGACCCAGAAGCCCCTTTAAAATAACTGTCAAACTTGACCTACGGTTTGGACCCCTACTACGGGCCATACTGGTCAACCGTAGAAAGATTCAGAAACTTATTATTTGGACCAACTTTTGACGGAACCCATGTACGACTCGTAGTTCTTTCTACAGTCCGTACATGCCAACCATATAAACCCACTTTAGGCCTTAAAATTTAACTTAGTATGGGAGTGATCTACGAGACCTACCTATGACTCGTACAAAGGTTGACGGACCGTCTTGGCAAATCTTAAAAAAGGGGTTCTAAGACTTTATTTTAGAAAATAACCTTCCGTCTTCCTACGATTGCCATCTATGGCCCGTAGAAGCTTCTATGGTCCGTATGTGGGAACTGTAGACACAACCTACAACCCCTAAATTGCATTTTTTTTCTCTTTTTCAAGTCCCAGGTTTTACAATATCTCCTCCTGGGGAACATTCGTCCTCGAATGGAACTCAAGGCAAGATAAGAAGGGCAGGGACAAGATTTAATAGCCCAACAAGAATGCAATTTTATCAACATCACATAACCAATGAGGAATATCAACTCCAAGCTCAAACACATTCAAAACATCATTTCTAAGGTATCTATGCAAGTAATGCTCAAATGCACATAATCATGAAGAAATCAATCATAGCTAAATCAAAATGTCAAAAGCAAGTTTTCATGAGCATGCATGGATGAGGAAACATGAAAATGACTAAGACATGAGGACAAACCATGAGGAACTAAATACCTCAAGCTAGAGTAGGATCGGAGGGAAAGAGGTGTGGGTAATGGGACATCATATTGGCCTCGACCTCGGCCTCCCAAGTAGCACCCTTAACTCTTTGATTCCTCCATAAAACCTTTAAGGATGCAACTTCCATATTCCTTAACTTTTTAACATGCCGGTCCACAAGAACCTTTTCATAAGAAACTCTCTTTTACACCAAGACTCTCCAATGGTACTATATATGTCAGATCACCAACACATTTCTTCAATAAAGAGACACGGAAAATCGAATGAATCGATGTCAAACCATTAGGCAAATCAAGTTCGTAAGCAACCTTACAAATTCACCTTAAAATCTGATATGGGCCCACATAACGGGGACTAAGCTTCCCTTTCTTTCCAAACCTCATTACACCCTTCACGGGTGAAATTTTCAAGTAAGCCCAATCATTAATATCAAATTCTAGATCTCTTCTTCTAACATCGACATAGGACTTTTGTCGACTTTGGGCCGTTTTCAAACTTTCTCTAATAAGATGAACTTTCTCCATAGCCTCATGTACCAAATCGAGAACTATCAAGGCAATTTCACCAACTTCAAACCAACCTATAGGAGATCTAAACTTCCTACCATAAAGAGCCACAAATAGAGCCAAACCAGTACTTGAATGATAGCTATTATTATAAGTAAACAAAATCAAAGGTAAATGATCATCCCAATTACCCTTTAAGTCAATCACACAAGCTCTCAACATATCTTCCAAAGTTTGGATAGTATGCTCTGCTTGCCCAACGGTTTAAGGATGAAAGGCCGTGCTATGCTTAACACGAGTACCAAGGCCCTTTTGGAAAGATTTCCAAAACTGAGAAGTGAATTGGGTACCACGATCGGATATAATGGATAAGGGTACTCCATACAACCTAACCATCTCCCTTAGGTACAACTTAGCATAGTCTTCCGCTGAGTAAGAAACCTTGATGTGAATGAAATGAGTCGATTTCGTCATATGATCCACAATAACTCAAATTGAGTCATGTTGTCGCCAAGTGTGGGGTAAACCAACAATAAAGTCCATATTCAAGTCTTCCCACTTTCAAGTAGGAATGCTAATATCTTGGGATAAACCTCGCGGCTTTTGATGCTCAACTTTCACTTGTTGACAATTAGGACACTTAGCCACAAATTCCGCAATATCCTTCTTCATCCCATTCCACCAATAGACCTCCCGCAAGTCACGGTACATCTTGGTGGCTCCCGAGTGAATGGAATATCGAGAACTATGGGATTTTGATAAAATTTGCCTCAAATCATCAACATTGGGAACACACAAAAGACCTTGATATCAAAGTACACCATCTCTCCCTTGAGACAAAGCCTCAACGGACTTTTAAGCATCGCTTCCTTCAATTCCATCAAGATCGGGTCAAGACCTTGCTTTGCTTTCACATTTGACACAAAAGACGATTTTGAACTATTATGAACCATAACACCACCTTTAGTAGAACTAACCAACTGAACACCCAACCGGGCCAATCGATGAACATCTTGAACCAACTCCTTCTTATCCTCCTCAACATGAGCAACACTACCCATGGATAGCCGACTAAGAGCATCCGCCACAATATTCACCTTGTCGGGGTGATAGAGGACACTCATGTCATAATCCTTTAGTAACTCAAGCCACCTCCTTTTGTAAAGATTTAGATCCTTTTGCTTGAACACATATTGCAAACTTTTATGGTCAGTAAAGACATCAACATGAACACCATATAAGTAATGCCTCCAAATCTTTAAAGCAAATTCAACTGCCGCTAGTTCTAAATCATGGGTAGGATAGTTCCTTTCATGAATTTTAAGTTGTCGTGCAACATAAGCAATAAATTTCTCATTTTTCATAAGAACTTATCCTAGTCCTACCCTTGAAACATGCCAATAAACCACAAACCCATCGGACCCTTTCGATAAAGTCAACACCGGAGCAGAGGTAAATCTATCTTTTAATTCTTGGAAACTCTTCTCATAGGCTTCCGGCCATATAAACTTAACTTTCTTTTGGGTCAATGCCGTAAATGGAGAGGCAACCGAAGAAAACCCTTCCACGAACCTTCTATTATAACCAGCTAAACCTAAGAAACTTCGAATATCTGAAGGGGATAGAGGTCTAGGTGAACTCTTAACCACTTCCGTCTTCTTAGGATCTACTTCAATACCCTTAACGGAAATAATGTGACCAAGAAAAGCCACAGATCTCAACCAAAACTCACATTTACTATACTCTCCAAAGAGTTTTTGGTCCTTGAGGACTTGCAATACAATCCTCAAGTGATTGGTGTGCTCATCTTCACTCCTTGAGTAAATCAAAATATCATTGATGAACACAATAACAAACATATCTAGGTATTGTCTAAACACTCTATTCGTCAAATCCATAAATGCGATTGGAGCATTTGTCAAACCAAACGACATTACTAATAACTCATAGTGACCATACCGAATTTGGAAAGCCGTCTTTGGAATGTCATCTTCCTTCACCCTCAATTGGTGATAACCTGACCGAAGGTCAATCTTAGAGAAGTAACTCACTCCTAGGAGTTGATCAAACAAATCATCTATCCTTGGAAGAGGATACTTATTTTTAATGGTAACCTTATTCAATTGACGGTAGTCAATACACATACGAAGTGAACTATCTTTCTTTCGAACAAACAAAACTGGAGCACCCCATAGAGAGATGCTTGGTCGGATGAAACCCTTATCCAACAAATATTTCAATTGCTTCTTTAATTCATTAAGTTCTACCGGATCCATTCGGTAAAGAGGAATAGAAATAGGTTGCGTATCTGAGAGAAGGCCAATATCGAAGTCTATTTCCCTTTCGGGAGGAACACTGGGTAAATTATCGAGAAACACTTTTAAAAACTCATTAATAATGGGGACAGACTCAAAGATAGGGGTTTCGGAATCCATATCCCTAATCCGAACAAGATGGTAAATGCAATCCTTAGAAATCATTTTTCTAGCTTTAAAACAAGAAATAAACCGACTCTTAGACATTGAATTTCCCTTTTTCCACTCTAGGATATGTTCATTTGGAAACTGAAACTTGACCACTCAGGTCCTACAATCAATAGAAGCGTAACATGAATGTAGCCAATCCATGCCAAGAATAACATCGAAATCTAATATATCAAGCTCTACGAGGTCAACATAAGTGAATCTTTGGGATAAGGAGACAAAACAACTTCTATAGACTCTCATAGCCATAATAGATTCACCAATAGGAGTAGAGATGGAAAAAGGTCTATCAACACATCTGGAAGGATATCAAACCTCATGCCACATATGGCGTCACAAAAGATAAGGTAGCACCGAGATCAAGCAAAGCATAAACATCAAGATGATAGACTTTTAACACACTGGTAACCACATCGGGAGAACCCTCTTGCTCATGATGAGTTTGAAGTGCATAGAATCTATTTTGCTTCTGACTCCCACTAGAACCTGACGAAAGATAAGGTTGAGCCCGTTGACGATTATCTCCTTCATTCTTAGCAACAGAGGGACAATCCCTTATCTTATGGTCCGTCTTGCTACAACCAAATTATGCATTGGAACCGGCTAGACATTTACCCTCATGCTTTCTTCTACATCTAGCACTAGTAGACAACGAAGATCCACCACCATCTCCTCCTTGAGGCTTGGGGTTAGACACCCTTTCCTTGTTGAACTTAGCAGCCGGAGAATTGGAGGAACCTTGACCGAAAAATCTTTATTGAAATTTAGAGCGACCATGCCCATCGGACCTCGAGTGTGAAAAGTCACCACCACCGGTCTTAGCCTTCTTTGCCTCCCTAGAATTCTTCTTATGTTTCTCCTCTTTGATTGTTGAGCATGAACCATTAGACGAGAAATGTCCATATCATTGATAAGCATGGCGGTATGACATTCCTTAACCACCATCTCAGACATTCCCGAAACAAACTTACTAATCTTTGCCCTGGGATCGGCAACCATAGTAGGATCATATCTAGACAATTGTGTAAATTTCAAGGCATACTCATTCACACTCATGTTTCCTTGATAGAGGTTAATGAATTCAAGTACCTTGGCCTCTATCATCTCAAGAGGAAAGAACATATCAAGGAAAGAAACCTTAAACTTTTCCCAATCAAGAGGACCCGCATCAACCACTCTCTCTTCCTTCCATTGGTTGAACCAAACTTGAGCAACACCCTTAAGTTGATAAGTGGCCAATTCTGCCTTTTCCTCCTGCGTCACACCCATAATCATCAAAACCTTGTATACCTCATTGATGAACTCTTGAGGATCCTCCTCGACCTTAGAACCATGAAACTCCGGAGGATTCATCCTAGTGAAGTCCCTCACTCTAGTTGCCGCCATACCCACATTTGGGTTCACAGGGATCACAACCTCCCTATTGGCTTGAGCCAATACTTGAAAAGCAGCCCTAAACTCTACATTTGTCACTTGCTCGGCCAAAGGGTCGACCGAAACCTGAGAAGCTTGAGGAGCATCTCGTTCCACCTTCTCTCCCGCATTCCTTCTAACGTATGCTCTTTGAGGGGCTATATTCTGAAAAGCATCGAATAGGGATTAGAAGAGAGACATATAGAGTTAAACTCTACCGCACGACTTTAGGGTGATGAAAGAAGTGAAATTTCCTAAACTTCTTATAGCCTCTCATTCATAAGTGTGGCGGGCTTTACACTCATGAACAAGACTCTACTCGACGTGGCTTATGAGACATCCTAGGACCTTTCTAAATCTTGTGCTTTGATACCAAGTTTGTCATGACCAAAAGTACCCCCTAGACGTGACATGGCATATAGGACCCCGAGAGGCCCCACACAAGCAACTTAGCATACATCATACAAGATAGTAGGAACAAGGAGTTTAAAAACAACATTTCATATAAAAGAGTTTGGCAAAAGTCCGAAGTCTAAACATAAGTCTCAAAGCCATCTAATACATCAATAGAATGAATTTGGGACGTAACTCATACAAAGTCTGAAAATTGAAATGACATAAAATAGTAAAAGGGTCTCGGTCCTCGAAACATGAGGACTCACCAATCTTCAAAGTCTATGGAATCACTTAGCCACGAGGATGAGAGGTAGGAACGTCGGACCATACATTCATGAGATAATGTAGGTAAAAGTATGTGTTAGTACATGGAATGTATCAAGTATGATAGCAATGCATAAGAGTTATGAAATCATGCTAAAAAAGGGCTTTAAATAACATGCAATGACCAAGCTAAATCATAATCAACATGTTAGAAAACATAAGTCATAACCATGGTCAATGCAAGCTAAACATCTTTAAAATACTTTTGAGATACTTTTAGAGAGTAATCTTAGTTCATTATTGTGGGAAGTTAGCCTTAACCGATATAGGCCATATGAGCTATTACATGAAATTCGGTGTCTATTCCACACGGAAAAGAGATTGTCCTACTTGCCAAGGTAAGGACCAAGAGTCTTGAGCTAAAGTGGACCCACTGGTTAATGTCTATCTAAGACAATCATCCTATGGTGGCACATGGTTTATGGGACATGGGTAATCGCCGCTTGTCCACTCGGTGCTAAGCATAAATTCCACGGAATAGTTATTAATCATATTCATCTTATTATCCGTGGAATGACACAATTTAGTAGTCAATCCAGGCTAAAGTTCATTAGAATAGCTCCTTAGTCATTGATTCAACTTAGGCGAGAAAACCTTTCAACCTTATGAATCCTTTATGTGAGAAACCCTTTCATAATCATGTTTTGAGTAGTATATGAGAAATCCTTTCACAACAGCAACAACAACATCGATGCTTCATTCTCAAAGCAACCTCAAATCAACTATATCAACTTCATGATAAAACATGCATATCTTCATAAATTCATCTTTCATAGTTCAAAGCCTCATCATTTGTTCATAGTCTAGAATCATGGATCATGCATGGGTTCATGTAAAATCAACTTAGAAACATGTAATTACTTTAATTCATGCATAAAAAGATATAACACAATCAATTGGATCATAATTGAGAAGAACTCGTGAGATTGAAGAAAACCCTAATTTCAATTAGAGATCCTAACTTGTAAAATTGGAGAATTTGGGAACCTTGTGGAGGAAAGGACTCCATATGTGAATACTATCATACCTTGATGTCAAAAGCCCACAAGGAATGGTGAATTTGCAGACTTGATCTTGAAACCCTAGTCCTCTTCTTCTTCCTTGGACTTGTGAGATTTTGGGAGATTGAACTTGGTCAATCTGTAGGGATTTGGGAGAATGAGTTGAAGTGGGTAAATTGAGGGGTTTAAAACATTTATATAGGGATTAGGGTAGAAGACAAAATGACATAGTATTGGGTTAAAACAATTAGGAAAAGATCCAAAAGCCCCTTTAAAATAACTGCCGGACTCGACCTATGGTTTGGACCTCCTAATCAAACGTAGAAAGATTCAGAAACTTATTATTTGGACCAACTTTTGACAGAACCCATGTGCGGCTCGTAGGTCTTCCTACGGTCCGTGCATGCCAACCATAGAAACCCACTTTAGGCCTTAAAATTTAAATAAGTCTGGGAGTGATCTACGAGACCTACCTACGACTCGGACAAAGGTTGACGGACCGTCCTGGCGAACTGTGAAAAAGAGATTCTGAGACTTGATTTTAGAAATTTATCTTCCCACTTCCTATGGTTGCCATCTACGGCCCGTAGAAGCTTCTACGATCCGTAGGTGGAAATCGTAGACACAACCTACAGCCCCGAAATTACATTTATTTTCTCTTTTCCAAGTTCGAGGTGTTACTGAAAGACTTTGGAGCTTTACCTTAATGTAGCTTTTTGTTTCTCGTCGATGTGAACGGCAAGGAGCTCTCCCGGGTTTCTTTTCTCTCTTTTAAAAATAATAATTATGAATCAAAGGTGTTAAATCTCACTAACGTATTCTAATATATATGGGCAAAGTGGCATAGGGTATTAAATTGGTTTCAGACTTGGCCCATTATTTACCAACTAAATTATTTATTTAAAATTATTTGTCCTTTAAACAAACGTAGTTAAACGAATAGTTCAAAATTTTCATTTTAAATTTTACGGGAAAAGTCTTTTATAAAAAAAATATTATAGTGCTCGAAACGACCTAATGTGTCGTTACCACCAACATCTTCTATCCCCCATATGATTATGATTATAGATAGGAAGATAATAAAACATGGAACCCAACTGTGTCTAGTTATCAAACTAGATACTAAAATATCACACTTAATCTCCTATCAAATCTGCTGATCTATGTTATCTCTAGCTTCCAACATGAATTTTCAAGTTTAGGAACCTCCTTTTCCATTTAAAAATATGAGGTCTATGCCTCTTGCAATATTTATTCCACATAAAATTTGACCACATAAACTTCTTAGTTCTAAAATTTTATCAAAGCGTACAGTTTTGAAAACATTAAAAAGAGATCTTAACCCGATACCCCCTTCTTCTTTGGGTAAATACAAATCAGTCCAAGCCACTGTGCTTGCTCCTTTCTCCCTCCTTAAAATTCTATAAAATTTTACAAAAAATCTATGTAAATCATGTATCACTTATTTAGGAGGAGTGATGAAAGAAAAAATATATAGACTTTTTCTTTTCCTAGCATATCTAATAGGTCACCCAAAATAAGTAAAAGGGAAAGTGTCTTTAATATGGCATGTGTAGTTCTCTATTTGCTGAACAATATCACTAGCAGTCTTATGATATTCAAAGAAAGAGCTTTTGCCTTTATTTATCATTTTGATCAGATTGCTTCTCGTAATCTCCAATAGTTTGCATGATCAGTGGTATCATCCGCATAAGCCAAATGATTAATATTTTCACTCTATTGAGGCATCCCAAATCTTCTAAATTTATTGTTTAGAAACAATGTATTTAAAGCTCTCGATAGCACCTCTACCGATACAATAAATAAAGCTGGAGATAAAGGATGTCTCTGCATTATTTAGATTTTTCTTCTAATTTTAAACTTTACTATTTTATATTTTAAAGAGCGATTTAAGATGGTAGATGTTTTATTTGATTAAAATATTGTTCATCTTCAGAAAGATAGTGATTTTCAAGTTGTGTGTGAAAATGTGCTTTATTTTTATTCGAACCAGGCTTAAACATATTATTGTTCTTTATGACCTTCAAAGTTTTATGGGAAAAGGGCCTGATATATCCTTCAACTTTGTCATTTAGAGCTAATATACTCATCGGTACAAAAGTGGCACACATATACCCCTACCGTTACAAAATAGCTCATATATACTCCTACCATCACAAAAGTTTAAAAAAAAAAGTAATTTTAAATTTTATTTTTAAAAAAAATCATGTGTTTAATCTTTTTCACACATAAATTATTTTTTGACTGCTTTGGTTACTTTTATTTGAGTTTTTTTATTTTTATTTTTTCCATTCTTTAGTATAAAAATAAGAGAAATAAAAAGAAAGAAGTGTGAGTGGAAAAAGATTAAAAAGTTTTAAAAAAATTAAATTTTTTTTTTACGGCTATATTGTAATTTAGATTTTATATCCGTAAAAAAAATATTTGGGGCATCTATAATAAATTTTACAAGAGAATAAGTTAAAAAAATAAATATGACCATAAAAAAGTAATAAATTTAAATTAGTTGATGAATAAAAATAGTCAAAAGAAATAAGCGTGTGAGATGGATCAAATATACCCCCGCATGTATTAGCTTTTTAAAAAAATTAAAAAAAGTTTAAAAAATTAATTTAAAAATTAATTTTTTCACTTCCGTAAGAGGAAAAGGGTATATGTGAGCCATTTGTATAACAATATAGGTATATATGAGCTACTTTCATAACGAGGGGTATATCAACTCTAAATGACAAAATTGAGGGATATATCAGACCCTTTTCCCAAGTTTTATTAAGTTTTTAATTGGCTAGATCATTTTCTTCACTACGAAAGAGAGGGTTCTTAATTTTTGTACTACATTATCAATAAAAAATCATCATCCTTCTACACATGTTAGCTTATATCATGTCACGAAAAGAAACAAACTAATTAAGCAACAGTCAATCAATACTTATGTAACCTACTATTCTTACGACCTCTGACCCAGTGGGATTTAACTTACAAGTTTTATTTTCATCTCCAATTATAGAACATTTTTAAAAAAAAAGTTTTTACTTGTGAGGAGCAAATGGTTGCCTATACAATCACCATAGATTTAATTCAACTATCAACCCCAAGAAAAACAATTTCAGAGAGGGCAAGGCAATAGATCTTTTTTAGCAGCCTCTTCCAGATAAAATATCATTCTAGACCACATCGACAAACTTTACCTGCTTATAATTTGATATAAATATAATATTTTCCTACACCTGCCGTGCACAACATTTCAACAAGCTAATGGCAAAAATAAGATATAACTTTGCAATCAAATACCTTACACACATCTCCCCTCGAACATCACGATGTCCATCAAATCTTTTTTCATTTTTCCCCTGAACAGTTTTTGTCATTAGGACCGAACAAGAAGTCCGGAACTGAAAATAAGTCAAGTAAGCAAGAACTAGAATGTAATAAACAGAAGTTCAAAAACTCCATAGTTTCCACTAGCTAGCCTTTCAAAAGCAAGAAAAGAACAGGGTATTAGCTACAGCCAAGGTATCCAGTCTAACAGTGATCTGAAATTATACTTCCACCCAACAATGCCTCTCCAAAAACCTCCAATATCAACCCATGAAGTTTAACAAGAAGCTAGCTTTACAAGTAATCCATCATAGACCTTACAAAATGGTGGCCACCCCCCTGCAACATACAACAGAAGTGTTGAGACATGAAAAATTTATTCTACCTGCAATAACTTGCACAAGGAAATAAGAAACTTAAAGACCACCACAGAAAAACAAAATAATTATTCAGCATGATTTCATCTCGAGAAGGCAATACAGGGGACATATCAGTTGTGAATTGGTTGCACTGAAGGTGGATTTCCTAAAATTCAGTGTCTACCATGTTATAAATTGGGTCTCCTAAGATTTAGTGTCTCCCTTATTTCCTTAAACTCCATGCCTAGTCAAACTACGACACTTAAACCAAAACAGGAGCACACACCTTCCCTGATTCATTATATCTTTAATTTGATTGGGCACAAAGTTTATAAAATTATCGACTTTCAATTCTTGGGATCTTAAATTGAAACAAAGTAGTACTTATAAGATAGGTATTAACTTGTTAGGCAGTAAACAGAACAAATCAGTTTTTTTTTTTATGACAAGGGAAACCCACAGCTGCTACCCCCTTTGGGTGCGCACAGGGTAAAACCCCCGCTCTTATGCAATAGCTCGCAAACCACATAGGAGAGGTAACCCACTCTAGGCAAGCCCGGTGCAACATAGATCAAAAGAATCTGAATCAAAAATTGAACGAACATCCAAAAATGAAGTAAATCAAATTATCTATAACTTAGGGGTTGTTTGGTTACTGGTTAGAGTTATGCAGGTATTAGTTATGTAGGTATTAATTATTATGCAAGTAATAGTTATGTAGATATTATTTACGTAGGATTTAGTTATGTAGAAATTACAATACATAGATTATTACTTATTAAATATTTAACTTATTGTAAATTAATATACTTTTTTTATAACAAAATCTGAAATTATAAAATCCCAAAAATGATAGTAGCATACTTGATAAACAAGCCAAAATATGCCAAAGAATCAGCCGTCACCACTAAATATTAACTATGATGCAGAAATAATAAAATGCAACAGTACTGCCTGCCGCGGGGGGGGGGGTGGGGGGGGTGGAGAAAGGGTGGGAAGGGATGAAGAAACTAAAAAAAATTGAGGAACAGAAATAGTCGACCTCCTTAATCTTAATATACATTATTTAAAAATAAATAAGTAAACAAATTAAGGGTACATATTTAATTTTATTATTTTAATCCATGTATAACTAATACCCTCATAACTTATTCCACCTTCTACCCTGCATAAAATTATACATAGATTTCTTCATAAGTTATGTGAGTATTAGCTATGTAGAATTACAAAAACACAACCAAACACCATATAAAACAATACATGAATTACTTTTATACAACATTTGGAAACACACCAACCAAACATTGTATACAATTTATACATAGATAACTTTTATTTTATTTTCAAACCAAACATGGTACAAAATTAATACATGAATAACTAAGTTATTCATGTATTAACTTTGCCCTTATCCAGTAACCAAACGGCCCCTTAATGTCTAAAGTGAATTAGATCAAATTAAGCTGCAGACCTCGACAAAAGTTGTTAAATTAAGGGAAAACTAAATACGAATAAACAAAGAAAAAGGTCATGCTAAAAGGTAGGTAACAAGAACAAAAAGTAAAATAAGCTCCACAAAATTGCAAAAATGAAAAAAAGGTAAACTCGTCCACCTAATCAATTTCTTTACAAGAAGGAATACTCTAGCTAGTACTTTCACTTCGATGATATACCTATTTCAGAAAAGAGAAAATGTTATCTATATAATAGCTAGATTTTTTTCTGAAGCAGCATAATTGCCTGCTTTTCTGACAAAGAATTAATACATTAGGGGTAAATGGAAGGCAAACAACTTTGGTGCGACCCACTTTACCTCACTATTGGGTCAACACATTTTACCAGAACCTATTGAGCCAAATCTCAGCTCATAAATTCATGTCGTGTTTGCCTTTTCATTCACAATGTTGCAAACTGGCAACACCAGTTAATCCCCCCACCCCTCACCCAAATAATAATAATAATAATGACCATAACACCAGCCACAAGAGTAGGAAAAAATCATAAAAGGACTACTTCGCGTGATTATCCAGTGCATTCACCATTTAGAGGGCTCACATTTGGCTTTAATTGGATCACCCCAAAAAAAATACCTAGTGTAGTCCCACAAAGTAGGGTCTAGGGAGGGTACAGTGTAAGCATGCCTTACCCAAACCTCAGAGGTAGAGAGGCTGTTTCCAATGGACCATTGGCTCAAGGATGACACAAAAAACACATCCAGAAAAATTTAGTACTAAATTTACACAAGATAACTGCTACAAAAGCATGTTTAATATGCACCAAATGACCACAGAAAGAAGATGGGACTTTACCCCCAAGTTTGTTGGGATAGGAAGACCAACCTTTATCATCTCAACTTGCGGCAGGAAGATACACCCGTATTGTGTCTTTCATGGTAATTTTCCTCCTACAGGTAGGACATTTACCCTGAGCAGCTATGGAAGCCTTGATGCAAGTTTTGCAGAAGATGTGACCACATTTTGTCGACATCTCCTCAACTAAGGTTCCCATGCATACTGGACAGCTAAATGTGGGTTGAATTGGCTTTGGTGGTGTTGTGGGCTGAATTGGCTTTGGTGGTATCGCACTCTGTGCAGTGACTGCCTGGCATCAATAACAAGGAATAATAAAAATCATGCATAAAAAGATTTCAAGTAACAGACTTAAGCAGGTCACATATGCACTGATAGATGGAAGTCCATGAAGATGACACCAATAATTAGGCTAGTAATGTCATTGAAAAGAACTGATTCCAATAGAAGCAAGAACTAGGAAATTGGAATAAGACATTTCTAATGATGGATTCAGATTGAAATCAAGGAACAAGCTACTATAAATTAAACAACTTCAAAAATCCAACAAGTGTAGGCTTGAAATAAGAAGCTAAGAAAGAACATAACTAGCTAACAAGGCCATAAAACCAGTACATTGGCCTGGAGTTGAAGCATCTACACTACACCAAATGCTTTACTCTCCATTTTCATGCAGCACATATAATGTTTAATTCAATTATCTAGCAAGGCCATAAAACTATGGAAAAGATACATTGTGGCTAGAGTTTAATCTTCTAGACTACACCAAATGTCTTACTCTCTTTTTTTGGGCTACACGCACCTAAGATCATGACAATGATAACATGTACGTAGAAAGTTAATGGCCAGAAAGAAAGGTAAATAATACATGTCAAAAGAAATAACTAAGAGACCAAATCAAACATCCTTTGTCGCAAAAGACAAGTCAGAGTTATGCTGTGAACACTAGTGGCAATAGATCCTTTTCAAATTTTGAACTTTATGAATATAACTGAAAAGAAATCACTTGAACAAGAACACTCATATTTTATCTTATTTTATATCTAATAAGTGAGAAACAAGAACATTCATGTTGTAAAGAACGTTCAATACAGCATAAAAAGACCTTCTGTAGTTACCTGTAAGCTGCTATTTGCTTCTAGGTTTATGTAAATGTCACCAATTAATGTTGACTGATTGGTTGAGACTCTTCTGCGCATGTTGCGACTGTTAAACGTCGGCAGATGATCCTCTGCAATAATTAAAAGTCAATCAGACCAATCTCAAGGGAGGCAAATGAAATAGCCAAAGTCAAAGTCTAGCTCTCCAAGGAGAAAGAAGTGCCCAACATGGTATTAATCCAACCGCTCTGATGCTGATTCAGAGAATCATATCACATGCCTTGAATTGTCCATATAATCTCATAGTACTTACATCACCTCCCATTTTCCTCCGTAGGCAAAAAGATCACAAAAAGTACAACAGAATATTATGTAAGTACTGGCAAATGACCACTATACGTCATCAATATTCATACTGATGTTAACATTTAGGACATTCATTTTCCTACATGGCATTTAATTTAAACAATAAACATCAAATTAATGCTCCATTCTATAAGAACATATAAATATTTAATGAGAACAATTAGATCCTACATTTAATCGGTAAAACTATAAGAGGTTTTACAGTACCCTAACATATCTAATAGATTGAAAATTTACCCCTCGTTAAAGCAGCACCTAAAATAAAATTGTTAAACATAACAGAAGAGGGTAAATCCAGATACACACTAGTACAGGGGACAGAGTGAGGTACTTCCTACCCGTTTCTTACTAGAAAGTTTTGATATCTAGAGCAAGATAAAGTTTTACGGCAGCAACAGAGCACATACGATCTACAGCTGTAACAGCTTGTAAAAGAAGAGTAAATTACCAGAATCCTCATCAACGAGAATAACCCGTCCACGAGTCCTCATGTTGCTGTTTTTTGCCTAGGGAAATCAAGTAAGATCTCTAATATAATTAGTCATAACATTGAAATACCCGTGCAATCACAAGATAATGCACCACCAAAAAAAATGTTAAGGGAAAGCATTGGAGTTGGATAGTGGAGCGTACTTCTGCAAGTGCCCTTGGGGAAGATATTATTATCACATCATCATCAAGTGCCTCAACATCAATTGGGGCAGGTGTTGAAGAAGCACCTCTTTGTGCAGGTGGCACATCCCCAGGAACAACACGACTTGAAGTTCCTTCGTGATCCCTATTATCAGATGGGGGTGCCACGTTTAGATCTACATCCAGCACCGTCTTCCTTCTTGAGTGATTCCTTGTATACCTAATCGGAAAAGCCCTTCTGTCGTGGGTGCTCATTCTATGATTGCCTGTGCTTCCCAAGAGCAGCTTCAGCCGTATGGATCCTAAGACGATGCCGAACAAAATTATGCAATCAGAATAGGCAGGACATAAATAAACTTGGACCAACTAAAGGTGTAATTTTATCAAAACATGTCCTCCCAAATGCTAATGCATAAGGAAAATTAGAAACAATCTTCACGCATTTAAAGTTCCAAAATGCACTTTCACATAAGCTCTTGGTAAATTTGTAAAAAAACAGATGAATGTAACCAATAAGTAACATATGATGGAATTAGTATTTAAGCAAACAGCAACATATTCTTCCTGAAGTGACATCCCATATATTTCTACCTTGAAAAAGAAAACAAAGAGACAGCCAATTCACCCTGTGATTGTGATACTAGAAGCCTTCACAAGCCATATCAAGCACTTAAGTTGATGACTTGATACTGAGCACAACTGAATCAAATGACTTTGCTTTAAGACGGTAAAAAGTTCCAAAATCAGTTTCACATATTAGATTCCAAACAGACATACATCTGATTGGATATGGTCATGAAATCAACATTGGCACCACATACAATCTTCAATAATAGCAGAACAGCGGGAAAAAATACACTCTTCAACAATAGCAGAACTACAAAAGCTCAATGCCAAATTCTTTCAAATCGGATCCAATCAATAAGAAAAATCATAACTTGAAAGTAATGTTTTCTCCCAAACCAGTGAAGGTTACACCATTAAGTACAGAATTCCAAAAAGCAACACGCAAATTTGGTAAGATTATCCAAAAACATCGCATACAACTGTGGCAACTACAAATCCAGTACAAACTTCTACTTCAGATAGAATAGTTTTCCAGTAAACGACCACAACACAAGGGTAAAATTGAAAGTAAATGAACAAAAGACAACGACTTTATCCAAATCAACAATCAAAACAGCGATAACTGGATGGATTAAGCATAAAATGAAGAAAAAAACACAAGAAAAAATCAACAAATTGAGAAAACAGATAGGATGGATAGAAAAATCATAACATGAAAGTAATGTTTTTTCCCAAACCAGTGAATGTTACACCATTAAGTACAGAATTCAAAAAAAAAATACGCACATTTGGTAAGAATATCCAAAAACATCGCATACAACTGTGGCAACTACAAATCCAGTACAAACTTCTACTTCAGATAAAACAGTTCTCCAGTAAACGATCACAACGCAAGGGCAAAACTGGAAGTACATGAACAAAAGACAACGACTTTATCCAAATCAACAGTCAAAACAGCGATAACCAGATGGATTAAGCATAAAACGAAGAAAAAATCAACAAATTCAGAAAACAGATAGGATGGATAGAAAAATCATAACTTGAAAGTAATGTTTTTCCCCTAACTAGTGAATGTTACACCATTAAGTACAGAAATCCAAAAAACAACCGCAAATTTGGTAAGATTATCCAAAAACATCGCATACAACTATGACAACTACATATCCAGTACAAGCTTCTACTTCAGATAGAACAGTTTTCCAGTAAACGATCACAACGCAAGGGAAAAATTGAAAGTAAATGAACATAATACAACAACTTTATCAAAATCAACAGTCAAAACAGCGATAACCGGATGTATCAAGCATAAAACGAAGAGAAAAACACAAGAAAAAATCAACAAAACCAGAAAACAGATAGGATGGATAGAAAAAATCGAACCGAAATTCAGAAGAATTCTGATGATTTTGACCACCAACGATTCACGAAGTAGACAGAGAGAATGGATAAGAAAGAGGAACCATGGGAGAGGAACAGTATCTAGGGTTTTCAGAAAATGAAAGATTTTATGGGAGAGAAAATTTGAAAGAAGAGACGGAATTGTTCGTAATATGGTGTGTTCTTTCGGGGCTGATGACACACTCCCAGAAGGCGTGTGAGAAAACGAGAAAAAGGAACACGAATTTCAATGGTTTTGGGCCTTGTGGCCTTATAGCCGTCTGAACATAAACCTCCTTCCTTTGCTCCCTTTGCTCCCTTTGCTTTACGTGACTTAACATTCTTGCATTTTTTATTAGTTTCGAGAAGAGAACAAAACTCTTGACATCATGAAATAACTTGGGGAATTGTGTTACGAAAGACGTTTGGATATAGTTTATCTGTATCTGGTACACTTAATCGTAACGAGAAGGCTGAAAAGGTCCTTCGAGTTGTCTCGAGAAGTGAATGAAACTCTTGACATCATGAAACAACTTGGAGAATTATGTTACGAAAAGATGTTTAGATATCTTTTATACGAAAAGTGTATATAATGAAATAAAGCAAGTCAAGAGTAAAAGAGTCAAATTTCTGGTATTTTTGTAGTGCGTGTAGGTGAGCCTGAGAGTCTTGATCCTAAATTCGAGGGTAACTTCGTATGAAGATGCAAACAAGAACTAAGAAAAAATAAACATATGTTTGGTGCATAAGAAAAGTGTATATTGTTGTTGTATTGCTTGGAATCAGAAAGTCATTTGACTTACAAATGAGAGAGAACGACTACTTATAGGTTATAACAAGCGAGTCTCCGCTAATGAGAAAGTTCCACTAGAGCACCAAAGTACTAAGGTTAATGTTTGTGTGTCATGTGTCAAAGTCGTTGGTGACCCCAACTAATATTCTTGCACTACTCAGGTATGTGCGAGCTCGTCCATGCACCTGACCCCTCTGATATTCTTGGCCCCCTTTTGTCTTTTCTTCCACATCATCATGTACATGATCTTTGATTAGTCGATGGACATAAAGTGCATTGAGAAGGAATTGAAGGACAAGGATGTGATGGTAAATCATATTTTTAGAGAAGGGAACATTGTGGCTGATTTTTTAACTAACTATGTTTTTAGTTTTGCAGGTACATCACGTATTCAGTTCTTATCTAGGACTAATTTATCAGCATAAGCGAAAAAATTGTTACAAATTGATAAACAAGGAATACCAAATCTCAGAACAAGGAAGTGCCAAAATGAAAAATACAACAATCAGGTGAAGCTCAATTGAATTACAAGATGCATGATAACAAGATTTGAAACTACTGGAAGCATAAGTCAAAGAAAAGGAAGACAAGATCACATGATTGGAGTAACAATGCAAAAGGAATTCTTAGTTACTTGAAGATTACTGTTTAGTTGACTGTGACCACATGTCATGAAATTTGTTCTAAATTCTTGCAAATGTGGTTAATTAGATCAGTATTGAGAGGTGTACCTGGTGAACGATTTGATGCAGTGGTATCATCTCCTTGAAGCTCAACCTGCACAAATTGGGGGTTTATCAGATAAATCTTTCAATAATGATCGACTCAAGGGATAATTCACAGATTTGGTTCTTACCTTAAATGGACATGATGGAAGAATGTTATGAGCTGAAGAAGTCTTTGTTCGTGTCACGATCCAGGGTAGCCCCTAGATGTAACACGGCGTACAAGACCCCGAGAGGCATCATACAAGCCCTTAGCATACATAACATACAAGATAATAGAGAAATAAGAGTTCAAAAGAGCATTTTATATCAAAGCTTTAATCAAAACAACGGAAGTCTACAACTCATGTCTCAAAGCCTTCTAATATCATAGAATACGAATAAAAGTGATAAGGACGCAACCCAATACAATATCCAACATAAGGAAAGACATCAAAGTAAATCCAACAAGGCTATGTCCTCGGATGGATGAGGACTCACCAAGTCTTCTTCTCATCTCTAAGTCAATGCTCTAGCCACGAGTAGGAGAACTGCCACGTCCTACACCAAAGAAGTTGATGCAGGCAAGAGTATCTGTTAGCACAATAAAGTACTAAGTGTGATAGCAATGCATATAAACTCATAAAAAATGCTAGAAACTGAGATATAAACATGACATGCAATTGGCCAAGCTAAACATGATAAGGCATATAAGCAAATAGTATACAACATAAACCGTGGCCAAAGCAAGCTAAATCATCTTTCTTTTACTCTTCTTTTTCTTTACTTTACTTTTAGTAACCCATGCACCATTTGTGCAAGCTGAAGTGTGGGAAAAGCCTTAAACTGATTTGTAAACCATGAAATACCTCAACATGGAATCTGGTGTCTGCCCTACACAGAAAAAGGACCATTCTACTTGCCAAGGTAGAATCCTGAACCATAGCCTATGTGGATCCACTAGCTAAGCTGATATGGGCCTGTTAAGACCACCTATGGGGGCACATAGGTATAGGACATATGGGGGCTTGTCACCCGTCCACTCGGTTCTATGCATAATTCCCACTATACAATCATAAATATTGATATCCATGGAAAGGCTTAACTGGGGTTGCTAATCCAAACTATACATGACTTCACATACCATGGACTAGTCCAAGCTTACTTCATTGGGTGTTTCTTCTTTCATGGACTTGTCCAAGCTTACACCCCTAGAATAGCTTCTTTAAGCTCTTGATTCAATTTTAGTTAAGCAAACCTTTTAACAAGTTATGAATCTTTTACATGTGAGAAAACCTTTCACAAGCTTAGGTTGAGCATTATATGAGAAAACCCTTTAAAGACTCAACATCAACATATCATAGATTTCATATAAAACATGCTTGATTCTATAAACCTCTTTCTTCATGATTCTATCATGCTTTTTCTTCATAGCTAATGGGTTCATATTGCCTTTATTTTAAACCATGCAATTCAATGCAAGCTAGCTTTTAAAATTCATAATCAAGGCAATTTAGTCATACTTGAAGTAACCCACATAAAAGAGGAAAATCATGCTTTTTACTTGAACATGCTAAATTCATGCACTTAACCCCAATTCATGCTCAATTTCATAGATGATCCCTCAATTTCATCAATTCTTATCTCAACCCAACAATCAAGGCATAGATTATCAAATTGGGGGAGAACTTACTTGGGATCATGGGGGTTCATGCAATAATCACAATTAGACATGTAATTCATGCTAGATCGTGCACTAAATTACTTTACCCATGCTAGATCGTGCACTACAAAGCATTAAATCAGTATTTGAACTTATACTAGAAGAACCCATAACAATTGATCAAACCCTAGCTTTCTTGAAGGAATTGAACCTTGAAATCCATGAAGAAAAGGGAGGGCCCAATGGAGGAAGCAACTCCATTGGTCAATACCATCATACCTTAGCAATGCCCACTTAGAAATTGGAGGAGATTGGGTGACCTTCAATGGAAAACTTAGCTTCTTGTTCTTCCTTGAGCTAGAGAGGATTTCTTTTAGACAGAGAATTATTTGAGAGGTGAATTTAGGGAATGAGTTATAATGAAGTGATTTAGGTATAGAAAACTTTATATAGGACCTTCATTAACGGTAAAATCGACTTAGTTAATTAGGGAATTAACCAGTAAAAAGACCAAAAAGCCCTTTATTAAAAACTATTGGGGCCCATCTACGGTTAGGACCTACGGTCCGTACATCCACTGACGGACCGTCTTGTTGAACCGTCAAAAGATTCAGAGAGTTGGTATCTGGGGACCTGTAACGGTGGTTTCAATCTACGGTTGGTAGGTCCATCTACGGACCGTACACCTCAACCTTAGATCACAGCCTGCGGTTCAAGAATTTAACCAAGTCTGGGGGACATCTACGGTTACTTCCTACAGACCGTCAACTGACTCACGATCCATCCTGCTACTCCGTAGATCACACTTCAGAGACTGAGAATTACTGAAATTGACAGAGCCATTGACAGCTCCTCGCCTACGGCCCGTCAACCTGACTACGTCCCGTAAGTGGCCTCCGTAGGTCAGTGCCTACAGGTAAATTCTGCATTTTAATTCCTTGGAAAGATGGGGTATTACAATATCTCCCCCTTTGGGGACATTCATCCTCGAATGAGAACATGGACATCATGAGAAGGGTGATAGACTCAGACTAACAACCCAACCTAACATGCAAGCATATAAATGCACATATTCGAGGAGGAAACATCAACTCCAAGCTAAAGCATGCTCAACACTAAATTCATGAAGGCTTTATGCAACTCATACTCAATGCACATATATCATATTAGACTCTTCATGAACATGCATAAAAATCAAGGAATCATGGAAATCAACTATGACACATGAGACCAAAAGAATGAACCACGAGGAACTAGGTACCTCAAGCTAGAGGAGATCGGAAGGAAAGAGATGAGGGTAGCGGGACTTCATATCGGCCTCGGCCTCCCAAGTAGCACCCTCGACTAATTGACTCCTCCATAGAACTTTCATGGAAGCAATTTCTTTATTTCTCAACTTTCGGACATGTCAGTCTAAAATCTCAACCGGAACCTCTTCATAAGAAAGACAATCCTTTATGCCAAGAGTCTCTATTGACACTATAGAGGTCGGATCACCAACACACTTTTTCAACAATGAGACGTGGAAAACCGGATGCACCGATGCTAACTCATTAGGCAAATCAAGCTCATAGGTAACTTTACCAACACGTCTCAAAATCTGATATGGGCCTACAAAACGGGGACTAAGCTTTCCTTTCTTCCCAAATCTCATTACACCCTTCATAGGTGGAATTTTCAAGTAAACCCAATCATCAACATCAAATTCTAATTCTCTTCTTCTAACATCGGCATAAGACTTTTGTCGACTTTGAGCCATTTTCAGCCTCTCTCTAATAAGCCGAACTTTCTCCATAGCCTCATGCACTAACTCGGGGCCTATCAAAGCAACTTCCCAAATTTCAAACCAACCTATGGGAGATCTACACCTCCTACCATAGAGAGCCTCAAATGGAGCCATACCAATACTAGAATGGTAGCTATTATTATAAGCAAACTAAATCAAAGGCAAATGTTCATCCCATGTACCCTTGAACTAAATAACACAAGCTCTCAACATATCTTCTAAAGTCTGAATAGCATACTCTGCTTGCCAATCGGTTTGGGGATGAAAGGCCGTGCTAAGCTTAACACGAGTACCAAGACCTTTTTGGAATGACTTCAAAAAATTAGAAGTAACTGGGCATCTCGATCGGAGATAATAGATAAAGGCACTCCATGCAGCCTAACCATCTCCCTTACGTACAACTTAGCATAATCCTCTGCCGAATAAGAAGTTCTGACGAGAATGAAATAGGCTGACTTTGTCATTCTATCAACCACAACCCAAATCGAATTATAGTGTCGCCTTGTGCGAGCGAAACCTACTACGAAATCCATATTCACATCTTCCCACTTCCAAGTAGGAATCTCTATGTCTTGGGTCAAACCTCCCAATCTGTGATGCTCAACCTTCACTTGTTGGCAACTAGGACGCTTAGCCATAAATTCCGCAATGTCTTTCTTCATGCCATTCCACCAATAGATATTTCGTAAATCACGGTACATCTTGGTAGCTCCCGGGTGGATAGAATATCTAGAACTATGAGCCTCCGACAAAATTTTCCCTCTCAAATCATCAACGTCGGGAACACATAAGTGACCTTGGTAACGAAGTGCACCATCTCCTCCTTGGGAGAAAACCTCTATGGACTTCTTGAGAACCGCTTCTTTCAATTCTACCAAATTAGGATCAAGGTCTTGCTTAGCTTTTACATCATGCACAAAAGAGGACTCGGAACCATTGTGAACGGTAACTCCACCCTTAGCGGAATTAATCAACCAAACACCCAATCGGACTAAACTATGAACATCACATACCAACTCTTTCTTGCCATCCTCAATATGCGCAACACTGCCCATAGACTATCTACTAAGAGCATCCGCCACCACATTAGCCTTGCCGGGATGATAGAGAACACTCATATCATAATCTTTTAGCAATTCAAGCCATCTTCTTTGGCGGAGATTCAAATCTTTCTGCTTAAACACATACTGGAGACTTTTATGATCGGTGAAGACATCTACATGTACTCCATACAAGTAATGTTGCAATATTTACAAAGCAAACACCACCGCTGCCAACTCTAAGTCATGAGTGAGAGTTCTTCTCATGCACCTTTAGTTGCCTCGAAGCATAGGCAATCACCTTTCCGTTTTGCATAAGAACGCACCCTAGCCCAATTCTTGAGGCATCACAATACACTACAAAACCTTTGGTTCCTTCTGGTAGAGTCAATAACAGGGTGAAGTAAGCCTATCTTTCAATTCTTGAAAACTTCTTGCACAAGCCTCGGACAACATAAACTTAGCTTTCTTTTAAGTCAAGGCCATCAACGAAGAAGCAATTGAAGAAAAACCCTCAACAAACCTCCTATAATAACCGGCTAAACCCAAGAAACTACGAATGTCCGAAGGTGTAAAGGTCTAGGCCAATTCTTGACCGCTTCGGTCTTTTTAGGATCTACCTCAATACCCTTACCGGAAACAATGTGACCAAGAAAAGCCACAGATCTCAACAAAAATTCACACTTGCTAATCTTTGCAAAGAGTTGTTGATCCTTGAGGACTTGCAACACAACCCTCATTCCTTGAGTAGATCAAGATTTCATCAATAAACACAATCACAAACATGTCGAGGTATTGCTTAAACACCCTATTCATCAAGTCCATGAATGCGGCCGGAGCTTTTGTCAATCCAAACGACATAAACAAGAACTCATAGTGACCATTCCATGTTCGGAAAGCCATTTTCGAAATATCATCTTCTTTCACCCTCAATTGGTGATAACCCGAACGAAGGTCGATCTTAGAAAAGTAACTAGCCCCTTGAAGTTGGTCGAACAAATCATCTATCCTTGGCAAATGATACTTATTCTTGATTGTAACCTTATTCAATTGGCGATATTCGATGCACATACAGAGCGAATCGTCTTTCTTTCTCACAAACAATATCGGAGCACCCCATGGGGAAACGGTTGGTCGAATGAAACCCTTATCCAACAAGTCTTTTAATTGCTCTTTCAACTCTTTAAGTTTCACCAGAGCCATTCTATAAGGATGAATAGAGATAGGTTACGTATCTGGGAGAAGGTCAATACTGAAGTCTATTTCCCTTTCGGGAGGAATACCGGGCAAGTAATCGGGAAACACTTCTGGAAACTCACTAGCAATGGGGACCGACTCAAGAGTAGGGGTTTCGAAATCTACATCTCTCACCCTAACTAGATGGTAAATGCAACCCTTAGAGATCATCTTTCTAGCCTTTAGATAAGAAACGAATTGACCTCGGAACATAGAATTTCCCCCCTTCCACTCTAGGATAGGCTCATTAGGGAACTGAAACTTGATCACTCTGGTCCTACAATTAATAGAGGCATAACAAGCATGCAACCAATCCATCCTAAGAATGACATCGAAATCTAGCATATCTAGTTCTATGAGATCGACAAGAATAACTTTATGGGATAAGCAAATAGAGCAACCTCTATAAACCCTCTTAGCTAAAATAGACTCTCCTATCGGAGTAGAAAAAAAGATAGGATCTAGCCACATATCCGGTACAATATCAAACCGCATGGCCACATAGGGCGTCACAAAGGACAATGTAGCACCGGGATCTATCAAGGCATAGACATCAAAATGGAAAACTTTCAACGTACCGGTGACCACATCGGGTGAGCTCTCTTGCTCATGACGAACCTGAAGTGCATAAAATCTGTTTTTCTTAGGAGCACCTGAACTCGAACTACTTGGGGCAGCTTGCTTACCCTCTCTTCCTATAGCTAAGAGAGATGGGCAATCTCTCATCTTGTGACCAGCCTTACCACAAGTATTGCAACTATCCGAACGAGCTAGGCATTTGCCTTCATGCCTCCTCCCACATCTAGTACAACTAGGCAAAGAATATCCACCACCATTCCCCCCTTGAGGCTTGGGGTTTGGCACCCTATCATTGTTGGATCTTTGAGGTGCCTTGGAAGAACCTTGATTAGAGAACCTTTGGCGAAATCTTGAATGCCCATGTTCATCGGATTTTGCATGAGAAAAGTTGCCATCTCTGGTTCTAGCCCGCTTAGTCTCTCTAGATCTCCCTTTAAGCTTTTCTTCTTCAATTTGTTCAGCATAAACTATGAGGCGAGAAATATCCATGTCATGCACAAGCATGGTGGTGCGGCACTCTTTCACCAATATATCGGACACTCCCGACACAAATTTGCTCATTCTTGCCCTTAGGTCAGCAACTATGGACGGAGCATATCTAGCCAATTGTGTGAACTTCAATGCATATTCTTCTACACTCATACTCCCTTGACGAAGATTAATAAACTCAGGCACCTTAGCCTCTCTCTTCCCAAGAGGGAAGAATTGATCAAGGAAAGCACTCATAAACCTCTCCCATGCTATGGGACCTTCATTATGAGCCCTTTCACTCTTCCATTGATTGTACCAAGTTTGGGCAACACCTTTAAGTTGATAAGCGGCCAACTCCGCCTTCTCTTCCGGTGTCACACCCATTATCATCAACACTTTATAAACTTTATCAATAAACTCTTGAGGATCCTCTTCCACCTTAGAGCCATTAAATTCTTGAGGATTCATCCTTGTAAAGTCTCTCACCCTCGACTCCTCTGTATCCACACTTGGGTTCACGGGAATCACCACTTCTCTGTTGGCCTGGGCCGTCACGGCTTGGGCCAAAGCCTGGAAAGCAGCCCTAAATTCTGCAGGGGTCACTTGCTCAGCCAAAGGGTCGGACGGAGCTTGTGGAGTTAGAGGAGGAGCTCATTTCCCTTCATTCTCTCTTGCATTCCTAGTAGCGTAGGCCCTTCGAGATACCATATCCTGAAATACGTAGGATAGAGGATTAGGAGAGAGATATATAGTTAAACTCTATGGCACGACTCAAGAGTAACAACAGAAGTGAAGTTTCCTAAACATTTTGTAGCCTCTTATTTATAGGTGTGGTGCGCTTCACACCCATAAACAAGACTCTACTCGATGCGGCTTATGAGACATCCAGGAATCTTTCTAAAACCTTGCGCTCTGAATACCAAGTTTGTCACGACCCAGGGTAGCCCCTGGATGTAACACGGCGTAAAAGACCCAGAGAGGCCTCATACAAGCTTTTAACATACATAACATACAAGATAATAGAGAAATAAGAGTTCAAAATAGCATTTTATATCAAAGATTTACTCAAAACAGCGGAAGTCTACAACTAACGACTCAAAGCCTTCTAATATCATAGAATACGAATAAAAGTGATAGGGACGCAACCCAATACAATATTCAACATAAGGAAAGACATCAAAGTAAATCTAACTAGGCTATGTCCTCGGATGGATGAGGACTCACCAAGTCTTCTCCTCAGCTCTAAGTCAATGCTCTAGCCACGAGTGGGAGAACTGCCACGTCCTACACCAAAGAAGTTGATACATGCAAGAGTATGCGTTAGCACAATAAAGTACTAAGTATGATAGAAATGCATATAAACTCATAAAACATGCTAGAAACTGAGATATAAACATGACATGCAATTGGCCAAGCTAAACATGATAAGGCATATAAGCAAATAGTATAAACCATAAACCGTGGCGAAAGCAAGCTTAATCATCTTTCTTTTACTCTTCCTTTCTTTACTTTACTTTTAGTAACCCATGCACCATTTGTGCAAGCTGAAGTGTGAGAAAAGCCTTAAACTAATCTGTAGACCATGGAATATCTCAACATGGAATCCGGTGTCTGCCCTACACCGAAAAAGGGCCATTCTACTTGCCAAGGTAGAATCCTGAACCATAGCCTATGTGGATCCACTAGCTAAGATGATATGGGCCTGTTAAGACCACTTATGGGGGCACATAGGTATAGGACATATGGGGACTTGTCACCCGTCCACTCGGTTCTATGCATAATTCCCACTATACAATCATAATTATTGATATCCATGGAAAGGCACAACTGGGGTTGCCAATCCAAACTATACATGACTTCACATACCATGGACTAGTCCAAGCTTACTTCATTGGGTGTTTCTTCTTTCATGGACTTGTCCAAGCTTACACCCCTAGAATAGCTTCTTTAAGCTCTTGATTCAATTTTAGTTAAGCAAACCTTTTAACAAGTTATGAATCTTTTACATGTGAAAAAACCTTTCACAAGCTTAGGTTGAGCAGTATATGAGAAAACCCTTTCAAGACTCAACATCAACATATCATAGATTTCATATAAAACATGCTTGATTCTATAAACCTTTTTCTTCATGATTCTATCATGTTTTTTCTTCATTGCTAATGGGTTCATATTGCCTTTATTTTAAACCACGCAATTCAATGCAAGATAGCTTTTAAAAGACATAATCAAGGCAATTTGGTCATACTTGAAGTAACCTACATAAAAGAGGAAAATCATGCTTTTTACTTGAACATGCTAAATTCATGCACTTAACCCCAATTCATGCTCAATTTCATAGATGATCCCTCAATTTCCTCAATTCTTATCTCAACCCAACATTCAAGGCATAGATTATCAAATTGGGGGAGAACTTACTTGGGATCATGGGGGTTCATGCAATAATCACAATTAGACATGTAATTCACGCTAGATCGTGCACTAAATTACTTTACCCACGCTAGATCGTGCACTACAAAGCATTAAATCAGTATTTGAACTCATACTAGAAGAACCCATGACAATTGATCAAACCCTAGCTTACTTGAAGGGAATTGAACCTTGAAATTCATGAAGAAAAGGGAGGGCCCAATGGAGGAAGCAACTCCATTGGTCAATACCATCATACCTTAGCAAAGCCCACTTAGAAATTTGAGGAGATTGGGTGACCTTCAATGGAGGACTTAGCTTCTTCTTCTTCCTTGAGCTAGAGAGAATTTCTTTTATAGAGAGAATTATTTGAGAGGTGAATTTAGGGAATGAGTTAGAATGAAGTGATTTAGGTATAGAAAACTATATATAGGACCTTCATTAAGGGTAAAACCGACTTAGTTAATTAGGGAATTAACCAGGAAAAAGACCAAAAAGCCCTTAATTAAAAACTCTCGGGGCCCATCTACGGTCAGGACCTATGGTCTGTACGTCCACTCACGGACCGTCTTGTTGAACCGTCAAAAGATTCAGAGAGTTGGTATCTGGGGACCCTGCAATGATGATTTCAATCTACGGTTGGTATCTCAATCTACGGACCGTACCCCTCAACCGTAGATCACATCCTGAGGTTCAAGAATTTAACCAAGTCTGGGGGACATCTATGGTTACTTCCTATGGACCGTCAATTGACTCACGATCCGTCCTGCTACTCCATAGATCACACTTCAGAGACTGAGAATTACTGAAATTGATAGAGCCATTGACGGCTCCTCGCCTACGGCCCGTCAACCTGACTATGGCCTGTAAGTGGCCTCCGTAGGTCACTGCCTACAGGTAAATTCTGCATTTCCATTCCTTTGAAAGCTGGGGTATTACAGTTGGGTTTGATCCATGGCATTCGTGAGATTTTCTGAACACCCATGTGAATACCGCCCTAACTTACTGCATTTTTATTATCGTTTACGACAGGTGAGGATCACCAGAGAAACTCTTTTGATTTGCCGGAGAAGATGATGAGCTCCAGAGTCTTAGATGTTCCTTTTGTTTGAGAAGATCTTTCTAAACTCATATGTGTTTCTTTTTTTGAGCTTAGTTGTTTGTAATTCTTTTTAGCTTAGCTTTTTTTGGGCTTGGGTCACTTTTGGACCCAAGCCTTTTTATGTAGGACTTATTTTATTTTAATAAAAGGGCAAGGCCCATATTTTGATTAAAACACATGAAATTGGTGTCTTTAATGCTGTTTTGAACCAATTGTAATATTAGTTTGTTTGAATTTTAAGAATTGAACTTAAAAATACACTCAATTAGCAAAAAAAAAAAAAAAGGAAAAAGAAGTCAAAAAAATGGAAGTAAGAGGCAAAAGTCGAAAGGCCACATTGCTCAAGAAGTTTAGTGTATCGCCAAAGTTAACAGAAAGCTCAAGGTTTGTGCATAAAAGTTTGGAGAAGTATAAAACAAGTACGGCAAGTCACCGAAGTAGTTTGAAGATGCAAATGTTTGTCATCGAAGTTAACAAAATTCAGATGAAAAGTCAAGAGAGCAAGGCCAGTTCGGCGTACTAAGGAGCAATTTGGCGTGTCCCTCTTAGCTTGCTAAACTCACGCGATGATAATTTTATAATTAATTTGACCTCGATTTTCCTTATTTGTAAATAGAAAACTTTGATGGTCAAACCTCACTTCTTCACTTTTGAGATTTTGAGAATCTTGGGAATCAAGTATCTAAGTTTTGGGTGAAGACATAACTTAATTTCTACTTAGATTATTGATTCTATTGTGGAATATTGAAATTGTGTCCGATTTAGTCGAAGGTAATGGTATATTCACTATTCCTTTAATTATGCATAGTTAAATCTACATTTCTTAGAGGTGTTTGATGGATGAATTGTAGTATATATGCGTTTGGGTGTTGGTTAATTGCTTCTTATTTGATTGATATGATTTGGGTTCAGCTATTTCTTCATGTTTTAATTAATGTTTGAAGGTTGGAAACTCTACTCAACTTTATATCTCTTGTTTTGCTTGACAAAAGAGAATAAGAGTGAGAAAACTTAGTTGGCAATTACTTGAATTCTTTCATTTGATAGCTGAATTTAGAGATAGATTAATTAAATTGAAGTCATAAGATATTTGGAATTGAATACACATTGGGGTTTGAGAAAACCATGTGAAATTTAGTGATAGATTGAAATATTGTCATTAATATCAATAGCCTCGCTTACCTATGTCATCAACTTGTTGAAGCAACATTAATAACCCAAATTTAACACTAGAATTCATACTAGCACATCTCTAAGACTCTTAATAGTTGAAAACAAATCTCCTTCTTGAAAAATTGAGGAATAATCGTCGAAATTGATAATTGAGGTTACAAATTGTCTTACTTTCTTTTACCCCCCCCCCCCCAATTTACTTTACTTGTAATTTTAAATGTGTAAATAACTAGTGAATCAATAAGACTATACGACAAAACTAGAACCCCATTTCCTGTGGGATCGACCCAACTCTCTAGTTGGGTTATTATATTGTTAACGATCATCTACATCATCTTCTTTAAGAGGTGTAATAGAGTTCCTATCAAAATGGCATCAGGAGCATGGTGTTGTAGAATTCCCTTATTAAAGTGTTTTTGAATCACTTGTCATTTGTTGTTGTTTACATTTAAGTTGTTTGTTGTTTTAGAATTCTTTTCAGGTGAAAATATAAGTAATCATGGCAGCGATACCGCTAACTTTGAAGGACAATTTTCTGAGGATGGTTATTTGAGAGATGACAGATGTGCAAGTGTTATTCGCCTACCACCTACAATAGGAAATATAGTTTTCCATGTGACAAATACTATGCTTCACTTATTTCAAATGTAGGAATTCTTCGGTGGTCTAGAACATGAGGATGCACACAACCATCTCAAGAATTTCATCGATGTGAGCAACCCTTTCAACATTCCTAATATTACACAAGAGTCTATTCAAATGCGGCTATTTCCTTTTTCTCTAAAAAGAGAAGCAACCACATGGAAAGGGGAGTTATCGGAAAGATCAATTACTTCATGGACTGAACTAGGTATTCCTTGATAGATTCTTTCCTCCTTCCAAGATGTTATAACTCAGCATTGAAATTACAAAGTTTTGGCAATTGAGTGGTGAGCCTCTTTATAGGCATGGATCCATTTTAAGAAAATATTTCTCTAATTCTCAACCCATGGTCTTCCAGAGAATGTATTGCTCCGAACATTCTATCGCTCTTGGATTCATTGAACAAAGTTATAGCGGAAAATCTTGTGGGTGGCTCATTGATGATTCAAACTTTTATAATGGCAATCGCTTTACCTGATAAAATGACAAAAATCAATCATGCTTGGCATACTCATGAGACCAAGGTGACAAAGGGTGCTCCCTCTTTCTTATTAAGTATCGATGAGCAAAAGAAGAAAGATGAGGAGCGTGATGAGACTATGGCTAAGATGATGACCCAAATTGAGCTTCTTACTAAGTGTGTTATTGGTTTGGGTCCTTAAAATGTGAATGTATTGACTACTAAAGGGAGTCGATCTTATAAGGAAGATGAGTTTGATAATCTATACAATGAAGAAGTGTAGTTATTGACTAATAAAGCGGGAGTTATCGACTTACCTTTTAAAGTCAAGGTGAGAATCCAGGTAGCAGCTAAGAGAAAGATGTTGATTGGAGGAATAAGGAAAGAGATTGTAATTATCATGAGCGTGATAGAGAATGGCATGATCGAAATAATCTCTAATCCTATCTTACCTGGGGATGCTACTCTAAAGTCATTCTGTTGAGATTTATGCCTCCAACCATCCTCATCATTGCATATTTAGTCTATCTACATGTCACGAGTTTGAATGGATTTTATCTCCAATACGAATAATCCATCTATCTTCTGTTTGTACTGTCACTTGCACCCGATATGGGAAGATACAAAACCAATCATAACCTCGTTGCATCCTTTATCACGATCGAGGGAGTGAAGTAGTGTCTCCTAATTTAATCCCTCATTTACATGTGTATGGTTCGATAGCGGTGCTATGCCCTAAGCAGCGTCAGAATAGTGCTTTTAAAAATCTATAAACATATGTGTCCTTGCTCCTTCCCCAACTTTTCATATCATTTTCTTCCTTATTTATATGTCTACTAACAGAAGACGTCTATAGGTTGATTCTTGTTCTTTTGACTCTCACTTCAGTCAGCATGTCTTAGTCTTCTTCAAATTTTGTCATGCCCTCTTCGTCTTCAAGTGATGCAAATAAAAAGGAAAAAATCACGTTTACAAATCCCACCATCGACGATATTATATCCGAAACATATTGCTTTGAAAAAGATTTCAAGATTTATCCATATAGTGAATCCAAGATGAGGAACATATTTGTAGTTAAGATGGGCTCCCTCGTAAAAAAGGAAAATATCTCCATCTTCTGAGCGAATTGTGGTTGGCCTGAGGGGATGTACTAAGTACTAAGTACTAAGTAGTGTCTCCTAAAGAATCTGAGAGTGCTATCTCTCCCAAACCTAGCTACACCTTTGCTTACACCTATCCTTCCAACATGGGCTTTGGCAAGCCAATCGACAAAGTGATTATCTCTTTTTCACCGACTTCCGACTATGTTTGGGCCAAATTAGCCCTAGGGTCTAGAGGGTTATAGCTTTCCTTCATGTTTTAGCCACTAAAGATGGCAAAGAATTCACTTAAACCCTCTCATCCTCTTGTGTTCTCCCCGCATTGTTCGAAAGGGAATAGTAAAACCAATTCATCGAGGGAATAGACCCCTTCTCGACAGTTTGGATGATGCCAACAATCAAGGCTGGACCAATCATTTCAAAGTAGTATTTATCAAGGATCTCACCAATATTCACCTTCTTGAATTCTGGAACATGCATCGTGAGTATTCATATTTTATAGCATCTTTACTTCTCCCCTTCCATTTTTTGTCTGTTGCTTATGTCTCAACCCTTTGTGTATTGCTCAGCTCTTTGGTGGCACCCTTCTATGGGCATTATCTTTCTCTGACAGGTTCAAGATTTTTATGTACGGGTTGTTAATTTCTTGAGTTTCATCGCGACTGACCATTGATCATGGATGAATATTGCCAATCACCGAGGGCATAAGGCCAAAAATGATGGATCATCATTGTTTCCTATTATTTCCATATCCCAACTTGACTCTTATTTTTATTTTCACTCTCTTCCGCTTGTGGGATTGACAGATGATCCTATCTTCCTATATCTTTTTATCATTGTGACTAGTCTTATTGGTCGCGATCCTTTTGGGCGTCCTTCTGGTCATTTCAATACAAGGGCATATTTTTCCCCAAAGCTAAGTATAGTTTCTTAAGACGAGAAAGAAACGTGTGAAGGTCGGAGGCTTCTATAGGATAAATAAAAAGGACCATTTCTATGATCGTCGAAGTCATTACCCTAGATGAGGGACATTCAGAGTACAAAACTCTTATGAAGAGGCCAAGGGGCCATGTGCATTTGTTCGAAACAGTGGGGTTGTTTACGAGTTAGAGAATGTCGAATGGTTTGGTGCATATATTTGCACACATATGGTTCCTCATGAAGCTAGCCCATTTCTTGTTGCTAAAATGACTTATAACATGGCTGCTCAAACCTTCCCAAGTGTCTAGTCGATGGTGAGTCCTCGAGGGAACTTCAAGTTCATTTGATCACTCTAGAGTTAATAGAGCTTTGATCACTAGTCTATGAGATTTTAGGTTCTCCGAGGGAAACTCCTCGTCTAGTGAAGACTACTCCATATCTTGCCTTTGGTTCTCTTGAGGATTATGAATTATGGTCCCCCTAGGGACCTTCCAACCCTTATGCGTCAAAGACTTACCTTATCTCAATCCGGGATCTGGCACAATGGCGAGCTTGTTGATTCTTGAGAAAGTCAATTTCCTATAGAGATCGATATTAGTAGTTAGCTACCTGAAACCTATGGTCTCATCAAAATATCAATAGAGAATGGATAGTGCTTCCACCGAATGTCTCCTTAATGATAGTGCACATGCAGATGCCAAGGTTTATGACTCTCACTACTGATATCTTCTCCTTAGTATTCATTTTATGCTTTTGACACTATTTTTCTTTTCTTCCCCAGGATAATATGTTGGTCGTGTAAGGCCTTTTATGATTATTGAACGAGAGAAAGGTGTTAAAGTCACGATGTTCTACACTCTAAAGAGACTTGTCCATTGCACTAAACTTCTAGGTGTCAATTGAATTCCTAGCTCTCTGTTATTCCGAGATTGAGGCCTTGAAAATAGAGTTGTCTATTGTTACAAATGAGAGGGAGGATCATTATGGAGATGCTCATTATTGGTATAAGAAAGCAGTGTCCTTGCAAAAAGTAAATGCTTCTTAGATTGGCCTTATTGAAGATCTTGTGAAGAGAGAATTTGTGCTTGAAACAAAAGTTTGCCTTATGAACACGAAAACTCCTCAAAATATTGAAGACTTTGACAAAGAGATTATAGACTTCCAATTATTGGTCGACCTTGTTGAGTTATCAAATTTGGAGCATGTTAAGTGTGCTTCTACTTTAGAATAGGCCTTTTTCGATGCTAAGTTATAGAGTTATAGCTCTAACGGTGATACCAATGACTAGACCATGCCAAAGGGTTCAACTTTTATTGTCCAAAGCCACAACCATTGTTGTAACCTTTGACATAAAAAAAACTTTTATTTTTGTATATCCCTTTGAGGGAAGGTCTTCGTAATTTCGACTGTGTTCCTTTGTAATCTTGGTTCTCCTAGAATAATGCCTTGATGATATTTGCACATTATTTTTGTGTTATTTGCTTACAATCACTTTTTTCAATGCCTCCTTTACGAGTACCAATGCTTTTGTAGACTTCGAGAATCGAAAACCTCAACTTTTCTTATCCCCTAAGCTTTTCCCTAATTCTTGCATTTGGGTGGGAAAAGATTTGAATGGTTTTCCTCATTTGTTAAACGGTCAATCATGGGAAACGGTGAGTCTCATTTTCTGTAAATTTTCATACCTCATCATTTTAGTATCAATTTTCTCGGCCATGTGGCATGCATTCATTACCTGGTTAAGGTTGCGTGGCTCTATGCATTGATTGTGTCTGGTTATAAAAGTTGGCTTTTTCTTCATTCTTATCTTCAAGGATTTTTTATCATCTTTTGCCTTTTTAGTAATGTTTTTAAAACTAAAAGAGGAGCTCTACTCATTGTTTTCAGCCTCTTTTTCTCCCTCGACCCTATTTCAGACTTAAGCTTCGCTTCTTCCCTAGTTCTTGCTTCATCCTTGTCTTCAACTTTGGTGTTGCCAATTATTGAGGTTTTTGACAAAGGTGAAGTAGGAATTAGAGGTGAGATCGAGGATGAGATTGGTGGTTGCTATTTCATCCAACCACTCCCCTTCCCAACAGTCTTGGGATTTGGGCTCTACTCTAATGACGTTCTATACTTCATCACCATACTAGATGAAAGTGAGGCCCATTGAGGAGTTGCATACACTACCTTTGGGTTTATTAATGAGGAGGGGTTCATAGTCTATTTGGATAAGATCAATTAGTGATGCTGGAAGGCATTAGGTATTGCGCCACTTCTTATTTTTGAAGGGCTTTTCCACTCGAGATAAGTTAGATGTGCTTTCTTTTCCCTCTTCGGGGAAATATGGGAGCTTCTTGGCCTTTTGTTCAATATCATATTACTCCTTCATTTCATGATTAACCATGACTTCCCTAGCATCATGGTCTTTTTTAGGAGCATAAGGAAAGCAAAATGTGTACATGATGTACCGTGAACTTATGGTACTTTTAATGCATTAAACTTAGAGTTTTGCACATTTCTTAGGCATTTTGTTAGTATATGTGATGGTATTTGTGTTTAATTTTACAAGAAATAGATTTTTGGAGTAGTTGATGATTAAAGTATTACAGCAACAGAGTTTTGTTGATGTACGAGTTGACTTACGAGCCGTCATTCTCTTGACGAGCCGTAGGTTGAAGTCATGGGTTCAAGGGCTTGAAATTTGGGCTAAGTATGGAATGACGGTTGAGGATGATGAGTCGTAGTTCCTGCTACGAACTGTAAAAAACTTTAGAGAGGGTGAACTTCAGTACTTGATTGACGGAAGAGCAGGATGGGCCGTACTAAGATCTACGAGTCATAGATCCTGCTCGTAGAAAGTGACCCTCATATTTTTGACCAACTGCTAAATGATGAAAGGTACCTATTAGTCGTAGGTCTGACTACGAGCCATAGGCCACCAGCCGTAGACGACACTGCCCAAGCCACATTTCCTTAGTTTTCCTTTTCCTACTTAGTTTAGGTTTTGTTTTCTATAAATATAAGTTGTAATTTTCATTTTTCATAAGTTTTTGGAGTTAGACGTCTTGTGATACATTATTTTGGCTTTGGAAATTATTTATGCAAACACTTTTGGTATTTAATTCTTAAAGTTCGGTTTATGCAATTGGCTTTTGCTCTTCAATTCGAGATTTTGGGATTCCATGTATTCTAATTGTAAGTTCATGTTTTATTATCTAAACCCTAATACGAATTGTGAATACTCAAGCATGAATAGCTAAATCCACAACTAGGGTTGTAGGAACCATGAGTAATTAACAACGTAAGTCTAATAATTAAGTAATTCTTGATAAAGTGTTTATGCATGTATTTGTTAATCTCTTCATTTTGAATGCTTTTTAACGGTGTACAACGTTAGAACTTGTCTCGTTCCTACTTGCCGGACCAAGGAAGTAATGAATGAGAAAGAGATTAAACAACAAATATTTAGCGTGATAATCCGCTATCTAATAGTCTGAACCAAATACGTTGAGGGCTAATCTGGGTCAAAGGTAAGGGTTAGTAAAGTACACACCCGTAGATGGACAAAGTTGTGTGGTGAAATTCCCTATTAGGAGGACTAATCACTTAGACGATACTTAGCGTACCGACTATGCATGTTAAACACTAGGAAAGTGTTACTATTATTAAGATTACTGCGTTAAGAACTTGTGAGGAACACATGTGCCCTAGTTTCATTCTCATATTGATATTACAAAACTGCAAATTATGTTACTTGTTTACTTGTTACTACACATCAATCAATTATAATTTTTGTTTTCAAAACCCCCTTTTTATAGAGATAAATTGGCTAAACGTATAGATAACAATAAATTAGACTAAGTTTGAACCATATTCCTCGTGGGATCGACCCTAACCTTTTTTAGGTTCTTTATTTGACAACGACCACTTATACTTCTTAAGGGAGGTGTAATTTGGCCGTATAAAATTTTTGCACCGTTGCCGGGGAATAAGGCTTTTAGATTAGACTAATTTTGTTATTGCACTTTAGTCAATTATTTCTCGATTTACATTTTTTTTGTGATCATACATGTCTTAGTTCCAGTGTATGCCAAATACACGAAGTCAAGGCAATCCCCTGACTTCTTACGATCCGAATTTAAGAAGAACTCTATGAAGAATGGCCGGAAAAGGTAAAAAAGCGGAGCATGAAGATGACCCTAACGGCGAGGGTCGTCAAGAGGCACCTGGAGTCCAACCTCCGAGAGTGGTGGACGTGCCAGGAAGCCTTTAGGATAATCCTCTGTTTTGAGAACGCGGTTAGAGTGCAGAACCAACCTGCACCCAATGTTCGCTTCAACTATGAGGTTGACCATAATGTTGTAGGATCGACTGGAGCCATAATTGTTCCTCCACTACCAACCGGACACACATTTGTAGTTACTAGCAGTCTTATGCAGATGCTGACATCCCGAGGATTGTTTGTTGGATTACCATCGAAGGACCCATATGCTTATCTGAGTAAAGTTATCAGCGTGTGTAAGAGTAGTGTAGGGAGGCCGGACTTAGATATGGATGCAATCGGTTAACGTGTGTTCCCACTATCTTTGACATGTGATGCCACTGTATGGTTGTCCGAACTCCCATACAACTCTATTTCCACCTGGACTGAGCTGCATCGAGTGTTCCTCGAAAAATACTTTATGTTATCAAAGAAGTTAAAACTCAAAGATAAACTTAACAATTTCATGGCTTTACATGGAGAGTCAGTTAGTGATTCTTGGGACAGATTTACAGGTTTCATGAGAAGTGTGCCGAACCACTGCATTGATGATGAATTGCTCAAGGAGTATTTCTATAGAGGGATGATAATGGCAAAGTTGTACTAGATACTATTGCGGGAGGATCTTACGGAGCAAACACATTCCAGGAGATTGTTGAGAAACTTGAAAAGATATCTAAGAATAATAAGGCATGGAGCACTAGAACATCGGCTACTACAAAGAGCACTTTCTCAATACAAGCTACACCAAATCAGTCTAATGATGATATTCGTGAAGAAATGGCGCAGTTGAGGACAAAGGTAGGCTTGGTGCTCAAACATGTTAGTTGGAATGCAGAAAAAGTTAATGCAGTCAAGTATCAGCATAATGCTCCACCAATTGATGGGTATATATATGAAGAGGATGCAAATCTTGTGAATGAGCAACCAGGGGTTTTTCAGACTAATGCCCAAGGATCCAATCGAGATAATTTGTGCCAAGGTCAAGGGAATCAAGGTTCGAACTATAGTAACTACAATCAGGAAGAATAGTACAATCGTGAAGGGAACTACAATCGAGATAATAACTACAACAAAAATGGGTATAACAACATGAATGATAAATGTGGCCCGTACATCCCACCAGGAAACCAAGATGAAGGATCGAGTTTGAATTGCATCGAGGATATGATGAGAAAGATGATGAAACGATTTGACTCTATAGATGCAAACATTAACAATATCTAACAACTTATCAGGCATTTGGCAAAAGGTAGAGTCACATACAGTGTCAATTAGACAAATTGAGCAGCAGTTGAATCAACTATCTTCGAATGCAAATCCGTGCCCACATGGAACACTTCCCAGTAATACTATTCAAAATCTAAAGAATGATGGGCATTGTATGACAGTTACTACTAGGGGTGGAAAATAGACTACTGACCCTCCTATGCCGACTGGAATGGAAAGTGCGAAAGGACCAAAAGAGGATGAAGTTGAGGTAGCAGAACTGCCTAAAGATCAGAGCGAGAAGGAGGCTAAAATCACACAAAAGGTCATCCTTATGCCAATATCTCCACCTCCCTTTCCACAAAGGTTGGTTAAGAAGATTGAAGATGGGAAGTATCGAAAGTTTATATCTATGTTAAAGTAGCTATCTATAAATGTTCATTTGATTGAATCATTAGAACAGATGCCTGGTTATGCAAAGTTCATGAAGGATCTAGTGACCAAAAAGAGAGCTGCCAGTTTTGAAGATGATGATAAGCTACAACATTGTAGCGCCATTGCTACTCGGTCGTTAGTCCAGAAGAAGAAAGATCCCAGAGCATTTACTATCCCATGCACGATTGGCATGATGCACTTTGCGAAGGCCCTATGTGACTTGGGTGCTAGCATAAATCTGATGTCATTGTCCGTGTTCAAAAAATTAGGCTTGGGAGCCCCCAAACCGACTGTAATGCGGCTACTTATGGCTGACCATACTGTGAAAAAACCAATAGGGTGCTTCAAGATGTTTTGGTCAAAGTGGAAGCATTTATCTTTCCGGCAGGTTTTATGATACTAGATTGTGAGATTGATTTTGAAGTGCCTATAATACTAGGGAAACCATTCCTTGCCACGAGGCGCGCACTAGTAGATATGGAAAAAGGGCAGATGAAGTTCCATCTGAACAATGAAGAGGTGGCATTTAACATCTGCAGATCAATGAAGCATCGAAGTGAACTTAAGTCAGTATCGGTAGTAAACTATACCGGTGAGGAGAAACCAGAGGTGTCCATTGAGGAGAGACTAGGTGTTGAAGCACTAGCTGTGGTGATCATGAACTTTGAGGGTGATAGTATTGATGAATATGACGAGTTAGTTGTTGCACTTGATGAGAGTAGTTTTCCTCGTTGCCAACCAAAGAAGCTGGATTTGGATCTGAAGAATCGAGACACTCCACCTGCAAAACCATCTATTGATGATCCTCCAAAGTTGGAGCTCAAAGTTCTTCCATCTCACTTGCGGTATGTGTTTTTGGGCCAAAACAATACTTTGCCTATCATTATAGCTGCCAATTTGAATGAATGGTAAGTAGAAGCTTTGATATCGGTGCTGAAGTGGTATAAAAGGGTGATTTGATGGACTATTGTTGATATTATTGGTATACCATCAGGGATATGCTCGCACAAAATCCAACTCATGCCGGACAACAAACCAAGCATTGAACACCTGAGAAGATTGAATCCACCAATGCAAGAGGTTGGGAAGAAGGAAATTATCAAGTAGTTAGATGCTGGAGTAGTGTATCCGATTGCTGATAGTAACAGGGTGTGACCGGTTCAATGTGTGCCAAAGAATGGAGGAATCACTGTGGTTCCAAATGTGAAGAATGAGCTCATTCCAATGAGGCCTTTCACTGGATGGAGGGTCTGTATGGACTATCACAAGTTGAATGCTTGGACTGAGAAAGATGACTTCCCAATGCCATTCATGGACCAAATGTTAGATCGTCTTGCTGGAAAAGGGTGGTACTACTTTCTAGATGGATATTCTAGCTACAACAAAATCTTCATAGCACCAGAAGACCACTTTAACTTGTCCTTACAAGACATTTGCTTTCAAAAGAATGTCATTTGGGTTGTGTAATGCACCGGCAATTTTTCAACGTTGCATGATGTCTATATTTTATGATATGGTGGAAGATACTATTGAGGTATTTATGGATGATTTTTCTATAGTTTGTGACTTGTTTGATGATTGCTTGGTACATTTAGGTGACGTGCTGAAACACTATGAAGAATGCAATCTTGTGCTAAACTAGGAAAAATGTCACTTTATGGTAAAAGAAGGTATAGTTCATGGCCATAGAATCTCAAAAAAAGGCATTGAGGTTGATAGAGCAAATGTCAAGGTGATTGAAAAGTTGTCACCACCCATCTCCGTGAAAGGTGTAAGAAGTTTTCTAGGGCAATCAGGCTTCTATAGGAGGTTTATTAAAGATTTGTCAAAAATAGCACACCCTTTGTGCAAACTGCTCAAAAAGGAGATAATATTTGTATTTGATGATGCTTATCTGAAAGCATTTGAGGAGTTGAAAAATAAGTTGATTTCTACACCTATCATTATATCACCGGATTGGAGACAACCATTTGAAGTCATATGCGATGCAAGCGGGGTGGAACTCAGCATAGTATTGGGGCAAAGGCAAGAAAAGATTCTTCATCCTATATATTATGCGAGTAGAGCTCTAAATGTTGCTCAAAAGAATTACACTGTCACTGAATAAGAATTGCTTGTTGTAGTCTTCGCGTTTGGGAAGTTCAGATCTTATTTGCTGGGCACTAAAGTTATTGTGTACACTGACCATTCCTCATTGAGGTATCTTATGGTAAAGAAGGATGTAAAACCAAGTTAATTCGATGGGTACTATTGTTGCAAGAATTCGACTTTGAGGTGAGAGATAGAAAGGAACAGAAAACCAAGTGGCTGATCACTTGTCCAGATTAGAGGAAAAGACTATGTTGAAGTTAGCTGATGGAATCGAGATAGATGATATGTTCCCTGACGAACAGGTTTTGGCTGTTTCTGTTGATCTTATCCCTTAGTTCGCTGATTTTGCCAACTATTTGGCAAGTGATGTAGTGCCTTCAGATTTGTCATCCCACCAAAGAAGAAAATTCATGTCTAATATGAAGAAGTTTTTTTGGGAGGAGCCTCACTTGTTTCGTGTCTATGTTGATGGGTTTATTCATCACTGTGTGCCTGAGGTGGAGATGATGAGTATATTGGAAGGTTTCCACCAAGGGCAATTATTAGCGATGGAGGTTCCCAGTTTTGTAACAAATTTTTCAAGGCACTGCTTGAGAAGTATGGTGTTTGCCACCACGTAGCAACTCCTTATCATCCACAGTCTAGAGGGCAAGTTGAAGTATCCAATAGAGAAATCAAGAAAATCCTTGCAAAGACTATGAATGCGAACAGAACTGATTGGTCGAGAAAGCTCGATGATGCTCTATGGGCCTATCGTACTGCATTCAAGACTCCCATAGGTATGTCTCCGTACCAACTTATTTTTGGGAAGCCATGTCACTTACCTATAGAGCTAGAGAATAAGGCGATGTGGGCACTCAAGAAGTTGAGTCTGGATTGGGATGCTACATCAAGTCAAAGGTTGAATGAATTGAGTGAGCTGGATGAGTTTCACTTAAGAGCATATGAAAGTTTAGCCTTGTATAAAGAGAAGACGAAAAAGTACCATGATCAAAATATCCAAAAATTTAATTTTGCTCCCGGTGATATGGTACTTCTTTTTAACTCAAGGCTGGGATTATGTCACGACCCAAGCCTAGGGCCTAGATGTGACCGGCGAATGGGGAACCCGAAGGAACCCCAAACAAGCCTCATAGCGTATCATTACACATCCTTGGTCGCGGAAGCAATTAAATGACCATAAGCGATAAGCATAGTCAAGGGGAAATCGGGACTAAGGGAGCAAGAAGAAAAAAAGAAATGATACATAAATACCATAGATGAGTCAAGCTCAAGCATAATACACAACTTGTCCAACACCACCTCTAAACATGAGTACTTAGCGGGGGCCAAGACAAACTACCGGGCTCACCCTCATAGTCAATACATAACTAGAAAGGAAAGTTTTATACATAGCAAAAGATCATGAGCAACGTCCCCGAAATGGAGGACTCACCAATAACCACTATAGAAAATCGTACTAGCCACGCGGAGGAGGATGGTCAAGCGGTGCTCCGGTCCCTACATGGTGACATCATGTAGGCATAGAGTATGCGTTAGTACATTTGAATGTACTAAGTATATGGGATGCAATGCAAGGCTACATTAGATGGACATCATAGGAAAAATGCGTAATCATACCCAATAGATAGAATATTAATAAAATAATATGTATAATGATGCTTACATAAAAATCATATTTAATGGGACGTAGTACATGTGTGGCGAGTGACCATCAATATAGTATTTCCAAGGCCTACCACCCCCTTGGAGAGGCGAAAGAGGTACAAACCCCTCAATATGGTTACACGGGCCTACCACCCCCCGTGCTAGGGACCAAGGTACAAACCCCTCGATATGGTTATACGGGCCTACACCCCCCGTGGTTATTGGTTACACGGCCTACCACCCCCGTGCTAGGACAAGGTACTACCCCTCGATATGGTTATACGGGCCTACTACCCCCGTACTAGGCAACCAAGGTACAAACCCCTCGATAATGGTTATACGGGCCTACTACCCCCCGTACTAGGCTTGGTCGACTCACAACACTTATTTAGAGAAAATCATATACATGTGTCCATTTCATCATCATTTCAGTAATTACATAACCATCCGTCTCATAGGACGTACCTTGGACCTTCCCTTTCCTAAGAATTCTATAATGGGCATTTTATCAAACACAAGGTGGGCAATTGTTCATGTAAATGAAATCATGTATTTCAAGAATACTAAGTCCAACCAATTCCAAAATCCATATAAATCAGCCTACCAACAACATACATATATATATCAACCTTCATAATTTGATCATGGAAGCATGTAAACCATAAACATCACATAAAAATTCCATTTCATGATAATATGCAAAAAGGACCATAATAGGGTGTGTAGTAGTAATTCCATAATTCAAGAGTTCATAATTGATCATGAGGACCCATAAATTTGAAGTAGAAATAGAGGATAAATGGTTGGACTTGTGGAAAGGAAGGTTTCCACAATCAAACCCACATACCTCAACTTTGGAGAATCCTTGATGAAGATTGGAATGGAGAATCGAAGCTTGAGATTGAGTCTTGAATCCGGAATTAGAGCTTGAGATGTTTGAATTTGGTTGAAGATCTTGGTGGAATTTTTGGAGAGGGCTTAGAGAGTGTTTTTGGAGTTAAGAAAATGACTAAGTATGGGACATATCCCCCCTTTTTATAAAAAATGACTCCAACCCGCCTAGAAAATTCGCTCACTGGAAATTGAAAAATCTGCACAGACAGGTTTTACGAAAATGGTCATAACTCCCTCATCCTAACGCGGAATAAGGTGAAACCAAGTGCGTTGGAAAGCTAACTCAAAGAGCTTTAATTTGATAGGTTGCAGCCCTTCCAGTTCCTTGTGTGCTAAGAGATATGCCCCTTTAAAGTTGACCCTCCAAATCGCAATTTTTGCGATTTTTGAATTTTGATACGGTTGCTCTAAAATTCGGGTTAGACCCATTTCCCACTCAATTTGACCCCACAAATAAGAATATGAAGTCGAATTTCCGAAATCATGCACGGATTTTGAGATATATGGAAATTACAATTATAGGTGTTTCCGAAGCACATTTTCGGGCATTTGGGTCGTTTCAATATCTCCCCCTTGGGAACATTCGTCCCCGAATGTTAAAGAACGTACATGAGAGACACAAACATTGAAATTTCAGCCCACATAAGGATGAAACAATGCACTTACACCTTATTTCAAAACCTCAACATAGTTGTAAAACCACAATGAACTTGTCAACTTAAGCATGAATGTATGCAATGACATGGGGGCTGAACTTAAGACCTGAAATTTTATAAAGGGCTCAGATCAATACCTTAGGCTCGAGTGGAGTGGAAAAGATAAGGATATCGCCTTTGCATGTCCGCTTCGGCCTCCCAAGTAGCACTTTCAACTTGTTGATTTCTCCAAAGGACTTTAATGGAAGCCACATCTTTGTTTCTCAACCTCTTCACTTGTCTATCTAAATCTGAACCGGAACCTCTTCATAGGTCAAATTATCTTCAACAACACCCACAACATCAAGAGACACAATGGCATTCGGATCACCCACACACTTCCTCAACATAGACACATGAAAATACCGGATGAACCAAATCCATCTCGCTAGGCAATTCCAACTCATAAGCTACCTTGCCAATTCTCCTCATCACCTTATAAGGACCCACGTATCTTGGGCTCAACTTGCCCTTCTTACCAAAACGAACCACACCCTTCATGGGTGTCACCTTCAAATAAACCCAATCACCAACTCGGAATTCAAGAGCCCTTCTCCTCACATCGGCATAGGACTTTTGGCGACTTTGGGCCATCTTCAACCTTTCTCTAATCATCCTAACCTCTCAAGAGCCTCCATAACTAGGTCTGGTCCTAACAAGGCCACCTCACCAACCTAAAACCACCCAACCGGTGATCTACAACGCCTCCCATAGAGAGCCTCAAAAGGAGCCATACCGATGCTAGAATGATAGCTATTGTTATAGGAAAACTCAATCAATGGAAGATGATCATCCCAACTACCCTTAAGCTCCAATACACAAGCCCTAAGCATATCCTCAAGTGTTTGGATAGTCCTTTCGGCTTGTCCATCCGTTTGCGGGTGAAAGGCCGTAGTAAGCTTAACTCTCGTACCTAGACCCCTTTGAAAAGACTTCCAAAAGTGTGAAGTAAATTGAGTACCACGGTCCGATATGATGGATAGAGGAATCCCATGCAACCTTACCAAGTCATGAATATATAACCTTGCATAATCTTCCGCCCCATATGTTGTCTTTACCGGTAGAAAATGAGCCGATTTTGTCATCCTATCAACCACCACCCAAATAGAATCAAAACCTTTTCTAGTCTTGGGTAAACCAACTACAAAATCCATATTAATTTCTTCCCACTTCCAAGTAGGAATCTCTATGTCTTGGGTTAGACCACCCGGCCTTTGATGTTCGGCCTTGACTTGTTGACAATTATGACAACCGGAGACGAATTTGGCAATGTCCTTCTTCATGCCTCTCCACCAATACACATCCCTCAAATCTCTATACATTTTGGTGGAACCGAGGTGGATGGAGTAGGAAGAATTATGAGCCTCCTCAAGAATTTTCTCCCTCAAACCATCAACACAAGGCACACACAACCTACCTTGGTACCTAAGGGCACCATCTCCCCTTGGGAGAAAACTTCCACCTTGCCCTCTTTCACCAAGGCCTTCAATTCAAACAAGGAAGAATCAAGATCTTGTTTTGCTATCACCTCATCAACCAAGGAAGACCTAGCACCATCAACAACGACCACCCCACCATTACCAACCTCCTCCAACCTAACCCCCAACCTAGCCAACCGATGTACCTCCCTAGCCATTTCCCTATCACCAATATCAACATGAGCTAGGCTACCCATAGACACCCTACTCAAAGCATCCGCCACCACATTAGCTTTACCGAGATGATAATGCACACTCATATTATAATCTTTAAGAAATTCTAGCCACCTTCTTTGTCTCAAGTTGAGATCTTTTTGGGTGAAAGACATATTGGAGGCTCTTATGATCGGTGAACACATCGACATGTACCCCATACAAATAATGACGCCAAATTTTTTAAAAGCAAAACCACCACCGCCCCCGGCTATATTCAAGATCATTGCGTAGGATAGTTCTTTTCATGCACTTTTGAGTTGTCTAGAAGCATAGGGGCTATCACCTTACCATTTTGCATTAGACACAACCCAAGCCAACTCTAGATAGCATCACAATACACAACAAATCCTTTCAAGCCCATCCTGTAGTGACAATTATAGGAGCGGACACAAGTTTTCTTTCAAGGTTTTTGAAAAACTCCTTTCGCACTCGTTCGGTCCACTCAACTTAGCCTTCTCTTTGTGTCAACTTAGTATTGAGAGAAGCAATAGAAGATAAACCCATTCACAAATCTCCGGTAGTAACTCCGCTAAGCCCAAGAAGCTACCTAATATCCGACGGGGTCAATGGCCTAGGCCAATTTCTAATCACATCGGTCTTCTTAGGGTCTACCTTAATACCATCCCCCGACACCACATGACCTAGGAAGGCAACCTCCCTCAACTAAAATTCACACTTTTCATACTTGGCATACAACTTCTCTTCTCTTAATCTTTGCAACACAACCCTCAAGTGACCCATATGTTCTTCCTCGCTATGCTAATAGATTAAAATATCATCAATGAAGACCACAACAAAGGAATGAAGGTAGGGTTTAAAGACCCTATTCATTAGGTCCATGAAGGTAGCCGGTGCATTGGTCAACCCAAAGGACATGACCACAAATTCATAATGTCCATACCTAGTCCGGAAGGCTGTCTTGGGAATGTCACCCTCCCTCACCTTCACTTGATGATACCCAGACCTAAGATCAATCTTAGAGAAGTGGCTAGCCCCTTGCAATTGGTCGAACAAGTCATCAATCCTAGGAAGAGGATATTTATTCTTGACGGTGACCCTATTGAGTTGCCGGTAATCAATACACATCCTAAGGGACCCATCTTTCTTCTTCACAAACAACACCGGTGCACCCCATGGTGATTGGCTAGACCTAATAAAACCTTTCTCCAACAAGTCCCTCAATTGTTCTTTCAACTCCTTTAACTCCGCCGGGGCCATACGGTAAGGGGGAATGAAATGGGTTGAGTATCGGGGAGGAGGTCTATGCCAAAATCTATTTCCCTTTCGGGAGGAACATCGGGAAGGTCATTAGGAAAGAGATCAAGGAATTCATTTACGACCGGAACCGACTCTATAAGAAGGGTTTTGGACTCCACATCCCTAACCCTCACGAGGTGATAGAGACACCCCTTAGAGATCAACTTACGGGCTTTAATGCAAGAGATGAATCTACCCTTGACTACCACATTTTGGCTTTCCCACTCAAGAATGGGTTCACTTGGAAATTGGAACTTGACCCTACGGGTTCTACAATCAATAGAAGCATAGTATGCATGCAACCAATCCATCCCAAGAACAACATCAAAATCGACCATGTTCAACTCAACAAGATCACAAGGCAATATTTTATGCAAGATACAAATAGGACAATTTCTATAGACCTTCCTAGCAACAATATATACACCAATAGGAGTAGACACCTTATATGACTCACGCAACAAGTCGGGCTCAACATGAAACTTTTTGGCAACAAAGGGGGTGACAAAAGAAAGAGAGGCACCCGGATCAATTAGTGCATGATCTAGCATAGCAAAGAACAACTGTTAGGGAAGAACTTAATTCAATTCTACAGCACGACTTAGAACATGGAGAAGGGAAACATTTCCTAAAGCGCCTCATAACCTCCTACTCATAGTTGTGGTGCACAACACAACCATGAATCGGACTCTAATCAACGCGGTGTGTTGGACTCCGAGGATCATTTCAACCTGTGCTTTTGATACCAAGTTTGTCACACCCAAAGCTAGGGCCTAGATGTGACCGGCGAATGGGGGAACCCGGAAGGAACCCCAAACAAAGCCTTCATAGCGGTATCTTACACATTTCCTTTGGTTCGCGGATAGCATATTAAATGACCATAAGCGATAAGCATATTCAAGGGGAAATCTGGGACTAATGGAGCAAGAAAAAAAAAGAAATTGATACATAAATACCATAGATGAGTCAAGCTCAAGCATAAAACACAACTTGTCCAACACCACCTCTAAACATGAGTACTTAGCGGGGGCCAAGACAAACTACCGGGCTCACCCTCATAGTCAATACATAACTAGAAAGGAAAGTTTTATACATAGCAAAAGATCATGAGCAACGTCCCCGAAATGGAGGACTCACCAATAACCACTATAGAAAATCGTACTAGCCACGCGGAGGAGGCTGGTCAAGCGGTGCTCCGGTCCCTACATGGTGACATCATGTAGGCATAGAGTATGCGGTAGTACATTTGAATGTACTAAGTATATGGGATGCAATGCAATGCTACATTAGATGGACATCATAGGAAAAATGCGTAATCATACCCAATAGAGAGCATATTAATAAAATAATATGTATAATGATGCTTACATAAAAATCATATTTAATGGGACGTTATACATGTGGGCGACGTGACATCAATATAGTATTTCCAAGGCCTACCACCCCCTTGGAGAGGCGAAAGAGCGTACAAACCCCTCAATATGGTAACGGCCTACCAACCCCCCGGCTAGGGACCAAGTACAAACCCCTCGCATATGGTTTACCGTCCTTTACCACCCCCCGTGCTTTAGGGACCAAGGTACAACCCCCTCGATATGGTTACACGGGCCTACCACCCCCCGTGCTAGGGACCAAGGTACCAACCCCTCGATATGGTTACACGGGCCTACCACCCCCGGTGCTAGGGACCAAGGTACCAACCCCTCGATATGGTTATACGGGCCTACTACCCCCCGTACTAGGTAACCAAGGTACAAACCCCTCGATATGGTTATACGGGCCTACTAGCCCCCGTACTAGGCATGGTCGACTCACAACACTTATTTAGAGAAAATCATATACATGTGTCCATTTCATCATCATTTCAGTAATTACATAACCATCCGTCTCATTGGACGTACCTTGGACCTTCCCTTTCCTAAGAATTCTATAAATGGGCATTTTATCAAACACAAGGTGGGCAATTGTTCATGTAAATGAAATCATGTATTTCAAGAATACTAAGTCCAACCATT